>CM070571.1:73538809-74845059 GCA_036346355.1 Rhipidocladum racemiflorum
ACGAAGAGATAAAACACAATACCTTTGGAGTAGAATTGTTATCCGGTGGAGGAGGCCCGTGCAGGGATAAACACCGTGTCCCCCTTTCTCCTGACCTTGCATCGCTCGAGCGACCTCCTCGGTCCGCACGGCGGGCTCTGTTGATCCCCCATTCAACAAGTAAGCTCGGCGGGAGCCCGTTTCTCCAATCGTCGACAGTGGCGCCGTCCGTGGGGAAGACTGACTTGATTCCGTGTGGATCAAGATCCTCGAGGATGCCAAACTCGAGGACACTCGGAACCTTTGCGTTTTTGACCACGTTGAAGGCGGCGACATGTACTATGCGGCTGACGGCGTGGCCAATGTGACCGATCCTACTCGGTCACACCGAGTTTGGGAGCCCTTCCCGGACACGGGAATGCGAGGACAGGACCTCCATTCCCGGACATTACCCTCCGGGGATCGAGGATGACTATGATGGGCTCTACGATGGCCTGGACATACGGGCGACCTGGAGATCGATCGAGAAACAGCGTCCCAAGGGGATACCATGATGTCGTCGCATTCATCTCGCTCTCGTCACGCGTCAACATGGTGAGGCCGTCTGCGAACCCGAGTACGATCCTCGCCGATTTGTAAATGCGATCACTATGAAGCGGCCAGGCTCCACCTAGAGGAGTCTCAGGGAAGACCCTTGCTGAGCATACGCCGCCAGGCAAAGGAGAAGCGCTGCGTGCGGGAAAACTCTCATGAGTATCGAACCCCGATCGCGCTTAAGCACGTCGTCGGAGCTCGCCGCCCGTTCGCGAGCAGGAGCGGCTACAAGCTTTGGCATTTGTCGTGGCGACGACCTTCGTGAGCTTCCACAGAGCAAGTGGACTTAGAAGCCGTGAGAGCAGGTCGTGGCTGAAGATCTGGAGAGACTACTTGCCAGCCGAGTGAAGGTCCCGGGCGCCCCTCACGACCAAGGCGCTCGAGCGTTTCCCGAGACCCTCGCATGAGGCGCTCTCCTACGCGCGCTCGCAGCGATGGATCTCTGAGCTATACTCGGAGGTCGCCCGGCCGACCTGCCGGAGAGACCGGAGCGGCTCGAGTGACCTCCTGAGCGTCACGTCAACGGCCGAGCAGGCTCTGGCGCTCGAGCGGCTTCCACGACCGAGCGAACGTCGGCCGACGACCTTCACGAGAGGTCTTCGCGTCTCGGCCCGTGAGCGGGACGGGCGGAGGACAGCGTGGGGACCATTATGGTCGAGGGTTTCGCGAAACCTCCGAGCTTCGGTTGCCAGGCTTTCACAAGCTCTCTCCAAGCGTCACGTGGCGAAACGAGGTTCAAACCTGGCCACATTGAGAGGTTCAACGGGACCCAAAACCAGGACGAAGTTCCTTCCGATATACACCACCGCCATCCTGGCGCGGAGGTGATGAAGGGGTGATGGCGAATTATCTCGCCAACGGTCTTGGGCGGAGCCGCTTATGCGTGGCTCTTCAATCGAAGGAAGGATCCATACGATCCTGGGGCAGCTGACCGCGCTCGAGCAAATTTCGAGCTGTTACATTCGCCGAAAGGAACGCGACCTCGGCGCTTGATTCTAACGGACGGGGAAACTCTACGACGGTTTGTCGGAGAGATTCATCCAAGTCGCAATTCGATCCGAACATATCGGACGAGGCCGTCGTCCGGAAGCTTTCAAGTTCAGGGTGCGAGGCGTCGCGCTTCACACAGGATCACGGAGATCCATCCGGACCTAACGTGAGCGAGCTTTTCAGAATGGCGTCGATCGCCAGCGCAGATGAAGCCGTCCAATGGAAGAAAATTTGGATGAGAAAGTGCCGCCTCGGCCGAGCCTAGAGACCTCGGCTAGCAAAAGGGCTCAGTCTGTGGACAAGAAGATCAAGAAGAAGAAGAAAAAGCAACCCTACTTGACCATGGTTGCAGCGGTGGAACAACATGACCAGAGCAACCCGGCCCGCTGGCCCGGGGTTCAACGCTCGAGGAAGAGGACAACCACACTGAGGCCCGAGAACGAGGCGACCAAGCGGATCAACGCAGCGGGTCTCTCTGCCCGCTTCACCAAGCTCACGGTCACGACCTCACGAAATTGCGAACATGGACCTACCGCTTGGAAGCGATTTTACGGCGGGGTCCCATGCCGACGCTTCGAGCGAGGGTGAAAATGGCAAAGGTAAACAGCCCGTCGAGGAAAGTGAGGATGACATGAAATACCAATAACCACAGAATCACATATCGGTCATCTTCGGGGGCTCCTCCGCCTACAAGTCCCGCCGGGACTTAAAGGACGCCGCAAGGGAAGTGCACCATGTTACCCAGGGTAAGCCTCCGGTGCAGCAGCTGAAATGGTCTGAGATGTCCCTCACGTTCTCCAAGGACGATTGTCCCCTTGGAATGACCAAGCCGCAGAAGCTCCCAATGGTCGTGAGCCCTACCATCAGTAACACTATCGTTGCTCGGGTCCTCATAGATTCCGGAAGCTCCTTGGACCTGATCTCAGCCAAGGTCTTGGACGAGATGTAGATTCCCCGCTTCAAGATCAAGAGCATAGCCGTCCCCTTTTTCGGGATAGTCCCGGGCACCTCGGTCAAGCCTCTGGGCCAGGTCGTTCTGCTCGTAACTTTCGGTGGCCCAAGCAATTTCAGGACGGAGCTAATCACCTTCGAGGTGGTAGACTTTGAATCGGCCTACAACGCCATCCTCGGCAGACCAGCCTTGGCCAAGTTCATGGCCGCTTCACATCACGCATATCAGTGCTTAAAGGTTCCTGGGCCGAACGGGGTAATAACCGTAAAAGGGAATCACAAATCCGCGCTGAATTGCGACGAAAAGGCCTTGGACATGGTCGGCCAATTGCCCGTTCGCGGCCCCGAACAAGAGCCGAAGCATTCCGGCCTAAGCTTGCCCTCGGCTGGAGGAGAGACCAAGGCTGTTCGCTCAGCAGTCGGAATCGGCCAAGGTCGTTCATTTGGGATCTTCCTTATATCCCAAATAGGAACTCGAGCTCATCACCTTCCTCCGAGCAAGCTCGGATGTGTTCACCTGGGAACCATCCGACATGCCCGGGGTCCCAAGGGAGGTGATCGAGCAGCAGCAGCCCAATTCAACGACAAAAAACCAGTGAGAGCAAACTTAGGCGCTTTTCCCGGAAAAACAGGCAATCATCCAGGAGGAACTCGACAAACTCCTAAAAGCTGGCTTCATCAGAGAAGTCGAACACTCCGAGTGGCTAGCCAATCCAGTTCTGGTCAGGAAGAAAGGAGGCAAGTGGCGCATGTGCGTCGATCACACAGGTCTGAACGCGGCATGCCCAAAAGACAACTATCCGTTGCCTCGCATAGATCAATTGGTGGACGCGACGGCAGGATCACAGACCATGAGCTTCCTAGACGCCTATTCGGGCTATCATCAGATCAGCCTGTCGCGCGAAGACGAGGAAAAGACTTCCTTCATCACCCCATTCGGTACCTTCTGTTATACGACCATGTCTTTCGGTCTAAGAAATGCGGGAGCAACCTTTCAGCGCCTCATGCAGAAGACTCTCGCAGACCAAGTAGGTCGAAATTTGGAGGTCTATGTCGATGACATAGTTGTCAAGAGCAAGAGTACTCCGAGTCACGTTGCTGACTTGGAAAAAACCTTCTGTAACCTCAATAAGCATCGAATAAAGCTAAATCCAGAAAAATGCGTGTTCGGCGTGAAAGCTGGCAAGGTGCTCGGCTACATGGTCGGGCCACAAGGCGTCGGGGCAAACCCGGAGAAAATCGAAGCCATTGAGAACATGAGGTCGCCCACGTGCGTGAAGGAAGTACAAGCTCTGATCGGGAGAATGGCCGCTTTAAGCCGGTTTATTTCCCGGCTGGGGGAGCGAGGACTACCTTTCTTTAAAGTCCTCCGCAAGCACGATGGCTTCACGTGGACGGAGGAAGCTGATCGCTCGTTCAAAGAGCTAAAACAGTACATCTCCAAGCCGCCCGTCCTCGTCACACACGCGGCCAATGAGGAAGAATTGCTACTATACCTGGCGGCAACCCCGCAAGCGGTAAGCGCGGTGTTAGCAGTAGAGAGAGATGGTTCCCAACGACCTATCTATTATGTCAGCGAAGTGCTTCATGGACCAAAGGAGCGTTACCCTGAGGTCCAGAAACTACTATATTCATTGCTGATGGCCTCCAGGAAGTTGCGCCACTACTTTCAAGCACACAAGATCGTGGTACCGACCAGCTTCCCTCTCAGGGAAATCCTGAAAAACCAGGACGCTTTGTGGTCGCACAGCCAAGTGGGCAATGGAGCTCGCCGGGTCGAGATAATGTTTTCGCCCGCACGGCGATCAAATCGCAAGTCCTCGCTGACCGTGGCGGAATGAGTCGGCTCAGCGCCACCGCCTGCGAAACCACCGGATCAAGGAGAGACCGTTGGACCTTGTATTTTCGACGGATCCCGAGCGTTTAACGCCGGGGCTGGTGTCGTTTTGGTCTCCCGGATGGAGAACAAATCCAAGATCGCCATCCAACTACATTTCGCGCGACCAACAACGGCGGCGAATCTGAAACCTCTTGGCCGGACTCCGAGCGTGTAAATCGCTAGGAGTCCAACGGCTGACTGTGATGGGCGATTCACAGTTGGTCGTGAACCAGGTCAACAAGGAGTATCAGTGCTCCGATACCTCAATGGCGCTGTACCTGGCCGAAGTAAGGAAGATGGAGAAATACTTCAAGAATTTCGAAGTAATCTACATCCCTAGGAAGGATAATTCCCTGGCCGACCAAATGTCTAAGGTCGGTTCCTCTCAAACCACCGCTTAGGCGGGGGTGCTTGTTGAGCACCTATATAAGCCCTCCATTCCCTCTGAAGAGGAGGCACCAGAGACCGGCGGTAGGGTCTCCTTCCTCGAGCAAAGTGCAAATTGGATGACGCCATTCATCCAATACCTTGCGCATGGGACATTGCCCGAGGAAGAAGCCGAGCGTTCCCGTCTAACGAGGCGATCTTCTCAGTACAAACTGATCGAAGGCGACCTATACCGAAAAGGCGCATTAGGAATCCTTTCCAGATGCGTCTCTCAGGAGGAAGGCCAGAACCTTATTCGTGATATCCATGAAGGAATGTGCGGAGCTCACTCGTCTTTCAGAACACTTGTGAGCAAGGCCTTCTGACTAGGATACTACTG
Organism: Rhipidocladum racemiflorum; assembly: GCA_036346355.1. NCBI lineage: Eukaryota > Viridiplantae > Streptophyta > Magnoliopsida > Poales > Poaceae > Rhipidocladum > Rhipidocladum racemiflorum. Next base: position 73,543,969 of record CM070571.1, read on the forward strand.
GCCCACGGCCTTGGCGGACGCACGGTCAATCGTAATGACCTGCCGAGCATGCCAGTTTCATGCTCGAAAAGCCCGTCAACCAAAGATATGCCACCGCAAACCATACCACTCTCGTGGCCGTTCGACACAGGGACTCGATGTCCTTGGACCCTTCCCCCGAGGTCAGAAAGGCTGCAAGTACTTGCTCGTGGCCATCGACACTTTCACCAAGTGGATAGAGGCCGAGCCCGTGTCAACCATTTCGGCCCAGGCGGCCAAGAGGTTCCTCCGCAGCAACGTGATAACGCGGTTCGGGATACCCAACCGTCTCATCACCGATAATGGGACCCAGTTCACCAGCGAACTGTTCCAAAGTTACTGCGAGGAGATCGGGACCAAGGTCTGCTTCGCCTCTGTGGCACATCCACAGAGCAATGGGGCAGCCGAACGAGCAAATGGGCAATTGGTCCAGGGCATAAAAAGGAGGGTTTTCGAGAGCCTCAACCAACACAAACAGCTGTGGGTGGACGAGCTCCCTGCCGTCCTTTGGTCCGTCCGCACCACGACCAGTCGGGCCACAGGCGAAACGCCTTTCCAACTCGTCTATGGTGCGGAAGCCGTTTTGCCCGCCTAAATTGTGTTGGGTTCCCCAAGGTGCAAGCGATCGATTCCATCGATCAAGAGGTTGAGCGCCTCGTCGACTGGACCTCGTCGAAGCAACACGCCGAATCCAGGCGTTGCTCTGGTCATGCGGTTTACCTACAGGCTCTTCGTAGGCACGCAGCCAAGACAATCCGACCTAGGGTCCTACAAGTCGGCGACATGGTCTTACGAAGAGTTCAAGACCTGTCGAAAGCCAATAAGCTGACCCCAAGGTGGGAGGGACCCTACACGGTCGTGTCTACGGCACACCCGGGGGCTGTTCGCCTCGCGATGCCAGATGGTCGGGAGCTCACCAGCACCTGGGACATCGATCAACTACGTAAGTTCTACGTTTAGGCGCGTACCCCTGTCTCACACCTCTTGCGTTTTTTCCTATAAAACATTTCCCTTCCTTCTCGTGTTTTGTCCTCGCTTTTTTCGAACGAGCATCGTCGTCTAGCAACACTACAGGCGAGCTTATCCGACAAGTATGTGCGCACCATGTCGGGACCCGAATTTGCAAATCCAGACCCTCTGTGTATTAAGCACTAGTCCAGGAACGCGCTAGTGCACACAGTCTTAACATCGGTAAATATCACAATCATACCACTCGATACTAATAAAGTACTTTAATTAAATAGTCAGACTGGTTGCTCGACTGTCGGGACCCCGAATTTGCAAATCCGGACCCTCTGTGTATTCAGCACTAGTCCAGGAACGCGCTAGTGCACACAGTCTTAACATTGGTAAATATCACAATCATACCACTCGATGCTAATAAAGTACTTTAATTAAATAATCAAACTGGTTACCCGACCTTAAGGTCAAGTTACAAATGTACGCCTCGTAGGACGAAAACTTATTAAAAGAGAAATAATAGCAGCGGAAAATAAGATAACTTCGTGGCGCCATCCAGTATACCACAGGCAACTGACTGGGCTCGCTCCCTAAGTAGATGAGTCCTCGTGGAGCTCCTCCTCCAGAGCTGGTGTAGTCTCCTCTTCAACTGGTGTTGTATTGTGGCAAGGGTGAGTACTTGGTACTCAGCAAGTCATGCCTGAGAATGCAAGCTAATATACTATATGCATGGCTTGGTACAAAGGAATAGTTTAAGGTATATTTGCGATGCTTGACATTTGACAAGTATCATAAATAGATTCGAAAGCAGTAGAAACAAGTAAAGCATAAATAACTGTTCAAGGAGTTTAGTAAACATCTTTTTCCCGTCTTTAATCCACATATCTATCAACATCATTATTTAATCCAAACCAACCTTTCAAATCCAAGTTATTTTCAGAAAGTCTAACCCTTGACTGTAATCCCCGAGCATTGTCCAGTACCGTGGACTCGGCTATTTAAATAGATTCTACACTCTGCAGAGGTTATGCACTTTACCCACAAGATACAGTCAAACACCACAAAGGCGAGTTCCTCAGAATAAAGCCTTTGGAAGCCTCAAACAACACAGGTGGTCCTCTCAGGTTCGTGCTCTACACCATCCCTTCCCTTAGCCAAGGCGAAGTATGGGACCAACACACCGTTAGATGGGTATCGGCCCACGACCACGATACGCTCCCCGCACAATCACACAAGCGGTGTAATTGACACCCTGAGGCTCCACAAGTGAGTCCTTAGCGACTTAGTCAACTAGGGCCGTCCCATTCCGGCCATGTGGTTGCAAGTATGACCCAGTTCAAAGGCTTGCAAGGTTAAGTCCTTAGAGTGACCAGGGCAAGACTACAGAAGAACCAAATCAACATCCCGATTGCCACACCGCCCACCTGATCATTCTTGCCACATGCCCCTGGCCGAAAACTATTTATCAAACCCCAGTTGATTACCATGCACCACGTGCTATCAACATCACATGATACCTTTCCAAAACAGGTTCAATATATCATTAAGTCAATATTAACATTTGATTGTCCAAATTCATGTCATGAGCACGTAGCGGAGTCTAAGCAATACACTACAACGGTCTAAAACCCATGTTGGCAATTTGATTATGTCCAACTAGTAAACCACAACTAGGGTGACAAGGGGTCATGGCACATATTTAATTAATCAAGGTGTCATACAAAGAATTTGGTATTTATCTAATCTCCCATATTTAAGTAAAGTATTTTCTAATTGAACTAGCATGCAATAATTTGAACCAAAATAGATTTCAAAATGGGATCAACATGATCAAAGCATAACTTGCCTTCAAAGAGTACTTGTTCTTGGTCTTGAGTTGGATCCTGAGTCAACACTTCTCCTTCGAATCCTTCCAGACTTCAACGTCTACTCGTAAAGCGTGCAAATAGCAATACACAAATAAACAATAGGCAAAAACATCCCAAAACTCCAAATAAAATCCATAAACAGAGAGAACATAATTTTCTGGATTTTTAGGAACTGGAATCGTTCAAATCGGAGTTAAAATGCAAAAGTTATGATTTATTAAAGTTTAAATAATCAATTAAATAATATTACAGAGAAAAACTTTAGTCCAAAAATTAAATAAAATTCATATTTGAGTAGATCTGAATTTTATACAAATTTAGAAATTTGAATCACTCAAATCGGAGTTGAAACGCACAAGTTATAAGTGTTTGAAATTTGGAACAAAATCTGAAATCATTATTCGAATTAATAAATCATTTTCTTTTTCGGAAATTAATTATTGCGTCAGCCTAGACACGTGGCAGCCTCTGATTGGGCGGCTGACGTCAGCCGGTCCATGGACGTGGTCCACGGTTTGGCTCGGTCCACCGTGGACTCGGTCCCATGGCTCGATCGGCCGACAAAGTGGGGCTCAGATGGCGTCATTCTTGGCGTCGGCCAAGCTGTCTGGGGCAGCTGCTGACAAGCGGGCCCCCACCGTGACGTCAGCGATGACGTCATGGTGCAGTTCCGCTGTCCGTGACGCCGCTGGCCGTGTCGGCGTCTCACGCTACGGGTGCCGGCCGCGCGGTCCAAGCTTCGACGCGTGGCACAATCTCGGCCGTTGATTCGAAAATCAACGGCCCAGATTGGATCGGGTGACGCACGTTCTGGGGTGAACGTGGCCAATCTGGACCGTTGGATCTAGATCCAACGGCTGGGATTAGATCCGAGGATCTAAACGTGATCTCACCGTGACGGTCAGATCTTGATCGGACGGCTGTCCGAGTTCGCGAGGGCTGATGGCGGCGCGGCGGCGTTGGCTTGACCGGAGACGAAGACGACGACCTCCGCGGCGGGCGTTTCCGCAACTCCGGCGTGAAGGCTGGCACTCAGCGCCGGCGCCGACACGGCGATCTCGATTAGGCTTGGTGGCGTCGGAGAAGCGGCGAGGCGGCGGAGATCAACGAAAAACCGCGGCGGAAGACTTCCTCTACTCCGGCGAGCAATTGCGGGACGACGGCGGCGGCTCAGGCGAGGTGAGAAGGGGGCTCGGGTGCGTACGGTTGTGCGCTTCCCGATGGCGGTGGCGGCGTATTTAAAGGGGGCCTCGGCTCCGTGTAGAGCGCGAAACCGAGGTTGACACTGATGGCGGCGGAGAACTCCGGCTCGGATCCGGCGGAGACGACGAAATCGCGGCCGCCCACGCGGGCGCGATCGACGCGAGGATGGCTCGGCGCCGTTGTCACGCAGAAATGATCCTGACCGTTGGATCCGGATCCACCGGTTGGGATCGATTGGGGTTGAACGGGTTCGGTTGAGTCAAGCGGCTCAATTCGGGTTCGGGTCGGACTCGAACTCGAGTCTGACTCGGGCTCGGTCGGATGAACAGTACAAACCCACTCGCATTTTACAGCGATTTAATAATTAAAATAATTCCCAGTAATTCATTTAATTCATTTAAAAATAGCAAATGACTCAGAAAAATTCCAGAAAAATTCTGGAAAATATTTTGGATCGTTTTGGACTCAAATAAAATATTTCCAACAAAATTTTATTTGCAAAATTAAATTCTTTAATTATTTCAAAATGGAATAAATTCAAATAAATTCCAAATAAATCCAAATAAATTCCAGAAAATTCCAAAAATTCACCAAAGTGCCAAATCACACATGAATTTAAGAAAAGCAAAATTTTGGGGTGTTACATCGACCTTATGGTCAAGTTACAAATAAACGCCACGCAGGGCGAAACTTATTAAGAGAGAAATAATAGCAGCGGAAAATAAGATAACATTGTGGCGCCATCCAGTATACCACAGGCAACTGACTGGGATCGCTCCCTAAGTAGACGGTTCCTCTTGGAGCTCCTCCTCCAAAGCTGGTGCAGTCTCCTCTTCAACTGGTGTTGTATTGTGGCAAGGGTGAGTACTTGGTACTCAGCAAGTCATGCACAGAATGCAGCTAATATACTACATGCATGGCTTAATACAAAGGAGTGGCTCAAGGTATTTTTGCGGTAAACAGCATTTAACAAGTATCATAAGTAGATTCGAAAGCAGTAGAAACAAGTAAATCATAGATAACTTTTCAAGGAGTTTAGTAAGCATCTTTCCCATCCTAATCCACATTTCCATTAACGTCATTCGTAAACCAAACCCAACCTTTCAAGTCCAAGTTATTTTCAAGAAAGTCTAACCCTTGACTGTAATTCCCGAGCGATGTCCAATACCGCGGACACGGCTATTCGAATAGATTCTACACTCTGCAGAGGTTATGCACTTTACCCACAAGATACAGTCAAACACCACAAAGGCGAGTTCCCGTAACAAAGTCCTTCGGAAACTTCTAACAATACAAGTGGTCCTCCCCGGTTGTTGCACACTAACCCTTCCCTTAGCTAAGGCGAAGTTTAGGCCAACCAACCGTTAGATGGGTACCTGGCCTCGGCCAGATGCGCTCCCCGTACAACTTACACAAAGGGTGTAGTTGACCTCCTGAGGTCCCACAGGTACGTTATTAGCAACTTAATCAACTAGGTCCGTCCCATTACAGACATGTGGTTGCACGTTAGACCCAGTTCAAAGGCTTGCAAGGTGAAGTCCTTAGGGTGACCAGGGCAAGACTACCCGAAGAACCAAACCAACATTCCCAATGCCACAACTGGCCCACCTGATTATTCTTGCCACATGCCCCGGTCGAAAAACTATTTATCAAACCCCAGTTGATTACCATGCACCACGTGCCATCAACATCACATGATACCTTTCCAAAACAGGTTCAATATATCATTAAGTCAATATTAACATTTGATTGTCCAAAATCATGTCATGAGCACGATGCAGTCTAAGCAACATACTACAACGATCTAATTTCCCATGTTGGCAATTTAATAATGTCCAACTAGTAAACCACAACTAGGGTGACAAGGGTCATGGCACATATTTAATTAATCATGGTGTCATACAGCAATTTGGCATTTATCTAATTTCCCATATTTAAATAAAGTATTTTCTAATTGAACTAGCATGCAATAATTTGAACCAAAATAGGTTTCAAAATAGGATCAACATGGTCAAAGCACAACTTGCCTTCAAAAAGTACTTGTTCTTGGTCTTGAGTTGGATCCTGAGTCAATACTTCTCCTTCGAATCCCTTCGGCACTTCAACGTCTACTCGTAAAGCGTGCAAATAGCAATACACGAATAAACAATAGGCAAAAAGTATCCAAACATCCAAATAAAAACCATAAACAGAGAGAACATAATTTTATAAATTTTTAGAAACTGGAATCGTCAAATTCGGAGTTAAAATGCAAAAGTTATGATTATTTAAAGTTTAAATAATCAATTAAATAATTTTACAGAGAAAAACTTTAGTCCAAAAATTAAATAAAATTCATAATTAGGTAGATCTAAATTTTATACAAATTTAGAAATTTGAATCACTCAAATCAGAGTTGAAACGCAAAAGTTATAAGCATTTGAAGTTTGAAACAAAATCTGAAATCATTATTTCGAATTAATAAATCATTTTCTTTTTCGGAAATTAATTATTGCGTCAGCAAGGACACGTGTCAGCACTGGATTGGTCGGCTGACGTCAGCCGGTCCATGGACTCGGTCCACACTCGGCTCGGGTTCACCGTGGACCCGATCCACGGTTCCATGTGTCGCTGACAGGTGGGACCACTCGGGTGACGTCATTCTTTGGCGTCGGCCGGGCTCGGCCACGGTCGACAGGTGGGACCCACCGATGACGTCATGGGTGACGTCACGGTGCTGTCGCTGACACGGTGATCGTGGGCCGTTCGATCCAGATCGGACGGTCCAGATCTAACCCTACGCTAACACTACTACCGCACGTGATGATCGTGGGCCGTTGGATCTTGATCCAACGGTCCGGATCTGATCTGGTTCCTGGGTTTGGGGGAGAACGTGGGCTCACCGTGTGCGTTCGATCTTGATCGGACGGCTGTCCGAGCTCGCGAGGTTGATGGCGACGCGGCGGCGCTGGCCTGGCCGGAGACGAAGACGGCAACCTCCCGAACGGCGTTCGGACGCGATTCCGGCGAAGTGAGTTAGCCTCCCGGGTGCGCCTTGGCCTGGGCTTCTCGGATCTGGACTCAACGGTGACAAGAGACGGCGGATGACGACGGAGAGGACGGAAAACCGCGGCGGAGGAGTGCTACAACTCCGGCGAGCGATTGCGGGCGCGTCAGGGGCACTACGGCGGCGACGGTTAGGGCAACGGCTGCGCAAGGTCAAGGTGGTCCTCGGGGTGTGATCCGGGCATTAAATAACCTCGGCTTCCGCGTGGAATCCGGAAACCTAGAACCACACGGCGGCGGGCGCGGCGGCGGAGTCCGGCTCGGATCCGACGGGGACGACGATGGTCGACCGTCCACGTGGCGCGATCAGCGGCCACGATCGCAAGATCGAAACCGAATTCGGTCCGGTTACGACTCGAACCGGTACGGGACGATCTTGACCGTTGGATCCCGATCCAACGGTCGGGATCGATTAGGGTTAGGAGCAGGTTTGGTCGAGTCAACTGGCTCGGGTCGGACTCGAGTCCGACTCGGGTTCCGACTCGGTCGGATGAATAGTACTTGACCCAACTCGAATTTCCAGTGATTTAATATTTAAAATAATTTCCAGTAATTCATTTAATTCATTAAAAATAGTAAAAGACTCAGGAAAATTCCAGAAAAATTCTGGAAAATATTTTGGATCATTTTGGACTCAAATAAAATATTTCCAACAAAATTTTATTTGCAAAGTTTAATTCTTTAATTATTTCAAAATGGGATAAATTCAAATAAATCCAAATAAATTCCAGAAAATTCCAAAAATTCACCAAAGTGCCAAATCACACATGAATTTAAGAAAAGCAAAATTTTGGGGTGTTACACACCATTTCCCTTGGCCCCCGGCCGGATGCTCGCCCAATCGTCCACTTTCCACAGTAGCTCTTCAATGTATGCATGGTCGGGCGCGGGCATCCACTCTAAGCCCGGTTCAGTGACCACTTGGGTATGGCGGCCCTACGTGTTGTTGGTTTAAAGCTCGTCTACTCTGTGCTCATACTTCTCTCGACACAACCGACCTGCTTAAATCGTTCAAAAATCGTTACGACCAAAGCGTCCCTTAACTTCCCCATGAACAAGCTCGTGCTCGCAACAGTGAAGGCACGACCTTTGTCCATGGCGGGGGCTCCGTACGATAGGAACGTTTCGTCCTTCCTTCCAAGGATTCTTTGCTCGTATATGTGTTATATGCTCTTATGCAGGGACTTGCTTTTCAGAACTAGGATCATGTAAGCATATATTGGAGGCGAACTCGAGAAAAAACAGGCAAGGACCCAAACATCTACGACTTTGCTCATTTAACCCAAAAGATTGTTTTCTTTTCTACAGGATTTACATGAGCTAAAAAGAAAAAAAAAGGGATCTAAGTCCCACGCTCGGCCTGGAGGGCGGCGAGCTCGTCCTTAAGGGAGTCGACCTCCGCCTCCAGGTCCAGGACCTTCCGCCGGGCCGCGCGACCTTCGGCCGCGCTTTCCCGGAGGCGCTGCGCCTCCTTGAGCTGGGCTTCCTCGCGCTCCCGAGCTCGCTGAAGGTCGGCGCGCTGGTCAGGAACCTCCTGCCGTAGCTTCACCAGCTCCTCCTCGAGCTCGGCACACTTCTGCTCTGAAGTGCTCTTCGCCGCCTCGCTCCGGAAGAGCTGATCCCGAAGCTCGGAGATGAGGCTCTTCGCCGACTCCAGCTGCTTCAGGTCGGCCTCGCGCACCTCGGAGACCCGACGCTCGAGATCAGCGATCTTGGCGTCTTGCTCGCGATGGTACGCCCAGAACTCTTCTGCTGGAACTGCGGAGGCGTCGATGTCCTCCATAGCCTTCGCAGCAAACTTCGAGCAAAAGAGGAAAGGAAGTCAAGAAAAACCCCCAGAAGATTGCTCGCCTCAGGTAAAAAATGGGAGCGAAGGACTTACCAAAAGAGCCCGGCTGACCAACTTATCTTGGAGCCGCTGGCGGTCGGTAGCACCAGCTCGGAAGAAGGGGTTAACCCACGCAGGGTCATCCTGTTCCCGAGCTGGCACGTCTGGATCTTGCCCCTCCTGGGCACCCGATGCTTCCAGGAGGGCAACGACGTTTCCTTCTTCGACCAACCCCAGGACGCCCTGAGGTTGGTCTTCCACGTCAACAGGCGGCTCGTGGCCGCCTTCCTCCTGCCCGGCCGCTGCGCTCGGGGGCTGGACGCCGACTGCAGGCGCTTCCGCCCCTTGCACCTCCGCGACCGGAAGCGATTGGAGCTCCACGCCCGGAGGCGATTGGTCGAGGACGACCACCTCCGGCCCGTGGTCCGCGGCTGGGGGCAGCTGGTCGTCAACGACCACCTCCTCTCCGTGGTCCGCGGATGGAGGCAGCTGGTCGAGCTCGGCGACCACTTCCGCGGCTGGAAGTGGCTGGTCGATCACGACCGCATCTCCCCCTTGGTCCGCAGTTGGAGGTGGCTGGCCGGCAGCGACCGGCTCCTCTTCTTGGCTTGCGGCCAAGGGCGGTGGGTCGAAAGCCACCACCCCTTGACCATCAGAGCCCGTCGCCTGGGCCTCGCTTGCGCCCGCCCCTTCGCAGGGGACCAGGCCCAAGACTTCCGGGTCCTCGACCCCCTGCGGCTCTTGCTCCTCCGTGGCCGGAGAAGGTTCCCCTTCCATCAAGGGAAGCTCGGCATCCGCCAAGGGAAGCTCGGACTCCGCTAAGGCCGCAGCTGGCACCGACTCCTCCCCCGTCTCGGCCATTACTTGGTCGACGACGCGGTCGAGCTCAGCGCCAACTGCAGAGTCGATAATCTCCTCGACCATCGGCGAAAGTCCAAAAGCAACATCCGAGCTATCACGCCCACGCCAAACAGGGTGGGGTTAGCCCGAAGAAAATCGCAAGACAAGAACAGAACAAGAGAATGAAGTAGGAGCTTACCTTCTGCCCGGCGAGCAGCGTCATCCTCCTCGGCCTCCTCGCTTCGGGCCATGGGCGACCTGCTCGCGGCGGCCTCGTAGGCCTCGGCCACGACCGCGACGCGCTCCTCCGCGGTGTCGCTGGCACGTGCCATCGCCGGGTCGACGTTGTCCATGTCGACCCCTTCCAGCGCCAAGATTGTTTGAGAGGTCGACCTCCTGCTCCTTCTGACCAGAGCATAGGTGGCCTCCTCTTCTTCCTCCTCCTCCTCGGGGTCATCGACCACCTGAGTAAGCTGGTCCTGGAGGGCCTTGATCTGCCTCTCTAGCCGCTCCTTGGTCGGGAGGGACCTAGCCTCCTCCTCGGCCTTCCTCGCCTGCTCGGCAAGCTGTTCAAAGCGGCCCATCAGCTCCGGCTTCCTCCGTTTGAAGTCATCAAACCAGGTTCGAAGCTCTCTTACCTCCCTCCTGTCGGCGTACTCAAGGTGACGTGTGGAGGGAGTCCTGGTCGAAGATCGACGCTTCGACCGCTTGGCGCGAGGAGGAGAGGTGGATGCTCGGCCACCTCGACCCGCCATCCTCTTGCGGGAACTCCTGGCCAGGGTGTCAGCTCGAGGTGGCGGCGCGACGCTCGCCACGGCGAGCTCGAGGGAGACCCTCTCCTGTAACCAAGAGCAGAAGGAGATGAGCACAAGAAGTTTTGACCTCGATCAGGAGCGAGCCAAAGTACTTACCTCTTCGCTTCGATCAAAAATATTTTTTGGGACCTGACGATTGGGCGTCAGCTCCTTCTCCTTTAGGGGGCCGAACATCTCGGCGACCCTCTCGTCCACCCAGGCCTTCCCCGGGGCTGTGACACGACCAAAGGTTTAGAAGAAAAAAATAACAAGTCTAACACCAAGAGAATGGCAGCGCCCAAGGAAGCGACCAAGAACGTACCTGTGTTGTCCTCGCGGGTGATGTCTTGCCACCCGGTCACCTCGAAGAAGGGGTGCTCGCGGCGCCGCAGGGGAGATACCCGGTTAAAGATGAAGTCCCGGGCAACGTCCCGACCAGTGAGCCCCATTTGGGTAAGCTCGCTGATCGTCCTGAGCACCCGCTCCTCCTCGGGCTGCACGGGCAGGCGCGCCGTCTCGTTAGGCGGAGCAGGTTCCCCAGTGTAGACCAACTGGGAGCCCTCCGCCTTCTTCTGGTAGAACCAGAGGTCGGCCCAACCCGACACCGAGTCCTTCAGAGCAACAAGGGGGTACTCGTATGGTCGGTTGGGCCGGAGGCGAAGATAAACGCAACCGGCGGAGCCATCCCGGCCGGTGCGGAAGGGGGAATAGAAGTGAAAGAAGAGGCTAGCCGTGGGCACTACACCCACGTAAGCCTCGCAAAGGTGGGAGAAGATTGCGAGAGAAAGGATAGAGTTGGGGTGGAGATGAGAGATCTCGCACCCGCAGAAGGCAAGCACGGAGGCGAGGAAGTCGCTCTCGGGCAGACGAAGCCCGTTGATGGCGTACAACTCGCAGGAGACGATCTCCGTCTCCCGCGGTGCCGGCGCCGCATCATCCCCGGGCGCCCGACCCGTGCTTGGGTCGAGGTAGCCCTCGTCCGTGAGCACTTGGATCCTCCTACGGGTCATGTGGCTGACTCCGAAGCGCGCCATGGCCAGGTGTGGGAGAAGGTCGAAGGACGTGCTTGGGCTCCAGAAGCTTTTTGGAAGTTTTTGGCCAAGGACGAGCAAAGAAAACGCGATGAAAGCTTCGTCCTCTCAAACGGGCGGAGTTAAAAAGACAGCGAAGAGGCAGGTTAAAAGCCGCACCTATCACAGAGGGACATCTGTCCGGCGCGGCAGAAATCGCCCAAGAATGCGCTGCTGAGAAATCGCTACTGCACAGGAGGCTTCTCGAGGAAGGAATTGAAAAAACGATCGAACATGGCTCCAGCACGGATCGAACGCGCGGCAGAAGGTCGCGTCCCGACGTAAGATGGTCGTGAGCACAACCAAAGAGGTATTTAACCCCTCCTTCAGGTCTTCTTAGGCTCAAGGGGGAGCCCGTTAGTTCCCCGCTTGAACCTCGGGGGCTAGTTGTCGGGGATTGGTTATTTGGAAAAATACCATGGTACCCTCGGGTTGTCCTAAAGACCGCCGACCATGCGACGCCAACAAGAGATGCTCAGAACGCACAGCGGGCATAACACCACCCGAGCATACGTGCTCGGCCTTTCCCGCACGACCATTTCCACCGACCTCACACACGCATGCTCGGGGAATCCACACCGCACCCAGGGATATGCTCGGTGGACTTGATCACGCGACAAGGATGGAAGGTCGCAACCAATCAGCCGAAGATCAGGGGAAATCCTACCCGATTTTCAAATTAGCGCGCGGTATAAGCACCGCAGATCTCGGAAATAACTGTATAGCGTAAATTCAGGAGGTAGTTACCTTCTTTGTACTTCTAAGCCTGATATTTAAATCCCCCCCCGTCTGTGGGGGGGGAGAGGGGACGACGAAGAGATAAAACACAATACACTGGAGTAGGGCTGTTATCCCGGCGGAGGGAGGCCCAAACCAGGATAAACACCGTGTCCCCCTTTCTCCCGACCTTGCATCGCTCGAACGACCTCCTCGGTTCGCACGACGGGGCTCTGTTGATCCCCCATTCAACAAGTAAGCTCGACGGGAGCCCGTTCTCCAATCGTCGACAGAGTGCGTTGGCCTTGTCTTCGTCACACGCAAAACCCTCTTTAACAGCTTCAAGGTCAACTCTCGGATAGTGAGATTTGACCACTGCCAACGCCTAATTAGCACTCATGGTCGCAGACTCCATTGCGTAAGCCTTGATCCTGTCAGCTTCTCCCGAGAGAAGCGGAACGGCATCGTCTCCCTGGCTTGGTTCGGCTCCCTCGATACGCAGAAGGTGCAGGACTGGCTCGCAGGCGACGCGGAGCTCGGTGCGGCTTCGTTCGGCAGCGGTCATCTTTTCCTTGCATTCTGCACCAAAGCCAAGCTGTCATCAGAAAGCGCACCCAGCGCGAAGCACGTCTAATTCGAATCAAGAAGTCTACCCTCCAGCTCTCGCTGTGTCTTCTCCAAGCTAGCCCGAGTTTCGAGGTTATAACTTTTTGAAACCTCCAGCTGTGTCCTCAGCTCAGCGATTGTCAAATCGTGCTCTGAAAACATGGAAAGTCAGACTCATCTCTGACCACTCAAGAGGAAGGCACCCGCCCCAGGACCGTGGAGGTTCATACCTTGCAGTGACCACTCAAGTTCCGCCCTTTCCTCGTGGAGGGCCATGCATTGAGCCTCAAGTGCATGGACTTCCTTCCATCGCGTCTGACTGAGCTCCTTTAGCTCGTCTTCGTACTTTTTGTGGTCTTTGAGCTTGGGCAACGCCTTCCGGAAGAATTCAGACCTCTTTTCGGAGCGGGTTCCCATATCCTGGGCATCACAGCAGAACACCAGCAAGGGGTCAGCGCTTCAAAGATATACTGAGGAAGGGAAGATTGAAGGACTCACCCGGACCAGCCGGCTACACTTCACCGTGAGCTCATACAGCTCCATCCGGGCTGCTATCTCTGCTTTTTCATCCTCCTCCATCCCATCCCAGTTGGAATCTCCCCACCACATTGTCCGAGTCGGTGGCTCCGGGAGAGGACCGAGCGGTGGGGGTTCTCGATGAATCTCCTCCACTTCGGGGGCTGACGGACCGGCAGCATCTTCGTGATCAGGACCTCCGAACGGCCCAGTAGTTGAACGCGTCTCCTCCGCCGGCACATCCTCCGCCGGTGAGGCAGCGCGCGAAGCAGCCCTCCCGGGAGAAGCCGACATTGGAGCCTCCCTCTCAGAAGATGCCTCCACTGGAACGTCCGTGGAGGGAGCCCTGACTCACCAAAGGGTCAGTATGTTGGCACACATTCAAAGAGACAAGAACAAGAGTCAAGGGGTAATAAACCTTTTGGACTTCTTGAATTTCATCCATGGCTTCCTACGGACCCCAGCGCTACCCGGAGGAGAGCCTAAGTCTACGCCAACGTTCGGGGCAGGTGCTGGCTCGGAAGATGGAGCTCCTGAACCTTCCTCCTCGGGGCTAACAGCAGTGGATGGCCCAGTCGAGGAAGGGACAGGAACCTCCTCCACCAACATCCTTTCTCTCTTAGAAGACCCTGGCCCCTCAGCCGAAGAATCCGCCGGACGCTTGCTCGGAACATTCCTCAGTCGAGAGACGCCGACGACCGGAGCATCAGAAACGAAAGCTTCACGCTCCTGAAAAGTGAACAATCACATATCATCAGAGACTCAAGTCAGGCGAAAACAACCAAGCAATGCCTCGAAGGTGAGGAATACTCACGCGAGGAGGAGCTCTCTTCACCGAAAACTTGCCCGGACAGCCTCTGTTAGTTATCTCGGCGCCCGGAGTGAAGAAATCTATCAACCGCGCCCCCAGGACGTCTCTTGGCAGCGGCGCATTCGACTCCCGGGTGGGATCCTGAGTCCCGCCATACCGGAAACCCAAATGGATTCGTTCCTTCAAGGGTTGTACCCGCCGCTTAGCAAAGCTGACGGCGACCCCAATGCCGGTCAAGCCGCGGTTTTTCAGGTCATCGATCAGCGTCAGAAGTTCAGCGACTTGATCCAATCCGGGCCCCTGCGGGGATCGCTCCAGCACTGGAGAACTACAGGGGCGCGGCCGGTAAAGGGAGCGAGGAAAGGGTATGCGTTTGCGCAATAGAACCATTCCCGCTTCCAACCTTTGAGGGAGGTTTTGAAGGGGATAGAGAAGTAATGCTTCTTTAGGCCCTCTAGCGATTGGAACCCAGCTCCCCCAATGGCACTGGGAGAATTTCGATTCGGATGGGGTTTGAGCAGGAAGAGGGAGCGAAACAAATTGAAGTGAGGACGGATCCCAAGATACGCCTCGCAAAGTTGAACAAATATGGCGATTTGAAGAATGGAGTTGGGGTTCAGGTTAATCAATTCAATCCCGTAAAAATGAAGAAGCCCCCGAAAGAAGGTGCTCCCCGGAACACTAAACCCCCGCCAAAAGAAGGACTCGAAGACTACAATTTCGTTGGCTCGAGGAGTGGGGTAAGGTTCACCTGCCGCTGGCCGGGCGGAAATCAATTCCAGAGGAGGAAGAACGCTGCCGGCAACCATCTCCTCCAGGCGAGCCCCCGTCGACACGGAGGCCTCCCACCCTGCTACCGCCAGGTCTGTGCTCGCTTCCGGCGATGAAGAAGAGGACATCCTGACGAAGCGAGGTCTCTGGGGAGAAGTGCTGGGCGCGAAACCGGAAATCCTAAGCTACCAAGGTCGCCCGAGAAGTTTTGGAGATTTCGCGACTGTGGGGATAAAGGGGCAAAGATGTCTTTCCCTCAACAAGAGTTCCCTCGCTTTATAGGAAGTGAGTCTCATCTTTCGCCTTACGGCGGGAAAAAAGCAAGAGCTCCCATACTTAATTCTGAGCCAGATCTAGGGCATGCCCCCATGTTGGGCCGTTCGCTGTGTCGCGCAAGCCACGACCAGATGTCAAGTCTGGCTCGAGGTTTGGGATAGAGTGCGCCCCATGATGGGCCTGAACGCTGGTCGCCACAGAAGATTGGGACCAGGCACTCTCCAAACATCCTCTAGCGATACACCCCATAATTTGGGGTCAAAAGTTGGTCACCGCCGCACGGCGTGATTGGGTACCGCAGGAGGATTTAACCAAAAAGGCCACGAGCCAACCAACTATGGTATGCCCCATGAGGGTCAATTGAGCTCTACGAGCCAATTGCCGCACACCGTAAAAGGGTGCGGGTACCACTCGGCCACGAGCCAACCAACTATGGTACGCCCCATGAGGGTCAATTGAGCTCTACGAGCCAATTGCCGCACACCGTAAACGGGTGCAGGTACCACTCGGCCACGAGCCAACCAACTATGGTACGCCCCATGAGGGTCAATTGAGCTCTACGAGCCAGTTGCCGCACACCGTAAACGGGCGCGGGTACCACTCAGCCACGAGCCAACTAATTACGATACGCCCCAAGAGGGTCAATTGAGCTTTACGAGCCAGTTGCCGCACACCGTAAACGGGCGCGGGTACCACTCGGCCACGAGCCAACGAATGCAGACGCCCCACGAGGTCAATTGAGCTCTGAGGCGATTTGCCGCACCGTAAACAGGTGCGGGTACCACTCGGCCACGAGCCAACGAATTACGGTACGCCCCACGAGGGTCAATTGAGCTCTGCGAGCGGTTGCCGCTGCACCGTAAGCGGTAGCGGTACCACTCGGCCACGAGCCAACCAACTACAGTACGCCCCACGAGGGTCAATTGAGCTCTGCGAGCCAGTTGCCGCATACCGTAAACGGGTGCGGGTACCACTCGGCCACAAGCAAACCAACCACGGTGACCTATCCCTCTATGCCCTGCAAAGATCGATGACGAGCGTGAGCGCTACTCGGACATCGAGTTGGGAAAACATTGGTAACAATCCCGGCAATTAATAAGTCCTTTACGATCTTTTTTCCCATAAAATCTTTCTGACAGGACAAGAGGGGGAAATACGATCTTAAAGCACTTGGGGGCTGCTGTGGGATGTCCGAGACGGGGGTCCCGCAAGAGAAGCCTATGCCCAACTGGGCCGAGGACGGTGCAGTAGGCCCAGAATTTGGAAGCACTACGAAGAGCCCATAGCCACGTCCCAACTTCTTCTCCAAGGCAGCTGGTCGCCTCCACGACGAAGCTTCGTGGTGCGTCAGGACAACCCCGCCTAAAGTAAAGCCTGCGATCTGGCGCCTGCAGAGCCTGTAGCCACCAGATCCTGGCGAATCGGCAGGCGCGGGTCGGTAAAGGGACGACCAAATCCTATGGGCCTTGATTGAGCTCGGCAGGCAGAGACAAACAACATACTCATGAGTCCACCTGACCCAGCGCCAGGTGACGCCCTCTTGTAACGTGCCCTTCTCCCAGTATATAAGGGGGGAGGGAACAACCCCGAAAAGAGAGAAAGAAAAAAAAAGGAGAAAACAAAAGAAGAAAAGGAGACCACGTCCATATATCCAAGAACACAGGACTAGGGTATTATCTCCTCCGCGAGAGCCTGAACCTGTCTAAAAAGATCGCCCTCGCATCCTGTGTTACCATCTTGCTCTGATCTCGCACGAATCCCCTAGAATCACAAATCTCATTGCCGGCGGAACCGATCGTCGACAAGTGTATTTTAGTTTAATGCATTAGCTTTGCTATGATTATCCACTTTATTTATTATGATAATTAAATATAATGTTTAAAGTTTCCAATGGGTTTCCTATCAAATTTTAGCTTCTATTTTGATTTCTGTTAAATGCAGACTATATATAACCATATAAATTGATTTGCGTTGCAAGTTAATGTGGCCAATTTTTCTTACTCATCTAAAATATTATTTCTCCTAGTTGACTTATTATGGTGACGGCTAGTATTATTTACTTTATTTACCTGATCACATATTAGCGGTCCGATTAGAATTAAATCCTGAAACTACCTAAATATCATAGTTAGTGGCAATTAAGTTTTTGCATGATTTAAGTGCCCAACATGCTTAACGTATTATTTTAGGATTTATAAATGTTACTTTGCGATTCTTAGTGTTTTATTCGATTTTATACGATCGCGCTTTATTAGATTGGTCCACCGACTAAAATTCGTGTTTTTAATTGATTTGAATTATTTTCATTGATTCTTGAAGTTTGACAAAGACTAAAATTCATAATTTCTAATGGTCTACTAAATTAAAATGTTTTTCGTGTTTTTCTCTTTTTCTTTTCTTTTTTATTTTTATTTTTATTTTCTATTCCCCTTTTTCCTTCTTTTCTCTTTATTATTATTATTATTATTATTATTATTATTATTATTATTATTATTTCTTTTTCTCTTATTCAGCCGACCTTCCTTCACTTGCCTGGCTTCTCTCCTCTCTTCCCCTTCCCTCGATCCCCTCAGCCGACTCAATCTCCTGGCTCCCCTCCTTGGCCTTGGCTGCGCCGATGCCATGCCAAGCCTTGCCGTCGCTGGTTCCTCTTGGCGCCGCTAGGTTTCTCCGGTATCCTCCCTGGTGCGCTGGCTCCTCCCTCAGTTTGCGTCAGCCCGCGTCCAACCACGCCACCCTTTGGCCGTCGATTCTTATGCCGATCATTTTCCCCTACTTCGGGTTTCTACTGGCTCCGCGCCGCCTCTCTCATGGCGTCGCCTTGGTTTGGTTCGATTCTGATCTAGGGTTCAGTAATCCCTAATTCAGTGCCCTTCCCCCTCTTTTACTGAATTGCTATGGCCACTGATTAATTGTGCATTGAAGTGATTTATTGATGCATTGCACTTTGTGATGGATATGCCAACTTCACGCTTGTGGTGGCTATCTGTAATGATTCTTGAATATAGATTTAAGGCATGTTGACAATGGCTTCAGTTAGTTTACATGGTAAATGATGAAATTTATGCCATGTTATGCGGTTACATTGTTCCCTTTTGGTCTGTGATAATTCATTAATTATCGATTTCATGAGTTGGAGGACGTCATGGCGATGACCTTGATTTGCAATACGCCGGAGGAGTACTTGCTAATCAAAGGGGACGTATGACGTAACCCTCATGTTTGTGCTCTACCTATCTAGTTTGCATTACTCCTATTTCCTGAATGCTCTTCTGGACTCGGTTGTGGATGAACTTACTTGGATGTGGGAAAATGGAATACGAGTTGGGGAGAAAGGAATGGATGGTTGTGCTTCTTGTGGCTTGATCTAACTTCCTTCTGGCTCCTGGGGGTCTGGTCCTCCTTGCTTCTGGCTGCTCCTTGCGCCGGCTCCTGGAACCCTAGGGCTTGGATGGTTGCTTCGGTTGGGTTGTGTTTGTATGCATGTGTGCTGCTGATTTTTGGAGCTTTGCTCTCCCTTTCGGTTAGCTTGGCTCTGGCTGGGAGTCTTTAAGGTTGGCTTGGTTGGTTCTGGAAGGAAATGCATTGTCCTCTAGGCACAGTATTTCATGTTTATCCAAGTGACTGTTCTATGTTACTAATTGACTTGAGCGTAAAATATTTCTACCGCGCGATATTTTCTAAATACACACATCTACGGCTTAGACAGGTTTGTATATTATCGAATGATGCGATTCTAGTAGCAAGAGATGCCGAGTTGGTCCTCGGACAATATCAGGTACCTCATTGTGCGATAAGTAATTTACTGGGCTGACAACAAGCTCTAACTTAATTTAATCTAATTAAATTTATTGATTCGGCTCTATTCTAATGCACGATTAACTTTTCTATTGCAGGTTGGACAAGAGAATTCAGAAGACATCGAGACTTGAATTTTATTTTCATATTCTTTTGTAATTGAACTGTAATATTCGTTCATGTAATTGTAATTCAAATTGTAATTGAATTTCTTTGGTGTTGTAATTTAATTCTCTGCTGATTAGCTTGAGTTAATTAGATGATCAATTTTATTTTAATGAACTTATTTACATTTACTCTTTTATGAAATTCATGATCTGAATGCAATGAATTATTGAATTTTGTAATTCATTCCTTTGTATTTAATCTGTAATGATTAATTTATATAATCCAACTTTATTAATTATGAATTTTGATCAAGAATACAGATTAGTTTGTTTTATCTATGACTTCCCATTTGTTTATTATTATTATTATTATAAAAATTTTAATTTTTCGATTAATAGATTACTTTATGAATGCGATAAGGTTCAATGTATGTACGAATGTATGCTTCAATTTGTTTGATAAATTAATAAGGTTTGTCTTTGATTAACTTTAATCAGTGATTTTTTTTCTTTTGAAATATAAATTATCTTATTCTAATTCCTTCTTTGCAAAATGCTAATTAGGTGGGTCCTTTTAACTTTTGAAATTTCTTTGATGTAATTACTTTGTAAACAATGTGATGGCCTTTGGACCAACACGAGCCAAAATCAACATGGCTCGCGCGCCAGCGCCAGGCCACGTGGGCAGTGAATTGTGAGGCCAGATAGCCGGTTCTCGATCGTAGTGCAACGGGGCAGGGCCGGCCCGGGGGGGGGGGCGGGATGTGCGGCCGCCCCGGGCCCCCGCCAGTGAAGGGCCCCCAGTGCCAGCCGGCTGCCCGTATATATATAAGCAATTAAGCATGTTCCCAACCTACTTACGAAGTACGAACGTACGTACGTAGCACGTATACGTACATACAAAGGCATCCATGTGAATACTTACAGGAGCGCCGGCCCATATATATAGTACATACGGTGTATGAACTAACGTAATAGAAAATCGTAGTAAATACTTACAGGAGCGCCGGCCCATATATATAGTACATACGGTGTATGAAATCCATGTGAATACTTACAGGAGCGCCGAAATCTTTAGCTTTGTGGCTCGGAGGCCCCAGCCGCTAGAGCCCAGGAGGCCAGGTCGCCACGGCCCAGGAGACAGGAGCGATGTATGATGTATCACGGTATCAGTGTTGTATCAATACACGTACGTGATTTACGTGACGTGAGCCGTGACTCCGTAGTCTCCGTGAGCGATCTGTTCTGGTGTTCATCAGCGATTCTGCGATTGAGGCCTTGAGGGTTTTCCAAATCCCAAGCGACGACGCCGACGAGCCGTGACTCGTGAGGAGCATCGCCTCGACGTCGACGTGGCGGCGTAGCATCGCCTGGACGTGATCGGCTGATCACCTGCGCCGGCCTGGTAAGCCATCCAATCAGATCAAAGATTAATTCCTATTTCCTGGAGAACACGATATATATCGTGCAATGTACAGAAGAATTCATAAGTTGACGGTGGTTGAGGCCGACGGCAAGTCGGCAACTACGTCGAGGCATCGAGCCGTTCGTTGTCGACGACATCGACATCTACTCCGGAGTCCGCTGGACGACAGGACGACGTGGACGTGGCACTGCCTGTCTGAGCAATTCACCGACGAGCCGTGATCATCCCTAATCCAAAGTATAGAATATTAATCTTCCCTAATTTATTTTCCCTATTAGTCTTACACTATTTAATCTTTGATACATTTATTATTATTTATTATTAGTTATTGGACGAGATTGATATTAATAGTATAATTGATGACTTTGTATCACAAAATGTTAGAAGAAATTTTTGAAGATGATGCCAAGTGCCAAGTAAGTGTTTATGATTACAATTTACATTTGTCATTCCATAAACTTTAAAGTGTTCTATAGAAGTAATTTTTGTGAATCGAATATTAATTTCTTCAATGATGTGTGCTTATAAGACTATACATACATACATACACACATATATATATATACACACATACATACATACATACATATATATATATATATATATATATATATATATATATATATATATATATATATATATATATATGAGGAGGTGAATAGGGCCTCCATATAAGTTTTCGTCCTGGACCCCCAAAATGTCAGGACCGGCCCTGCAACGGGGAAGGCTCCGAGAATAACAGGGAACCCCCTCCTCTTTGTAGCCAAAGATAAGTAGCGAGTACCTCATTACAGTTCCAGAGTTGGGTGTTTACATGTGTTGGATGGAATGTGCTTGGTTGGTTTACTTTTGAAATTTGTCCGGTGTAATGATTTTGCAAACAATGTGATGGCTTTTGCACCAATACAAGCTGAAACCAACATGGCTCATGCGCCAGGCAGCGCTGCTCGATCGTAGCACGGAGGAACCCCGTCCACTTTGACCGAGATTAAAGCTTTAGGTTTTCACATTGTTGTTCTTGCTTCAGGCGAATCAGCAGCCCAGTGGTCAAAATATTAAATAATAATAACCCCGTCCACTTTGACCGAGACAGCTCGCTAAAACAAAATGGCAAATCAGATCCAGTAACGACCAAAGATTAGTATAGCGGGTTGCTAGGCCCCATTGTAGTTCCGGAGTTACATGTTTACACGTGCTCGATGGAATGCACTTTGTTGGTGCACGTAGACGCGTGCTAATCTTCACCTTGTTTGTGAGCGCGGTCTGCTTGCTGAATTTATTGGTGATTACGTCGTCTAAACATTGGCAACAGCGGTCCCGTCGCACGGGGAAGGCGGCGAGCGATGCCTTCTTGATCTGAAGAGAAACAACCATGGCGAGGCCTGGGGAAACAGAACAGAACTGGATAGAGCGTCGTAGTTATTTTCATTTCTAGAGATAATTATGGTTTTGTGATTTCTTGGCGTCTTCATCCCAAACGAAAACGAACGCCTCCCATGTTTTCACAGAGATGGTACTCCCGCGGCTTGGCAAGAAGGCTGCTAATATTGTGTATTCATTGTAAGCACACCGAGAAGCTGAGACGGCTGCTATGATTCTTTATTCAACTTGTTTAACACTTACATATCATATTGCCATATCCACATTAACCAGATACAAGAATGTCACATCGGAGTCTCAGCTGTAGTTACAGTTTGAGAAATGAATAGTCCGATTACAACTATACAAGCCCATTTGCGAAAATGGAAGACGAAAAATCTCCAAGAGCTACACTTTTCTGGACCTCCTTTTGAGTTCACAGAAGTAGGTCGACCATGCTGTCGATGCTCATCAAGGAATTGCTCTGCCAACTGCTGGACAGCACTTCACATGCGTGACCTCGTCGAAGCTTGCTTGGTGCTTGGTGCGCTCTGCATAGATTGTAACATGATAAGTTTCGAACGAGCTGAAAGCATCACAAAACACTACGGAGCAACGCAATGGTCTGCCGGATGCCCGCATTGATAAGGTGCCACGAAATGGTTAACGCACGCAGTGTGTGCCATTATATCGAAAGTCGAACAAGTACGAGCGTATGCCATGTCTTAAAACTCTCATGTAACCAACTTTCGACCCAGCATAGCTACGACAAATAGACTTCACTGCTAACGCAACCCAACACAAATCTAAAGGCAAATCCTAACAGCGGACGCCTGGCTCTCAAAGGATGGCCACGCCAGCAGACTTGCCTCCTTTTGGCACTGAGGTTTGGTCATTATCCTCAACTCGATGAATCGTGATATTCGCCAACGGATCAAGCCATCAGACTTCACGGCCATCCTAGAATAGTAGCAGCACGCCTCTACGCGATAGTAAGTTCCAGTTTTTCTCTATTCTTTCGAATTCCAACTTCTACTAATTACTATGCAAATTTTGGTCTGTGAAAGGACAGCCATGACAAGTTAAGATTGACAATACAAAAAAACTACTCCCTCTGTTCTTTTTTATTTTTCATTGTCTTCGAAATGTAACTTTGACCACTAGGCTTTATACGAATAAATGCTAATAAAATTACAATGCAATGTAAGTAATTTTATCCGACAAATCTAATAACGTCTTCGAGATGTAACTTTGACCACTAAGTTTTATATTAATATATACTGATAAAATTATAATGCAATGAAAATATTTTTATCCAACAATTCTAAAAATATATAGTTTTCATATAACCGATCTGGATAGTTTTAAACCTATTGGTGGTCAAACTTCAGAGCAGAGGGATTATTGGAAAAGGGAAACTAGTGAAGCTATGGAAACCATAGTTTTAAAAACCGGACTGGTCTTTGACCCGGCAACGCTCTCGGTTTAGCGGTTCACTGGTTCAACCGGCGGCACTGACTGCTTGATAATCTACAGATAGTATGTATCTTGTGCATCAGACACAATGATAACTAAGGCAAGATGGCTAGCAGCGTTGGGCTTGAGGCCGTAAGGCTCAGGTCTTGGGTTCAAAACCCCCTTCCACCACCTGTTTTTTGCAATTATATATTGGCCAAAAGCATCACTTAACTTCTGCCCGGTTGAACCACCCTCAGTTTTCTCCGGTTTTCCCCAAAACCGTCCAGTTCAACTGTTTTTCACCACTTCAAATGCTTAGACGGTCCTACAGCCAAATCGGACCAGACGGTGCTAGTTTGTTTGTTTTTCAGTTAAACCGCCAGTCTGGCCCTATTTTCTAAACTAGGATGGAAATTAGCATTTCCACCTGCACAAGAATGTAGACATTATTTACCTATCGTTAACAGGGTTGACAGTTGGAAGGAAAAACATTCTAAAAACCATAGCTAACAAATTTATTTCTAGGAATGGCAGCACAAACTACTTTATACTAGTCATGCACTGATTATAAATGGGACAATCCAGAATCTTGTGTGTGTTGGGGGCGTGGGGGTGTTACCAGTGGTAGGCCGCTTTGAGCCCTTTCTTCCAAATATGACGATGGCTTGAAGAAGGCACCATAAATTTCAGCCCACTTGCTAAGCTTTGAATGTATATACAATGCTCCAATAGTGTCAGCCCAGAAGATAAGGCCACCCCTTCATTAAAAAAATGCAGATTAAAACTAATCCTCAAAGTAGCCAATACACCACCTTACACACACAAAAACAAATGACAAAATGCATATTGTATATAGAGGGTCACACCTCCGAAAAGAGGCTGCATCTTAGATTGACAAAATTATAGGGTTGTACTGTTGTAGACATTTGCATAAATCTAAAGCTCTCAGCAAAACTAAGCAGAAGTTCAGTATATGAGAGAATTCCAATAATCAGGCATCTCTACTATTCTAAAGCACCACTTGGTGGCAGTGGTCCATTCTACACGTCATTAATTGCCCTGTTTAATTGCTCTACTTAATTGCCCTGCTTAATTGCCCTACTCAAGAAACGAAACGTTGCTTTAATTAGCCAGCTTTCACAAGAAACGAAGCGTTAAAGATAGATGTTTGATCTTGTAAAATAATTTTTTTTATTTTTTAATCTTTATTTTTCGTTATCAATTTTGTTTTTCGTAGCAACGCACGGGCATGTAGCTAGTATACCCATAATTTACTAAGACAAGTGCTAAACAAAAATTAATCTAAGTGTTAGAATCCATTTTGATATATGCCATACAATGCTAGCCTAGGTAAGTATTAAATTAGGTTCATAGGCTGTATTAGTGCATAGAATCAGCTGTGCAATCTCAATACGTGTATCCAAATCATACTTCAAGTGAATGGAAAAATGTCACTGGCTAGTCACATCGGATACAATTGAGATAGGCAACGGTTGTCTACCTGTACTTGGGAAAGCCCATCCCAAGAACAGCTGCAATATCAAGATCAGAAGCACGGATCACAACGTTTTCATCCATGACCCTGCATGCCTCATTAACAACTGGGAAGAATATCATCTCCAATATGTCTTGATCAGATAAAGTAACAGGCTGCAAGCAAGATAATGTATCCAGATCAGCAAAATCTTCCATTAACAAAACAGATAGCATGTCAATTCTTAGTAAATGCAGAATTCATGTCTCAAGACAGTTGGAGGGAGGGAGGGAAACCTTTCCACCAGGCATGGTCTTTGCACATCTTCGGTACTCATCGATCACATGTTGAACACTAGGATCAGGCTTTGGCTTCCCACCCTTCTCATAAATGTAATAACCTTTGCCATTGCTCTTTCCTGTAAAATAACAGGGAAACTTCACTTGATAACAATGATATATATTCTGAAAAGGTGCATTTGAGTATTGTTCTTGTCTCATCCCATCCTATTAGTTATAACCCATAACATTGCGGGAGCAAAAGCAGGTTAAGAAGCATACCCTGCCGCCCATTCTTTACCATCAAATCCACTAGATCAGAACTGAAATTTCGTGCTCCAAAGGCCGCAGAATAGATGTCCTTTACCGCCAAGGCCACTCCATATCCAGCCACATCTTGGAGTCTGCAGGGGAATGGAAACGACCAAATATAAGAACTGATGCGAATCGTGATTATAAAATTTGAAAGTCAATCAATGATGCCTGATCACTGAAATTCATTGTAACAAGCTAGCTAAGGCACATCAAGCATATTCTAAAAATGTTGAATGTCAGTTCATTGTTTTTCCAGATGATGTTTAATCCTAACTGGAGAAGGCAGTGATTTTTCCTACCGACTCTTCATTGATGAGATTATTCACAACAATTCAAATGCTAAAGCCTAAAAGAGCACTATCCGTAATTACTACTTCAACCAGCTACAAAAAGGTGATGTTGACATAGAGAATGTCTCTTGTCAACTTTGACTAACAATTTCTATTGTACTATAATTGTAAAACATTATAAAATTATTTTTTAGGCAAATAATGGCTGATCTAAATATTCGTACAGATATTGTTAGTTAAAGTTCAAAATATTTGCCTGCATGCATTACAACATCATGCTTGTAGTGAAACCATAAGATTATTCTAATTAAATTAACGAACAGAAATACTTTACTAAATAAAAACAAGTCACTCTGAAGTCCATAACAAACTTACGGTTGCATCTGATTTACCATAGGAAATAGAACGATCCATGATACTGGAACAGTGGAATGTGTTGATCAAAAAAAAAAAAGATATGATCTAGAGCTGATTGCGAACACTTGTTCACGCACAAAAGGAATTTTATTTGCGTTCATTGACCATTGTTGCACAAAGATACAAAAACAGAGTCGAAGCACTTACTGAAAAGGTCCCATTGGCATGCCGAAGTTGCTTATTACTCGATCAATTCTGAAAACATCAATGCCAAGACTAACTAGAAGATGAGCACCTTGTCCGTAAGGAAAAAATGTGCGATTGACTGCAAAGCCTGTACAGTTGCCAACTACGACAGGGACTTTTTTTATTATTTTCCCAACTGTGACGAGATCAAGGATAGCTTGTGGTGATGTCTTCTCCGTCCGGACAATTTCAAGCAAAGGCATAATATGAGCAGGGCTGGAAATAACATAAGATGAGCATAATGTCGTCACAACAAGCAAGAACAACGTGAATGTTCGATATAATATTGAAACCAGTAAAATTCAGGGAGACCTAGTATTATTTCCATGTCCATATACTACTTTTCCGAACATTTTATGCAAAAATTCAATGCAATTAGTTGCTCACAAATTTCCTAAATAGATCCCTGTAAAAAATGATTGCAACAGCTATTACCATATTACTCCCTCCAATCGTAAAAACATGCCGTTTTGGAAAACATGCTGTCAAACTTTCGAAACTTTGGCTATCGATATCTTTTCAAACAACTTTGGCTATCGATATCTTTTCAAACATTTAGATTGGATACATGAGAATCATAGGTGTATATTTGTCTCTAAAAGCAGTTTCATAATATTACAATTTTATTGGGTTTTATAAATATATTACAATAGAAATTAGTGGTCAAAGTTGCATTTTGGTGATGTCCAAAACAACATATTTTCAACACTGCAAGGAGTAAATCATAGACATGTAACTTCAGTTTTCATAGACATGTAACTTCAAACTGAATTAAGTCAACAATCTGCCATTTGTCCTTTGCGACACATAAACATCAAGTTGCAATGGATTAAAAAGCAGAACCAATTGGTTATCCACTTGGAGGAACAAATTAAAACTTTCTTAATATATCCTTAATTGAAAGAATTGCAAAAAGGTTTTTTCTGTTATTGTATACTTTGTGTTGTGAATAGAATCACATAAGGCAACAGTCGTTATTTTGCAGATAAATGTACCATAAACGGCAATCAACAATTCTACATGACTCATACAAGTGACCACTGGGAAGGGGAGGGGGTTCACTCGAATATTTCCCCCATTAAAATAACCATCAAGTTCCATTTCCTTCCTTGAAAAATAAGTTCCTATCCCATTGTGATTTAGATGTATACTCAATTGGGAAACTATGGTCAAGAGTTTGATGGTTAAATTCTACGATACCATTTTAACGAATTTTAGTGATGTATTTCAGTAACCTTGATGCGTAGGTCGTAAGTGCACTCCAAAAGTTGGTAAATTGGTATGCTGCTAGTTTTTAGGATGTGTTATAATCATAAGAAATAACAAACCTGAAAAAATGTGCCCCTATAATTCTATCTTGAGAATTTGTCTTCTCGCCGACAACATTCAAATCGATAGTAGATGTGTTTGTTGCAAGTATGCAATGTGGTGGGCAGAATTTCTCGATGTCAGCGAATATTGACTGCTTCAAAGGAACCTTCTCTATGACAGCCTACAAGAAAGAACAGTGTCATAAGAACCTAACAAAAGAAGTCTGTGCTATGAAAATATGTAATGGATTATATAACCAAGCCAAATTCATTTTTTATGAATTTTTTTTATGGGAACCTTCCGAAGAATCATTAATGCAATACTCCCTCCATTCTATTTTACTTAACGTTTTTTACTTTTCAGAGTCTCCGAGATGCCAATTTGAACGTTACTTTTTATGAATTTTTATTAAGACATACTAATAAAATTATAATACTCTCAAAGTATTTTTAACGATAAATCTGATGATATAATTTTCATATAGCCAGCCTAGATTGTTTTAAACCTATTGGTGGTCAAACTTTAGAAAGTTTGACAGCATGGATTCTAGGATGTCAAGTAAAAAAAACACAGGGAGTATAATGCCATGAAGATTGTTTCAATCACTATAGGAACTCTAAATAAATACACACAATTATTTTTTTCACAGTAGAACCAGTAGAACGAATGAGGACTACCTCGATAACCAAATCAACATCCTTGAAATCCGAATAATCCAATGTGCCCTTCAGAAGTAATATGGCTTTGTTCATCTTATCCTTTGTCAACGAGCCTCTTTTGACCAGGCCCTCAAGATTAGCTGTGCAAAAGATCGTTGATATTTATCAGTAACATAACATTTCAATCTATGTTATCCTCACTGGTACTGCACATGAACAGTACCATATACTGTAACAATGGGATTAGGAAGGGTTTATCTTCCCCAATAAGAATATTTATTTCCCTAAATAATTAAATAGTTTCCTAGGATAGGGATTAGTTAATTGGTATCTTATCTATTAGTTAGGAAGGTTGTTATTTAGATTGATCTTTGTTATGAATAGCACTTGTATTCATCATGAGGCCAATGGGCCAGTATATATACATGTACATAGGGTATAAAAGGAAAGCCTATATTAGGCAATATCTATACAAGGCATAACAGGATACTGTCTAACACATCTCCGTTCTTATTGCAGTAGGTGCAATGAAGGCCTCCACCCCAGTGGCTGGAACTGGAGTAGGCGTCACTGACGGAAGAGTGGAGCGAGATGCCGCCAAAACTGAGGGAGACACCAGCAGGCCCGCGCCACGAAGATGAGTCTCCTCAGTACGAATAGCTGCAAGGGCCTCCAACAGAGTTACACGAGGATGACGAGCAAGCAGCTAGGCACGAATCTACTCAAACTTAGCCCGAAGACGTGTCAGGAAGTCGTAGATGCGGCGAAGCTCCAAATGAGAGTGCTGACGCTGACAGCACTGGCAAGTGCGGCAAACCTCCGGTCCCAAGGAATCAATCTGACGCCACACTGAAGACAGCTGCGCATAGAACTCATCAACAGTTGAATCACCTTGTTGTAGCGATTACTCCTGTCGCACAACAGTCGGTAAAGAGAGTCACCAGCAGGCTCATAGCGGTCGCGAAGATGTGCCCACATCAACTATGCCGAAGACAAAGCAACAATGTCACCAGTAAAATGCACTTCCATGCTAGCAACCAAAATAGCAGAGGCACGAGCATCTTTATCAATCCATGTCTTGTGAGCGATGGCGAGTGCGAAAAGACTCCACAAAGACAAAGATAATCATCAGAGATCTTATGGCAGTCAGCATCATTGGCCTCCTTAGGAATAACAGGCGTGGCAGGGGAAGTTGGACGAGGCGGACAGGATAGCTCGCCGGTAAAAAAACTCCCACAGACGCTGACCACACATGTGAAAGCGCATATGAAGAACCCAGTCTCGATAATTAAGACCATCAAAGATGACCGAACAGCGAGGAACAGAAACAGTTCCAGAAGATGACATTTTTTTCGGAGTCGGATCGGCTAAAGGAGACCCAGAGCTGGTAGAGCTGGACCCAAACGGTTTGTTAAAACCGATTCCTGATCGGCCAGATCGGACTCAAATCCGATCGAGATTGAACGCCACGCTTGATTCGTCACCTCCTTCCTGCCGCAGCTCTTGCTCCCAGAGCCCGACTTCCTTACCGCCGGCCGACGCCACCGAGCGTGGCCTCCTTCCGCGCCACCCCTCGAGCCAGAGCTGTGTTTGCAGGAGACCAACTAGTCGGGTGTTGAAGCGGGTGGCGGTGACAGCCGCGCGAAAGATGGCGGTGACGGCTTGCGTGAAGACGCGGCGACGACAGAACGGCGAAGGACAACGGCGACCAGCCAAGGCGGGTTGACGCCGGTGGAGGCCGGTCACGGAAGCCGAGCAGACGGATCTGGAACAGCCGAAGGACAGCGACGCGATGTGGAAGACCGAGGGCGGCAGCACGGGGCGAGGCAGCCGGCTCGAGCGCGATCCGTAGAGGTAACCGGAGCAGAGGAGAGATGAGCGCAAGTGCAACACCCAGGAAGCAAAACCCTAACCCTATGGCTCTGATACCATGTTATGAATAGCACTTGTATTCATCATGAGGCCAATGGGTTAGTATATATACATGTACATGAGGGTATAAAGGGAAATCCTATATTAGGCAATATCTATACAAGGCATAACAGGATACTGTCTAACAATCTTATCCATAATTGTTAGTAGAGCCCTCTATATAAGGAGGCCTAATGTAATCATTGAGATTAAGCAATGAATAACCAAACAACTCTTTAGTCTCCCTCCTTTCTAAAGTCAGGCCTCCGAACCTCTACCACATCAGGGACGAGCCCTGCCAGTGGCTAGATGAGGGCTAGCGCCCTACCCTCGATCCCCGGACCCATCCCACAACATCTAACTAGCTCAAGCATAAAAAGAAAAGTTCAGGTTTCCATATTGCATCAAGGAGAACTCAAAATCCAAATATCTATTCGACAGAAATTCCCAATGAAAACAGCAGTAATTTAACAAAATTGACCTGCTATCATTTTTTGTCCCCTTTGAAGAAATTGAGGATTTACTTCCTTGAGCACAACAGACATATCACTAACAAGAAGGGCTGTTGCAATTCCAGACCCCATCAGACCACCACCAATAACAGCAACTTTTCTTATTTTCCTAGGTTTCAGCTGAACATCAGTAACACCTGGCACCTATACAAAATCAACGGTAAGAGTCAGACAATGGCATCAAGCTATCCATAACAAAAAAAGGGGTAAATTAAAAGTTAGCAAATTAAATCATGTGGTTGCAGCAATTTAGCTTTCATGCCTTTGCATATAGCTTATTGTAATTTTGAGCATGCTTAGTTAAGATTGTGTAGCATGCTCTGCAACGTGGTCTTCTTACATGGTAGTGTAATTTAACAATCAAGAAAAATTATGATGTCCACAAATAAATAGATATAAAAGTGAATGCTTGAGGATCTGATGTTAATTTGGAGCATAAAGAGCAAAAGGGAGAAAGGTTGCATTAAGTATTGATAAGTACAAGGCTTTACATTTTGTTCTCCATTAGTAGAAATAAATATAAGCCAGGTTAATGTCAAATCAAAAGAATAGGTGCTGCAGCTAGGCATTGTAACCATTTATAAAAGATAAAAAAGCATTGGAGCTATTTCTAAGATAGATTAATGTTTTAATGCAAAGTCAAAGACATTGGCACCAAATAAAATGTGAATCATGAAAAGAAAAGGTAAACTATACTTTGGAAGACAACCTTTGTGGTGGAACGTTGGGCAAAGAATACATGGACTAGTGCCCTTGATGTCGTTGATAGAACCAACTCCTTGAATACCTTGGCTTCCTGCATTTATTCAGGTATGTTCAGTAAACAAATGCATAAGGTAAAGTAAAACAGAAGGCATAAGGTAAAGAAAAACAGAAGAAACATGAAGGTATTGCCCATTACTACATGGAAGTGTGTTACTACTTTCAAGTCATCCAGAGGAATGATTCCAACACAAATGTCAAGTTAATTTGTTACTCTATACAAAATTGAGCTAAAAAATCTACATTCTTCTGCAGAACTCACCATACAGATATGTCTGCTTTTTCATAGGGACTTTACCACTCTAAGCTTATTAGGAATTATGACATCTAGAATAATTCTCAAAAAAAGGGAATTATAACATCTACTTCTAGTACAATTCCCAATAGACACAGTAATATCACTCCAATCTCTACAAGTTCTTGGTAAATCTGGTGCCCAGTTAGCCATATAAGCTATAGCTAAAAGAAGTGCAGAAGTGTACGTACTTATTGCTGCAGTTCCCTGTGTAAAGGAGACAAATGGAGGACAGTAGGAGATACATACCTTCACAACACCAGCATGACCTCCAAATAATACCCCTTCTTCAATAACATCTAGGCAGGCCTGGTGCTGTGGCATGTTTGGTGCAACCTTCTTCGCTTGTTGTCTTGCCATACTTAATACAGCACGAGCTTCCGATAGTGAACCAAGCCTATCTGTTCTGCCAAGAGATCTTATCCAAGGTTTACGGTAATTAGCAATCTCCAGAGCCCAAAGGCATGACATCTTTATCAATTCATCAGGGGAGCAAAGCGCGTCAACAAGACCACGCTCTTTCCCTTCTTTTGCCGTAATGAACTTTGATTGCTGTATAAATCATAATGAAGGCCATAATGAGAATAGTCCATGATAGGAATAACAACAAAAAGATGGAACTTGCTTCTGGATGAGTCGTTACATTTATCATGGTTCAAAAAATAAGATATTGAGTGAATGTTATGTAAGATTTACGTACATGTATTAGGCATTGAATATTTAAAGTGGGGTCGTATTTATGACTGAATTTTTTCAGTTTGTTGTTCTTTGAAAATCATATAACTATAGCAACTGAATATAACTCAAGTTACCCAAAGTATTGCAACAAGCATAAGTGACATTCACTATTTTATATTTACTAGTTACATGCCCGTGCGTTGCTACGAAAAACAAAATTGATAACGAAAAATAAAGATTAAAAAATAAAAAAAAATTATTCACAAAATCAAACATCTATCTTTAACGCTTCGTTTCTTGCGAAAGCTGGCTAATTAAAGCAACGCTTCGTTTCTTGCGTAGGGCAATTAAGTAGGGCAATTAAGCGGCAATTAATGACGTGGGAAGAACGGACCACTGCCACCAAA
This sequence comes from Rhipidocladum racemiflorum, assembly GCA_036346355.1. Classification (NCBI taxonomy): domain Eukaryota; kingdom Viridiplantae; phylum Streptophyta; class Magnoliopsida; order Poales; family Poaceae; genus Rhipidocladum; species Rhipidocladum racemiflorum. The sequence continues at coordinate 73,576,935 of CM070571.1, forward strand.
TGCTGCTTTAGAATAGTAGAGATTTTTGGTTTTTAGTTTGTATATTTTTTAACTTTGACACTAAGTTTATCATATCTAGCTAGGACAGTGTAACGGATTAATTCACTTACGCATAAGATAGATTAAGATAGATTAGACTCACCAGCATCATTTCTATTGCTTTGGGCAGGCCTACAAGCCTCGGCAGCCGTTGGGTTCCTACATAATAAGCAAACTCAAACCAGATTCAGATCCAAGACAGGACCAATACAAAGCAAGGGAAATGGAGCGGTAGTTGAAGCTGTCAAAGAAAGATGTATCCATACCTCCAAATCCAGGAATTACACCAAGAGTCAGCTCTGGTAATCCAAGTTGAGCTTCGGGAGTGGCTATCCGAGCATGACAACCCTGAACAAATTGCCATTCACAAGATACACAGGGTTTAGACTAGGCTCAGCTGCAAGGCGCAAGAATCAGCTGTAAAAATGTTCAGCAAGACAGAACCACAAATGACAGACCATAGTCAACTCTAGACCACCACCGAGAGCAAGGCCTTGAATGGCAGCAACAGAAGGCTTTTTGCCCACTGCACATAAACAGGTGTTTACAATCAGGCCCAGAAATCATATCTTGGTAGAGCATGTACCTAACGACTTCCAGCATTCATAACATAAGAGAAACTAGGACAGAATTAGAAATAAAAATGCCAAACCTTCCATCATATTTGACACAAGTTCAACAGATACATCAGGCATAAGTGATACGTCTCCTGCAAGCCGATGTCCCATACGTGAGAAAAGAAACAGTTCATCCTAAGTAGCTAAGCTCTGGGCAAACAATATACTAACTCTACAAATGAGGGCATCCCCTTACCAGTCTCATGAACTTTTGTGAAAACATTGATATCGAAGCCTCCGCAAAATTTGCCTCCGGCACCTATTAAAGTTCGAAGTTAATTCAGAATATAAGGCGACAAGTATCAGAAATAGCAAGTCTCATGTGTTGATATTTATCAACCAAATCTAGGACAACGACAAGTACAACCCGCTCTATACAGTGACAGAACAAGCAAATGTGTCCCATGTGCTGTCCTAACTCGTAACTGTAAGTCAACCAAAAACTTGTACAACTTCTATTAGAGCATGTACAGTTGTATAGATGACGTCTGTCTGTAATACACATCTACATCATCTATAGATATGACTAAGATGACGTCTGTCTGTAATACACATCTACATCATCTATAGATATGACTAAGGATAACTCATACAATAGACTGCCTATATAGCTATTTGTAATGATCTCTCATACAGTTAATAGACTGTTTGTACAATGGTATAAAGAGTATAATACTGCCTGTAAGGCCGTTTGTTAAATAGTAGACAGCATCTTTCTCTCCCCTTCTCTCACATCCACATCATCTAAAATCCTACATGGTATACTCTTATAGACAGCTGATTTGCATTATTGTGCATACCCTTAGAGCATGTACCATTATAGATGGCGGTTGAGGACCTTCATATCATCTATAGACAGAACTAAAGACAACTTATTATATTGTCTATATAATTGTCTGTGATAGTTTCATATATAGCTAATAGATTGTCCATACAATAATACACACCATATAAAACCGTCTATAACACCATCTAGTAAATAATAGATATCATCTTTCTCTCTCTTCTCCGTATCACCCAAATGATAGGTCTACAAACAGCTGATAAATATCACTGTACATGCCCTTAGAGTCACGATATTCCGTATATTAGAAAAACTGTAACGAACAAGAAAAAACAGTCGGACTTGTACACAAGTAAGGTGTTTATTACATAATTCGTACAGCAATCACATAAAAAACAGCGGAGACTGGATCCCCAGTAGGCATATCAGAAGGCGTTTACTTTTGGGCGGAAATCAACAGAGGCCTCACCGGTGAGCACGATGGCCTTGACGTCGTCACGATCCATCGCCTCCGAGTACTTCTCCTTGAGCCCGTGGATGACTGCACGCGAAGGAAGCCGAATCGGAGCACGAGATTAGAACAATCAGAGCTCCATGGAAACCCACCGACCCAAAAGGGGGGTGGTAATCCGGCGGCAAAGGGAGGCGGGAGTTACTGATGGGGTGCAGCGCATTGACGGGCGGGTTGCAGATGGTGATGAGCGCCACGCCGTCGGCGCCGACCTCCATGGTGACGCGGATCGACCTGGCCATGGCTGCGCTGGCTCCGCCGCGAGGGCCTAGGGTTAGGCACTTGGGCTCGATCGATCAGAGAGAAAGGAGGAAGGTAGCACAAGTAACTTGGAAGCGTCGGGGAATGGACTGGAGTTGAAGACGAGAGGAAGAGAGGAAGGCGACGCTCCTCGTGATTCGTGAAGCCGCTTCCCGTGCAGGGTTCACCTTTTCGTTTTGCCGATTTTAGAATAAATAGTGAAATTTGATATTCGCAAAAATCGAACCGAAAATCGTAAAATTCACATAAATTTAAAAGCCAGATTTTTTTGAAAAAAATTCAAAAATCGTCGAAAATCGACGATTTCGATGGAAATTCGACGATTTATCGATGGAAAATCGACAACCATGTTGAACTTTTTGTGCGGTCGATTTTTGGTAGCGATTTTCGACAATTTTTGACGAAAATCGAGCGGTTTCCACCGATTTTTGACACGCAAATTTTTTTGAATTTTTTTTTTGAATAGGACCGGTTTATCGATCAGTTTTTGATGTCGAACCCTAGCGGTACGGTCGATTTTCGACGAATTTCGTCGAAAAGGTGAACCCTGTTCCCGTGTCGCTGCATAGAAACGTTTTAGGATTTTAGAAATAACTAAATGTTTTTTTTCATATTACTTATTGTTTTTAAATAGTGTGTTAGTACTAATTTGCAGTAGTAAATAGTTTTAAAATATAATCGCTAAAAATTATATCGAATTGATACGGTCTATAAAATACAGATTTAACCACTAATTTTTATTATAATATATTTATAAAACTTAATAATATTATAAAAAAGTACTTTTCGAAACAAATCTGTACATATGATTTTCATGTATCCAATTTAAATATTTAAAAAGGCATTATCAGTCAAAGTTTTCGAAAGTCTATCTACACTTATGTCCAAAACCATAACTATTTGTAACTAACGGAAGTATGTATTTAGAACAAATTTGAAAGCTCAAGTGACATGTATTCAGAAATGAAGAAGTATATTTTAGCACGGTGAGTATGTTTTAGAAACGTGGCTATGGATAGGTTCTACCACATGGGAAAATGTTGTTTACTACTGCTATTAATACGTCATATATGAAGTGAGATACGGCTTGTTCAGAATGATCCTCTAGTTTTTGGAAATTTTTATATTTGATACAAGATTCGACCCGTATTCACAAAACGATATAATATTTTTGCGTATTTATAGAAAATCCATCATTTTTAAATCTCGGTTATTGCATATTTTGGAATTTAAAATTCGCATATCCGGTTTCTGAAATTTCAGGTATGCATAACCAGAATTTGAAATCCCGGATATGCATACCCAGAAAATCAAATTCCAAGTATGGGTTCAGGTGACAGGCCCTATGTTCTTTTTTATTTCAGAGCAAGTACACATACCCGGAGGCCGGAAGGCCCTATGTTCTTTTTTATTTCAGAGCGTTAAGAAAGTACACATACCCGGAGGCCGGAAGGCCCTATGTTCTTTTTTATTTCAGAGTGTTCAGCAAGTACACATACTTGGAATTTGATTTTCCAGGTATGCATACCCGGGATTTCAAATTTCGGTTATGCATACCCAGAATTTCAGAAACCGATATGTGAATTTTAAATTCCAAAATACACAATAACTAAGATTTGAAAATCCAAATACGTCATTAGGGGTGGAATTTTAGCTCGAGGCTCGAGGCTCGGCTCGGGCTCGGCTCGGCTCGCATGGCCAACGAGCCAAGCCCGAGCCTACCGCCTGGCTCGCTTGGCCAACGAGCCGAGCCCGAGCCAGCTCGTGAGCGGCTCGTTAGGCTCGACAGTCATTGAGTTATATAAGGTATGAATTCACAATACAGTAATTAGTATACCCAATGCTAGACATCTAATGAGCAATGCTTGTCTTACCTTACTTTTTGAGTTTACTCTTCTTAGTACTTCAAATGTCTTGTATTGGGTCTACTGATTACTTTTGCACAGATAAAAGTAAGCGGAGTATTCTTTTTCCAGATTACATGTTTGCAGTTTTATAAACTGAAAGAACAGTCTAACCATCTCAGGCTTAAAAGGACATCCCATAAATATGAAATTGCTTCTTAACCGAACCCTAGAGGAGGCCGCAAATGAGAAGCGGTGAAAATGGATGGAGGAGCCGTTTTTGTGAGAATGAAGAGTATTTAGGCCCTTGCGGTGCCCTTGTAGGCCGGCTCGCGAGCGGCTCGAGGCTCGAGCGAGCCGAGCCGAGCTCAAGATTGAGCTCGATGTATGCAACGAGCTCGGCTGGCTTCGAAACTGGCGAAGCTCGGCTGAGAATGAGCCGAGCTCGGCTCGGCTCGATTCCACCCCTATACGTCATAACCGAAATTTGAAATCCCGAGTATGTAGCCGGGATTTCAAATTCCAGGTATAATGGAGTTTTTTGTAAATATGCAAAAGTGTTGTATTGTTTTGTGAATACAGGTCGAATCTTGTATCAAATACAATAATTTTCCTAGTTTTTCTGTTCCAAAATTCAACCGTGGGCGGCTATAGGTAGTTTGGCCATGTACTGGACATAATGAAGATTTGCTATTATAGTGGAAAATACTCCCACATTCTGGAATCAGCGATCAATTTCCACCCGAGCATACGTACTTGGGCAATCGTTTCTGGTAGAATATGACCAAAATATTCCTACCTACAGGCATGGATCCTTTCTTTCAAGATAGTAAGGAAGCATCAACATTCAAATACGACATGTCATCCTCCCTTATACAACACTGTCCTTTTATTACTATATTTTTTTCATATTTTAGATAGTGCTAACTATTTCCTATGAACGCTTCTACGCGTGATTAGCATGATTTCTACTCAAATATGAGATGGGAAAAAAGTTTCGTAAAAAAAACATTTCAAACTACCCTTGTCCTTTTTGAAAATAAAGGAATAGAAATTATCGTGTCCTGTTAGGCTGCGACATCAAAATACAAGCTTTTTTTTTGCGAGGAATGAAAATACAAGCTATAAACCGATGCCCCTCAAATTTTAAATTGCAGTATCATTCCTTCAAAATCCCTACGACCGTGCCTGAAAAGGCAAGTTTGCTCTATCCACAATAATGCAACGGAAATGAGAGAGAGAGAGAGAGAGAGAGAGAGAGAGAGAGAAGGTAAGTACGGTTAGACGGCCACGCAAGCAACGGCGATGAGATAAGAAAAGAGCTCGTCGTCTGGAAACTCGATGAGGACGACGGACGGGCGTGCGCTCGTGACGCACGCTTCCCCCGTGGATTTCCTCGTGCCGTGAGCGTCGTCCAAAACTGATCGGACGGCTGCCGGCTGACGCAGGTCGCGTCAATAGGGTGGTGTTGCGTACGGGGCACCTCCAGCTCTTACCAGCGCAGGCGCGGCCGTCCGATCGGAGGCCGGGACGGCCCGGATTACTGGAGATATATCTTTTGCAGATAGTTACAAGCGAAGAATGAACGTCAGCCGTGGCAGCTAAGACTATCTCCAGCAGATTCCCTTCAGTCTCCAATCCCTTCGCGAACATATCCCAAGTGCTCTAGCAGATTCCCTTCAGCCTTCCCTTCAGAAGGGATTCGGAGAGAGAATCCCTTTAGAAACAGATTCTCTCTCCAATCCCAGAGAGAAATCCCTTCGAGGGGAAGCTGTTAGACTGTTAGAGATCATACGAAATAAAGAGAATGAATATAAGGAAGGGAATGGGGAATGGAATGGAATGAAGGGAAATTGTTGGAGATAATCTAAGGCCAGTTTGGGTAAAGAAAAGACATAACACTATAGGAGTGGCCAGTTGGGTAAAGAAAGGATAGAACACTGTTAGGAGTTAATAGGGATATTTAGAGGTACTAAAATTTATATTAACATAGTATTAAGAGGTATAAAAAAATCTCTCAATAATATATCGATTTGTTACTTGCAGTGATTGTTACTATAGGTGGCCACCTAATTTGCCTAGACGCTAGGCCTATCCCTTCCGCCTAGTGGCCTAAACCAAAATTTCCCAATTAGAATTCGTCTAGTCCGTCTAGGCGGCATTTAGGCGCTAGGTGCTGGTTGGTCTGCCACCTAACTAGCATCTAACGCTTTATAAATAGTGCATGCGGTACATGTTAGACGCTTTGCCTCACTGTTCGATACTATTCATAAAAAAAATGAATGAACGCAAGAACATCATTTTCGCGTGTGATGGCAGGAGTGGTAGAAGAGCTAACTTAATTTACTTGTTCATCGTCTTTAAATATCGTATCTGAAAATTGAGTATAGCTCAGTTGGTAAGGAGTGCACGTCGGTCCCTCACCCACCTAAGTTTGAATCCTAGGAGCCGTCCATGTGCTTATCCCTCTTCAATAAATACCAGAGTTCTGGATAATTTTTTTAATATATATATATATATATATATATATATATATATATATCGTATCTTGTTCATCTTGCATCATTTATGGGCTGTTTGGTTGGCTGCATTTAAAGAGATTTGCATCTGCAGATGCAAAAAATAGGTATTTGGTTGCCTTCTCATTTAACTCAGCCTGGATCTACAGATGCAAAACACTCCTTTCAGTCTGGCTCCAGGGAAACGAGAAAATCCAATGTTTCCCTAGAGCGAGGCTCTGCTGAGCCATGCATGCATGCTAACATCAGCATTTACTATCTAGTTTTCTTCTTTTCTTTGCTATATCTTTTGATTAACATCCTCGATCAACGAACCGATTTCACCTATGTGTTCCTGATATTTTTTCGAACAAAACTAGATCATACTTGCTATATAAATTTCAAAAGATTAAAATTTTAGTTTTTTAATTTATTGATTTTCTAGAATATATTTTAAAACTTTTTATTTTCGTTTGTGAAATTATTGATTTTCTAGTATTTTTAAAATTTGTTTCATCCCTCTCTTGAATTTGTCTATCACACTTTCATTCCAGTGCAGCCAACAAAACAACATCTCTGTGCAGTATGTCCAACCTCATATGACCAACCAAACAACACCTCATTGCATCCACTCAGCTTGTCTTTCACCAGCCTGACCGAGCTGAGAAGACAATCAAACAACTCATTAGCGTTTGGTCCGCGGTCCTATGTTCCATAAGACGAGGGTAACAAGATGAGACTCATATTACCTCCATTATAGTTGGGAGGATTCCCGGGCAGAGAACCGAGCCACGTCGCCTCCCCATTCTCACTCCGCTTTTTGCAAAAAAAAAACTCCGATTCTGTGGAATTACGGATAGATCCCTGCGAATTTACGAATAGGTCTTTTATGATTTTGTGTGAGGGGAAATTTTTTTTCCCAGTTCGCGTTTGGGTCCCCATTCGCCGTTTTACAGAAAGAGACATCCGTTAAATACGAATCGCGAACGAGCTCTTTTCTAATTTTTCAAAATAGCGAACAGGTCCAAAATTATAACAAATAGGCCCCCGCACTTTACGTTAAGATCCTTTCTCCGTTATGCCCAGAAAAAATATTTTTGTGGTCCGTTTTTTCTCCAGAGCATGGGAAAAATGTTTCCGTTGGCCGTATTTCCTAAACAAAAATAGAAATTCGTTTTTCGTCCGTCATTTCTCCATTTTTATTGGAAAAAATGTTTTTGTTGTCCATTTTTTCTCCAGAGCATGGGAAAAATGTTTTTCGTTGACCGTTTTCCCTCAGAAAAAAATGCAAATTCGTTTTTCGTTCGTCGTTTCTCCGTTTTTGTTGGAAAAAATGTTTACGTGGTCTTTTTTTCTCCAGAGCCCAGAAAAAATATTTTTCGTGGCCCATTTTTCCCTAAAAAAAACGCAAATTCATTTTCCTTTCATGCACGCGACTCGGTCTCTACGATTTCTCGAGTCTTCAAAATTTTTGATGATACGTCTAAGTCTATTTTTTCACCCGAAAAAAAAACGCAAAGTCATTTTTCATTTACGCGCGTGGCTTGTTCGGTTTTAGTTCATGCACGCGTCATACGCCGAGTTTTCGTTGTTCGTTTTTTTCCGAAAAAAACTTTTCCGTTCTACCCAGAAAAAATGCTTTCGTATCTCGTTTTTTCGTTTTCCCTAGAAAAAAAAATGTTTCCATGGTTCGTTTTTCTCCGAAAAAAATTGCACGAATTCATTTTCCGTTCATGCACGCATCATGAGCCGCGCGTATTTCGTGCGTCGTGCGCCGCGGTTTTTACATGAGAAAATATTTTTGTAGTCTGTTTTTTCTCGTTTTCCCCGAAAAAAGGTTCCATGGTTCGTTTTTTCTCCGAAAAATACCTTTTCGTTTTCCCCGGAAAAAATATTTTCGTATCCCATTTTTTCTCGTTTTTCCCGGAAAAAATGTTTCTATGGTCCGTTTTTTCTCCAAAAAAAACACAAATTCGTTTTCCGTTTACGCGCGCGGCGTGCGTCGCGCGTATTTTCCTAGTATTACGTATGTTTTGAAGTCATAATAATAAGTTTATTCTAGAGCTAGCAAATACGCGTAGTTGGGAATCTACTGTTACGTGTAGTTGGAGTTACATGTCAAGCGCTGCCGCATGTGCAAGTGGGTGCACTGGCGCACACGCGTGTATGTGGTGTGCATTCGTGTATGTATGTTGTTTGTGTTCATTCTTGTACCTACAAAGAAGTTCATTTACTCTAAAAAGACACCGAACTTTTTACTGTATTAGCTATGTAGCACTTTTTTTATTTTTGAAACTAGCTCCCGACCAAACGTGGAAGGCCGAAAGACGACAAGTGTCACCTCCAATGGACGGGGAGTACTCGAGGAACCTTATATGGACGGGGAACACTCGAGGAACTTTGGGTGGGCGGGGACGGGGAGCACTTGAGGAGAACTTTGAGTGGACGGAAAGTGCTGGAGGAACTTTGGGTGGACGGAAAGCGCTGAAGGAACCTTGGATGGACGACGGCTGCCGGAATAAATTTTTTTATTTGTTTGTATTTGCTTCACTAGTGTACTAATTAATCAACAGCTATGTAATTTATTTGGTTTAGTGATGAATAGTAAAATTGGCTACATTTAGTCGAAAAGGTTAATTTTTTTTTGTTAAGTGATGAGTACGAAAAAAGTAGAATTTTAATTGACAGCTTCTCCTTTTTTTGTTCACCGATGTACTGCAAAATTATGAAGTTTGAATATTTTTTGGTAAATGATGTACCGCAAAATTGTGGAATTTTAATCGACACTTCCCAAATTTTTTGGTTCACTGATGTATTGCAAAATTGGGAAATTTTAATCGATATTTTTTATTTTTGTTGGTCAGTGATGTACTTTAAAATTATAGAATTTTATTCGATAGTGGTTGCATTTTTTATTGACTGTTGTACTTCAAATTTTTTTCGTTCAACTTGCGGGGGTTGTACTTCAAAATTATGGAATTATAATCAAATCGATGTACACGTGATAAACATGAAGATTCACAAAAGACAGACAAAGCTGGAACAATGTATTGTTAGCTCATATGATAAAGCAATGGGCACTGTATTGTCACTTTGCTCTAAAAAAGCAACTGGCAATGTGTTGTCAATTTGGTCTAACAAAAATTAATGGTCTTGTGTTGTCAATTTAGTCTGACAAAGCTAGTATGGTATACATGGGTCGCTAACTAGGCAAGTAGTGTAGTAATTTGTAATACCAAATGGGTCACATAAACGTGAAATTGATTGTATCACATATAGCATCAACAACATGAAGACGTACATAAACATGAACTAGATACATCATTCTTAAACCACTTGAAATGACATCCATGAGCAACCTAATCTCCTTTGTAGGGAACTAACTACTTCGTCAATATAGCATAAAGTACAACAGCGACACCCAGGCACACAATCTTCTTGAACCACTTCATATGATCTAAAATACGGTCCAGCTTAAACATCAACATGTTTAACCTTTGCTCCGGCATAGGGTCCATCCTCTACTCCAACCTAGGCTGCATCCTCTTTTGTACTGTGCTAGCAGGACACTCCATTGCTCTATCCATGGTGTCTGCCCATTGGAAATATTGCCATCCTCCAGCATATGTGATTATGTGAACATGCTTTGAGGTTATGGAAAGAAAGAATATCTCCCAAGAAATAGAAAGCTCGAACAGGAAAATGATGATCGAAACCAGGATAAATTGAACTCAATTTTCACTTACAGAGAAGAAAGGACATTTGTAAAACACCCGGCCGTTATTTCCCTCAGTGTTGGCATAGAACATGTTAGCTTTCACATGGCAGTTAGGGCAATCGACCCGCATTGCGGTGGCAAGTGCAACGGCCCTCCGATTTCCTGAGCTCGACGTTTGAGACATGACCTTCACCAAGTGGAGGATACAAGAGATGGGATGAGGAAGAGGATATGGTATGGAGGCAATGCAAAGATTCGGCCGGAAAAATGGCGCCAATATTTTGTTGCAAGCGTCCATCATGCCCAGTAAAAAACAAACACTGAAATGACAGGAAGTAACATTGACTGAGACACAAAAATTACAAATTACAAAGCGACGGGTGGGGTGTTGTCAAATAGTGCTTTTAGGAGTCATCCTGAAAGCAAGCAATTCTTATCCATTTCACACTCGACGTATGATCATATGGCTAATGCTTCAACTCCAGTTAATGTTAGTCCCCAAGTTGCTCGTGCCCAAATGACTAAGAAGTGCATAAAATTGACAACTTTGATTGTCAACTTTTTGCACTTCCTAGTATTTGCAGCACCAACACCTTGGGGGTTAACATTAACTGGAGCTAAAGCACCAGCCATATGGTCATGCCTTGAGGGTGAAATGTACGAGGATTGCTTGCTTTCAGGATGACTTCTGAAGGCATACAATAATTATACATACGATCTGCATTACAATAACAGAACCGCTCACGTCTTGAAAACCTCAACTGTGATCCGGCCACCGCTTCCATTGACAGCGGAGTTGTTCTTCTAGGAATGTGAACCGGTTAGGTGCGTGCGTGTCGCTCCACAAGTCATACTGGGTGTTCTGTGTTGCGGGAGGGGCCTCGTCAAGTTGGCTGGTTCGCAAGTGTTGCTCACGGATCATGTCGTCAATCCACCCATGGGGCTCCGATTAAATTCCTCGCCAATGCGAACAATGAATAAATTCCGCCAATAATACGCTTCCAAATTTTCTCACGCTTATTTTTTTCCTCCCTTTTTGCCTCTCTTCTCCCTCTGCCTTCCTTGCTCAACTCTCGCGCTCTTCTGCCTCTGTCTTCATCACTTAATTCTTTGGCTACCGAATGGTTATTGCTGTGAACAAACTACAAAACATTGTCTTCATTTATAGCGAGCTTAAAGCGTTGTGCGAGACAAATAGACGCAAAACACACGGAGACTCATCAATGTTTTCAACGCTCGAATTTGACGGTCGACGTGACGGCGGGGCCACGCATGGGAGTCGCAGAAATGGCCTGTTCGAGTGATGTCCCTGTGCGGAATTTGCCCGACCGAGACCCGGTCCTTGCATCGCGTCAGCCGTCGCGTCACTGCTCTGCTGATTCCTACAGTCACCCAAGGTTCCTCGAGTGCTCCCCGTCCACCCAAGGTTCCTCTAGTGCTCCCACACCATCGGAGGTGACACTTGTCGTCTCTCCCGCCTTCCGCGGTGGAGAAAGATGCTACTTTTATAAAAAAAAAATATCACGATAGAGTTGTAATAAAATATGCGGAGAAGGACGCTACGATGATCACTTCAATTTATGTTGTATTTCGGTCCTAGTAACTCACACAGAGAACAAATAAGATATTGATGTGAAAGTAACTAAGGGGGTGCTTGGATTAGGGGTATTTCATTGGAATGTTTTAGGATTTAGTTCAAATTTGAACTAAATCCCAAAACCTCCCAAGAAATTACCACTCATCCAAGCAGGGCCTAATGTTTTGTTTGGGAAGGCCCAGAATCCCGGCTCGTGAACGGGAACGCGTTGAGACAGAAGATACATTACCAATTGAACTAAGAGCTACCTATCAGGGGCAGTACTTAGGTGTGTTTGGTATGCCTCAGCACCAAATAAATTTTAAAAGTGCTATAAATTTACCTTTTGATGAATCAAATTTGTTAATTAACTTGGTTCTGATTTTAATAGTCTAGGATTTTTTACGACCTTAAAACTATTTGTATTGTACTTTTAATAAGTTTTAAATATATGTATTGAATTTATGATATTACAAAATTATTATACAAGACTACCGAGTTGTACTTGTAAAGCGTGCACCCTTAATAAAAATTTTCTAGTTTCATTATTTTAACCAGTTACCGCCCAAGCTAAAGGATGACTTGAGGCTTGGGGTTTCAACATGGTCATGTAATAGCTACTCAAGAACGACTGCGTAGTGCGTACATACAAACGTGCCGGTGAAGACCAGCAAGTCAAAAACAGAGATTATCCTGAACTTTGGATGGACGGGTCCTTCCCAAGTCAAGTCTGAGGAATTCAGACGGGAAGCTGTCGTGAAACCGCAACGAAGGTACGCATCTTGCAGTGACCTGGGACTTGCTGGTCATCGTGGGTTCAGTCAGGTCAAGCGTTTCACAAATCGTGACGGCAAGATCACCCCATGGACGGCTTTCAGATCCGGAGGTTGACTGACTTGACTCGTCGGAGAATTTCCTTGTGAAGTAGCGGTATGCTCCATTCATTTGCTATCTTATTTCCAGCATTCGCAACATTATGTGAACAACACAAATAAAAAGATTAGGAAGGGGAGCGTAATCTCCAGCTAACGGATTTTCCATGCCTCAAACATTTGATACCTGTGACAACATGGTCCATCTGGATATACTACACTTCAATTTCCAGCACAATAGCCAGGATTAGTTGCATGCAGTTTCAGCATCTCTATCAGTTCTATATAATTCTGAGCTTTGCCTCGGTGAAGCCATGATTTTCCCCATAACATGGACAGCATTAACAAGCAAGAGATAGTCGGTGTACCTTATCACATTAAGTTCTAAGGTAGCCTTGGAGAACCTTGCAGATCAAACACTAGCAGGTAGTAACTACTGCTAACGAGACGGAAGATCATAGCTGTAGCAGCCCATTGCTCGTGTCATCTCCAGCAGGATGCCTTCGAGCAAGCAGGCTTTTCTCGAATTCCTTCAGGTAATCCATGAGCAACACAAAGGAGAAGAGAAGAAATCCACCAAAGTAGTTGCTGCCACCTCCACCACCTCCACCGCCACCACCGCCTTTGCCGAAACGGAATGGAGGGAACCCACCACTTCCATCATCCAGTTTTGGCCCTTGAACTTTCCCTGAAAGAGTCACAGAGCACAGAAGTGAAATTAAGCAATCGTGGTCAGCTGCCCACTACAACAAGCAGAACTAATTCAATTACGTGCAGTGTGAGAAATCCAAATTTTAACCTTTGGGGTCAGATCGTTGGACGGTTGCAGTTGATGATTTCCGCTGAGCGCTTTGGGTTTGAGTAGCATTGCATCTTACACTCTGTAGTAAATAGTGTCGTCACTAAAAAGGTGGGTAAAGAAAGGATCTGATAGTGAAGTAGATCATAAGCAAATAAGCAAGCTAGCCTTTTCCCTTTCAATTTTGATCGTTGCACTTCACTAAATAAAGGTAAGCATTATGAAAAACTCAGTCACAAGATATAGTGTTCGTTGATAATTGAGATTCACCATTTACCTATCACAAAATTGCTCCATTCCTTTCTTTTACTATTAATAATGCCAGGTATCTCATCTTAGGAAAATGCAAATGCATAGAAATGTAACTATCAGTGCTACGAATCTACGATACAGCTAGAAAGAGTTTAAAGTATCAAGTCATGACAAATGCATGGTCTGTAGTATTTTCAGGTAAAGGGTATGGTTTGAAGGTACCTAGGCAGCGGTTTTCATTGAAATACTTTCCTATTCGAGTGTCCGGATCGGACTCAACTAAACCATTTCGAACATGCAAAATTTTCATAATTGATGCTTCTTTCAAATTTGACATAAACAAATTAACCTTAGACTTGTACTGCATCACATCAGTCCATTGCAACTTGCCAGATGATTTCACAGATACTTCTACTACATCACATCAGTCTATTGCAACTTGCAAGATAATGCCACAAACTCACAAGAGTAAGGTCCACATAGACACAATTATCATAAGCTATCAGTTAAGGGGAATATCACATAATTTAACAGAGTTTGGCAACAATTATAATCCAGAGACATTGGCAAAATATATTAGGAAACATATAAGCTCTACCATGCAATATATTGTAAAATGTAAAAGCATATGTAGTTCACAAAGACGATAGCAGGCCTGATGTTGTGATAAGTTCTAAATTCCTTGAACACTCAATTTTACTTATAGGAGGATCAAAATAGAAATACATGAAATATTCTGACTTACTCTTAATGTTGCTTTAGTAGACACTTCCCGTTTAAATGAGATGCAGTTAACTTGAATTCTTTGATATTGTGAACCTAAACAAACAATAAGGTGTATTCATGAGTGTTCTTCAATGAGACAAGGGAAAAAGAAAACTACCCAATGTAAACATTGATAGGCAAAAGAGGCTAAACAAGATCACAACGTATGTATTGATTCAAGAACCAAATATGTTCCGATGTGATTAGACTTGTAATTTCTCATCCACAAATGATGTGATCCTAAACATTTCAAAACAAAAATAGTTAATGATCGTCTCAAACAAAAAAAAAAGAGAGGAAAGGGAACAATTATCAGTGGCTTGTTTAAACAGACTCCTCATGGGATTCGTCCCTCTCCATGGTTGAGGTTGAGTAATGGTAGATCTCTAGAGAAAAATACCAGACTGGTAAGAACCATGTTGCTAGCCATATTCACAAGTTTTTACTTGCATCTCCGTGCTTATCACTTCAATAGTCCACATGGATGCTACCATAGCAGTCTTCTTT
This sequence comes from Rhipidocladum racemiflorum, assembly GCA_036346355.1. Lineage (NCBI taxonomy): Eukaryota > Viridiplantae > Streptophyta > Magnoliopsida > Poales > Poaceae > Rhipidocladum > Rhipidocladum racemiflorum. Next base: position 73,591,978 of record CM070571.1, read on the forward strand.
TTAATGCATTACTAGGAATAAAATTAACGACGAGTCAATAAAAAATATGAAATTAAGAGGTAATAAGGTAATACTAATTAGCAGGCTATGAATCTTTTTCAAATGTGGTACACAATTAATTTGCAACAAAGAGAAAAGGCCAAAGTTGTTATGTACCTTAGTTCATAACGGGTAAACACCACTCGGGAGGAAGGCCGGGCGGTATCGGCTTGGTAGGATAAGAGATCAGACTATAGATGAGGGTGAAGAACCTTGGGAGAGAGACTAGATTAATTCATCTTCATTGCTTCTTCCAATAGATTGGAAACAAATAACTAATTCCATCTATAATAGATTGGAATTTAATCAAATCATAACTTCCTATCCTTAAGGGATTGAATATCTAATCAAATCATATATCTCTTAACTAATCTGGTTGCTGCCCTTTCCTTGTGCGCTACAATACCACGATACTGTTCACCCGCACATAACAGTCATCTATAAAAACAATGAGTAATGTAGAGAAACCATTGTGAAATCAATACACAATCTTGTGACTTGAAAGGCATACACTAGTTTCAAGACAGCCTTGAAACTATTGCAAAAGGTCCATCCATCTGTCCTTTTCCTTGATGTATAGCAACATTTGCACTTGTTTCCCCTACAAATACTATGTTATTGGTTCTGTGCTTCACTAGATCCATCATTTCAAATTTAATCCTAAAACCACACAAGCTCTTGTATGTATCATCAAAAATGGGACAGTCTAATCATCAAGGAATATCAAAATTAACAGAGAAGCCACAAACCAACCAACTCCAGTATAACCAAATTCATCCCCAGCACTGTATCTTCACAACCAAGGCTACATCAAGAACTTCACGGACCAAAAAAAAACTTTAAATGTGCAACAAGAAACATCGTTTCCCTTGTTGCTCATTAGAAGTACTGGATGATAATGACCAAAATCAAAGCTTCCGTTCAAAAATCAGAAGCTATGATGGCAAGAACATAAAACCACATGGCGTAATAAACCAGTATACCGTACCTATTAGCCAAACAGCCATAATCAGTGCTAAAGTGCATTATCAATCCCATTACTACCAATTAAAAATCCATTTGTTGCATGGCAATATTTAAAAAAACATCGATATCTGCATCTCATCCAGTTATTTTTTTAAAAAAATTGGTATTAAGCAAAGCAGAAATGTACGTACAACATGTAAAACAATTCCAGCTGCCGGGTAGTTGTCACAGAGAATAAGAGAACTGAGAAAACAATTGATACATTACCATATTAAGCAAATGACATAAATGCATAAAGCCAATTATATACCTCCAAATCTCCTAGTTGAAACTAGGGGGCTTGCAGTCCCCGGCAACAAGCATGTGACGAGTGTTGACATGGTGGACAGAATTTAAGACCTGCAATGTCCAACGCATCACAACATTGTTACATGTGACAAACGAAATACCACGCTCAATTTCTGCAAAATGAAATAAGAGTGTGTGATGGTGCATTATAGACATGCCACCTTAAATCTGGATTGGCTATTTAAAGACAGTAAAATATGCTCATAGATGTTATTACCATACACACAAAATAAAAATAGGTAGAATATTACTTTAATCCACTAAAGTCACAATACAGGTTTCACATGTATAGTAATTTGTCATACATCTTGGTGAGCAGCATGATATCGCCAAATTAGTTTTAAAAAATGAGCCTGACATTCCACGCAATGAACAAATCTTCGTGACAACCATTAGTTCAAAACAGGAAGTGGACATTGCAAACTCCTAGATCACCCGATCAGAGAATTGGTCGACTAATAATCAAGATGATGCTGTGATCACCCAACTAAGATAGCTTTACCCCATGAATAGAACTTCCGTAGTAGACCTTGCTCCAGAACGCCTAACCATGCTCTAGGATTGTTAAATCGTGAACCAAAGAAACGATTACTAAACCTTAGGTTGAAACATTGTTAACCGCCTAACCCGCTGCCGTCAACAAGATTTCATTTTGCCGGGTCCAATGCGGATCGTAATGGTACCGATCGAAACGACTTTGCACAAGCGCAACAAGAAAGGGCACAAGAAGCGAAAAGAATCAAGAACTGAGCCTGCGTAGACCCTTAAACCCTATCCTCCTAGCTAAAAATTGCATTTTTGACCAAGGTATCCCGATTACAACACACTGCTTGACAGGTACGACGCGTCCATGGAATGAAATCTCTAACCTGACTCACCTAGGGAACACGCGACGATTGGCCGGCCACCTTTCGCTCTCTTCCAGGGATCGCCGCCGGGATCGGATGGCCGGAGCTCGCGCGAAGATAGCTTGTGCGGCGGCGGTGGAGGAGGAAGAGGGCACCCCGCTGTCGGCGGCGGAGAGAAGAAAACGCAATCGGCGGAGACAGCTCGGCTGCCGTAGCCTCGTAGGTGGCGGCGTGCCGCACCAGGCTTACGGTTGCGCAGGGCCCACTTCACAGGGTCGTATTTGGGCTTAAGTTATCCATGGGCCTTCTCGGAACCCTGAAGCCCCATAATTATTAAGCCGCCAGAGAGCTCTTCGGCTCTGAAAAGGGCGCCGACGTATCACACGAAAATGGCCGTATCTACAGTAGAAACTGATAAGCTTTGATCATTGATGATAGAACAGCTGGGAGAAATATCTACAGTAGAAACTGATAAGTTTTGATCTATTTTATTCCGACTTTTTCAAGCGATCCATATACGAAAATTTTACTGTTTTGGCTCGGTTTCGCTTGTTTTTTACAGGATTAGCCGCAGTGTTGGTTTTTTAGCGGAAGTAGCCCCGTGATCAGCCGGTGCAGCGGAGGCAGTGGGCTGCAGCCGAGCTGCAGCTGACGCCATGCGCTGCAGCTCTGCTGCAGCAGAGGCAGTGCGCTGCAGCGCCCCTGCAGCGGATGCACTGCGCTGCAGGCCGCTGCAACCGACGCCCAGCGCTGCAGCGCCCCCGCCCGGTCCCGCCCACACCTCCTTGTCGCGCTGGAGGATACCGAGCCCGTCCCCCCCATTCGCTGCCTCTGCCATCTGCTGTCCAGGGAAGGAAAAGAAATGTCCAGGCCCCCCAGCTATGCGCAAGGTGCTACCACCTGCTGCCGAAATTCTCTGCTGCCTGCATTTGCGGTGGTTAAATTGATGAGCGTCTGCATGTGACGTCAAATCGAACCGCCGAAAGCAGCGATCAGTCTTTCTCTCGTGCGGTCTCATTATAAATCACTTGAACCCATCGCATTCGTGAGGAAACGAGTGAGCTGAGAAAAATGAGAGCGAGGAGATCTGATTTGCTGGGAAAACCAATTTAGTTGGTGTTCAAAATTTGTAGAATTTTTTTGGAGGTAACCTTTTTTCGACTATTTGATTCGGGTTTGGTTTTTTTGCAGGTGTGATTGATGAAGATTATTTTGTACGGTGCTAGAGATTTACCGATATTCAAAGAGGTTAGTTTGAATCTTCAGGAGTAGTAGCAGAATATTGTTGTTCAATTAGTATAAGCAGTAGTACATAGAACTCAAAATCAGTAGATCAAGTAGTACATGGTATGATGGTAAGTGTGTTCCCTGTATTAGATGACGTGACAGTAGTAATGAAATGAGTAGTACGTAAAGCAGTGTATGCCTGGCGTGATGTTTGTGAAAGTAGCAGTATGTGAACTTACTATATTGGCATCATGAGTAGTTGAGCTAGTAGTGGGTGAAAATTCTGGTGTCAGAATGAGTTGTTCATGAAATGAGGATTGAATGCGTCATGTGAAATGAGGAAATCATGGTATTAGCAAATGTAATGACAACACTAATATGATTAGAAGTGTCGTGGTGGTCATAATTTGTAGAATTTAGTTAGAGGTAACCATTTTTTCGAGTATTTGATTCCGTATTTGTATTTTTGCAGGTGTTCTTTATGAAGGTTATTTTGCACGGTGCTAGAGATTTAGGGATTTTCAGCACATCTTCAGAGAGGTTAGTTGAAAATCTTATGGACTAGTAGTATAATATTGTTGCTCAGTTAGGATAATGGTTAGAATATTAGTACAACCAGCACGACATAGAACGCAGAATTAGTAGAAAAAGCAGTATAAGTATCTATAGAGTAATGAGTTCTGGAATAGTAAAACAGGCATGCAGTACAATCTTTTGGACTAGTAGTATAATATTGTTGCTAACATGACAGACGTAGTTATATATGACGGTAGTTGTGTTCGATGTATTAGATGAGATGACAGTGGTGAAGTAATGAGTAGTACGCAAAATAGTGTAAGACTGGCGTGATGTTTGTGAAAGTAGCAGTATGTGAACTTACTATATTCATCATGACTAGTTGTCATAATGAGTAGGTTATGAAATTAGGACCGAATGCGTAAGTAAACAACAGTGTGTAGTTAATGTGATTTTATTGCAGGTAATAGGACCTTAAATTACGGTATTACCAAATGTGATAACAATATTAATATGCTTAGCAGTACATGAAATAACGGAAAATGGTGTAAATGATGGAGTAATGTTAATGGATTATTAGTACGAATATTGTATGAAATGAGGACCGAATGTGTAAATAAATAATAGTTTGTAGTTAATGTGATTTTATTGCAGGTAATAGGACCTTAAATTACGGTATTAGCAAATGTGATAACAATATTAATATGCTTAGCAGTACATGAAATAACAAAAAATGGTGTAAATGATGGCGTAATGTTAATGGATTATTACTACGAATATTGTATGAAAAACCAGAGGACCGAATGTGTAAATAAATAATAGTTTGTAGTTAATGTGATTTGATTGCAGTGAATAGGACCTAAAAGAACGGTATTAGCAAATGTAATGACAATATTACTATGGTTAGCAGTACATAAAATAACGGTAAATGGTGTAAATGATAGCCTAATGTTAATGGAATATTAGTACGGATATTGTAATACTAGAGTAGTACCAGTATGAATTGACATAATTTGATGTAATTAGTAGTACCTAAAATAACGGTAAAGTTTGTAAAGATGAACTAATTCGAAACCTCTGAAATATTGATACAACCGAAATAATTTATTATTACAGGTAACCAAGATTATTACATGTGACTATTATTTAACCGATACCAAATTTGTATGGTAGGTAATACATGGTGGATACTCTAGATTTGTTTGTGATTTACGGTGATGGCGTTGTATGGTCCATGTGGGGTGGACGTTTCGAACTGCAGAAGGAAGGTGATCCGGAATGCGAGTCTGACGGAGATGGGTCTAATCGAGCTCCGTAGATGCGTGAGGAGCGCATTCGATGAGGAGACCGCTCGAAAGAAGCTTAGACTCGAGGCTCTATATGCCAGCATTGTGGAAGGTTTGGCGGACTACAGATGGGAGCTGCACAAGATCGTGGGGGACGTAATGTGGGGGGAATACATGCAAATTGTAATGAACCCTCAGGCGATGATACACCGTTGGCCTATGGTGTACGCGCGCTTCCTGAACATAGGAGAAACCTCAAGTCCTTCGAGGGGCGCTAGCATCGCTGTCGAAGCATCCTCCCCGGGGCATCCGTGAGGACACAGCTGCGGATGATTTTGAGAGGAATGAAGATATCGGGCGTTGGTGGTCTGCTCGCATTGACTGCCACGAGGACCTGGAAGCCCCGGTGGATGAAGAAATATCCGATGACGACGACGACGTCAACACCGAAAGTAGCGAAGAAGATGGTGACGATGCAACTCCCGCCGGTGGCATTGTGTCCACGGAGGTGGAGTATGTGTCTTCGCGCCTCGATGCGATGGCGATGTCTTCGCTCGTGTTGCCGAAAGAAACAGGCAATGATTGGGCCTTCGATCGAGACACTATGCTGGTAGGGCAACGCTTCTCTACAAAGAGTGCCGCCCAGCAGGCGATTGCCAGATATGCGGTGAGCATCAGGCACACGTACCGGGTGTATAGGTCGAACCAGGAGACCTACATCGTGAAGTGCATGGATCATGAGTGTCCCAGCAAGATCCGTGCCCAGAAGTTCAAGGGCACGAGTTCGGGCTTCAGGATAACCATCCTGACGGACCACACCTGTGTGCTTGCTGAGCCACTGCAGAAGCACAGAAATATCACATCCTCATATGTGGCCAGCCTGATTTCTCACTTGTCACGGCGGACGTGATCGTTTCACCGAAGATACTGATGGCCGACGTGGTTAACATGGTGGGATATCCTGTTAGCTACGGCAAGGTGTGGCGAGCGAAGAAGAAAGTTATAGAGATGATGTATGGCACGTACGAAGAGGGGTACAACCTTGTTCCTTGCATGCTTCACCAAATTGCTGAAGCCAATCCTAGGATGTACATCAACAAGATGGATAGGCCGCATCCCGTGAAGGGATCGAACTGTTACATCCTGGACCGTGTATTCTGGGCGTTCGGACCAGCCATACAAGGCTTCAAGTACTGCCGGCCTATGCTGACTATGGATGGCGCTTTCATGTCTGGCAAGTACAAGGGCACCGTACTGATGGCGGTAGCGGCGGACGCAAATGACCAACTACTCCGGGTAGCTTATGCAATCGTGGAAAGCGAGAACACAGAGAGCTGGTTGTGGTTTCTAGCAAATGTGAAGGTAGCTGTTGTCCAAGACCGCCCGAATGTATGCCTCATCACAGATAGGCATGCTGGGTTAATGTTCGCCATCAGCACCATGCAAGGAGGGACGCAGCCACCGTACCAATGGAATGACGTCATCAATCGATGGTGCATGAGGCATCTCGCCGCGAACTTGCACAGGAGGTTCCGCAGCAATGAAGTCATTAAGACATTTAAGAGGTTGTGCATGCAAAACCAGAGGCAAAAGTTTGAGGCAATATGGAGGGTACTGGACGAGGAGACCATGAAGAATGGAACGGCATCTGGGGAGGGCCAGGTCAACAACTTCTCGCATTGGGTACAGTTGCATGCTCCAGACTTGGAGAAGTGGTCCCTGTTGCACGACAGGGACGACGCTAGGTACGGTATAATGACTACTAACATGTCAGAGGTTTACAATGGGGTTCTGAAGGGCGTTCGGTCCCTCCCAATCAGTGCCAGCGTGGAGGAGACCTGGAATAGAACCGTAGGGTACTTTGTCAATAGGGGATGAACGGGAAGAGGCACTTGGATGAGGGGAAGCAGTTCTCCGAACGTATGCATGCATACATGGAGAAGAAAATTCAGAAGGCTCGCTCGCATGATGCCCGCAAGATGGATGGAGTTAGGCGAAAGTTTGAAATTCGTCTATGGGAGAAGTTCGTCGATGGCCATTCCAGGGGCTACCGTAAACAAGTGTGCATAATACGTGATGTCACGACTTGCACATGTAACAAGCCGCAACTGCTGCACAAGCCATGCTCTCATGTATATGCGGCGTGTGCGGCTCTACGTCAGTCTTCCGTGGTGTACATCTCTGAGTACTTCAGCGCCGACAACCTATTCCGGACATGGAGCTCGGAGTTCAACTCCTATGGGTTGGACATGCATTATAGAGAGCTATGGTCGGGCCAAGTGACATGGTGTCAGAATGATACTTTGAAGAGGAGCGGTCATGGACGGTGGCAGTCACGGCGAATTCGTAATGACATGGATGCAAGCCAGCGGGGAGATGGGCTAGCTCCACGGAAGTGCCGGTTATGCAGAACAGTGGGGCATACAACGAAGAACTGTCCTAATAGGGCAGGCTCATCGACTCGTCCATAAGTACCTTGGACAATGTACTTGCAAGTGTTATGATAGTATGTCCATGTAATTTCATCTTCCTTTTGTCAATGTAAACTATGGGACATCGGACTTTCGTAATATCTATGATGCATCTTATGTCATCTTATTTAGTGTTATGTCATGTTATTTATTGTTATGCCATGTTATTTTTCGCTATGTCATTTAATGTTAAACCTTACGGTTAATTATCTTCTTGCAGGTTATGGCTGCACACCCAGACACTTTGCTTGACCCATCTTATGATGGCAAGCATCGTTGCACCGCATGGATTACGGCGATCGCCCTCACTGCTCGCTCCGAGGAGCCCCACCGAAACGGCCGTTGGACCCGCGATACAGCCGATTCTACGGCAGTGTGTCTTGCCGTTCGCCCGGATGATGGACCCTGGCCATTGTTTCTCTTTGGATGCATGTCTTCTTTCCGCGCTGGTCGATCGTTGGAGGCCAGAGACCCACACGTTCCATTTCCGATGGGGGAGATGATCGTCACCCTGCAGGATGTTTCGTATATCACTGGTTTGCCTATCAGGGGTAGGCCGATTGTTCCGCCACTGCGGTGGCTTGACTGGAGGACAAGGTTGGAGCACAGGTTTGGTGTCCCTGTCCCACACAACTCTCGGGGGGTTCCTCACTCATGGCTTCGGAACTACATGATTTGCCCACCAGATGCACCAGAGTATGTGGTCAGGAGCCACCTTGTAGCATACCTACTCTACCTGTTCGGATGGGTGTTGTTCCCTAGTACGCAGGGAGATTGTGTATACCCCAGCTACATACACATTGTGTAGGATTTGGCTGACGCCGACTTGGGCGATGTGCCGCAATACAGTTTTGGATCGGCCGTGCTCTGCGGTATATATCGGGGATTGTGCGCCGGTTGCATGAAGACAATGGGTGAAGAGCCCGTGCTTGCGTTGTGCTACTCCGTGCTCCAGATTTGGTCCTGGGAGCACTTTCCCGTCGGCCGACCGTACTTTAGGCATGTTGTTCACCCCTATCCACTGCGTGAGCCATTTTACGGTGATGGTGGGTACCCGATCGATGGGCCCACCATGGATACGCGCTGGACTCACAGCCAGCTGGGATGGGCTAGGGAGAGGCCTCGCAGAGTCTACACCAAGTTTCACGACTACGTCGAGACCCTGCACGAGGATGAGATCATATGGTAGCCATGGTTTCCGCAGTTCATCACCGATACTGCGCCGCATGGCTTGTCAATTCAGTGCAGCCAAGACCATCATTACTGGTTCACCACGTGTCACCTGGTGTTCTACTACATGGTGGAGCAGTATTCCCCCGCACGGGTGATGCGCCAATTTGGACTTCACCAGCAGATCCCCCCTCCTGTTGGCCCACCTCTACCACGAAAAGCGCATATGTAAGTGTAATTCGTATATTTGAATTACCTATCTTCCTTACAGCCTACATGATGTATTTACAATTTTAAACTTGCAACTTTGTTTCCCGCAGGCAAACTCGGAAGGGGCAGCACACGGACGAGTGGCGACCAAAGCAATTGCCGTGGACCACTGCATGGGAGGACTCTGCCACGGAGCAGGTAGTGCACGAGGATCGACCATACGAGCTTGACTCGTACGCCGCGTACCTGGAGTGGTACGTGCCACATACGCATGCTCGTCTTACTGGAGTTGCTCCTACGAGGCCCGAGCAGATCACGCACGCCGAGCAGTTGGGCGTCGACCACCGTACAAAAGTATCACAAACATCTTGTGCAACAAGGAGAGCATAACAAGCCATATTATTAGTGTCACGAAATCTACTAGGTAATTGAATATTCCTTCTTGGTCCATCTCAAGCAATACAATGATCATTAGTATTAGGAGATGCTGAAACTGGGTGTGAAGTAGAACCACTAGGTGCTGAAATTGGTTGTAAAATAGAACCACTAGAAGAATCATTATCAATGGTAGGTAAAAGTACCACAAATTCTGCATTTCTTTCAGTAGCTTCAGAAATTTCATATTCATTTGTGGATGAAATTTCATATTCATTTGTGGATAAACAACCATCACTATCACTATCAAATGAAAGTAAAGCATCTTCATGAAAAGTAACATCACAACTAATGAACAATTAGCAAGAATCAGAAAACCATAAACGATATCCTTTGACACCTGAATCATACCCAACAAATATGCATTTTCTTTCTCTAGGCTCTAATTTTTCATCACTAACACAAGTATAAGCAGGACAACAAAAAATTCTCAAATTGGAATAATCAACTGGTCTAGAATATTAAAATCAATGGCTGAATTTGGAGAGTGATTAACCAAGTAAGAGGCTGTGGAAACAGTCTCAGCCCACAAAGCACGCTTATCCCATAAACATGCATTTGAAAGCATACAATGAGCTCTTTCCAGAAGAGTGCGATTCATATGCTTTGGAACAGTCAAATGTCTTGCAATACCATGATTAGCACAAATTGATTAAACCCACCACTGCAAAATTCTAATCCATTGTTAGTTCTAAATTTCTTGATTTTTCCGCTAGTTTGATTTTCAACCAAAGCTTTTCAATTTTTGAACACTAAAAAAGCTTCATTCTTATATTTCAAGAAATAAACCCAAACTTTACGAGAAAAATCTTCAGTGAAGGTTATCATGTAACTACATCCTCCAATGGAAAGAAATCTAGAAGGATCCCAAAGATCAGAATGGATATAATTAATAATTCCATTGGACTGATGAGTTGAAACAGTAAAACTGATACGTTTTTGTTTGCCAAAAACACAATATTCACATAAATAAAGTTTGCCAATATCATTTAAATATCCTTTTTTGTATAAAAGTTGCGCACCTTTCTCACTCATATGGCCCAAGCGCATATGCTAAAGCTTGGTGATGTGAGGATTTGATGCAATTGTAGAAAGAGCTATAGAACCTGTAACTGTAGAACCTTGCAAGTAATAAAGACTATTGATTTGATTGACTTTTATAACAACAAGGTTGCATTTAGAAATCTTAAGAACATCATTTTCACCAGTATACTTATAGCCCAAAGATTCAATAGTGCCTAAAGAAATAAGATTTCTTTTCATTCTGAAAACATGACGAACATGTTGGAACTCCCAAGATCAAACACATGCGAACTCATGGATACACGAACAAAAATACACCAAGAATATACACAATTATATATTCTCATACTTAGCTCACCAAGAATACAAGGAATACACCCTTAAAGACACCCACCGACTCAAGATTACAACAAACTTGAGTTAGTGCATTTCTTCTTTGTACCTAGCTACTCTCTACCTTGAGCATCCCATGTACAAGGTTATATAGACTCTACACGCATAGGTTGCACATCACCAAGCGCCCACGACGTGCCTCTTCTCCCGGCCATGACCTCGTCTTGGATCCGAAAAATGCGCCGACCTCTCCATTCCTGTGGACTCGAACATCCAGATCCACTGAACTAATTACGAATGCACCCAACGTCTCTGCCTCTGCACCATGCATGCACTTATATCGGCATCCAAACTGCTAGCTCCTGCATGCACTTGCATTGCTAACCACTACCAATGACCAGGTTGCAAACATACTCATGCATGCGACTAGATAACCGTGCAACTAATTTTCCTAGTCTAATGTATGCGTGCTACATACATACTCATGCAAATACCAACTACTAACTAATTTCTAGACGCTAACACGATGCATACATGCATATAGTACTCTTCGCGTACAATTATTCTAGAACAACAAGATTAATGCTAATAGAACATTTGTAAGGGTTCTAACAATAACATCATAGGTTTTAATTTGAATAGAACCGATGCCAATAATTTTTAGTGGTGACTCATCAGCAATCACAACATCACCACTACCAACAGAATCATAAATAGAGAACTACTCTTTAAATGGACAGATAAGAAAAGTGCAAGCTGAATCAAGTTAGATCTGATTGTGATGTTCACATGCTTATCTCAATCGGTTATCAAGTTAGAACAATGTCACAACCGATTGTGATGTGCACTTAGAATCATCTATCGCAATCGTTTTTTTTTTTGAAAAGTTGAGAACCGATCTAGATGAAACAATAGTGTTGTATCATTCTGTAGTAGTGTGAAATGTTACGCTTCCTAAACAAAATCTGATCAATGTATATACGAATAGGAAGAGGGTTGAATGTAGGCAGCTTCATTGGATAATATTTGTGTCGACAGTTCTCCGTCGATTCATCGAGAGGAACTTGTCCTGGAACGCTCCTTGCACGCTTCTACTTCGCATGCCCAAAAGTGAGGGGAAAAAACAAAGAGCCTCCTCAATATTTCTCGTCGGTGTGTGATTGATATGCCTCCTTTTTCCATTCTATTCCTACCTATTCCTCCTGTTGCATCCATGATTGAAGTGGAGGTTCCCAAAGTTGCGTCAAGATTCACACACCGGTCAATAGCAACCTTGCATCATTCCTACATCCACAGAACTAGCTTGCTTTGAAGTTTGAATACAAAACCATCTTCTGCAAAACGAGAGAGAGAGAGAGAGAGAGAGAGAGAGAGAGAGAGATCAACTACACTGGCTAATGGCCGAGAGAGAGAGAGAGATCAACTACACTGGCTAATGGCCGGGAGCTAGCTAGCAGCTGTGCTGCCAACAACTAGTGAAGTTGCAGGCTGGACTCCATTATAGGCCTTAGGCTCTGTTTGTTTCAGCTGGGGATTGTAGAAAGCAGCTTTTAAAATCTGGATTGTAAAAGCTGGAGGCCGAAAAACTGATGGCTGTTTGGCAACCTAAATTATAGTGTGTTCAGATTGCTATTTCTGCTTGGCAAAAGTCTGTGGTACCCTCGATTATAGGTTGAAAAGTCTGTGTGAATAATGGGAGGCAATGGTGGGTAATTTTCATTGAAGTTGGATGGGTATTGTGGTCTTTTGCAAAAAAAAAAGCTGAGGAAAGCTCCTCCAAAGTGGATTGTGGGATTGCTACAATCTGGCCTCCAGATTATTACAATCCAGATTGAAAGTTTCCTGTTTGTTGACATGCCAGCTTTTAAAAACTGCTTTCCACAATCCCTAGCTGAAACAAACAGTGAAACAGGGCCTTAGTCATCTCACCGTCTTACTCGAGGGCCCCACCTGCTGCCAACACTAAGTAAAAAGAGAGGTGGTCGGTCGGCCACCGTGTGGATTTGGTTCGCCTGCCCGTCCTCGTCACGGCAGAGACTACTCCATTTGCTTTGAGTTGCCGATCTTGATTAGTTTTTGACTTTTGTTTATCATCGTGTGGCGGGAGAAGGACATCTCATGGCGATCGTCGGTTTAGCTGGCTAGTGGAGTGGATCAATGGTCAGCAAACAAATCAGAGGTCAACGTGGAGCAGGGGACCCATGTTGTTTTTTATATTGATGGTTATGTTCCTTGCTCGAGTCTAATTTCCACTATGTATAGTTTTCTTCAAAAGTTTCTCCTTATGATTTCCTATCTATGTGTCAAAATCCTCATGCCAAAAATTTACCTTATTGCATCAGTATTTAGATCGCTGTCAAATATCTAAATATGAGATATAAGCATGTACAGAAAACTTGAAGGTCATACCATATGTGTTCGCGCACATATCTAGAAATTCCGGATATCATGAGCCTGAAATCTGTGGGATATGATATACGCGGAAGGGATATCTCTATGCTTGGAAATAACTCGGTCATGTTCCCGTTACGAGAAAACCAACCCGAGTACGCCGAACATCACGGGAAGTTTGGATACGTTACGAAAATATCAGAAGAAGGACTCCTCATCAAGGGTGATTCAGTATCTCAATCCGACTATAACCCAGGAGGAGGCTACCTCGACTATATAAGAACATGAGTGACAATAGAGAAGAGCGCGAAGAGACAAAGAAGCAATCCTAGAGAGGAGATTCCCCGGCCGGACAAGTTGCACCCTGATAGTTCTTAAGTAGGGCTGGAAACGAGCCGAGCCGGGCTCGGCCCGGCTCGGCTCGGTGTAGTGGCGAGCCGAGCTAGGCTCGGCTCGGCCCTGAGGTGAGCCCAAAAAACTGGCTCGGCTCGGCTCGCGAGCCGTATCGTTGGCTCGCCGAGCTAGGGCATTTTATCAGGAAATTAGCTAGGTGCAGAAGCTGACTCCACCATTGATTGTAAACGGATTTCACTCCCCAGTGCAGATTGGCTTTTAGTCGTACAATGTTCCTCTACTAGGGGACTCTGGAGGAGTAGGAGATGGGCTATTGGGCTGGCGGACTGCTGATTGCTGAATAGATGGGCTCATGGGCTAGGCCGCCGAGTCAATTTGGCTCGCGAGCTGGCTCGGTGGTCGAGCCGAGCCGGCTCGGTGTTTCCACGAGGATGAAAAATAGGTCGAGCCACGAGCCATGTGCTTATTTTCCAGCCCTATTCTTAAGCTAGGTCTTAGACACATCTTAGGGAGAATCTTCATTGTAACTAGAGCTAGACAGCTACTTTGTACTTTGTTCCACCGACGCCATAGTACATCCAAACAGAAGTAAGATATTACTCGTTATAGAGGTCTGAACCTATCTATATCGTGTGACATTGCTCTCCCGTTTGACTCTGCATATTCGAAGGCCTCAAATATATAAATTTATTTCCGATTCATTAACCTTCGACCGTCGCACTAAACAAAAGGAAAAGAAAGCGTTCTGCTACTTTACATTGAGTAAGATAATACATCTTTTTAACTCAAAAAATACTAGTCTAAGTGAACTTTCTACACAAAGCAGCATATTTATAAGGTCATTAAACTGTGTGATATCTATTCAACCCCTTTTATTGGCATCCTCGTCAAAAAAAAAAAAAAAAAAACTCGAACGGTGAAAAAAAAAACAAGAAAGAGACAGAGGAATCGAGGAAGGAAAGCAGAGGCGAATGGGACGAGACGAAGGAAAACCAGCCAAACAAAAACATGCAGAAAGAAACGAACGACGAGCAGCGTCAGCATTATCAAATTTTTACCGTGCTCGCCGCCCCGAACGACGCCGCCGAGAAGCGCGAATCCTTGGCTTCCTCCGCCACCGAATCCACAAACAAGAAGAAAGCTACCATTTCTCCTGGCTTTTCCCTTCCTACCGGAGGCCGCCCAAGAACGGAGGAGAAAGGAGGGTTTTTTGTGGCCAGGAAGGCTTCGGTTTTACGATTTCTTGCTTTTTTGGGTTGGTCGGCGGCGGCTCCGGCTTCGTTTAGAGGGTTGGTTGGCTAAGGAGGGCTCGGAGATGGCGTCGGTGCTGGTCGATCGCGCGACGAGCGACATGCTCATCGGCCCCGACTGGGCCATGAACCTGGAGATCTGTGACACCCTCAACCACGACCCGGGGTGAGTACACACGAAGACTCTCTCTCTCTCTCTCTCTCTCTCTCTCTCTCTCTCTCTCTCGTTTTTCGTATTTTTCAAGCGGTTTTAGTGTTAATTAATTTTACTGTTGTATTGGTGGGGAGTTGTCGCATTGCTCTCTTAATTCTGTTAAAGGTTCTATTTACTTGAGCTAGTGAGAGCTTTGACCTTGGGAGTGTTGGGCTCTCAGTAACGTCGTGCTTGAGCTAGCCTTGTTTCTGTATCTATAAAATTTTCCCAGACGAGGTGTGTTCTACAATTGATCAATTCCACGTGGTTCTTTTGGGGTCATTTTCCTGTGGAGTTTGTTAAGGATCTGACGAATGTGAACGTATTTCTGAATATCTTTCATCTATCGTCTTCTACTTTCGGCTGAACATGCGGACTTGAGGTGTTCAGATGGAGTGCTTGATCAAAGTTTCTTTTGGAACGCTTGATCAAAGTTTCTTTTTCTTGGAACGTTTGATCAAATTAGTTGTTGGTTTGAGTATCGCAAGCTCTGGGAATCCGTCTGGGCCGGCACATACGGTTCCTTCGACCACACCAGTGAGTAATCTGAATTTCTTGGTTAGGGTTTGGTATCAGGCAATCTGTTTTTCGATTGGTATTTCCTTGCTCAAATCAGTCTACCCTTTTCCCCATTTAGCGATCCATTTATGCATGAATGGTATCAATTATGTTCAAATGTTTGTTAAGGATCTGACGAATGTGAACGTATTTCTGAATATCTTTCATCTATCGTCTTCTACTTTCGGCTGAACATGCGGACTTGAGGTGTTCAGATGGAGTGCTTGATCAATGTTTCTTTTGGAAC
This sequence comes from Rhipidocladum racemiflorum, assembly GCA_036346355.1. Taxonomy (NCBI): domain Eukaryota; kingdom Viridiplantae; phylum Streptophyta; class Magnoliopsida; order Poales; family Poaceae; genus Rhipidocladum; species Rhipidocladum racemiflorum. The sequence continues at coordinate 73,607,843 of CM070571.1, forward strand.
GCTTGATCAAAGTTTCTTTTTCTTGGAAGTTGGAACGTTTGATCAAATTTGAATGATTCAGTTTTGCAAGTTTTGCTATTTAATATTAGGATTCACAGGTTAATTTTAATTTAAGAATTCTCAAATTTGTGTTTTAATGATTATAAAACCATTTGATTACAAGTAAGCATTTGAACTTGTGGTGCTCATATGGAGCAATTGATCAGAATTGTTGCATTGGTGTTAGTTATGTTTGAGTTTCTATTAAAAACTTCAGTTTTTGTCAGTGTTGTTGTAGTAGGATCAAGGATAACCGACTAGAGGGGGGTGAATAGGAAGTTATAAAATTTTCCGGCTCTGATTGCAAAAAATAGATAATTGAAACTAGGAATTACAAATTTTGCAATTAAGGCCTAAAGTATCTATGTCTCACTAACGTGCACCACCGAGACTAAGCTAGAGAACAATTCTAAGCAAGCTAGCAATTTCAATATGAGCAATGAAAAGAAGAAAGCTCAAACAACAAAATGGAGACACGCGATTTATCCCGTGGTGATTGGAGACTTGCCGATCTCCCCTAGTCCACATTGAGGTAGCATGACTCACTTCAAGCCGGCTCCGTTGCGCAAATGAGCCTTCCTCGTATAATCGGGGTAGCTCTTCCCCACTTCGGGGAGGCGAGTTCCGAGCCTTTACACCACATTGGGTCTTCTCACAATCTTCTTTGAGAAGATCACCAATTTCCCGCCACCAAGCCGTCAAGGAGGCGGCAACCTCCAAGAAAATAGAAGGTGGATCCTCACTTGAGTGAAAAACGGTTTGAAGTTTGGCTAAAGAACACTCAAATGGAAATCAATGCTTTTCTCCTCTCAAAAGATGAATTGAATGCAAATGTGAGTGCAAGAACTTGCTATAGCTCAAGAGTAATAAATGAGGAGCAGGAACATTGTCCAAATGCAGTTGAGGGGGGGGGGTTATTTATAGCCCCCACCAACTAAACTAGCCGTTACAACCATTTTTCTAAAAAAACAATCGTGAGGCGGTAGTACATGAGCAAAATGTCGGTACTACCACCCTTCGGCAGCTTGATCAGAATCTGCCGATCAGGCGCATTAAATGCGCGCTGAAACGGTCCGAATATTTGAAGTTCGGTACTAACGGCGTTCAAAACGCGGTAGTACCACTAATTTGCTCCGATGTGGACCAAGGAATCACTTCCTCTGGAAAAAGAGTACTACTATATAAAAATCGGTACTACCGTAACCACGGTAGTACTGCTTAGATAACAGCGGTAGTGCCGATGAAGAAGAAAGTCCAGAGGAGTGAAAGATGGCACGCACTGGAAAAAAAACTACCGTGGTTATGAATGCGGTACTACCGTGAACCCGGTAGTACCGGTTCAATCATGGCGGTAGTTCCGGCGAGAGAACTTGTGCCAAGACTCAAAAAGGTGCCCTACTGGAAAAAGACTACCGCTATTAACATTCCGGTACTACCGCACCTACGGTAGTACTGCCAATAAACCTGCGGTAGTGCCGGACTAAACCTATTGGTCCGACGTACACATGCTTTGTGCGCCGGATTGAAAACTTGGTCCGGCGTGCACAGAAATTATGTACCGGCACTAGAGGCCCGGTACTACCGAAACTGCATTGCACCGCTCTTATACACGCGGTAGTGCCGGATGTTTAAGAATAGCCAGACTGGACAAAAGGGCATGCACTGGATTTTAACTACCGTCTTTATATTTCCGGTACTACCACCATAACGGTAGTACCGCACTTATACATGCGGTAGTACCGGCTCAGAGAAGAGGATCACATGCACAGAAGCGACTGTCTCTGGAAATAAACTACCGCTGTAGATATATCGGTAGTACCGCAAAAACGGTACTACCACAATTATAACGGCGGTAGTGCCGGTTTCACTGAAGGTGCAAGATTTTCAAAGCTAAACTTTTTGAAGCAAGTTTAAACATGCATTTTGAAGAGTTTTTGAGCCATATTTCAAATCATTTATCACTTCAAAATGCTAATCCACTTTCCCCCTTTATAGTACGGCATCTATTCGAAAAATCCGATCTTTTCTTCAAGTCATCGAGATCGGTAAAAAGGATAGAAAACTTTAAAAACCTTCCGGTACCTTGACTTGAACCTTGAGTCTCCTTTTCTCATCTCAATTGCTTCCTTTGATCAAAGCCAAAGACAAGATCAACATGTTCTTACAAGACTCAAGAGACACGTTAGCCAATTTAAACATGTTGTCATTAATTACCAAAACCAACATAGGGCCTAGATGCTTCAATCTCCCCCCTTTTGGTAATTAATGACAACCTCAATAAGCATTAAACAATTGGTAAGGTTTTGAGTACACATTTATCATAAGATGAAATGTATACTCAAGTGTTTTGCTCTAAATTGGATTTTACTTCACAAGAAATTTGATTGATAGAGATTGAAGTAAAATTCTATCAAAGGATACAAGTATATTGGAAAACCCCCCCTTAAATTTGTGCAAGAGAGTGAGAATGAAGCTTTTGCATATTTAGAGAAATTGTGGAAATTTTTGGCGGAGTTTTTGACTATAAATGTGAGACCCGAGGACAACAAGATGTGATAAAACAATAATGCACACAACATTAATGAATTAGATGACAATTAAGAGAGACAAAACATGAAGGAACATTATAATTAGCATCCATAACATCATCCATAGCATCGACATAAGCGACAAACATCCAAAAACTATTACGAGTCCACATAATCAATGTGGGTCCAAAGTAGCTCCAACAACATCCATAACATCATCCATAACATTCAAAAAGGCAACAAAGGAAAGCAAGAGCCCAAAAGAAATACCCAAGACCCAAAAACCCAAGACCCCCAAGACCCTCCTATCCCACTAAACTTCTCTACCTTTGGCATCAAGAACCAAAAAGGGAGTCTTCGGGGGCCGCCTAAGGAGCTGGAGGATCCTGAGAGGAGCCGCGAGTGTGAACACGACGAGTAAAGGTGACTGGGGCAGGAGGAAGGTGGTCACGCAGATTATCCACCGAGGCTCCAAGTTGATCAAGACGACTCTCAATGCGATCCACACGTCCGTCGATCTGAGTGAGGATCTCAAGAATAGAATCGAGAGTCGACTGTTGCTGGTGCTGCTGCTCATGCTGCTGCTCATGCTGTTGCTGCAAAGGATGTCCAATCACTTGAGGGGGACCCTCACGAGGCTTGTAAGGATTGTGCTTGGTCGGAAGAGGTCCTTGATAATCAACCACTCTCCGAATCAGCACCATGATGTAGGGTGCAAAATAGATTCTCTTCCCTTGGACCATGGAATAAGAATCAATCTCTCTCATGATGAAATCCACTACATCAAACTTCTGCCTATTCATGACCTTGCTGATGATATTCCACGCATACCCGTGTATAGCATCAAAGTTACCACTTTTAGGGTGAATGGTAACCATGATGATCTTGTTGACCAAGGCGGGGTGAGGGAGCAAACCTGTCAGCTGACCTGGCTTCCTCACTCGAGCTGTGGGATCATAGAATGTGTTTTGAGCTACCACCCCAAGAGCTTGATCATCATGAATCTTCGGATAGTTGCTAAGATTGATCCCAAGAGCAGCCTCAAAATCCCTCTTGGATGTTGTGTACCTTACAGTGCCAGACATCCAAGTAAACTTAGTCAGATCATCAGAAAAGTACACGGTGGCATAGAACAGTCTGATAATGTCATCCATATAGTCGGATTTACGTGTTAAGAACTCCATTAGACCTGCTCCTTGGAATAGCTGAGGGACTCCTGCATAGAGCTGTAACTGAGCGATATGATCCCAATTAATCCATTTCTGCTTGGCAAATTCTTTGTCCTTGTATATCTCATAGTATACTTTTTGTTGAAACAGAGTATGGAATCTATCCTCAGTGGCAGACTTAGGCTTGGAATATTGATTTGTGTCCCTTAGCTTGAAGTAATCATCGCCCTTGATTTGGCGAAGATCACTCCAGACTCCAATGTCAGAGAGCTGGACCTCTTCCTCACTTTCCTCATTCTCTTCTTCTTCATCTTCTGAAGCAATATCAGGTTCAGATTGTTGGTCCTGTTCAGCTTCTACTTCTTCTTCAGGCTCAACAGCGGGTTCTTTTCCTTAGTCAGGATTAGAGGGTCCTGAGGCTAGAACTTTACGGACAACATTCCGGACCTTCTTATCCCTTGCTCTCATCTAAGCTATGAAGGAGCCACTTTCGCTTGAGTCATCTCCTAGAGAGTCCGAGGGCTAAGCAAGAACTCCACGCCCTCGGGTGGATTTCCGAACAGCACCTCCTCCGCGAGGAGGCTTTGCCGGAGCCGGGGTCTTGGTCCTTGGCATGGTCCTTGAGACACAAAGGATAGGAAGAATTGAGATGAAGCAGACAAAGTAAAAGGAGAGTAGAAGACAATTCTAAGATTTGCAGACAATGTAGCATAAAATGAATCATCTGCCCAGCAACATCGGTAGTACCGCGAATTTGCTGCCGGTAGTACCGCAGAATCGGAACTACCGCTGTGTAAAACGCGGTAGTACTGCACTGTCGGTACTACTAACGGCAAAACCGCGGTAGTGCCGATTTTCACGATTTTTGACAGATAACCGAGTTTAGGTTTTGGATCAAGATTGAAATGAGCAGATTATTCTTCAATCAACCCATGAGAGCAACTTTTATGAAGACTATTCTACTCATTTCAACCTAAAACAAGTTTTTATGCCAACATTATCACAAACCTTAGGTTTGGCTAAAAGAGGAGAGGAAGGGCAAAGCAAACGGGAATGGGGGTCAGCTTGAAGAAGATCGGGTCTTGGAGCGAGGAGGCAAAAGCGGGTGAGGATCTCCAAGATTTCACCGGGAACGGTGAAGATCGCCGCTCGGAAGAGGGAGAGCAAGGAGGAGGATGGAGGCGGCCCGGGTTTGGAACAGGAGAGAGCGAATGGGGAAGGAGAAGGGAAAAAGAAAAGAAAAGAAAAGAAGGAACCACCCAACCCCCACCCCATAAGTGCGGTAGTACCGCGATTTGACCCCCGGTACTACCGGAATCCTGGTACTACCGTGATTAACACGTCGGTATTGCCAGCACTCGTAGACAAAGCAGAAAAAATAGAGAATAGAGGAAGATGCAAATGGCCAAAAAGATTGAAATTGTTTGAGTCAAAAGAGGGTTTTAGAGAACTACGAGGATTGAAAGCCTAGTTTCTATACCCATGACTCAAAGAGTGCACCATTTAGATCAATATAGATCAGATTTGAGTTTTGAGCGAAATGAAATCGATTTTGATTGAAAGCCATTTTTCGTATGAAAGATAAAAATTTGAGTATAATGTATATTTGCAAAAGAGGAGGGATACTACATAAGCATATATACATTCCAAAATGAAGTTTTGAAAGCAATTTTTGTAAAATCATTGAAATAGGGGTTTTTTCAAGTATTTTGATCTAATATGATCTAACTTTTCTCTTTTAAAGATAAATATGCACTATGCTTGATATTTTCACATTTTGGGATGTATGATATATGAACAAATATAATACTCCCCCAAAATGTGTTGCCAACTTAGAAAAGCAAGACAATTGAGTAAAACAAAGGAATAACCAAAAGGACTTAACTAAAGTGCATGTATTTAAGCGACATTAGAGAAGTCTATAACATTTAACTCATTCCTCAATTTGCAAAAACGGGCTTCATCTAAAGGTTTGGTGAGGATATCTGCTAATTGATCTTCGGTTCGAATGTGACTAATAGTTATGTCTCCTTTTGTCACATGATCTCTAAAGAAATGGTGACGGATATCTATATGTTTGGTTCTTGAATATTGGACGGGGTTGTTTGCTATTTTAACCGCGCTTTCATTATCACACAATAGAGGCACCTTCTTAAAATTAATTCCATAATCCATTAATGTTTGCCTCATCCAAAGTAATTGAGCGCAACAACTATCGACGGAGATATACTCCGCTTCGGCGGTGAATAGGGCAACGAAATTTTGTTTCTTAGAAAACCAAGAAACAAGAGACCTACCTAGGAATTGACAACTCTTGGAGGTGCTTTTTCTATCCACTTTACAACCCGCATAATCCGAATCGGAATATCCAATCAAATCAAATTTTGCACCTTTAGGATAACATAAGCCTATATTTGAGGAATGCTTTAAATATCTTAAGATTCTCTTAACGGCCACTAAATGACACTCTTTGGGAGAAGCTTCAAAACGAGCACACATGCATACACTAAACATGATATCGGGCCTAGATGCGGTAATGTAAAGCAAACTACTAATCATGGATCTATAAAGCTTTAAATCTACCGGTTTACCTCCCTCGTTGAGATCCAAGTGTCCATGCGATGCCATTGGTGTCTTGATGGGCTTTGCATCCTCCATGCCAAATTTCTTGAGTAGGTCATTTGCATACTTCATTTGGCTCACGAATGTCCCATTCTTGAGTTGCTTGATTTGTAGACCGAGGAAATAACTCAACTCACCAATCATCGACATCTCGAATTCCCTAGGCATCATGTCACCAAATGTAACACCCTAGTTTTCGCCTTCTGGAGAAAAATCTAATTTAAATTAATTAAATTCAAAAATTTGGAGTTTATTTGGTGTTTATATTAACCTGGCATCCTTTTCCCTCTAAAATCGGGATTTAATTCCCTCCCGGTCGAAAAATCGATTTTCCAATTCCCGCTGGTACCCGAATTTCACCCGAGTCCAAAAATGCTCCAAAAATCCCCAAACCACTTCAATTGTGTTCCAAATATTCCAAAATGATTTTAGGAATAATTTCCCAGATTTTTGGACCTCCGTTCCTATTTTATCTCTCGCGGCTTTCGTTTAATGCCTGCGATCCGCGCCCGAATATTCAATTCCACAAAAATCATCCAAATTCCGCGACACCAATTTTATTGGGTCCCAAATATTCTAAAATGGCTCTAGGAATTTTCCGGAATTTTTAGGCCATTTTTCCTAATTTTTCTCTAGGGCGGTTCATTCGCGTAAAGGAGGGCCAATGAGACGCCGCCACGTGTCATGAACAGGGTTGTCTTCAACCTCTAGCCATGGAGGTTACAGAGAAAGCTCAAGCCTCTCTCCCATGGCTTCCTCTCTCTTTAATTGGTCATATCTCCCTCCACACAACTCCAAAACACGAACGGCCGGTTGCGTTGGATCCGTAGCGTCGCCCTCTTGCCATTCCCCACCATCTTTAATCCCAAAGCTCGCCAGAATTGAAACCGTCGGCCAAAAACCGAAAATCAATCAAGTTGCCATAACTCGGCCGTTTCACCTCCAAACGCCGCACCACCACCTCCATTCTTTCGTATAAGAGTCCCCGTTCCGGGAGTGTGCTCCTTTTTCCATCTACTCCACCCGTGTGCCCGTGAGATCAAGAAAACCGAGGTTGGGTTGAACTTTTTCGGTGTTCGTCGAGTTCGTGCTTGTAGATTCTTCTCCGGTGAGCCATTCTTCATGCCACTTGCTTCCTTGTGACCGTTGATGAGTCTAGAGTCTAACCCAACCCTCAATTTTAGGTTGCATCAAGAATTGGCGACGAATTTCGAGTTTTTCTCATTCTGGTCGGAGCTCCGTTCGTCGTCGATTTTGTCGTCTCCGGTGAGAATTAACTCAATTCCTTCCTCCTCTAGGTCCCTAAGGATGTGATCTAGTGATTCTAGGCTTTTATTTGACTCCAATCCGTGCAAAAATGGATGCAAAATCGATTTTTTGGAGAAAATAGGGCTTGGTCAATTTTTTTTGGCCTTCTCTGTTTTGGGCTTGTGCCCATGCGTCGGCCGCCCTCGCCGGCCGTGGCCACGGCCGATCGCCCACCGCTGCCGCCAGCCACCGCTGCTTTGCCGTCGCCGCCGCCGCGCCGCCCGGCCAGCGCCGATCGCGTGCGTCTTGCCGTCGCGCCCCCCTCGCCGCCGGCCATGCCCCCCCTCTCCAAGCTTCAACCTCACACCACCATGGCCATGGCTATGGCAAAGCTAAAGGTTGAAGACAACCTTTCCCTCTATGACATGTGGGGCCACCTTGCCATAGACATGAGACCAGTCAAAGTCAAAGTCAACATTTGACCAGTCAAAAAGGAATATTCCGGGAATATTCCCGGTTTTCTAATTTTTCGAATTTCAAACTTTGGAATCTCATAACTTCTCCGTCCGAACTCCGTTTGACCCCATTCAAATTTCTAAATTCATCTAAAATCAAAATCTTCCTGCCAGTACTAATTTTGTAATTTTTAGATTTTATTTATTTTCTTTTATTTATTTATTGCCTCGATTTGCGCGTAGCCGGGGACCCCGACGCAATCGCCGATCCCGCCGCCAGACTTCAAGTATTCAACCTTCTCGCTGTGACCGAGGCAAGTCTCCTTGACGCATGTTGATCCTATGCTTTGTAAATGTTTTACCAATTGCATTGCTATTTACATAAAATGATGATGTTAACGTTAGACTATTAGTTATACCTGTTGTTCCTACCTCCTTGACATTGTTATCTATGATCCTTTGTCGCCCTAGTATAGTAATCCACCAATATAAATGTTTTTGGGAAAATAACCTTTGACTCGGGGAAGGACTGCTTGGAGAACCTTTTGGATGAAACCACTAGTATGGAATGTAAATGGAGAATAGTTGAATATTAGTGATGATATGAGGGTTGGTAGTATGAAATGGATCTATGAATGGTGGTCATCGAATATTGTGACGTTGGATTGTGGTAGAGGCTCACATTATAATGAATTGGGGGAAATTTTGGAGGATGTATGGGATTGTGAAGTATGCATGATGGATTAGATGGATCATTGCAAGTAGATAAAATATTGAATTGGAATTCTTGGTTTGGTAAAGTAATATCAAAATGAGAGTCAGAGATAGTTAGATTATTAGGGTTTGTTGGGAATTACTACTAACGAACTAATTAAGAAATAGACGATTGTGGAGATATAGCTATGTGATAATCATTTGTGGAGAATGATACTCGATGATTTAATCACTGATATTATCAAATACACTCGATACATTAAGTAGATAATATTGAGAATCGTACTCGGTGGTTTAATAGATGATTTTGTATGGTTTTGCGATAACCATTTGTGTGGGATTATGAATAACGTGGATTGAGTGTGATTTGCTTAGTCAACTTGGTGTCTTTGTTTATAGAAGCAACTATAGGCAATGAATTAATGAAATCTTGGATTAGTAGAGTCTGTCATGAATTATGCTCGGGGATGAGATTATGAATTGTTCTCGGTGGATCAAATAGATTAAAAGACCAATCGATGTGTGGATAATGGGTAATCAATAAGGAGACTCATATTTTGAGGAGATTATTTCATATACAATGATGATAATAGATTGATATGATTTTGGAGTTATGGTGGCACATGATATCGACTTTACATGTTGGAAGTACGAAATTGGACTGGATTATATAGTGCCATGATAATAACCGGTGGGGGGGGAATCTTGGTGGTCTTATGAATTTTTGGAAGTACCGATTTAATTATAATAAGGTTTTATCAACCCTAAGATTTGTATTTTATAAACTAAACTATTGGTGGAATAGAATAGTACGGTAGAAATGCTTAGACTCGCAATCGGTCAGTATTCACCTATGGGTGGGAATTTCAATTATCTCCTGGAACCTTGTGTTGAAAGTTGTAGGCAAGGAGTATTGCCGTTGGTTTGCAAAATAAAAATAAAATGAAAAATGGTTTGGACTTGGGCGGAATGGTTTGTTTGGCGGGTGCGGATATAGCACTAGTTTTTTCTTGTGCAGGTACCACCCTAAGTCAATTAAGGACCGACGCTTATGACTGTCTCCATTCTAAGCATAACCGTACAACCACATGTCAAAGTGGGCACGACCTGGCTAACTAATTTGTAGAAACCTGACTTAGACTCACCACTCGGTGGAATGTGAGAGCCGGATAGAGGCATTGTTGTTGTTGTTGTTGTTGTTGTTGTTGTTGTTGTTTTTCTCACACGGCGCAAGAGGGGGCTTCTGTACTGGGTGGATATAACCCTAACAGCGGTGAAACCTCAGCGGGTGGGTTAGGTTGGGCGTATACATTGTAAAGGCCTTGTCATGATATCCCTGCCGGCACACCTAAGGAAGTGTGCTAATAGCTTGGCACCAAGGGAATATCATGTCTTGTGGGTAAAGTTGTACACCTCTGCAGAGTTAAAACTATTCGAATAGCCGTGCCTACGGTCAAAGGCAAAGCTTGTTGAATGCTTTCATACTGGTAGACTTTGGTTTTTGATTTCCAACTAAACAATGGTTTGTTTTGGGATCCGAGAACGGTTAGAACTCTCGGGTGTGCTTCTGGAAGCTAAAGCCAGGTAGGTGGAAGGAACCGGATTTTGTGAATTATGGACAGAGCCATGTGATTGGATTGAACCCTGATCTTGTTGAGATGTGGCGGATAGAGCCTGTATATTAGTGAGTGGTGGTTAGAACCTTCACTACAATATTACATAATTCAATTATTCAAAAGAATTGCTCAAATATGCTTTGTGAAAATTATTAACAAGTATGGTTTGATGAAACTTGGCTTTATGCAAAGGAACCATATTAAGCCATCTTTGGATAGTCTACATTGTGCATAATCTCCCAGACTTGCTGAGTACTTTATGTACTCACGTGCTACACCCTAATCATTTCTCAGAAGTGAAAGAAGCTGTCAACAAGATTCCAGGAAATAGGACGTGTTCTCCACTCGATTGCCTGTGGGCATTTGGATGGGTTCCCTCGATGTTTTTCGTCTTCCGCTGCTGTTGTTCAAGTTGTTCTGCCTGTTCAGGCCGTAATGGTAAACCTTGACCATAAGGTCCTTGCTTTTATTTTGATGTTATTCTTATTTAGTTATATGAAATCATGATATGACTGTTGATTCATCACTTTTGACTGTGTGTACTAGCTACTGATCTGGGACTAGTGCAGAAATACACCGTGGATTCCGGATAGCCGATCCGGGGGCCCACACCAAATTCTTTGAAAAATTCTTCGTTAGTTGAGCCAAATATGATATCATCAACATAAATTTGACATACGAAGAATTCATTATCAATAACTTTAGTGAAAAGTGTGGTATCAACCTTCCCAATTTTGAATCCTTTGAAAATTAGAAAGTCTCTAACACGCTCATACCATGCTCTAGGAGCTTGTTTGAGTCCATATAGCGCCTTAGAGAGTTTATAAACATGATTAGGATTTTTAGAGTCTTCAAAACCGGGAGGTTGTTCTACAAATACCAATTCGGATATTTGAACATTTAAGAATGCACTCTTCACATCCATTTGAAATAATTTGATATCGAAACAAGATGCAAAGGCAAGCAAGATACGAATAGCTTCTAATCTTGCTACGGGAGCAAAGGTTTCACCAAAATCCAAACCTTCGATTTGGGTAAAACCTTGAGCTACTAACCTTGCCTTATTTCTTACCACTATACCATTCTCATCTTGCTTGTTCCGAAACACCCATTTTGTGCCGAGGACGTTGTGGTCCTTAGGTCTTTCGACAAGCGTGCAAACGTCGTTTCGGTAGAAGTTGTTGAGTTCTTCGTGCATCGAATTCACCCAATCCGGATCACTTAAAGCTTCATCTACATGAGAGAGTTTAATATAAGAAACAAAAGAGTAATGGTCGCAAAAAGAAGCAACACGAGATCGGGTTAGAACTCCCTTACTAACGTCACCCAAGATTTGATCTATTGGGTGATCCTTGGAAATTTGGGTGTGAATTCTTGGTGGTAAAGCTTGAACTTCATCATGTTCCTCATCTTCTACTTGAATTGGCTTGTCTTCGCATGGCGTAGCCGATGTAGGTGGTTCCACTTGGATTGAAGATGGTTCGGCTTCGTGATCATTTTCCTTTGGCTTGATGTCTCCAATCGTCGTATTCTTCATGGCTTGTTGCAATGTTTCATCACCTACATCATCCAAGTTTTCTTTCTCTTCTTGAGAGCCATTAGTCTCATCGAATTCAACATCACAAGTTTCTTCAACAAGACCCGAATTCTTATTGAAAACATGATAACCCTTACTAGTAGAAGAATAGCCAAGAAGAAATTCTTCATCGCACCGACTTTGAAATTTCGAAAGTTGAACACCCTTTTTCAAAATGAAACATTAGCAACCAAAGACACGGAAATAAGACACGTTCGGCCTTCTTCCAATAAGAAGCTCATAAGAGGTCTTTTTCAAAAGGTGATGCAAATAAAGGCGATTTGTGGCATGACAAGCGGTGTTAATAGCTTCTACCCAAAAATTGTTGGAAGTATGATACTCATCAAGCATCGTTCTTGCCATTTCAATTAATGTTCGATTTTTCTGTTCAACTACTCCATTTTGTTCCGGAGTATAGGTTGCGGAAAATTCGTGCTTTATTCCAAGTTCATCACAAAAATCTTCGATTCTTGTATTCTTGAACTCGGAACCATTATCACTACGAATTTTCTTAATTTTAAAATCAAATTTGTTTTGAGCCCTTTTTGCAAAATTTTTGAAAATGCTAGGAACCTCGGATTTCTCATGCAAAAAGAAGACCCAAGTAAAACGCGAATAGTCATCAACAGTAACCAGGCAATAAGAATTTCCACCAATGCTCATGTAGATAGTTGGGCCAAACAGATCCATATGTAGGAGCTCTAATGGTCTAGATGTGGACATGATACTTTTAGAAGGATGAGAGCTAGCAACTTGTTTGCCAGCTTGACAAGCACTACAAAGCTTGTTCTTCTCAAACTTCACATCTTTCAAGCCTACAACTAAATCATTTTTAAACAATTTCTTAAGTTGAATCATTCCTACATGAGCTAGTCTTCTATGCCATACCCATCCCAAGGATGTCTTTGCAATTAAGCAAGTTTGAAGACAAGACGCTCGAGAGGAAAAATCAACTAGATAAAGATTGCCAAATCAAAAACCCTTAAAGACTAGAGATTTATCATTATCTTTAAGAATTTCAACTCCATTGCTAGAGAAAGAGCAAGTAAGACTAAGATCACAAATTTGGGCAACAGATAGCAAATTAAAATTGAAAATCTCAACTAAGGAAACATTTGAAATGGAAAGATCATTAGAGATTGCAATCTTACCCAAACATAATATCTTTCCTTTGCTATTATCACCAAATGTGATCTTGTCGTGATCTCCACATCCACTTTCAAATGTGGTGAACATTTTCTGGTCTCCGTTCATGTGTTGAGTGCATCCGTTATCTAACACCCAATGTCGATCGCTGGTCTTGTAGTTCACCTACAAAAAGAAAGCCAAACACTTTTAGGTACCTAAATTTGTTTGGGTCCTTGGAGGTTAGTAACTAAAGCTTTGGGCACCCAAATGGCATTCTTTTTAGAACTAAATATGGGTGTGCCTACAAACTTAGCTACTACTCTACCATTTCTATCCTTTCTAAGCACATAGCAAGAATCATAGACATTATTCTTAGGAGCTTTACCCAACGGGCAATCATTTGCCTAATGTCCAACCTCATGACACTTGTAGGAAAGGTTCCCGTTGGATTTGATAAACCTTGGGGCTTTGTTGCTCAATTTCTTACCCTTCTTTGGCACATAACGAAGTCCTTCCTTGTTATATGAGCAACGTTGACTCCCCAAGATTTTATCAAGTGTTTCCTTACATTTGAAACACTTGTTCAAGCTCTTGTTTAACTTGGCGACTTCCTTCTTGAGCTCATCATTCTCAACAACCAAGTTAACATCATTTTCTATCAAATATGAACTAGAGCAAGAACTAGAAGGCATGGATAATAAGTCATCACAAGAAGTAGCAATGCTAGATTTAGATATAGAACATGATAAATCATTCATTCTAGGCAAAGCATCCAATAAGTCACATGAAACTCCAATATTATTTGTTGATTTAGAATTATTCTTGAAAAGGAGAGACTCATGAGTTTCTTTGAGCTCCTTATAAGAATCCTTGAGAGAGGCATGTTCCTTCCTCAAGACCTTAAACTTTGCCTTCTCCTTGCCAAGATAATCATTTAAATCAACAAGCATTTCAAGAAGCTCTTCATATGATGGATCATCATCATCATTAGAGTTTACCTTTTATCCCTTTGCCATAAGGCATAGTGGAGTAACGAAGGGTGCTGATGCTTCCCGAATTGCGATGCCGGGAAGGTTCTTCTTCTTAGATGGAGTGTCCTCTTCGGAAGAATCCGACTCCGAGTATTCTTCTTCGGAGTCCCACTCACCAATATGCGCTTCACCCTTGCCATCTTTGTGAAGCCGCCTGAAAAGCTTCTTCTTCCCTTCATACTTCTTCTTCTTGGATGATTTTCCCTTATCATCCTTTTCCTTCTTCTTAGGACAATGAGAGGCGAAGTGCCCCTTCTCATTTCACTCGAAGCAACGGACATTTGCAAATCTTGAGTTGCTTGAGTCTTCCTTCTTCTTGTACTTTTGAGGGAAGCTTGAGTTGGAGCTCCTCTTCATGAATCTTTTCATTCTTCTCACAAGGAGCGTCATCTCTTCTTCGGTATCGCTTTCAGATTCATCAAGCGTGTCTTCGCTCTATTCCACCTTTGCCTTGAAAGCGATGTTCTTTTTCTTTGATGAACTTTGCTCCAAGAGTTCTTCCTTATCCTTCTTGTACAACTCATTGGTGATGAGGTTGCCCAAGAGTCCGGTTGGAGTCAATTTCGTCAACTCGGGTGAGTTGAGGAAAAAGGTCACCAATGTTTCATATTTCTCCGGAAGAGCCCTAAGCATCTTGCGAACAATATCAAGATCCGTTAGTGAACCCCAAGGCACTTGAGCTCATTTACTATGTTCTTTAATCGTGAATACATCTCGGTGATGTTTTCATGAGGCAACATAATAAAACTCTCATATTTGATCCTTAGCATATGCAATTTGGCTTCTTTGACCATGGATGTTCCCTCATGAATCTTGGAGAGGGTAATCCAAATCTCATGAGCGGTATCAAGATTGCTCACGCGATTGAACTCATCCGCGTTCAAAGCCCCAAATAAAGCGTTCATCGCTTGAGCATTGAGATGAATGTTTCGTTCGTCATCGTCAAGCATTGAAACGAAACCTTCACTCACAATTCTCCATATGCTAGGGCTCATGGACTTGAGATAAACCGTTATGCGTATTTTCCAATACGCATAATTCGTGCCATCAAAGAACAGTGCCTTTCCTATGGAAACACCCTCGCTAGCCATCCTTTTCTCTCTAGACGGTGAAGTCTAAGTGTGAGAGACCAAGCTCTGATACCACTTGTAGGATCAAGGATAACCGACTAGAGGGGGGTGAATAGGAGGTTATAAAATTTTCTGGCTCTGATTGCAATAAATAGACAATTGAAACTAGGAATTACAAATTTTGCAATTAAGACCTAAAGTATCTATGTCTCACTAACGTGCACCACCGAGACTAAGCTAGAGAACAATTCTAAGCAAGCTAGCAATTTCAATATGAGCAATGAAAACAAGAAAGCTCAAACCACAAAATGGAGACACGTGATTTATCCCGTGGTGATCGGAGACTTGCCGGTCTCCCTTAGTCCACGTTGAGGTAGCTTGACTCACTTCAAGCCAGCTCCGTTGCGCAAATGAGCCTTCCTCTTATAACCAGGGTAGCTCTTCCCCACTTCGGGTAGGCGAGCTCCGAGCCTTTACACCAAATTGGTTCTTCTCACAATCTTCTTTCAGAAGATCACCAATTTCCCGCCACCAAGCCATCTAGGAGGCGGCAACCTCAAAGAGAATAGAAGGTGGATCCTCACTTGAGTGAAAAACGGTTTGAAGTTTGGCTCAAGAATACTCAAATGAAAATCAATGCTTTTCTCCTCTCAAAAGATGAATTGAATGCAAATGTGAGTGTAAGAACTTGCTATAGCTCAAGAGTGATCAATGAGGAGCAGGAATATTGTCCAAATGCAGTTGGGGGGTATTTATAGCCCCCACCAACTAAACTAGCTGTTACAACCGTTTTTCTAAAAGAAATCGTGAGGCGGTAATCTGCATGAGCAAAATGCAGATTACCGCCCTTCGGCTGATTGATCAGTGATCGACTGTGCGCATTAAATGCGCGTTGAAACGGTCCGAATATTTGAAGTTCGGTACTACCGGCTTTGAAAACACGGTAGTACCACTAATTTGCTCCGATCCGGACCAAGGAATCACTTCCTCTGGAAAAAGAGTACCGCTGTATAAAAATTAGTACTACCGTAACCACGGTAGTACTGCTTAGATAACAGCGGTAGTGCCGACGAAGAAGAAAGTCCAGAGGAGTGAAAGATGGCACGCACTGTTAAAAAACTACCGTGGTTATGAATGCGGTACTACCGTGAACCCGGTAGTACCGATTCAATCACGGCGGTAGTTCTGGTGAGAGAACTTGTGCCAATAAACCTGTGGTAGTGCCAGACTAAACCCATTGGTCCAGCGTACACATGCTTTGTGCGTCGGACTGAAAACTTGGTCTGGCATGCATAGAAATTATGTACCAGCACTAGGAGTGGATAACGAGCTGACTCGGCTCGACTCGACTCGACTCGGTCAAACTCGGTAATATAACGAGTCAGCTCGACTCGTTAAACTCGCGAGTTAGCTCGTTAAACTCGTTTAACTCGATATTTTCATCTGAAAAAGGATTAGTGTTGAGATTATACAGTATGCCATATGTTATCATCCTAGCCTCACACATATATAGTTATACTTACTGACTTAGAGAACTCGTTAAACTCGCGAGTTGGCTCGTTTAACTCACGAGTTGGCTCGTTTAACTCGTTATCTAAACGAGTTCAAATCACAGCTCGACTCGACTCGTTAAGGAAAGAGTTCGAGTTGAGTCGAGCCGAGTTTGCGAGTACTCGTTTAACTCGTGAGTTTCGAGTTTTTTTTCCACCCCTAACCGACACTAGAGACCCGGTACTACCGGAACTACGGTAGTACCGCTCTTATACACGCGGTAGTGCCGGGTGTTTAAGAATAGCCAGACTGGACAAAAGGGCATGCACTGGATTTTAACTACCGTTTTTATATTTCCGGTACTACCGCCATAACGGTAGTACCGCACTTATACCTGCGGTAGTACCAGCTCAGAGAAGAGGATCACATGCACAGAAGCGACCGTCTCTGGAAATAAACTACCGCTGTAGTTATATCGGTAGTACCGTAAAAACGGTACTACCGCAATTATAACGGCGGTAGTGCTGGTTTCACTGAAGGTGCAAGATTTTCAAAGCTAAACTTTTTGAAGCAAGTTTAAACATGCATTTTGAGGAGTTTTGAGCCAGATTTCAAATCATTTGTCACTTCAAAATGCTAATCCACTTTCCTCCTTTATAGTACGGCATCTATTCTAAAAATCCGATCTTTTCTTCAAGTCACCGAGATAGGTAAAATAAAAGAAAACTTTAAAAACTTTCCGGTACCTTGACTTGAACCCTGAGTCTCCTTTTCTCATCTCAATTGCTTCCTTTGATCGAAGCCATAGACAAGATCAACCTGTTCTTACAAGACTCAAGAGACACGTTAGCCAATTTAAACATGTTGTCATTAATTACCAAAACCAACATAGGGCCTATATGCTTCAGCTGTTCAATTTTGTGGTTGAAAGGCTAGTTTGCTTTAAATGTTTTAGAGTTTGGTATTAATTTTGTATCTTCTGAGCTTGTTTTGCACTCTTGTGTTACGTGTACTGCCACAAAGTGTTGCTTAAGTTTGTGTTTGGTTCTAACATTACTATTCTGTTCATTTGAGTAAAAAAAAATCATAACTGCTAATGGAGTTTGATCTCATTGTACCTGTCTTACTAAGTAATAGCCAGTGAAACATATGACAAGCAAAACTTCCATGAAATTGATGCTGAATTATTGTAATTTAGTCAGCACAGCATTCATACAAAGTATTTTCAATGTGTTGATATCATTTTGTTGTAAATATCTTCATATTGTTATATTCATAGGCAAGCAAAAGATGTTGTGAAGTCTCTCAAGAAACGCATTTCACACAAGAACCCAAAGGTCCAGCTTCTTGCTCTCACGGTAAGTACAATTTTAAAACCCTTTTTGGTGTATGAATTTGACTAGTCAACTGCTTACTTTGTTGTTAGGAACTTTGCAAATGATTTTGTTGATTTGTCCTTTGTAATGTAACATACCAATTGATATGATCTGTACCTATGCACATTTTCTTCAAGCACTACTTGCCGACGGATAGAGCTGAGTTTTTTGTGACTTGATAACCGAGATGAGCTGCGTCATAGCTGTTGGTTCCGAATGCTTCCTGATGGTCTTTCCACCTTAATCCATGGCCATATTCCCATGAAGGAATGTAGTATGTGACTCCGGAAGGACGATTAAGGACACAGTCAGGAGGCTTTGGTCGATGATTGCAAGATTAGGAGTGAACAATGAGAATTTTGTATGCTTTCGTTGAAAAGTAGGCATTGAAATGCAGCCAATAGTGTATGACATAGTAAGGGATATAACAGGTAAAAAGCATAGTTGGTGGATTGGTTAGTGATGAAGCTGTTTTGTTTCTCCTTTTCTTGTATATTGTGCGACTTGATATTGATAATGCATGCATCTCATTCCTTGTCTCCTTTTTGTTGAAGTATAAGTGAATTGCCCGTCTTTCCTCATCAGCTTAAGCTTTTGGGTGAACTGGCTGGTGCATGCAACTCAATATGGTATCAGAGACAGGTTCAAACCCTAGCTCCAGATTATCTTCCGCTGCTGCCGCCCTGGGGAGGAACAATCTCTACTCCCGGGGCAGCTATCTCGTGTGGGGGCGGCCACCTCGTCATCGTCGGCATCGGCACACGTTCTGGCCATCCTCGATCGCTTCCTACCACGCTACGGCCACGCCCGGATCCCGCCGCCTTCCGCTGCTTGAAGCTCGGGCTCGGCCTCCTCCACCAGCGCCACACTGGATCCAACCGCCTCCCATCGAGCTACAGCCGAATCCACCCCGCCGCACCGCCACCGAAGATGGACTCACCGGCGTCGATGCGGAGCCCTCCTATGCTTCCTCCCACTTGCATGGCTCCTGGAGGTGACGACGCCAGCGGGTGGGCTGGCGGCCCCGTCCCTGCCTGTGACTTCGGGAAAGTAGCATCAGGTGGCCGCCATGCTCTGCTTTAGATCCTTCTACTCGTTCTCTCTTGTCTGCTCTACGGCTGTTGCGCTTTGTCTTTTGTCCTGGATCTCCTGCTAGGCACTTTGTGCCACTGCCTATGTAACCATCTGTTGGAAGCAATGGTGACAATGCTGCTGCACATTGGCTTCAAGGTAGCAGGTTGCGTTTTGGACTAAAAACCTTTGTGCTTGCTACTGCTGCTGCTAGTATCTACTGCTATTATTTTTAGTATTTTCTTAAGTCTTCCGTTGCGTCCATCCAAGTCTTTAGCATCTTGATTCCGTCGTCGCTTGGCTCTCTTATCGGCTCGGCTCGTTTTGTCGGCTTCATCGGTTCTTGTTCGTCGACTCAGCTCTACCGTCGGCTCTTCTTCATCGACTTGGCCCTATCTTCGACTTTCATTCGTTGATTTGGCTCCTTCGTCGACTTTTCTTCATCGACTCGGTTCTTCATCGGCTGTTCTTCGTCAGCTCGATTTTTCAAGAGTTAAATGCTACAACGGCTATTTCAAGACTACGACTTTGGATTTTCCCTATTTTAGTTCAGCCCTTCCAAATGCAATGCTATTGCATACGCCTTGCATTTGTGTGTGTGTGGGGGGTGTTAAGGATATATTGTCTGTTATAGATAAGATATTGTCTGTTATAGATAAGTCCCTTATTTGGGCTTTCCTTTTGTACCCTCATGTACTCTATATATTGTGGCCATTGGCCTCATATTGAATACAAATTCTATTCATAACATGATATCAGAGCCAAGAGGTCTCGAGTTCAAGACCCGGTTGGTGCAATTAAAAAATAATAATTACAGCCCACTTCTATTCCACAACTTAAGCCTGAGGGAGCCTACACGTGAGGGGGAGTGTTGAAGTATAAGTGAATTGCCCGTCTTTCCTCATCAGCTTAAGCTTTTGGGTGAACTGGCTGGTGCATGCAACTCAATACTTTTAACTATTTCTAAACTGCTATGTTATACTGTATGGTACTTTATTGGAAGGACAAAAGATAAATTTTGCGGTGTTCTGCAGTTGGAATGGTCTAATCTAGGCCCTGCTTGAAATTAACCACATTTAAGTAATCCTTTACCCAAGCTCTCAGCAACCAAGACTTTGCCCAAGCTCTCAGCAACAGAAAGGGCTCAATACCTCCTAGCGAAGAAACTCGGGATTCTCATAGATAATTCAAAGCTGGATGAAAGTGACTTGCAAAGATACAAGGCGGCATTTGACAAACCTCTCTCACAGGAGGTTCTTCAAGCTTTTGCTCAGCTGGGAGGGATCCCGGACAAGGTTGATCTGCCAACGGTGACAGAAGTGGCTTCATGGGAGGTCCAACCGGCTTAATGCCTTCTGTGCTCAATGAGCTTTGTGCCACCCTTTTGTTCTTAACAGTAGTGGCTTGGCATTTAGGCGTCGGTCTTGCTTTTGTTGTCAGGGCTAGACTCCAGAGGGTCTGGAGTGTTTGGTCCTTCAGTAGCGGTTGTTTTACTTTTGGTAGTGTCGGTTGTAACCGGTTGTTCTTTCCTGGGTTAAGGGCCCGGTGCACCTTTATCTCCAGGTCTCTCGCTCAAGTTGTATTGCAGCTCAGCTTGCCCCTCTGGGCTCTTAATGAACGTCATTTTCTTTACTCGGTGTTGTCCTCTGTTTCGTTGTTGATAGTAAAGGTTCCAAGCTCCTCTTCGCAGGAGTCAGTCCTAGCGTGTCCAAGATTAGTAAAGTTTTCGCTGGCAACAGGTTTCACTGTCGCAGGGCAGCATGATCTCCTGCTGAATCTCAGCTTTTCATGCAAAAGCTTTGCGCAGGTAATGCAGGCACAGGTTTTTTGCGATGGCTGATTGTCGGATCTTGTGTTGGAATGTTAGGGGCCTTAATGCTCCGGCCAGAAGGGCGGTTGTGAAACAGTTAATCAAAGAAACAAAGCCAAATGTTGTTTGTTTGCAGGAAACCAAGCTACAGCTTTTTACTCCGTCCCTAGTCAAGGAAGTCCTGGGAGTTCAGTTTGAACAGGACTTCGCCTTTTTGCCAGCAACAGGAACTAAAGGAGGAATACTCCTTGCGTGCTCAGACACGAGGTTCTCCCTCTCTCAAGCAAGTTGTACTACATTCACGCTGACAGCAACAATAAAAGATAACAAAACTGGAATCTCCTGGGCTTGTACGGGAGTTTATGGCCCGCAAACGGAAATTGATAAATTGGTCTTTTTGCAAGAACTAAGGCAGCTACAGGGGGTTGTGCTCCCGGAGTGGTTAGTCCTGGGAGATTTCAACATGATATATCGAGCAAGAGACAAAAACACAGGAAACCTAAACAGGCGTCTTATGCAAGCTTTTAGGAGCATGCTCGACGCAACCCAGCTAAAGGAAATCGAGCTTGTCGGTAGACTCTTCACCTGGAGTAGCGGAACAGCAAATCCCATTCAAACAAGAATTGACAGGTTCTTCGTCACTAAGGATTGGGAACTGCAGTACCCGACGGGGATCTTGCAGGCTCTCTCCTCTTCGATTTCGGACCACAGCCCTTTACTACTGTCCAATTCGACTGTTGAAAATCCTCGCTCTTTCCGCTTTGAGTCTTTCTGGCCAAAATTGCCAGGTTTCCTGCAGGTAGTGCAATCAGCTTGGAACAAACCTGTTTGGTCCACGGAGGTGTTCAAGCGTTTTCACATTAAGCTTCGCAGAACAGCCAAAGCTCTTAGGTTGTGGAGCCGAAGCATCGTGGGGGATGTCCGTCTACAATTGGCCATCGCAGGAGAAATTATCGGCCAGTTAGACAGAGCACAGGAGGGAAGGGCTCTTTCTTCCCAAGAGAGGGTTTTACACAGAATGCTCAAATTAAGGATGCTGGGGTTGGCAGCATTACAGAGAATGAGGTTAAAACAAGCAGCTAGACTGAATTTTCTCAGGGAAGGAGATGCCAATTCAAAGTTCTTCCACATC
This sequence comes from Rhipidocladum racemiflorum, assembly GCA_036346355.1. Lineage (NCBI taxonomy): Eukaryota > Viridiplantae > Streptophyta > Magnoliopsida > Poales > Poaceae > Rhipidocladum > Rhipidocladum racemiflorum. Next base: position 73,629,919 of record CM070571.1, read on the forward strand.
AGAGCGATCACTCGCAGGCGCAAGAAATTTATTACCTCCTTGCAATCTGATCAGGGTCCGATCTTGGAGATTCAAGGAATGCATCAAGAGATCTTTGCGCACTTTAACAGGTTACTCGGGTCCACTCAAAAGAGAGATTTCTCTCTAAATTGGTCAGTTTTAGAGCACCCCAATGTGTGTCTACAATCTTTGGAACAAGAGTTCACCTTACAGGAGCTTAAGGAAGTGATTTTTTCAATGCCTTCAGAAAAAGCACCAGGGCCGGATGGGTTCACAGGGTTATTCTACAAAAAAGTTGGCATATCATCAAGGAGGATCTCATACAAGTGGCAACAGATTTCTATAATCAAAAGGGAGGGAGCCTCCATCTTCTCAATTCAGCTTCCATAGTGCTTCTTCCGAAGAAGCAGGTTTGCGAGGCAGTAGGGGATTATAGGCCAATTAGCCTCATCCACAGTGTGGGTAGGATTCTTTCCAAGCTCCTAGCGAACAGATTGGCACCGTTACTGCAATCTCTTGTCTCGGCCAATCAAAATGCTTTCATAAGGAATAGGTCAATTCATTACAGCTTCCTCTTGGCAAAAAACTTAATTGCAGATCTTCACCACAAGCGAACGCCGTCTTTGTTTGTCAAGCTGGACATCTCCAAGGCTTTTGACTCTGTAAGCTGGGAGTACTTGTTGGAGGCTCTTTCCTTTTTCGGTTTTGGTCAGAGGTGGCGAAACTGGGTAGCCCAAATTCTAGCAGCTACATCCTCGAGAATCCAGCTTAATGGAGTTACAGGACAAAAGGTGTTACACAGGAGGGGTTTACGTCAAGGAGACCCGTTGTCTCCTATGCTATTCATCTTGGCCCTCGAGCCACTGCAAAAACTCATCAATGTAGCCGCCCAGAGACAGTTGCTGGCTAGCATTGGACAAAGACCCTGTCATTTGTGTACTTCCATGTATGCGGATGACGTGGCTCTATTTCTAAATCCCAACGTCGAAGAAATCAGGCTGATGTCCGGTCTTCTTAAGATTTTTGGACAAGCAACAGGGCTTAGGGTCAACATGCTCAAAACAGAGGTATTCCCCATTAGGTGTGAAGGCCTAGATCTACAACAGATTTTTTAGGACTTCCCAGTGGCTATAAAAAGCTTTCCAGCAAGTTATTTAGGTCTACCTCTACGTCCCACAGGGCTTAAGAAAGGGGATTGGCAACCCCTTGTAGAAAAGGTGCAAAACAGACTAGCAGGTTGGAAAGGGTCGCTCTTATCCAAAGCGGGAAGACAAGTGCTTGTGGATGCGGTGTTAGGGGCAATCCCAATTTACCATCTCACGGTTTTTCCGAGTGCTCCTTGGTTCTTCAAAAAAATTGACAAAGCACGCAGGAATTTTTTATGGAGGGGCCAGTCGAATTGCAATGGAGGTCATTGCCTTGTCAATTGGAAAAAGACGTGCAGGCCGAAATCTCTGGGAGGGCTAGGAATCAAGCATCTTGCTTCCTTCGGCAGGGCACTCAGGTTGAGATGGTTGTGGTTTCAGTGGAAAGATCCTACTAGGATTTGGAAGGGACTGCCGGTACCTTGTACAGATACAGATATAGCACTCTTCAATGCGAGCACGACCGTCACCTTGGGGAATGGAAAGCAAGCAAGGTTCTGGACAACAAATTGGCTACATGGTTTGTCACCTAGGAACATCGCACCGCATTGTTTCCAGTTGGTTCGCAGGAGAAATAAAACAGTGCAGGAGGAACTTTACAATAACAATTGGATGGCCTCGTTGAGAAGAATTTCCACGGAGACACAGGTACATGAGTTCCTAAATCTTTGGCAGCTTGTGCAGGGTGTGTCTTTAAACCCGGATAGACATGATGACATAACCTGGAGATGGACCCAAGATGGACAATATTCAGCGAAATCGGCTTATAGGATTCAATTCCAGGGGTCCACAATTGACCAAAATCACCAGTTAATCTGGAAAGCAAAAACTCTTAACAAATGTAGGTTTTTCGCTTGGTTGCTTTTGCAAAACAGGATTCTCACAGCAGACAATCTTATATTGAGAGGATGGCCTCATTCGCCGATGTGTTGTCTTTGTGGTTCAGAAGAGGAGTCGGGACAGCACCTCATGTTATCGTGTCCCTTTACAAAGCAGGTTTGGGCTTTACTTTCGAACAGGCTGAATTCCTTGCAACTACCAATCCAAAATCAAGCTTCGGATTGTACGATATCTTCATGGTGGCAAAGGATGCATGCGCTTTTCCCGAAACAGATTCGTAGAGATTTAAATGGGTTACTCATTTTCTACTTCTGGCACATTTGGAAGGAAAGAAATGGCCGTATCTTCAATGAGATTTATTCTACGGGGCTTGAGGTGGTCCAGAAAATCACTCAAGAGTTCGTCGCTTTTCACCTAGCGCGAGAGTCAGCTTAAGGCCCTTAGGGTTTTGTTGTTAGAGTCCTTTTCAGGAGTGTTTTGGCTGTTTTGGGCCTTCTGGTTGGTGTGCTTTTCTGTTTGTCCCAGGGGTCCTCCTGTACCGGTTTTCTTTCTGTACTGTTCTTTCCTACTTAATGAATCGGTAGAGCTCCTGCCAATATTTCGAAAAAAAAAAAAGTAATCCTTTACTGAACTGCTACATTGCTCTACTTATTTCAGTTGCTGGAGGCGATGATTAAAAATTGTGGGGACATTGTCCATATGCATGTTGCTGAGAGAGACATACTTCGTGAAATGGTGAAAATAGTTAAGAAAAGGGTATGCATGCACAGTTTAATCTTTAAAATTTATTCGTTGCCGATAACAAGTCTTAATGCCCTTCTCTTTTTTTTGGGGGGAGTCTTCAGCGTGATTATCACGTAAAAGAGAAGATTCTTACGCTGATAGACACTTGGCAAGAAGTTTTTGGCGGTGCACGTGCAAGATACCCACAATACTACGCAGCATACCAGGAGCTCTTGGTATTTTTCCACATATATTAATACATTGTTATCTTTTAATCATCTTAGATTTTACAAGCTTTTCCCAAAGGTTATCTTCCAATAAGCAATAACAGAAATAAGCCGCATTGATCTTCGATTTTTTAAGCTTACAATTGTTGAGCATGAAAGAATTTGGTTATGTCGTTTCCAGATTAATATTATGTGTTGAATTAATATCAAACTTATATGAACTGATACAATATTGTTTCGCCAATTTGTATTCATATGCTAGCGTGCTGGAGCTATATTTCCTCAAAGGTCAAATGGTTCTGTGCCAATATTTACTCCTCCACAGACTCAGCCTCTACGAAACTATCCTCCCTCTTTACGTAATGCTCAACAAGCAGCACCTGAATCGTCAGTGCCGGATTTTCCGGCATTAAGGTACACCACTTATAGAACTTTTATTATACAATGGACATGTTTAAGTAGTGCATTCAAGTGGCTAAGAAAAAAATTGAAAAATCTGTGTTATGTTGCGCAACAATGATTTCCTCCTTACATCTGTGTTATGTTGCTATTCATCTAAAAATGATGATTATAGATAATATGAGAAGTTAGTATGTGGACTATGTTTTGAGCATGTATAGACTATAGTTCCTTTTCCTTTAATATTTTCTAACAACTTGGCAATAAAACGAGCAAAGGTCATCGATCCCAAATTATATGCCCTCGTATACAGTGTTCAGTGAAGATATTGAGAATTTTATAAGATGCTTTCTTTGATTTATTTGTCTTTTTTATGGTTCTGTGCTTAAGTGATTGCTTTCTATTACCTTTCTTGTTTTGTAAGTACAAAGTGTGCATAGATTTTATTGTCACTGGTTAACTGATGTGGAACCTGAAAGCACTGCTTTTCTATACAAATTTGGAAATGATCATTGTTGTTTCACCAGCCTAACAGAAATTCAGAATGCACGAGGCATCATGGATATCCTATCAGAGATGTTGAACGCTTTAGATCCTGGTAACAAAGAGGTACTTTCCTGATGCACTGGAGCTATTTTATCCTCCCAATTTAGTTCTATAAAATTGGTATTAGACCGAATCAAGCAAGTTTATTTTTAGGGAATCGGATAATTCAGGATAACATTAATAATGGCATAATCTAACCAAAAACAACTAGCGACCATCTTCATCAGCTCAAAAATTGTTCCAATTCAAATTAACCTACTCGCAGTCCAAGATTTTTGAGTTATACTGAATATGCAGGGACTTAGGCAGGAGGTCATTGTTGACCTTGTGGATCAATGCCGTTCTTATAAGCAGAGTGTGGTACAGCTTGTCAACAATACCTCGTAAGTTTCTTGGATGTCTCTTGACAGTTCTAAGGAAATCTGGCTGCTTTTTTTTTTAAAAAAAAAATCATATTTAACGTATTGTTGTAATTTATCGTATTTATTGGCACCATATTGATTGTAGCACTTTTTTCAAAAAATTGCTGATAAATAGTGTAGTACTGCACTCAATATGGTGGCAATAATTGATATTTCTGTTTCTGAGTGTAAATGAACCCAATTCTTTTATTTCAATGGTGCAACTTGAAGCCCAAATTACTTTTGTTATGTGTTTATGCCATATTTGAAGAACTACTAGTATTAATGTTTGAGTGTCTGTTTACGTCTTGATGATAACTCCAAGTGCCTTTTAGTAAACTATTGTCGTAGTAACTCGCATATTTTGTTGGGCATTAATTCTATGTCGTGCTAGAAATTGTCTACATAATTATAGTGGTTTACATGTTTAAATGCAAAATTTACTAGTCTTAGAAGCAGGTTCTTATTTTTGTTTCCACCATGCAGCTGATGTTACTGCTAGCATTAACTTCGTAATGATCATGTTCAAATGTATATCAAATTGCAAGCCTATCTATGCTAAAATTTCCAAGAACTGACAAGTCTTAGGCAGCGAACCATCAAGTTTTGAATGATTTTTCCTATTTTGAATTTTTTATCTTACTTTTTTTTAAAAAAAATGTCTCAAATTATGCACTTAAAAATGTAAATCCAATTATAAAAAAACGTTTATATTCACAAAAACACACCTAAAAGTTGTGATATTTTTTTGGGAATGTCTAAAACTCCAAAGCCATTAAGATATTTCGGGCACAACATTGATAGTGGTTAGTATAAGTAAGGATGCATTTGCTGAGCGATGCTTTTCTTATTGGGAGCCTTTTCTGACAAGGCTTTTTTGTAGGCACAATAAGGGGCGAGAGAGCCAGTCAATTGGATTGGCTTCTGTTTCAAAGACTATTTCTAAGACACTGGGTAGTCAATTAGTCATTCAGACTGGCACCATGTGTTGTTCAATATAAATTCGTCATTTGACTTGTTAGCATGTTAACTGATCGGGTACTTGGTACGCATTATTTCCTGGGAATAGCCTGTTAGCACTTAGTTTTATACTGGACCTTTTTTTTTTCTTAGAACAAGAATGGTGACTTGGCTTTCTGTTAGTCCAGGATTTGTTATCTATTTGCTTCGTATCAGAGAAGGTTTCTTATTTTATTATATACTGAATTGTTGCAGGGATGAGGAGTTGCTCAGCCAGGGTCTTTCTTTGAATGATGATTTGCAGCGTGTACTAGGAAAACACGATGCTATTGCTGCCGGCATAGCAGTTCGGGTGGAAAAGCCGAAATCTCCGTCAGCAAAGCTAGATACTACAAAAGAACCAGTTCAAAGGTTGGCACATCATGTCAAGCAATTTGTTCAAATTATTCCAAAATATTCTACTCAGGAACTCTTGGAAGCTGGAACCTGAATGTGATTTTCTGTACATATATAATTTAACTTCCCGGCAATCCTACAGACAGTAAACCACCTGCACTCCCTTATTTCAGGTCTTCAGCAAGTACAAGCAACCAGTCTCCCTTCGAGCAATTAGCACTCCCTGCACCTCCATCATCGAGCAGTCCAAAAGCTCCTGGAGCACCAGCTCCTAGTATCGACCTCCTTAGTGGAGATGATTACATCAAACCAGAACCTGCAAATTCCCTGGCGCTTGTTCCTGTCAGTGAATACTCAGCTTCAGACCAGAATGTCTTGGCACTTGCAGACATGTTTGAACAAAATAGTGCCACTGCAAACAATAGCAACCGTAACCATACAAACCCCTATAGTTCATTAACTGCAAATTCCACTTTCCCTACGTCTCAAGCATATCCTGCTTCAGTGCAACCTATGGTGCCTCATCAGCATCCCACTTATTCAAATGGGGCTGCATCCAATGCCACCGCACATTATGATCAACAATCTCGATTGAACTCTACAGGCTCGTGGAATGGACAACCTGCTTACGGAATGAATCCCCAACAGCACACGCTTAATGATGGTACTACAGTACATTCCAGTGCTTAGTAGGTTTAGAACAGTATCGTGTGTCTGTTTATCTGAAATTGAGGAAAAACACACTGTAACCTTATTAATGGATCTTATATTTGTAAATAGTGCTTATCAACAAAGCACAAGATAGGTGTAAAGTTTTTCACACTACTATTACCTACGAACCTTATTCTAACCTCTGAAATATCCTGCCACACGTGGGGCTAAGGCTTTGCCGAACATTTAGTTCTTCAGTTTGGTTCGCAAAGTCTGCCCATCTCGTTTCCATTTTAAAATAGCTCCATGAGCATTTGATAATCTCTTTGTTATTAACAGGTGCAGAGGATCAAAATGGACACCTTCCACCGCCACCCTGGGAAATTCAGCAGTCCACGGGTGATCAACCCGGCCAAGCCAGCCAACTTGGTGCGGTGGCATTGCAACCAGGACAACATATGGGCATGAACATGCAGTATGTGGGCATGCATCCTTGGATGCAAATCAACCAAGGAATGGGCATGTATTCCCAGCAAATGCTCAGTGGAGAATTTTACGGAATGAGCCATCAGCAGTTGTATGCCGTTCCGATGGCCGGTTATGGATATGGGCAGCCATCTGGAGGCTACTATATTCCAAATGCTGCCTACGCGTATACCAGTGCAAACGAGCTTTCCCAGAGAATGAATGGGACAACAGCATCCTTATCCCTGCAGCAGCCAAATAAACCAAGCAGAGCTGAGGAATCACTCTTTGGTGATCTTGTTAGTATTGCCAAAATGAAACAGAACAAACCTGGAGCTCGTAAGGTTGGCGGATTTTGAGGATGAGTGAGTGGACAAGTGATTTCATTTCACCTCATTTACCTGCAGCAAAAGCTTTTCCTCGTAGTACATAGTTCTTGTTGCCACTTTTTTGTGCAACGCCGGACAGATTATTATTGTAAATTCAATTTAGGTAGGATTGTGTATATATACCAGAAAGCACGTAGTAGATTGTGAGCTATGTGATGCTTGTGATGATGTTTCATAGAAAGTGTGTTTATATAAAATTTCGTAAGTTATGGCATATCCATAGTGCCATTGATATCCTAGTGTACAAATATTTCACAAAGGTTCCCAGCACCCCCTTCCTTTCCACATATTTTTTCTTTGTTCTTCATCTTCCTTTTAGAAGAGGTTCACTACCAGCTACGTGCTGGATTATCCTTTCGTCAACTTTGTGTTCTGCCATGTCTGGTTGTGATGTTTATATTGTTCTGTTTTATGCTGTGATGTGTGTGATGTTTGATTGAAGACAATGAAGAATTCTCATCTTGCCTGTATTGTATTTTTGGAGAGAGCAACATATTGTAATAATTAAGCACCTAGGAAAAAGGCAGCGTATTTGGTGCAAACCCTCTCTAATGCAAACCTGAAAACTAACAACCTGGGCCTCTGGATCATCCCTGGTTGGTTCAGATGCACAAAGATGGAATACCACTCATCCACTTATGCTAATATGCACTAAACCCCCCATCTAATCCCGTCCCTACTAAACAGCCCGCGCTAATCCCTCCCTCCCGCAAATCCCTCTGCCTCCTCCCTCACGCAAATACGTTGGGCTCCCCTCGACGCCGCCGAGATGCCAGGCCCTCCGACGCTGCCTCTCCAGGCTCTCCGCCGCCGCCAAGCCCTCCGACACCACCGAAGCGCCGTCCTCCGACACCATCGAAGCGCCGTCCTCCGACGCCGCCGTAGCGCTCTCCTCCAACACCGCAATCCTCCGATGCCGCCGCAGCGCCGTCCTCCGACGCCCCAACGTCCGATAGCCGAGCGCACCGCCGTGCTTCCCCAGGCTGCCCTGTCGCCCGAGGCCTGACCCTCGAAGCAACACGTCGATCACCGGCTTGTACCCTGCACGACGTGTTTTTGTCCTTACAGAGGATGACACCGGTCTCTCCCTCATGTAGCAGACACGGTTTAGACGGAATTATCGACCAGATTGCACCGCCGGCCTCCGAGGTGCACGTCCTATAATGGCGACAACGTGCAATGATCCTCCTATATTGGTGCATTCGCCTTCAGCATTGGTGGGTGACAATGATGTTTCTAAGGCACCCTCATGCAATGACGATGGGTTTAGTACACCGAAAAAATACGCACCTCCATTCTGTGTTAGGGAAACTACAATATATTCAGTTTTACAAAAATGATTGTAAGAATTATGTGATGAAAATGAACCTATTCTATTGTAGGGGATAACATGCACACCAGAATTGCCTATTGAGATGGTGCCAGCTGTCGGGATGGAGTTTCCTGATGTGAAGTCCGTTGAGATGTTTTACAAAGATTATGCCCATTTAGCTGGATTTCCAGTTCGTGTTGGACAATAGAAAAAGGTGAATGATGTGGTGTTATGGAAAAGGTTTTATTGCTCAAGGGAAGGTTTTCGTGATGAAAAGGGTGAAGGGAAGTTGGATTCCAAAAGTAAGAGAAAACGTGATAAAAAACTCGCTAGGTGTGGATGTGAGGCCATGATTGCTATCAAACTCACTAAGGAAAATAGATACTCAATATTTAGGTTCCAACCTGTGCATGCACATGCCCTTGTCACGCCATCCAAGAAACATTAAATACCGTCAAATAGAGAAGTAAGTGAGAAGGCCAAGACAACATTGTTTGATTGCCATAAAGCTAGCATTGGCACCTCCTTGGCATATAGATATCTACGTGTTAGTGATGGTGGTTTTCAGAATGTGGGATTCACAAAGAGAGACTTGCAGAATTACCATGCTAGCTTGAGAAGTAGTATGACATGTTCAGATGCACAACTTTTTGTTGATAGTCTTGCTAGAAAGAATTCTTGCAATCCAACATTTTATTTTGACTATGTTGTTGATGACAAGGGTAGGTTGGTGCACGTCTTTTGGGCGGACACTATTTACAGAAAGAACTATGTCCATTTTGGAGATTTGGTGTCTTTTGATTCTACATATAACACTAATAAATACAACATGATCTTCACACCATTCACGGGAGTAAATCATCATGGTGGGTGTGTACTGTTTGGGGTTGCATTGATCTCTAATGAAAAAATTGATTCTTACATATGGTTGTTTGGTACATTTTTGAAAGCAATGGGAGGAACCGCACCTAGGCTTATCATTACTGATGAAGATCCTAGTATGAAGGTAGCAATTTCCATTGTTTTCCAGAAAACAAGCACAGATTATGCATGTGGCACATATTGAAGAAGCTTCCAGAGAAGGTAGGTCCACAAGTGAGGGAAAATCCTCTATTTTATAAACGTATGAACTCATGTGTATATTCCTCATAAATGCGGAGTTTGAGTTAGAGTGGTCATCAATGATTGCTGATTTTAGCTTGGGCAGTAATGAGTGGTTGGCTAACCATTACTGCATTCGTGAATCTTGGATACCAGCTTACTGCAGAGACATATTCTTGGGAGGGATTCTGAGGACAACCTCAAGGTCAGAGAGTACAAACTCTTTTTTCAACCATTTCATTGGATATAAGCATGCATTGGTTGAGTTTTGGGTTCGGTTCGACACAGCAGTGGAAGAACAAAGAGAGATGGAACTGGCACATGACAATGATAGCCTCCACACATCACCTCTACTAAAGACAGAATGGTTATTAGAGAAGCATGCAAGTGAGGTTTTCACACATTCTAAATTATTAGAATTCCATAATCAAGTTCTTATTTGTAGGGACCATTGTGTTGGTGACAGCATTAGTAAAGAAGGAAATTTAAAAATAATATGCATAACTGATGATAGTCCGAAGGTAAGAGAAGTATGTTTTAATACTAGCACCATGATTGCCAATTGCTCTTGCATGTTATTCGAAATGTATGGAATTCCTTGCAGCCACATTATAAATGTGTTACGAGGTGCAAAGCTAAATGAGATACCTGCTCACTACATCTTGGAAAGGTGGACAAAAAATTGCAAGAGGGAGATCATATTTGATTCAGAGGGACACGCATCGGAGGAGAAAGGAAATTCATCTTCAGAGGTAGAGATCGAAAAAATGGTTTCTCAAATGCGCAAGGACATGGAAGATATCTTCCAACAAAGTGGGCATTCGGTGGAAACTGTGCAAATTGTTAGAAATAAATTCTAGAGTTTTCTAGCTGAAGTAAGGCATGAGCTACCTAGTAACCAACAAAGCAGGACTGAAGAAATGGAGGGGTTCATTGGTACCTAGCTTCCTACCCAGATTGACATACTTCTGCCGACCGATATCCACACAAAAGGTAGAGCCAAGAGAATAAAGGGGCACTTCGATAAGGAAGGAAAGAAACAAAAACAATATGAGAAGAACAAGAAATATGAGAGGGCTGCACGCTTGTGCAAATTATGCAATGAGCTAGGCTTTCATGATAGTCGCAATTGTCCTAAAAAGTCCACATCATACAGTCTCCCATACATGTTAGTTATAAAGGCAAGCACTTGCTTTTATTCATCCAAGATGGTTGACTACAAGTCTGTGTGAACTATTTCTCGTCAGGTTCTTGCCACTGGAGTTACAACTTGGTTTCTAGACAGAGCTGGTTAAACCACTAGTTTGTTAATTGCCAGCAATGACAATTTAGTTCTCACTTCAACTTCCAGATCTCTTCTGCTGGGATGACTCTGAGTCTTCTTGCAGTTGCTATTGTATTTTTTCTCAATGTATGTCCAGGTCTCTTTAGCACATGGTTCTGATACAAATAAAATAAAACAACACAGCTGCTACAGACTATGCAATAGTCTATTACATGGTTTTTGCTGCATTGATATGGAATCTCTGAAATGGTAAACTGAACATTCAAAATTCCATACGGTTGACAAAGAAATTTACAAAAACGATTGTACGTGGCTGAGGCTCAAGGTGCTATATACATACACAATTTTCAGCTACAAGCCTACAAAAGCATGTGTATACCACTCTTACAAGAACCTATACATACCAACATCTCACAGCAACATCTAACACAAATTTTCAGACAATGACCGAAACTAAATCTCATTCATTTGCCAAAGCTACGATGAACTTCATCAATCTCAGAAGCTCCCCGCGGTGTTTCTCGGCGACACCTGCAACCGTAGAAACGGCGAGGGAATTACTGCTCCCATGGTGCACAGTTGCTCAGGATGTCTCCCTTTTGGCATCAGGTGGAGGCCTCCATCCCCAACATTGCAGCAGCCGGCATGGAAGGTTCTTGAAACCAAAAGGATTGAATATAAAAACTGTAACTTCCTGAGCGTGCGCTCATCGACCTAGCCCTTGTACAACTGACTGAAGCCCCCCTCCCCGAGCACCATCTCCATCTTGAACCCCCGCATCCCTGTGTGACACTACGTTTTGGTGTGACTTTACAAAGTGTGAATTTAGAGGAGAAAACCTTACGGCTTAAGGTTTACTCGCGTTTTGGGCCTTTTGTAGTGATGTGACACCGCGGAGTGTCGTATCCTTAATTATTGAGCTTGTTGAGGCTATGAACATTATGAGATGTGGAATTAAGGTTAAAACCATAGGATTTGGAGGTTAATAGCTTTTTCGGGCCGTTTCCGGGGTTTTGGGCCTTCCCGGGGGAGTTTGGGCCTTGGTGGGCTTTGGTGGGATGGAGTAGGTCTCCGAAATAGACTAGGATTGTGTTGGGGGCTGGTAAAAGGGGCTTCCCCCTGCCTCCCTTGCGCCCAAACTGCAGTAGGTGCGCCCCCACCTCTTCCCCCTCCTAGCCCTAGCCGCCACCCCACACCTCTCCCTCCCCTCTTGTGCTATGCGCCTCCCCCTTTGCCCCCCATTGCTCCCCACCTCTCCACCACCTATCCTCCACCCCCTTGCTGCCCTAGGGTGGTCTCCACACCTCTGCACCTTGTGGATCCATCCGTTGGAGCGAGGAGCGAGGAGCGATCCGCGAGGAGATCTATTGGAGATTCGTTCGTCGGGCAAAGGTATGATCATGGGGATCCTTGGGGTTGATCTAGGTACTGTTCTTAGGGTGTTTATGAAGTTTTTAGATCAATTGGTGGTGCTGGATTGGAGTAATTTGGATTAGATCTAGAAGTTGCCACGTTTATGTTTTCGGGCAGATTGAGCAGTCGAGCTAGGGTTCGAGTTTTCGTCGAGTTAGAATCCGAATATGTTCGTACGGATGTTGAAAAAGTTGTATATAATTTAATTATCTTTCCGTGGACATAAAGCACGTTAATTTCCGATCAGCCGTTTGAAAGTTATGGCTGTTTTACCGAGCGTGTTAAAATCTGTGACGCGATTGGAACAGATCTCGGTAATCTGTAGATTAGACGACTTTAGAGTCCGAATCAGTCTTTCCATATACCTAGAGAAAGTTGGGAAATTTCCTAAGCTACGCGAGGATGTACTCGTTTAATTGATTCGGAGTCCTAGAACCCAAGTTATGCCTTTTGCAAGGCTGCTGTCCCGACGGGATATAACCTCTGTTTTAGGTTTTGCGAGTAGTTGGCAATGTCGGGGAAGTTGAGGGTTTGCGTACTGTTTTGTGGTCATGATTGTGAGTGTGTGGCATGTATGTGCAGGTGGTGTGACCCCGGGAGTACCCTCATTCTCTCGCCAATTTGTCGCCCGAGGTTAAAGGCAAGTGTGTTGTAATGAATAGCGGATTGTAGGTTGCTTGTTGAGATTTGATGAAGGATTGAATACTTGCTATGATCACTTGCCATGCTTGCTGATTTCCAATGATATGTTGAGTACGATTATCATGAGATGATGCTATTTGTTTATGTTTATCATGATACGATGCCATGTGTCTATATTTGTCATGATGTGATGCCATGTGTTTATGTGCACCATGATATGATGACATATGTTTATGTACAAATGAGCTATGATAATTGGCATAGTTGCATGCATGGCATGAGATAGGGCGAGGGCGGTGAGAAAGTCTTAACTAGTCTGGCAAGGTCGGTGAGAAAGTTATGACTAGTCCGAAACGCCATTGAGTAAGACCTACATCGTGATTCCATCCACGTGGTGAATGGAAGCGAGGAGTAGGCACCCTCCATCTTCGGGATGGAAGGGGGGGAAAGGGTGCACACCGACGGGTGTGTACTCAACCATACCGGTATGAGTTTCCAAGGAGACATGAGCATTGCACCGCATTGCATAATTAATGATGATGAGAGTGTGATGTGTTCAAGGATGAGATGTTATATGTGATGTGGGATATTATTGTTTTGTAATCGATCTTGTTGTCCATTACAATATGCTTGCTGAGTTTCGAACTCACGCTTGTGTTTTATGTTGTTTTTAGGTACTTTGAGATCGGCATGCGGGAAAAAGGGGTTTAGCTACACTTCAACACGTAGCTCCACCATCATAGTCTATGATTAATCACTTGGAGACATAATTTTTAAGAGTTGTGCCATAAACTTAATGTATGGTTTATTTTAGCATGCTTGTGATTCCTTATTTACTTCGTTACAGTTATGAAGTGGTTGAGCATGGTATTATTGGCGTAATTTGAGGATATGTCCATTTATGTTGTTGTTTTAGATGTCGTGTGTTAAGTTATATCTTGCCATGATATTGATATTGTGTTAATTCATGGAAAAACAAAGGAGATGCTGCCGAAATATCGGTTTTTAGCATATGTACCTTTGCTGGAATTTATGTTTAAATGTAGTATTTAGATGTTGTTTAGCTTATGTTTGGTAGCATTCGGGCATATTAAATGCCGGGGTGTTACACCCTGCCCGCATAAATACCAACGTGAAACCCTCAGCCTCGCACGTCAAGGAGAGCGTTGCGGCAGCGTCGGAGGACAGCGCTTCAACGACGTTGGAGGGCCTGGCGGCTTGGCGGCGTCGGATCGAGGGAGCCCGGCGTATTTGCGTGAGTGAGGAGGCAGAGCAAGGGCGTATTTGCATGAGGGAGGAGGCAGAGGGATTTGCGGGAGGGAGGGATTAGCACGGGCTGTTTAGTAGGGACGGGATTAGATGGGGGTTAGTGCATATTAGCATAAGTGGATAAGTGGTATTCCACCTTTGTGCATCTGAACCATCGAGGGAAGATCCAGAGGCCCAGGTTGTTAGTTTTCAAGTTTGCATCAAAGAGAGGGTTTACACTAAATACGCTGCCATACATATATATGTGTTTATATATGTATACATGTATATATATACATATATAGGGAAGATCCAGAGGCACAGGTTGTTAGTTTTCAGGTTTGCATCAAAGAGAGGGTTTACACTAAATAAGCTGCCATATATATATATATATATATATATATATATATATATATATATATATATATATATATATATGTGTGTGTGTGTGTGTGTGTGTGAATGTATATAGGTATATATATAGAGAGAGACCACTTTAACTTTGGTCCTATTTAAGAGGCTTAAAGCCAATTTTAACTTTTAGAGAATCAATATAACCTCTCAAACATGTTAATTTTAAAAGGCTTTAGGTATAAACTAAAAACTATATATAACTAATAAAAACTAAAAACTCAGTGAAATATACTTTTACAATTTATTACAGAGAGAAAATTAGCCTTTTATCTATCAATCTCTCGTTAAAAGCTAGAACTGCTTTTCAATATAAAAAATCAAAAAAACAGCACAGCTCCCAAACTGGCCTTTTTTATTACTGCCATTTTTGCTCATTTGCCAACTTTTTCTTCTCTCTTTATCCTCACCTCAATTTCCTATTTTGCCCCTACCAAACCGAACGATACCTGAGTTGTTCACGAACCAGGCAAAAAGAGCATATTGGCGAGCTAGTGTGGTCCAAAGTCTTGTATATGGTTTTTTGAGTCAAATAGGAGCGGATCCAATCAATGGAAGATAATTGCAGGGGTAGAAGGGGAATATCATATGAGAAATAATACAAAAGGAGATGAAAAGGCTTGGAATTATAGGAAGATGGGAGAAAATGGCATTTGTCAGAGAAATCGAGAAACTGAGTGGCATTTCTCCAAATGCCATGTTTTAAAGTGATATTTACATATATGTACATATGTGTGTGTGTGTGTATATATATATATATATATATATATATATATATATATATATATACTATATAAAGTGAGAGTTTCTTCCCACGTCTACGCAAGAAACGAAGCGCCATATAGAACTAAATACTGCATACACACTTAAATATGCCATAAATGCCATGCACTTAAATAGTTTTTACTTCAGGCCATAAATGCCATGGAGTTAAATATGGAAGCACTTAAAGAAATCCAAACTACGTTTTACAATGACTTCCCTCCACCCTTTTTTGAGACTCCGTTGTAACGCACGGGCAACTTACTAGTATATATATATATATATATATATATATATATATATATATATATATATATATATATATATATATATATATATATAGGAAGCCTTTTTCCGTACTCTTGGGAGTACGCATTACTCCCACCTCAGTATACCACTTAAACGAATACGTTATACTCCTTTATCACTTTCAAGATACTCTAATAATAATTCTAAAATACTACAATGCGATATTGTTGAAAAAAATTGATCGAGCCCTTCATTTTTAGCTATATACTCTTTTCATATGTAAAAGAGTATATAAACAAATTATGCTATAAAGGGTGGACTTTAATGAAATTTTTCGTAGAATTCACTTTGAAGTATCTTATAATCAGTATTAGAGTATACTTAAAAGGATAAAGAGGTATAGCAACATCATTTAAGCGGTATCTTGAGAAGTGAATCACGTACTCAGTCTGGAACCATTTTCATATATATATATATATATATATATATATATATATATATATATATATATATATATATATATAGTACACAATTACCTGAGGCACCATGGTGTCTGGGCATCATGATCCAAAACAGGTATTTTTTCTATTTATTTGTATTTAATTTTTTTTAAACTTTTAGGATGTTGAGTTTAACCAGTTTACTAACTAGTTAAAACAAGTTTGAACAGAAATTTGAACTAAAATTTCTTGTTTTTTATGATAATTAGATTGTAAGGCCCCATTTGGCAACTTGGAACTTGGCCGTTTCTACTAGAATCTGGGAGAAACCCAGCCAAACAGTGCTAAAGCTCGGAACAATTCTCCTCGGAACGTTTCTTCTTTTTCCACACCGGGGCTGAATCACCCTCAACCCCATTCCACCCTGATTCACAGAATCTAGACAGCTAGCTAAGCGGTTTCCAGACAGTGATTCTGATTCTACTTGAAACGTTTCTACCAAGAATCTGGAACCGTTTCCGTTTCTACTAGAATCTGGAACCGTACCAATCATGGCCTAAGTATGTGCTAATTATATATATAAATCAGCAAAGCATGTGATCTAAATTCGTTTAAATATTTGAATTCAAGTATATTTTTTTAAAGTTATGTGTTTCATTTAAATTGTTATAGATAGGTATGTACCCTAACACAAAAAGTTTTATAAAATATACCTGAATTTGACTTGAATTTGTGCATTTAAAATCATAGTGTGTGGGCACCATGGAGCCCCATTTAGCATAGTTGTCGTGCTCCTGATCTTGCCACTAGCTCCAATTGTTTTTTTAATCTAATAACACCAAAGGATAATTAAGTTTTTTTTTTCTCTCTAAGGAGTAGAGAACAAACAAATTTATTTTAAGATTCAACTATCCATACACTAATATACAAAGGCTTATATTAGACGCTCCATCACAGATGGTTTTAAAAAACCGTTTGTAATATGGGACATTACTGACTGTTCTATAGTGCAACCGACAGTGTGGCTATCATAGACGGTTTTTAATTATAATCGTCTGTGATGTAAACCAATATCCCACTGTGATATTGGTGTACCGTTTGTGATATCTATGGGACTTATCACAGACAATTTATAAATATAACCGTCTGTGATATCTCCTAACATTATATAAAATAGAGCCCGAAGCCAATTCGTGTTTTATGGTTTCGGGATCTATTTTGAGACTCGCTATGTCTGTGAGGCGATTGTGTGAAAGAAGACCATTGCTTTTGAAGGGTGATAGTAGACTCATTTGATTTTTGTGATCTAAGGTTAGTAATGGGTTTTAATTGCATTATACTCAATATCTAGGTTGGTTAGGAGAGAATTTAAAGATTGTTTAGATCTAGCTTGTAGATCCATGTGTTGTTAGTGATTTATAGTTAGTAATGTGTTCTAATTGCATTATATTCAACATCTAGCTTGATAAGGAAAGAAGTTGATGATTTTTTAGATATAGCTTGTAGATCCATGTGTTGTTGGGTGATCTAATGTTAGTAATGGGTTCTATTTGCATTATATTTAATATCTAAGTTGGTTAGGAGAGAATTTAAAGGTTGTTTAGATCTAGCTTGTAGATCCATGTGTTGCTGGTGATTTATGGTTCGTAATGTGTTCTAATTACATTATATTCAACATCTAGCTTGATAATGAAAGGTTTTGATGATTTTTTAGATCTAGCTTGTAGATCCATGTGTTGTTGGGTGATCTAAGTTTAGTAATGGGTCCTATTTACATTATATTCAAGATGTAGCTTGTGTTAATTATTTCTTTGTAATGTAAGGTAGTAATTGATTATGTAATTGCATTATATTTAAAAAGTAGCTAGCATTGCATAGCTAATTTAACAATATGTGCATACGCACACCTGGTGTGTACTTAATATTTAACACTAAGTGTTACATGTGTAGTGTAGATGGATCAAAGCTGGATGTACGCTGAGAATAGGGGTGGACATTCGGTTTTTTCGGTCTAATCAGTTCGGTTTTTTCGGTTTTAAAATAATTCGGTTTTTGAAAAGTGGTAACCGAATTTCTCAGACTAAAATGAAAAACCGAACCGAATTAACCGAAATATTTTGGTTCGGTTAATTCGGTTTTTCGGTTAACCAAAATATAAATAAATACTAGATAGATTAGATTTTATCCTTCTCACATCGCAACATAAAGTAGACATAAACCCACATAATATTATAGGTCATTACAGTATAAGTATAGTAAAACATATGAACATACCAGATGTATGCATAAAGATGTTAGAACATAATAATTGTTTGTTAGATTTAAGAAGAACATTATAAATGTGGAATTGTACATAGGCTATTCGGTTATTCTGTTATTTCGGTTTTTGAAAACCAAAAATCGAACCGAACACCGAAAACCGAATTATACCAAAATAAAAACCGAACCGAATACCGTAAACCGAAAAAACCGAAATAATCGGTTAATTCGGTTCGGTTCGGTAATTCGGTATCGGTCTAAAAATGCCCACCCCTAGCTGAGAACCGTACGAGTGTCGAGTACCTTAATGGTGTCTCCGCTTTTAAAAAAGCTGCAGAGGAGGATAAGTTTAATAAGGGGGTGCAATTTATGTCTTATCCTTGCACTGACTGCGAAAATCTGAAGATGTTTCGAAACTCAATATAGATCGAAGCACATTTGATTTGAAGGGATTTCAAAAAGGGGTATACATGTTGGATCAGTCACGGCAAAGAGCAGAATATACAAGAAGCAGCTGGTAGTGTTAATATCGTCAACAAAGTCAACGATATGTCGGATGATCATATCGATTATGCTTCCGATGAGGATAAGTTGCAGGATGACAATCTGGATCAGATGTTGCGCGATGCAGAAGGACACCATGATGACATGGAATATATAAAGTTCCGGGGCTTGATGGAGGACTCGGAGAAACCTTTGTTCGCAGGCTAAAAGTTTCTAAAGAATTTCGAGGCCGAGTTGAGAGAAGAATTCAATGATAGGATAAAAAGCCTCGAGGAAAGGCTCAATTATCCAGAAAGACAACCTGCTCAAGCCCCAGAAGTATGTCCGCAAGTTAGCCCCACTACCTGTAAGAGCAGCTATACATCTGCCGATCACATAGGTGAACAGCGGGAATTTTCCTGTCTGTGACATTAAGGTACTAATATATCTCTTGAATGCTCCATGGATATATCTGTTGGACACATCAGCTAATTGTGTACTGTTGTGTAGGAGGCCATGCGGTGAAATCTGCAAGTGAGAATTGCCGATGGCTCCCTTCCTCTTACGGCTGCTTGGGGGATCACGTATCCATCCACTAAAGGGGCGTTGGTGCACTGTACCATGATAGCGTCGGGTTTCACGAAGGTCAATGTGGACGGGGTACATAATAGTTTCAAGATCGTCGAGCTACAGAAGCCGCCAAGTGATGAGATTGTGACACTGGGGGATGCCATTGGCACATTCATCCAATGGCCTAGCAACGACATCTGTAACATCCCAAATTTGTGCTTTTATTCAATTTATGGAGTTATTTGAAATTTTGGAATTTATTTGGATTTAATTTGAATTAATCCCTTTATTGAATTATTTAAATATTAAAAATTTTCAAATAAAGTTTTGTTGGAAATATTTTATTTAAGTCCAAAATGTCTCTAAGTATTTTTCATAATTTTTCTGGAATTTTTCTGAGCATTTTGCTATTTTTCTTGATTTATTTTAATTGCTAGGATTTTTTGAAGTATTAAAAATGAAAAAGGAAATTCAGAAAACCCTAACGTCTCACGCCGTTGAACCCGAACCGTTAACCCAAAACCCTATTTGCGCCAACTGTTGGATTTGTATCCAACGACCGAGATTGCGCCACGTCGCCCGATCGATTGCGGTTTAGATCCAACCGTGGCAATTGATCGTGGCCGTTAATCGCGTTCACGTGGAAGGCCAGGATGCGGCCATGTCACCCTCTCTGTATCACCGCCGGACTCCACGCAACCAACCTCGGTTTTCGCGTGATACACGGACGCCGAGACCCCCTATTTAATGCCCTGACCCCTCCACCGCCTTCTCCTTTCCCGTGCGTGTCGGATGCCCTAGCTTTCTGAGCTCAAGCCACCGCCGTTTGTCCGCGATTTCTCGCCGAAGTTGGAGGGGACGCCGCCATGGTTTTTGCTTCGTTTGGTTGCCGTCGAGGATGCTCCGTCGCAGTGAGTCCCAGATCCGGAGAGAGCGCTAAGAGACACTTCGGAAGAGTCCATCCACCTCGCCGGATTCGTGCCCAAACGCCATTCGGGTGGTCGTCATCCTCGGCTCCAGTGACCACAAGCCGCCGCACCACCATCGCACCTCACGAGCTTCGCCAGCCATCCGATCAAGATCCGATGCACGAGGTTAGTCCACGTTGTCATCACGATGTATCCTTCAAATTAGATCTGAACCGTAGGATTTAGATCGTACGGTTCGGATTAGATCTAGTACTACTCTTTAGATCTTTTTGTAGACGTTATATTTAGATCGTACAGGCAAGGGTAAGCCACGTAGTTTTGCACTGCACCATGATAGGTTAGATCTCAGCCGTCCGATCGTAGATGTACGGTTAATATTGATTCACGTGTTAGTGCTAGACTTAATCGCAGCCGTTCGATCCATAATGTGTGGTCCAGATGCTTCCACGTGGCAAGCACCGGGACTATCCATGTCGGTGCCAAAGCCGCACGGATCAGATCCGATCCCAGCCGTCCGATCCGAATTGAACGGACCAGATCAAAACGCGTAGATCCACAGGTTAGATTCAATCGTGACCGCTTGAATCAACGGACGAGATCTCGCCATGCGCTACCAATCACACGCTGCCACATCACGCGGGAGCCGAGGCGTGCCGGCGGGTGCCGATCGGCCGCCGCCGACGCCAAAGATCGTTCGCTTATCGGCGCTCGGCCGCACACGCGATGACATCAGCCGTGATGTCATGCTGACGTCACGGTGAGGACCACCTGTCAGATCGCCTGTCGCGCTGTGTGATGACATCAGCATGACATCATCCGAGCGGGCCCATGCGTTAGTGACACGTGTCCTATGGACCGAGTCCGCCGTGGACCGGAACTGAGCCGTGGACCTGGTCCATTGACTGGATGGCGCAAGCGTGACATCGTAATTCAATTTTTTCTTTAGAAAAATAATTTGGTCGAAAATGAAATTGCGCGCTGACGTCATGCTGACATCATATTTTTGATTTTTCAATAGAAAAATAAATCGGATAATTCGGTTTGTTCTTTTTAATTGATTTTCAAACTTCAAACGGCTATAACTTTTGCGTTTTAACTCCGATTGAGGCGATTCCAGTTTCTAATTTTTTGTATATTTGACTTCTATTTATTGGTGAATTTTATTTAATTTTTAGACATGAGTTTTTCCTCTATTTTTATTTATTTATTTATTATTTATTTATCCGTTTTGCGTAGACGTTGAATTGCCCGAAGGCTTCGAAGGAGAGGTCTTGACCCAGGAACAAGTCCAAGACCAGGAACATGACCTTTTCCAAGGCAAGTTATGCTTTAACCATATTGATCCCACTTTTTGAAACTATGTTTACTTAAATTATTGCATGCTAGTTTAATTAAAAAATGTTTTCAATTAATTCTGGGAATAGCTACTCAACCCATTTATTGTATGCCACCTTATCTATAATAATTGTATGCTATAAATCATTTGTCACCCTAGATTTTGGGATATTAGTTGGACATTAATAATTTGCCAACATGGGTTATATAGATCGCATGTAGTATGGTTAGCCATGCAACGTGTCAATGACATCATTTTGGAATATTAAATGTTAATCTTGACTTAATAAGATATGGAACGTGTTTATGAAAGATGTGACATGTGCTATTAATGATATTGATGGCACGTGGTGCATGGTAATCAATTGGGGTGATAAAATGGTTTAGACTGAGGCAAGTGGCAAGATGGTTTATGGTAGGGCAGGTGTGGCATTTGGGAGGTCGCATTTGGTTTTATTGACTTGGTTACCTGTGAATTATTGGGGAGTCTTGCCTTGGTCGCCCTAAGGATTTAACCTTACAAGAATTTGAACTGAGTCTAACATACAACCACAAGTCTGGAATGAGATAGAACTAGCTGAGTAAACTGTGATGTCTAGTCTTTGGTACTATCATGGTGGTGTGGGTCCCGGGTGTACGGGTGGATGCCCACGTGGTGCAAGAGGGGGGGCCCTGTTGTGGTAGTGTAACCCTTCAGTGTTGAAACCTTAGCGGGTAGTACCGGGTCTAGAAGTAGCTTTGGAAAGGCTTTGTTACGGTCACTCACATTTGTGGTGTTTGATTGTATCTTGTGGGTAAAGTGTATAACTTCTGCAGAGTGTACAAACTATTCGAATAGCCGAGTCCACGGTATTGGACATTGCTCGAGGATTACAGTCAAGGGTTAGACTTTCATAAAGATGAAATTGGGGTTATGGATACTTGGTATGGAAATGAGGAACATGATTAAGGATGATGAATGCTTTACTTGAGAAATCGATTGTGAAAGTTATTATTGTTATTACTATTTCTACTGCTTTCAATCTACTATTGATATTTGTAAATGTTGCTTTACTGCAAATGAACCTCTTAACCTATCTTTGGTAATAATCCATGCATGTAGCTATTAGAATTGCATTTCCGTGCATGACTTGTTGAGTGCTTTAAGTACTCACCTTTGCCACAACACAACCATTAGTTGAAGAGGAATCAACGCTAGCACTGGAGGAGGAGTTCCAAGAGGAGCCAACGAACTAGGGAGCGAGCCTAGTTAGTTGCCTGTGGCATATTGGTTGGCGCCACACGTTTCTTTATTTTCCACTGAGAGTTTATTTATTTAAGACTTAAGCCCTGCGAGGCGTACTTTTGTAACTTGACCATAAGGTCGAGCACCGGTTATATTTCCCTTTGAATAAAGTACTTTACTATTTCATTGAGTATGATTGTGGTATTTACCGATGTTGAGACTGTATGCACTAGTGTGATCCTGGACTAGTGCTGAATACATAGAGGGTCCGGATTTGCACATTCGGGTCCCGACAACATCGCCCTTATCGCCCATCCTGTCATAGAACTACCCAAACCATCTGATTCGCCTGCTGCACCTGCTCAGCTGGCCATCATCTCGGACCCCGTGGTTCACTATGGTGCACTTGATCAAAAGGACTTTGACTGGTTTCCTGCCCAATCGTCTCCCGTGAAGACTCGCTATAGTAGAAAGAAAGGCAAGGGCAAATTGATGATCATGAAGACCCTCGACTATCCGATTGCCCCGTTGGTCCGGGTATACAAGCTAGGAGAGCCTTTACTAATGACAGATCGCCTAAATTCACTTTGTATGTCTTGCCTTAAATTGCATTCTTAGTACATGGAATAAACTACCAAGCCAGTGCAAGAACGTATGATGAGTATCATGGTCAGCTTAAAGCATAAGTATTTGTTCAATGAGTCATCAGGGGCTTCTTCGTGGTCGACTGCCAGGATTCATTCAATCTCTATAACCTTGACGCCCTCGATGCTGAGTTCATGAGATGCTGGACATTGTAAGTGTGTGCTATCACAGTCTACATTCGTCTAATACTGATAAATATCCGCCAATATATATATATATATATATATATATATAATTCATCTTTGTATATATAGAAACATAATACTCGAAGCGACAAGGAACATACAATCGGTGGGTTTCCTCGACCCACACATAGTCTCAAAGCAAACAATGGATAAATATACAAATATGGTCGAAAAATACATGAAATAGGCATTGATGGCTCAAAAAGATAAAGATTTGATACTTATACCCCATAACCCAAGGTAAGTGCTACACTACTTGCTATACATTGATTTGTACTGTGCACATAACTCAGTTTTGTTCATTGACCATTGTGACATACCTGTGTAGGTTTCATTAGGTTCTAATTGTAATTCATCCAGCCACAAGCCGGGTTACGTACCTTGATTCCTTACAGAGCGGCATCCACGACTTGAATCTTATCGCGAAATTACTTAGCATGTAATCATATTTCCTCCATAGATAATATGGTCATGTAAGTTGTTCCAGGTTTGCTCCTAGAATGGCTGAGGCTAACCTTTTGCAATCACGTAGCACGTTCAAAGTGTACAAAGATGGGGCGAAACTGTAGCACGATTTTAAGTTTTCGGTATCCACTATACACAATAATTGTATATCAAACTCCGTGATAATAACTCTAGAACTAACCTATTCTATATTTTGTAGTGCCACCAGTAGGGAAAGTGAAATAACTTATGTGGCTTTTACATTTGCCACAACATGGAACTTCTCGTCACTACAAAAAAGAGTAATGAGGTTGTAATTGCATTGAAAGGGGCCGATTTGAGCAACATTCGAGGGAAACTTTGTTTCTTCCTGCTCAGTGAAGTCATAAATAAAAAAGGCAAGTTCCATGCTGCCTGTTAGGCTGGAGTTGTACATGTTTTTTCTGAATTGCCACTTGTGTTCATTTATGAATCTTGTTATGTGAATTTGTGAATTGCAGTTATGCATTCAATTAATTGGTTCATAAAATTGAGTTCCATATTAGTATATCTGACTTTATTTCTGAAATGGATGTGCTATACGTGTTGTGATGTAATTGAGTTAATTGCTGAAATGGATGTATTCAATATATGCTTGTCATGATCTGTAATATGTTTGTTGTTTCAGAGGGTATGGCTAGCATTTTCCTGAGGCTAGCCAATAAATAGAAAAATGTCCATCTGTGTGAAAGCACATCACAGACGGTTCCTATTCAGAATAGTTTGTGATATTCGTATTATCACAGACGGTTCTAAATAGTAACCGTCTATGATGTTTCCTCACCACAAACGATTCTTATTTAGAACCATATGTGATACGAAGAACATCACTGACTGTTTTGAATAGGAACTGTCTGTGATGTTCTGTCATAAAAAACGGTTCCTATTTAGAACCGTCTGTGATATATATTTTCACAGACGGTTCAAAATCTATCTCTGATGATCTCTTTCATCACTAACCTATTATTATAGACGGTTCATAAAACCGTCTGTGATGAGGTTTGTGAACCATCTGTGATGAAGGATTGTGCAGTAGTGATATATCATCAAATAAAATCCCCCAAAAAATATATGAATAAATCCACCTAACATTGAAGTCAGTAGGGATCAAACCTTGCCTTCGCCACGCAATAGGAGTAACACAACAGTTAAACTAATTAAACACAAAGAATTACTAATGTTCATATTTAAGTTTTGTTCTTTCGATTCCTTCGAGCGAGGAAGTGATTCGAAAGCTTTTGGAAGTTAGTGTGTTCAGAACAAGTTGTTGAAAAGAAGTAGGCACAACATGCCTTCAGATTCTTTGCTCGATAATGCATAAACCAAATGGATGTGGTAGACTAAATTTCCCTAAACTTTGAGGTAACTAATTGCGTGAGTTACTTTTTCATATGCACAAGAATGTTTTTTTGCCTTTCTTTTATATTTGAACTAGGGTATTCTTTTTTTGCCTTTCTTTTATATTTGAACTAGGGTGGATAACGAGCCTATTCGGCTTGATTTAGTCAAACTCGTTAGCTCAAACCTTGGCTCGGCTCAACTCGTTAAAAACTTGAGTTGGCTTGTTAAGCTCGTTAGTGCTATTGAGACCTCTTGCAACTTTCAGTTCAATTGACACTGCAAGATAAAAAAAAAAAGCTTGCTAAGGAGTGGGAAATGAAGGTGAAGGCATTCAGGAAAAGGCTTGATGACATTCAGATAAATCTTGTTAAACACATATATCAGTATGTCTAAATGTTATTTTCAGTTACTTTATGAATGTTGTACGTTTTCTATACTAGTATTTTCTCTAGCTCATATGTATTTTTCTTCATTAGAATCCAAAAGGATGCTATTGATCCTGAGAAACTCAAAGAAAAACTAGGTGACGACAAGCCCAATGAAATGTGTGGCCTGAAAAAAGCAATGGAGATGGTGGGTTTGTTGGAAGCTCAGGTTAAAGACTTGAGTCCAAACCTAGATTTAATATCAGAGTATGAATTAATGAGACATACCTCTGGACTTCAGTTGGTATGAAGCTCTTACCAACTCAACTGAAGACCAAGCAGCAGCTCAAAGAACCAGGGACTTCCATATTGGTTGGTAAGGCCATACAAGTATCCTATGACAAAGCAGCTCAATGTTCACACCTTAGACGGTTGGCATTGGATGCAGGTTTCTTGATCCACTAGTAAATGGACACTACCCACAGATGATCCAAGACCTTGTGAAAGAGAGGTTGGCGAGGTTCACACCTGAGCAAGCTATATTGGTCAAGGGTTAGTAGACTATATTGGGATCAATCAATACACAGCTAGCTACATGAAGGGCCAGAAATTGCTGCAGCACACGCCGACTAGCTACTCAGCCGATTGGTAGGCTTCATATGTTTGTGAGTTTCTGGCCTTGTTCTGATTATCCAAAAGCAAATCTCTATGGCTTTGAAGCAGTACACAGAATACATCAATCAATGCACACATCCAAATATCCCATGGTCTATATGCCGGTCATTGATCATTATTACTAGGAGCAATTGACTTGCCTTATCCTATATAGACAAGTTATAACCCAATGCAAATTGAAGAGCTGCAGCTAGGAGAGTGTATTTTGATATTCAAAACTCATCGATGTGGGCGCAGATGAGGGAGGGGTCGTGGAGGCTTTCCACGATTCGCTACCGCTGTCCATGCGGAGTGTGAAGTAGTGTGAACTGTGAAGTAGAATCATAGCCACTGAGTGAGGCAAGCAGAGAGTAGGCGATGTAGTAGGATAGGGGTGTTGGTGAATTTTGGACACAACAGGTGAGGCTCGTCCGACCAGGGAGAGAGGAGGGAATCCAGCCACAGTGGTGGCCAGGCGGGTGGAGGGCTGGAGCCCGGAGGGGAGGGCTGGATCTGGAGGGCCGGCAGTGGAGGACTTGATCTTGAGGGCCGGCGGTAGAGAACTAGGTCTGGCGGTGGAGCTCATAGGGGAGCCATCGAGGCGGCTGCCATGCAGGTGGAGGGCAGGAGGGGAGAAGCTCAAGGCTCGAAGGGGAGGAACCGTCGAGGCGGGTTGCTGTGCCAGGGAGGAGCTCGGAGGGAGAGGGCCAGAGCCAAGAGGGGAGATGAGGGGAGACAGTTGCTGGCCGCTGGTGGAGTCGGGGCTATGTCTGAGGAGTAATCAAGTATCGAGCCAAACGACTCGATAAACTTGATTTCTTAATAAGTTCATATCTCAGCTTGGCTCAACTCGTTAAAAAATGAGTTCGAACCGAGAACTCGTTTAGCTCGTTAGTTTCTATATTTTTTTTCCACCCCTAATTTGAACCATTAGTAATGTTTAGCCAAATATCTGATCAAAAGACTGCTTTTCTGTAACAAAAGATAAAAAGATTGCTCGCCTATAGTAGCCCTTGCGCCAATGGTTTGAGAGTAAGTGAACGTACCTAGCATAAACGTCACTTAAAAGAGGTATATAATCATACGAAGTGTTGGTTGGATTGTGTTGTGCTACAAAAACAACGGAATATGGTTTCGAGGATCTCAATGAGAAGTTTGGAGATATGTTCTTTTAAATGGTATATCGGGTTCAGGTCATGTTCATCGATCGTCCTGAGGAATTCATCCCTTTGGCACGTGAAGTCTTTAGCTGTGTCCATGAACAAGGACCATAAGCTCAAAAATTTAGGTATATTAACAAACTGAAGTGGCTAAAAATTAAGAGAGTTAGTATAACATTTTCGAAATGCATATCTATGTGTTCGTGAAGAAATGTATAACTATTCTGGGTTGTTTGGCTATCAGGTTTATTGTTAAAATCAACAGGAAAAAAAAGCAAGAAGTAGATCAAATCAAAAAGAGGAACAAGAGACAGATTTAGCGTGGAAAACACTTGCGGAAAAAACCACGGATGACAACCAGCAAAATCTCACTATTTCCTTAAGTGTTACAAAACGCAAGGGATTACAATATATCTTATCCCTTTTCTGCGCCTTACAAGAAGGTATATATGATAGCGACCTAGGGTCCTACTTGGAAACAAATCCATAACGATCCGTATTGAAAGTGCATCTAGGCCCCTCAAATTATTTTGGTGATTAATTATGACACAATTAAAGTGATCTAATGCTTCAACTAAGATTAATGCAGATATCGAGATCATATCAAGTTGAAATGGGATTGGATACCCCCACAACCTCTCAAAAGTTGAAAAGACGGCATCAAGACAAGAATTGTAATTTTATTTATATTTGTGTCTTAAGGATAGCCGTACTATTAAGAGGGTACGACGAGAAATCGTCTTTAGGATGTGCATGTGCTCAACATCAAATCTTGCATCTCAAATTAGCACTTATGCATGTAGTTTGCAAAAAGAATCAATTTCCATCCGAGCAGGGTAACCCGGAGTCTCCGGATCCAATCCGGAGTATCCGGACAATTTGTCCGGAGTCTCCGGGTTGGACCCCTCGGTTACTTTGGGTTCCAGCTTGTCCGGAGTATCCGGACATTTTGTCCGGAGTCTCTGGGTTAATTGTCCGGACACTCCGGCCTGTACAAAAACGAGAGTAACGGCTAGTTTTTGGAAAGACTATTTAAAGCCTCCACTCTCTCCCAACGGCTAGAATCTGATTTGAGCTCATTCATAGCAGCATTCAAGCCATTCCTAACTACTTCCAAGCATTCAATAGAGCTCATACTTCCTCCCACCATTTGATTTGTTGTTTGATCTCTTTTGGTGTGGTGAGGAAGAAGATAAGTGCTAGGTGCATTCATTTCCATTTGTTGAGCACTAGTTCATCCTCCAAGCGACTTCCGTGGTGCTATTACTCTTGGAGGTTGAAGGTCTCCTAGACGGCTAGGAGTCACCGGGAGCACCCAACGCGTGTGGTGTGCCCCGGTCGTTTGTGAAGGCGTGTCTCGCCTCCGAAAGGAAAGAGACAAGAAGTGAAGCCGGCGAGTGCATTTGTGCAACACCGGGAGGAAAGCGGGTTGAAAGAGACCCCGGCTCAAGTGCGACCGAGCCACCTCAACGGAGACGTAGGATTCCCTTCAAGAATCCGAACTTCGGTGAAAAATCGCGTCTCTCTCTTTCTCGTTTACTTCCTAGTTGAGCTTGTTTGGATTTGTCTTTGTAAAGCTAGATCTAGTCCTTTGGTTAGCTTTAATTCAAATCCATACTAGCTCTTCATCTAAGTTGCTCTTGCTATCTCTTTATTGTAGTTTATTGTGCTTGCTAGAGTATTCTTAGTAGCGCTCCCGTGCCAGCTAACCCGGAGTATCCGGATAAATTACCGGACACTCCGGACAACCCAGAGACTCCGGACCAAATACCCGGACACTCCGGATTGACCAGCTCGGCCAGTTTTGTTTCCGCTGCGATTTTTTAATCCGCCTATTCACCCCCCCTCTAGGCGACATCGTTGGTCCTTTCAATTGGTATCAGAGCCAAATCTCCTTTATTTTGGCTTAACCGCTTGGAGAATCAAAGATATTGGAAATAGAGAAAGTTACCGAAACCCATGCCCAAGACAATGCCACGGGTTCCGGTATAGGGGTCACAATTCCTTTAGATTATTCCTCTTTTGGAGTCTCAAACTCCTCATCCTATGTCTCCGTCTCGTCCGGTCGAGCGCCTCACTTCGATGGCACTCGCTATGCGGCATGGAAACATAAGATGAAGATGCATTTGAGATCACTTCATCCTTGCATTTGGAAGATTGTTGAAACAGGTTTCAAGCCCGCAAATCCCAACAATCTCACCTCCGAAGAAGACAAAGCTCAACACTTCAACGACTTGGCCGTCAATGCCTTGTTCAATGCCTTGAGCGACTCCGAGTTCAACCGGGTTGATGGCCTTGACAATGCCAAGGATATTTGGGAAAGGCTAATGGTAACTCATGAAGGAGTGTCAAGTGTCCGTGAATCAAAGATAGAGCTCATCATTGGAGAATTGAGCCGATTCACGCTAGAAGAAGGAGAATCTTACACCAAGATGTTTGATCGCTTGATGTTGCTAGTAAATCAAGCCAAAGGACTTGGAAGCACCGAGCTCACCGACAAATCTATTGTCAAGATCATCCTCCGAGTGATCACCCCCACCAACCGCAACCTTGTGCAACTCATCCGCGACCGGCCAAACTTCGACACCCTCACTCCTCATAATGTGATTGGCCGGTTGATGACGAATGAGATGATGGTCAAAGAAGCGGAGGTTGTGGAAGAGCTCAAGTCTGGCAAGAAGAAGGGCATCGCTTTGAAGGCCGTCAAAGTGGCTCAAGAAGTGGAAGAAAGCTCAAGTGATGAAGAAGAATCAAATGGGCCGCTCACAAATGAAGACATGGCCCTTCTTGTAAGAGATTCAACAAATTCTTGAAGAAGAAAGGCTACAAGCCGGGAAGCCACTCCAAGAACTTTGGCAACAATTCAAGAGGAAGACACTCTTCAAGAAAGTGCTATGAGTGTGGGGAACCCGGTCACTTCATCGCCGAGTGTCCGCACAAAGAAAAGAAGGATGAAAAGCCATACAAGAAGGACAAGTACCAAAAGAAAGACAAAGACAAGAGCAAGAAGTACAAGGGCAAGGGTCGTGCATACATTGGCAAGGAGTGGAACTCCGACTCCGAGTCCGAGTCCGAGTCTAACTCCGACGATGAAGGAGGACTTGCCGCCGTCGCCATTACTACTCCAACGACAAAGTCGAAGAGCCTCTTCGACAACTTGAGCGACGGAGATGAAGATGCTCCAATGTGCCTTATGGCAAAAGGGCACAAGGTATCATCTAAGAGCTCTATCCCTTCCATTGTAGATTATAGCCTAGATGATTGCGATGATGCTAGTGATGATGAAGAAGTAGCATTTAAGTCTATGAATGATTTTGATGTTAAGAAATTAGACTTGCTACTCAAGGATATTGAAAGATTGGAGGAGGTTGTTGAGCAAAAGGAAGCTATTCTTGAAGCTCAAGAAGATCTCCTTATTTTTGAAAAGGAGAAGAACCTTGAGCTAGAGAAAAGCTTAACTTTTGAAAAGAGAAAGAATGAGGACTTGGTCAAAAGCTCAAATTTGACCAAGAATGAAGTGATTAGTGTTGAGATCACCAATGCTTCACTCTTAGAGCAACTTGCTCAAGCAAAGGATGCTTGCAAGGCTCTTGAAGTGAAGCTTGTTGATCTCTCGAATAAAGCTTCTACCTCGATCAACAACTCCAATAATTCATTACCCTCAACAAGCAACGGTTGCGCTAGATGCTTTAATGTTGATGTTACTACTTGTGCTACTAACCGTGAGACTTTGAAAGTCTTGGCTCATGAAAATGAGAAGCTTAAGGTGATGCTTGAAGATGGACTTCAAAAGTCCTACAAGGCAAGCAAGGGTTTAGAGGAGTATCTCGGTAAGCGCCAAGGTAATCTTAAGAGGCAAGGGCTTGGGTATGTTCCGCCAAAGGGCAAAAAGAGCAACATTGTTATTGCTCCTTTAAGCAAGCCTATTCACTTTGTGAAAGGCGAAGGAACATCCAAGCACAAAGCTCACTCCGAGTTTTTTTGCTTCTTATGTGCTTAAAAAGACTAACCTTGGTCGTGTAGTTGCTTATCATGTTGGGCGTAAGCCAAAGAATGCCCCTATTGTTCGCTCCATTTGGGTCCCAAAATCTCTAGTTACTAATGTGCGTGGACCTAACCAAGTTTGGCTACCAAAGAGCAAAAACTAAATATGTTTTTGTAGGCCTATATCTCCGGTGGAACAAGTTGGATTTTGGATAGCGGTTGCACGCATCACATGACCGGAGAAAAGGCAATGTTCGCACACTTGGATGTAAATGGATCAAATAGCGAAAGTATTGTCTTTGGAGACAATGGAAAAGGAGAAGTAATTGGTTTGGGTAAAATCTCTATCTCAAATGATTTCCACTTAAGTAATGTTTTACTTGTTGATTCATTAAGCTACAATTTGTTGTTCGTTGCACAATTGTGTGAAGCGGGCTACAATTGTATGTTTAATGAAAAGGGTGTGGAGGTCATTAAGAGGCTTGATGGTTCAATAGCTTTTAAAGGACGTTTGAAGGGTAAGCTCTATCTCGTAGACTTCAATACGGATAGACTTAACCTTGAAACGTGTTTAATGGCTAAATCTAGCATGGGTTGGCTTTGGCATCGCCGACTAGCCCATGTCGGTATGAGGAACCTTCACAAACTCATTAAAGGCAACCACATCCTTGGACTAACTAATGTTGTCTTTGAGAAAGATAGGGTTTGTAGCGCTTGTCAAGCGGGCAAGCAAGTTGGTGCCTCCCATCCCGCCAAGAATGTGATGACGACCACAAGACCGTTGGAAATGCTTCATATGGATCTTTTCGGTCCGGTCGCCTACATAAGCATCGGGGGAAGTAAGTATGGTCTAGTAATTGTCGATGACTTTTCTCGTTTCACTTGGGTGTTTTTCTTACATGACAAGGGAGAAGTCCAAGTGACCTTGAAGAAATTCATGAGAAGAGCTCAAAATGAGTTTGAAGTCAAGATCAAAAGAATTCGGAGTGATAACGGTACCGAGTTCAAGAACATTGGCGTGGAGGAGTTTCTCGATGATGAAGGAATCAAGCACGAATTCTCGGCTCCCTATTCCCCTCAACAAAATGGGGTGGCCGAGAGGAAGAATCGAACCCTCATCAAGATGGCGCGGACGATGCTTGACGAGTACAAGGTTTCCGACAGCTTTTGGGCGGAAGCCATCAATACCGCATGCCACAGCTCCAATCGACTCTACCTCCACAAGATCTTGAAGAAGACGGCGTACGAGTTGCTCACCGGCAAGAAACCAAATGTCTCCTACTTTCGAGTCTTTGGGAGTAAATGCTATATCCTTAACAAAAAGGCTAAGTCTTCTAAATTTGCTCCTAAAGTAGATGAAGGTTTCTTACTCGGTTATGGAACTAATGCTTATTCGTACCGAGTTTTCAACAATACCACCGGTGTCGTTGAAATCTCGCGTGACGTGACTTTTGATGAGACTAACGGTTCTCAAGTAGAACAAGTTGATCGTGCCGTGATTGACAGGGAAGAACCACCATGTGAAGCTATCAAGAAAATGGCAATTGGGGAGGTAAGACCTCAAAATCTGGAATCTCACCCGAGCACCCCAACCCGGAGTCTCCGGCCTGAAACCTGGAGTGTCCGGACTGGTCCGGAGTCTCCGGGTCAAATGCTGGAGTCTCCGGATGGGTCAGGCTCAGGTGATGTTCCCTCCTCGTCCAAGCAAGCTCAAGATAGTTCGAACACATCCCAAGATGAAGAACCCATCCAAGCTCCAAACTCAACTGTTCCTCACCCACAAGTTCATCAAAGTATTCAACGAGATCATCCGGTTGACAATATACTCGGAGACATTCACAAGGGAGTATCTACTAGATCTCGAGTTGCAAATTTTTGTGAATTTTACTCGTTTGTGTCTTCTCTTGAGCCTCTTAAGGTAGAAGAAGCACTTGATGATCCGGACTGGGTGATGGCCATGCAAGAGGAGCTCAACAACTTCAAGCGTAATCAAGTTTGGGAGCTTGTCGAAAGACCAAATCAAAATGTAATCGGGACAAAATGGGTCTTTCGGAACAAGCAAGATGAGAACGGAATCGTGACAAGGAACAAAGCTCGATTGGTTGCTCAAGGGTACACTCAAATCGAAGGTTTGGATTTCGATGAAACATATGCTCCAGTAGCTAGGCTTGAATCTATTAGAATATTACTTGCCTTTGCTACTCACCATGATTTTAAGTTGTACCAAATGGATGTCAAAAGCGCCTTCCTAAATGGACCACTCTCCGAGATGGTCTATGTTGAGCAACCACCAGGCTTTGAAGATCCAAAGTACTCGGATCATGTCTACTATCTACACAAGGCACTATATGGATTGAAGCAAGCACCAAGAGCATGGTTCGAGTGTCTACGAGACTTCCTTCTTGAACAAGGTTTTGTAGTCGGAAAGGCCGACCCTACTCTCTTTACTAAGCACATTGATAATGATTTATTTGTGTGCCAAATATATGTCGATGATATCATATTTGGATCCACTAATGAACATTTGTGTAAAGAGTTTAGCAAGATTATGACTAAAAGGTTCGAGATGTCCATGATGGGAGAACTAAAGTTCTTCCTCGGCTTTCAAGTCAAACAACTCAAGGAAGGAACTTTCATTTGCCAAACCAAGTACATCAAGGACATGCTCAAGAAATTCGGAATGGAGGATGCCAAGCCTATAAGGACGCCTATGCAAGCCAACGGGCATCTAGACCTCGACAAAGAAGGTAAACCGGTCATCCAAAAGGTATATCGTTCGATGATCGGTTCTCTCCTTTATCTTTGTGCATCTAGGCCCGATATCATGCTTAGCGTTTGTATGTGTGCACGTTTTCAAGCCGCTCCAAAAGAGTGCCACATGGTGGCCGTTAAGAGAATCCTAAGATATTTAGTGCACACTCCTCATTTTGGACTTTGGTATCCGAAAGGATCTTCTTTTGAATTAGTTGGCTATTCCGATGCGGATTATGCCGGTTGCAAAGTGGATAGGAAGAGTACCTCAGGGACTTGCCAATTCTTGGGTAGGTCTCTAGTCTCGTGGTCTTCCAAGAAACAAAATTCCGTAGCCCTATCCACTGCCGAAGCCGAATACATAGCCGCCGGGAGTTGTTGTGCCCAATTACTTTGGATGAGACAAACTTTGAGTGACTATGGCCTATCCTACAAGAGTGTTCCACTTCTGTGTGACAACGAAAGCGCCATAAAAATAGTCAACAATCCTGTTCAACACTCCCGTACAAAGCATATCGATATTCGCCACCACTTCCTAAGGGACCACGCAACCAAAGGCGAAATTGATATCCAACATGTGAGCACAAATGATCAATTAGCCGATATTTTTACCAAGCCCCTTGACGAGAAAAGGTTCTGTGAATTGAGAAGTGGACTAAATATTTTAGATTCTCGTAATGTGGCTTGAGGACTGCTCACATATTGTTTGATGAATGAAAAATGAATTTCAAAATTTTATTCATCCTTTCTTTGAATTATCCTGTGTTTTTGGCTCTTGATCCTCTGATCTTGTCATTGATGTGTGACCATAGCTTGTATGATTCATTGTTTGCTGGTCATTTATCAAGTTGACATCATAAGGTCTCTTTCTCCCTCTCGTTCCGCCAAATTCCTTGAGACCTCGTGTGAATTGCTTCATTCCTAACCGAGCTGGGGAACCCGGAGTATCCGGTATTTAATCCGGACTCTCCGGATCATCCGGAGTATCCGGACTCTCCGGTTTGGACCGGAGTCTCCGAACTAAAACCCGGAGTCTCCGGGTTGGGGCGGACGGTTTAAGTCCCCCCAATCCCGCGCGGTTTCCTTTTCTCCTATTCCACCGTGCGCCTCTCCCTCTCCCGTGCACCTCTCTTGGCTAGGGCGTGATTCTCACCTTCTCCTCCATCTCCTAGGGATCTTGGACCCTTCCTCGTCCTCGGATTGGAGATCTTGGTAAGTTTCTTTGTGCCCTAACTCTTTCTCTTCCGGGTTTGGTTCAAATCTCGCGGTTCTTAGGGTCTCTCTTCGTGCTTCATCTCTTTTAGGGTGCCGATTGTCTCTTCGTTGCCCTCAAGTTTGAAGATTCTTAGTTCTTACTCGCCCGTATTCCTCGTGCTCAATTCCTTTGAGGTAAGTTCCAATCCGTGCCCTAATCCTGCGAAATTTCTTGCTAGATTGTGCCCTATTCATTTCTTGAATATCCTAGTGGCAATCTAGATTCATTTCGTGCACTTTTGCGGGTTGATTTCCTCAAATCTCACCCGCCCGTGCGCATTTTTTTGGAGCATCCGGAGTATCCGGACCTTTGGTCTGAAGTCTCCGGGTTGGTCCGGAGTGTCCGGACAATTTGTCCGGACTCTCCGGGTTAGGTGCTTCGGCCAGAATGCTTTTTCCCTTCCATTTCGAGTCACCTCGCGGCTAATCTTTTTCACTCGCTTTGTCTGGTCAGATGGATCCTTCTCAGGGGACTTCGGGTGGTGGTGATCCTCCTCGGGGCTCTCCTCCGCCGGATACACCCCCTGGCTCTCCGTCTGCAGCTCCGGCACCAAAAAGACAGAGAAGGGTTGCAAAGAAGCGGCCCACTTCAAAGGGTCCGCTGCTGATTGGGCCGCAGCCGCAGCCTCAGCAGCAGCCGCAGCCTCAGCCGCAGCCGCAGCCTCAGGCTCAGTCTCCTCCGCTGCCTCAGCCTGATCCTGATGAGCACCCGACAGTCACTCATACTAGGCTGAGAGATCAGAAGAGGAGAGACTTCCGTGCTTCAGGCCACTTCATTGGTCCTTTGGCCAAGGCCAGGCCCGTGTGGACCTATCCTATGGGAGTCAACCCGCTGAGAGTAATTGACTACAGGACAGGTTCCGGCAAGGGCAAGGCTATAGTTGAGCAAAGGAAGAAAGACCCGCTTGACTTTCATCAGGATGAGTATGTGGACCGACGCTTCTGGAGCAGATTCCAGTCAGATTACTATGAGACAGTCCTCTACCCGCTTGATCACCCAGTGGTCAGGATGAAGACAATTGACTGGGAGTACATGGCAGTTGCTGAGAACCCAGTGTTTGATTAGATTGTTGAGATTTGTGAGATGCATCAGATTAAGAACATCATGTCTTTCAAAAATGATTGGAACAACGAGGTGATCATGCAGTTCTATGCCACTCTGTACTTTGACAAGACAGTGGATGCCATTTGGTGGATGACTGACAGAGTCTGGTATACTGCCAACCAGAAGAGGTTTGCTAGAGTGCTCAACCTTCGATACAATGACAGCTCAAAGCTTCACGCGAAGAAGGTTTTGACTCCTGAGGAGATTGAGTCACTGTATGACACATCCAGGAGCTTCACAGTGGGGACCATCAAGGGTCTGAAGGATGTGCCTGCCGTGCTCAACAGGATGCTGAGGGTCACTCTTTGGCCCAAGGAGGGAGATGCTTCTGCCATCAGTTCCTATGGACGGAACCTGCTGTACCACCTTGTCGAGCGCACCCACTCTTTTGACATTGTCGACTTCATGTGGGAGACAATGAGGCAGAATGCTCAGAGCAACATGGCCAGCTGCAGTTACGCTCCTTTTGTGATGGCTTTGATCACTTCTGTGAGTGGTCTGAAATTTGTCAGGGATGAGGAGCATCTGTCCTACAAGGTTCGTCCTCCGACTGCTCCTGTTGCTCCTGCAGCTCCTGATCCTGCTCCTCCTAGGACTCGTCGAGGTCGCCCGTCGACTTCTACGTCTGCTCCTGCTGTGCCTCCTGCCGTTCCTTCAGAGCAGACAGAGATCCCGAGCAGTACGCTCCAGAAGATGTTGAAGCACATCTTCGGCCTTTGCCGCGATATCTCCACCAAGCAGAAGGTGATGAGCCGGCAGCTCAAGAAGAATGGTCAAGACATTCGCAGCATCCGTCGCCACCTTGGTGAGGCAGTTTCTCCCAGTGACTCCTCCGGGTCTTCTGAGGAGAGTAGTGATACCACCTCTGCTGATCAGCTCTTCGGCATCACCTCTCCTCCTCCTCCTCCTGGAGATGACCCCGGCAGCGAGTACTCAACTTCCGACTACGAAGGCGACGACGAGTGATTTCTCGTGTCCCCCCTCTTTTGGTGTCTTGATGCCAAAGGGGGAGTGATATCTTTAGCGCTGTCGTTTAGTTGTCGCGTTTATCCTTTGCTGTCGCTTGTGGACTTGTCTTGTTTTGTGTTGCTTTCTATTATTGCTTATTTTGTTTGTCGTGAACTCTGTTATTTCTCGTTATCCATGTAACGACATTGTGTTTATCTTATTCATGGATTACTTTCAGTTATTTGTGATATTTTCTCGGTTGCAACGTTTGAGGGTGAGCTCTCGGTTATTGTTTTTCGTTAAATATGTGCATTTGATTCCACTCTTACTTCTAATGCACACATTTAGGGGGAGCTCCACTTTTAGTTAAGTTGCTAAAGTAAACTTTCATTTCATTTTATTTGCTCTTAATTGTGTTGTCATCAATTCACCAAAAAGGGGGAGATTGAAAGTGCATCTAGGCCCCTCAAATTATTTTGGTGATTAATTATGACACAATTAAAGTGATCTAATGCTTCAACTAAGATTAATGCAGATATCGAGATCATATCAAGTTGAAATGGGATTGGATACCCCCACAACCTCTCAAAAGTTGAAAAGACGGCATCAAGACAAGAATTGTAATTTTATTTATATTTGTGTCTTAAGG
Organism: Rhipidocladum racemiflorum; assembly: GCA_036346355.1. NCBI lineage: Eukaryota > Viridiplantae > Streptophyta > Magnoliopsida > Poales > Poaceae > Rhipidocladum > Rhipidocladum racemiflorum. The sequence goes on from CM070571.1 coordinate 73,668,249, forward strand.
ATAGCCGTACTATTAAGAGGGTACGACGAGAAATCGCCTTTAGGATGTGCATGTGCTCAACGTCAAATCTTGCATCTCAAATTAGCACTTATGCATGTAGTTTGCAAAAAGAATCAATTTCCATCCGAGCAGGGTAACCCGGAGTCTTCGGATCCAATCCGGAGTATCCGGATTCAATCCGGAGTATCCGGACAATTTGTCCGAAGTCTCCGGGTTGGACCCCTCGGTTACTTTGGGTTCCATCTTGTCCGGAGTACCCGGACATTTTGTCCGGAGTCTCCGGGTTAATTGTCCGGACACTCCGGCCTGTACAAAAACGAGAGTAACGGCTAGTTTTTGGAAAGACTATTTAAAGCCTCCACTCTCTCCCAACGGCTAGAATCTGATTTGAGCTCATTCATAGCAGCATTCAAGCCATTCCTAACTACTTCCAAGCATTCAATAGAGCTCATACTTCCTCCCACCATTTGATTTGTTGTTTGATCTCTTTTGGTGTGGTGAGGAAGAAGATAAGTGCTAGGTGCATTCATTTCCATTTGTTGAGCACTAGTTCATCCTCCAAGCGACTTCCGTGGTGCTATTACTCTTGGAGGTTGAAGGTCTCCTAGACGGCTAGGAGTCACCGGGAGCACCCAACGCGTGTGGTGTGCCCCGGTCGTTTGTGAAGGCGTGTCTCGCCTCCGAAAGGAAAGAGACAAGAAGTGAAGCCGGCGAGTGCATTTGTGCAACACCGGGAGGAAAGCGGGTTGAAAGAGACCCCGGCTCAAGTGCGACCGAGCCACCTCAACGGAGACGTAGGATTCCCTTCAAGAATCCGAACTTCGGTGAAAAATCGCGTCTCTCTCTTTCTCGTTTACTTCCTAGTTGAGCTTGTGTGGATTTGTCTTTGTAAAGCTAGATCTAGTCCTTTGCTTAGCTTTAATTCAAATCCATACTAGCTCTTCATTTAAGTTGCTCTTGCTATCTCTTTATTGTAGTTTATTGTGCTTGCTAGAGTATTCTTAGTAGCGCTCCCGTGCCAGCTAACCTGGAGTATCCGGATAAATTACCGGACACTCCGGACAACCCGGAGACTCCGGACCAAATACCCGGAGACTCCGGATTGACCAGCTCGGCCAGTTTTGTTTCCGCTGCGATTTTTTAATCCGCCTATTCACCCCCCTCTAGGCGACATCGTTGGTCCTTTCACGTATCAAGCCTTCCGGCGACGGGCCTCCGCTACTCTCCACTAGACTCAACCTTTTGAATTTAGATCATATATCAACAAACTCCACCTTGAGACAAATTCTGCCATGTAGCAATTTCAAAGTAATCATGTTCCTTGAACAACAAAACAACTGTAGCACCAACTAAGCTTAAAACCGCCAGCACCAAAAACCACTAGGACTTAAACTGTAACACCAACTAAGCTTGAGAAAAACTCAAACTTAGTAGCAGGAACTGGCTTTATCATCATATTAGTAGGATTATCATGTGTACTAATCTTGCATACCTTAATGTTACCTTGAGCAATAACATCACGAATATAATGATACCTAACATTAATGTGCTTTGTTCTCTCATGAAACATTTGATCTTTTGTAAGGCATATGGCACTTTGATTGTCACTAAATATAATGCTGCAAGACTTAACTCCACAAAGCTCAGCATACAAACCTCTCAGCCAAATAGCGTCTTTACATGCTTCAGAAATGGCCATGTACTTAGCTTCAGTGGTGGATAAAGCAAGAGTAGCCTTTAAACTTGCTTTCCAACTAACAGCACAACCACCAATGGTGAAACTATAACAGTGAGAGACCTTCTCTTATCCAAGTCATCAGCATAATCGGAGTCAGCATAACCAATAAGTCTATCTCTAGATTTTCTGAACTGCAAACAAGCATTAGAAGTAACACGCATATACTTGAAAATCCATTAAACGGCCTTCAATATTCTTTACCAGGATTAGCTAAGTATCTACTAACAACACTCATTGCATGAGATATCAGGATGAGAACAGACCATTGCATACATAAGTGAACCAACAGCACAGGAGTAAGGAACTCTAGACATGTACTCAATTTCATTATCGAACTCAGGACATTGAGAAGAAGACAATCTGAAATGGGCAGCTAAAGGAGTACTCACTGGTTTTGCCTCATGCAGATTAAAGCGATGAAGGACTTTCTCAATGTAACATTGCTGGCTAAGATACAACAAGCCAGACTTTCTGTCCCTGATAATTTTTATACCAAGAATCTTCTTTGTTGCACCTAAGTCCTTCATGTCAAATTCATACTTAATTGTGCCTTTAATTTAGCTATCTCTGACTTATCCTTTGCAGTAATCACACATATCATCAACATAAAGAAGCAAATATATAGCCGACCCATTGAAAATTTCATATATACACAACTATCAAATTCGGACCTCTTAAAACTGTGTGAAAGCATAAATGAGTCAAACATTTTGTACCATTGTCTAGGAGACTTCTTCAGACCATAAAGCGACTTCTTCAATATGCAAACAAGGTTCTCTTTTTCAAGAACAATAAAATCTTCAGGTTGGTCCATATAGATGTTTTCCTTCAATTCCTCATGTAAGAATGCAGTTTTAACATCTAATTGATCAAGTTCATAATCATGCATAGCTACAATACTAAGGAGAGTACGTATTGAACTATGCTTTACAATAGGGAAAAAGATATCATTGTAATCTATACCTGGAAACTGACTGAAGCCTTTATCAACTAACCTTGTCTTAAACCTTGCTGGTTCAGTGGGGCACACTCCTTCCTTCTTTTTGAAGATCCATTTGCAGTGAACAGTCTTATTTTCTTTTGGCAACTGGACTAACTCCCAAGTGTCATTATTTTCAAGTGACTCCATCTCATCTTGCATTGCAATCATCTAGTTCTTGTGATCAACAAAAATAATCGCTTTTGGTGTAAGTTGAAGGTTCTGCATTAGTTTCAATCTCCTACCAACAACTCAAAGCATAAGCGACAAAGTTGCATTCTAAAATTAGCCTAGTATGTGGAACAATATTCCTCCTTGGCCTATCAGCTGCTATGGAGCGGTGTGGAGGCTGCACAACTGAAGAAGAATGCTCTAAAATGGATGATTCATTAGCAAAATGTAAAATTTCAGCAACCTGTGCATCTTGGACAACAACGTTATCATTGTCCAGTGTATGTTCTCCATCATGCAAATGCTCTACTTGCACACTTATTATTTGTTGTCTTTCATTAGGAGCATTTGTTGATAGATTTTTATGTAACATAGTAGATTCATTGAATACAATATTTCTACTAATCAATTTTTTTTCAAGTTTCCATAGTTTATAACCTTTTACACCAGGACAATAACCAAGAAAGATGCACTTAGTAGCTCTAGGCTCCAATTTCCCATTATCAACATGTGCATATGCAGTGCAACTGAAAACCCTTAATTGTGTATAATCAGCAAGGGAACCAGACCATGCCTTAATTGGAGTTTTCTTTTCAACATCAGCTGAGGGTGATCGATTAATGAGATAACATGCAGTGGAAGCAACGTCGGCCCAAAAACTCATGCCCAAACTTGCATTGGATAACATACATCGAGCCTTAGAAATAATGGTCCTGTTCATGCGCTCAACTACACCGTTCTGTTGAGGGGTGTACAGAATAGTGTAGTACCTCATGATGCCTTCTCTTCTGCAATAATACTTAAATGCACATGAACAAAATTCCATCCCATTATCAGTACGAAGGACTTTACCTTTCTTTTAGTTTGCTTTTCAACCTTAACCTTTCACTCCTTAAAAGCTTCAAATGCATCTAATCTATGCTTCAAAAAATATGGCCAGACCTTTCTAGAGTAATCATCAATTATCGACCACTACCTCGACCTCACCCGAAAGGTCAACGCCAATCCCCTCCTGCATTGGGCCTTCTATCCGTATCAGCCAAATCTTCTGTAAAATCTGATTTAGCAAAATAATTGATTCTCTAACTTTACTAGCCATTTTTGCTATGGATTTCACCTAGTTCGGTGATGAATTTAGCTCAAATTTTGAAAAAAAAAATGTTCCTTGTGCTAATCAAATTTTTGAGTCAGGCGGGGGGGGGGGGGCGTATTGTAACATCACTTAACTTCATTCCAAGTTTTGAGAGTTTTCGTTCGGTTGTACGGTGGCCTCGCCTGTGATTTGAAAAGTCCTTTTTTTAGATGTGTGTGGGAAGGATTCTTCTAGCAATTCTTTTCCCCCCCACTCCACCTAATCTCTCCCCACCCCCATTTTCTTTCCTTTCATTTTCAGCCGGCTGCCCATCTGCACCCGACTCCACATTGGGGACTCCTCCTTCTTCCTTTCGTGAGGCAACCTGGGAGGCATCCTCCAGTCGGCCAAGACCTCCTCCCCTTGTGTCTTCAAGCTTCAAGCAGCTCCTCCAAGCCAGCTAGCCGGCACCTCCACCTTTCTCGCCCAACTGGCCAGCAGCATCAACTCTTCTCCTCTCCTTCCTTGCCTCCCTCCATGGTTATTACTTTCTCCCCGATGGTTACTCCTTGTGAGCTCAGATCTGGAGTCCTAGTTGGTGGGGTTTGGTTCTAGGGTTCTAGATTTGGGCTATTTTTGGAGAGAAAGTACTTCTAGACTTGGAGGGAAAACTTCTGTTTTCGAGCTATTTTTCAGTTTGCCTTCCAGCTCGGTTTTGGGGCACCTATGTTAGTCAAATGAGTTTTTGGCTGTGGACATTGTTGTAGGTATTGTTATTATGTTTCAATAGAGTACAAGAACTCGAAAATCCATTGAGGCAACTAAAAGTTATGCCATTTCTAGTGCTTGCTGTCCAGATTGGGTTGCTAGTGGAGCTGAAATGTTCAACTGAAGATTAAGCATAGCTACAGGCCGAATCAATCTTTACATTTGCCTAGAGAAAGCTAGAAAATTTTATTTAGATTAATAAAATGTATTTGTTTTCTTGATTTGGAGTTAGGAGTCAAATTTTATGTCGATTTGAAGATGCTGTCCAGAATGCTGATTTATCTGAATATTCAGAGTTTGGTCTGAAGTTTAGAGTTTAGTTTGAGGACTTTAAATTCATATTTTGAACAAATGGCTGTGGGTTAACTCTAGGTTAGCCTCTTGTGCTCATTTAGAGTCCAAGAATTTGAATTTTGGTTCAACCATTTGAAAGTTATGAAAGAATTTCCATTTGCTGTCCAAATTGTAACTTGTAGTAGATTCAATTTTGTTCTGTAATTTAGAGCAAGTTGGAGATCGAATTGGAATTTAAAATTTCCTAGAGATAGTTAGTAAATTCTGTGTAGATGTTTACAATGTCCTTGTTTGCTCAATTTGAAGGTGTATAGCAATAGTTATGCAATAGCGAAGTAGGCTAGCCAAACCAGTTTTGTATGAAAATTCAGAGTTTTGGAGAAAACTTGATTTAGGGAGTAAAAGTGTTGTTTTTGGTTGTGTTGGCTATAGTTTGTGTGAAAATGATTGCGCAAATGTTGTCCAGGTGGTGCGACTTCGGGTGAAGTCTCGCTCTCACGTCCCACCTCGTCACGTGGTAATGAGGCAAGTACATCGTGTTTTCCTTTTAGGATAGTTTGTGTGTTGATGGGTGGTTTAAACGATTAAGTCACTTTCTAGTGATTGTGTATATGAGAATTATTGATGCTGTCGTGTTATAACCACATTGTTATATTTTGTTATCTTAATGTCTTCTTTTGATTAGTTGCACTTGTGGGTATGGGTTGTGCTCCATACCGGTGACGATAAGGATGGAATCATTTGGTAAGGATGAATGTTGGCTAATGAAAAGTGGGTATTTATGTTGCATCCTTCTAAAGTGAGTATTTAAGTTGCTTCTTTTGGAGAGTGTTTTCGATTGCATAGGTTACACTCATGTCCTGCATGAGACATAGGCCAGGTCAGTGAGAAAGTCATAACTAATCCGGTGAGGTCGGTGAGAAAGTTATGACTACTCTGGAGCGCCATTTAGATGTCCTACCTCGTAGTCCCATCCATCTTGGTGGATGGGAGCGAGTCATTAAGAGTAGGCACCTCCACGGGATGGAAGGGAATGAGAGGGTGTACGCTGACGGACGTACACTCATTATACCGGTATAAAAAGATGAAAAGGTGCATGAGCATGAAAGCATATTGCATTGCATTGCTAATGTTGTTTGATGGAAATGTATTAAGAAGGTTAAGGGATTGAGTCGTGGACTCAAGCAAAGTTGATTAAGGAGTTACATTTGCAAAATGAGTAAGATCTTTACCGCTTTATTTCACTCACTGAATTTTAATGAGAAATGCGGTTATGCTATTGTGTTATGTTAATTGGCTATGTTTCTGTCCTTTGATGTTCTTTGCTGAGTTTTGAACTCACGCTTGCTTTATTTAATGTTTTAGGTACTTTGAGGATGACTTGCCGGGATGGGACTTAGCTGCACCTCTCCCATGCTCACGACATGTTAAAGGACTAATTGGGTTAATTAGTTCACTTGTTAACTAGTTGAATCAATTGTGTAATCGTGTGTAGTTAAGTTTAATGGATGATGATTGATATTATGCTTAGATGTCATGATGGTTGATTGATTCCATGGCATGTTGATATTATTACTAATATTGCTTTTTGTGATCTCTTTGCCTGTTGAGTGGATGTCCATTTAGCAGGGGAGGTCTTGTCAAAATTTTTATGGAAAATTTAGATGGATTTTGGTAGCACTTCGGGCACGTGAGATGCCGGGGTGTTACAAGTATTATGTGAAATAAAAGGATTCTGTTTTCTTAATCGGTTTACTTGTTGTAGGCTGCGATTTTGATTTTTTTTTTGTAGTACTGTTCCACTAATCACTAATGTATCTGTGCTCTTTATAATCCAGAGGGGATCACATACTAATGAACAGCTCAAACTGCGGCTAAAAATCAAGCAACTTCTGAAGGAGGCTAGTAAGCTATTAACGTAAGCAATTAGCCTTTTGTTTTATATGATAATACTGTTTGTAACCCAAAATTTCTCTATTAAGTATTAACTGAAGGATTATTTGCAATTACGAATCATGCTCCTTATCACTTGTTTTTCTATATGTATGGCAAGCTCGACACTTTTGCTCAAGCTACAAAACTCAAGCGTGTGGCTGTAAGTGCTGAACTTTTATTATCTTGTTTGTACTCCTTGCCTTTCCTAGAGATCATTGTAGCATGATTATTTGGCCCCACATTATTTGGAAGATACTAATTACAATCTGACTATTGCCGGCTTGCCTGTGTAAGATCAGTAAATTTCTTGTGGCTATAGGTATATACTAGACCGTAAGCACGGCGCACGCCGCGCGCGTAAACGGAAAATGACTTTGCGTTTTTTTGGGTGAAAAAATAGACTTAGATACATCTTCAAATTTTTTGGAAGCTCGAGCGAGCCGTGTGAGTGAATTGAAAACGGATTTTCGTTTTTTTTAGGAAAAAATAGGCCACAAAAACTTTTTTTTTTCTGGGCTTTGGAGCAAAAATGAACCACAAAATTTTTTTTTCGGCAAAAACGAAGAAAGGAAAAAAAAACGGGGAAAGGATGAACGAAAAACGGATTTCTGTTTTTTCCAGAGAAAAAATAGACCAAGAAAACGTTTTTTCCCGAGGTCTGGAGAAAAAACGGACAACGAAAATATTTTTTCCAACAGAAACAGAGGAACAACCTACGAAAAACGAATTTGCATTTTTTTTCTGAGGAAAAACGGTCAACAAATTTTTTTTTCCCATGTTCAAGAGAAAAAACGGAAAAACGGTCAACAAAAACTTTTTTTCCCATGCTCCGGAGAAAAAACGGACCACAAAAAAAGGAAAACGGAGAAACGACGGACGAAAAACGAATTTACATTTTTTTTGAGGAAAAACGGCCAATGAAAACATTTTTCCTATGCTCCAAAGAAAAAACGGACCACCGAAATATTTTTTCCAGGTAAAACGGAGAAATGATCTGAACGTAAAGTGCAGAGACCAATTTGTTATATTTTTAGACCTGTTCGCTATTATGAAAAATTAGAAAAGGGTTCGTTCGCGATTCGTATTTAAGGAGAGGCTCTTTCCGTAAAACGTCGAACGGGGGATCTAAATGCGACCGGGAAAAAAAATTCTCCTCTCACTGAAAATCGCAAAGGACCTATTCGTAAATTTGCAGGGACCTGTACGTAATTTGGAAGAACTGGAGGGCTATTTTGCAAAAGTGGCACTGAACACATGGCGCTGGTCTCCGGACGCCCTTACTCCGATCTTTAATACCGTAGGATAGGATTCTCGTAGTGCTGGTTGACTTGAGGTTGAAATTGATGCTTGCAAATTTTGTCTCATGTATTTGCGGTTTTCATTTCAGACGCTACGCTAACATGCTATTTTGGGTTCTTTGCTGTTGGAGTAAGCTCCTTATGCTATGAAACTTGGAGCTAAGAAACTATTACTTATCTGCCTCTAATTTTATATGTAGCGATTTCACTATTTACTAATTTGTCTATCTCATTTAAATATTGAATCCATACATGTATGCACTCAGTCTTTCACTACTACAGATCTCGCCGTCACTACCAGTTCATAAGCGCTATCAATACCGGTTTTTAAACCGGTACTAACCATCCGGGACTGATGCCCAATGGGCATCGATGCGGTGAAAACCGTATTGATATGCCCATCAAGATCGGTTAAATCCTCAAACCAGATCTTGATGAGCTATTGTCGATGCGGTTGGGGCCTCCAGTGATCGATTATACATTATCGATGCGGTGGAGGCCCCAACCGGTACTAATTATCTGTTATCAATACCGGTTGGATGCTCTAACCGTGCGATAATAGATCATCAAGATCACCATTTGGAGCCTCGGTGCGATCTTGCATCATCGATGCGGTTGGAGGCTTCAACCGGTACTGATAATAGATCATCATTACCGGTTGGTGTTATAACCCGGTACAAGTGGGTTTTTTTTTTTAAAAATTCATTACTGTAATTAATTAATTTGAGGACATAAATTAATTTATAAATTTCTCATAAATTTATAATGGGTTTTATCAAATATACTATACCTTGAATGAAACTTTCAGATTTGTTGGATGAGTGTTTAATTCTTAATATTTCTTTTACTTCTTTTTTGTAGATTTTCTTTGTTTGTAATTAAATTTTTATATCAAGTAAAAGTAAGTATTATTTTAAATTTTTATATCAAGCAAGAACGGGCATCCTGCGTGCGCGAACTGTTGTATCAGTGGCCTGCTGCTCTATGACCACATCCAGGACGAGCACGCGGTGGTCGACGCCGAGCGCGGCGGGATCATGAAGGCATTTCGCGACTTCGCCGCCAAGTCCTACAAGACCGAGCCCCGCACCGAAGCTCACGGTGCTTGGCTCGGTCTTGTAGGACTTGGTGGCAAAGTCGAGAAATGCCTTCATGATCCCGCCGCGTGCTCGTCCTAGATGTGGTCGTAGAGCAGCAGGCTGCAGTAAACTTGCACTGATACAACAGTTCGCGCAGGTAGGATGCCCGTTCTTGCTTGATATAAAAATTTAAAATAATACTTACTTTTACTTATATAAAAATTTAATTACAAACAAAGAAAATCTGCAAAAAAGAAGTAAAAGAAATATTAAGAATTAAATACTCATCCAACAAATCTGAAATTTTCATTCAAGGTATAGTATATTTCATAAAACCCATTATAAATTTATGAGAAATTTATAAATCAATTTATGTCCTCAAATTAATTAATTACAATAATGTAATTTTAAAAAATCCCACTTGTACCTGGTCATATAATACCAACGGTTGATCAGTATTCTAATAATGATAATTCTACACAATAATGTTCATAGTTTTGGAAAACTTCAGAAATAGTGCTATCTTACAATAAGGCAATATAATATATGTTAAGTCTACATATATCTATCTATTAATTAAAAGCACATATAATCAATCATGCGCAATTAAATGATAATTAATTAGAAAAACTTATATTAACAACTCTAATTAGAACCAATATGTATGATGAGGACATCACTCCTTTGGATACACGCATACATCATGGTCCTATGACACGAGCTCGTGCACGTCAACTAAATCATGAGGTGAGCTCGTTTCTCGCTATTCATCATAATAATATTATTGAGGATGGGATGCTACTAAATATTTGTGATGTATTACTACTTAGGAACATGGGAGAAGAACGCCAAGTCAATCCGAAGTGCAAGTCATCCACAATTCAGCCACCGAGTTCAGTTCGGAGTCAGCGGACAACACTTCACTAAAACGGGCATAACTTTCTCATACGGAGTCCAATGGGGGAGTTCTTGTGCTTGTTAGAAAGATAACGACGAGATATTTCTAATGGTTCTAGTCTCAGCTCCAGATTCATCCTGAGTCGACGGGAATCATCAAAACAATGCACGAAATTCCTGTTTTGGGCTGTTTTGGGCCTTGTAAGCGTGTGGTGGGCCAGGCCCAAGTTGTGTGCGCACCCCCCACGGCCGCACACAACCCTAGCCTTCCCCCTCACGCCCCTCCTATCATAAATTCTGTAGCCGCCGCTTGAGGCCGCGGGTTTTGCTTAGATTTCAACTAGACACTCTGTCAGTTTTCGCCGTTCATCGATTTGTGGAACCCCAACTTCGTGTTCTCAATTCAATTCGCAATTTCAGATTGCATTTTCTACGTTCTTGCTTGTGTTCTCGATTCGCTTGCAGGGATAAGCCTTCTTGGCGAGGTCAACCGTGTTTGTGCGTGGTTGATAACCAACGGAGCTGTGGTGTAGCGATTGCAGGGTTCGGATCGGTTCTGATCGGAAGCCGGATCGTCAACGTCGAGTTCTCCAACAATTGACTTACCTGCACCTATCGGAAGATCGGGCCACCGTGCGCATCAATGTATCACTAACATTCATTACAGCTTTAATTACAGAACGTTTATGGGGCCTTTCGTTTACGTGCGTCGCTCTTGGTAGCCGTAGAAGTCGACTCCGATAGTTCACCAGCTTTTATTGAAGGGCCCCACCTATTCGTCGAAATGTGGAACTCACCTTTTGGATTTACGACCTCATCGTAAATCCAGCAAATGAGTTGTTCTTGGATTGCTGTCACATGCGCCGGCGTGAATTTCTTACAATCTTGCAAGCGGCAAAGACCTCCGGTCTAGATGTCCATAAATTGGCACACATAGTAGCCGCATAAATTGTTTCCCGGCTGCTCAAGCAAAATCTGTGTTGGAAAAAGCTGAGAACGTGAAATGGATGCATGGAAATTAAGTTAACTAACTAAAAAGATAGCATGATGGCATACGTACTCGAGAGGCAAGCGTAACAGCGAATTTCTGTTTGAATTCGCCGACGATTTCGGCATGGAACCGTGCGAATGCACTACACATATGATTGCAAATTAAAAATGATTAGAATTTATTTTAAATGAAGTAGAACTAGCACGATAATGAAAGGAACAAGAATACCGGTCGAGCATGTTGATCAGGTTTTGATAACATTCAACTGGTTTCCTCCTCGAGTCCATAACTGTGATCATGCCACGATATAGCTCGATAATGAGAAGAATCCGGTGAAAGCTGTACATACATATGTCGACGTAGGTAACTTATTAGTTCTAACATCGTGTTATGGAAAAGGGTTAGAACGAGGTGGCACGAAAACACGCACTCAAAGTTGTAGGGTAGAAGTATCTTTGCTTTATATCTCTGACCCATTAGCCCATTGAATATGGTGTTCTCTGTATCGACAGGGCAGCTAGTAACAAATGTGTTGTTAATAACCGAAGGGTCAAGGATGCCTATGTCGTAAATGGCCTCCTTTCTGCATCTTTATATCTCCATTCTACATAAGAAGAAATTACTTAGGCTTGTAAGTTAGTATAGTCAAAGGGCCCACACAGTAGATTTTTGCAATTAAATATGAACTTACAGAGTCCAGCAACTCAACATGACCACGTCGAGGGCGTATGTCTGGTATAGATCGTACATAATATCATAAGCAATAACATAATGGATGACATCTAAAACAGCAATAACAGGATGTATAGCAACAATTTAAGACCAATATAATGAATCCAAACGTTTCATGACTAAAACGAAGTGAACGATAGAACCAAGCACACATTAAGGCATAAACCAAGTTTTAGCGCAATAAAATTGATCATCACAACTACGAATGATAAATTGTAGTTGTCTAGGTGAATGAATCTACGTGAAGATGTGCCGCTAATCCCCTTTCCTGCATGTCGTTTTCATGGTACCTAAAAACATCACAAAACAACAAGCGTGAGTTCATCACTCAGCAAAGTGTATTGCAATGGAACAATCAAAATAGTTTTCAATACCATCATCTGTGACACCACGGATTGTCGTAATCTTTTACAATGTGAATGTTAAGGACAAAAACTTTATGGAATGTGGAATTTAGGTTAAAACCTTTCGGCTTGAGGTTTACTCGCGTTTTTGGGCCGGTTGAAGTGTTATGTCGCCACGGAGTGTCGTATCCTTAATTATTGAGCATGAAGAGGCTATAAACATTATGAGATGTGGAAATAAGGTTAAAACCATAGGAATTGGAGGTTAATAGCTTTTCCAGGCCGTTTCCGGGCCGTTTTCGGAGTTTTGGGCCTTTCCGGGGGAGTTTGGGCCCAAGGGGGGAAGAATCGTGGGGTGTTGTGGCGAGAGCGTGGCCCATGGCGGGGGAGAACGTGGGTAAAGGGGCTAGGGGCGCCTCCTCCCTGCCCTAGCCGCCTCCCCACACGCCTCCACCTCCCCCTTGCGCCTCCACCAATTCCCTCCTCCCTCTAGTCCTCTTCCTCCACCTCCACCTCAAGCCGCGCGCCCCCCCCTCCTCCTTGCGCCTCCAAGGACGCCCCCTCGCTGCCACGACACGTCTACGTGCTGCCCTCGCTGTTTGGAAGAACCGCGACGAGGGATCCCGAAGGATTTGGCGCGTGGGAGCGAGATCGGGTGATCGAGAGACATTCTTCGTGTTCGTCGTTCGTCGGACTAAGGTATGTCCATGGGGAAACCTTGGGGAAGGTCTAGGTGCTGTTCTCATGGTAGATTTGGAGTCTTTAGATCAAGAGGACGTGCTGCCATGGAGTAGATCTGAAAAGAACTAGAGTTCGTATTGTACTCAGTTTCGGGCAGATTTGGAGTCCGTGTTAGGGCGTGCGTTTTTGCAATTTTAGATTCGGAATTTGGCCGACCTCCTGTTGAAGAAGTTGTAGGTATCGTCAAGGCCTATTTTGTGTTTTTTTTTGAGAATTTTTGGAGTTACGGTCTGAAAGTTATGGCCGTTTTGGTGGGCGCTGTCCAATCTGTGTCGAGGTTGGGACAGTCTGTGTTCAACATTAGATTAAACTAATTTAGCTTTCTAATCTGACCGTACGGACTTCTAGGAAGTTGTAGATAATTTCATTATCTTTCAGTGCATATAAAGAAATTGAAATTCCGCCCAGCCGTTTAGAAGTTATGGCTGTTTTACCGAGCGCTGTCAAATCTGTGACGAGATTGAGACAGTTCGTGTTCAACGTTAGATTAAACAACATTAGAGTCCGAATCAGTCTTTCCCTATAACTAGAAAAAGTTGGGAAATTTCCTAAGCTACGCGAGGGTGTACTCGTTTATTTCATTCGGAGTCCCAGAACTCAAGTTATGCCTTTCGCAAGGCTGCTGTCCCGACGGGACAGAACCTCTGTTTTAGGTTTTGCGAGTAGGGAGCAATGTCGGGTTAGATGGGGGTTTGCGTACTGTTTTGTGGTTATGATTGTGATTGTGTGATACCCTTGTGCAGGAGGTGTGACCCTGGGAGTGTCTTCCACTTCCCGCCAATCCGTTGCACGTGGTTGAGGCAAGTGTGTTGTGATGGATAGCGAGTTGTAGGTTGCATGTTGAAATTAGATGGAATTGTCTTTATGATTATGATCATTTGCCATGTTTTAATGATTGCTATGATATGATGAGCATGTTTTAGATGTTGTGTGCTATGATATATCTTGCCATGATATTGATACTGTGTTAATTCATGGAAAAACAAAGGAGAGGCTGCCGAAATATCGGTTTTTAGCATATGTACCTTTGCTGGAATTTATGATTAAATGTGATATTTAGTTGTTGTTTAGCTTATGTTTGGTAACATTCGGGCATATTAAATGCCGGGGTGTTACAGTTGGTATCAGAGCGGGCTGTAGGTCCTTGGAATGTGAATTTTAGTGTCATACCATAGGGTACAACTAAAATATGATGTGGAATATCTTAGAAACATGGCTTAGGTTTCAACTAAAACTTTGTCATAGGATAGCAACATTAAAACTTGCAAAAAAAAAAAGTGGTATAACTAATCTAAAATTTGACACACACTGGATGCACAGTAGGAAAGGGTATGGGTATCGTTTCTTTACGCTTAAATGCTGTAATTAAGCTTTGATGTTGAATGCTTCCTCTGATAATGCATGTTGCTATGTCAATGATATATGTTGTGGTGATAAGAGTGGGGTTGTGGTACCGAAGGGTTTCGGTCACCTCTTTTTGTTTATAGTTAGGGTGAGGTTTGACGGTGTGGCCGGTTAGCGCCATCACCGAAGAACTGTTAACCCCTGTAGGAGAAAAGCGCTTACCCTTTCTGTCGTAAATCGGGTAGTTGATTGGAGACGAAAAGGAAGAGTGAATGGTGGTTTCCTTCGGATGTTCTTTGTCGTTCTGACGGTCGGTGTTTGTTGCTTTTCTTGGCTTTAGCTGTTTTGAACCAAATGAAAAGGTGATGGGCTTTCGCGGATCGTTCCGTATGCGGTGTGTGGTTTTGTCTTCCTTGGGTGAAGACGAAGAAGAGGAGTCTAGTGTTGCGCTTCTTTTGGGTGCCTTTCCGCTTTTGATGCTGTTAATTGCTTTATGAAGAACAAGCATTCGATTTATTCTCGTGGTTGTCTTTCTCCGAGGCTAAAGGAGTTTTGTTCGAGTTGTGCCGCACTGGCCGTCAGGGCTGAAGTTCAGTGGCTTTGTAGGAGTAAGTGGTGTTTGATTTCGTCATTTCTTGGTTTAAGAAATCATCTTTGAAGAACTCTTCTTGTTTCGTGAAAGTTTGGAGTTAAGGTTTTATTTGCAAAGGTTTGATTGAGCGCCTGGTTCCCTTTCGAGAAAACCGTCTTTCAACCTTTTTCCTCATGGGAGTCCTTGAGATTTAAAAATGTTTTGGAGAATTCCTTTACATGACCAAGTTTGGGTTTGTCTCGTTGCAATTTTGAGAGTCAAGTTTCCTTATGAATTTGGGATGAGTTTTAAAACTAAAATGTTGCAAACAAAGTAAGTAGTCTTTTGACTGAAATCGTTTGTCCCCAGTAAGAATTGATGTTTAAGCATGTTATGTAGTAGGTAACAATGTGGTTTATGGATTGATGCGTTGCTAAGTTAAATTTTGAGTCGAATCAATTCAATGTGATTAATATCTCTAGCTTGTGAATAAATAGACTACTAGTGTCGTAGTTTATTCTTAGCGAGAATGATTGAATGCGTTAATGCACATGCTTGGAATCTGTTGCTTTGTTATAAAAGTGCTTATGACCCCCGATCATGTTTAAAAGTTTTAAACCTGGATGCATAGTTAAAACATTAAGATGATGTAGACTGTTGTTTACCGTTAAAGAAACTTTGCTGGTTGTTTAAAGATGTTCAAATTTAATGGAGTAGTAGAGGAATTTAATTGTGTTGCCTAGTGACTTTAATTTGGAAGTTGATTAGAGTTGCTATTTATGTTGTCACAAACCATTAGTATAATTGGAAGTATGCAGCTGTGTTCCTACGATGTTAGTATCGTTGTCAATTGTGAAGACATAGGCTTTGCTGTTTATGATATTGCTAAAGCATTGGGATGGTCTAATCTATTAAATTTGTTTTAATAGTTGGAGTATGTTGTGTAGTGACAATTTGTTATGGTATATGGATAGTGTAACTAAAAACAATGTAGTTGTTTTTATGATTATGCCTATTTATGGATATTGATGATTGAGTAGTGGTGGTAATTGTTTGGATTACTTTTTGGAAGCCATTGTAAAATAGAGGTTATTATAACATGTGACGATGAAGTGAACAATGGATAATAATCATGATGCAAGATTTTAATCTTAATGGTTGCATATCTTAGAATCCTATTTGCGAATTGTATCTTGTAGAGATATTACTTAATTGATGAAATCATTTTATAGATTGAACAAGTTTCGATTGTCGAGACGTTTACATATAGGTGGTATGAAAGTTATTGGTTGGTCACGCTGAAAGTTTTGTTGGAGCACTTGTTTCAAATCTAGAAGATGATGTTATTTGTTATGTTGGTCAGTGGGGATTTTGTTGACTTAGCCTTCGTGGGATGTCTTTTCGTAAGCATCGTAACTTTATTTATTGGGGAAGATAATGAGAGAAAGAATTTGTTTTAAAGCTCTTATTGCAATCCGAGAGGTTTCTCGATGAGTCGAAAGGTGTAATTTGAATGTTTAAAAAGGATAAGAATAGGGTTTCATGTTGAGCTTGTGTTTAAAACCTTCTGGACTGGTTTGGTTGGTTGCCATCTTGGTTGAATGCTTTCGGTTGAGGTGTTTCTTATGTTGAGTTTCAGAGTTTCCCCAAAACTCGTAGTGTTTGGTGTCGACCTTTGGTTTTGGCGAATTTGTTTATTTCGCGTTGTCAGTTGAGTCTACATCCAAAAGTTTTTGAGTGGATCGCGCTCCTTCGCGTCCACACTGGATTATCGTTGGAATAAATTTTAAAGGAAACAGATAGATACAGTGGGTTGTGTTGGAAACCCTTGAGATTTAATTTGTAACTCTTTTTGGCTAGAGTTGGAGTCATTTTGAAAACGTGTGTGATGTTTGCGAGTGCTTCAAATAGGTGGATTTTATGAATGTTTTACAAAGTGATTTTGTTAATGAGGTGTTCCCCTTTTGGAAATGAGTTTCCCTCTTCTTGAGAAAAGTTCGTGATGGTTGTGGGAGCAGATGCTCGACTTGAAATTTTGATGTTCTTTTCCAAAATGTTGAATTTGGATGAAATGCAATGTTGTGCAAGTTCGGTTTTCAATTGATGTGGGTTCTTTTACGACGTGGTGTTTTACTGTCAACTATGCTGCCGTCATAGACTTTATGAATTTCCGCAACCTTCGATGTTAATTGTGTTTCCATCTTGTGATACCGAGGAAGAAGTCTTTTGGTGAATGACTGTTCGGTGTTGTTGTTATATGATGAATGAATGGTGAAAAGTAAACAAGACATCGTTTTTAGATGTTAAATGATAAAGGAGTCGACGAGCCAGGTCGGTGAGAAAGTCATATAAGGATATGTGACTAATCCGGAGTGCTCTTGAAAAGTGTGCATGCATGTCATGAATCGAGATGTCCATTTCTTTCTATTATGAAAAGAAAGAATGAAGAAATTATGGTATTTTGGTTGTGGTGTAGGGAATTTATGCTTCCTTTGTGATTTGGCTTGGATGTTGCCGAATTCTTTCCAAATTGGTTGTTAACGCTTTGGGTTTGAGTTGTTGTGTGTACACTTGGGCTTGATAGCTAAGTGTTTTTGTGTGAGGGCGAGACCCTCTTAAGAAAGGAACCAAATGTGGTTTGGTAAAGTTTTACGATCCTAGCTTGGGGCTAGGTGTTGAACCTTAGTGGTATAAGGGTGGTTTGTGATGGAGGTTGATGTTGTATGGGTTTAACAATTATTAAGAGTAGCGATGGGTGGAAGTGAAGTTGACGGTAGTTCGGTGATTTTGTCATGTTGAGTTTAATGGAGTTTGGTAGTCAGGTTGGTTGTGATAGAAGTATGAAGTGTTTGCCGTGAGGATTCGAGCGTTTTGGGTTGATGGAGCCCTTTGTGGTTGAAACGCCGATTCTGTTTGGGAATGGAAGTGAAGGTCGACCCGTGTGAGGTTGCCCTTAGTTGAACGAGATCAACACTTTGTCGCTAAGTGTTGGTTTTGGGAACTCGTTTGTCGTTTGTTTCCGGTTCTAGTCGTTGTGCGAATGTTTTGTGCTGCAGAGAAGCCTTTTGTCCCTCGGGGACTTTGTTGTTGATTTTTGGCGTTCGTCGGATTCGAGGTCGAATCCTGTTTAAGGGGGGTAGAATGTGACACCACGGATTGTTTAAGTGTTTCTCGCACTGGATAGAGACAAAGCCTCTAAAGAAGTGAGAATTGTTCCATGACACTGGAGGTGCCAGGTTAGAATAGTAAATTAAGATATTTATGGCAGTTGAACAAATGTGGTTAGTGTACTAATTGATATGTGTTGAATAGGTTTGGTGTCATCAGAGGCCTCCGTCCGCTACCACTTGTGGCCATCCTGTAAGGCATGTTGCACGACATCGTTGCCTACTTTCCAGAAAAGGCATGCGGAGGCTGTACTTCATGCTACCACATTGCAAACGCCGTACTGTTGGCGAATGATGACCTACATGGAGGAACAAATTATGAAAGGTCAGCAGCACATGGTGCGTAGCTTCGGAATCACTGAGTACCACTTTGAGGTGACTCTACTGTGCAAAAGGGGATTGGGAACTGACATAACGGCTATTACACACGAGGTTAATCTAGGCCAAGGGGCCATTGGATGGTGTGAATGCATGTCGGGACCCGAATTTGCAAATCCGGACCCTCTGTGTATTCAGGACTAGTCCAGGATCATGCTAGTGCATACAGTCTCAACATCGGTATATATCACAATCATACCCAACGAAATAGTAAAGTACTTTATTGAAAAGAGATATAACTGGTTGCTCAACCTTTATGGTCAAGTTACAAAAGTACGCCTCGCAGGGCTAAAGTCTTACTCAAATTAACTTGCAGCGGAATATAAGAAAAACGCATGGCGCCAACCAATATGCCACAGGCAACTAACTGGGCTCTCCCCCTAGTTCGTCGGCTCCTCCTGGAACTCTTCCTCCAAGGCTGGTGTCGACTTTTCTTCAACTGATGTTGTATAGTGGCAAGGGTGAGTACTTTGTACTCAGCAAGTCATGCACAGAATGCAAACTAATATTCTACATGCATGGCTTAGTACAAGGAATGTTTCCGGGTTCATTTGCAGTAAACAACAATTAGCAAGTAATGTAAGTAGATTTAAAAGCAGTAGAAACATTATAATATCAATAACTATTCCAGGAGTTAAATAAACACTCTTCCCTTACCTAATCCACATTTCCATCAACGTCATCATTTAAACCCGACCAAACTTTTCAAGTCCAAGTTGTTTTCATGAAAGTCTAACCCTTGACTGTAATCCCTGAGCAATGTCCAATGCCGCGAATACGGCTATTCGAATAGATTTTACACTCTGCAGAGGTTATGCACTTTACCCACAAGATACAGCCAAACACCACAAAGGCGAGTGTCCGTAACAAAGTCTTTCGGAAACTTCTAACAGTACCAGTGAGCCTCTCCGGTTATTGCACACTAACCCTTCCCTTAGGAAAGGCGAAGTTTAGGCCAATCAACCGTTAGATGGGTACCTGGCCGCTGCCCCGGTACGCTCCCCCTTACAACTACACAAAAGGTATAGTTGACACCCAGAGGTCCCACAAGTAAGTTATTAGCAACTTAATCAACTAGGTCCGTCCCATTACAGACATGTGGTTGCACGTTTGACTCAGATCAAAGGCTTGCAAGGTTAAGTCCTTAGGGTGACCAGAGCAAGACTACCCGAAGAACCAAACCAACGTTCCCAGTGCCACAACTAGCCCACCAGATCACTCTTGCCACATGCCCCAGTCGAAAACTATTTATCAAACCCCCAGTTGATTACCATGCACCACGTGCCATCAACATCATCATTAATAACACATGACACTTTTCCAAAACAGGTTCCATATCTCATTAAGTCAACATTAACACTTAATTATCGAAAACCATGTCATGTCTACGTGGCAGGTCTAAGTGTTATACTACAACGGTCTAAATACCCATGTTGGCAATCTAACAATGTCCAACTAAGTAATCCTCAACTAGAGTGAAAAGGGGTTCATGGCATACAATTATTTATGTCAAGGTGTCATACAGCAATTCGGTATTTAGCTAATTCCCAGAACTAATCAAAATCATTTCTATTTAAATTAGCATGCAATACTTTAAAACAACATAATTTGCAAAATGGGATCAACATGGTCAAAGCATAACTTGCCTTCAAAGAGTACTTGTTCTTGGTCTTGAGCTGGCTCCTGGGTCAACACTTCTCCTTCGAAGCCTTCGGGCACTTCAACGACTACTCGTGTCGACGATTGGAGAACGGGCTCCCGCCGAGCTTACTTGTTGAACGAGGGATCAACAGGACCCCTTCGCACAAGCTGGTTGGTTGTTCGAGCGATGTGCAAACGGGGGGGGGGGGGAGACACGCGGTGTTTTATCCTGGTTCGGCCCTCTCACTGCCGAGATAATAGCCCTACTCCAGTGTATTGTATCTATGGTGTCTCGAAAAGAGAGTCCTTTTTACAAGTGCCCTTGAGAGGCTTAAATATGGAGGCAGATGGCGCAAAAAAGGTAACTACCCCCTAGATTTACGCCATCAGCCCTTATCTTTAGTAACCGGGATTCGGAGCCCCTTATCCGTGCGATTAGTTGGACTTTGGGCGTATTCCCCTTGATTTCCGGCGGATTGGTTATTTGCTTTCCTTCCTTTGGTATGACCGGGTCCCCCGACCATCTGCCTAGGTATCTTCATGGGCGATACGAGCATGGTTGCTCGTACCTGCCCGTCATGGTCGTGGCGGATGGCCGAACACGCATGCTCGGGTGTTTCCTCGTCTGGGTACATTCCCCGAGCATCTCTGGTGGGGGTCGCATGGTCGGCGGCCTTTTGGTCCCTTAGGGGTTAGGATAGTTTAATCCCCGACAGCTAGCCCCCGAGGCTCAAATGGGGAGTTATTTTTACCCGGACTTTCCCTTGAGCCTAAAAGACCCGAATGAGGGATTAATTCTCTTTGGTCGTGTCTTGCGACCATTCCACGGTGGAAGACGACCCTGTTGCCTTGTTCATCGCCCAGACGACCATGCGGAAGTGGCACGACGTTTGGCGCTTTGATTCCTTCTCCGAGAAGCCTCTCTGTAACGGTAAAGCAGTTTCTCGGAGAACGTGCATTTACTGAGCCGTTTCCTCCGTAACGGACAGCTGCCGTTTCGCGAGGGGTTGTGGCCGCATTTAATGCGCCTTTTGCTTCTCTTTTTAACCCCGGCGATTGTACGGGTAAGACCACTTTGCGTTTTGCTCGGTTCTTGCTCAAAACTTTTTCCCAAGTCCTCAGCGCCCTTCGCGCCTTCCTCTCCACCGCGCCCTTCGGACCTTTTCTCCCCGTCGTAATGGCGCGATTTGGTGTTAGCCACATGAACCGAAGGAGGATCCAGGTTCTTGTGGACGATGGCCACATCGACCCGAGCTCTGCTCGGGTGCCTGGGGTGAAGAAGCACCGGCGCCGCGGGATGGAGAGATCGTCTCCTGTGAGCTCTACGCCGTCAACGGGCTTCGCTTGCCCGAGAGTGACTTTCTTGTCTCCGTACTCGCCTTCTGCGGGTGCGAGATCTCTCATGTCCACCCGAATTCCATTCTCGCTCTTGCGATTTTCTCCTACCTTTGTGAGGCGTTCGTGGGCGTGATGCCCACGGCCAGCCTTTTCTTCCATTTCCACGCTCCTTTCCGCACCGGCGGAAATGACATCGCCGGCTGCGTCTACCTTCATCTTCGGACCAACCGACCATATGAGTACCCCATCGTTTCCTTGAGGGACTCAGTGTCTGGTTGGGCCGACCTTTGGTTCTACCAGAAGAAGATTGAGGGGAGCCAACTGGTCTACACCGGGGAGGCTCCCCCAGCGGCCGAGACGGCGCGCCCTCCCGTGCAGCCCAAGGAGGAACGGATCCTCCGGACCATCAGTGAGCTCGCTCAGATGGGGCTCACTAGTCGGGACGTTGCTCGGGACTTCACCTTCAACCGGGTGTCTCCACTGCGGCGCCGGGAGCATCCGTTTTTCGAGGTGACCGGGTGGCAAGACATCACCCGCGAGGACAACGCTGGTAAGTTCTCTTGGTCCTCTCCGTAATCTTAGCATGTTTCTTGTTTCACACTCTTTTCTCGTGCCGCAGCCCCGGGGATGGACTGGGTCGATGGACGGGTCGCCGAGATGTTCGGCGCTCTGAGGGAAAAAGAGCTGCAAACCGACCGGCAGATCCCCAGGAACGTCCACGACCGCAGTGATGTGGTAAGGGCTCTTGTTTGCGTCTGGCTTTGGGAACACATCCCGAGCTAGTCTCACTTGGTTTTTAGTCGCAGGAAAAGGTCGCCCTCGAGCTCGCCGTGTCGAGCCACGACCAGGCGTCCCAAGTGGTACCCCGACCAGGGGTTCCCGTAAGAAGTCGGCAGGTCGTAGCTGCCGGCCTTCTGCCTCACCTCCTCCTGCCAGGCGCTCAAGGCGTCAAGCTCCGACCAGGCCCCCGGCCAGGCAACATCTGGAATATGCCGACCGGAGGGAGGTAAGGGAACTGCGACGGTGGTTTGTTGGTTTCAAGCGAAAGAAACCGGAACTGATGGATCGCCTGCAACAGCTGGTCGAGGAGGCGAAGAAGGCCGAGGAGGCGGCCAAGTCCTCGGCGAGCAAGGAGCAATTGGAGGAGCAGATCAAGGCCCTCCAAGCTCGTCTTGCGCAGGTGGTCAAGGACCCATCCAAGGCGGAGGAGGAAGAGGAAGATACGGCCCAATTGGTCAGGAGGAGGCAAAGGTCGCCGCCGGGCCCGGTCATGGCACCACAGGGGGCCGACATGGAGGACGTTGACCCGACAATGGCACGAGCTAGCGACGCCGCCGCGGAACGCGTCCTCGCCGTCGCTGAAGCCTACGAGGCCGCTGCGGGCAAGACGGTCGATGCCCCGGGCGAGGAAGCGGAGGATGAGGGTGTCGAGAACTGGGCGCCCGTGGAGCAGGGCGAGGACGTCGAGGATGAGAGTGCTCGCCTGGTGGAAGGTAATCCCTGCGCGACCTTATTTCTTCTTTTGTGTTTCCTTGTGATTTTCCGAGCTAACCCCACTCCGCTTGGCGTGGGCGTGATAGCTCGGTTGCTGTCTTTGGATCTCCGGCAAATGGCTGAGAGGATTATCGACTCTGTAGTGGGCGGCGAGCTCGAGCACATCGTCGACTTGGTGATGGGCGAAGGCTCGGAGGACCCGCCGCAGGCCGACCTCTCGGGAGCCCTCGAGCATGCTTCGGCGATCACTCAGCTCTCTGAGGCCACCGAGCAACTTCCAGCGGTCGCAACTCCGGAGACTTCCGAGCAGGCTCCGGTGGCAACCGGGCCTGCGCCGGACGCAGAGGAGCAGGGCTTGCAGGTGGCTGAGGGGGTCAGAGCCGTGGCCTTGGCCGAGGGGACGGACGCGGGGCCGAGCATGGATGTGACTCAGGCGGTGGGCCCTGCGGACCAAGAGGTGATCGTCCTCGACCAATTGCCCCCGGCCGAGAGACACGGGGCGGAGGAGCCCGTGGCTGTTGTCCAGCCCCCGAGCTCGGAGGCCGAGCACGGGGATGACCTCCCTGAGCTGCAAGCGCCTGGAGGGGCTCTTCCTCAGGATGACCCCGCTTGGGTCAACCCCTTCTTCCGAGCCGGCGCGACTGACCGTCAAAAGCTCCAGGACAAGTTGGTCAGCCGGGCTCTTCTGGTAAGAATTTTTGTCGTGCCTACTTACTGTTGCGCTGATGTCTTCGAGGTGACCTCTAACTTTTGTTTTCCCTTGCTCGTAGTTCGCTGCCAAGGCCATGGAGGATATCGACGCCTCCACGGTCTCTGCGGAAGAGTTCTGGGGCTACCATAATGAGCAAGATGTCAAGATCGCCGATCTTGAGCTTCGGATCTCCGAGGTGCGTGCCACCGACCTGAAGGAGCTGGAGTCGGCGAAAAGCCTTATCGCCGAGCTTCGGGATCGACTCCTTCAGAGCGAGACGGCGAAGGCCACCTCAGAGCGAAGGTGCGCCGACCTGGAGGAGGAGCTGAGAAAGCTACGGCAGGAGGTTCCCGACCTTCGCCGCGCCGCACAAGAAGCTCGGGAGCGCGGGGTGGCCCAACTCAAGGAGACACAACGCCTCCGGGAAAGCGCTGCCGAGCTTGATTCTCTTAAGGAAGAGCTTGCTGCCCTCCAGGCCGAGCGTAGGGGACAGCCGTAGGCGTTTATATTTTAGTTTTTGCCTGTAGCCCTGCAAAGAACTTGTTAACCAGTAATGGAAATGTAGAAATTTTACACTTACTGTTCTTTTGCCGACTTCTTACTGGATGCCTTTTGCTCTTTTGCCGACCTTGTATGGGGTGCCCCCTTTTTTGTCTCTGCAAAGAAAGAAATAACCATGCGAGCAAAAAATTGAGAAAGGGAAATGTTCGTCCTTCCCTACGAGCCCCCGCTATGGACAGAGGTCGTGCCCCTGAATTTGCGAGCACGACTTTTGTCCATAGGAGAATTAAGAAATTTGCGAGCACGAGTAGGTCGATGAAGAGATGCTTGCGAACTTAGTCGCGCGTGTAGGATAAACGGGCTTTGCTCGTCAATGCTAGTGTGGAGTTCCTGATCCCAAGTGGGGGCCGAGCTTGAACCGGGCTTGAGTGTACTTGCTCACGATCGTTTCATGCAGCGAAGGGCTACTGCGAATGTTGATCGATGTGAGCAGACGACCAGCCGGTGCTCGGGCTTAATCTCCGGGGGGGAACGCACTTGCATTGTCAGTTTATGCTTGTTTCTCGCACCCGCGGGCAGTTTTTTAGAAAGAACGAGAGAGGCATTGCTTAGTAAGGGAATCGATGGCTGACTAACGATAAAGAATTAGGCTAGAAAAAAGGGTGCCGTAGCGGGCAGCTAAACATAAAATTTACGCAATTGGTCGATGTTCCAGGTGCTGGTGAGCTCGCGACCATCCTCCATCGCTAGGCGAACAGCCCCCGGGCGTGTTGCTGATACGACCGTGTAAGGTCCCTCCCACCTGGGGGTTAGCTTGTTGGCTTTTGACAGGTCCTGAATTCGTCGTAAGACCAAGTCACCAACTTGCAGGGTCCTAGGCCGAACCGACTTGGCCGCATGCCTACGAAGCGCTTGTAGGTAAACTGTGGATCGGAGCAACGCCTGCTCTCGTGTTCCCTCTGCGAGGTCTAGGTCGACGAGCCATTCCATTTCTTGGTCGGTGGAATCCACCAATTGCACCTTTGGGGAACCCAGCACAATTTCTGCAGGAAGAATGGCCTCCGTACCATAAACAAGTTGGAACGGGGTTTCACCCGTAGCCCGACTTGTTGTGGTACGAATCGACCAAAGAACGGGGGGCAACTCGTCCACCCACTCCTGCTTGCGCTGATCGAGGTTCTTAAAGATCCTCTTTTTGATGCCTTGGATTATTTGCCTATTTGCTCGTTCGGCTGCTCCGTTACTCTGTGGATGTGCCACAGAGGCGAAGCAAACCTTGGTCCCGACCTCCTCGCAATAAGCTTGGAACAATTCACTGGTGAATTGAGTTCCGTTGTCTGTGATGAGGCGATTGGGTATCCCAAAGCGCGTTATCACATTGCTTTGGAGGAACCTCTTGGCCGCTTGGGCCGAGATGATTGACACGGGTTCGGCCTCTATCCACTTGGTGAAAGTGTCGATGGCCACGAGCAAGTACTTGCAGCCTTTCCGGCCTCGGGGAAAAGGTCCAAGGATATCGAGTCCCCATGTCGAAAACGACCACGAAAGTGGTATAGTTTGTAGCGCGTATGCTGGTTGATGGACTTTGCGAGCGTGAAACTGGCACGCGCGACAGGTTGTCACGATCAACCGAGCATCCGCTAGGGCCGTGGGCCAATAGTAACCCAGTCGGAAGGCTTTGCTCACAAGTGTTCTGAACGACGAGTGAGCTCCGCACATTCCTTCATGGACGTCACGAAGAAGGTACTGGCCTTCCTCCTGGGAGATGCACCTGGAGAGGACTCCTAATGCACCTTTTCGGTATAAGTCACCTTCGATCAGTTTGTACTGAGAAGATCGCCTTGTTAGCCGGGAACGCTCGGCTTCTTCCTCGGGCAATGTCCCATGCGCAAGGTATTGGACGAATGACGTCATCCAGCTTGCGCATTGCTCGAGGAAGGAGACCCTACCGTCGGTCTCTGGTGCCTCCTCTACAGAGGGAATGGAGGGCTTGTGTAGGTACTCAACGAGTACCCCCGCCGGAGCGGTACTTTGAGAGGAACCGACCTTAGATAGTTGGTCGGCCAGGGCATTGTCCTTCCTGGGGATGTAGAGTACCTCGAAATTCTTGAAGTACTTCTCCATCTTCCTTACTTCGACCAGGTAAAGCGCCATTGAGGTATCGGAACACTGATACTCCTTATTGACCTGGTTCACGACAGACTGTGAATCGCCTTTCACAGTAAGCCGTTGGACTCCGAGCGATTTGCATGCTCACAAGCCGGCCTGGAGGCCTTCGTACTCTGCAGCGTTGTTGGTCGCAGCAAAGTGCAATTGGATGGCGTACTGGAGTTGTTCTCCATCGGTGGAGAGCAACACGACCCCAGCCTCGAGCGTTCGAATGCTCGGGATCCGTCGAAGTACATGGTCCAGTGAGCCTTTTTGCACTGGTCGGCTCATGTGCTGAAGGTACTGGGGCTGTCCATTCCGCCACGAAGTCTGCCAAGACCTGGGACTTGATCGCTGTGCGAGCCGAGAACGTTATCTCGAACTCGGCGAGCTCCATGGCCCATTTAGCTATACGGCCGCTGGCGTCCTGGTTTCTCAGGATCTCTCTGAGTGGGAAGCTGGTCGGGATCGTGATCCCGTACGCTTGGAAGTAATGGCGTAGCTTTCTGGAAGCCATCAGCAGTGAGTACAGAAGTTTCTGGACCTCGGGGTAGCGCTCCTTCGGTCCGTGTAGCACTTCGCTAATGTAGTAGATGGGTCGCTGGATGCCATCCCTTTCCACCGTTAGTACCGCGCTTACGGCCTACGGGGTTGCCGCTAGATATAGCAGCAATTCTTCCTCCGTTTTTGGAGTGACCAAGACGGGTGGATTGGACAGGTACTGATTTAGTTCTTTGAAGGAACGATCAGCTTCTTCCGTCCATGCGAAACCATCGTGCTTTCGAAGGGCTTTGAAGAAGGGCACACCACGCTCGCCTAGTCATGAGATAAAGCGGCTCAAGGCGGCCATCCGGCCGGTCAAGGCTTGTACTTCTTTCACGCACGTGGGTGGCCTCATATTCTCGATGGCTTCAATTTTCTCTGGATTCGCTCCAACTCCTTATGGTCCGATCATGTAACCGAGGACTTTGCCGGCCTTTACACCAAAGACGCATTTTTCTGAATTCAACTTTATTTGGTGATGATTGAGATTACAGAATGTTTCTTCTAAGTCGGCGACGTGGCTTGAGGCGAGCTTGCTCTTGACGACTATGTCGTCGACATACACTTCCAAATTCCGACCTACTTGGCCCGTGAAAGTTTTCTGCATGAGGCGCTGGAATGTTGCTCCAGCGTTCCTCAGACTGAAGGACATGGTCGTGTAGTAGAAAGTACCGAACGGGGTGATCAAGGAGGTCTTTTCTTCCTCTTCGCGGGATATGCTGATCTGATGATATCCCGAGTAAGCATCGAGGAAGCTCGTGATCTGAGACTCCGTCGTCGCGTCGACCAGTTGGTCTATGCGAGGCAGTGGGTAGTTATCTTTGGGGCACGCGGCGTTTAAGCCCATGTGGTCGACGCACATGCGCCATTTCCCCCCTTTCTTCATGACTATAATTGGGTTGGCTAGCCACTCCGAGTGCTCGACCTCTCTGATGAAGCCGACTTTTAGCAGCTTGTCGAGTTCTTCCCGGATGATCGCTTGCTTTTCTGGGGAGAACCGCCTGAGCTTTTGTCGCACTGGCTTCTTATCGGGCTGAACTGCTAGCCTGTGCTCGATCACCTCCCTTGGGACCCCGGGCATGTCGGATGGTTCCCAGGCGAACGTATCCGGGTTTGCTCGGAGGAAGGTGATGAGCTCGAGTTCCTATTTGGGGTCTAGAGAAGACACCAAATGCACGACCTTGGTGGGTTCCAACTCATCGAGCGGAACAGCTTTGGTCTCTCCTCCGGGCTGGAGGGCGACCTTGGGCCGGGAGTGCTTCGGCCCTTGGTCGGGTATGCGCATGGGCAGCTGGCCGAGCATGTCCAATGCCCTCTTGTCGCAACTTAGCGCGGATTTGTGATTCCCCTTCACGGTTATGACCCCGTTTGGTCCGGGAACCTTCAAGCATTGATATGCATGATGCGAGGCGACCATGAACTTGGCCAAAGCTGGCCTGCCAAGGATGGCGTTGTAGGCTGATTCGAAGTCGACCACCTCAAAAGTGATCAGCTCCGTGCGGAAGTTGCTCGGACTGCCGAAGGTTACGGGCAAGACGACCTGGCCCAAGGGCTTAATCGAGGTGCCCGGGACTATCCCGAAGAAGGGCACCGCAATGCTCTTGATCTTGGAACGGGGGATCTGCATCTCGTCCATGACCTTAGCGGAAATGAGGTCCAAGGAGCTTCCGGAATCTATGAGAACCCGACCAACGACAGTGTTGCTGATGGTGGGACTTACGACCATCGGAAGCTTCTGTGGCTTGGTCATTCCGAGGGGACAATCATCCTTGGAGAAAGTAAGGGACAACTCAGACCATTTGAGCTGCTGCACAGGAGGCTTACCCTGGGTAACATGGTGTACTTCCTGTGCGGCGTCCTTCAGATCCCGGCGAGATTTGTAGGCGGAGGAGCCCCCAAAGATAACCGCGATATGATTATCGGGCTCCTGATACTCCATGTCGTCGTCTTTATCTTCAACGGGCTGCTTGCCCTTGCTGTTCTCACCTTGTTCTGGAAGCGACGGCATGGGGCCTTTTCCGCTGTAGAACTGCTCCAAGCGGTAGGTGCACGTCCGACAATTCCGCAGGTCATGCCCGTAAGCCTGATGGAGCGGGCAGTAGGGACCACTCCTTGGGCCTTCCTGGTCGCTCCGGTCTCGAGGCCGGTTTTGCTGCCCTCTGGCCCGAGCATTGAACCCCTGGCGCGGCGGTTGGGATGTTCGGGGCTGACGCTGCTCCACGGCTGCGACCAAGCCCGGCGAGGGTTGCTTCTTCTTCTTCTTCTTGATCTTTTTGTCCACGACGTTTGAACCCTTCTTGTTGGCTAAGGTTTCTAACCCGGGCTGCGGTGGTAGCTTTCCTTCGTCCAACATTTTCTTTCATTGGACGGCCTCATCGGCATTGGTGCATCTGTCGGCCATGCGGAAGAGCTCGTTGGCCGTCAAGTCCGGATGGATTTCTAGATCCTGTGTGAATCGTACGTCGCGTACTCCGAACTTAAAGGCCCGAACGACGGCCTCATCCGATATGTTCGGGATCAAGTTTCAGACTTGGATGAACCTCTGGACGAACTACCGCAGGGTTTCACCTTCCGTTTGGATTAGGCGGTCGAGATCGCGCTCTTTTCCTGGACGGATATAGCAGCTCTGGAAATTAGTTCGAAGTGCCGTGCTGAGCTGCCCCCAGGATCATATGGACCCTTCCTTTTGGTTGAAGAGCCAAGTACGAGCAGCCCCATCCAGAACTGTCGGGAGGTAATTCGCCATTACCCCCTCGTCGCCGCCGGCGGCCAAAATCGCGGTGGTGTAGATCGAGAGGAATTCGTCCGGGTTCTGAGTCCCGTTGAATCTCTCAATATGCCCGGGTTTGAACTTGTTCGGCCATGTAACATTCCGGAGATAGCTCGAGAAAGCTTGGCAACCGAAGCTCGAGGTCTCGCGCTGGTGTCTTCGATCGTGGGGGGCCCTATGGGCGTCCCTCGTCCACCGCCCCACCCGAGGACCAAGCCGAGAGAATACCTCCCGAGGATAGTGGGTCGACGACCGCTCAGTCGTGGAGCGCTCGTAGTCTGGGTGGACGTTCGTACGTCGCCTCGAAGTTGTTCGGGATTCGCTCCGTGGGTTCCCGCGGACCAGGTTCACCTCTTGCGCCTCCCTCCAAGCATGGCTCCGGGATTCATCCCTGTGTGAGCGGACGGGAGTATGCCCTCGATGGTTCCAGGAAGCACTCCGGACATCCTTGTCGCGAGGAGGATCTGAGACTCTCAGATCCGCGGCAAGCCTTTCGAGATCCTCGGCTACGACCATCCCCATGGCTTCCAGGTCCAGCTGATCAGGGAAGCTGCGAAAGTCGTGCACGACCGCTGCCAGGGCCTGCAGGCGCTCTCGATTTTGGCGGACAGGCGGCGGAGAGCTCCCGCGGCGTTCTGGTGCGCGATCAGGTGTCCGACACTCGCGGGAGTTTCCTCGGGTGGAGTTCCTTTCCCGGGATCCCCGCCTTTCTCTGGGTTGGCGGTGTATGCTCGCGAGGGTCTTGCCCAAGGATGCCTCCAGATGGTGCCTGGCCGCCTCATAGCGGCCGCGTTTAGCACCCCTCGAGGACTCCACCTCGGGCTCAATACGACTCCCGGCCATATTGACGTGGCGCGAATGGGACGAGCGTGAAGGGGACATCATTGTATCTCCCTGAGACGCTGTCTCGCGATCGAACTCGACGTGGTTCGGCAAGCCCAGACCATCGTAGAGTCTGTCGTAGTCATCCTCGTCATCACCGAGGGCAATGTTCGAAGAGCGGGGGACTGACCCCCGTGCTCCGGATCCCGGGGAAAGACTCCCGGATTCGGTGTGACCTGCAGGGTTGGTCACGCCAGCTGCGCCGTTGCCGGCGTAGTACATGTCATCATCTTCGACGTCGTCGAAGGCACAAAGACTCAGAGTATCCCCCGAATTTGACATCCTCGTGGATCCCAAATCGTACGGGAATTTCACTGTCGTCCCCACGGATGGCGCCAGCTGTCAACGATTGGAGAACGGGCTCCCGCCGAGCTTACTTGTTGAACGAGGGATCAACAGGACCCCTTCGCATGAGCTGGTTGGTCGTTCGAGCGATGTGCAAACGGGGGGGGGGGCGAGACACGCGGTGTTTTATCCTGGTTCGGGACTCTCACTGCCGAGATAATAGCCCTACTCCAGTGTATTGTATCTATGGTGTCTCGAAGAGAGAGTCCTTTTTACAAGTGCCCTTGAGAGGCTTAAATATGGAGGCAGATGGCGCACAAAAGGTAACTACCCCCTAGATTTACGCCATCAGCCCTTATCTTTAGTAACCGGGATTCAGAGCCCCTTATCCGTGCGATTAGTTGGACTTTGGGCGTATTCCCCTTGATTTCCGGCGGATTGGTTATTTGCTTTCCTTCCTTTGGAATGACCGGGTCCCCCGACCATCTGCCTAGGTACCTTCATGGGCGATACGAGCATGGTTGCTCGTACCCGCCCGTCATGGTCGTGGTGGATGGCCGAACATGCATGCTCGGGTGTTTCCTCGTCTGGGTACATTCCCCGAGCATCTCTGGTGTGGGTCGCATGGTCGGCGGCCTTTTGGTCGCTTAGGCGTAAGGATAGTTTAATCCCCGACAACTCGTAATGCATGCAAATAGCAATAAATAAATAAACATGAGACAAAAAGTGTCCAAACATCCAAATAAAGTCCATAAACAGAGAGAGCATACTTTTATGAATTTTTAGGAATTTGAATCGTCAAATTCGGAGTTAAAACGCAAAAGTTACAAGCGTTTAAAGTTTAAATAATCAATTAAATAAATATTACAGATAAAAACTTTGGTCGAAAAACTAAATAAAAATCATATTTGAGTAGAGCTCAATTTTATAAAAATTTAGAAACTGCAATCGTTCAAATCGGAGTTAAAATGCAAAAGTTATAAGCGTTTGAAGTTTCCAAAATTCAAATAAAACAATAAACCGAATTTTCCTATTTATTTTTATACTGAAAATCTGAATAATGACATCAGCAAGATGTCAGCGTGGAATTTCAATTTCCACCAAATTATTTTTCTAAAGGAAAATCGATTTATTGCGTCGGCTGACGTCAGCCGGTCCATGGACGTGTTCGATGTTCGGGCTCGGTCCACCGTGGACCTGGTCCACGGGTGCACGTGCCTCTAACAAGTGGGACCCAGTGCTAACGCCAGCGCTGACGTCAGCACGGCTGGCCAAATGGCTCTGACACGCGGGCCCCTACCGTGACGTCAGCGTGACGTCACGACTGATGTGATGTTGCGGTTCGGCTGAGCCGCTAAAACGCGGGTCCGGCCTGTCAGCGACCCACGCCACGTCCGCACGGACGCGACGGTTCGGCTCCAGTGCATTTGGCACGATCTGGGCCATTGGTTTGAATTCCAATGGGTCAGATTGGATCTAAGTTTTCGCACGTTGGGTTAACGCGGTTGATCTGGGCCGTACGATTCGAATCGGACGGTCCATATCCGATCGGGTTTCACCGTCGCTGGGGGACGACGTGGCATGACCCGGGGTGCGACACGCTGCTCGATTTCCACCGTTCGATCTTGATCGAACGGCCTAGAACGCATCTTGTCAGTGTATTCTACACCAGGGTGCCCACGTCACCGCAATAGAAGTGGTCGTCCGGCGAACAGGTGGCGTTCAGGCCACATCGCCGGCGGCCAGTCCAGGTGGTCACCCAGCGTACAAGTGGCATTCAGGCCACGACGCTGGCGGCCAGTCCAGGTGGTCGCCCAGCGTACAGGTGGCGTTCAGGCCACGACGCTGGCGGCCAGTCTGAGTGGTCGCCCAGCGTACAGATGGCGTTCAAGCCGCGACGCTGGCGGCCAGTCTGAGTACTCGCCCAACGGTCAGGTGGCGTTCAGGACACATCGCCGGTGTACAGCAAGGGTAGTCGCCCAGTGGACAGGTGGCGTCCAGGCCACCCCATGGGCGCTTTGTTCCCGAAGCCATCTCATAGTCTGCACCACGTCACAGAGGGTCAAAGCCATTTAATGCATGTCACGCGCATTAAATGAAGATAGTGAGGGCTACAGTATGGCGGCGCATGTTTCCCATACGTGCATTTATTGCTGGTGGCATCACGAAGACACCCCCTCTCATTGACAGGGCAGGCAAGACTAACAGGCCCGCGGGACCAAGGCAAAGACGCTCGTGTTAGAGTATTAAGTGCAGTGTAAGAACAGTGACAGGTGTATTAAATGTTGTATGACCGTGTAATAAGGGTGTACAGTGTGCACTGTAGTAGCAAGCCTCCATGCATCCCGGTCAGTCTCAGTATAAAAGGGAGCTGGGGTGCAAGTAAGGGGGGGGTTCCAAACAACTAGGTTGGAGAGACTAGGTCGGAAAAACTTAGACTGAAGAAAGGGGAGATCATTCTCCCGAAGAACAAGAAAACACAGCCACAAGCAGGACTAGGGTTGTTACTCCTCAGGAGGGCCCGAACCTGGGTAAACCCTGGTGTCTCCCCGCGTGATTCGCCATTAATCCCATCTTCCTCCTCTTTTAAGCAATCTCTACGCAAGCCCCCTGACCGAACTTCATCCATACCCGATTCAGGGGTATCTGTTGGCTCGTACGCCGCCAGGTGCGCCAGGTAGGGGGGTTCAGTAGCTAGATTGCTCCTTTTCTTGTTCACCCTTTTTGAAGCCTGCAAGGAAGCTTGGTAGTCACCAGCATGGCGGATTCACGCTCCAAGCATGGTGACCTACCCGAGGAGAGCAGCGCTCGCAGCCGGTCCCGGCACCCGGTCAGGGCGTCAGATCTCCAGGGGCCCTCCGCTCAGGGAGGGATGCGCGTTGCTTCCGCGCTTGGTGCCCAGCCTGTCCGACGGTGTTTGACGATGGGAGGCCACACCCCGACGCAAAATCTGCATACGGCCCGGCTGCTCCTCGATCATCCTCCAGTGGCGCTAGAGGGCGAGACCCCGACCGCTCCATGGCTACGGGATATCGCCCGCCTAGTGGATGCTGCCCAGCAGCAAGTCGAGGCGGCGAACCAGCCAGACATCTCCGACGTTTGGCGGCAAGATGCACGCGCAATTGATGCGCAGGGCTTCAGCCGTCCTAGTACCCATTCCCCCGGCCAGGAAGCCCAGGGTAAGGGAAAGGGTGCACTGGTCGCAGCCCCCTCTACTACCGGGGGATGTGCGCATGCGCCCATCCCTCCTCGTGGTCCCCCCAAGTCAGCAGGGGACTACGAGAATCTGAGGGCACGCCTAGATGGAAGACGGACCCGGCGCGATGCTGACTTGTGCGAGGTCCACAAGTGGCGTCACGAATCTACTCAGCGTTGCGCTACCCAATCAACGCCTAGCGGATGGGCAGAAGATTCACCCCCTGATTCTCGGGAGAGCGTAGATTCGCACTCCTCGACCCCTACTCGGGATCGAGGAGCGGGCGAACGACGTCGCTCCCCGTACAACGTTAGATGCCAGGCGTTTTCCCTCCGCCTGCGTCAAGCTGCATGGCCGGAGATGTTCCGCCCTGCATCCATCGAGAAGTACGATGGCACCACCAATCTGGAGGAGTTCTTGCAGATTTACACCACGGTGGTGCGTGCAGCGGGAGGGTCTGAGAAGATCATGGCCAACTATCTACCGACATCACTAACAGGCTCTGCCCGCTCTTGGCTACTAAACCTTCCGCAAGGCTCTGTGCACTCATGGGAGGAGTTGTGCGACCTTTTCGTCGCCAACTTTCAGGGCTCCTACACTCATCCAGGCGTGGATGATGACCTTCATGCCCTGGAGCAGACGAAGGGGGAGTCCCTGAGGGAGTTTATCCGACGGTTTAGCCATTGCCGCAACACGATACCCCAGATCTCCGAGCAGTCGGTGATCATTGCATTCCGGAGAGGGATCCGGGATCAGAAAATGCGGGAGAAAATGGCAACCCGCACCATTTCGACCACTTCCGAGCTATTCTCCCTGGCGCATAAGTGCGCCAGGGCGGCGGAGGCCCGAGAGGGTGCAGCGAGGCCTTCTGGCCCTAGCGAGGCGGGAATCTCGAAGTCCTCCGACCGCAAAAAGAAGAAGAAGCGCAAGGAGGCCAGCGTTAGAGAAGTCCTGGCTGCGGAGTCGGAAGCCAAGTCCCAACGGCGTGACAGCCGGGACAGGAGAGGTGATCGTCGGGACCCGCGCGGCGACCGCAGGGACCGCCGCTCACCCCGCCGAGAAGACAATAGGGGCAAATCCTATTGCCCCATTCACAGAACCAGTGGACATGACTTGGCGGATTGCCAGGTCGTGACCAAGCTGGTGGAGCAGCGGCTCAAGAAACGCCGCGAAGATGACTGCGAAGATGACGATGAAGAGACTGCTCCGCTTGCTTTTCAGCAGGTGGAGCACACTGTGGCGTTCATCCATGGTGGTTCTGCCACCTACTCCTCGAACTCACAGTTCTAGCGAGAGCTGAGGCAGGTGTGCGCCACAACACCGGCCCCCGGGACGAGTAGGCCGCTGAAATGGTCGGAGGAGCCGATCACTTTCAGCCGGGCTGACCACCCGGAAAACACCTCCGGCCCGAGCCATCTCCCGATCGTGGTTTCTCCCACGGTCCGGGATGCAAGACTCGGACGGGTGCTTATCGATGGAGGAAGTTCTATCAACCTCTTATCGGTTGGGGCATTTAAGGCACTCCAGATTCCCTACGAGGAGTTGCGCCCAGCCCCTCTCTTTTACGGAGTTGCCCCTGGGGTAGGTTTAACGCCCCTAGGGCAAGTCCGGCTGCCTGTCACGTTCGGAAGTGTTGAGAACTTCCAGACAGAGATAGTCAGTTTTGAGGTCGCTGACTTTGACCTCCCTTACAATGCGTTGCTTGGCCGCCCAGCTTTGGTCAAGTTCATGGCAGCCACGCATCACGCTTATCTGATGGTCAAGATCCCTGGGCCCAGTGGCCCAATAACTGTGGGAGTGGATCGACTGGAAGCCCTGCGCCTCAGCAAACAGGTGCAGGACCTGGCCGGTGCCACCTGCTCAGCACGCAGCAAAGACGACTGCCTGGAGGTCCCCCCGGTTAAGGCCCGCGCTTCACCCGGTCCGTCGGGTGAGGTGAAGGTGGTCCCCGTGGGTGAGGACTGATCCGGGAAGGTCGTAAAGATCGGTGCCGACCTCGGCGCCAAATAGGAAGACGCGCTCATCACCTTCCTCTGGTCCAACTTGGATGTGTTTGCCTGGGAACCATCTGAAATGACCGGGGTCCCTAGGGAGGTGATCGAGCACCGATTGGCAACGCTCCCTGGAGTGCACCCAGTCCGGCGAAAGGTCCGGAGGCAGGCACCAGAGCGACAAGATGCCATTCGGGACGAAGTGGAGAAACTGCTGCGCGTTGGTATTATACGGGAGGCCGCCTACCCAGAATGGTTAGCCAACCCTGTGCTTGTCAAGAAATCGAACGGGAAGTGGCGGATGTGCATTGACTTCACTGACCTCAACAAGGCCTGCCCCAAAGACCCGTACCCGCTGCCACGGATAGACATCATCGTCGACTCCACAGCGGGATGTGAGGCATTATGCTTCCTGGACGCCTACTCTGGCTACCATCAGATCAGTATGGCGCAGGAAGATGAAGAGAAAACTGCGTTCATGACCCCACTAAGTGTTTATTGTTATATCAGAATGCCTTTTGGGTTGAAGAATGCTGGCTCAACCTATCAGCGAGCCATGCATATTGTGTTTCAGTCACAAATCAGAAGAAATCTTGAGGTATATGTTGCTGACCTGGTGGTGAAATCTAAGAAGACTGCCGGGCTTGTTGAAGATTTAGGGGAGACTTTCTCCCATCTTCAGCAGAATTGTTTAAAGCTTAACCCTGAGAAGTGTGTTTTTGGTGTGTCGTCTGGAAAACTGCTTGGGTTCCTTGTTTCCATCTGTGGGATCGAGGATAACCCAGAAAAGATAGCGGCCATTGAAAGGATGCAGCCCCCCACATGACTCAAGCAAGTACAGTGCCTGACTGGCCACTTGGCCTCTCTCGGCCAGTTCATAGCCCGGCTGGGGGAAAGGAGCCCCCCCTTTTTTCAAGTTATTAAAGAAGACCAACTCTTTCGAGTGGACTCCAGAAGCCCAGCAAGCGTTTGAAGAGCTAAAGAAATACCTCTCCTCACCGCCGGTGCTCGTTGCTCCTGAGCCGGGTGAACCGCTGCTGTTGTATGTGGCGGCCAGCCCGGCGGTTGTGAGCGCGGCGATGGTGGCGGAGCGGGAAGGCGTCCAGCGGCTGGTTTACTATGTTAGCAAGGTATTGCATGATGCAGAGACAAGATACCCCTAAGCCCAGAAGATGGTGTACGCCGTGTTAGTGGCGTCTAGGAAGTTGCGGCATTATTTCCAAGGGAGGGAGATCACATTGGTTTCTTCTTATCCACTGCGTGAGATCCTTCATAATCGCGAAGCAGAAGGCCGCATCGCCAAGTGGTCCGTGGAGCTGGGGGAGTTCGGCCTTAAATTCGCCCCCCGCACGGCAGTTAAAAGTCAAAGGCTGGTGGATTTCGTCGTCGAGTGGACCCCCGCCAGCACCGAAGTTGAAGAAGTTCCCGCGCCCTCTCCCTGGACTCTTTACTTCGATGGTTCCCTCAGGATCGAAGGCTCGGGGGCTGGGGTCCTCCTGGTTTCTCCGACCGGGGACCTCCTCAAGTATGTGGTCGTCCTGGACTTCAAGGCCACGAACAACGTTGCTGAATACGAGGGCCTGCTGGCAGGGCTTCGCGCTGCGGCAGCCATCGGTATTCGGCACCTGCAAATCAAGGGCGACTCCCTGCTGGTCGTCAACCAAGCAAGAAAAGAGTTCTCCTGCTCTGACCCTGTCATGGCGGTGTACCTAGCAGAGGTCAGAAAGATGGAACGGTATTTTGACGGGCTGGGATATACTCATATACCCCGGCGCGATAACTACTTGGCGGACGGGCTTGCGCAGCTCGTTTCGACAAGATCCCCTGTGCCGGTCGGGGTCTTTGAGGAAAGGCTTCCGCGACCGTCCATCGCAGCCCTCGTTCCTGGTGGGGACGATGGTAATGCTACTCCAGCCCCCGCTTTGGAGGGGAGAGTAGAACCGGTGGAAACGTCTGGCCAGGCGGAGTACCCGGGCGACCACCGTGTGGTCGCCTCGCTTGACCGGGAAGGCACATGGATGGATCCGATCCTGGCCTTCCTGCGGGATCAGGTGTGCCCCGACGATGATGCGTCAGCAGAGAAGATAGCACGAAAGGCCAAGTGCTATACCCTGGTGGGCGGGGACCTGTACCGCTGGGGTAAAAACGGAATTCTTCTAAAGTGCATCACTCGGGAAGAGGGGAGCATTCTTCTCTCTGATATCCAAGGAGGCGTGTGCGGGAGCCATATGTCCGGTCGAACGATGGTGGGAAAAGCTTTCCGCCAAGGGTTCTATTGGCCAACCGCCCTCCAGGATGCTTGCGAGTTGGTGAGGAGATGCGAGGTGTGCCAGTTCCATGCCAAGCAAATCCACCGACCAGCCCAAGCTCTTCAAACCATCCCGCTCATGGCCCTTCGCGGTCTGGGGGCTGGATATCCTGGGTTCGTTCCCGCGGG
Source organism: Rhipidocladum racemiflorum (assembly GCA_036346355.1). Classification (NCBI taxonomy): domain Eukaryota; kingdom Viridiplantae; phylum Streptophyta; class Magnoliopsida; order Poales; family Poaceae; genus Rhipidocladum; species Rhipidocladum racemiflorum. Next base: position 73,706,665 of record CM070571.1, read on the forward strand.
CCACAGGGGGCTACACCCATCTGTTCGTCACCGTTGACAAGTTTACTAAGTGGGTGGAAGCCGAAGTAGTGAGAACCATTACCGCTACTGCAGCAGTCAAGTTCACGGGAGGAATCTTCGCCCGTTTTTGGGTCGCCAATCGCATCATCACCGACAACGGCACACAGTTCACTAGCGCGACCTTCTTGGATTTCTGTGAAGAAATGGGCACCAAGGTCTGTTTTGCCTCGGTGGGTCACCCAAAGAGTAATGGCCAAGCTGAGCGGGCCAATGCGCTGGTGTTGAAGGGCCTCAAGACCCGGGCGTTCGATTGACTCCACAAGCGCGAAGCCCGGTGGACTGAAGAACTCCCTGCTGTGCTGTGGTCGCTCCGTACCACCCCCAGCCGGGCCACCAGGGAAACTCCCTTCTTCCTGGTCTACGGCGCTGAAGCTGTTTTGCCTTCGGAGCTGGCCTTGGGATCGCCACGAGTCGCGGCGTTCATGGAGGAAGGCCAGGAAGATCTACGATGGGATGAAGCCAACCTCTTGGAGGAGGTGCGAGACCGTGCAGCCTTGCGTGCTGCGCGGTACCAGCAAAGTCTCAGGCGGTACCACGCCACCCGGGTCAACGAGAGGACACTAGCAGTAGGCGACCTGGTCTTGCGAAAAGTTCAGTCGCATGCCAGGTTGCACAAACTGTCTCCCTGGTGGGAGGGCCCCTTCAAGGTGGTCTCAGTCTCTCGGCCCGGGGCGGTCAGGTTGGCCACTGAGGACGGGGAAGAGCTGGCGAACTCCCAGAATATAGAGCACCTGCGCAAGTTCTATCCCTGAGGTGACTGTAAGTACCGGGCTGTATACCCCGACCAGTGGGAGTGTGTTTCCCTCTCCTTGGCCGGTCGGGTGAAGCCTCTGTTTAAATCAATGTCGGGACCCGAATCTGCAATTCCGGACCCTCTGTGTATTCAGCACTAGTCCAGGATCACGCTAGTGCACACAGGCTCAACATCGGTATAAATCACAATCATACTCATCGAAATAGTAAAGTACTTTATTGAAAAGAGATATAACCGGTTACTAAACCTTTATGGTCAAGTTACAAAAGTACGCATCGCAGGGCTAAGTCTTACTCAAATAAATCTGCAGCGGAATAATAAAGAAAACGCGTGGCTCCAACCAATATGCCACAGGCAACTGACTGGGCTCTCTCCCTAGTTCGTCGTTTCTTCTTGGATCTCCTTCTCCAAAGCTGGTGTTGACTCTTCTTCAACTGATGTTGTATTGTGGCAAGGGTGAGTACTTGGTACTCAGCAAGTCATACACAGAAATGCAAATTAATATACTACATGCATGGCTTAGTACAAAGGAATAGCTCATGGTATATTTGCAGTAGAACAGCATTTGATAAGTAGCATAAGTAGATTCGAAAGCAGTAAACACAATATATTGTCAATAACTTTTCCAGGAGTTAAATAAACATTCCTTCCTTTCCTAATCCACATTTCCATCAACGTCATCATTAAACCAAATCCAACTTTCCAAAACCAAGTTGTTTTCATGAAAGTCTAACCCTTGACTGTAATCCCCGAGCAATGTCCAATGCCGCGGACACGGCTATTCGAATAGATTCTACACTCTGCAGAGGTTATGCACTTTACCCACAAGATACAGCCAAACACCACAAAGGCGAGTGTCCATAACAAAGTCTTTCAGAAACTTCTAACTACACAAGTGAGCCTCTCCGGTTATTGCACACTAGCCCTTCCCTTAGCAAAGGCGAAGTCTAGGCCAATCAACCGTTAGATGGGTACCTGGCCTCAGCCCCGGTACGCTCCCCCGTACAACTTACACAAACGGTGTAGTTGACACCCAGAGGTCCCACAAGTAAGTTATTAGCAACTTAATCAACTAGGTCCGTCCCATTACAGACATGTGGTTGCACGCTTGACTCAGTTCAAAGGATTGCAAGGTTAAGTCCTTAGAGTGACCAGGGCAAGACTACCCGAAGAACCAAATCAACATCCCCGGTGCCACAACTGGCCCACTAGATCACTCTTGCCACATGCCCTGGTCGAAAACCATTTATCAAACCCCAAGTTGATTACCATGCACCACGTGCCATCAACTTCATCATCAATAACACATGACACTTCTCCAAAACAGGTTCCATATCTCATTAAGTCAATATTAACATTTAAATGTCAAAACCATGTCATGTCTACGTGGCAGGTCTAAGCATTGTACTACAACGGTCTAAATACCCGTGTTGGCAATTTAATAGTGTCCAACTAATTAATCCTCAACTAGGGTGACAAGGGGTTCATGGCATACAAGTACTTATGTCAAGGTGTCATACATCAACTAGGTGTTAACTAATCCCAAGGTGAATCAAAATAGCTTCTAATTAACTTAGCATGCAATACTTTGAAACAACATAATTTGTAAAATGGGATCAACATGGTCAAAGCACAACTTGCCTTCAAAGAGTACTTGTTCTTGGTCTTGAGCTGGCTCCTGGGTCAACACTTCTCCCTCGAAGCCTTCGGGCACTTCAACGTCTACTCGTAACGCATGCAAATAGCAATAAATAAATGAACAATTGACAAAGAGTGTCCAAACATCCAAATAAAATTCATAAACAGAGAGAGCATAATTTTATGAATTTTTAGGAATTGGAATCGCTCAAATCGGAGCTAAAATGCAAAAGTTATAATCGTTTAAAGATTAAATAATCAACTAAATATTTTTATAAATAAAAAATTTAGTCCAAAAAATTAAATAAAATTCATATTTGAGTAGAGCTGAATTTTATAAAATTTTAGAAATTTGAATCATTCAAATCGGAGTTAAAATGCAAAAGTTATAAGCATTTGAAGTTTCAAAATTCAAATTAAACATTAAACCGAATTAATAATTCATTTTCTTTTTCGGAAAATCATTTATTGCGTCATCAGGACACGTGTCGGCTTCCGATTGGTCGGCTGACGTCAGCCGGTCCATGGACGTGGTCCACGGTTTGGCTCGGGTCCACCGTGGACTCGGTCCACGGCACGTGTGCTGCTGACAGGTGGGACCCCTCGGATGACGTCAGCGAGGCCTGGCCACACGATACTGACAAGTGGGCCCCACCATGACGTCATTGCTGATGTCACCGCACGGCTGGGACAGCCGCTGACAAGCGGGCCCATCATGACGTCAGCATGACGTCATGGTGCGGTTCGACCGAGTCGCTGACACGCGGGCCCGGCGTGTCAGCGTCTCACGCGCGTACGGCGCTGACCGCGTCGGTCCAACTTTCGGACGCGTGGCTTGATCTCGGTCGTTGATTTGAAATCCGACGGCTCGGATTGGATCTGAGTTTCACGCGTTGGAGTGAACGCGATCGATCTGGGCCGTTGGATCTTGATCCAACGGTCCAGATCCAATCTAGTTCTTACGGGTTTGGGAAACACGTGACTCACCGTAGCTGTCCGATCTGGATCCAACGGTTGTCCGAGCTCGGGTTCCGGCGATGGCGTGCGGCGGCGCGGCAGGCCGGAGACGAAGACGATGACGAGCCCGACGGTATTTCCTTGCGATCCCAGCGTGAAGACTAGCACCTCCCGACGCGTCTCGACGCGAGGAACTCGGATCTGGGCTCAACGGCGGCGGAGGACGGCGAACGGCGGCGGGAACTGACGAGAACCATGGCGGAACCCTAAATCAACTACGGCGAGCGATTACGGGCGAACGGCGGTGGCTCGGGCTTGAAGACTAGGGTCAACGGGTGCGCACGGGAGAGAGCTCCACGATGGTGGCGGCGGCGCATTAAATAGAGGCCTCGGCTTCCGTAAATCACGCGGAAACCGAGGTCGACACGGCTGCGGCGGTAGAGTCCGAATCCCATTCAAATTGGGTGACGTGGCTCAACGTGCACTACTACAGAATTGCCCATCAGAGACGGTTCACAAATATCATCAGAGACGGCTTTGTGAACCGTCTGTAACGATGGGTCAGTAATAATAGAGCCACTTCACAGACAGTTTTATAAACCGTCTGTGATAATAATCTCACAGACGGTTCTTATTTAGAACCGTCAGTGATATATTAAATATACCGACGGTTTGTAATATTAACCGTCTGTGATATAAATCCTATCACTAACGGTTCCTTATACCAACCGTCTGTGATAGTGTAGATATCACAGTCGGTATAGTGTATGAACCGTCTGTGTTATACAAACTATCGCAGACGGTTCACAAATAAGAACCGTCTGTGATATTAACTATCACAGACGGTTCTTATTTGTGAACCGTCTGCGATGTGGCTGTTCATACAACGACCTTTATCTGTTTATTGGCTAGCCTCAGGAAATGCTAGCCATGCCCTCTGAAACAGACATAACACAGAAGCTACATTGCAGTTATACACATAAGCTACTACACAGGAACCAATAGAACAAGGACATAAAGAACAAAGCGTACAAAGACTTAACTGAAGAAGAAGAAAAGTAATATCAATTACCAATATCGCTAAAAGACTTAAAGCTGAACCAAGAAGTAACCAAAGTAGAACAAACATCCAGTTTCGTGCAAAGGAAGCTTACAATCATCTTTTATCTCAGCTCGCAATGATGGTAATTTTTCACAGAGCTTCTCGATGGAATCTACCCTGCTGTAAACATGATATGACAAGCTGTTAACAGCAAAATTATATGGCTAAGAACAACGATGATCTAAGTATAGCAATGTTAAATTATAAAAGTACAGAATAAGCAGATCACTACAAATTCGAATATTCATGATATATATCTCAAATATCAACTATGAATTAGCTTCAAATGATTGCAGCCACAGGTGCAGCTGCCATAAAACTAGTTTAGAATCAACACATACCATAACAACATACCATACCAATCATCTTTTAGAACTGAAGAAGCTCAGCACATACCATAACAACATCCTGAGGGTCCACCTGGAAAACCAACATAGAATATGTGTATTAGAAATTGGTAAAAGTTAATTTGAAGGGTCTACACTACAAGGTACTGAACAAAAAAGCATACACTATAGCTACAGGTAATGACAACAAAAAATAATAGCTTCAGGTAATGACATAAACAAGAGTCATTAGCCAATATATAAGTAAATATACAGTTAAGTACTTGAAGATGGCTCTTGATATGAGATATGCTGACTCCCTTCAGGCCCATGAACTGAAGATCAACACAGAAGCATTATTACATCCATTTCAACGATCACAGAGACATCACAAGCATCATTACATCCATTTCATAGATCATAGATCATCAGATACACAGAGACATTACATCCATCTCAGCGATCATAGATCATCACAAGCACTATCATTACATCCATTTCAGCAAATAAACTGAAAAAATGTGAAGTACCGGAACTCATTTGTAAGAACTACAATACAGCACGTGCGTATGCTCAAAGAATACGTAGAAAAAGCTGCGTCAACAATCTTCACAAATTACAGCACAAGTTTCATAAATTAAAAGCAGTACAAGTGGCAATCTGAGAGAAAAACCTAACTCTTGCAGTTAGGCACCTGCGTAGAACTCGCCTATTTTACTAATGACTTCAGTGACTAGGAAAAAACAAAGTTTTCCTCGAATGGACATAAGATCCTTGTCTTGCAACGAAGTTTTATCCTTACTCATTTGTGTTGCATTGACGAGGAGATGCATGTTATGGCAAACGTAAAATCCACATCGATTATTGCCCTGTCCCTGTTGGTGGCACTGCAAAAATAGAATTGCTTAGTTCGAGAATCATGGCTACGGAGTTTGAAATAGGATTATACTGTATAGAGGATACCGGAAACTTGAAATCGTGCTGCAACGCCTTATCCCCGGCTTGAACAGAAGGATCTCGCAAAGCTTTGACTGTCCTACGTGATTTCGAAAGGTTAGCCTCAGCTATTCCAGGAGCAACAAGCACCTTAAACAACGTGGTTACCTGGTGATTAACCGTGCGATAGGGTTCAAGTCGTGGTTGCCGGTATGTGAGGAATCAACGTAAATAACCCGGTTCTTGGCCAGATGAATTACAATTAGAACCAGTGAAACCTGCATAGGTATGTTGCCATGGTCAATTAGCACCAAAGTATTGTGTGCACATTACAAATAAGAGTATACCAAGTCGGGCGGCACTTACCCTGGTTAAAGGGTAAAAGTATGAAACTTTTATCTTTACGAGCATCCAAGGCATGTCACGTATTCCTCTACCGCTTTTGCATCTTGGTTCATTGTTGGTCATGAGACTAAGAGTGGGTCGAGGAAACCCACCGATGTATTGTTCGTTCTCGCTTCGCGTATCATGAATCTATATATACAAAAGTTAGGCAAAGGGGTCACTTCAAATATATATATATATGACATTTATCGGTATTACAGGGAAGACACACTCACAATGTCCAGCATCTTAAGAGCGAGGCGTCGAGGGCGTCGAGGTTGAAGAGATCGAACAGGTCCTGGAAGCCGACCGCGAAGTAGCCCCCCGCTGACTCATTGAACAGATGCTTAGGCTTGTAGTGGACCATGATACTTGTTGTACGTTCGTTCTCTGGCTTGTTAGCTTGTCTCATATAGTATGTATGCAGGCTTTTGCAGCAGTAAGTCAATGTCTTCATACGATCTTCTGTTATTAAAGGCTCTCCTAGCTTGAATACCCGGGCCAACGGGGCCATCGGATAGTACTCCAAGGCCTTCGCTATCTTTTTCGATTTGCCCTTCCTTTTCTTTGTTGGAACGGAAATCTTCGGGGGAGACGAGGGGAGTAGAGAGCAATCATAGTCAAAGTCAATATCAAACTCACTGTCAATGTTTTTGGGTGGGGAGGGCACGAGAGCCGATTTGGGGGGAATTGGATCAACTTCTGGCGGAGGAAGTAGAGGTACTTCTGGTGGAGGATGGATGTCTAGAGATATGTCATTTCTTTGGGCCCTTTGGATGAATGTGCCGATGACATCCCCCAGTGTCTGAAGCTCGTCATTTGGAGGCAATTGTAGCGTGATGATCTTGAAAATGTCATGAACGCCGTCCACATTGACCTTCGTGAAACCCGACGCTAGCAGGGTACCGTGCACCATCGCCCCTTCAATGGATGGATACGCGAGGCCCCAAGCAGCCTGTATAGGAAGGGAGCAATTGGCAACTCTCACCTGGAGATTGCACCGCGTGGGCTCCTACACAACGGTACCCAATTAGCTAATGTGCCCAAAAGATATATCTATGGAGCATTCAAGAGATCTAAATTAGTATACCTTGATGTCACAGACAGGGAATTTGCCGACGTGTTTACCATGGTCAGGGGCGGATGCACAGCTGCTCTTACGTGTAGTGGGGCTGAACCCTTGGCCTTCCACAGGCTGTGTGTTTTGAGCATTGAGCCTTTCCTCGAGGCTTCTTATCCTATCATCGAATTCTCCTCTCAATCTTGTAGGGAGTGAGGTGTTAATTGACCTTTCCACTCCAGAATATATCTTTTTTTCCCCTTAAGATCTAGAGGTAGCTCACTGAGGTATATGCTAGTTGAGGTCTTAGGGCATTTGATGGCATCCCTTTCATAAGCTGCATAAGGGACGATATAAGCATAATTTGCCATTGTTATAAGTGGTTTTAGAATCTGTATCAGTCAAACCATCAATATATAAAGAATTACTCTCTCAAATCACAAATATGTATCGTTTTGGACATAAGCACAATCTAATTTTCGAAACTCTAACTATCAATATTTTTTTAAATATTCATATTATAACACAAATTAATTATTAAAGTTATATTTTGAAGACCATATCAATATCTAAAACGACATATACTTATGACCAGATAGAGTACCAACAACACGAAATTAATATTACTAGATCTAGTGGCGAATCCTGACCTTGGATCCAGGCATTTCAAAAATGACGAAATGCCCAAGACCTGACATGAAAAGGCCACTTAAGTTCTCTTACATAGATGGCCCTAGGGCTGGAAATTAAGCTCGAGGCTCGCAGCTCGGCTCAGGCTCGGCTCGGCTTGAAGCGGCTCGGCTTGAAGCAGCTCGGCTCGGCTCGAAGCGGCAGTGAGCTGAGCTCGAGCATACTGATTGGCTCGCTCAGCCAACGAGCCGAGCCCGAGCTGGCTCGCGAGTGGCTCGTTAGGCTCGTTACATTATGTTGCATGTTGTTTGTCATCTTTAACTCAGTGCTCAGCATTAGCAATTGTGGATATGGCAGTCTCAAATAACACTAGGCATAATACATCATGTATTCATGTCTTGTATAACATGTGCCATTGCAAGTTCCCTAACTAAAGACACCAAACATTGCTTACAAGAAGTCAAAAACAAGCAGGAACTTTAAGAGCATTACCTCACCAACTTAACAAACGGCAATCGCTGCTTATTATCATCAATTCACAGACTTCACAATGCATGTGCATCAAATCACCAACTCACCAATTCACAATCAACTTCACCAATTCATCAATCTCACTGCTTATTATCATGACACTAATACACTATGACAGATTCACAGTCAACAACTCAACATTCAACAAATCACCGAAGCATATCATTCTCAGACTCTGTCACTCAGTTCACCACATCACAGTATACCACAATATACAAATGTTTCTATGCTTCATTATGCCATTAGTACAGATTACACTTGTTTTACAATGCATAAATGGAGGAGGCCAACCTTGTGATGGAGGAGGAGACGTCGCCGGGGGTGGAGGAGGCGCAGCCGTCGGGGGAGGAGGAGGCGCAGCCACGGCGGGCCTCGGGGAGGCGGCGCCAGTCTCCATCAGTGTGCTCGGGGCGGCGGCGGGGCTCGGGGAGGGGGCGGGGCTCGAGGCGGCGGTGGGGCTCGGGGAGGCGGCGGCGGCGCTCGGGGAGGCGGCGACGCTCGTTAGGGTTTGAAGTTTGCGTAGCGTTTCAAGTCTGGTAGAAAACGTTTCAAGTGAAGAAGTTTTATAGGGTTTGAATATCACAGACGGTTCTAAACTAGAACCATCTGTAATATGTATATGCAGACGATTATTAAATATAACCGTCTGTAATAGAGTAATATTACAGACGGTTATGGTGTAGAACCGTCTGTGTTATTATATATCACATACGGTTCTAGTTTAGAACCGTCTGTAAGATTACCATATTGCAGACGGTTCTGGTGTAGAACCGTCTGTGTTATGATATATCACAGACGGTTTTAGTTTAGAACCGTCTGTGATACGGCACGCCATTCCTCTGGAGTATATATATACTCATGCAAGTTGAGCTTCAGAGCATAGAACTTAGCTAGTTCGCTCTTCACTCTTCGACGTTCATCTTGACCTTAGCTAGCTCGCTGCTAGGGTACGTAATTTAAACTCCATGAAGAAAAGAAGCGGAGATAAATCTATGGATAGTGATAGTTCATCTTCAACTGTTGTCTCAACATGTACCGGACGTGCCCTACCTGCACCGAGCCCATCGGCGACATCCATGAAGAAAAGAAGCGGAGATAAAATATTACTTTATTATGCATACATGCATACTCTTGCTTACAAGTTAACATTGTAATTATACAGTGAAAATTAGCCCTTCACGATGATCGACGCGTGTGTAGGTGACTTCCTCAATTTGTTCTTCTTGGACCATGCTGGCATTTGTTCATGCACCACCATCCTCTCTTATCTCAATAATCAACATGCCCCACCTGCTAATGTCTGCAAGTTTACGAAGCTTAGTTGCTAGCAGACCACCATGGTTGCTAGCAGAACACGCGGCGGATGCCACCATGGGCTACCTCCGTGGCACAACAGTATTATATTTAGATTCTCATATTTTTAGTTGTTAATCTACATTAAAGATTACTATTTTTTCAAAGCACAAAAAAAAATAAGTGAGATAAATACAGAAGTACTTGAAATAAGTACACATAAGTACAGAAATATTACTTTATTATCCATACATGCATGCTCCTACTTACAAATTAACATTGAAATTATACAGTGAAAATTAGCCCTTCACAATGATCGACGCGTGTGTAGGTGACTTCCTCAATTTGTTCCTCTTGGACCATGCTGGCATTTCCGATAGGAGGCAAATCATCAAATTGATTGTACTCTTCCTCATCTACTACATTCTCAACTCCGACAATCCTCCTTTTTCCCTGAATAACTATGCGGCGCTTCTTGTCGGACGGATCGGTAACATAGAAGACTTGAACAACTTGGTTTGCGAGCACGAATGGTTCATCTTTGTATCCGACAAGTTCGAGGTCCACAGTGGTGATGCCGTACTTGTCAACCTTCACGTGCTGGAGGTGGACCCAACGACACCGAAATAATGGGATCTTGAAAAGTACATAGTCAAGCTCCCAAATCTCCTCTATGAACCCATAGTAGGAGCTCCTCGTTGACCCAGCGGTACTGAACGCATCTATGCGGACCCCGCTGTTCTGGTTTGTGCTCTTCAAATCCTGATCTATCGTGTAAAATGTGTATCCATTTAAGTCGTATCCTTTCCACGTGACAACTGTAAAAGCTGGGCCATTTGCCAACCATTTCATGGTGTCATATGACGAGCTCCCAGTGATGGGTCGCTCTTTGAACTAATTGTTGAACTGAAGGTTATGTTGTCTTATGATCCAAGACTCCTATCGTGTTGGATTCTCTTGCCTTAGCCATTGCTTGTGCTCGACGATTTACGGGGACACTACAGTCATGTGTTGTAGAACCGTGAAATGGGCTTTTAGCACACGCAACTGGATTAGGTGTGATTGCTTTCCTTCCGATGGTCCCGATACCCTGGAGCCTCCCCTCATGGCGAGATCGAGGCACACCTATTGGTTGGGCCTGAGCCATGTAATCGACGCAGAACTCGACGACCTCTTCGGTTGCATAACCTTCGACAATGCTACCCTCCGGACGAGATCGATTTCGTACGTAAGACTTAAGAATTCCCATATACCTCTCGAACGGGTACATGCTACATAGGAACACAGGCCCGCACATCTTTATCTCTATTACAAGGTGAACAATGAGATGGACCATGATATCGAAAAATGACAGAGGGAAATACATCTCAAGATTACATAGAGTCATCACCACCTCAGCCTGCAGACCATCTAGTCCTTCGGGATCGATGACCTTATGAGCGATTGTGTTAAATAAATAACACAGCCTCGTGATTGTCTCTCGGACCTTGACTGGCAAAATACTTCTAATTGCAATAGGGAGCATTTGTGTCATCAACACATGACAATCATGAGACTTCATGCCAATTAATTTTAAATCTTGCATTGAAACAAGTCTCATCATGTTGGACGAGTAGCCGGACGGAACTTTCACACCATGCAAGCACTGGCAAAGTTCAGTTCTTTCGGTCTTTGACAGAGTGTAACAAGCTGGTTCGCAATACGTACCACCTTTAACGGTCTCTTTTGGTGCTAACTCAGGTCTTATGCCCATATCGACTAAGTCAAGTCGTGCGTTGATACCATCCTTTGTTTTGCCCTTAATGTTTAGTAGGAGACCAATCAGGCTATCACAGACATTCTTCTCCACGTGCATGACATCGATGCAAAGGGCGAAGTTCTAGGTGCTCCCAGTAAGGTAGGTCCCAAAAGATTGATCTCTTCTTCCACAAGCTCTTCTCACGGGTCGACCTTGCTTTACGTCCCTTTCCATACGTAACATCCAAATCCTTTACAAAGTCATGAACATCTCTCCCGCTAAAAGGCCTTGGAGCTGAACCGTTTTCGTTCGTCCCGTCGAATAGTTTCTTCATCTTGCGGTATGGGTGTTTCCTCCCAAGGAACCTACGGTGACGCATGTACACGGTTTTACGCGAGTGATTCAGCCACACACTCTCAGTATCGTCTAGGCAGTGAGTGCAAGCCTTGGCACCTTTTGTACTCTGGCCCGACAGGTTAGCAAGTGCAGGGTAATCATTTATGGTGCAGAACAACAAGCAGTGTAAAGTGAAGTTCTCTCGTTTGTATGCATCCCAAACCTGTACCCCAGGAACCCACAATGTTTTTAGATCTTCCACCAATGGAGCTAGGTACACATCAATATCGTTCCCAGGTTGTTTCGGTCCTTGGATAAGCACAGACAATAAAATGTACTTTCGCTTCGTACACAACCAAGGAGGAAGGTTGTAGATACAGAGATTCACGGGCCAAGTGCTATGCCGGCTGCTCATGTTACCGAAAGGATTCATTCCATCTGTACTCAGTCCAAACCTTATATTCCTCATCTCCGCAGCGAATTTTTCATACCTCCTATCGATGTTTCTCCACTGGGTGGAGTCAGTAGGGTGTCTTAGCAATCCATCGTTCTTACGCTTCTCGGAGTGCCAACACAGTAGTTTTGCCTCCTTTGGGTTAGCGAACAAACGCTTCAATCGGGGAATTAGAGGCAGATACCATGCCATCTTAGCAGGAGATCCTTTCTTCACCTCCTTATCTGAATGACTCTTACGCTTGTACCGGGATGCGTTGCACACCGGACATACATGCAAGTTTGCATACTCTTTGCGGTATAGGATACAATCGTTCCGATATGCATGTATTCTTTCTACCTCCATTCCCAAGGGACAAAGAAGCTTCTTGGCTTTGTAGGTTGTTGTCGGCAACTCATTTCCCTCTGGAAGCATGTCTGCCAATAGACGTAACAGCGCTGTGAAACTCTTGTCTGACCAACCATTGCTTGCCTTCAATTTCAGCAGTTCAAGCACGGACGACAACCTTGTGTATTTCACCTTGCAACCAGCAAACAAAGGTTTCTTCGAGTCCTCCATCAGACCCACGAATTTTTCATATTCCCTTCCATCACGGTTCCCTTCTGCGTCGCGCAGCATCTGGTCCAGATTGTCATCATGCAACATATCATCGTCGGAAGCAGAATCAATGTGATCATCCGGCACATCGTTGACTTCGTCGAAGATGTTAACAGTACCACCTGCTTCTTGTATATTCTGCTCTTCGCCGTGACTGGTCCAACATGTATACCCCTTTTTGAAACCTCGCATAATCAAGTGTGCTTCGATCTGCGCTGAGTTTCGAAACATCATCATATTCTCACAATCGATGCATGGACAAGGCATATACTGCACTCCCTTATTAAACATGTCCTCCTCTGCAGCTCTTCTAAAAGTGGAGACGCCATTAATGTACTCCACACTCGTACGGTCCTCAGCGTACATTCGGCTTCGATCCATCTATGATACACATGTAATATTCGATCCAATTAGAACCCTCTTTTCAACTGATTAAGTACAATTTCCTTAACAAGTTAAAGCTTGAAAATAATATTGCAATTATAACGTCCAATTACTAGCTAGCTTACATCACCACCAAAACATGGATCTACAAGCTAGATCTAAACAATCTTAAATTTCTTACATAACCAAGCTAGATATTGAATTAATATATATAAGGCAATTTTATATCCATTACTAACCTTAGATCTGAATTAATATATATAATGCAATTATCCATTACTAACCTTAATTAGATCACAAGAATCACCTATTATATAAGCTTACAGACGGTTCTATTGCCAAACCGTCGGTGATATAACGGTCTTAGCATTTCATCGGTAGGGGACCACAAACTCGAACTTGCGCTCGGGCCTATATATAGGCAAGCTTTATCACAGACAGTTCTATAAAATAACCGTATGTGATATAGGAAAGATTACAGACGGTGATGTGTACAAACCGTCGGTGATCTATTACAGACGGTTATATAGAATCAGCAAATGCGTGATAGTTAAGTATATCCGCAGGCGGTTATTTCATAAACCGTCGGTGCTAAATTCGCTGCACGGTTTTTATTCAAACCGTTTGTGATATCGCATTTGCGAATGGTCTGTGATAGTTTTCTTGACGGTTGGTTTATAGAATAAATGCGTGATGTTCGATATTACAGACGGTTTTTTAAAACCGCCTGTGATGGTGAGTCTAATATAAGCATTTCTGTAGTAGTGGTGAGCCGTTGGATCGAGATCCAACGGTCACGGGCTAGGGTTCGGCTGTCTCACGGCTCGGGCTGTCGCAGCTGATCTCAGCCGTTGGATCTTGATCCAGCGGTCCAGAGTTCGGGCGCGGTGACCGGGTTCGGCCGAGTCGCAAGGCTCGGGTCGGACTCGAACTCGAGTCTGACTCGGACTCGGTCGGATGAACAGTACAAACCCGTTCGATATTTTCCAGTTATTTAATATTTAAAATAATTTCCAGAAATTCATTTAATTCAAGAAAAATAGCAAAATACTCAGAAAAATTCCAGGAAAATTCTAGAAAATATTTTAGAGAATTTGGGACTCAAATAAAATATTAGTTTCAAAAATTTATTTGAAACTTTTATTTCTTTAATTATTTTAAGTGGGAATAAATTCAAATTAATTCCAAATAAATCCAAATAAATTCCAGAAAATTCCAAAAATTCACACAAGTGTAATTTATTATTTAATTTCATGAAAAGCAAAAATTGGGGTGTTACAAACCTCCCCCCTTAACAGAATCTCGTCCCCGAGATTTAAGGCTAACTACGGAATAGGTTCGGAAACTCTTTCTTCAAATCCTCTTCACGCTCCCAAGACGCTTCACTTTCTGCGTGGTTGCTCCACTGAACTCTACAGAAACGCGTTGACTTGTTTCTTGTCTCTCGATCCATGGTGTCCAGAATCTTCACGGGATGCTCCTTGTAAGTCAGATCTTCTTGCAGCTCTATCGATTCCAAAGGTGTTTGCTCGTCTGGCACTCGGAGACACTTCTTCAGTTGTGACACATGAAACACATCATGTACTCCTGCCAACGACTGTGGTAACTCCAACTGGTAAGCAACTTCGCCTCTGCGGCTCAAAATCTTAAATGGTCCAACATATCGTGGTTCGAGTTTTCCTTTGGCTTGGAATCTCTTAACTTCCTTGAGGGGTGTGACTCTGAGATATACAAAATCTTCTGGCTCAAAACTCAGATCTCAGCGACGATTATCGGCATAACTTTTCTGTCTTGACTGAGCTATCTTCAACCTTTCCCTAATCATGGCAATCTGCTCTTCGGCTTCTTGTAGAATGTCAGGTCCAAAGATGCGACGCTCGCCGGTCTCGTTCCAGTTCAATGGCGTCCGACAGGGTCGACCATACAGTGCCTCGAAAGGTGACATCTGTAGGCTTGCCTAATAACTGTTATTATAGCTGAACTCGGCATATGGCAGACTCTTATCCCAAGCGGTAGCATAAGCCAATGCACAAGCTCTTAGCATATCCTCTAAAATTTGGTTAACCCTTTCAGTCTGTCCATCCGTCTGCGGATGATATGCTGTACTGAAGTTCAAACGGGTCCCCATGGCTTCATGCAGCTTATTCCAGAACCTTGAGTAAATTGGGTACCTCTGTCCGAGACAATCTTCTTTGGCACTCCGTGCAAACAGACGATCCTGGTCATATACAGCTCTGCTAACTTATCTCCCGAGTAAGTGGTCTTCACAGGGATAAAATGAGCGACCTTAGTCAGGCGATCCACTATGACCCATATGGAGTCATTCCCTCCTTGAGTTTTAGGCAAACCGGTAATGAAGTCCATTCCAATTTCTTCCCACTTCCACTCAGGTATCTTCAATGGTTGCAGCAATCCTGCTGGCCTCTGATGCATTGCCTTGACTCTCTAACATATGTCGCACAACGCAACATGCTCGGCAACTTCACGCTTCATGCTTGGCCACTAGAACCTTTCCTTCAAATCCTGATACATCTTCGCACTTCCTGGGTGAATAGAATACTTAGAGTCATGGGCTTCTTCTAGAATCAACTGCTTCAGTTCCTTCTTGTTCGGCACACAAATACGATTCTTCATCCACAACGTTCCTTGCTCATCTAGCTTGAAGTCCTTTGCCTTGCCTTCCTCCATCTTGGACTTGATCCTCTGGACCTTGTCATCATCCTTCTGTCCTTCTCGGATCTGGGCTTCTAGGGTAGGCTTTACTTCTAATGCGGCCAAGAATCCATTAGGTACCACCTCAATCTGCATCCTCTGAAAATCCTGGCATAGCTCATCCTGACTCGTGGCTATCAACATATTCACAGTATGGCTTTTCCGACTCAAAGCATCGGCCACCACGTTGGCCTTTTCGGGATGGTAATGGATTCCAACATTGTAATCCTTGATCAACTCCAACCATCTCCTTTGCCTCATATTCAGATCTGACTGAGTGAATATGTACTTAAGGCTCTTATGGTTCGTATACACTTCACATCTATTTCAGATCAAATAATGACGCCAAATATCAAAGCATGCACTACGGCAGCTAACTCTAGGTCATGTGTCGGATAATTCTCCTCATGCAGCCTCAACTGCCTTGATGCATAAGCAACAACCTTTCTGTTCTGCATCAGCACACATCCAAGTCCTTGACGCGATGCATCACAATAGATATCGAAGCTTTGATTGACGTCCGGCAAAACTAACACCGGTGCTGATGTCAATCTCTTCTTCAGCTCCTGAAAACCTTTTTCGCACTCCGGCGTACATGTAAACTTCTTCTCCTTTTTCAACAATTGCGTAAGAGGTCTCGCAATCGTGGAAAAACCTTCAATGAAGCGGCGGTAGTAACCAGCCATTCCAAGGAAACTCCGGATCTGGGTTACAGTCTTCGGCTGTTCCCAATGTAACACAGCTTCCACTTTGCTTGGATCAACGGTGACTCCTTCTATGGTCATCACATGTCCAAGAAATCCACCTTGTCCTTCCAAAAATCGCACTTACTAAACTTGGCGAAGAGTTGCTGTTCCCTCAGCTTCTCCAGACCTAGCCTCAGGTGTTCTGCGTGCTCTTCCCTTGACTTGGAGTAAACGAGAATGTCATCTATGAAAACGACGACAAACTTATCCAAGTACTCCATGAAAACCTTATTATCATGTTCATGAAATAAGCTGGCGCATTTGTCAGTCCAAAGGACATAACAGTAAACTCATAATGTCCATATCTTGACGAGAATGCGGTCTTAGGGATATCCTCTGATCGGATCTTCAGCTGATGGTATCCCGATCTCAGATCGATCTTGGAGAAAACTCCGGCTCCTCTCAACTGGTCAAACAAATCATCGATCCGGGTTAACGGATACTTATTCTTCACGGTGACTTCATTGAGTGCACGATAATCTATGCACATCCTGAAACTCCCGTCCTTCTTGTTTACAAACAACACTGGTGCTCCCCATGGCGACGAACTTGGTCTAATGAACCCTTTTTCCATCAACTCCTCGAGCTGTTTCTTCATCTCTACCAATTCCTCGATGGACATTCGGTAAGGTCTCTTGGCTAATGGTGCCGTTCCAGGTACCAACTCTATCACAAACTATATATCTCTGTCTTGTGGCATACTGTCGGGACCCGAATTTGCAAATCCGGACCCTCTGTGTATTCAGCACTAGTCCAGGAATCACGCTAGTGCACACAGTCTCGACATTGGTAAATATCACAATCATACTCAACGAAATATAAAGTACTTTATTGAAAGGAAATATAGCTGGTTGCTCGACCTTATGGTCAAGTTACAAAATACGCCTCACAGGGCGAAAGACTTACTTAAATAAAATCAGCAGCGGAATATATAAAGAAAACACGTGGCGCCAACCAATATGCCACAGGCAACTGACTGGACTCGCTCCCTAGTTAGATGGATCCTCCTGAAACTCCTCCTCCAAAGTTGGCGTGGATTCCTCTTCAACTGATGTTGTATTATGGCAAGGGTGAGTACTTGGTACTCACCAAGTCATGCACAGAATGCAAACTAATATACTACATGCATGGCTTAGTACAAGGAATGGCTCATGGTTCATCTGCAGGAAACAACATTCAACAAGTATCATAAATAGATTCGAAAGCAGTAAAGACAAGTAGATAATATCAATAACTTTTCCAGGAGTTAAATAAACTTCCTTCCCATTCCTAATCCACATTTCCATCAATGTCATTCATCAACCCAAACCCTTTTTCCAAGTCCAAGTTGTTTTCATGAAAGTCTAACCCTTGACTGTAATTCCCGAGCGATGTCCAATACCGCGGACACGGCTATTCGAATAGATTTTACACTCTGCAGAGGTTATGCACTTTACCCACAAGATACAGCCAAACACCACAAAGGCGAAAGTCCGTAAAAAAGCCTTTCGGAAACCACTAACCACACAAGTGAACCTCTCCGGCTTTTGCCATACACCATCCCATCCCTTAGCAAAGGCGAAGTATGGGACCGACATACCGTTGGACGGGTACCATGCCTCAGCACCGGTACGCTCCCCTTTCAAGCTACACAAAGGGTGTAGTTGACACTCCGAGGTATCACAAGCAAGTTATTAGTAACTTAGTCAACTAGGTCCGTCCCATTACAGACATGTAGTTGCACGCTTGACTCAGTTCAAAGGCTTGCAAGGTTAAGTCCTTAGGTTGACCAGGGCAAGACTATCCGAAGAACCAAATCATCCTTCCCGATGCCATACCTGGCCCACCTGATCATTTCTTGCCACATGCCCCGGTCCAAATCTATTTGTCAAACCCCAGTTGTTTACCATGCACCACGTGCCATGATCATCATCAATAACTCACTACACTTCTCCAAAACAGGTTCCATATCTCATTAGGTCAACCTTAACATTTAATTATCCAAAATCATGTCGTGTATACGTGGCAGGTCTATGCATTGAGCTACAACGGTCTAAACACCCATGTTGGCAATTTAATGATGTCCAACTAAGTAATCCACAACTAGGGTGACAAGGGGTCATGGCATATAATTAATTAACCAAGGTGTCATAAGGCAATTTGGCATTTATCTAATTTCCCAAAAGTAATTAAAGCATTTGTTACTTAAACTAGCATGCAATAATTTAAATCAAACTAATTTCAAAAATAGGTTCAACATGGTCAAAGCATAACTTGCCTTCGAAGCCTTCGGGCACTTCAACGTCTACTCGTAATACGTGCAAATAGCAATACATAAATAAACAGTAGGCAAAAAGCACCCAAAACTCCAAATAAAGTCCACAAATAGAGAGAACATAATTTTATAAATTTTTAGGAACTGGAATCGGTCAAATCGGAGTTAAAACGCAAAAGTTAAAATTATTTGAAGTTTAAATAATCAATTAAATAATATTACAGAGAAAAACTTTAGTCCAAAAATTAGATAAAATTCATATTTGAGTAGAGCTGAATTTTATAAAAATTTAGGAACTAGAATCGTTCAAATCGGAGTTAAAATGCAAAAGTTATAAGCGTTTGAAGTTTGAAATTCAATTTAAAATCAATAAACCGAATTAAAACTTTATTCTTAAAATAAAAACCGATTATGACATCAGCGTGATTTTCCTCCGAATTATTTTTCTATTGAAAAATCTATTTATTGCGTCAGCCGGTCCATAGACTTGGTCCACGGTTCGGTTTGGGTCCACCGTGGACTCGGTCCACGGTTCCACGTGCGGTTGACAGGTGGGACCCCTCGGGTGACGTCAGCGGGGCTCGGCCGAGGCGTCTAACAGGTGGGACCCACCGATGACGTCATGGGTGACGTCACGGTGCGGTCACTGACATGTGGGCCCGCCTTGTCAGAGGCTGGGTACACGCGCGCACGTCGTGGCTGACAGGTGGGCCCTCTGACACGCAGGCCCCGCGTGTCAGAGACACGTTCCCACGCGCGGGCGCTGTCCGCGCTGACCGCGGCGGTCAAGCTTCCAGCCACGTGGCTAGATCTCGGACGTTTCATGCGTTTGGGGTGAACGTGTTTAATCGGGACCGTTGGATCTAGATCCAACGGTTGAGATTGGATCTGAAGGTTAACACGTGAATCTCACCGTGAGATGATGTGGCGCAATCTGGGCCCTTGGATGGAGATCCGACGGCTGAGGGAGCTCGGGGTCCGGCGATGGCGAGCGGCGGCGCTGGGTCACCAGCGCAGGGGACGACGACCTAGCCGATGGCATTTCCGTGCGTCTCCGGCGAAGCGAACGGTACCTCCAGGCGCGCCTTGTCCTTGCAGTTCCGGATCTGGGCTCAACGGCGGCGGAGGACGACGGAGACGGCGGCAATCGGCAAAGAAGCGCGGCGGAGACCTAAATCAACTACGACGAGCTCGCGCGGGCAACCGGCGGCGGCTCGGGCGGCGTGAGCTAGGGCTACGGGTGCGCAATGAAGTGGGCTTCACGACACGGGTGGCAGGGCACTAAATACCCCCTCGACGTCCGTGATACGCGCGGAAAACGAGGCATCACGCACGGGCGGCGGCGGAGTCCGACGGTGACACGGAGAGGGCGACGTGGCTCAACGTGAGCCGTTGGATCCTGATCCAACGGTCGCGTGGGTTTGGACTCGAGTCCGGCTCGGCGATGCGGTTGGCTCGGTTGCGCTCGGGTCCGGGTGACGTGGCGCGATCGTGGCCGTTGGATCTTGATCCAACGGTCACGCGCGTTAGTGCTTGGCGGCCCGGGTTCAGCGGAGCGGTGGCGGTCGGGTCCGGGTCGGACTCGAGTCTGACTCGGACTCGGGTCCGGTCGGATGAACAGTGAAACCGGTTAGGTTTTTCCAGCGATTAAATAATCCAATTAATTCCCAGAAATTCATTTAATTCATTAAAAATAGCAGAATACTCAGAAAAATTCCAGAAAAATTCTAAAAAATATTTCAGGGCATTTGGAATCCAAATAAAATATTTCCAACAAAATTTTATTTGAAACTTTTATTTATTTAATTATTTCAAAAGGGAATAAATTCAAATAAATTCCAAATAAATTCCAAAAAATTCCAAAAATTCTCAAAAGTATAAATTAATATTTAATTTCATGAAAAGCAAAAATTGGGGTGTTACAAACCTCCCCCCTTAACAGAATCTCGTCCCCGAGATTTAAGGCTAACTAAGGAATAGGTTCGGAAACTCTTTCTTCAAATCCTCTTCGCGCTCCCAAGTCGCTTCGCTTTCATCATGGTTACTCCACTGAACTCTACAGAAACGTGTTGACTTATTTCTTGTCTCTCGATCCATGGTGTCCAAAATCCTTACGGGATGCTCCTTGTATGTCAGATCTTCTTGCAGCTCTATCGATTCCAAGGGCGTTTGCTCGTCTGGTACTCAAAGACACTTCTTCAGCTGGGACACATGGAACACATCATGCACACCTGCCAACGATTGCGGCAACTCTAGCTGGTAAGCAACTTCCCCTCTGCGGCTCAAGATCTTAAATGGTCCCACATAACGTGGTGCAAGTTTTCCTTTAGCATGGAATCTCTTAACTCCCTTGAGAGGTGTAACTCTGAGGTATACAAAGTCTTCTGGTTCAAAACTCAGATCCCGGCGATGATTGTCGGCATAACTCTTCTGTCGTGATTGGGCTACCTTCAATCTTTCCCTAATCATGGCAATCTGCTCTTCAGCTTCTTGAAGAATATCAGGCCCAAAGACACGGCGCTCGCCGGTCTCATTCCAGTTTAATGGCGTCCGACAGGGTCGACCATACAGTGCCTCGAAAGGTGACATCTCAGCGGCACGATAACTGTTATTGTAACTGAACTCGGCATACGGCAGAATCTTATCCCAAGAGGTAGCATAAGCCAATGCACACGCTCTTAACATATCCTCCAGAATCTGATTGACTCTTTCAGTCTGTCCATCCGTCTGTGGATGATATGCTGTACTGAAGTTCAAACGGGTTCCCATGGCCTCATGCAACTTATTCCAGAACCTTGAGGTAAATTGGGTACCTCTGTCCGATACAATCCTCTTTGGCACTCCATGCAAACAGACGATCCTGATCATATACAACTCTGCTAACTTATCTCCCGAGTAAGTGGTCTTCACAGGGATGAAATGGGCGACTTTGGTCAAGCGATCCACTATAACCCATATGGAGTCATAACCTCCTTGAGTCTTAGGCAAATTGGTAATGAAATCCATTCCGATTTCCTCCCACTTCCACTCAGGTATTTTTAACGGCTGCATCAATCCTGCTGGTCTCTGATGCATTGCCTTGACTCTCTGGCTTACGTCGCACAATGCAACATGCTCGGCAACTTCACGCTTCATGCTCGGCCACCACAATCTTTCCTTCAAGTCCTGATACATCTTGGCACTTCCTAGGTGAATTGAGTACTTGGAGTCATGGGCTTCCTCCAAAATCAGTTGCTTCAATTCCTCCTTTTTTGGCACACAAATCCGATCCTTCATCCATAACGTGCCCTGCTCATCTAGCTTGAAATCCTTTGCCTTGCCTTCCTCCATTTTGGGCTTAATTTGCTGGACCTTGTCATCATCCTTCTGTCCTTCTCGAATCTGATCTTCTAGGGTAGGCTTCACTTCCAATGCAGCCAAGAATCCTATCGGCACTACTTCAATTTGCATCCTCTGAAATTCCTTGCATAGCTCATCCCGACTCACGGCTATCAACATATTCACGGTATGGCTTTTCCGACTCAAAGCATCGGCCACCACGTTGGCCTTTCCGGGATGGTAATGGATTCCAACATCGTAATCCTTGATCAACTCTAACCATCTCCTTTGCCTCATATTCAGATCTGACTGGGTGAATATGTACTTAAGGCTTTTATGGTCCGTATACACTTCACATCTATTTCCGATCAAATAGTGATGCCAAATCTTCAAAGCGTGCACTACGGCAGCTAACTCTAGGTCATGTGTCGGGTAATTCTCCTCATGCGGTCTCAACTGCCTTGATGCATAAGCAACAACCTTTCTGTTCTGCATCAGCACACATCCAAGTCCTTGGCGCGATGCATCACAATAGATATCAAAGCTTTGATTGACGTCCGGCAGAACCAACACTGGTGCTGATGTCAATCTCTTCTTCAGTTCTTGGAATCCTTTCTCGCACTCTGGCGTCCATGTAAACTTCTTCTCCTTTTTCAACAATTGCGTAAGAGGTCTCGCAATTGTCGAAAAGCCTTCAATGAAGCGGCGGTAGTAACCTGCCATTCCAAGGAAACTCCGGATCTGGGTTACGGTCTTTGGCTGCTCCCAAAGTAACACAGCTTCTACTTTGCTCGGATCAACGGCAACTCCTTCTGCAGTCATTACATGTCCAAGAAACTCCACCTTGTCCTTCCAGAAATCACACTTACTAAACTTGGCGAAGAGCTGTTGTTTCCTCAGCTTCTCCAGAACTAGCCTCAGATGTTCTGCGTGCTCTTCTCTTAACTTGGAGTAAACGAGAATGTCATCTATGAACACGACGACAAACTTGTCCAGGTACTCCATGAAAACCTTATTCATCATGTTCATGAAATAAGCCGGCGCATTCGTCAGACCGAAGGACATAACAGTGAACTCATAATGTCTGTATCTTGACGAAAATGTGGCCTTTGGGATATCCTCCGATCGAATTTTCAGATGGTGGTACCCAGATCTCAGATCAATCTTGGAGAAAACTCTGGCTCCTCTCAACTGATCAAACAGATCGTCGATCCTGGGTAATGGGTACTTGTTCTTCACGGAGACTTCATTGAGTGCACGATAATCTATGCACATCCTGAAACTTCCGTCCTTCTTCTTGACGAACAGAACTGGCGCTCCCCATGGTGACGAACTCGGTCTGATGAATCCTTTCTCCATCAACTCTTCAAGCTGTTTCTTCATCTCTACTAGTTCTTCGGTTGACATCCGATAGGGTCTCTTGGCTATCGGTGCTGTTCCGGGCACTAGCTCTATCACAAACTCTATGTCTCTGTCTGGCGGCATACCAGGTAAATCTTCAGGGAAAACATCCGGATACTCATTCACCACTGAGACATCCTCTATGCTGATTGCCTTCATACTGTTGACCATCAGTTGTCCATCATGAACGGCGGTTGCTTGAAATTCCACTTTTCTTCCACTTGGGCTCTCAACTGAGATAATCCTTTGCCCACAATCCAATACGGCTTTGTGCTTAGATAACCAATCCAATCCCAAAATAACATCTAAGGTCTGGGTTCCCAAGATAATAAGGTTCGCTAGGAATTCTACCCCATCTACCATTATTCTCACCCCAGAACATCCTACTTGAGATCGGAGTTCTGACCCAGGGGTTTGAACTATAAGCATGCATTTAAGATCCACAACCTCCAAATCATTCTTAGAAACAAAATCCCGAGAAACAAACGAATGCGAAGCTCCAGAGTCAAACAAAACTGTTGCAGGTACTGAGTTAACAATTAACTTACCCAGTACGACGTCTGTGGCATTCTGAAGTGCATCTGCTGTTGACTCGGCCTCTCACTACGGTCTGAGTTGAAGCTCCTGGCTTTGCAGGTGTCCTGGTTGGTGTGGATCCCAGATTGAAACGAACTGGGTCACTCCTGCTGTCTTCTTAGGGAAAACGTTGGAGAAATGTCCTGGCTCATTGCACGTATAGCAGCGTTTCACTGTTCCTTGTTGATTGCTCGATGCGGGGTTCCTGGCTTGAGTTGGGGTCTGGAAATTCTGATTAGCAGGCCTTGGTGCTGGTGATGGTGTTCTTGCTGCATTCTGCGACTGGAATCTAAAGAATTGATTTGGCGCAACCCTCAGTTGCTGTTGCGTTCCCTGGCATGATCCCTGCTGTTGCATCCTGCGTTTCCTGTTCTCATCTAGCTCCTTGCGCTTGTCCTCAAAAATAAGCGCCTTATTCACGAGTTCCTGAAAATCTGGAAAGGTGTGGGTGATCAGTCCCACCTGTAGTCCAGAGTTCATCCCCTTAAGGAAACGAGACTGTCTGGCCTTGTCCGTCGCTACGTCCTCAGGTGCGTAGCGTGCAAGCTGTGTGAACTTATTCAGGTATTCGGCCACCGGCTGGTTACCTTGCTTCAGTGATCTGAACTCTTCCTTCTTGAGGTCCATAATTCCCTCTGGCACATGATACTGGCGAAAGGCAGCTGTGAATTCCTCCCACGTGATGTCCTGTGGGTTCTCCTGCGTGGCGCAGAAATTCTCCCACCATTCCGCGGCTGTACCTTCCAACTGATGAGAAGCATAGAGCACCTTCTCGTTTCCTCTAAATTGGGTAATGTGTAATTTCCTCTCTATTGACCTTAGCCAATCATCTGCCTCCAGTGGATTGGCATTCCCCGAGAATGTGGGTGGATGGGTCCTCATAAACTCCGACAACTTTGCTTCCTGACGCTGTCCCAGATTGGCTTGATTGTTCTGATTGGCGGTGGCTTGGGCAGTAATCTGTTGCATCATCGCATGCATCAGCTGGGTCTGAGCAGCAAGAAAAGCTCCAAAGTTCTGCATGTCCACCTGTGGTGCTGCTTGGGGCGCAGGTGCTCCATCATTGGGGTTTCTCGCTGGGCGAGAACCACTTCCGTTGCCTCCAAGGTTTCCACGAGTGTTCACCATCTGTGAATTGCTCCAGGTTTTAGAGACGAGAAGGAACAAGAATAGACAAGTAATATGGAACTATGCGGGGCGAAAGGTATAACTCAAAGTCCAACTTTATTATTTAGTCATTTATAACTTGGTATGGTTGCTTACAATGCCTAGGGGCCTTGCAACACATACTGCACACTCAGCAAGCAAATGAAAATCCAAATCAAACTAACACTGGAGTCTAACGCCAAAAGGGTGACTCTTTATTCTATGACGCGCCAACCAATATGCCACATGCAACTGACTGGACTCGCTCCCTAGTTAGATGGATCCTCCTGAAACTCCTCCTCCAAAGTTGGCGTGGATTCCTCTTCAACTGATGTTGTATTGTGGCAAGGGTGAGTACTTGGTACTCACCAAGTCATGCACAGAATGCTAACTAATATACTACATGCATGGCTTAGTACAAGGAATGGCTCATGGTTCATTTGCAGGAAACAACATTCAACAAGTATCACAAATAGATTCGAAAGCAGTAAAGACAAGTAGATAATATCAATAACTTTTCCAGGAGTTAAATAAACTTTCTTCCCATTCCTAATCCACATTTCCATCAATGTCATTCATCAACCCAAACCCTTTTTCCAAGTCCAAGTTGTTTTCATGAAAGTCTAACCCTTGACTGTAATTCCCGAGCGAAGTCCAATACCGCGGACACGACTATTCGAATAGATTTTACACTCTGCAGAGGTTATGCACTTTACCCACAAGATACAGCCAAACACCACAAAGGCGAAAGTCCGTAACAAAGCCTTTCGAAAACCGCTAACCACACAAGTGAACCTCTCCGTCTTTTGCCATACACCATCCCTTCCCTTAGCAAAGGCGAAGTATGGGACCGACATACCGTTGGACGGGTACCATGCCTCAGCACCGGTACGCTCCCCTTTCAAGCTACACAAAGGGTGTAGTTGACACCCCGAGGTATCACAAGCAAGTTATTAGTAACTTAGTCAACTAGGTCCGTCCCATTACAGACATGTGGTTACACGCTTGATTCAGTTCAAAGGCTTGCAAGGTTAAGTCCTTAGGTTGACCAGGGCAAGACTACTCGAAGAACCAAATCATCCTTCCCGATGCCATACCTGACCCACCTGATCATTTCTTGCCACATGCCCCGGTCCAAATCTATTTGTCAAACCCCAGTTGTTTACCATGCACCACGTGCCATGATCATCATCAATAACTCACTACACTTCTCCAAAACAGGTTCCATATCTCATTAGGTCAACCTTAACATTTAATTATCCAAAATCATGTCGTGTATACGTGACAGGTCTAAGCATTGAGCTACAACGGTCTAAATACCCATGTTGGCAATTTAATGATGTCCAACTAAGTAATCCACAACTAGGGTGACAAGGGGTCATGGCATACAATTAATTTACCAAGGTGTCATAAGGCAATTTGGCACTTATCTAATTTCCCAAAAGTAATTAAAGCATTTGTTACTTAAACTAGCATGCAATAATTTAAATCAAACTAATTTCACAAATAGGTTCAACATGGTCAAAGCATAACTTGCCTTCAAAGAGTACTTGTTCTTGGTCTTGAGCAGGCTCCTAGGTCAACACTTCTCCTTCGAAGCCTTCGGGCACTTCAACGTCTACTCGTAATACGTGCAAATAGCAATACATAAATAAACAGTAAGCAAAAAGCACCCAAAACTCCAAATAAAGTCCACAAACAGAGAGAACATAATTTTATTAATTTTTAGGAACTGGAATCGCTCAAATCGGAGTTATAACGCAAAAGTTATAATTATTTGAAGTTTAAATAATCAATAAAATAATATTACAGAGAAAAACTTTAGTCCAAAAATTAGATAAAATTCATATTTGAGTAGAGCTGAATTTTATAAAAATTTAGGAACTGGAATCGTTCAAATCGGAGTTAAAATGCAAAAGTTATAAGCGTTTGAAGTTTGAAATTCAATTTAAAAACAATAAACCGAATTAAATCTTTATTCTTAAAATAAAACCGATTATGACGTCAGCGTGATTTTCCTCCGAATTATTTTTCTATTGAAAAATCGATTTATTGCGTCAGCCGGTCCATAGACTTGGTCCACGGTTCGGTTTGGGTCCACCGTGGACTCGGTCCACGGTTCCACGTGCGGCAGACAGGTGGGACCCCTCGGGTGACGTCAGCGGGGCTCGGCAGAGGCGTCTGACAGGTGGGACCCACCGATGACGTCATGGGTGACGTCACGGCGCGGTCAATGACATGTGGGCCCGCCTTGTCGTGGTAGGTACAGCGCCTGGCGTGGTGGCGGGTGGGCCCTCGACACGCAGCGGGCCCAGCGTGTCGGACCTGCGTTCCCATCTTGTGGCGGCCCGCGCTGACCGCGGTGGTCAAGCTTCCAGCCACGTGGCTTGATCTCGGCCGTTGATTTGAAAATCAACGGCCCAGATTGGATCTGGTCTCATGCGTTGGGGTGAATGCGTTTAATCGGGACCGTTGGATCTAGATCCAACGGTTGAGATTGGATCTGAAGGTTAACACGTGAATCTCACCGTGAGATGACGTGGCACAATCTGGGCCCTTGGATGGAGATCCGACGGCTGAGGGAGCTCGGTGTCCGGCGATGGCGAGCGGCGGCGCTGGGTCACCAGCGCAGGGGACGACGACCTAGCTGATGGCGTTTCCGTGCGTCTCCGGCGAAGCGAGCGGTACCTCCAGGCGCGCCTTGTCCTTGCAGTTCCGGATCTGGGCTCAACGGTGGCGGAGGACGACGGAGACGGCGGCAATCGGCAAAGAAGCGCGACGGAGACCTAAATCAACTACGGCGAGCTCGCGCGGGCAACCGGCGGCGGCTCGGGCGGCGTGAGCTAGGGCTACGGGTGCGCAATGAAGTGGGCTTCACGACACGGGTGGCGGCGCACTAAATACCCCCTCGACGTCCGTGATACGCGCGGAAAACGAGGCCCCACGCACGGGCGGCGGCGGAGTCCGACGGCGACACGGAGAGGGCGACGTGGCTCAACGTGAGCCGTTGGATCCTGATCCAACGGTCGCGTGGGTTTGGACTCGGGTCCGGCTCGGCGACGCGGTTGGCTCGGTCGGGCTCGAGTCCGGGTGACGTGGCGCGATCGTGGCCGTTGGATCTTGATCCAACGGTCACGCGCGTTAGGGCTTGGCGACTGGGTTCAACCGGAACGGCTGGCGCGGTCGGGTCCGTGTCGGACTCGAGTCTGACTCGGACTCGGGTCCGGTCGGATGAACATTGAAACCGGTTAGTTTTTTCCAGCGATTAAATAATCCAATTAATTCCCAAAAATTCATTTAATTCATTAAAAATAGCAAAATACTCAGAAAAATTCCAGAAAAATTCTAGAAAATATTTTAGGGCATTTGGAATCCAAATAAAATATTTCCAACAAAATTTTATTTGAAACTTTTATTTCTTTAATTATTTCAAAAGGGAATAAATTCAAATTAATTCCAAATAAATTCCAAAAAATTCCAAAAATTCTCAAAAGTGTAAATTAATATTTAATTTCATGAAAAGCAAAAATTGGGGTGTTACACATACCAGGTAAATCTTCAGGAAATACATCCGGATACTCATTCACTAGTGAAACATCTTCTATGTTGATTGTCTTCGCACTGTTGACCATCAACTGTCCATCATGAACCGCAGTCGCTTGGAATTCCACTTTCTTTCCACATGGACTCTCAACTGATATGACTCTTCGTCCACAATCCAACACGGCCTTGTGCTTAGATAACCAATCCATTCCCAAGATAACATCTAAGGTTTGGGTTTCCAACATAATAAGGTTCGCTAGGAATTCTATTCCATCTATTAAAATTTTTACCCCAGAACATCCTACTTTCGTTCGGAGTTCGGAACCAGGGGTTTGAACTAAAAGCATGCAACTAAGACTTGCAATTTCCAAATCATTTTTAGCAGCAAAGTCTTGAGAGACAAACGAATGCGAAGCTCCAGAGTCAAACAAAACTGTTGCAGGTACTGAGTTAACAAGTAACTTACCCAGTACGACGTCCGTAGCATTCTGCAGTGCATCTGCGGTGACATGGTTGACTCGGCCTCTCACAACGGTCTGAGTCGAAGCTCCTGGCTGTGCAGGTGTCCTGGTTTGCGTAGACCCTAGGTTGAAGCGAACTGGGGTCACTCCTGCTGTCTTCTTCGGGCAAACGTTGGAGAAATGTCCTGGCTCATTGCATGTAAAGTAGCGTTTCACTATTCCTTATTGATTGCTCGATGCGGGGTTCTTGACTTGAGCTGGGGTCTGATAATTCTGATTAGTAGGCCTCGGTGCTGGTGACGGTGTTCTTGCTGTATTCTGTGGCTGGAATCTGAAGAACTGATTTGGCGCAACCCTCAAACGTTGCTGCGCTCCTTGGCGTGATCCCTGCTGTTGAATCCTGCGCTTCCGATTCTCATCTAGTTCTTTGCGCTTGTCCTCAAGAATGAGCGCCTTGTTCACCAACTCCTGGAAATCTGGGAAAGTGTGGGTGATTAGTCGCACCTATAGTCCAGAGTTCAGTCCCTTCAGGAAACGAGACTGTCTAGCCTTGTCCGTCGCTACATCTTCAGGCGCGTAGCATGCAAGCTGTGTGAACTTGTTAAGATACTCAGCCACCGGCTGATTACCTTGCTTCAGTGCCCTAAACTCTTCCTTCTTAAGGTCCATAATCCCTTCCGGCACATGATACTGACGAAAAGCAGCAGTAAACTCCTCCCAAGTAATGTCCTGTGGGTTCTCGTGTGCGGCGCAGAAGTTTTCCCACCATTCAGCTGCAGTCCCTTCTAACTGATGGGATGCATATAGCACTCTCTCATTTCCCACACACTGGGTGATGTGTAGCTTCCTCTCAATTGATCTCAACCAATCATCTGCCTCTAACGGATTGGCATTCCCAGAGAAAGTGGGCGGATGAGTCCTCATGAACTCTGATAGTCTGGAATTCTGACGCTGTCCATGGTTAACTTGATTATTCTGGTTGGCAGGGCTTGAGCGGTAATCTGCTGCATCTGCTGCATCATTACATGCATCAGCTGAGTCTGAGCAGCAAGAAAAGCTCCAAAGTTCTGCATGTCCATTTGTGGTGCTGCCTGAGGTGCAGGTGCTTCATCATTCGGGTTTCCAGCTGGGCGAGAACCACTCCCATTGCCTCCAAGGTTTCCACGAGTGTTCACCATCTGTCGATTGCTCCAAGGTTTAGAGACGAGAGGGAAACAAGAATAGACAAGTGGTAGATAACTATGCGGGGTGAAAGTTCTAACTTAAAATCCAACTTTTATTAATTAATAATAACTTGGTATGGTTGCTTACAATGCCTAAGGGCTTTGCAACACATACTGCACACTCAGCAATCAATGAAAATCCAAATTAAACTGGAGTCTAACGCCTAAAGGGTGACTCTTTATTCTACGACGCGACTCGACGAAGGAGTCTCGACTTCTAAAAACCTACGCTCACTCATCGAGAAATCCTCCTCTGCCTGGGTGCGGGTGCTGCGGCATCGGGGCGACACAGTCGCCATGCCCTTCAACTGTGGTAGTCGAAGAAGCGGTGTCCTCCTCAAGCTCTGGCTCCTCCGGGTCCGGCTCGTGTAACTCGAGAACTGGCTCTGGTCCTGGTCCGTACAATGCAGTCTCCATCTTTACGATCCTCTTCAGAAGATGAGACACATACTCCTGAGTCTCCCACCATCTTGTCTTCTCGGCGATAACGTCCTTGCGGGCCTCCTGTAGTTCCTTGCTCGTATCATCGAGCACATCTTCCTAGGCGATGACTAGTCGTGCCAACTGTGTGACCGTGGCATCCTCATCCTGAATCCGACTCCGATCAAGAATGTTGTTGCTGTGCGGGTGGTAGCGGAACTCCGTGCCTTCCAACTCGCTAGCGTAGATGCGGGCAATGTGTCGCATTGCTCGTCGTGGTAGCCATGGTCGCCGCGTACATCATCACCATCGGAGCTGCCGTCTTTGCCACCGCCGTGCGCCGCCTGTTGCCGCCGACTGTCTCTGGCCTCGCCTCCTCCTGCGTTGGCATCCGTTGCCGATTGGTATTATTATTTTTATCTTATCTTTCGCGCGCGTTTCGTTTCTATTTCTATCTCGCGTGGATAGATATATATACGTATATATATATATAGTTACTAAACGCTTGTGCTTATAGATGTATTTGCTTAAACCGCATGTTTAAATATATATATTTCTCTATTAGTGTGTATAGCTAGCCGAACCAGTATATGAATGAGATTTCTCTCGCCGAGCAGTGCGCTGCGTGAAGTGCTCCCACCGTGTACAGTAGCATGCAAGGAAAGAATTTGAAACTTGTTGTACGTGTTGATTTCCATAAATCACGAATTTTGTCTTTTTCGCTACAAATTCGTGTTAAGTCTAAATCGCTTGCGACAAGTTTTGTTAATTAGTAAAAATTAATACCTTTCTACAGTATTTTTACTGGAATTTTATAAATTAATTGGTACTGTTAAAGTATTCGCGGGAAGTCCCAAACTTGCGAATTTCGTAGCCCTTAAACTATACGTCCAAACATTCCGAAATAAATTTTATAAATCTTAGAAAATGCTAGAATAATTATCTGGAAATTTTCATAAAATTACGCGCTAGTTTGAATTGTAGTAGTTTCCAGATGTGTGTTTGATTGGTTGTTTGCTACGCGTAGACGTTGAACTGTGCGAGAGTGCGGACGTTGAAGACCAAGCTCAAGCCTTACATCAAGATCATCAACTGTTTGAAGGCAAGTCGTGCTTTGACCATTTTGATCCTAGCATTTTAAAGATATATTTCGATTTAAAGTATGCATGTTATGTTGAATAAAATAAATAATTTAATTTGGGTAATTAGTTAATCAACCTAATTGTTAACTCACCCTTGTTAATATCATTTGTATGTCATATGTTTCCTTGTTGCCTTAAGTTGGGATTAAAATGTTGGATAATATGATTGTGCCAACACGGGAGGCTAGACCGTGACTAGATGCTTAGTTGTGCTTACGTGAACCTTGTTTCAAAATAAGCAAAATAATATTGACTAATGACAAGTGAGATGATTTTGGAATGTTAAGTGTGAACTTGTCACGGGAAGATGGGAAGTGTAGGTACCTTTGTGGTTCTACATGGTAGCGAAATTCTTGTTGGCATGTGTTGCACAATAGTTGAACAAGGGTGGGGAAAAGATTTAGTGCAGGGCAAGTGGCATGAGGCTTTATGCAGGTGGGCCTTTATGGCACAGATATTGAGAAGCTTGACCTTTGCGGCCTTGGGATGAGCGATGTGAGATGTTTTGGGTCGGGGTTGTGAGATGGATGCCTTGCCCTGTCTGATTAAGGACTTAACCTTGCAAGCCTTTGAACTGGGCCTTTCGTACAACCACATGGCTGGTGTGGGGCAGTCTTAGGCTAGTAGGATTCAAGTCTTACCTTTGATACCTAAGGGTGGCGGCTACACTGGGTAATGCGGGGAGGCGTCTGGGAGCTACGGCTTGGTACCCTATCCAACGGTGTTGTCGGTCCCATACTTCGCCTTGCTAAGGGAAGGGATGGTGTATGGCACAAACCGGAGAGGGTCATTGGTGTAGACGGAAGTTTCTGAAAAGCTTCGTTACGGTTAATCGCCTTTGTGGTGTGAGACTGTATCATGTGGGTAAAATGTACAACCTCTGCAGAGTGTGTCAAAACTATTCGAATAGCCGAGTCCACGGTACTGGACAAAGCTCGGGGATTACAGTCAAGGGTTAGATCTTCTAAAAATAAAATGTGGAATTGGGTGGTTTCGTGCCGATGAAGAATTTGACTAGGGCTTTGTGCCAAACCACTGATGAAAGACTTTGAAATTCATATTATAGTATGGTTTTATCAATTTGAATCTAGTATGAGTATTTGAAAGTAAAATGTTGTTTTATGCAAAAGAACCAAATGAGCCTATCCTTTGGAATAAACCTGCATATAGTTATTAGACATGCAACATTGCATGACTTGTTGAGTATGTTGTATACTCACCCTTGCAAACCAAAAACAAATCGGAAGAAGAGTCAATGCTGCGTGGGAAGAGGAGTACAACGACGGCCAGGACAATTAAGGGACCATCCGCACTCAAGTTGCCTTTGGGAAGATGGAGCCACAAGACTATCTTTTATATCCATTGTTTTGCTTCCGATTGTTATTTATGTTTTATTTAAGTAAGCCCTGCGTGGCTGAATAATGTAAGGTGACCTTAAGGTCTTGCAACAGTTTATTTTAATTATCAAAGTACTAATTTATATTTCCGCTGTGTATGGATGTGATATTAAAACCTGTTTACCTGTGTGTACTAGCGTGATCTTGGACTAGTACGCAATGCACAGAGGGTCTGGGTTTGCATATCCGGGTCCCGACAGAGTTGGTATCAGAGCCAGGTTTGACTGTAGGATACCCTCAATTAGAATGGCCGTTAGCAGGACAAAACTATTTTCTAAAAGGCTAAAACTGGTCAAGAAAATAATGGGAGTCTTGACTTATCCTTTCTCTCTGATTCTTACCTCATGCTGAACTTTCTCATGTTCATCTTACTTTTAAAAATGTTGTGTTCTTACGAGTTGTTTTGGCAGATGTGGAGGTTGGCTCGACGAGTGAGCGAGTAGTGCTGTTGTGAGACTCGGTTGTTGAGTCGCGTCTTTATTCTCTAGTTCGGCCGTATGTGTGAGTCGATGTGAACTGCGTGATGTCTTGTGTTATGTTTTACGTGTGGCGGTATGCGTTGCATTTGCCCTTAGGCACTTGTAAGCAACCATACCTTATTTAAATAAAAAGTGGTTGGTCTTGTGTACATGCCTCCCCCGCATAAGATTCTATTTTCTTGTCTATTCTTCTTCTTTTCTCTAACTGTTAAAGAAATCAAGCAGATGGTGAACACGCGAGGAAACACTGGAGCCGGATGCAGTGGATCCAACCAGAGGGGGAACCAGTTCGGAACACCTAACCCCCAGGGTGCACCACCGGTCGATATGCAGAACTTGGGGGCCTTCCTGGCTGCCCAAACCCAGCTGATGCACACCATGATGCAAACGGTGCAGCAAATGGCCAACAACAACAATCACAACAATCAGGCTTTGAACCAGGGACATCAGCATCAGACCAGGCTATCTGAATTCATGAGGACACGTCCACCGACTTTCTCGGGCAACGCCAACCCACTAGAGGCGGACGATTGGCTTAGATCCATTGAGCAGAAACTTCATATTACCCAGTGCCATGGGAACGAGAGGGTGCTGTATGCCTCTCACCAACTTGAGGGCACAGCTGCTGAATGGTGGGAGAATTACTGTGCGACACAGGAGAATTCCCAGGACATAACCTGGGAAGAATTTACTACTGCATTCCGCCAGTACCATGTGCCGGAGGGCATCATGGATCTGAAGAAAGAGGAGTTCAGATCTCTGAAGCAAGGAGGCCAGTCTGTGGCCGACTATCTGAACAAATTTACTCAGCTGGCACGTTATGCTCCGGAAGACGTGACCACTGACAAAGCAAGACAATCCCGTTTCCTGAAGGGATTGAACACCGGACTGCAGGTGGGACTGATAACCCACACATTTCCGGACTTCCAGGAGCTGGTCAACAAGGCACTGATACTGGAAGATAAGCACCATGAGTTGGATGACTTTCAAGCGCTTGAGAATGGCACAAAGAGTGGTCGCCCGGCCGCAGAGAGCTAGGGTGGTACCGCAGCGGCAGCGGCGAGGTTTTACGCCAGAGCAACAACCGTCCCACCGATACCAGCACCCGGCCTACGGTGCAGACTTTCTGACCCTCGCGATAAACCAAGCAGAAGCGGTTCACCGATGGCGGGAGACGCCGCTCTGATTGTCGAGCTAGGGCATTTTGCTAACAACTGTCCTAAAAAGGGGGGAGTGACACCAGTGCGCCTCAACCTTGGCAACACCCCCACCAAGACGCCAGCACCGAACCAGAACCGTGGAAATGCACCAGCTGGAAATCAGATTCAATCCATTGCAAGGGGCAGGGTCAATCATGTCACTGCAGAAGGAGTGCAAGAAGCTGCAGATGTTGTGCTAGGTACGTTTCTGGTTAACTCCGTACCTGCTACAGTATTATTTGACTCAGGAGCATCGCATTCATTCGTTTCTCGAGAATTTGTTGTTCAGAATGATTTGCCTATCGTGAATCTTAAGTGTACACTCTTGGTTCAATCCCCTGGATCAGAACTCCGATCCAAGGTAGGGTGTTCTGGAGTGAAACTAATAATAAATGGAGTAGAGTTCCTAGCGAACTTGGTTATATTGGATAACCAGACCCTAGATGTGATATTGGGGATGGATTGGCTAACCAAACACAAAGTGGTACTAGGCGTGGTCGAAGGATAGTTTCGATTGAAAGCTCAGCGGCGAGAAAGGTGGAGTTCCAAGCAAGCGCTGCGAGAAGGACAAGCGATGGTTAACGGTTTGAAGGCAACTAACCTAGAAGATGTGCGGTGGCGTGGCGACTACCCGGATGTGTTTCCAGAAGATTTACCTGGAATGCCACCGGATAGAA
Organism: Rhipidocladum racemiflorum; assembly: GCA_036346355.1. NCBI lineage: Eukaryota > Viridiplantae > Streptophyta > Magnoliopsida > Poales > Poaceae > Rhipidocladum > Rhipidocladum racemiflorum. Next base: position 73,742,539 of record CM070571.1, read on the forward strand.
ATATTGAGTTCGTGATTGAACTGGTACCTGGAACCGCACCAATAGCAAAGAGACCCTATCGGATGTCCACTGATGAGCTGATGGAGATGAAGAAGCAGATCGAGGAGCTACTGGAAAAAGGTTTCATAAGACCCAGTTCTTCACCATGGGGAGCACCAGTACTGTTTGTCAAGAAGAAGGATGGAAGTTTTCGGATGTGTATCGATTATCGTGCACTCAATGATGTGACAATAAAGAACAAGTATCTGCTACCCAGGATAGATGATTTATTTGATCAGCTAAGAGGAGCAGGAGTGTTCTCCAAGATCGATCTTCGATTGGGTTACCATCAACTGAAGATCAGATCCGAAGACGTACCGAAGACTGCATTCTCATCAAGATATGGACACTATGAATTCACAGTGATGTCTTTTGGGTTGACAAATGCACCCGCATACTTCATGAATTTGATGAACAAGGTTTTTATGGAATATCTGGATAAGTTTGTAGTAGTGTTTATTGATGATATTCTGGTATATTCCAAGACCAGAGAGGAACATGCTGAACATCTCAGATTAGTGTTGGAAAAGTTAAGAGAACAACAATTATTTGCCAAGTTCAGTAAGTGTGATTTCTGGAAAAGTAAAGTGGAGTTTCTTGGACATATCATGACTGCTGAAGGAGTTGCTGTAGATCCAAATAAGGTTGAAGCAGTGTTACACTGGGAACAGCCGAAGACGGTAACTCAAGTTCGGAGTTTTCTCGGAATGGCGGGGTATTACCGTCGATTCATAGAAGGTTTCTCTACAATTGCTAAACCCCTCACGCAATTGTTGAAGAAAGAAAATAAGTTTACATGGACACCTGAATGTGAGAAGAGTTTCCAAGAGCTGAAGAAGAGATTGACAACGGCACCAGTATTGGTTCTACCCGATGTACATCAGAGTTTTGACATTTACTGTGACGCGTCACGTCAAGGGCTCGGATGTGTATTGATGCAGAATGGAAAAGTGGTAGCTTATGCATCGAGGCAGTTAAGGCCACATGAGGAAAACTACCCCACGCATGACTTGGAATTGGCGTCTGTTGTGCATGCTCTAAAGCTGTGGCGTCACTACCTTATAGGTAACAGATGTGAAATATATACTGACCACAAGAGTCTCAAGTATATTTTCACTCAGCCAGACCTGAATATGAGACAAAGAAGGTGGTTAGAACTGATCAAAGACTATAATATGGAAATTCATTATCACCCCGGCAAAGCTAATGTAGTGGCTGATGCCTTGAGCCGGAAACGCCATGGTGTTAACGTGCTGCTGGAAGTAAAACAAGCCGAGCTTTGTGAAGATCTTCAGAAATTGAGATTGGAGGTTATGCCAGAAGGATTTCTCGTTGCTCTGGAAGTCAAGCCTACTTTGGATGATCAAATCAAGGAAGGCCAGAAGGATGACGAGAAGATCAACTAGATCAAGTCCAAGATGGATGAAGGCCTAGCCAAAGATTTTAGGCTGGATGATCAGGGTACCTTGTGGATGAAAGAGCGTATATGTGTACCCGACAAAAGGGAACTGAAACAGTTGATACTGGAAGAAGCACATGATTCCAAGTATTCAATTCATCCAGGAAGTGCCAAGATGTACCAGGATTTGAAAGAAAGATTCTGGTGGCCAAATATGAAAAGAGAAGTTGCTGAACATGTCGCTTTGTGTGATGTATGTCAGCGAGTCAAGGCCATGCACCAGAGACCAGCATGTCTTCTGCAACCTATGAAGATTCCAGAATGGAAGTGGAAAGAGATCGGTATGGATTTCATCACCGGTTTGCCCAGGACACAAGCCGGATATGATTCAATTTGGGTCATAGTCGACCGCTTGACCAAAGTTGCACATTTCATACCAGTGAAGACAACCTACTCAGGTGATCGCCTAGCTGAACTGTACATATCAAGAATTGTCTGTTTACATGGAGTACCAAAGAAGATAGTATCGGACAGAGGTACCCAATTTACCTCAAGGTTCTGGGGTAAGCTACATGAGGCTTTGGGAACTCGATTAAATTTCAGTACAGCCTATCACCCACAGACAGATGGTCAGACTGAAAGAGTCAACCAGGTCCTTGAAGATATGCTTAGAGCTTGCGCACTGGCATATACTACTTCGTGGGACAAGTGCTTACCCTATGCAGAGTTTAGTTACAACAACAGCTACCAATCAAGTTTACAAATGTCACCTTTTGAAGCACTGTATGGAAGACCCTGTCGAACACCGTTAAATTGGAATGAGACCGGTGAACGACGAGTGTTTGGGCCAGACATACTGCAAGAAGCCGAAGAGAAGATAGCGGTGATCAGGGAAAGATGGAAGATCGCTCAGTCCAGGCAGAAGAGCTATGCTGACAATAGACGCAGAGATTTGAGCTTTGAGCCGGAGGACTATGTGTATCTCAAAGTTACCCCCCTCAAAGGAGTCAGAAGATTTCACGCCAAAGGGAAGCTCGCGCCAAGATATGTTGGACCGTTCAAGATTCTTAGTCGGAAAGGCGAGGTTGCATATCAGTTAGAGTTGCCACAATCATTAGCCGGAGTACATGACGTCTTCCATATCTCACAACTAAAGAAATGTCTGCGCGTACTTGATGAACAAGCATCCCTGGAAACCATTGATCTACAAGAAGATTTAACGTACAAGGAGCACCCGGTGAAGATTCTTGGTACCATGGACCGCGAAACAAGAAACAAGTCAACTCGTTTCTGTAGAGTTCAATGGAGTAATCACTCAGAAAGCAAAGCGACTTGGGAACGCGAAGAAGATCTGAAGAAGGAGTTCCCGAACCTATTCTCTAGTTAGCCCGAATCTCGGGGACGAGATTCTGTTAAGGGGGGGGGAGGTTTGTAACGTCCCAAAATTTGCTTTTAGTATATTTAGTGGGTTTTGGTATTATTTGTTTTTTTAAATTTATTTGGAACCCTCGCGAGTAATTCGGGTTCACGTTTATTGAACTAATCGAAGTAAATAAAGATCAGGCATTGTCGAATAAGCGTAAAATCTAAAATTTTCTTTTAAAATAAAGATAATGGGTAGATGAGGGTGTTCGCTTCAAATATTTTCGAAAAATATGTTATATAACATAAGTCGTTGATTTTATAAGAATCGGTACAGGTGTCTGATTCACTAAAAGATTTTTAACAAAATATCTACGCGACGAAAAATCGCGAAACCAACTTCGTTAGGTCCCAAATGTTCCCTAGTATCTTTGAGGATTTTTCCGAAATGTTTAGAACCTTCTTACTGCAATTTTTTTTTTTGCCTGCATGCCACGGTAACGGAAGTGGTGAACTAGCCTGGGTGTTCCACTTGAATCAACGCTTGGACATTTTCACGTGTATACTAGTGCCAGCCGTTTCCTTGCATGATTGAAGTAGTAACGTATGCATTCAGTCAGTCATTTCCAAAGCCTTCAATCCCATGCATGTAGCATCGTGATGGGAGCGTTTCATTTTTCCATGCGTCTCAGTCCGTCTCTTTCCAACCTTTCCCATCTTAGCATCAAGGCTTGAACGTTCATCTATTCTCTACGCTGCCGCACCATCCCTCCAGATGAGTTCCTCATTCCAGTCATTTTCCTGCCTCTCCTACACTCCTCTACTGATTCTATCTCTTTTCCTTGCCATCGCTGTGGTCGCCGCTACCACTGCTGTGGTCATCGACGACACCGCCACCGTGGATGCCGCCGCCGTCTACGTCGACATCGCTGCCGTGTACGTGGTAGCTGTGGTCGCCGCGTACAACATCACCATCGGAGCTGCCGTCTTTGCCACCGCCGTGCGCCGCCTGTTGCCGCCGACTGTCTCTGGCCTCGCCTCCTCCTGCGTTGGCATCCGTTGCCGATTGGTATTATTATTTTTATCTTATCTTTCGCGCGCGTTTCGTTTCTGTTTCTATCTCGCGTGGATAGATATATATACGTATATATATATATAGTTACTAAACGCTTGTGCTTATAGATGTATTTGCTTAAACCGCATGTTTAAATATATATATTTCTCTATTAGTGTGTATAGCTAGCCGAACCAGTATATGAATGAGATTTCTCTCGAGCAAGCGTCATGCGTGAAGTGCTCCCGCCGTACAAAGAGCATGCAAGGAAAGAATTTGAAACTTGTTGTACGTGTTGATTTCCATAAATCACGAATTTTGTCTTTTTCGCTACAAATTCGTGTTAAGTCTAAATCGCTTGCGACAAGTTTTGTTAATTAGTAAAAATTAATACCTTTCTACAGTATTTTTACTGGAATTTTATAAATTAATTGGTCTTGTTAAAGTATTCGCGGGAAGTCCCAAACTTGCGAATTTCGTAGCCCTTAAACTATACGTCCAAACATTCCGAAATAAATTTTATAAATCTTAGAAAATGCTAGAATAATTATCTGGAAATTTTCATAAAATTACGCGCTAGTTTGAATTGTAGTAGTTTCCAGATGTGTGTTTGATTGGTTGTTTGCTACGCGTAGACGTTGAACTGTGCGAGAGTGCGGACGTTGAAGACCAAGCTCAAGCCTTACATCAAGATCATCAACTGTTTGAAGGCAAGTCGTGCTTTGACCATTTTGATCCTAGCATTTTAAAGATATATTTCGATTTAAAGTATGCATGTTATGTTGAATAAAATAAATAATTTAATTTGGGTAATTAGTTAATCAACCTAATTGTTAACTCACCCTTGTTAATATCATTTGTATGTCATATGTTTCCTTGTTGCCTTAAGTTGGGATTAAAATGTTGGATAATATGATTGTGCCAACACGGGAGGCTAGACCGTGACTAGATGCTTAGTTGTGCTTACGTGAACCTTGTTTCAAAATAAGCAAAATAATATTGACTAATGACAAGTGAGATGATTTTGGAATGTTAAGTGTGAACTTGTCACGGGAAGATGGGAAGTGTAGGTACCTTTGTGGTTCTACATGGTAGCGAAATTCTTGTTGGCATGTGTTGCACAATAGTTGAACAAGGGTGGGGAAAAGATTTAGTGCAGGGCAAGTGGTATGAGGCTTTATGCCAGGTGGGCCTTTATGGCACAGATATTGAGAAACGACCTTTGCGGCCTTGGGATGAGCGATGTGAGATGTTTTGGGTCGGGGTTGTGAGATGGATGCCTTGCCTGGGCGATTAAGGACTTAACCTTGCAACCTTTGAATCGGGCCTTTCGTGACAACCACATGGTGGTGTTGGGCGATCTTAGGCTAGTAGGATTCTGAAGTCTTACCTTTGATACCTAAGGGTGATAGCTACACTGGGTAATCAGACGGGGAGCGTCTGAGCGACGGCTTGGTACTGTCGGCGACGATCGGGCCACGGCAATGAGATTTGTGATTCTAGGGGATTTGTGCGGGATCTGAGCTCGATGGTAACACAGGATGCGAGGGCAGTCTGTTTTAGACAGGTTCGGGCTCTCTCAGGGGAGATAATACCCTAGTCCTGTGTTCTTCGATATATGAGAGAGCGTCCTCTTTCTTGTTTCTCCCTCCTCCCCTTATATACTGGGGGAAGGTTACATGATAGATGGGCGCCACCGGGCCCTGAACATGGTGGCCTCGCCGGCATGTACTTTGTCCTTATCGGCTCGGGCGCACTACGTCTTGGAGGGGTGGTTATGCTTTCCCCGACCTACGCCTGCCGCCCTGTCAGGTTCCAGTATCCGCAGGCTCTGGCAATGTCAGGCTGCATGCTTTGTTCTTGGCGGGTTTGTTGGGCGTGGCGTGAAGCTTCCCCGAACGATCGGGAGCTGTCTTGGGGAGCAAGTTGAAAACCTCCTCCGGGCCCATCGTGGCGCTACTGGGCCTTGGGCTTACTTCTCCGCCCATCTAGCCCAGTCGGGTATAGGCCCCGCTCGTGGGACCCCTATCTTGGATATTCCACAGCAGCCCCCAAGTGCTTTAGGATCGGATTTCCGTCTCTTATCCTGTCATAAAGATTATACGGGAAAAAAGATCGTAAAGAACTTGTAATGTGAAGCCACCGTAGGTGGTTGGCTCGTGGCCGAGTGGTACCCGCACCCGATTACGGCGCGCGGCAACCTGCGTGTCGCTCGGCTGACCCTCATGGGGCGTACCATAATCTGTTTGGCTCGTGGCCGAGTGGTACCCGCGCTCGACACGGCGCGGCAACCTGCGTGTCGCTCGGCTGACCCTCATGGGGCGTACCATAATCTGTTTGGCTCGTGGCCGAGTGGTACCCGCGCCCGATTACGGCGCGCGACAACCTGCGTGTCGCTCGGCTGACCCTCATGGGGCGTACCATAATCTGTTTGGCTCGTGGCCGAGTGGTACCCGCGCCCGATTACGGCGCGCGGCAACCTGCGTGTCGCTCGGCTGACCCTCATGGGGCGTACCATAATCTGTTTGGCTCGTGGCCGAGTGGTACCCGCGCCCGATTACGATGCGCGGCAACCGGCCTGTCGCTCGGCTGACCCTCATGGGGCGTACCATAATCTGTTTAGCTCGTGGCCGAGTGGTACCCGCGCCCGATTACGGTGCGCGGCAACCGGCCTGTCGCTCGGCTGACCCTCATGGGGCGTACCATAATATGTTTGGCTCGTGGCCGAGTGGTACCCGCGCCCGCTTACGGTGCGCGGCAACCGGCTTGTCGCTCGGCTGACCCTCATGGGGCATACCTTGGTCATCCAGAGTAATGCCTGTGCCCGCTTGCGGCGCACTGCTTCAGACCCTCATGGGGCGCATCCTCAAGACCGATTTAGTAAAAAATATCCTCCCACGGTACCCAATCACGCTAAGAAGCAGTGACCAGCAATTGACCCCAAATCATGGGGCATACCGCTTGAGGATGTTCGGAAAGTGCCTAGCCCCAAGCTTCCGTGGCGGCTGGCGTTCAGGCCCGTCATGGGGCGCACTTCATCCCAAACTTCGGGCCAGACTTGACACCTGGTTGCGTCTTGCGCAATTCAGCTCTCGGCCCGACATGGGGCGTGCCCTAGATCTGGCCCAGAATTGAAAACGGAGGCCTTTGTCTTCCTTGCCGTAAGGCGAAAATTAAGGCTCTCTCTTTATAAATGAGGGAAAACTTGCTAGGCAAAGATACCTTTGCCCTTCCCCACCACGGTCTTTTTTGGCGATTTGGGCGACCTAGGGTTTCCAGTTTCGCGCCCAAGGCCCTCGGCGGTTCCTCCTTCCAGGTCTCCTTCATAGAGATGTCTTCCTCTTCGGGATCCTCATCGGCATCGGAGGATGTCTCCGACCCCACGACCGCGGGGTGGGAGACCTCCATTACCACGGCGTCCCGCTTGGAGGAATTGGTCGCCGCCGGCGTCCTTCCCCCGTTGGAGTTGATCTCTGCTCGCCCCGCCGCAGGTGACCCCTACCCCACACCTCTAGAAAACGAGATTGTGGTGTTCGAGTCCTTCTTCTGGCGAGGCTTCAGCATTCCTGGAAGCGCCTTCTTCCGTGGGCTCCTCCATTTTTATGAAATCGAGCTGGTCAATTTGCCCCCCAACTCCATTCTTCACATCACCATCTTCGTTCAGCTTTGCGAGGCGTATCTTGGGATACGTCCTCATTTGGACTTGTTCCGCTCCTTCTTTTTGCTCAAGCCTCATCCTAACCGGGCCGCTCCCAGCGTCGTTGGGGGCGCCGGACTCCAGCTGCGGGAGGGCTTAAAGAGACAGTATTTTGTCGTCCCCCTCAAGACCTCCCTTAAAGGTTGGAGGCGAGAGTGGTTTTACTGTGCCAATGTCGACCCTTTTCTCGCCCCTTTTACTGGCCTCGCCCCCAAACCTATCCGATGCTGGAGTGACCCCCCGGGTGATGGCGGCTCGGACCAAGTTTCCAAGCTTCTTGCTTTGATTGATGATCTGAAGAATCGAGGGCTGACGGGCCCCGGGATCGCGATCAGCTTCGTGAAGCGCTGGGTGCAGCCCTTAAAGAAGAGAATCCATTTGGGGTTCCAGTACGGTGGGTCCCGAGATCCCACTCGGGAAACTGACGCACCCCTGTCGATGGATGCGCTGTCGGCACGTGTAGTTGATCTCTTCGTGCCCGGCACTGTGATTACCAACAGGGGCTGCCCTCACAAATTTTCGGCGGCGAGGCTTCCCCCTCCCGTGAGTGCACCGTTCTCTCAAAAAACCGTCTCGTGATTTCTTGCCTGATGTGTGACTCAAACAGGGTGCGATCGTTCCTTTTTCAGGATCGTGCGTCCTTCCTCTCTGATGCTCCGATCGTCGGCCTTTCTCGCCTGAAGGGCGCTCAAGCGAAGCGAGCGGCTGACACCTCGGTCGATGAGCTGCGCCAGGAATCAGCAGAGGAGGCTGCTGGCCCTTCATCAGCCGGGCCTTCGACTTCCGGCGCGGCCGGGTCACGGTTGACTCCACGACCTTCCGTCCTGGCGGCCCCATTTCTGGTCTTGGCCCCCCTCCGAGTGGTGCTGGGTCTCGGATGAGACCTGGGATGAAGTTCAAGAAGTCCAGGAGGTATTCTTTTTGGACGATCCTTATCTTCTTGTCATTGCCTGTGTTGAGGTGTCTTCCCTTTTGCTGATTCAGGACTCCTACTATGGACGTCCCAGTGGAGGGGTCTCCTGAAGAGGGGCCCCAGGCGCAGGCTTCCCCAAGGGGGGCTCCCTCCGCGTCGGCCAGGTCACCCTCGCCGTCGACTGCCGGGGGGTCGCCTGCTGGTTCCGGCGACCCTACGGTCGAACTACCAGGTGGTCCGTCCGGCGACGAGATTGACCCGGCATTGTCTCCCGAAGTGGAGGAGGTGCCGCGAGAGCCACCGCCGCTCGGTCCACTGCCGAAGCCCCCGAACCGGACCGTGTGGTGGGAGGGGGGTTCCGACTGGAACGGGATGGAAGAGGACGATGAGATGGAGAGAGCGGCTCGAACGGAGCTTTATGAGCTCACCGTCCGGTGCAGCACGCTCGTCAGGGTGAGTTTCTTGCATTCGACTTGTTGCCTACTGACTTCTCCCTGAGGTTCTGCCCCGTTACCTAGGACATGGGGGAGCGCTCGGAGCAACGGTCGCAATTTTTTCGAAAGGTGCTCCCGAAGCTCAAGGAGCATCAGAAGTACCAGGACAAGCTCCGCGAGATCAGCGAGGACAGATGGAAAGAGGTCCACGGGCTTGAGGACCAGTGTATGGCGATCCGAGAGGAGAGGACGAAGCTTGAGCATATGCTCGAAGGTGGGATCCTCCCCTGGACTCGGTTCGGATGTCTTTTTGGATAGTTGGAAAGGATGATGACGCTCTTGTGTTTCAGAGCGTGACTCGACCATTGCTGATCTGAGAGCCCGACTGGAGGCTTCAGAGAGTTCTGGCCTTGAAGCTCGAGTCGGCTTGGAGAGGATGCAGCAGGAGCTGAAGGGTAAATTTCTTTGACTTGGGTTGAATGTACTTGGCGTCGGGTGTGTTTTTGATAGCCGTTTGGCTTTGTTGCAGAGTGCAAGCAGAAGATGGCCGCTGCCGAACAGGGCCAGACTGAGCTGCGCGTCGCCTGCGAGCCAGTTCTGCACCTTCTGCGTATTGAAGGAGTTGAGACGGGCCAGGGGGACGACGCTGTTCCGCTTCTCTCTGGAGGAGCCGACAGGATCAGAGCTTACGCCAAGGAGTCCGCGACCATGAGTGCGAACCAAGCATTGGCAGTGGTCAAGTCTCATTATCCGAGAGTTGACCTTGAAGCTGTGAAAGAAGGTTTTGCCTGTGATGAAGACAAAGCCAACGCGCTCCTCGCAGAGGTCTCCGGTACATCGCAAGCCTTGTTAGAGAATCTTGAATTCTGACTTCGATGTGAACCTTGATGCCGAGTGCTGGCCCTCCCCTCCTTCTTTGAAATATTGTGTTTTCTCACTTGAATATAATTCGTCTGTGTTATTCTCTGCTAAATGGGCTCCAGACCTCTTTCACTATTTTCCCCTTGTCTGAGTTGCTAGAATATAGGTCCACGGCCTTTTGGCCCCTGTTGCGCCTTTCTGGGTGGCCTTCAGCCGACTGGTGTGGCTCCCAAACGCCGGGGTTTTGCTCGTGGCCTTCTTGCCCAGACACGCTTTTCCGAGTGGCTGGAATGCAGCTCTCGAGCGTCGGGACTTACGTTGTGGCCACGGCCTTTTGGCCCCCGTTATGTCTCTGGATGGCCTTCAGCCGACTGGTTTTGGCTCCCGAACGCCGGGGTTTTGCTCGTGGCCTTTTTGCTCAGACACGCTTTTCCGAGTGGCTGGCGTGCACCGTCGCGTCCCAGTTCACAGCACACAGCCCCCGGACTTCTCGCTTAACTGAGCGAAGTGAGCGAGAAGGCCGAATGAACTTGAACTGCTCGTGACACGTGTCTGAGGAAACGTCTCTTCATTTTGTTCAACGTCCTGATCCTCTTCGGTATTCGCGTAGTTGCTTTGTTTTTTGCGCTTCATTGATTGCGAGATGGCGCATTTGATTGCCTTTGGAGACGCTTCGATTTCCGGGGCTGGGTTGGCCTATAAATAGGGCGTTACCGCGAGTAAAGCGATCGCCCCATTGTCAACCTTCTTCTTCTTCTTCTTCGAGATTTCTACCGTACTGCTTCCAATGTCGGAGACAGAGCTCTGGTTGGACCTCGAGTTCGCCGAGATGGAGCTGCGGGAGGAGAGGGCGGCGGCGAGAGACGCAGCCTCTGTCGCCGCTCTTATCGAGGCTGTGCCGGCGCTTGCGGAGGTGGAGGACGTGCTGAAGGAGGTTCTCGGGCGGGAGCGTCGTGACGCCGCCGCCGTGGAGGCACTTGTTCGCCTCGTGCCTTCGCTGTGGGTGGTCGCGGACTTGATCCACGAAGCCCTGGGGCGATCGCGTCGCGATTAGCCGCTTGTACTCCATTCCGCGGCACCAGCAGCAGCAGCAGCCCCACCAGTAGCACCTCCTCCAGCGGGATTGGGGGCGGGGGCCGCCTTTCCCCTTTTTTTTTTCAGCAATGTAAATTAACTCAAGTTAGCAATATAAATTATTGCTTATTATGAATTAGCACGCTTTGACTCTTCTGAGTTTGATTGCCTTTGTTTGAGTAATTTGCATCAGTCGACCCCAGCTCCCGCAGCGAGGCGCTGGGGAGCTGAATTTTCACTGACCACAATCTAGTGACCCCGACTCCAGTTTGTCAGACTCCCTGGAGTGCCGATGGTTGTTCCCGAGTGGTTGGTAACCTCTTTTAGCTTAGTCCTTTCTGGCTCGTGCTCTAGTACAGGCGTTCAGGTATTGCCAATTGATGCGACATCGTTTTGAACATGCATCTTCGTGCATTCTGTATCGGCACGGCACAGACGGTACGCTAGTAGGGTAATAACCACTCGGGATTAATCAGGTCGCGGGTCACTAGTCGAGACACATCAAAGTAAGGCAACCGGGTGCTTTATTTAATGCACGGGAGCGAGATACATAACTTATGCGTAGAAACGACGTAGTTGTTCGGCGTTCCAGGTGTTCGACAGGACCTCGCCATCTTCCCGTCTGAGTCGATAGGCGCCCGACCGGACCGCTTCCTCCACAATGTACGGACCTTCCCAACTCGGAGAGAGCTTGTGCTCGCTTTTCTGGTTTTTCCTCAAGACCAGATCTCCCTTTGAGAAGGTCCTACTTCTGACATTGCGAGAATAGTAGCGCCGGAGTCCCTGGAGGTACTTAGCTGACTGGATGGCTGCAACATTTCGAGCCTCCTCGAGTTGGTCAAGCTCTACCACTCGGCTTCCCTCGGACTCGGCTTCGTTGTAGTTCCGAACCCTCGTGGATTCGAATCGTAGCTCGGTCGGCAGAAGCGCCTCTGCGCCGTAGACCAGAAAAAAAGGGGTTTGGCCAGTTGCTCGGCTGGGAGTGGTTCTGAGTCCCCAGTGTACTGATGGTAACTCCTTTACCCATCGGGCGGCGTATGGTTTGAGGCGATCGAAGACCCTGGCCTTGAGGCCCTGGAGGACCAGGCCATTGGCCCGCTCGACCTGCCCATTGCTTCGTGGATGAGCTACCGAGGCGAAGCAGATCTTGATCCCGACGCCCTCGCACCATTCTTGGAATTCTTCACTCCTGAATTGGGTGCCATTGTCCGTGATGATTCGGTTGGGCACTCCAAATCTGACCACGATCTCCTGGAAGAATTCCTTGGCCTTGACCGCAGTGATAGTGGCAACTGGTTTGGCTTCGATCCACTTGGTGAACTTGTCAATGGCCACAAAGAGGTAGGCGAAACCACCTTGAGCCTTCTTGAGCGGGCCCACCAGATCGAGCCCCCAGACTGCGAAGGGCCAGGAGATGGGGATAGTTTGCAGCTCTTGCGCCGGCAAGTGTGTCTGCCTTGCGTAGAACTGGCAGCCCTTGCAAGCTCGAACGATCTCCTTGGCATCTGTCACTGCCGTTGGCCAGAAGAAGCCCTGCCGATAGGCTTTCCCAACCAAGGCACTCGACGCCGCGTGATGGCCACACATCCCCGAGTGGATTTCTTGGAGTAGATCTCGTCCCACTTGTCCCGAAATGCATCGCCTGAGGACGCCTGAGGCACTCTTCCGAAAGAGCTCGTCGCTCACCACCACATAGGATTTGGCTTGTCGGGAGATGCGTTCCGCCAGAGCGGTAGCTTTCAGAAGTTTGTCCTTCTGGAGATAATCAAGGTATGGGGCCGTCCAGTCGGGATCAATGAGCAGGACTCCAGTCCCAGGATCCTTGCTTAGTCCCTGTCGCTTTGCAACGGTTGGCTCGTAAAGATCCTGGACGAAGATACCACTCGGGACATCTGCCCGAGTGGCTCCCATTTTAGCCAACTCGTCGGCTGCCTCATTATTACGGCGGAGGACATGAGCCAGTTCCAGACCGTCAAACCTGCCCTCCAATTCTCGGACTTGCTGGCAGTACGCCGTCATAGTCTGATCTACGCACGACCAGTCCTTCTGTACTTGGCTCACCACCAACTGGGAGTCACCCCGAACCGCCAGCCGTCGGATTCCGAGTGACGTGGCGATGCGGAGCCCATGGATGAGGGCCTCGTACTCTGCGGCGTTGTTCGAGGCCGGGAAGTGAATCCGAAGGACATACTTCAACCTGTCGCCCTTGGGCGAGACAAGGAGGATTCCCGCCCCTGCTCCTCCGAGCATGAGAGATCCATCGAAGTTCATAGTCCAATGTTCTGGCTCTTCTTCCGTGCGGGGGGTCTGGGACTCGGTCCACTCGGCCGTGAAGTCGGCCAAAGCCTGGGACTTGACGGCGGTGCGTGGCTTGAACGAGACGTCGAAAGCTCCAAGCTCTGCTGCCCACTTTGAAATTCTTCCGGTAGCTTCTCGGTTATGGAGGACCTCTCCCACGGGAAAGGAAGTCACCACTGAAATCGAATGTCCTTGGAAATAATGCTTCAGCTTCCGTGACGAGATCAAGATGGCGTACAGCAGCTTCTGGATTTGAGGATATCGCGTCTTGGATTCGCCTAACACTTCGCTGACGAAATAAACCGGGCGTTGCACGCCGTAGCGGTGTCCAGATTCTTCCCGCTCCACAACTATCACGGCGCTGACTACATGAGTTGTCGCCGCTATGTAGAGCAGGAGAGGTTCACCTGGCACCGGCGAGGCAAGAATTGGAGGGGTGGAGAGGAACTTCTTGAGCTCCTCAAAGGCTTGCTGCGCTTCTGCCGTCCATTCAAAGCGGTCCTGTTTCTTGAGGAGCTTGAAGAAAGGCATTCCCCGAACTCCCAACCGGGAGATAAACCGGCCCAGCGCTACCATGCACCCAGTAAGCTTTTGGACCTCTTTTTGGCTGGTAGGCGGGGCCATTCTTATGATGGCCCCGATCTTCTCCGGGTTTGGCTCGATCCTGCGATGAGAGACAATGAACCCGAGTAGTTTCCCGGAAGATACTCCGAAAACACACTTCTCAGGATTTAGCCTCATCTGGAACGCCCTCAAACTTGTGAACGTCTCAGCTAGATCAGAGGTAAGGCTGTCTTCCGCCTTGGTTTTAACCACTATATCATCCACATACGCTTCCACATTGCGTCCGAGCTGTTGGTGAAAACATCAGACATTCTTGTGATAAGTCGCGCCAAAGATTCTTCAAATTTCAAACGGCATGGTGATGTAGCAATATGCCCCGAACGGGGTGATAAACGAGGTCTTCTCGCAGTCATCTTCCCGTAATCGGATTTGATGATAGCCTGAGTAGGCATCCAGAAAACTGAGTAATTGGGACCCAGCAGTGGAGTCTACCACCTGATCAATACGGGGGAGGCCAAAGGGATATTTCGGGCAAGCCTTGTTGAGGTCGGTGTAATCAACACACATGCGCCAGCTTTTATTCTTCTTCTGGACGAGTACAGGGTTCGCCAACCAGTCGGGATGATACACTTCTTTGATGAAGCCTGCGGCAAGCAGCTTTGTTATCTCCTCCCTGATGGCTTGCCGGCGATCTTGGGCGAATCGTCGTAGCCTTTGCTTGACCGGCCTGGCCGATTGGTTCACATTTAATGCGTGCTCGATCACTCCCCTGGGAACTCCGGGCATATCTGATGGCTTCCAGGCGAAGATGTCTTGATTAGCCCGCAGGAAAGTGACGAGCACGGCTTGGTACCTGTCGACGATCAGTTTCGCCGGCAATGAGATTTGTGATTCTAGGGGATTTGTGCGGGATCTGAGCTCGATGGTAACACAGGATGCGAGGGCAGTCTGTTTTAGACAGGTTCGGGCTCTCTCGGGGGAGATAATACCCTAGTCCTGTGTTCTTGGATATATGAGAGAGCGTCCTCTTCCTTGTTTCTCCCTCCTCCCCTTATATACTGGGGGAAGGTTACATGATAGATGGGCGCCATCGGGCCCTGAACATGGTGGCCTCGCCGGCATGTACTTTGTCCTTATCGGCTCGGGCGCACTACGTCTTGGAGGGGTGGTTATGCTTTCCCCGACCTACGCCTGCCGCCCTGTCAGGTTCCAGTATCCGCAGGCTCTGGCAATGTCAGGCTGCATGCTTTGTTCTTGGCGGGTTTGTTGGGCGTGGCGTGAAGCTTCCCCGAACGATCGGGAGCTGTCTTGGGGAGCAAGTTGAAAACCTCCTCCGGGCCCATCGTGGCGCTACTGGGCCTTGGGCTTACTTCTCCGCCCGTCTAGCCCAGTCGGGTATAGGCCCCGCTCGTGGGACCCCTATCTTGGATATTCCACAGTACCCTATCCAACGGTGTTGTCGGTCCCATACTTCGCCTTGCTAAGGGAAGGGATGGTGTATGGCACAAACCGGAGAGGGTCATTGGTGTAGACGGAAGTTTCTGAAAAGCTTCGTTACGGTTAATCGCCTTTGTGGTGTGAGACTGTATCATGTGGGTAAAATGTACAACCTCTGCAGAGTGTGTCAAAACTATTCGAATAGCCGAGTCCACGGTACTGGACAAAGCTCGGGGATTACAGTCAAGGGTTAGATCTTCTAAAAATAAAATGTGGAATTGGGTGGCTTCGTGCCGATGAAGAATTTGACTAGGGCTTTGTGCCAAACCACTGATGAAAGACTTTGAAATTCATATTATAGTATGGTTTTATCAATTTGAATCTAGTATGAGTATTTGAAAGTAAAATGTTGTTTTATGCAAAAGAACCAAATGAGCCTATCCTTTGGAATAAACTCCGCATATAGTTATTAGACATGCATACATTGCATGACTTGTTGAGTATGTTGTATACTCACCCTTGCAAACCAAAAACAAATCGTAAGAAGAGTCAATGCTGCGTGGGAAGAGGAGTACAACGACGGCCGGGACAATTAAGGGACCATCCGCACTCAAGTTGCCTTTGGGAAGATGGAGCCACAAGACTATCTTTTATATCCATTGTTTTATACGAATTTATTATTTATGTTTTATTTAAGTAAGCCTGCGTGGCTGAATAATGTAAGGTGACCTTAAGGTCTTGCTTGATTTATTTTAATTATCAAAGTACTTATTTATATTTCCGCTGTGTATGGATGTGATATTAAAACCTGTTTACCTGTGTGTACTAGCGTGATCCTGGACTAGTACGGAATGCACAGAGGGTCCGGGTTTGCATATCCGGGTCCCGACACCATCTGCATGGTAGACCTCCTGGCGGTGCAGTAGATCGGGCGTCTGCCTTTGCCCTTCTTCCTGGCATGTACTGTAATCTTCACATCGCAAGCTTTAATCAATCCCGCTTGTCTGATGACGTTCACTTGGTATTGTGGCTTCTCAAAATCTCCGAGAAACTGTAGCATACTCCAAAGTTCTGCAGCGTGGCCAACCTCAAGATCGACATAGTTGATCTCTCCCTCCATCTGTCACAAGATGCTCATGTAAGAACTCAAAAAATTTCACATTGTGATGGGGGTAAGAGGAAATTTAGCAAAAAGGGTAAGAAAAGAGAGAAAAGGGGTAAGGCGAGATTTCATTCATCCTCTTGTCAATTTTTAACTTTTAGAAAATAGGTTTTATCCTCACTACGACCATTCTAACTAAGGGTGAGCCTACAGTCAGTATGGCTCTGATACCACCTCTGTCGGGACCCGAATCTGCAATTCCGGACCCTCTGTGTATTCAGCACTAGTCCAGGATCACGCTAGTGCACACAGCCTCAACATCGGTATATATCACAATCATACTCATCGAAATAGTAAAGTACTTTATTGAAAAGAGATATAACCGGTTACTCAACCTTTATGGTCAAGTTACAAAAGTACGACTCGCAGGGCTAAGTCTTACTCAAATAAATCTGCAGCGGAATAATAAAGAAAACGCGTGGCTCCAACCAATATGCCACAGGCAACTGACTGGGCTCTCTCCCTAGTTCGTTGTTTCTTCTTGGATCTCCTCCTCCAAAGCTGGTGTTGACTCTTCTTCAACTGATGTTGTATTGTGGCAAGGGTGAGTACTTGGTACTCAGCAAGTCATGCACAGAAATGCAAACTAATATACTACATGCATGGCTTAGTACAAAGGAATAGCTCATGGTATATTTGCAGAAGAACAGCATTTGATAAGTAGCATAAGTAGATTCGAAAGCAGTAAAAACAGTATATTGTCAATAACTTTTCCAGGAGTTAAATAAACATTCCTTCCTTTCCTAATCCACATTTCCATCAACGTCATCATTAAACCAAATCCAACTTTCCAAAACCAAGTTGTTTTCATGAAAGTCTAACCCTTGACTGTAATCCCCGAGCAATGTCCAATCCCGCAGACATGGCTATTCGAATAGATTCTACACTCTGCAGAGGTTATGCACTTTACCCACAAGATACAGCCAAACACCACAAAGGCGAGTGTCCATAACAAAGTCTTTCAGAAACTTCTAACTACACAAGTGAACCTCTCCGGTTATTGCACACTAGCCCTTCCCTTAGCAAAGGCGAAGTCTAGGCCAATCAACCGTTAGATGGGTACCTGGCCTCAGCCCCGGTACGCTCCCCCGTACAACTTACACAACCCCCAGAGGTCCCACAAGTAAGTTATTAGCAACTTAATCAATTAGATCCGTCCCATTACAGACATGTGGTTGCACGCTTGACTCATTTCAAAGGCTTGCAAGGTTAAGTCCTTAGAGTGACTAGGGCAAGACTACCCGAAGAACCAAATCAACATCCTCGGTGCCACAACTGGCCCACCAGATCACTCTTGCCACATGCCTCGGTCGAAAAACATTTATCAAACCCCCAGTTGATTACCATGCACCACGTGCCATCAACTTCATCATCAATAACACATGACACTTCTCCAAAACAGGTTCCATATCTCATTAAGTCAATATTAACATTTAAATGTCAAAACCATGTCATGTCTACGTGGTAGGTCTAAGCATTGTACTACAACGGTCTAAATACCCGTGTTGGCACTTTAATAGTGTCCAACTAATTAATCCTCAACTAGGGTGACAAGGGGTTCATGGCATACAAGTACTTATGTCAAGGTGTCATACAGCAACTAGGTGTTAACTAATCCCAAGGTGAATCAAAATAGCTTCTAATTAACTTAGCATGCAATACTTTGAAACAACATAATTTGTAAAATGGGATCAACATGGTCAAAGCACAACTTGCCTTCAAAGAGTACTTTTTCTTGGTCTTGAGCTGGCTCCTGGGTCAACACTTCTCCCTCGAAGCCTTCGGGCACTTCAACGTCTACTCGTAACGCATGCAAATAGCAATAAATAAATGAACAATAGACAAAAAGTGTCCAAACATCCAAATAAAATCCATAAATAGAGAGAGCATAATTTTATGAATTTTTAGGAATGGGAATCGCTCAAATCGGAGCTAAAATGCAAAAGATATAATCGTTTAAAGATTAAATAATCAACTAAATATTTTTATAAATAAAAACTTTAGTACAAAAATTAAATAAAATTCATATTTGAGTAGATCTGAATTTTATAAAATTTTAGAAATTTGAATCATTCAAATCGGAGTTAAAATGCAAAAGTTATAAGCATTTGAAGTTTCAAAATTCAAATTAAACATTAAACCGAATTAATAATTCATTTTCTTTTTCGGAAAATCATTTATTGCGTCATCAGGACACGTGTCGGCTTCCGATTGGTCGGCTGACGTCAGCCGGTCGATGGACGTGGTCCACGGTTTGGCTCGGGTCCACCGTGGACTCGGTCCACGGCCGTGTGCCGCTGAAAGGTGGGACCCCTCGGATGACGTCAGCGAGGCCTGGCCACAAGGTACTGACAAGTGGGCCCCACCGTGACGTCATTGCTGACATCACCGCACGGTTGGGACAGCCGCTGACAAGCGGGCCCATCATGACGTCAGCATGACGTCATTGCGCGGTTCGACCGAGATGCTGACACGCGGGCTATAGGACCGAATATAGCAATCAGAGGGGGGGTGAATGATTGTGCGGAAGCTAAAACCAAATTCTTGATCTATTAAAAGTTTACCCCAAAATAGAACCAAATAATTGCCTCGTTTTCGAAAAAAACAGAATGATAGAGGTTTGGTAAAACACGAATTCCCGGAGATCCAACCGTCCGATCGATCTGAAATTTGGACACAAGAAACTAGATTCCAATACGAATCAAACCCAGAAAGAATCAACTCAATCGGACTTACGGATCAAAAGTTATGACCTTCACAAGCTTACTGTTCTAGAAGATGGCGAGAATAAATCTAACTAGAATTGTAGCTCGCCGAAAGATTTGATGAACTTGATCTTTATTTCTCCTTTCTTTTGTCTAAAATACTCCAAACAAAAGAGTACAACCCTAAAGCTTGCTCAAAGCTTGATTGCCTTCAACAGGAGGCAACCCCTCTATTTAAAGAAGGCAAACACACTTAATCCTAGAAGGAGTCCTAATCCTAGAAGGATTCCTAATCCTAAAAGGATTCCCACTCCTAATCCTAGAAAGAGCATGTATTCAACACAACTCCACTTGGCCCAACCTGGCCGAGTACAACTCTAGCACGCCAGATGGCAACCCTACCATACTCACGTGACTAACACTTTGCACGCGAATGACCTCATGCCATTCTCACGTGACTAACCATTCTTCATGTGCACCATTCTCTTAGCCCGAACGTCCCGCATGACATCCTTGACCACCAAGACCTCAGTTCCCCCTGAACCTAGTCCCGAACCTCAGTTCCTCCATGAACCTAGTTCGATCCGTCATCGACCACATTCGCCCTCGAGCAATACACGCACATGAACAAACCACAAAAGCGATTCCGAGCACAAGTCTGCGACTTGACTCACATTAAACCATGCAACCACTCACGAGTGCATTGCATTAAATATTCTAAGAACACGATTTCAAAACACGAACAAAAACCTTTGCAAAAATCAAAAAGCTTTTCAAATAATCAAACTGATTTCAGATCTTTTCAAATAAAGAAACCAAAAAATAAATCTTGTCGAAATATCAATCTGGTTTCAAATCTTTTTCAAATACTCATCATCAAAATCAACTGGATCAAAAATAACGATCCTTCAATCTCCCCCTTGATGAGTAATTTGACAAAACACAATATAAGATTTGACAAGAGATTGAGCAAGAACCAAAAGACCAAATAATCCCAATTCAAAAACCTCCTTGACTTGTTCTCCCCCTTTTTGACAAAATAGTCATCAAGATCTCAAAACTCCCCCTTAATGAATGCAGTATCTCAAGCTTTGAAGTATATTCAAGGTATATAATCAAAGTAAAGCATTTGAAGAGTTTTTAGGAGAACTTTCTCATTTTGTATCAAATTATCTAATGAGAAAGCAAATTGTGAGAATATGGAGGCTCTAACACATAGAATAGTTATTGCATAAGCAAATTAGAGCAAACAAGTAAAATGTCATAAACAGATTTTGCCAAAGCGAAAAAGAAATCTATCATGAGCATAGAGAGACTTTCAAATTCACTAATATTTGTCTCAGGACTTTTTCAACCATTTGAATTTCCTTTTTCTCTTTTAGCAAGTTTGACAATTTTGCTTTGTGATCAACAGGGATGACAAGTAACTGCACACTAGCCCATACTTGTGTATGAGTAGGTAGTTCTTTCTTGTATCTTTCTCAGTTTAAATTGGCAAGTGGCTTCACATTGTTCTGAACTTTTGTTTAGACAAGTAGCCTTTTCTTGCATCTTTTGCATTTAAATCCCTGGCAAGGAAGCTGCACATTGTACTAAACTTGTGTTTAGCCAAGTAGCTTTTGCTTGCATCTTTTTCAACTTGCTTTTAACATTAAAACACTGATTTTGCTTGAGACTCATAATGATCATTTGAAGTCCAACAAAAAACTCACACATAGTTTCTAATCAGCTCTAGCCTTTCAACAGATGACAAGAAACTTTTAAGCCTATTTCACAAATGCAATACCATAATGAGCAAGAGCCAAAATATTCTCGAAAAGCATCTCAAATTGAATTATTTTAGCCTTTTAGTGATAAATAAAGCATTGAGCATTAACTTGGCTATATACACAAGAATAATCACCAAAGCTTTGTACTACATGATGCAATGTAAACAGGGGTTTTTACTTGAGGTGTAAAGTCAAAATACCACTTATAAAAAAATCACTTCTAGGAACCAAAGTCAAGTAACCCAAAAAGAGATAAACTCAAGACTCCCCCTGAAATCAACCCATGGGGATGAATGATCCCAAGTTCACCGCGTAAGAAAGCAAAACGAGAAAAATCAAGCGGTTTAGTGAAAATATCGACAAAGTGAGCACCGAATCAACAAATTTCAGTTCAATAGCTCTTTTTTCAACATGATCTCTAAGAAAATGAAATCTGATGTCAATGTGTCCAAGAAAGAGAATTACTCAAGAAGTGGCATGAACCAGATGTACTTTTTCTATCAATTCAACATCCTTCAAATTCAGCATCAGAGAAAGGTCTTAAACTAATGCGTGAAGAAGCAGAAAGCCAAATGCCAAAATCTTGAGTACCACAGAGATACCTTAAAATCCTCTTGATAGCTTGTCGATGTGAAGCACGCGGGGAAGCTTGAAAACGAGCACACAAGCACACAGCAAACTCCAATTATCTCATCCTCAACAGCATCATCATCATCTTCATCAACAAAGATACTCTCCCCCTGAACATATGCACCTGTACCTGCACTATTTGGACTAGTGCCTTTTGCGAAAACAAAGGTGGAGGAAGCATCTTGAAAAATAACACTTTTAGCACGAGATGCACAAGTGAAGGAGGAGAACCAATTCTTATCATCGGACATGTGGCGTGAGCATCCGGAATCCACTAGCCATATGTTATCCTTCCTCGCGTGAGAAGCCTACATAGAAGCAGAAAGTGTCGAGGTCTCGGTACTGGGGTTAGAAATAATATGTTTAGGAATCGATCTTGAGACACATGACGACAACTTGATTGGCACAACACGAGCATTCTTATGCATAAAAGCAGATTTGTCTTTTCTCGTGTTCTTAGTAACAAGAGGTGTTTGCATCACCCTAGGCACATAATGAGAAATAAAACGTGCCTGTCTGAAATTAGACCGAGCATTAAACATTTCTCTCTTTTGTTGTTTAGCTAGTCTAAAGCAAAAGTTTACTAAATGTCCATCTCTACCACAATGAGTGCAAGTGTACTTAACATGATGTTTTGCTTTAATAGTAGAAGCACATTTTGCATTCATCATAGTAGAAGTTAAAAGACCAGCAGATTTAAAGACAGTTTTCTTAGGCTCATTGACAATTTCAAATTTTCCACTTTCAAGTGTTTTGACAACAGTGGGAGCATGTGATTTATGATGAGCATAAGAATCAAAACCTAAACCTTTGTTTTGAGTGCTGACTTTTGATTGATCCAAAATCATGTTTAGGTTTTTCTTGCCATCAGTGAAACGTTCCAAAGAATTTTGCAAGTAATCAACTTTCTTAGCAAGAGTTAAACAATTATCACAAGGAGTGTCAATTTTAGCTTTCTGTTTCTGGCAATTTGAACACGAGTTAATTTCATGAGTGAACATGTCATTTGTTAATTGTGTAACTCTACAATTTGCATCTTTTAATTTCAACTCAAGAATTGAACATTTAGAGCAAGCAATTTGATCATGTAAACTATTAGTAGAGCAACCAATATTTTTCACAAGTTTTTCATTTTTCAATTGTTTGGCATAAACTTGTTCTAGTTTAATGACATGTTCCTCTTTTAGAGACTTAATTTCAAATTTGAGATCTAAGCAAGTATCACAAATATTTTCAGAATTTGAATTTCTAAGATCAAAGTTTTCAGATTTTAGCATGGATAGATCTTTTTCTAAGTTTTTATTTTTGAGTGAAGATTTTCTTAAAAATTTTCTCAATATGACTAAAACTTCACAAAGCTCATCATACGAAGGCATTACCTCATCACCGTCATTTGGAGGTCTTTGTCGTTGTCACTAGAATCACTAGTGTTCCCTTTTGCCATGAAGCACAGTCCGGTGAAATCCTTCTCTTTCAGCTTCGTTTGCTTCGCTTCCTTCTCATCTTCAGTTGAGTCATCAATGTCGCTTAAGTCTAGGCGACCAATTGCCTCGAAGACTTTGTTGAGCATCTTCTTCGTCCGTTGCTTATTTTTATCCTTGCTCTCTCTTGGCCGGAAGGACTTGGAGGAGTTGCTTTGCTCCTTCTCCTCTCTATCTTTGTTCTTGAAACATTTAGCACGGATGTGCCCTGCCTTACCCTTGATTGTAGCAGTGGATGGAGGCTCCTTTTCTTTCCCTTGATCTCATGTAAGCTGCATTGACACGCTTGGAAAGAAGAGCAAGTGTATCTTCTGGTATTTGATCTAGCTGTTCATCACTAAGAGCACTCAAAGCAGTAATGGAATATGATGATGAAGAACTAGTAGCATTATCATATGAAGAGGAATTAGCATTAAGAGCCATAGAGTTATCATTGGATGTTCTTGAAACAATGTCTATCTCAAAAGTCTTGAGACTAGAATATAGTTTATCCAAAGTCATTTCACTCATCTTGTGAGCTTCCCTAAAAGCAGTCACTTTCATTTGCCAGATTTTAAGATCAAGAGATGATAGGAAATGTCTAGCATTTTCAGAGTCAGTGTACTTTACATCTACAGCTCTAAGATTGTTTATGATTCTGTTAAAACGAGCAAAACAATCATCTAGAGATTCTCCAGAGTTCATTTCAAATCTAGTGTATTCCTTTTTAAATTGATCTTGCCTAGCTTCTTTTACAGAGTCAGTGCCCTCATGATACCACTTATAGGACCGAATATAGCAATCAGAGGGGGGGTGAATGATTGTGCGGAAGCTAAAACCAAATTCTTGATCTATTAAAAGTTTACCCCAAAATAGAACCAAATAATTGCCTCGTTTTCGAAAAAAACAGAATGATAGAGGTTTGGTAAAACACGAATTCCCGGAGATCCAACCGTCCGATCGATCTGAAATTTGGACACAAGAAACTAGATTCCAATACGAATCAAACCCAGAAAGAATCAACTCAATCGGACTTACGGATCAAAAGTTATGACCTTCACAAGCTTACTGTTCTAGAAGATGGCGAGAATAAATCTAACTAGAATTGTAGCTCGCCGAAAGATTTGATGAACTTGATCTTTATTTCTCCTTTCTTTTGTCTAAAATACTCCAAACAAAAGAGTACAACCCTAAAGCTTGCTCAAAGCTTGATTGCCTTCAACAGGAGGCAACCCCTCTATTTAAAGAAGGCAAACACACTTAATCCTAGAAGGAGTCCTAATCCTAGAAGGATTCCTAATCCTAAAAGGATTCCCACTCCTAATCCTAGAAAGAGCATGTATTCAACACAACTCCACTTGGCCCAACCTGGCCGAGTACAACTCTAGCACGCGTATGGCAACCCTACCATACTCACGTGACTAACACTTTGCACGCGAATGACCTCATGCCATTCTCACGTGACTAACCATTCTTCATGTGCACCATTCTCTTAGCCCGAACGTCCCGCATGACATCCTTGACCACCAAGACCACAGGTTCCCCTGAGCCTCGGCCCGAACCTCGGGTCCTCCATGAACCTAGTTCGGTCCGTCATCGACCACATTCGCCCTCGAGCAATACCTGCACATGAACAAACCACAAAACGATTCCGAGCACAAGTCTGCGACTTGACTCACATTAAACCATGCAACCACTCACAGGAGTGCATTGCATTAAATATTCTAAGAACACGATTTCAAAACACGAACAAAAACCTTTGCAAAAATCAAAAAGCTTTTCAAATAATCAAACTGATTTCAGATCTTTTCAAATAAAGAAACCAAAAAATAAATCTTGTCGAAATATCAATCTGGTTTCAAATCTTTTTCAAATACTCATCATCAAAATCAACTGGATCAAAAATAACGATCCTTCACGGGCCCAGCGTGTCAGCGCCTCACGCGCGTACGGCGCTGACCACGTTGGTCCAACTTCCGGACGCGTGGCTTGATCTCGGCCGTTGATTTGAAATCCGACGGCTCGGATTGGATCTGAGTTTCATGCGTTGGAGTGAACGCGGTCGATCTGGGCCGTTGGAACTTGATCCAACGGTCCAGATCCAATCTAGTTCTTATGGGTTTGGGAAACACGTGACTCACCGTAGCCGTCCGATCTGGATCCAATGGCTGTCCGAGCTCGGGTTCTGGCGATGGCGTGCGGCGGCGTGGCAAACCGGAGATGAAGACGATGACGAGCCCGGCGGCGTTTCTGTGCGATCCTGGCGTGAAGACTAGCACCTCCCGACGCATCTCGATGCGAGGAACTCGGATCTGGGCTCAACGGCGGCGGGAACTGACGGGAACAGCGGCGGAACCCTAAATCAACTACGGCGAGCGATTGCGGGCGAACGGCGGCGGCTCAGGCTTGAAGACTAGGGTCAACGGGTGCGCACGGGAGAGAGCTCCACGATGGTGGCGGCGACGCATTAAATAGAGGCCTCGGCTTCCGTGAATCATGCGGAAACCGAGGTCGAGACGGCTGCGGCGGCGGAGTCCGAATCCCATTCGGATTGGGTGACGTGGCTCAACGTGAGCCGTTGGATCGAGATCCAATGGTCACGGGCTAGGGTTCGGCTGGCTCACGGCTCGGGCTGTCGCGGCTGAACTCGGCCGTTGGATCTTGATCGAACGGTCCAAAGTTCGGGCGCGGTGACCGGGTTCGGCCGAGTCGCAAGGCTCGGGTCGGACTCGAACTCGAGTCTGACTCGGACTCGGTCGGATGAACAGTACAAACCCGTTCGATATTTTCCAGCGATTTAATATTTAAAATAATTTCCAGAAATTCATTTAATTCAAGAAAAATAGCAAAATACTCAGAAAAATTCCAGGAAAATTCTAGAAAATATTTTAGAGCATTTGGGACTCAAATAAAATATTAGTTTCAAAAATTTATTTGAAACTTTTATTTCTTTAATTATTTCAAGTGGGAATAAATTCAAATAAATTCCAAATAAATCCAAATAAATTCCAGAAAATTCCAAAAATTCACATAAGTGTAATTTATTATTTAATTTCATGAAAAGCAAAAATTGGGGTGTTACAATCAAGCTTTTGGTTTTTTGTCCAAAGCAGTTGTTGTCTTTTATTTGTGGTTTGCACCCAGTCGGGTCGTGCCCTCGTGATCGCCATCAGTGCCGTATGGCCCTGTGAAAACTTGATGGTAAAAAGTGGGACCACTAGATGAGGACGTCGTGCAGGGATGGGCGATCGGGCGGCTAGCTTAGCACGGTTCTCAACACGGTCATGACGCTCTGGGTGTCCCCGTGAGAAACGACGACTTAAAGACCGTTACCGAAAGCCTACTGCCCTTCCACGACTCACCAGGTGTTCGGTCCCAGGAGACCGCGAGAATAATCCTTTTCACGAAGTCATAAGCTTCTGAGAGAGCGATGCTCCGGCGCGAAGGGTCTTAACCCTCGCTTTCCTTCTAACTTTTGAGACGTGCAGCTACCTGTTTGCTCGCGCAGAACTCACGAAAAGTGTGTGCGGACAAACTGCCAAGAGTGATGTACGAAAGGGAAATACTAACTTTCATTCATAAAGTTAACGTACAAAAGTCTTTGCAGGAGAAAATAAAACAAAGGAAACAAAAGAGAGGCCGCGCTAAGGGCCTTCATTCTTCTTCCGCTGCAGCCTCCGCAGCCTCGGGGTCCTCCTCCACCGGGTCTGCATCCAGCCTGAGCACCACGTCTTCGGCCACCTCGTCCAGCTGCGGGTTCACCATCTCAAGCTGGGAGGCGACCCGCTCGGCCGCGTCCTGGACCTGCGCTTCTGCACGGGCCCATTCCCCTTCCACCCCCTGGATGGCTTCCAGGGGGTCGAAGTTGGCATCCCGGCTAGCGCAGCACGCCAGCACGTACTTCGCCGTGGCGGCCGCGACTGCGCGCCCCTCTTGATTGGACCTGGCGGTTAAGGCGGCGGTCAGGTGCGTGAGGAAGTCGGCAATCCGACTCAAGCAGAAAGAGTAATGGCGCGCCCTCCGCTCAAGAGGTCCCGGTTGCTCCAGCCCCAGCGGCGCCAAGCAAGCCACCATCCTATCAAAGCAAGGACGCAGCATGGTGGTGATGTCCACCTCCGCCTGGAGCCATTCGTCCCTTTCCGCGTCGCGCTCCCTGGTGAGCTCCTCGATGCGGAGGGCGCTCTGCGTTCGCTCCCGCTGTAACTCCCCCTCCGCCTGAAGCCGACCGGCCCTCGCCGTGTCGCGCTCCCTGGTGAGCTGTTCGGCGTGGAAAGTGCTTTGCGTTCGCTCCTGCTGCAGCTGCAGCTTCAGCTGCTGCACCCGGCCGCGCGAGTCCTCCAGCTCCTTGCGGAGGCGGTTGGTCTCCACAGAAGCTTCTACCAGCCTCTCCTTACTCCTCGTCAGGCGACTGCTTGTGCGGGAATATAGCTCACTAAGAGCAGCCAGCAGGGCGTCTGCATCCGCTGAGGGAACCGAGATGGCTGGGGGGCTCCGGAGTGGGCTGCGGACCCAGTTCGACTGCAGCCTACGGGCCGGCAGCTACTGCGGCGACCACTTGGCAATCGCCTGCGTCGCCTTGCTGCTGCCCTTCCCCCCGCCCGATCACTGCCTGGTCATCCTCGGCCAGGACGGGTGGGACGACTGGAGCGATTGGGGCACTCGAAGTGATCGCCCTAAAACAAATAAAAAGGGGTAAGACTTTCATATTAACAAGTACTAACAGCTTATCGCATGTGGGTTCAAGTACCTGGCAGAAGGCCCCATAAAGCGGGGCACACCTGGAGCAAGTCTCAGCCCCCCTCGCGGCGCCGGCGGCGGTGGCGGCTGCGGCAGAAGAGTTGCTGCCGGCGGCGGTGGCGGGAGAACCGCTGGAGGATCTATCTCCACCACCACCTCGGCGGTGGCGGTTGAAGTCAAGACCGCGGTCGCCGTGGGGCTCACCGTGGCTGCTGCGGAGCTCCCTGCGGCCCCCGAAAAGCTCCCCGCGGCCGCCGTCGAGCTTCCCGCCCCGGCCGAGCCCAGCGGCACGGTCGAGGTTGATGTGCCGCCCGCTGGGAGGCGAGGTCTCCTAGGATCGGGACCTGAGACGTCGTCATCAGCAGGGCGTTTGCCCCTACCCTGATCGCCGGTTGGGGGAGGGTCCTAGATCGTCAGGGCTCCCTGGTGCACTGTGATTTCCGTCCCCATGGCATCCATGGTGGGCATTGCCCGGATGATCGCTGCACGCCCTCGGGGCTCCATTCGGCACAGCGGCAGTGCGCCCACTGGGAAAGATGGGACGGTGCTGGGCATGCCCAGCTGCCCCATCCAACCGTCGATCATTACGGGGGATAAGTTCCCTGCAGCTATTGAAAAACAAAAGGACACCGTCAGCCTTATGGCGGTCAAAAAAAAGAGACAGGAGATGAAAGGGGCGCGAAAACCTACCGCCAGGTACTGTCTGGACCGCGTCGTCCTGGCCCATGTACTGCCAGGCCGGGCGGACGCGGCGGCGCAGAGGGCTGATCCTCCGGGATATGAAATCCCGGAGAACCATGTTACCTGTTAGACCCGTCGTCCGTAGCTGGTCCACGCGGGCAAGCATGGTCTGAAGCTCAGGTGTTTCGCTGACGTGCGCCCCCCAGTTAGGGTTACTGACCGCTGGCCCGGTTGGCAACTCAAGGACCTCGATGCCGCTGTCGTCCGCAACGTACAGCCACTCGTTGCGCCATGTTTTCCAATTGGACCTGGAGTCCAATGTAATGTAGCGCGACGCGGCTCCGTCGCGGAGTCGGAGATGACAGCATCCCGAGGGAGTAGAAGAATCCCTGGTTGCACGTAAAGCAAAAAAGAAACGAAAAAGAAGAAGATTGGGTGCCACTCCCACGAACATCTCGCAGAAGTGGGCGAAAACAACAAGAAGGATAATGGAGTTGGGAGGAAGGTGTATGTTGTGAATGGCGTAGAAGTTGAGGACGGACAAGAAAAAGTCGGACACTGGCGGAAGGAGACCCGCCAGCATTGCCCATCCGAAGAAGACAACCTCTCCCAGGTTGCAGCGAGGTGCAGCTGTCCCAGCACGGACGCGAAGAGCGTCGCCGATGATGTGCCGGGATATCCTGTTGGCGTCCTCCTCCTCGATGGTGGAGGGCGGGAGCAAGGGCGCAGAAGGTGGCGCCGAAGGTGGCGAAGATGCCATTGGAATGGAAAAAATGATGAACGAAGAGAGAGTGAAAAGATGACAGATCAACAAGAGCGCCTTAGCAGTCGAACAAAGGTTGCGAGAGAGAACCATGTCTCCCCCGTGGTGACCCATTTATAGGCGCGAAAGAGGAAATGAACGGGCGGGAAACCCGAAGGGACGCGGCGGTTCGAGTGCTGGAGGCATAAAGGACCCGCGTCGTGGGCAGTTTCCCAGGCTTCCGCATCGGTTACGAGGCAGGGGCAGCCGCACGTCCTGCCTTGGGAACTGGAAAAGACGGCAGGCTTTTTAAAGGTTGCGGCAAGTGTGAGCATTTAAGATGGGCCCACCCAGAAGACTGAACCGATTTTCTCCAAAAGGTAGGGGCGCTCCAGCGTGGGCCCGGGGGCTACTGTCGGTGTATTCTACACCAGGGTGCCCATGTCACCGCAATAGAAGTGGTCGTCCGGCGAACAGGTGGCGTTCAGGCCACATCGCCGGCGGCGATCAGTGGTCGCCAACAGACAGTGGCGTTTCAGCCACGACGGCGGCGATCCTGTGGTCGCCAACAGACAGTGGCGTTCGAGCCACGACAGCTGGCGTACCGAGTGGTCACCAACAGACAGATGATGGCGTTCAGCCGCGACGGCGGCGGCCTGAGTACTCGCCCAACGGTCAGGTGGCGTTCAGGCCACATCGCCGGTGTACAGCAAGGGTAGTCGCCCAGTGGACAGGTGGCGTCCAGGCCACCCCATGGGCGCTCTGTTCCCGAAGCCATCTCGTAGTCTGCACCATGTCACAGAGGGTCAAAGCCATTTAATGCATGTCACGCGCATTAAATGAAGATAGTGAGGGCTACAGTATGGCGGCACATGTTTCCCATACGTGCATTTATTGCTGGTGGCGTCACGAAGACACCCCCTCTCACTGACAGGGCAGACAAGACTGACAGGCCCGCGGGACCAAGGCAAAGACGCTCGTGTCAGAGCATTAAGTGCAGTGTAAGAACAGTGGCAGGTGTATTAAATGTTGTATCACCGTGTAATAAGGGTGTACAGTGTGCACTGTAGTAGCAAGCCTCCATGCATCCAGGTCAGTCTCAGTATAAAAGGGAGCTGGGGTGCAAGTAAGGGGGGGGGGTTCCGAACAATTAGGTTGGAGAGACTATGTCGGAAAAACTTAGACAGAAGACAGGGCACGAACGGGTCGGGTCCGGCTCCCACGTGGGCGACATGGACGTACGCGGGCCGTTGGATCTTGATCCAACGGTCACGCGATTAGGGTTTCGGCGCGGCGCGGTTGGGTAGGACCGCGTGGCGCGGCTGGCTCGGTCGGACTCGAACCCGAGTCTGACTTGGGCTCGGTCGGAGGAACAGTGAAACCAACTCGATTTTCCAGCGATTAAATATTCAAAATAATTTCCAGAAATTCATTCAATTCAAGAAAATAGCAAAACACTCAGAAAAATTCCAGAGAAATTCTGGAAAATATTTTAGGGCATTTGGGGCTCAAATAAAATATTTCCAACAAAAATTTATTTGAAAATTTTAATTCTTTAATTATTTCAAAAGAGAATAAATTCAAATTAATTCCAAATAAATCCAAATAATTTCCAGAAAATTCTAAAAATTCAAAAAAGTGCAAAATAACATTTAAATTCATGAAATGTAAAAATTGGGGTGTTAGAATGCAGATACAATAAGCCAAGACTTCTTCATATTCCTTGCTCACATGTCATGACTGCCTGTGGGCAAATTGGGATGAACATGTCACAATACGTGTCCCCTTTCTACTTAAAAGATCATGTTGTCCATACCTGGTCCAGTGAGTTTCGTGGTTTACATGCACACGGTGATTTCACTGTGATTAACAGAGATGAGTGCATCTGTCTACCGGATCCAACTGTAACACCCCGGCACCTACTATGCCGCGAATGTCACCCAAACGATACTAGAAGCAACCCATAACACACAATTATGAATAAATTTCAGCAACTACGCTAAATGTTTTAACCGAAATTTCGGCAGCATCTCCTTTGTTTTTTTCCATGGTACGAAGCAACAATAATATTATCACATCATAATAGCATAATTGATGACATCTAAAACATCACTAACATGAGAATAAGCATCATTTCATGGCCATAAGATAACCTCCAACGTTTCTTGAACGAATATGAAGAGAACATTAGAACCAAGCACATAAGATAGCATAATCCAAGTGGGAGTGTGTAGTTATCTAGGTGTTCAAGGTACCTAAAAACAACAAAAAACAACAAGCGTGAGTTCATCACTCACCAAACTGTATTGCAATGGTACAAAAACAATAACAATTCACATACATACTTCATGCCATTCACACATCATGAGGATCAACTCATTACCTTCTTCACTTATTGTCGGGACCCGAATTTGCAAATCCGGACCCTCTGTGTATTCAGCACTAGTCCAGGATCACGCTAGTGCACACAGTCTCAACATTGGTAAATACCACAATCATACTCAACGAAATAATAAAGTACTTTATTTGAAAAGAGATATAACTGGTTGCTCGACCTTGTGGTCAAGTTACAAAAGTACGCCTCGCAGGGCTAAAGTCTTACTCAATAAAATTGCAGCGGAATAATAAAAAGAAACGCGTGGCGCCAACCAATATGCGACAGGCAACTGACTGGGCTCTCTCCCTAGTTTGTCGTCTCCTCTTGGATCTCCTCCTCCAAAGCTGGTGTTGACTCTTCTTCAACTGATGTTGTATTGTGGCAAGGGTGAGTACTTGGTACTCAGCAAGTCATGCACAGAATGCAAACTAATATACTGCATGCATGGCTTAGTACAAAGGAAATGTCTAGGGTTCATTTGCAGTAGTGGCAATTTAACAAGTAACATAAATAGATTCGAAAGCAGTAGAAATAGTATAATGTCAATAAATTTTCCAGGAGTTAAATAAACATCTTTTCTATTTCTAATCCACATTTCCATCAACGTCATCATTAAACCCAAGCCAACTTTCCAAAACCAAGTTGTTTTCATGAAAGTCTAAGCCTTGACTGTAATCCCCGAGCAATGTTCATTGCCGCGGACACGGCTATTCGAATAGATTTTTCACTATGCAGAGGTTATGCACTTTACCCACAAGATACAGCCAAACACCATAAAGGCGAGTGTCCATAACAAAGTATTTCGGGAACTTCTAACTGCACAAGTGGACCTCTCCTGTTTTTGCCCTACACCATCCCTTCCCTTAACAAAGGCGAAGTATGGGACCGACATACCGTTGGACGGGTACCATGCCACAGCATCGGTATGCTCCCCTTTCAAGCTACACAAAAGGTGTAGTTGACACCCTGAGGTACCACAAGCAAGTTATTAGTAACTTAATCAACTAGGTCCGTCCCATTACAGACATGTGCTTGCACGTTTGACTCAGTTCAAAGGCTTGCAAGGTTAAGTCCTTAGGGTGACCAGGGCAAGACTACCTGAAGAAACAAACCAACATTCCCGGTGCCACAATTGGCCCACCAGATCATTCTTGCCACATGCCCCGGTCGAAAAGTATATACCAAAGCCCCCAGTTGATTACCATGCACCACGTGCCATCAACATCATCATCAATAACACATGACACTTCTCAAAAACAGGTTCCCTATCTCATTAAGTCAATATTAACATTTAATTGTCAAAACCATGTCATGTCCACGTGGCAGGTCTAAGCATTATACTACAACGGTCTAAATACCCATGTTGGCAATTTTAATAATGTCCAACTAAATAATCCACAACTAGGGTGACAAGGGGTTCATGGCATACAACTATTTATGTCAAGGTGTCATACAACAACTAGGTGTTAACTAATCCCAGGGTGAATCAAAATAGCTTCTAATTAACTTAGCATGCAATACTTTGAAACAACATATTTTCGAAAGAATGGGATCAACATGGTCAAAGCACAACTTGCCTTCAAAGAGTACTTGTTCTTAGTCCTAAGCTGGCTCCTGGGTCAACACTTCTCCTTCGAAGCCTTCGGGCACTTCAACGTCTACTCGTAACGCGTGCAAACAACAATAAATAAATACACAGTAGACAAAAAGTGTCCAAACATCCAAATAAAGTCCATAAACAGAGATAACATAATTTTATGAATTTTTAGGAGTTGGAATCGCTAAAATCGGAGTTTAAACGCAAAAGTTATAATTATTTAAAGTCTAAATAATTAATTAAGTAATATTACAGATAAAAACTTTAGTACAAAAATTAAATAAAATTCATATTTGAGTAGAGCTGAATTTTATAAAATTTTAGAAATTGGAATCACTCAAATCGGAGTTAAAAATGCAAAAGTTATAAGCATTTGAAGTTTCAAAATTCATATTAAACATTAAACCGAATTAAATATATTATTTATTTTTTGGAAAATAATTTATTGCGTCAGGTTGACACGTACCGGCTTCTTATTGGTCCACGCTGGTCTGCTGACATTAGCCGGTCCATGGGCTTGGTCCACGGTTCGGCTCGGTCCACCGTGGACTCGGTCCATGGGCGTCAGCGCTGACGTCAACACGGCTCGATCGAGTTGGCTGACAAGCGGGCCCCACCGTGACGTCAGCACTGATGTCATGGTGCGGTTGACTGTCCCGCTGACACGTAGGCCCCACGTGACGTCAGCATGACGTCACGGTGATGTCATGGAGCCATTGGGCAGCCGTTGACAGGCGGGCCCCTCGCTGACGTCACGGTGACGTCAGCGATGACCGGGCGACGACCGCGCTGACCGTGCCGGTTCGGCTTCCGACCACGTGGCTAAATCTCGGCCGTTGATTTCAAAATCAACGGCCCAGATCGGATGTGAGTGACGCACGTTTGGGTGAACGTGGTCAATCTCGATCGGACGGTCGAGATCCAATCCTAACGCTACAACGCGGCTAACGCTAACCGTACGATCTAAATCTAACGGCTGAGATCCACCGAAGCACGGTGTGGTTTATGGGTTACATGGCGCAATCTAAGCCGTTGGATCTGGATCCAACGGTTGAAAATAGATCTAGGAATTTCAACGTGATCTTACCCGCAGGTGACGTGGCGCAATCTGGGCCCTCGGATGTTGATCGGACGGTTGACCGAGCTCGGGGACGGCGATGGCGCCGCGGCGGCTTGCGGTGACCGGAGACGGGGATGATGACCAAGGGCACGGCGCTACGGGGCTCCTCCGGCGAGGTGAGTGGTACTCACGGGTGCGCCTCAACGTGGGGAGTCCGGATCTGGGCACAACGGCGGCGGAATCGACGAAAGACCGCGGCGGAGACCCAATCCAACTACGGCGAGCTCTCACGGGCGAACGGCGGTGGCTTGACCAGCGTGAATTGGGGCTACGGGTGCGCAAGGAGGCGGGCTACACGCTGGTGGCGGCGGCGCATTAAATAGGGGCCTTGGCTTCCGTGAATCGCGCAGAGACCGAGGTCCACCCGGCTACGGCGGCGGAATCCGAATCCGTTTCGGATTGGGTGATGTGGCTCAACGAGAGCCGTTGGATCAAGATCCAACGGTCGCGTGGGTTTGGACTCGGGTCCGGCTCGGCGACTTGGTTGGCTCGGTCGGGCTCGGGCTCGGGTGACGTGGCACGATCGTGGCCGTTGTATCTCGATCCAACGGTCACACGGTTAGGGTTTCGACCGACTGGGTTCGGCTTGACCGTGCGGTGCGGTCGGGTTCGGGTCGGACTCGGACTCGAGTCCGACTCGGGCTCGGTCGGGTGAATAGTACAAACCGATTCGATTTTCCAACGATTTAATATTTAAAATAATTCTCAGAAATTAATTTAATTCAAGAAAAATAGCAAAATACTCAGAAAAATTCCAGAAAAATTCTAGAAAATATTCTAGGGAATTTGGGACTCAAGTAAAATATTTCCAATAAAACTTTAATTGAAACTTTTAATTCTTTAATTATTTCAAAAGGGAATAAATTAAAATTAAATCCAAATAAATTCCAGAAAATTCCAAAAATTCACAAAAGTGCAAATTAATATTTAATTTCATGGAAAACAAAAATTGGGGTGTTACAAACCTCCCCCCTTAACATAATCTCGTCCCCGAGATTTAAGTCTAACTAAGGAATAGGTTCGGAAACTCCTTCTTCAAGTCTTTTTCACGCTCCCAAGTCGCTTCGCTTTCTTCATGGTTACTCCACTGAACTCTGCAGAAATGTGTTGACTTGTTTCTTGTCTCTCAATCCATGGTGTCCAGAATCTTCACCGGGTGCTCCTGGTAGGTCAGATCCTCCTGCAGCGCAATCGATTCCAAGGTGGTTTGCTCGTCTGGCACTCGGAGACACTTCTTCAGTTGGGATACATGAAACACATCATGCACTCCTGCCAATGACTGTGGCAACTCCAACTGGTAAGCAACCTCGCCTCTGCGGCTCAAAATCTTAAATGGCCCAACATAACGCGGTGCGAGTTTTCCTTTAGCATGGAATCTCTTAACTCCCTTGAGAGGTGTAACTCTGAGGTATACAAAGTCTTCCGGTTCAAAGCTCAGATCCCGGCGACGATTGTCGGCGTAACTCTTCTGTCTCGACTGAGCTATCTTCAACCTTTCCCTGATCGTGGCAATCTGCTCTTCAGCTTCTTGAAGAATATCCGGTCCAAAGACGCGGCGTTCGCCGGTCTCATTCCAGTTCAATGGCGTCCGACAGGGTCGACCATACAATGCCTCAAAAGGTGACATCAGTAGACTTGCCTGATAGCTGTTATTGTAGCTGAACTCAGCATACGGCAAACTCTTATCCCAAGAGGTAGCATAAGCCAATGCACAAGCTCTCAACATATCCTCTAAAATCTGATTAACCCTTTCATTCTGTCCATCTGTCTGCGGATGATATGCTGTACTGAAGTTCAAATGGGTCCTCATGGCTTCAAGCAGCTTATTCCAGAACCTTGAGGTAAATTGGGTACCTCTATCCGATACAATCTTCTTCGGCACTCCGTGCAAACAGACGATCCTGGTCATATACAACTCTGCTAACTTATCTCCCGAGTAGGTGGTCTTTACTGGGATAAAATGGTCGACTTTAGTCAGGTGATCCACTATAACCCATATGGAATCATATCCTCCTTGAGTCTTAGGTAAACCGGAAATGAAGTCCATTCCGATTTCCTCCCACTTCCACTCAGGTATTTTTCAATGGCTGTAGCAATCCTGTCGGCCTCTGATGCATTGCCTTGACTCTTGGACATACGTCGCACAGCGCAACATGCTCGGCAACTTCACGCTACATGCTTGGCAACCAGAATCTTTCCTTCAGGTCCTAATACATCTTGGCACTTCCTGGGTGAATGGAATACTTGGAGTCATGGGCTTCTTCCAGAATCAATTGCTTCAGCTCCTTCTTGTTTGGCACACAAATACGATTTCCCCATCCACATCGTGCCTTACTCATCCAACTTGAAGTCTTTTGCCTTGCCTTCATCCATCTTGGATTTAATCCTGCAGATCTTGTCATCATCCTTCTGTCCTTCTCGAATCTGGTCTTCTAAGGTAGGCTTTACTTCCAATGCGGCTAAGAATTCTTCTGGTACCACTTCAATCTGCATCCTCTGAAAATCCTGACATAGTTCATCCTGACTCGTGGCTATCAACATGCTCACGGTATGGCTTTTCCGACTCAAAGCATCGGCCACCACGTTGGTCTTCCCGGGATGGTAACGGATTCCGACATTGTAATCCTTGATCAACTCCAACCATCTCCTTTGCCTCATATTCAGATCCGACTGAGTGAATATGTACTTAAGGCTCTTATGGTCCGTATATACTTCACATCTGTTTCCAATCAAATAATGACGCCACAACTTCAAAGCATGCACTACGGCAGCTACTCTAGGTCATGCATCGGATAATTCTCCTCATGCGGCCTCAACTGCCTTGATGCATACGCAACAACCTTTCTGTTTTGCATCAACACACATCCAAGTCCTTGGCGCGATGCATCACAATAAATATCGAAGCTTTGATTGACGTCCGGTAAAACTAACACCGGTGCTGATGTCAATTGCTTCTTCAGCTCCTGAAAACCTTTCTCGCACTCTGGCGTCCATGTAAACTTCTTCTCCTTTTTCAACAATTGCGTAAGATGTAACATCCCAAAATTTGCTTTTAATATATTTAGTGTGTTTCTGGGTTTATTTGAATTTTTCAGAAATTATTTAAAGTCTTTGCGGTTAATTCGGATCCAAGTCTTTTGAAATAATCGCGTAAAAAAAGATCCTACCTTTTCGCTTATGCATAAAGTTCAAAATTTTGGTTAAAATAAAGTTAATTGGAGGACGAGAGTGTTTCTTTCAAATATTTTTGAAAAACATGTTATATAACTTAATTCGTTGATTTTACAAAAGTCTGTACAGGTGTCTGATTCACTAAAAGAATTTTTACGAAAAATTTATACGTCGAAAAATTATGAAACCAACTTCGTTAAGTTCTAAATAATTCCTAGTATTTTAGAGGAATTTTCCAAGATTTTCTTACCCATTTTGCTATTTTATCCTAAACGCGTTTTGAAAACATGTATGCATATATATGTATATGTATAGCATGTACCCACGTGTATGCATATATACATGTATGCACGAATCTTGCATGGCTAGGACATTTTCCTTTCCAACGTTTCCTCTTCCTGTACGCAGGAGCCAGGGAAAGTTACTAGTTGGAATTCATTGCATGTTGTGATTACCGTTCAAGCAACATGTTTAGAGGAACCACTCGGAAATAATTTACTCCACGCGCATGAATCCCTTCATTCATCCCAGCCATTTCTTTCCATGCGCATGAAGCCTTTTCTTCTTCCTTTTTCCATTTACTTCACGCTAGCACTTTGGTTGTAACTCCCATTCCTTGCATGCATGAATCAATGCTAATTGTTTCCTTTCCAGCCGTGCATGCAAGAATCAATGCTACATTATTTTCTCTAACAGTTTCTGTCGGGACCCGAATTTGCAAATTCGGACCCTCTGTGTATTCAGCACTAGTCCAGGAATCACGCTAGTGCACACAGTCTCAACATTGGTAAATATCACAATCATACTCAACGGAATATAAAAGTACTTTATTGAAAGGAAATATAGCTGGTTGCTCGATCTTATGGTCAAGTTACAAAATACGCCTCGCAGGGCGAAAGACTTATTCAAATAAAATCAGCAGCGGAATATATAAAGAAAACGCGTGGCGCCAACCAATATGCCACAGGCAACTGACTGGACTCGCTCCCTAGTTAGACGGCTCCTCCTGAAACTCCTCCTCCAAAGCTGGCGTGAATTCCTCTTCAACTGATGTTGTATTGTGGCAAGGGTTAGTACTTGGTACTCAGCAAGTCATGCACAGAATGCAAACTAATATACTACATGCATGGCTTAGTACAAGGGATAGCTCGTGGTTCATTTGCAGTAAACAGCATTTAACAAGTATCATAAGTAGATTCGAAAGCAGTAAAGACAAGTATGTAATATCAATAACTTTTCCAGGAGTTAAATAAACATTCTTCCCATTCCTAATCCACATTTCCATCAATGTCATTCATCAACCCAAACCCTTTTTCCAAGTCCAAGTTATTTTCATGAAAGTCTAACCCTTGACTGTAATTCCCGAGCGATGTCCAATACCGCGGACACGGCTATTCGAATAGATTTTACACTCTGCAGAGGTTATGGACTTTACCCACAAGATACAGCCAAACACCACAAAGGCGAGTGTCCGTAACAAAGCCTTTCGGAAACCGCTAACCACACAAGTGAACCTCTCCGGTTTTTGCCATACACCATCCCTTCCCTTAGCAAAGGCGAAGTATGGGACCGACATACCGTTGGATGGGTACCATGCCTCAGCACCAGTACGCTCCCCTTTCAAGCTACACAAAGGGTGTAGTTGACACCCCGAGGTACCACAAGCAAGTTATTAGTGACTTAGTCAACTAGGTCCGTCCCATTACAGACATGTGGTTGCATGATTGACCCAGTTCAAAGGCTTGCAAGGTTAAGTCCTTAAGTTGACCAGGGCAAGACTACCCCAAGAACCAAATCATCCTTCCCGATGCCACAACTGGCCCACCCGATCATTCTTGCCACATGCCCCGGTCGAAAGCTATTTATCAAACCCCCAGTTGATTACCATGCACCACGTGCCATCACTTGCCTTCAAATAGCACTTGATCTTGGTCTTGAGCTGGCTCCTGTGTCAACACTTCTCCTTCGAAGCTTTCGGGCACTTCAACGTCTACTCATAATACGTGCAAATAGCAATACATAAATGAACAGTAGGCAAAATGTACCCAAAACTCCAAATAAAATCCATAAACAGAGAGAACATAATTTTATAAATTTTTAGGAACTGGAATCGCTCAATTCGGAGTTAAAATGCAAAAGTTATAATCGTTTAAAGATTAAATAATCAATTAAATAATTTTATAAATAAAAAATTTAGTCCAAAAATTAAATAAAATTCATATTTGGGTAGAGCTTAATTTTATAAAATTTTAGAAATTTGAATCATTCAAATCGGAGTTAAAATGCAAAAGTTATAAGCGTTTGAAGTTTGAAATCATATTTCAAATAATAAACCGAATTATTAAATCATTTTCTTTTCGGAAAATATTTTATTGCGTCAGCAAGGACACGTGGACCAATCGAGTGACGACACGTGGCCTCGGGTCCATGGACTAGGTCCACGGTGACGCCCGGCCCACGGTTACAGAGGCTGACACGCGGGTCCCACCCGTCAGTGAGTCACGTGCACGGTGAGACTCTCTCGGGCGAGACACTGACATGCGGGCCCCGCATGTCAGTGACACGCAGTCACGCCCAGGCTTGGCCGCTGGCACGCGGGCCCGGCCTGTCAGTGACTCAACGCACGGCGCTGCGACGGCTACGTGGCATGA
Organism: Rhipidocladum racemiflorum; assembly: GCA_036346355.1. Taxonomy (NCBI): domain Eukaryota; kingdom Viridiplantae; phylum Streptophyta; class Magnoliopsida; order Poales; family Poaceae; genus Rhipidocladum; species Rhipidocladum racemiflorum. Next base: position 73,782,473 of record CM070571.1, read on the forward strand.
CCCGGCGTGCGACACGTGGGTGCATCACAGCCGTCCACCACAGATCTAACGGTTCGGATCTATCTAATCGCGCGACAGAAGAAAACTACGTGGCTCAATCTCCACCGTTGGATCTAGATCCAACGGTCCTTAATAGATCTGGCTGATTGAACTAGATCTAATCTAAACCGCACGATTTAGATCCAACGGCTGAGATCTATCCTAGTTCTACGGGGTTGGGAACACGTGGGCAAACCTCAACGGTTGGATCCGGATCGGACGGTTCACGAAGCTCGCGGACGGCGATGGCTTCGCGATGGCACATGACTGCCGGAGTTGAAGATGATGACGAGCCCAACGGCGTTCCAGAGGTTCTTCGACGAGGTGAGTTGGCTCCACGGGTGCGCCTCGACGCGGGGTTCTCGGATCTGGCCTTGGACGCGGCGGAGCGGCAAGAAAAACCGGGACGCAACCCTAACCAACTACAGCGAGCGATTGCGGAAAGCTGGCGGCGGCTTAAGCTCGGTAGGCTAGGGTTTTGGGTGCGCACGGAAAAGGGCAACCTCGGGCGAGGTCTAACGCATTAAATAGCCCCGGGATGCGCGCGGAATCAGGAACCCTAACGGAACACGACGGCTACGCGGCGGAGGAGTCCGTCTCGGACTCGGGCGGGGACGATGACGGAGGGCCATCCACGTGGCGTGATCGACGGTCACGATCGCGCGGGCGCGATCGGATCCGGCCCGGTTTCGGCTCGAACCGGTGTGGTCCAATCCGGACCGTTGGATCTCGATCCAACGGTCGGGATCGATTAGGGTTAGGGTTGGGTTCGGTCGAGTCGGCTGGCTCGGGTCGGACTCGAACTCGAGTCTGACTCGGGCTCGGTCGGATGAACAGTACAAACCCGGTTTGTATTTTCCAGCGATTAAATATTTAAAATAATTTCAGAAATTCATTTAGTTCAAGAAAAATAGCAAAATACTCAGAAAAATTCTAGAAAATATTTTAGGGCATTTGGGACTCAAATAAAATATTTCCAATAAAACTTTATTTGAAAATTTAATTTCTTTAATTATTTCAATATGGAATAAATTTAAATTAATTCCAAATAAATCCAAATAAATTCCAGAAAATTCCAAAAATTGACAAAAGTGCAATATAATATTTAATTTCATGAAAAACAAAAATTGGGGTGTTACAGTTTCCCTGAACGCATGAAGTCTTCACATTATTCTTTAGCCGTTTCTTATGCAATGCATTTGCTAGCAATTAACGTTTCCTATTTCCTTTCACACGCATGAAGCCATGGCGTTTCCATCTCCCAGCCATTTTATTCTTTAGCACGCATGAAACTCCTCCCCATTGAAACGTCATGAATACTTTAAAGCCTTGAAACATGCATGAATTCTCCACACGCGTGAGTACATTTGGTAATTGAGTCACTCCCATGCATGAGCATTTCCACTTCTAGTCGTTTCCCTTCCCTTTCTTAATTGATGTTTTAATCTTCCAGCCGTTTCAAGTGCATGTGCATGATGCATGCACGTCATTTTTGTTTCCTTAATGAAGCATGTTTCTTTAATCAATCCATCAATTTCATTTCTTACGTTTCAAGCTGGTGCTCATGCCATGAAGCATGCATGGCTAGGACGGTTCATTTCCAACCATTTCTCACGCAAGGCATTACTAGCATGAAGCCATTTCCAAGCAGTTTCTCCATTTCACGTTCTGTGCCTTTCCATTTTCCACACGTGAACGCATTAGTTGCCAGTTGTTTCCTCCATTACTAGTCTTTTAATTTCTCTTTTATGTCATGAAGCCATGCATGGCCGGTTATTAGTCTCTTCATTTCTCCTTCACGTACGAAGCCTCCTCACTTCTAGCCCTCTCCATTCCAGGCAATGCATGAGCCTTCCATTTTCTAGCCACACAAAAAAGAAATTCCAGTGGGTGTTTTTGTTTCCTATTCCTCCATCTCCGGCGAGTGCTGGAACCGTAGTCGCCGCCGCCGCCGCCGTTTACGTCGCCGCTGGCGCACTCTCCGGTCTCGCCTTCTCCTAAGTCGACGGTCCTGCGCTGCTGCCTTTCGCCGATTGGTACTTCTTTTTCTCTTATGCGCGTGCTTTATCTGCGTCGATCAGTTGATCTCATCATCTATATTTGCGCATGTATATATATATGTTAGGATTGTTTGCATGCATATGAATATACTTGTTAAGTCAACCGCATGAACGCATATATATGATAATACACATGCCTGTTTCCCTATATATAAATATTTTAATTCGCATGTATATATTAGGAAGCATGCGTATATACAAATATATACGAGACTTTAGAACGTGTGTATACATATATATACACCACGTTGTGCACCTATATATGTTTACATGTAGATATATTTGGTGGAGTCACGCGTAGATATGTTCGGTTGTTGTGCATGTAAACATATACACTAGGAAGCATGCATGTATATATCTATATTAAGTTGGTACACATGTACACATGTTAAGCTGATTGCATGTATACACAGTAGCGCCATTGCCGCCGCGGTCGCCCGTTGTCGTCGTCGCTATCACCGCTGCCGCCGCTGTCGTCGTCGCTGTCACCACCGTCGCCGTCGCCGGATCTGCGCAGCTCGCACTAGCCGAACTCTCTGCCTCATTTACGTGGCCAAAACCGACGAAATTAGAACCATGCCTCACGTAACCTAGCCGAACAGATGAATACACATATACACAGTGAATAGTACCATGCATGCAAAACCAAAGTTGCTTGTACGTATTAATTTTCCAGAAATTGCGAATTTTGTCTTTTTTGCTATAAATTCGTTTTAAGTCCAAATAGTATGCGACAAATTTTGTTAATTAGTAAAAATTAATACCTTTCTAAAGTAATTTTTATGAAATTTTATAATTAGATTTATACTGTTAAATTATTCGCGGAATGTCCAAACTTATGAATTTTGTAGCTTCTAAACTATACGTTCAAAAAATTCCGAAATAAATTTTATAAATCTTAGAAAATGCTAAACTAATTATTTGGAAGTGTTCATGAAATTACGCATTATTTTGATTTGCGGCATTTCCTGAGTGTGTGTTTATTCATTATTTTTGAATGTTTATTTGGTTGTTTGCTACGCGTAGATGTTGAACTGTGCGAGAGTGCGGGAGTTGAAGACCAAGCTCAAGCCGTAGATCAAGATCTAGACCCCAGCCAGCTGATCTTTGAAGGCAGGTTGTGCTTTGACCATACTGCTCCTAGTGTTTGAAATGTATTTTGATTTAAATTATGCATGCTATACTGATTAAAGTGAATAATTTAATTTGGGTAAATTAGCTAATCAACCTATTTGTTAATTCCACCTTTGATGATTAATATTTGTATGCCATGTATCAATTGTTACCATAAGTTGGGTTTAAATAGTTGGATGTTATATTGTGCCAACACGGGAGGCTAGACCGTGATTAGTTGCTTAGCTATGCTTACATGAAATGGGCTTCAAATGGCAAAATAATATTGACTAATGTTATATGGAATGAGTTTTGGAATTAGTGTAATCTTGCCACGTGATGATGTGAAGTGTAGGTACCCTTGTGGTTCTACATGGTAATTGATATTATTGTTGGCATGCGTTGCACAATAATCAAACTGGGGTGATAAATAGATTTAGACCGGGGCAAGTGGCAAGAATGATAGGGTGGGCCATGAGTGGCACTGGGAAAGTCGTTTTGGTTCTTCGGGTAGTCTTGCCCTGGTCACCCTAAGGACTTAACCTTGCAAGCCTTTGAACTGGGCCAATCATGCAACCACATGTCTGTAATGGGGCGGACCTAGTTGAGTATGATTCCGAAGTCTTAGCATGTGAAACCTCAGGTGGTTTTTGTAGCTATAAATGTGGAATGAAGGGTGTAGTGTTTACCGTTTGGTCTTACATCTCTTCAACGGTATACGTTGGCCCTGTACTTCCGCTCCGCAAAAGGGAAGGGACAGCGGGAACTATACCGGGAGGTACACATGCGAGGATAGAGGTTTCGGAAAGACTTTGTTATGGTTACTCGCCTGTATGGTGTTTAACTATATCGTGTGGGTAAAGTGTATAACCTCTGCAGAGTGTACAAACTATTCGAATAGCCGTGTCCACGGTACTGGACAACACTCGGGGATTACAGTCAAGGGTTAGATTTTCCAAAATAAAAATGTGGGAATGGGTGGCCGAGTGCCAGAGACAAATGCTAAAGTAATTTAGGACTTTGTGCCAAAATGTTTGAAAAGAGTTTGATAACTTATTATACAATATGATTTAATTGCTTTTGAATCTATTAAGAGTATTTAACAAAAGCAAAATGCCGCTTACCGCAAAGTAACCACTGAAGCCATTCCTTTGGAAGAAGCCATGCATATAGTATTAGAACTGCATTTCTGTGCATGACTTGCTGAGTATATTGTATACTCACCCTTGCTTTCAACAAAATCATTAGTTGAGGAGAAGACTACAACTTCGAAGAAGGAGAAGTTCCACGAGGAGGCAGTTATCTAGGAGTTGAACCTTGTCAGTTGCCTGTGGCATATTGATGGGAGTCACCGACGTTCTTCATTCCGCTGCTGATTATTTACTTTCGTTATTGTAAGCCCTGCGTGGATGAATATTGTAAGGTGACCTTAAGGTCTTGCAACAATTTATATTAATGTTTTGAAGTACTTTATTTATATTTCCGCTGTGTATGGATGTGATATGCAACCCTGTTAAACTGTGTGTACTAGCGTGATCCTGGACTAGTACAGAATACACAGAGGGTCCGGATTTGCAGATTCGGGTCCCGACATAAGAGGTCTAGCAATCGTCGAAAAGCCTTCAATGAAACGGCGGTAGTAACCTGCCATTCCAAAGAAACTTCGAATTTGGGTCACGGTCTTCGGCTGTTCCCAATGTAACACAGCCCCTACCTTGCTCGGATCAACGGCGACTCCTTCTGCGGTCATTACATGTCCAAGAAATTCCACCTTGTCTTTCCAAAAATTGCACTTACTGAACTTGGCGAAGAGTTGCTGTTCCCTCAGCTTTTCCAAAACTAGCCTTAGATGTTCTGCGTGCTCTTCCCTTGACTTGGAGTAAACGAGAATGTTATCTATGAACACGACGGCAAACTTATCCAGGTACTCCATGAAAACCTTATTCATCATGTTCATGAAATAGGCTGGCGCATTCGTCAGACCGAAGGACATAACAGTAAACTCATAATGTCCATATCTTGACGAGAATGCGGTCTTCAGAATATCCTCTGATCGGATCTTCAGCTGATGGTAACCCGATCTCAGATCGATCTTGGAGAAAACTCCGGCTCCTCTCAACTGGTCAAACAGATCATCGATCCTGGGTAGTGGATACTTGTTCTTCATGGTGACTTCATTGAGTGCACGGTAATCTATGCACATCCTGAAACTCCCGTCTTTCTTCTTGACGAACAACACTGGTGCTCCCCACGGCGACGAACTCGGTCTAATGAATTCTTTCTCCATCAACTCTTCAAGCTGTTTCTTCATCTCTACCAATTCTTCGATGGACATCCGGTAAGGTCTCTTGGCTATTGGTGCCGTTCCAGGTACTAACTCTATCACAAACTCTATGTCTCTGTCTGGTGGCATACCAGGTAAATCTTCAGGAAAAACATCAGGGTATTCATTCACCACTGAGACATCCTCTATGCTGATTGCCTTTACACTGTTGACCATCAACTGTCCATCACGAACGGCAGTCGCTTGAAATTCCACTTTCCTTCCACATGGGCTCTCAACTGAGATAATCCTTCGCCCACAGTCCAACACGGCCTTGTGCTTAGATAACCAATCCATTCCCAAAATAACATCTAAGGTCTGGGTTCCAATATAATAAGGTTCGCTAGGAACTCTACCCCATCTACCATTATTCTCACCCCAGAACATCCTACTTGAGATTGGAGTTCTGACCCAGGGGTTTGAACTATAAGCATGCACTTAAGATCTATAATCTCCAAATCATTTTTGGAAACAAAATCTCGCAAAACAAATGAATGCGAAGCTCCAGAGTCAAACAAAAATGTTGCAGGTACTGAGTTAACAAGTAACTTACCCAGTACGATGTTTGTAGCATTCTGCAGTGCATCTGCAGTGACATGGTTGACTCGGCCTCTCACTACGGTCTGAGTTGCAGATCCTGGCTGTGAAGGTGTCCTGGTTGGTGTGGTTCTCAGATTGAAGCGGACTGGGGTCACTCCTGCTGTCTTCTTGGGGCAGCTATTGGAGAAATGTCCTGGCTCATTACATGTATAGCAGCGTTTCACTGCTCCTTGTTGACTGCTCGATGCGGGGTTCCTGGCTTGAGCTGGGGTCTGATAATTCTGATTAGCAGGCCTCGGTGCTGGCGACGGTGTTCTTGCTGCATTCTGCGGCTGAAATCTAAAGAACTGCTGCAGTGCTCCTTGGCGTGATCCCTGCTGTTGCATCCTGCGCTTCCGGTTCTTGGCGTGATCCCTGCTGTTGCATCTTGTGCTTCCGGTTCTCATCTAGTTCTTTGCGCTTGTCCTCAAGAATGAGCGCCTTGTTTACCAACTCCTGAAAATCTGGGAAGGTGTGGGTGATTAATCCCACTTGCAGTCCAGAGTTCAGTCCCTTCAGGAAATGAGACTGCCTTGCCTTGTCCGTTGCTACGTCCTCAGGCGCGTAGCGTGCAAGCTGTGTGAACTTGTTCAGGTATTCAGCCATCGGCTGATTTCCTTGCTTCAGTGCCTTAAACTCCTCCTTTTTGAGGTCCATAATTCCTTCTGGCACATGATACTGACGAAAAGTGGCAGTAAACTCCTCCCAAGTAATGTCCTGTGGGTTCTCATGTGCAGCACAGAAGTTCTCCCACCATTCAGCTGCAGTCCCTTCCAGCTGGTGGGATGCATATAGCACTCTCTCATTTCCCACACACTGGGTGATGTGTAGCTTCCTCTCAATTGATCTCAACCAATCATCTGCTTCCAGCGGATTGGCATTCCCGGAGAAAGTGGGCGGATGAGTCCTCATGAACTCTGACAGTCTGGAATTCTGACACTGTCCATGGTTAACTGGGTTATTCTGGTTGGCAGTGGCTTGAGCGGTAATCTTCTGCATCTACTGCATCATCGCATGCATCAACTGAGTCTGAGCAGCAAGAAAAGCTCCAAAGTTCTGCATGTCCACTTGTGGTGCTGCCTGAGGTGCAGGTGCTCCATCATTAGGGTTTCTAGCTGAGCGAGAGCCACTCCCATTGCCTCCAATGTTTCCGGGAGTGTTCACCATCTGTCTTTTGCTCTAAGTTTAGAGGAAAGAGGGGAAACGAGAATAGACTAGTAGAGAACTATGCGGGGCGAAAGGTGTAACTCAAAATCCAATTTTATTAATAACAACTTGGTATGGTTGCTCACAATGCCTAAGGGCCTTGCAACACATACTGCACACTCAGCAAGCAATGAAAATCCAAATCAGACTAGCACACTGGAGTCTAACATCTAAAGGGTGACTTTTATTTTATGACGTCTCAACTTCCTACGCTCACTCATCGAGAAAACCTCCTCTGCCTGGGTACGGGTTCTGCGGCATCGGTGCGAAACAATCGCCATGCCCTACAACTGTGGTAGTCGAAGAAGCAGCATCATCTTCAGGCTCTAGCTGTGGCGCGGGTGCGGGTGCAGGTGGTGCCTCCTCCGGGTCTTCCTCAGGGTCTGGGGCGTCCAACTACAACACTGGATCCGGGTCCTGTCCGTACAGTGCAGTCTCCAGCTCTGCGATCCTCTCCGCAGCATAGTTGACGTACTCACGAGCATTCTCCAGGTGCTTTTTCCCTTCCTCAACCTGCTCGCGAGCCTTCATCAACTCTTGGACTGTGTCCTCGATGAGCTCCTCTTGGGCGACGACGAATCTGGCCAAGTGAGTGGTCATGACATCATCATCCTCTATCGGTTCTCAGTCAAGGCGGTTGTCTCGGTGTGGGTGATGACGGAACACGGTGCCCTTCAACTCCCTGGAGTAGGAGCGGGCGATCTATCGCATTGCTCGACGCGACACTTCCTGGATTCCTATCTCAAATGTGGACCTCCTGGTGGTGAGGTGAAAAGGACGACTGAACTTCGTCTTCTCTCGAGCATACACCGTGATCTTCACGTCCCATCCAGGACAATTCCTGCTTGAACGATGGTGGTTCCTTGGTAGAGCGGTCTCTCAAAGCCTCCAAGCAACTGTAGCATACGCCACAACTCGGCAGCGTAGCCTCCTTCACGCTCGGCGTAGTTGTTCTTCATCATCATCTGTCAGAAGATGCTCGCGTAAGAACTCAAAAATTTCAAATTGTGATGGGAGTAAGAGAAAATTCAGCAAAGGGTAAGAAAAGAGAGAAGGGGTGAGGCGAGATTTCTTTCATTATCTTGATAGCTTTTAACTTTTAGAAAATAGTTTTATCCTCACTATGACCATTCTAACCAAGGGTGAGCCTACAGTCAGTATGGCTTTGATACCACCTCTGTCGGGACCCGAATTTGCAAATCCGGACCCTCTGTGTATTCAACACTAGTCCAGGATCACGCTAGTGCACACAGTCTCAACATTGGTAAATACCACAATCATACTCAACGAAATAATAAAGTACTTTATTTGAAAAGAGATATAACTGGTTGCTCGACCTTGTGGTCAAGTTACAAAAGTACGCCTCGCAGGGCTAAAGTCTTACTCAATAAACTTGCAGCGGAATAATAAAAAGAAACGCATGGCGCCAACCAATATGCCACACGCAACTGACTGGGCTCTCTCCCTAGTTTGTCGTCTCCTCTTGGATCCCCTCCTCCAAAGCTGGTGTTGACTCTTCTTCAACTGATGTTGTATTGTGGCAAGGGTGAGTACTTTGCACTCAACAAGTCATGCACAGAATGCAAACTAATATACTACATGCATGGCTTAGTACAAAGGAAATGTCCAGGGTTCATTTGTAGTAGTGGCAATTTAACAAGTAACATAAATACATTCGCAAGCAGTAGAAACAGTATAATGTCAATAACTTTTCCATGAGTTAAATAAACATCTTTTCTATTTCTGATCCACATTTCCATCAACGTCATCATTAAACCCAAGCCAACTTTCCAAAACCAAGTTGTTTTCATGAAAGTCTAACCCTTGACTGTAATCCCCGAGCAATGTTCATTACCGCGGACACGGCTATTCGAATAGATTTTTCACTGTGCAGAGGTTATGCACTTTACCCACAAGATACAGCCAAACACCATAAAGGCGAGTGTCCATAACAAAGTCTTTCGGGAACTTCTAACTGCACAAGTGGACCTCTCCTGTTTTTGCCCTACACCATCCCTTCCCTTAACAAAGGCGAAGTATGGGACCGACATACCGTTGGACGGGTACCATGCCACAGCATCGGTACGCTCCCCTTTCAAGCTACACAAAAGGTGTAGTTGACACCCTGAGGTACCACAAGCAAGTTATTAGTAACTTAATCAACTAGGTCCGTCCCATTACATACATGTGGTTGCACGTTTGACTCAGTTCAAAGGCTTGCAAGGTTAAGTCCTTAGGGTGACCAGGGCAAGACTACCTGAAGAAACAAACCAACATTCCCGGTTCCACAACTGGCCCACCAGATCATTCTTGCCACATGCCCCGGTCGAAAAGTATATACCAAAGCCCCCAGTTGATTACCATGCACCACGTGCCATCAACATCATCATCAATAACACTTGACACTTCTCAAAAACAGGTTCCCTATCTCATTAAGTCAATATTAACATTTAATTGTCAAAACCATGTCATGTCCACGTGGCAGGTCTAAGCATTATACTACAACGGTCTAAATACCCATGTTGGCAATTTTAGTAATGTCCAACTAAATAATCCACAACTAGGGTGACAAGGGGTTCATGGCATACAACTATTTATGTCAAGGTGTCATACAGCAACTAGGTGTTAACTAATCCCAGGGTGAATCAAAATAGCTTCTAATTAACTTAGCATGCAATACTTTGAAACAACATATTTTCAAAAGAATGGGATCAACATGGTCAAAGCACAACTTACCTTCAAAGAGTACTTGTTCTTGGTCCTGAGCTGGCTCCTGGGTCAACAATTCTCCTTCGAAGCCTTCGGGCACTTCAACGTCTACTCGTAACGCGTGCAAACAGCAATAAATAAATACACAGTAGACAAAAAGTGTCCAAACATCCAAATAAAGTCCATAAACAGAGAGAACACAATTTTATGAATTTTTAGGAGTTGGAATCGCTAAAATCGGAGTTTAAACGCAAAAGTTATAATTATTTAAAGTCTAAATAATTAATTAAGTAATATTACAGATAAAAACTTTAGTCCAAAAATTAAATAAAATTCATATTTGAGTAGAGCTGAATTTTATAAAATTTTAGAAATTGGAATCACTCAAATCGGAGTTAAAATGCAAATGTTATAAGCATTTGAAGTTTCAAAATTCAAATTAAACATTAAACCGAATTAAACATATTATTTATTTTTCGGAAAATAATTTATTGCGTCAGCTTGACACGTGTCGGCTTCTTATTGGTCCACGCTGGCCTGCTGACGTCAGCCGGTCCATGGGCTTGGTCCACGGTTCGGCTCGGTCCACCGTGGACTCGGTCCACGGGCGTGTGCCTCTGACAGGTGGGTCCCACTGTTGACGTCAGTACGGCTTAGCCAAGTGGGCTGACAAGCGGTCCCCACCGTGACGTCAGCAGTGACATCATGTGCGGTTGACTGTCCCACTGACACGCGGGCCCCACGTGACGTCATCATGACGTCACGGTGATGTCATGCTTTGTTAGGCGGCGCTGGCGGCGGGCCCCTCGGCGGCGTCACGGTGGCGTCGGCGGCAGCCGGCGACGTCATGGCCGCGCGCCGGTTCGGCTTTCGGCCACGTGGCTAAATCTCGGCCGTTGATTTCAAAATCAACGGCCCAGATCGGATCTGAGTGACGCACGTTTGGGTGAACGCAGTCAATCTCGACCGTTCGATCTCGATCGGACGGTCGAGATCCAATCCTAACGCTACAACGCGGCTAACGCTAACCGTACGATCTAAATCTAACGGCTGAGATCCACCGAAGCATGGTGCGGTTTACGTGTTACGTGGCGTAATCTAAGCCGTTGGATCTAGATCCAACGGTTGAAAATAGATCTAGGAATTTCAACGTGATCTTACCCGCGGGTGACGTGGCGCAATCTGGGCCCTCGGATCTTGATCGGACGGTTGACCGAGCTCGAGGACGGCGATGGTGAGGCGGCGGCTTGCGGTGGCCGGAGACGGGGACGATGACCATGGGCGCGGCGCTACGGGGCTCCTCCGGCGAGGTGAGTGGTACTCACGGGCGCGCCTTGACGCGGGGTGTCCGGATCTGGGCACAACGGTGGTGGAAACGATGAAAGACCGCGGCGGAGACCCAATCCAACTACGGCGAGTTCGCGCGGGCGAACGGCGGCGGCTTGACCGGCGTGAGTTGGGGCTACGGGTGCGCAAGGAGGCGGGCTACACGCTGGTGGCGGCGGCGCATTAAATAGGGCCCTCGACTTCTGTGAATCGCGCGGAGACCGAGGTCCACCCGGCTGCGGCGGTGGAATCCGAATCCGTTTTGGATTGGGTGACGTGGCTCAACGAGAGCCGTTGGATCAAGGTCCAACGGTCGCGTGGGTTTGGACTCGGGTCCAACTCGGCGACTTGGTTGGCTTGGTCGGGCTCGGGCTCGGGTGACGTGGCGCGATCGTGGCCGTTGGATCGAGATCCAACGGTCACGCGGTTAGGGTTTCGGCCGACTGGGTTCGGCTTGACCGTGCGGTGCGGTCGGGTTCGGGTCGGACTCGGACTCGAGTCCGACTCGGGCTCGGTCGGATGAACAGTACAAACCGATTCGATTTTCTAGCGATTTAATATTTAAAATAATTCCCAGAAATTCATTTAATTCAAGAAAAATAGCAAAATACTCAGAAAAATTCCAGAAAAAATCTAGAAAATATTTTAGGGCATTTGGGACTCAAGTAAAATATTTCCAAGAAAACTTTATTTGAAACTTTTAATTCTTTAATTATTTCAAAAGGGAATAAATTCAAATTAAATCCAAATAAATCCAAATAAATTCCAGAAAATTCCAAAAATTCACAAAAGTGCTAATTAATATTTAATTTCATGAAAAGCAAAAATTGGGGTGTTACACTTATGCTCTCATATAACATCGTCATAAATATCTCAATAAAACATCTTCATATGCATCTCATAGAACATCATAAGCATCTCATAAAACAACTTCATTCATCCAATGCAATACACATGTCTCTTTGAAGCACATACTGGTATTGCTGACTGCACACCCGTTGGTGTGCACCCTCTTCCCCTTCCATCCCGTAGATGGAGGGTGCCTATTCTTACTGACTCGCTCCCATTCACGACTGTGGATGGAACTACGAGGTAGGTCTTTCTCAGTGGAGCTTCGGATTAGTCATAACTTTCTCACCGTCCTGGCCAGTCCTCATGCCATGAATGCACACATGCCATAAACATGAATAAACTTGCATATGCACTCAATTCAACCATTGCATAGCCATAATTAGATACATATTCATCCTCACATCCATAACATAGCATTTCATAATCATCTAATCAATTCATATTCACTTAATCTCCTTGAAGAATCAAACATGGCAAGCAAATATGTCAATGGTTAACTCGCATCATAACGCAGACATAATGCCATTCAAGTCACAAACATCACAATACACTTGCCTTCACCCACGCGGAATGGATTGGCGAGACGTTGAAGGCACTCCTGGGGGCACACCACCTGCACATAGGTACAATATACTCAAAATTTGCCCATAAAACCGTACGAGAGTGATCATCTACAACGACTTCGCAACCCACTCCTACAACCCGAAAACAGAGAATATGTCCCGTCGGGACAGCGGGCCTCCCACTAGCATAACTTGAGTTCTAAAACTCCAAATCAAGTAAACGAGTACATTTTATCGAAGCTTAGAAAATTTTCCAACTTTTTCTAAGTATTTGCAAAGACTTATTCGGCATCTAAGATTCACTAATCTACAATTGAACACGATCTGTCCCAATCACGTCACAGATTGGACAGTGCTCAGTAAATTTACCATAACTTTTAAATGCTTAACGGAATTTAACGTTCTTAGTGTCCAATTAACTTTAATTCAATTACCTACAACTTTCGCAAAAGTCGTCCGTGTTGAGGAACGCGGTATGCTACTCTAGCACAAATTAAAAATTTCTACCGCGCAACCAGAAAGCTACTCGCAAGAATAGGATCATAGATCAATTACCACTAGACGCGCAGTTGCGGAATCCTTCGCGCGTCGATGTAGTGGATCGTTCCCGCTGCAGTCGTGGATCGTCCTCGCCTCGTCTGGCCGCGGATCGTCCTCGCCTCGTCTGGCCGCGGATCGTCCTCGCCTCGCCGTGGATCGTCCTCGCCTTGTCTGGCCGCGGATCGTCCTCGCACGCCGCAGTCGCAGCAGCGTCACCACAGTAGTCCACACGTCCAGGGATGGGACACCGTGCGTCGGTGTGCAAGCACCGGATCGCTCGGCAGGGGCAGCGAGAGGAGGTGGCTAGGGTTTCTGGCAAAACACCTCTAAAACGCACGGAAAGTGTGTGTTGCGTCCAGCCTCCTCCCCTCCTTATATAGCCACGAGGTGAAACCCTAGGCAGTCAGGGCCCATCTACGCGCTAAGCCCACGAGGTCCATTAATTACGGATCCAATCCGAATTGATGCGTCCCGGCCCGTTAAGTGTGTGACCCTGTAGGTTCATGCGCATTTGGACATGGATTCGGAAAACCCTTTTCTAATCCAATAGTCGGTAGCGGCTCCTTGCAGAGCATGCCAACTCCCAAACGCATATGATTAAAGTACTGATGTAATAATCCCTTTGCCAAACTATATGAAGATCGAACTCAAGGCGAGAAGCATGTCATCCTTTGACAGTTCAATCCATCTCTCGTATCCGTGATATATTAATAAGTTGTGATTGACTTCTCAATCACGGCATGGCCATGCACTTCCTTAATCATATCACACGAGTGGCCTAGATATATATCTCCGTTACATTGGAGTGGCAAATTCCATCTCGATTGCTCACTTCCCTCTGCATGTTTCATAGTAAACATGAAAGCTACCTTTATAACTATCCAGTTAAGAAATAGTGTTTGGTAACCCCAAGGTAAACTATTACACATGTAGGGAATATGACAATCTCAGGTCTAAGGATCATACATCTACTATGTATGAGATACACTGATGACACATAAGAACGTAACATTCTCGCAGTGTCCCATTGTGGGTCTATCTAACCCATGTTCTTCAACATGCGTCCACAATGTATTGATGATATCTCCATATCCCATGATCTATGAAACATGATCATCGAACAATACATGTGCTGATCTATTCATCGTTGTCCCATACGATGATATCCGATCAGAGATATTTATCGAATTATATCAATAAGTAAAGAGCTTCATAAACAAGTCACACACTTGTTGATCAAAACAATGATATACATTCATTGGACCAATAATCATATTATTATTCATAAACATAGTCATGTTACAATCATCCATATGATTGCCTCAAGGGCATAACACTAACAGTCCGACCATATTGCAACTCTAAAATTCTCTAATTCACGTCCAAAGACCGACGACCGAATCTGCCCGAGGACAGAATGTGGGATAGATTTAGAATCCAATCAAACCCATCTAATCACATCATCTAAAAGCAAGTTCTAGGCATGGAATTCCCCATCTAACCAGTACCTACTGCACCCCAAAAACTCCCAATCAATAAGGTCCTTAGCCAACACTTTTAATCATTATCCATAATTTAAATCAACATCATCACATTCATCTTTGATCATTGCGACCGATGGAGTAAGTCCATCTATCGCGGTTTCTAACGATATTCTAAGCATGGCTAAGCAATTCGTACGAACCCATACATAATAATAAACCAACCACCTAGGTCAACAATGGAATACGAGAAGAAGATGGCAAGGGGATAGCATGACAATATGGCAATATCTAATCATTCTACCCAAACATAATTGTAATTTAAAGTAAGCATGCAATTGGTAACACTTCAAACGTAATTTGCAATTAATAGGATCAAGTATGCTCAAGGATTAAGTAGTGCCTTGCTTCTCGCTCTTGACGTCGTAGGCGTAGTCGTACTCGGGGTTGTCCTCCGAAACGTCAACACCTAACGAGAAAATCCAAATCCAAAGGAACACCAATCAAGAACCAATCAATAAACAACACGAGAACATGCACAATCATGCATGAAATGCACCATGATCATACTCCTAATCTTAGCATGCATATAAGAAGCATTTTATCCAATTATGTCCGGAGTATCCGAGTTTTAACCCGGAGTATCCGGGTTAACCTTCTCGGTACTCTAATGCTGACTAACCCGGAGTATCCGGGTTTAATATCCGGAGTATCCGGGTACCCCGAACTATCCAGATTAAACCCCGGAGTATCCGGATTGGGTCCCTCGGTTCCAACTCTCCAATCCCATCCGGAGTGTCCGAATGAAAATCCGGACTATCCGGGTTGGGTTTCTCTGTCTCAATTTCCGGTTTCGCACTGCCATACCCGGAATGTCCGGGTTTAATCCCCGGAGTATCCGGGTTGGCTGTTCTGTCCGAAAATGACTATTGCACAAGAGGCTCCTACACTCCAAAAAGATGACCTAGGGTGGAAGCTTACCACTGCTAGGGTGTCCTAGCACTCGGTGGAAGGTTGGTTCGTCGAAGGAACGAAGAATGGTGTCGAGGTTGTGATCTTCGTTGGTTCTCCCGGTATCAACTCCTCCTAGCTCTTGGAGATGACACCTCCTCCTCCTAGTGATTGCAATGGCTTCTCCTTCTCCTCCTTAAGCTGGCAACACGACATGCACGATCCGATCCTCAACTTGGACATGATTTCCATGGAGAGAAATGGAATGAGCTCAATGCTACTAAAATTTCAGAAATAGATGGATGAAGAATGGATTGGAACTTACCCAATACTTGGTGCATCAACAATCCATTTGGATGGATTTGAAGCTTAGGATGAGAGGAATCCAATGGCATAACATGCGCAAGCTCAAACCAAATCCTTGGATGGATTTTTGGGGATGGAATGGAGAGGGTGGTGGAGGTGTTCTTGCTCTCCCTTGTGCTGATTTTTAAAATAGGGCTGAACAAATGAGGCTTGGAGGGGACTCCAAGGTGGGGGAAAAAAGCTTTTATAGGGCTGCCCCTTCTACCACTTACGTGTGGGGCCTGGTCCCACATGTCATAGAGAGGTAAGGAAGTGGGTAAGGAGTAGGTAAAGTGAGAAATGACAAGGTAGGTATGTGCAGAATTTATTCTCTCATTGACAATTGGGTCCACTTGTCATTGACTAAGGTGGATGGAGCATGGGTACAAATGGGTAGCAACTTTAAAAGGGCATGAACATTATCAATTATACCCATTTAACTAAAATGATGCTAGCATTTATATGGTTTTACTTAAGTGTTGATCATGCCACTATTATGAATGATATGAGCATGCCATGCACAAATAAGCTATAAACAAATCTTGGGCTGTTACACAATTAGAGAGCTCATGCACTCTGATTTGGTTTGGTTGTTGCATGAGGCTATAGATTTGCATGTGTTGCAAAAGGGAGATAGCTCATGCTTTGTGGTTTAATTGTTATTTGCAAATTCATTGTGCAAATAAGAGAGAGTTATGTGTGTCGATCCTGAGAGCATGTGATACTTGCACCGTGGTTTCTGGAAGTTGGTTTGGTCATGGTTTGACCATCACATGGCTAGGAGGATCAAACTCATAGACTCGTAGATTATTTGCTTAATATGTTTTTGCAAATATATCTTTGAGTACTTTGCGAAAGGTATTCTCGCAAAGAGTTTGGAGTTACTTGGATCTAGGTTTTGCATGTGTTGCAAAAAGGGAATGCTCAGGCATAAAATGGTTTGATTGTTTATTTGCAAGTTCGTTGTGCGAATAAATGGGAGGTCTATAGGTTTCGGTCCTGAAAGCATGTGATACTTGCATAGTGGTTTATGCAAGTCAGTTTGGGTCGTGGTTTGACCATCACATGGCTAAGAGGATAAACCTCATAGACTCTGAGATTTATTTGCTTAATACGTTCTTGCAAGTATAATCTTTAAGGCATTTGCGAAATGTGTTTTCGCAAATTGATTGGAGTTTGGTTGAAATTCTTTGAGCATTTTTTTCAAGTTTTGCAAATGTGTTTTGCAACTTAGTGTGATCATGGGTTGATCACCATTTGGCTCAAAGAATAGTTGTTGAAGTTTCGGAGAAAAAGTTTTAGTTGAAAACTTGTTTTCTCTGATTTTTCGGCACTACTGCAATGTTAATGTTGGTAGTACCACTAGTTCGGTAGTACCGCCGTATGTGCGTCGGTACTATCGCTATTTATGAAGCGGTACGTAGTTATTTTCCAGAAGGGGTGTTTTCTGAAGGTGTTTGAAGCCGGCACTACCGCAATGTTTAGAGCGGTACTACTATAGGTGCGGTAGTACCGGGTATTGTATAGCGGTAGTTGTTTTCCAGAAGGAGTGTTTGTCTGGAGTTTTTTGGAGTTTCAGAGGCCAGCACTACCGAGAGCTTATTGGCAGTACTACCGGTCTTGCGGTAGTACCAGGTTTTCAATAGCGATAGCTATTTTCCAGAACGGAGTGTTTTGGAGTTGTTGCTGGAGCGTTAGTACCGCGGCTGAGAGCCGGTACTACCAGAGTTTTCCCGGTGGTAGTACCGACTTGACTATGTAACGGCTAGTTTGATAGCCGTTAGCTAGAGGCCGGTACTACCTCAGTTTTGCCGACGGTAGTACCGCAAATATCGATTTTTTAGGATTTGCCCACCCCCCTACGGCAAGTTTTGGAGTGGGGGCTCTATAAGGACCCTTGGGGAGGCATTTGGTAGTTGTTGTTGCACTTTTGAGTGTGTTTGAGCTTGTGTGAGTTCTTGAGAGGGTGTTGCATGTGTTGCACACCTCAATTTAGTTTTTGAGCTCAAGAGTAAGACTAATTGCATGTGTTGCAATTAGAGTGTGATTGAGAGGATCCTAGATGCATGTGTTGCACTAGGTGATCAACGGAGGTGCATGGGTTGCACTAGGTGAAGTTCAAGTGGAGTGCTTGATTTATTGCTCTTGGAGGTTGCCGCCTCCTAGACGGCGTAGGTGCGTCATGCGCGGGAAGCTCTCAAGGTTGTGAGAATCCCTAGTGAAGTTTGTGAAGGTTGGAGATTAGCCTACCCGAAGGGGTGAAAATCTACCACGAGTAGATTTGAGGTGGAAGGCTCAAGTGAGTGAGCCAGTCCAAAGTGAGTTGGACTTCCTCAACGTGGATTAAGGGAGACCGGCAAGTCTCCGAACACCACGGTAAAAAGTATTTTGTTCATTGTCTCTTTTACATTCAAGCATTTACCTTATTGCAATATTATCTCTTGCTTGATTGTATTTAGAATTGCTTATAGTCTTGCTAGTTTAATTCGTATGCAATTCTAGTTAGAGACAGAATTAGCTAGTGCACTAATGAGCCTAGTTGATTTAGGCTTTAGATTGTCAAAACCGTAGTTTACGCTTCCGCAATTTATTTAGTTTTTGACATAGGGATAATTAGAGCATAATCCTCGAGTAGAATATTTTAATTGCCTATTCACCCCCTCTCTAGGTGCATCCTCGACCCTACAGGATCTCGGTGCTATGCTATAGGGACCAAACTTACTAGCTTACCAGGAGGAAGCTCGTCTTCGATGTCTTCATGGAGGACTACACGCCGCAACGAGTCCTGAGGCAGTTTGGACTTCGCCAGCTAGTCCCTGTTCCTTCCGGGGATCGTGTGCCAGCCAAAGTGCACTCGTGAGTTACTCGCCCACTACAAGTATGCTAAATGCTTATGTTATATTTCTTAACCCACGGACCCTAGAAGAGCATAGCGACCTTGGCTCAGAGGATGGAGCCATGGCTCGCTCAGTGGGAGGGGCACTGGAGGACATTGTTGACGAGGACGCACCCTACGACTACTCCTCCTACCAGTAGTACCTAGCCTAGTACGTGCCCCGAACACATACTCGTCTTCTACTTGTGGAGGAGCCACCGACCCACGAGTACGCTCCGAGCGTGGCAAACTTGTACCCAGGCCAGGCAGAAGTGGCCATGCACTCGATGGTAAGTCTTATGTTGTAAATTACATCATCTATTCATTACGCTATGTTGTTGTTCTTATCATTTGTTCGTACGTGGCGAGTGGACCACGCGAGGGACTTGCACTAGCATGGCAGTAGCCTTTTGACTAGGCTACATGACGGAGTCACTATCACGCTGGACGAGATGATAGAAGCATGGAGACGTGTGGTGAGTCGATGGATCGTGGAGCCTGGTGCTTGTTGGCACGTGGATGCAACTGATCATGGCACCTCGTCCAGGCAGCCACGCGAGCCTTCTTACCACACACCGACCCCACCTCCTCGCCACGCAGTGCAGGCAGAGTCCAGCTTCCACACCCCCTGTGCCTCTGGCCCTAGACATGGCGGGAGGGCCCAGTTGGCAGGCACCTCGCGATCTCACAATGGTCCCCACACCAGGTATGTCAAGTAATATTCAATTGTTCACATTTGGTATAAGTATCACCTAACTATGATTAAATGTTACTATCTGAACTGCAGGTTGCTATCAGGGTGGAGGATAGTCCTCTGCGTCATCACACTCATCAGGCTACATCGATCCTAACCATTGGGTGGATCAGTCCTTCTCCGGCACACAGTGGACTCAGCCCACTCCAGCGACGCAGTTCCCTCCCCGCGACTGTCGCCCAGTGTAGTGGTACAACTCTTTTGATTATGTGCAAGCGCAACCATCACAGGAGCTTCACCCACGACCTCTCGACGATGCACCCGCTTCAGCACATAGGCCAAAGAGAGGTCAGGCTAGGGGTAGGGGTCAGGGTCCACCTTAGTTTGTGTGTTCAGGGTAGGCTATCATCCTATCCATTTTTTGTACTTTCTCACTTTATGTATGTTTTACTATTTCACATCATTAATTGTATTTTCAATGTTTTTTACTTCATTCATTTCTAATATATATATTTTACTTTCTCATACGACATGACAACACAACACCGAATATGCACTCGTTGCAGACTACCATGCACTCGCTGAAGACTTTTACCAGGCTGAAATTATCCCTCACTGCACACCACATAGTCCAACGTGACTACTCATTGCATGCTACAAAGTATCGTTTGTACTTGTCCCTCTGTCTTCTTCCCTATTCCAATCGAGCCACTTCGAACGAGGGTGATAGTTCATGCAGCTTTGATTGAGGGTGACTAGTCATGCAGCTTTCACAGAGGGTGGTAGGTTGAGCAGCATTCATAATGGACGACAGGTCGTGCAGCTTTTCACAGAGGGTGACAGGTTCAACAGCTTTCATTGATGGTGACAACTCATGTGGCTTTCATAAAGAGTGACAGGATGACTTGCTTTGATAGATGGTGATAGGTTGTTGACGAGTACCTGTACCATGGGTACCCCCAGCGGCCCAAAAAGACGCACGGGCCGACCCAGGCCAGTCGAGGCCCGGAATCACGACCACCGGGCGGGGTCTGAAATCACGACCGGGTCTCCGATATCTCAGAGAAGCGAAGGCATTTATTGCGTATCAGGCGCATTAAATGCCGGCCATAATGACGGTGGCATACCGGCACAAGTTCCCGACCTTCGCATTTATTGCGAGCGGCGCAGCGACCACGGCGACCGGCAGCAGGGCAGGGGGAGTCGGCGGCCAGTCCCATCAAACCACCACTTTCGGGCGACAGAGAGCATAGTCTTTTCCTCTTTTTTCTAAACCAACGGTGTAGCCTTCCTCCCCGCCTATATAAAGGGGGGAGGGGCGAGCATGTAAAGACGATGGATAATCAAGAATCAATACAATCTACCTCACACGAACTGGAGTAGGGACGTTCTGCCCGAACCAGTATAAACGCCAGGACTCTTGAGTCGACCATTCGGGGAGAGGGAGCGCGCGACCCCCTCCGACCACAAAATTCGTATTGCCGGTGCACGAAACACCGACAGTTGGCGCGCCAGGTAGGGGGATCTCGCGCGTCTTCGTCGACATCCTCGTTTTCGGATTCCCATCTTCTTCCCCGATGGCTTTTTTCGCCCGCAACAACTCGCCGGCGTCGAGGGGCTGGATCCGCTTCGGAGCCCTCGACTTCATCGTCACCACGGCAGGGGAGCTTGTCCTCGTCCCCGCCACCCTCCGAGACCGGGCGCTCTCCGCGAGCTTGGATGTGGTCGCCGACGTTCTCGGCAACCTCCGCCTCGAGACCCCGCCACGAGCCTCCTCGGCGGCCTCGTCGCGCGACGGCACCATCTCCGGCAACACCACGCGCGACTCGCCACGAGCAAGGATCTCGCCCTCCGCAAGTTCCCGGCTCGTGGCCATGGCTGGCTACGCGCCTACCTCCCTCCACGACCTACTGGGGGACTCTTCCAGCCACGGCTCCAGCTCCGACAGGGAGCACCCCCCCCCCCGCGCCGGACGAACTCTCGAGAGTGTAACATGACGGGTGCGGCGGAACCGACCTCCACCCCCGCTACCCTCGGGATCCTCCTCCCGCGCGACGAAGCGCGGCGGGAGGAATCCCAACGGGAAGACGACGCGCACCACCAGCAACGCCTCGCCGACCTCCGTCAGCGGCGCGAGGAGCTGGAGGCCCGAAAGGCCGAGCTCGACAAACTCCAGGTCGACCTGGAGCGACGTCGGCCCGAGCCGCCACTCGTCTCTGGCGCACGCGCCCGCGCGCGTCAGGTGCATCAGCAGCTGGCTGAGGGGGCGGACGATCTCCCATTCTTCCCCCACGCCAATCAGAACATCGCCGCGGCAGCCATGTTGCTTCGCGAACTGCCCGAGCCAACGGATCCAGAGGCCAGGGCCACCTACCAAAACCTCCGGTGGCTGGTCGAGCGTGCTGTCGTACAGCACGCCCAGGGCTCCGGCTCCCGACACTCGGGCGCGACCTCGGGTCGTCAGCACTTTACCCCCTCGAGGGGTCGGCAGAGTCTAGCCGAGACGACCCTGCTCCCGGAGCTCCCCCAGGCATCACGCACCCCGGTGCGCCACCGACTGGGGAATAACCGCGACCTTCGCGCCACCCTCGACGCGCGAAGGAGACCCGTCGACGCAGCGGCTTCATCCCAGGTTGCGGATAGCGGACGACGCGACCATCCCGACCCGGGCCGTGACGGACCCGGACCACGCGCGTTCACTCGCACCATCCGCAACGCCGACTTCCCGGCCCGATTTCGGGCTCCTACCAACATAGCCAAGTACACAGGGACGACAAACCCCAGTGTGTGGCTAGAAGACTACCGGCTCGCTTGCCGGGCCGGGGGAGCGACTGACGACCTCTTCGTCATTCAGTACCTCCCCATCTACCTTGCGGACTCTACTCAAGCCTGGCTCGAGTACCTGCCCGCGGACACTATCGGGAGTTGGGCCGACCTGACGAATCTCTTCGTCGAGAACTTCCAGGGGACGTACAAGCGCCCTGGCAACTCCTGGGATCTGAAGAGCTGCAAGCAGCAGCCGGGGGAGACGCTCCGGGACTACATCCGCCGCTTCTCCCAACAGTGCAACGAGCTCCCCGACATCCGTGACGCCGATGTCGTCGGGGCGTTTATTTACGGCACTACGTGCGAGGCTCTGGTCCACAAGCTGGGCTGCGCCAAGCCCCGGAATACCAAGGAGCTTCTCGACGTCGCCACCAACTACGCCTCCGGCGAAGAGGCCGTGGGGGCCATCTTCGAAAGGAAGGTGGCCCGCCAGCCATCCGGCTCCGAGGCCGGCGCCCCTTCCGACCGCCCTGACAAGAAGAAGCGGAAAGGGAGGCAAGGCCGCGAAGGCCGCATGGTCGCCGCCGCCGACCGCCCCGCCAAGCAGCAGGTTCGGCAGACACCCGACCGATTCGAGAGAATGATGGATGGTCCGTGCCCGAACCACGACTATCCCGTCAAGCACAAATACCGGGACTGCGAGGTCCTAAAGCGTTTTCTCTCCGGGAACCCCACGACGTCGCGGGGTAAGGGGAAGAAGCGCGACCCGGCACCCGACGCCGGGGCGAAGGGCGATGAGCCAACCAACGAGTTCCCACAACTCGACGGTTGCCTCATGATCTTCGGAGGGGCAGAGTGCTACGCCGACAGGCGGCGGTTGAAGCTCGCCCACTGTGATGCCTTAGAATTTGAGAGTTACCGTAGGGGTTTTTTCTCCCTTGTTTCGATTTCGGAAGGAATGAAGGAAATGTTGGGAGATGAAATAATTGAGTTTCATGCTGCATATTAATTTTAAAATTTGGAGTTTTCGGGCTAGGATTAGTGGGTCGAGGAAACCTGGGCCTGGGCCGGGAATCCCCTTTCCCTCTCCCCCTCCCCACGCCCCAAAGTGGGCCGGCCCACCTTGCCCTTTAGGGGTGGCGCCCCCCCCCATGTGGCCGGCCACCCCATTGCAAACCCTAGCCACCCCCTTTGCATTCCCTTGGCAGCAGCACCACCTCCTCCCTCATCCCGGTGTGGTGGCTCAAGGGTTCATCGCGGATCATGAAGAAAAATTCGAGAAGAGGACCCGAGAAGGCGAGCAGATTTCGTTTTCGGTGATCATCGCGTGTTCCTCGTGGGATCTCAAGGGAGATCTTTAGGTAAAATTCCCAATCTTTTACCCCCTGTTATACCTAGGATTAGGAGTGTTTTAGATCTGGTGGTGACTGGTTTGGATGGGATTTGAAGGGGGAGAAGGGTAGATGTTCACGTGGTACTGTTTTTGGAAGGGAAGATTGTGCAGCGCGGATTGTTTCGCGTTTTATGTGGCATAGATGATTTTTCCTGCAAAAACCTATAACTAGAAAGTTGTAGATAACGTCGAGACCTAACTTCTGTAATGTTACATAGGAAGAGGTCGTGTTGTAAATGACTATTCGATAGTGCTGTTACATGATGAATGAATGGTGAAGAGTAAACATGACATTGTCTATAGATGTTAAATGATAAAAGAGTCGTTGAGCCAGGTCGGTGAGAAAGTCATATATGGATATATGACTAATCCGGAGTGCTCTTGGTAAGCTGCATGCATGTCCTGAATCGAGATTTCATTTGCCTTCTAGTACGGGAAGTAAGAACGAATATCTTCTGATATGTTGGTTGTGGTGTATGAGATCTGAGCTTTCTTTGCATCTTGGCTTAAAAAAAATAATAAAAATAAAATAAAATGAGTACTCTTGGGTTGTTGCCGAATTCTTTCCAAAGTGGCTTTTAGCGCTTTGGAGTTCGAGTTGTTGGATGTGAATCATTTGGGGATCATGGGTCTTGGTTGAGCTTCCTCAATGATTCTACCCTTGGTTATGATTCTTTGAAAGGAAGAATGTGAAGGCGAAACCTTCTTACAAGGGAAAACTAGTGTGGGTCACTGATCGTAAGTAGTTTAAAAGTGAAGAGTAAGGGAAGGTTGTGTTTAACTCAATTCAAACCTTCTTGGAGAATTGGGTCATTGATGTGTTCCTCGGTGGGGTTTTTTTTTTTAGTACTGGACAACTTGGAAGTTGCAGGTAATTACATTAATTATTGGACCTTTCTGTCGCTGAGGTTGAGCGAGGTTGTGTCAACCATAGCGATTTTGTTCGGTTGTTACTATCTCTTGCGGGTTTAAGGACCCTGGTTGTAAAGTAGGCTTTTCCTTTTGGTTGTCTTGGAGTATATGTCTCACCTGGTTTGTCGTCGTCTTGAATACGGCGAACCACAGTAGAGGGGTTGTGGTGTGAAAACACGTTTGTGCGTGGGAGATGAAGAGGGATTCTAGAGACTGGTACCGTTTTCTTCTGGAGAGTAGTTGGATTAAGGAGTGCGAGACCGTTTCCTTTCATGGTCTATTTGGGAATTGAAGTGAAGGTGGAACCGTGAGAGGTTGCACTCTGTTGAGCTAAATCAACTTTTTCTCGCTAGTGTTGGTTTTGAGAACTCGCTTGTCGTTTATTCCGGTTTGAGTCCTTGTGTGAATGTTTTGTGTTGCAAAGAAGTCTTTTGTCCCTTGGGGACTTTGTTGTTGATTTTGGTGTGTCTTTGATTCGGGGACGAATCCTTTTAAGGAGGAGAGTGTGATGCCTTAGAATTTGAGAGTTACCGTAGGGGTTTTTTCTCCCTTGTTTCGATTTCGGAAGGAATGAAGGAAATGTTGGGAGATGAAATAATTGAGTTTTATGCTGCATATTAATTTTAAAATTTGGAGTTTTCGGGCTAGGATTAGTGGGTCGAGGAAACCTGGGCCTGGGCCGGGAATCCCCTTTCCCTCTCCCCCTCCCCACGCCCCAAAGTGGGCCGGCCCACCTTGCCCTTTAGGGGTGGCGCCCCCCCCCATGTGGCCGGCCACCCCATTACAAACCCTAGCCGCCCCCTTTGCATTCCCTTGGCAGCAGGACCACCTCCTCCCTCATCCCGGTGTGGTGGCTCAAGGGTTCATCGCGGATCGTGAAGAAAAATTCGAGAAGAGGACCCGAGAAGGCGAGCAGATTTCGTTTTCGGTGATCATCGCGTGTTCCTCGTGGGATCTCAAGGGAGATCTTTAGGTAAAATTCCCATCTTTTACCCCTGTTATACCTAGGATTAGGAGTGTTTTAGATCTGGTGGTGATTGGTTTGGATGGGATTTGAAGGGGGAGAAGGGTAGATGTTCACGTGGTACTGTTTTTGGAAGGGAAGATTGTGCAGCGCGGATTCTTTCGCGTTTTATGTGGCATAGATAATTTTTCCTGCAAAAACCTATAACTAGAAAGTTGTATATAACGTCGAGACCTAACTTCTGTAATTTTTGCAGAATTTTTGGGGCGTCTGTTTGAGAGTTATCGCTGTTGGAATCTGACGAACAGAATCTGGAAACAGATTTCGTCTACTGTCTTGGACGTCTGTTTAAGCATAATTAACAATGGAATTGAAATTTATGATCTACATGAAAGTTGTAGATCTCTTCAATATCTAGCTCCTGTAATTTTTTTATATTTTTCGGATCTGTATAGAAAAAGATACGAAATTGTGAAGAGAGGTTGCTGCTGTTTAACCCGGACAGATTGGGGTTTTCGGCATTTAAGAGGGGAACGGGGGTTAGGAAGCGAGTGTTCGAGTTACGTGATCATTTGTGTTGTCGCTATGTACTGAAATACTGTTTGTTCAGGTGGTGCCCCTTCTGGACGCAACTAGATTCGTTTTCAACGTCGGTAAAGGCAAGTGGAAGTAGTGTTATGGTTGAGCTATACATCATTGTTTGCATTGTTTTCGTTATAACCTCCGATTACATTAAACATACATGGTTTAATCAATTGCTTTGATGATTGCAATATTTATATTAGCTTTGTGATGAGGTACTTTGACTATGAATTACGAGTAAAGAGAAGAATGATGTTGTCTACCTGTTGAATTGTCTAGATAGTTCATCTCAATGTATTTGTTTTCTATCCATGTTATATGATGGTATGCAAACTTGTGGACTCAATGTGGAGAGTTGTGAATGAATTCATGCATGAAGCATTAACTGCATTTTCATGCATTGGAAGTTTGTCGACGCCTTGGCGCGATCAAGACGGGTACAACACCGTGTGTTCCTGAGAAAGGGCACGGTGAGGAGGATCATGGCATAAGCATGTGCACAATCATATGCATTTTACGGAGGTTGTGTGGACTCTATGATGTGGTATTGGATATGAGGAATGTGGTATGCTAGTTTTATGGTGGATGTGTTAATTGTATTAGTTGTTCCGCTTGCTGAGATTACCCAATCTCACCCCTTGTTATTTTGTTGTTTTCAGGTAGTTCTCGCGAGTCGTAAGCTTGAAGGGTGGGCTTAGTAGCACAATCAACCCTCCGGGGTCATCACGAATCACATGGACTAGTGCATTATTTAATTCATTAGCTTACTGAAATTTTATCAATCATAGACCTGTTGATGTCCTCTTTGGAGCTGTTTTACGTTTATGTTTGTTTTCTAGTTGATTTAGACTTGTTATCTCTAGTATTGATGCTTTTATGTTATTCCTGTTTGTAATGTTTACTATGAATCTTGTTGTCGCTTCCGTTTTGTCCTAATTTTTAGGGGAGATGCTGTCGAAATTTTCTTGTACGACAGTTTAGATTTATACGACAGTTTAGATTTTTGGGGTGTTACAGTTGGTATCAGAGCGGGCTGTAGGTCCTTGGAATGTGTATTTTTAGTGTCATACTATAGGATACAACTAAAATGTGATGTGGAATAACTTAGCAACATGGCCTAGGTTTTAACTAAAATTTTGTCATTAGGATAGCAACATTAAAACTTGTGTAAGTGGAATCACTAATTTAAAATCTGACACACATGGATGCACAGTAGGAAAGGGGTATGGGTACCGTTGCTTTCCGTTTAAATATTGTATCTAAGCTTTGATGTTGAATGCTACTTTTGATGATGTATAATGCTATATTTATGATGGATTTGTTTGAGTTGCTTCATTTGTGATGAAGTGGGGTTGTGGTGCCGAAGGGTTTTCGGTCACCTCTTTTTGTTCATAGTAAGGGTGTGGTTTGACGGTGTGGCCAGTTAACGCCATCACCGAAGAATTATTAACCCCTGTAGGAGGAGTGCTTACCCTTTCTGTCGTGGATCGGGTAGTTGACTGGAGTCAAATAGAAGGGATTGGTGGTAGATTCCTTCGGATGTTCTTTATCGTTCTGACGGTCGGTCTTGGTTGGTTCTCTTGGTTTTAGTTGATTGAAATCAGAAGAAAAGTGTTTGGAATTTGGATTTTCGCGGAGTGTGCCTTCGGTGTTTCTTGGTTTTGTCTTCTTTGGGTGAAGACAAAGAAGGGGAGTTTTGTGTTGCGCGTCTTTGGTCGCCTTTTGACTTTGACACCTGTTTAGTTGGTTGCCTTGCAAAGAAAGGTATAGCTTTTGGTTCTTGTGTGTCTTGCTATGAGTTTAAAAGAAGTTATTGAAGCGTGTGTAAAAAGTTAAGTTGTGTCGATTTATGTTTTGTGCCTTTGTTCGTAAAGGTTTACTTGATCGCTTGGTTCCCTCCTGTAGGAGTCTTTAAGATTGAAATGTGTTTTGGAGTCATGTCCTATTGCAAATTTGAGAGTCAAGCCTCTTTGTGAGTTTTGGTTGAGTATTAAAAGAAAAATGCTGCAAATAAAGTAAGTATTCGTTTGACTGAAATTAATTGTTAAAAGTGAAAATTATTGTTTAGCATGTTATGTAGTATGTAACAATGTGGTTTATAGAAATGATGTATTCCTTAGTTAATTTGCGAGTTGAATCAATTAAGTGTAATTGTTACCTTTAGCTTAAGATTAAATGAACCTCTAGTGATGTAGAGTACCCCATAGTGGGGACGATTAAATGTGTTAATGTACATGCTTATAATCTGTTGCTTTGCTTTAAAAGTGCTTATGACCCCCGATAATGTTTAAGGTTTTAAACCCTGATGCATGGTTAGAACATTAAGATGAGGTAGACTGCGGTTATTGTTAAAGAAACTTTGCTGGTTGTTTAAAGATGATCTAATCTAACGGATTAATAAAGAAAAATTTAATCGTGTTGACTAGCGACTTTAATTTGGAAATTGATTAGAATTGCTATTTACGTTGTTGTAACCTACTAGTATGTTGTGTGGTGGTAATTTTGTTATCACCTATGTATAGGGTAGCCAAAAGTAATGTTGATGATTGATGTTTATGCCCATTTGTTGTTATTGATGACTTGGTAGGGTTGTTAATTGTTGGAAACCTTGGATCCAATAGAGAAAAGTGTAAAACTGTGGATTTATGTCGAGTTCATGTTGTGGTGGGATGAACATTGGATAACAATCATGATGCAAGATTTTAACCTTAATGAATGCATGTCTTAGAATCCTGTTTACGATTTTTTATCTTGTAGAGATAATACTTATTGGTTGAAGTCATTTTATTGATTGAACAAGTTTTAATTGTCAAGATGTTGATGTATGGATGGTATAAAATTGATACGTTGATCATGCTTAAGTATCTGTTGAAGTACTATGTTTGAAATATAGAATACATTGCTATATGATGTGTTGGTCTGTGGGGATCATGATGAGGTAGTATAGAATGGAAGACGTTTGGTTAATCATCATAAACTGTATTTATAAATGTTTGGAAAGATAACTAGAGAAAGAATTGGTTATGTAGCTTTTGGTTGAATTATATTGAGGCTTCTCGATGAGTAAATAGTGTATATTGAATGCTTAAATGGTAAGTATAGTGGAATACTAAATATGGTGGCTTTCATCCTAAGCCTGTGTCTAAATCCTTTTGGACTGGTTTAGTTGGTTGTTATTTTGGTTGAATATTTTTTTGTCGAAGTGTTTCTTCTGTTGTGTTTCAGAGTTTCCCTAAAACTCGTAGTGATTAATGCCAACCTTTGGATTTGGCTAACTTGTTTAGTTTGCACCATGAGTATGGATTTACATCCAAAAGTCTTTGAGTGGATCGCGCCCCTTCGCGTTCGCACTGAATTATCTTTGGAATTAATTTTAAAGGAAGCATATGGACATAGTGAGTTGTGTTGGAAACTCTTGAGATTTAATTTGTAACTCTTTTTTACTAGAGTTGGATTTATTTGTATGATGTGTGTGACGTTTGCGAGTGCTTCAAAAAGGTGGATTATATGAGGGTTTCATAAGTGAATTTGGTTAGTGAAGAGTTCTCTTTTGGGAATGAGTTTCCCTTTCTTTCAAAAAAAAAAAAAAAAATTGTGGCGGTTGTGTGCAGATGTTTGACTTTGGAGTCGATGTTCTTTTCCAAAATGTTGATTTTGGTTAAAATGCGATGTTTTGCAAGTTTAGCTTTCTACCATTGGTGGGTTTTGATACGATGTGGTGCCTTACTGTTAACTATGCTGCCGACATAGTTTATATGAATTAGCGCAATCCTCGATGTTATTCGAGTTTTATTCATGGGTTACATAGGAAGAGGTCGTGTTGTAAATGACTATTCGATAGTGCTGTTACATGATGAATGAATGGTGAAGAGTAAACATGACATTGTCTATAGATGTTAAATGATAAAAGAGTCGTTGAGCCAGGTCGGTGAGAAAGTCATATATGGATATATGACTAATCCGGAGTGCTCTTGGTAAGCTACATGCATGTCCTGAATCGAGATTTCATTTGCCTTCTAGTACGGGAAGTAAGAACGAATATCTTCTGATATGTTGGTTGTGGTGTATGAGATCTGAGCTTTCTTTGCATCTTGGCTTAAAAAAAATAATAAAAAAAAATAAAATGAGTACTCTTGGGTTGTTGCCGAATTCTTTCCAAAGTGGCTTTTAGCGCTTTGGAGTTCGAGTTGTTGGATGTGAATCATTTGGGGATCATGGGTCTTGGTTGAGCTTCCTCAATGATTCTACCCTTGGTTATGGTTCTTTGAAAGGAAGAATGTGAAGGCGAAACCTTCTTACAAGGGAAAACTAGTGTGGGTCGCTGATCGTAAGTAGTTTAAAAGTGAAGAGTAAGGGAAGGTTGTGTTTAACTCAATTCAAACCTTCTTGGAGAATTGGGTCATTGATGTGTTCCTCGGTGGGGTTTTTTTTTTTTTAGTAGTGGACAACTTGGAAGTTGCAGGTAATTACATTAATTATTGGACCTTTCTGTCGCTGAGGTTGAGCGAGGTTGTGTCAACCATAGCGATTTTGTTCGGTTGTTACTATCTCTTGCGGGTTTAAGGACCCTGGTTGTAAAGTAGGCTTTTCCTTTTGGTTGTCTTGGAGTATATGTCTCACCTGGTTTGTCGTCGTCTTGAATACGGCGAACCACAGTAGAGGGGTTGTGGTGTGAAAACACGTTTGTGCGTGGGAGATGAAGAGGGATTCTAGAGACTGGTACCGTTTTCTTCTGGAGAGTAGTTGGATTAAGGAGTGCGAGACCGTTTCCTTTCATGGTCTATTTGGGAATTGAAGTGAAGGTGGAACCGTGAGAGGTTGCACTCTGTTGAGCTAAATCAACTTTTTCTCGCTAGTGTTGGTTTTGAGAACTCGCTTGTCGTTTATTCCGGTTTGAGTCCTTGTGTGAATGTTTTGTGTTGCAAAGAAGTCTTTTGTCCCTTGGGGACTTTGTTGTTGATTTTGGTGTGTCTTTGATTCGGGGACGAATCCTTTTAAGGAGGGGAGAGTGTGATGCCTTAGAATTTGAGAGTTACCGTAGGGGTTTTTTCTCCCTTGTTTCGATTTCGGAAGGAATGAAGGAAATGTTGGGAGATGAAATAATTGAGTTTTATGCTGCATATTAATTTTAAAATTTGGAGTTTTCGGGCTAGGATTAGTGGGTCGAGGAAACCTGGGCCTGGGCCGGGAATCCCCTTTCCCTCTCCCCCTCCCCACGCCCCAAAGTGGGCCGGCCCACCTTGCCCTTTAGGGGTGGCGCCCCCCCCCATGTGGCCGGCCACCCCATTACAAACCCTAGCCGCCCCCTTTGCATTCCCTTGGCAGCAGGACCACCTCCTCCCTCATCCCGGTGTGGTGGCTCAAGGGTTCATCGCGGATCGTGAAGAAAAATTCGAGAAGAGGACCCGAGAAGGCGAGCAGATTTCGTTTTCGGTGATCATCGCGTGTTCCTCGTGGGATCTCAAGGGAGATCTTTAGGTAAAATTCCCCATCTTTTACCCCCTGTTATACCTAGGATTAGGAGTGTTTTAGATCTGGTGGTGATTGGTTTGGATGGGATTTGAAGGGGGAGAAGGGTAGATGTTCACGTGGTACTGTTTTTGGAAGGGAAGATTGTGCAGCGCGGATTCTTTCGCGTTTTATGTGGCATAGATAATTTTTCCTGCAAAAACCTATAACTAGAAAGTTGTATATAACGTCGAGACCTAACTTCTGTAATTTTTGCAGAATTTTTGGGGCGTCTGTTTGAGAGTTATCGCTGTTGGAATCTGACGAACAGAATCTGGAAACAGATTTCGTCTACTGTCTTGGACGTCTGTTTAAGCATAATTAACAATGGAATTGAAATTTATGATCTACATGAAAGTTGTAGATCTCTTCAATATCTAGCTCCTGTAATTTTTTTATATTTTTCGGATCTGTATAGAAAAAGATACGAAATTGTGAAGAGAGGTTGCTGCTGTTTAACCCGGACAGATTGGGGTTTTCGGCATTTAAGAGGGGAACGGGGGTTAGGAAGCGAGTGTTCGAGTTACGTGATCATTTGTGTTGTCGCTATGTACTGAAATACTGTTTGTTCAGGTGGTGCCCCTTCTGGACGCAACTAGATTCGTTTTCAACGCCGGTAAAGGCAAGTGGAAGTAGTGTTATGGTTGAGCTATACATCATTGTTTGCATTGTTTTCGTTATAACCTCCGATTACATTAAACATACATGGTTTAATCAATTGCTTTGATGATTGCAATATTTATATTAGCTTTGTGATGAGGTACTTTGACTATGAATTACGAGTAAAGAGAAGAATGATGTTGTCTACCTGTTGAATTGTCTAGATAGTTCATCTCAATGTATTTGTTTTCTATCCATGTTATATGATGGTATGCAAACTTGTGGACTCAATGTGGAGAGTTGTGAATGAATTCATGCATGAAGCATTAACTGCATTTTCATGCATTGGAAGTTTGTCGACGCTTGCGCAGGCGCGATCAGAGTCGGTACAACACCGTGTGTTCCTGAGAAAGGGCACGGTGAGGAGGATCATGGCATAAGCATGTGCACAATCATATGCATTTTACGGAGGTTGTGTGGACTCTATGATGTGGTATTGGATATGAGGAATGTGGTATGCTAGTTTTATGGTGGATGTGTTAATTGTATTAGTTGTTCCGCTTGCTGAGATTACCCAATCTCACCCCTTGTTATTTTGTTGTTTTCAGGTAGTTCTCGCGAGTCGTAAGCTTGAAGGGTGGGCTTAGTAGCACAATCAACCCTCCGGGGTCATCACGAATCACATGGACTAGTGCATTATTTAATTCATTAGCTTACTGAAATTTTATCAATCATAGACCTGTTGATGTCCTCTTTGGAGCTGTTTTACGTTTATGTTTGTTTTCTAGTTGATTTAGACTTGTTATCTCTAGTATTGATGCTTTTATGTTATTCCTGTTTGTAATGTTTACTATGAATCTTGTTGTCGCTTCCGTTTTGTCCTAATTTTTAGGGGAGATGCTGTCGAAATTTTCTTGTACGACAGTTTAGATTTATACGACAGTTTAGATTTATGGGGTGTTACACCCACCGAGAGGTTCACACAGCAACCCCAGCCGTGCCCTCGTACCTGAGGTGGTCGGAGTGACCGATCGCCTTCGATCGGACCGACCACCCCGACCACGTCCCGCACCCGGGACGCTACCCGCTCGTCGTCGACCCCATCGTGGGGACGAAGCGCCTGACCAAGGTGCTCATGGACGGCGGCAGTAGTCTCAACATCATGTATGTTGAGACCTTGGATGCCTTGGGGGTCCCTCGCTCCGCCCTCCGGCCGAGCAAGGCGCCTTTCCACGGCGTCGTCCCAGGCCAACAGGCCCACCCTCTCGGGCAGGTCGGGTTGCCCGTCACCTTTGGGAGCCCGGACAACTTCCGCACCGAGAGCCTCACTTTCGAGGTTGTGGACTTTCCCGGCTCCTACCACGCTATCTTGGGACGGCCGTGCTACGCGAAGTTCATGGCGGTCCCCAACTACACCTATCTCAAGCTGAAGATGCCGGGGCCGCAGGGTGTCATCACCGTGGCCACGTCTTTTCAGCTCGCTTATAACTGCGAGCGGAGCAGTTGCGAACTGGCCTCAGCGGTCGTCGCTTCCGCTGAGCTCGCCCAGCTCCAGGAGAAGGCCCCCGAATCCGCCCCCGACTCCGGCAAGTCGGGGCCAAGCTCCTTCAAGTCCGCGGAGGACACGAAGGAGGTCACTGTGGATCCCGAAGACCCCACCAAGATCGTGCGGATCGGGGCCGCCCTCACTGCCAAATAGGAAAGCACGCTCGTCGACTTCCTCCGGGCAAATCGAGACGTCTTCGCTTGGAGACCCTCGGATATGCCGGGAGTTCCGAAGGAGGTCACCGAGCATTCTCTGAACATCCGAACGGGATCCAGACCGATCGCCCAACGCCTGCGCCGTTTCGACGAAGAAAAACGCCGGGCCATCGGGGAAGAGATCGCCAAACTGTTGGCCGCCGGCTTTGTAAAGGAGGTACGCCACCCTGAGTGGCTTGCCAATCCTGTCCTTGTAAAGAAAAAGTCGGGGCAATGGAGAATGTGTGTGGACTACACAAGCCTCAACAAGGCCTGTCCGAAAGACCCGTTCCCATTACCTCGCATCGACCAGGTCGTGGATTCCACCGCCGGGTGCGAGTCCCTCTCTTTTTTAGACGCCTATTCGGGCTACCACCAGATCGCGATGAAGGAGTCCGACCAGCTCGCGACCTCCTTCATCACCCCGTACGGCTCGTACTGTTACGTCACGATGCCTTTTGGTCTGAAAAACGCAGGTGCCACATACCAGCGGTGTATGCAGGCGTGTTTTTCAGACCAAATCGGCCGTAACATCGAAGCCTACGTCGACGACATCGTTGTCAAAACCAGGAAGGCCGATGTCCTCATCACCGACCTGGAGGAGACTTTTGCGAACCTCCGACGGTTTCGCATAAAGCTCAACCCCGAGAAATGCGTCTTCGGGGTCCCCAAGGGCAAGCTACTGGGATTCATCGTCTCCGAGCGCGGCATCGAAGCCAACCGTGATAAAATCTCCGCTATCACGAGGATGGGGCCAATCAACAACCTGAAGGGGGTCCAGAGGCTAATGGGGTGCCTCGCGGCTCTAAGCCGCTTTGTGTCCCGCCTCGGCGAGCGCGGGATGCCACTCTACAAGCTGATGAAGAAGTCCAATCACTTCGCTGACTCCACGGCTCGTGAAGCCCTCGCCGACCGAAGCTTTCCTGACCTCGCCTCCGGTGCTGGTCGCCCCGGAGCCACAGGAACCTTTGCTCCTCTACATCGCCGCCACGACTCAGGTCGTCAGCGCGGCACTCGTTGTAGAGCGAGCGGAGGAAGGCCGCGTCTTTAAGGTGCAAAGACCGGTCTACTTTGTCAGCGAGGTACTCTCCGAAACAAAGGTCCGATACCCCCAGATACAGAAACTGCTGTACTCAGTGCTCATTACCAAGAGGAAACTCGCCCATTACTTCGATCGACACCCCATCTCCGTAGTGACCTCCTCACCACTCGGAGAAATCGTCCACAACCGCGACGCCACCGGAAGAATCGCCAAGTGGGCTCTTGAGCTCAACGGCCTCGACATATCATACGTCCCACGGACGGCGATCAAGTCGCAGGTCTTGGCGGACTTCGTCGCCGAATGGACCGAGGCGCAAGCCCCTGCGGTGGTCGAGGACCCCGAGTACTGGACGATGTACTTCGACGGATCCTACACCAAGAACGGGGCCGGCGCGGGGGTCGTCATCATCTCCCCACTCGGCAACAAGCTCCAGTACGCCATCCGTCTGCTCTTCGACGCCACCAACAACATCGCCGAGTACGAAGCTCTCGTCAATGGACTCCGGATCGCCGCCGACCTTGGCGCCCGACGACTCTATGTCCACGGAGACTCCAAGTTGGTGGTCGACCAAGTGATGAAAGCCACCGAGCCCCGCGACGCTCGGATGGCCGCCTACTGCTTGGAGGTCCGCAAGCTCGAAGAAAAGTTCAAGGGATTCGAGCTTCACCACAGTTACCGGCGCTACAATAGTGAAGCCGACTCCCTCGCCAACCTTGCCTCCGGGAAAGGGCCGGTTCCCCCCGGGATCTTCGTCTCCGACCTCCGCAAACCGTCGATCCAGTTGGATCCGAGCACGGGGGACACCGCCGAGCCCCCAAGGGCAGTTGCTCCGACCGACTCTCGGCCAGACGCTCACCCGCCCGGTTCAGATTTGGAAGTCCTAAACGTCGAAACCGACTGGAGGCAACCCTTCGTCGACCGGTTGACAAACGGGTCACTCCCCGTCGATGCCACCGAAGCTCGACGCCTCGCTCGGCGGGCCAAATCATTTGTCCTCGTCGACGACTCCCTCTACAAGAGGAACCCATCCGGAATCCTTCAGAAGTGCATCCCAGCTGACTAAGGGAAGCACCTCCTGCTCGACATCCACGGTGGGGTCTGCGGACACCACGCCGCGCCACGGTCCCTAGTAGGAAAGGCCTTTCGACAAGGATTCTACTGGCCGACCGCCGTGGTGGACGCGACGCAAATCGCCCGCACCTGCGAAGGGTGCCAGTTCTTTGCCAGGCAAACACACCTGCCTGCGCAAGCCCTACAGACAATCCCCATCACGTGGCCCTTCGCGGTTTGGGGGCTCGATCTGGTCGGGCCCTTCAGAAAGGCGCCCGGGGGCTTCACTCACTTGCTCGTCGCCGTGGACAAGTTCACCAAGTGGATAGAAGCCAAGCCATTAGCAACAATCACCTCGGCGCAAGCAGCAAGTTTCTTCCGCGACGTTGTCTACCGCTTCGGAGTCCCGAACTCCATTATCACCGACAACGGAACGCAGTTCACGGGGAAGGAGTTCCTCGAGTTCTGTGACGACTTCAACATCCAAGTCGACTGGGCAGCGGTAGCGCACCCCCGCGCCAACGGCCAGGTCGAGCGGGCCAACGGCATGATCCTCCAAGGACTCAAGCCACGAATCTTCAGTCGACTGAAGAAATTCGCGGGACGATGGGCCGCCGAGCTGCCTCACGTGCTTTGGAGCCTACGAACCACGCCGACCAGATCGACCGGATTCACGCCGTTCTTCCTGGTGTTCGGAGCGGAGGCCATCCTCCCAACCGACCTCGAGTACGGCGCGCCTAGGGTGAAGAGCTACGACAGCGCGCGAGGGGCGGAAGCGCAGCAAGATGACATTGACCAACTCGACGAAGCACGAGACGTCGCAGTTCTGCGCTCGGCCAAATATCAACAAACTCTGCGCCGATACCACAGTCGGCTGGTTCGCAACAGGTCGTTTGAAGTCGGCAACTTGGTGCTGCGTCAAGTCCAATCCGCGAAGGACAGGCACAAGCTCTCCCCGCCCTGGGAGGGCCCTTTCACCATCGCGGAAGTCCTCCGACCCGGCACCTTCCGCCTCAAAGACGCTGAAGGCAATCTCCTTACAAACGCTTGGAACATAGAAAAGTTGAGAAGGTTCTACCCATAATCAGCCTCTCCTCTCTCTGTACCACGCAAAAAGTTCGCAAGCAAAAGAAGCTATAGCGGTCGACGGCCGACCAGGTGTTTTTTTCTCAGAGCTCTCACATTACTGATCTAGAGCACTGCGACCTCCCCCCCCCGAGGCGGAGGTCCCGAAGTAGTACTCTTTTTTCGGTTACGTGTAAAAAGGCGAGGGCAAAAATTTCGACAAAGAAAAAGGCAGAGACAAAAGAAGTGCAGCCGCTTTATTCATTCATGGAGGAACATCGCCCCAACCAAGAAGGAACCGCCCGCCACGATCTAGGTGTGCGCCCCGCCAACCGGAAGACGCGCGACGTCCCTCAGCCACCGCCTGCACCAGCGGCGCCCTCACCTCCCAGAGTCGGGGGACGCCCGCAACGAGGACGCCAACGCGCCGTGCGTCCTCACGCACGGCATCAGCCTCGACCTCCGCCACCTCCCGCAACCAGGCCTGCTCCGCGCCAACCTCCTCTCGAAGCTGAGCGTAGCGGTCCGCCATAGCTCGCAAGGAAGGTTCTCTCCAGGCAACAGCTCCGATGGAGTAACAAGTGCGCAAGTACCTCCCCTTTTATAGCCCACAATGCGGGAGGCACGGAAGACGACGCACCTCGAGGTCACGCAACGGAGCGGAAGCCGAAGCGTCCAACACCAGTTCCGAAAGCGGCGCGGTCCTCCAGGCGAGTTAAATCCAGCCTTATCTCCAAAAAACCCTTCTTTCAATTTATCGCGCGCCTGCCGCAGACTCAAGCGGTGCGCGGCGACTGCACCTCCAGTCCCCACGCACCACTCGGGGGCTGCTTACGACCCCCAGGGGTCGGTGACCTAGGTCGATAACCCGACCGACCGAGCTACCTTCCTCATAGTAACCGCTTCGACCCAAAATTCTCCAGCCCACGCCCCCGCGGCTACGGCTTCGAAGTAGCACTTTGCGGAAGAGGGGAGCTACTCGAGCAAGAGGCCAAGGTCGGTCGGGACCTTTCGATTTGGGTCGGCAGACCGACCGAGCGAACGATCTACCTTATCTCAGGTCAACCCCCAACCGACCAAACAATCTCCCTCGTGGCAATTTCCTCAAACCGAGTGACGCGGCCTACGCCCCCGCGGCTATGGCTCCTAAGCAGCATTTCGCGAAAAAAGGGGATTGCCCGAGCAAAAGATAGCTTGATCGGTCGGGGCAATCCGACCTAGGATATCGTCAACAGGGATCGCTGGCATAAGTCGTGTTTCAACCGACCAAGCGATCTACCTCGCGGCTACTTCCTCGACCCAAAATGCTGCGACCTACGCCTCCGTGGCTACGGTCCCGAAGCAGCACTCTGCGGGGAAACAAGTCCTCCGAGTAAGAGGTTCTTTGGTCGGTCAAAACACCCCGGCTCAGGCCAGCATCCCAGCCGGCCAAGCGAAAGCTTCGCCGAAAAAGCTTCTCCGCAAAGCACGCGCCCTAAGTCACCTGTCTCACCCCGTGCTCTCTTTTTTGACGTAACTGGCACAACACCTACGCTCTCGGGGCACCCCCCCACGGGCCCCGTAGCTACGGTCGCAAGATTGTCCAGATCACAGAGGAAGCACGAGGTAGGCAGGTAAAAAACTTAAAACGACCCCACAGGTCGGATTCGTTCGAAGCAGTTATGTTCATTACATTTTGCAAAAGAAAAAACAAAAAAACTAATCATCTCCTTCCTGCCGGTGGAGGATATCCCGCGGCGAGATTCGGCTGGCGATCTCTTGAGCGCACGGGTCGACCCGGGCCATGATTGCCTCGACTTTTTTGTCGCTCCGATCAGCAGCAACGCCGCTCCCGACTGCCTCAAGGTCAACACCATCGTAGTAAGAGACGGTGTTGACCAAGGCCGACGAAGCGCCAAACACCGCCGCCTCCCGAACTAACGCCTCGACATGGTCCGGGACCGTCCCTAGCAGGGCGGCGACGACACTTGGGCCCGGAGTAAGTCCGAGCAGCCGGTCGCAGACAGCCTGGCTGGCCACCCGAAGAGCGGTCAGATCGGCCGTCGTGTCGGCCGCGTCCCTCTCTGCCACCCGCTTGTCCGTAAGGGCCGAGTCACGTGACTCGACCGCCGCATCCCGCTGCGCCACCGCCGCCCTCCGCGACTCGAGCGCGCCGCTGAGGCTCTCCCGCAGCTCTGCAGAAACCCAAAAGCAAACGTCAAAAAGAAAACCAAAAGCAACGTCAATTACCAGAAAGGAAGGGGTACACACCCGCCAGGGAGGTCTCTTTGGCGCGAAGTTCCTCCTCGGCCTTGGCACGCGCTTCTCGATCGGACGCGGCGCGGTCGGCAAGCTCCTTCGCCGTCGCGAGCTCCCCCCGAGCAAGATCCCGCTCGCCGCGAAGCCGGTCGGCCTCCCTGCGGGCCGACTCGCATCCCTCTCGGAAGAGGGCGGCCTCCGCCCGAGCGGATTCTTCCGCGCGGACCGCAGAAGTCTTGGCCACTTCAGCATCCGCCAGGGACGACCTGGCCCTCTCCCCCTCGACGGTCAACGACTCCGCAAGTCGCTGAGCCTCCCGCAAGGCTTCAGTAACTTCCCCCAGCCGCTGACCGGCCGTGGCGGCCCGTCCTTGCTCGGCAACAAGCGCCCTCTGGGCGTCAAGCAGCTCTTCCCCTATGGCACTCCCCCGGCTGTGCAAATGCCGGAGGAACTTCGACTTACCCACCGCCCGGGATGTCAAGCGCTGCAAATAAAATACCAGCCCGGTCAGTCTCCGTTCCCCGGTCGAGAAATCCCCGAAAGACAAATCCCCGTCAGGCTTACTGATCTGGCCGAGCGGGACTCCTGAGCAATGGACCTTTTCGCCCTGGATGCGGCGTCAACGGCGCGGGGTGAGGTCGGCATGGATCCTCCCCATCTCCTCCTCCAAGGCGTTCCAATCCGCGCGTTCTGCCTCGTCGTCCAGAACGAACGCGGGCCCCCCGGCCGGGTCACGGCCGGGCCAAGTCAGCACAGCGGTCGGCGACCGCTCTGTCTCGACTTCCCCACCTACCGGAACGTCTGTAGCAGCCGGTTGCGTGCCCTCCGGCAACACTCGGACCGCCGAAGCAGGCGGTGGCCCCGGCGGCGGGGGCGGCAGAACTCGTCCCGCCGGTATCGCAAACGCAGCGAATCCCAGTGGTTCCCTCGGCGGCAGGGTCGCGCCGACCCCCGCGGTCGACAATGCGGGGGAAGGCAAGGATGGCGGAGCGTCTCCCGTCGATATGGCGAACGGTAGCGGTCCCCCCCGGGTGGCAGCCGGACCTCACCGGTCTCACCGGACGACGGCGCGGGCGGAAACGCGCCCGACAGGGTTTCTTCCTGCACTATCGCGGTCGGCGACGGCCCCGGCGCTCCCCCCTCCGGCAGCGTCCCTTCACCGACAGACCCTGCAGCGGGGAGCGCGTCCAAAGGATCCCCGCTCCCGACGACCGCCACCGCGGACCCCGCGGACGCAAGCGGGAGGGTGCGGTTCCTCACCGCCGAGGTGGGACTCAGCGCCCTTCCAGCGCTGGTGAGCCCCCTGCGCACAGCGGCCGGTCAGGGATTGCGAAAGAAGAAACACCAGAAAGAACCAGACGGGGGGAGGCGTAAGGCACTTACCGAGAAGAGCGAACAACCGGCACCTGACGTGCCCTTTTTGCCGGGCCCCGACGAGGGGATGAGGGAGGTCTCCGCCTCCTCAGGACATACCCTGCGCCCGCGGCTTCGTCCGCAGAATCGTGGTCGCCGGCCCCGCGGCTGGAACCCGCGTCGCAGCCGCCAGAGTCGCCTCCGGCAACCGCTCCCCCCTCGCTCGACGACGACTCCTCGTCGCCGTCACTCAAAGTCTCGTCAGAGACCTCCTCGCCGCGCGCGGCCCGGTCCGCGCGCTCTCTCCTCTTCCGCGCATTCGCGGCCTCTTTCTCCGCCAGAAGGGTGGCGTCGTGCTGCTCCCTTGCAACGCGCGCGGCCGCTCTCGCCTCCTTTTCCCCCGGAAGCCAGGGGAGGGAGATCATGCCACCGAGCCCCTGCAAGAACGTGCTCGGATAAGGGGGCGAAGGAGCAGAGCAAAGCAAAGGCAAAAAGAAGCCACCAGACATACCAAATTCTGCGGATTCTGCGCCGAGAACGGCGCAGGCGCCTCGCCCGCTGGCTCGGTATCTCCCACGATGGAGACTGCGGCCACACGCGCGAAGACCTCTGACGGGGGAAGCTCCCGCTCCGACGACCTTGCAGGGTCGGACGGTCCGATGTACTCAAACATGGGGCGCTGCCGATCCCTGAGGGGTTGGATGCGCCTCTCCATGAACGTACTAAGGACCACCCTGCCTGTCAGACCCCGCCGCTTCAAATCCGCGAGCTTTTCAAGGATCACATCCACCTTCCTCCGGTCCCTCGCATCAGGACCCCAGGTCCAGCGAGGATGCGGCGTCGGTAAAACCCCACTAAAGGCCGGGGCACTGCTGCCAACGTTCCCAACGTAGAACCACTCGCCGTGCCACCCCCGGTTGGACGTCGGCAGCTTCACGTCGGTGTAGGACAACCTGCGGTGGGGGCGCAGTTGGATCGCCAGTGCGCCGAG
Organism: Rhipidocladum racemiflorum; assembly: GCA_036346355.1. Taxonomy (NCBI): domain Eukaryota; kingdom Viridiplantae; phylum Streptophyta; class Magnoliopsida; order Poales; family Poaceae; genus Rhipidocladum; species Rhipidocladum racemiflorum. The sequence continues at coordinate 73,824,333 of CM070571.1, forward strand.
GAGGCCGGCGGCATCCGACGGCAGCCTCGCGAAGAAGAAGTGACGCCAGAGCCCCCAGTGGGGTTCGATCCCCAGAAAAGCCTCGCACAACGTCATAAAGACCGCGATGTGGAGGACCCCATTCGGGTTCAGGTGATGAACTTCTCCCCCATAGTAGTGCAGCAGCCCCCGGACGAACGGGTGGAGTGGGAGGCCGAAACCCTGCTCGTAGAAGGCCGCCAGCGAGACTATCTCCCCGTCTCCCAGTTCGGGGACCTCGGTCCCGGCCGGCGGCGTCCGCCAGCTGGACTGAAGACGCGGAGGGAGGAACTCCTTCCTCTCCAAGCCAAGGTAGCGACCCGCCGCGGCCGAGTGCGGGGTCAACAACATCCCCAAGTGTGCGTAGGGGAGCGGGATACGGCGCGACGAAGCAGGAAGCTTTTCTTCTTCCCTTGCCTTTTCTTTCCTTTTTTTGCAGAGGGCGCGAACAGAAGGCTTTCCTCCCTCCACGCCGCCCTCTCCTTCCTTTATAGGCGCCGGGCAGGAACGGACGCGCCTCCGCACCCAACCGACGCCTCCTCACACGAACCGACGCGGTCGCCGACCGTCTACCTGTCACCTCGGCCACTACTCCGGTAACGCGCCGCAGCCCATTTAATTCCCACTAAGCATTAACTGCCACGACAGGACAGCCACCTCGCGCCACACGCCGCGCAGCGCCGCGCACTCCGCCGGGCACAATGGGCCAAAACGACCCGAAAAAAGGTATGGAACGGCCCACTGGGCCGCCCGGCCTCGAGGACGGTGAATTGCCTTCGGGCTCACACCCGAGGTCCGGCACCGTGTTGGGGTTACGAAGGCCAAGTCCGGCCGACCGGAACTGAAGCCGCCCCAGCACGTAAAACAGAGCGAGGGGCGGGCCGGGGTGAGCCCCCAGTGGGCCTCCAGTTGGGTCGGCGGACGACCCGATCACCCTGACCCGCATCCGAGACCATACCTCACACTCTCCCGTGGAGCTCATCCATGAGTAGCGGCCAGCCGCGCTCCGGGTCGGCGGACGACCCGGTGGCCCGATACGGGATCGAGTAAGGAAAGGTTCTCATGGAACGCCCACAGAGGGTCGAACGCCCGCGCCGGGAGTTACGTCCGCTTGGGAACGACCCCCCTCGAGGGGGATCGCCAAGATTCCACTCGGATTGCCCGTTAGTAGCTCGCACGCGCACGGCGTTCAAACCGACGTAGGTAAACGCGCGTTCGCTCACATGACCCCAGGGTCCCGTGACTGTGGTTGACCAGGGTCTGACCGGGTAAACCCCCGACTGGCTCTCTGACCCGCTCGGGGGCTCGGGGGCTACACCCGCCGGGTGCGCTCGCGCGCACCCGGGCCCTTCGGGCGGGCGTGACCACCAAGCGGTTGCCCCGACCAAGAACGTCGCCGGCCTCCAGGTCGACGCCCACCTGGCGGGTAAACCCCGGCCGGCTCTCGACCGCTCGGGGGCTCGGGTTACACCCGGTGCGTTCAGCCCAAGACTGGGCCCGTTGGGCGGGCGTGACCACCAAGCGGTTGCCCCGACCAAAGAACGTCGCCGGCCTCCAGGTCGACGGCCACCTTCGACCAGACAAACCCCCGACCGGCTCTCTGACCCGCTCGGGGCTCTGGTTACTCCCAAGATGCGCTCGCCACAAGACCGGCTCTTTGGCGGCGTAACCACCAAGCGGTTGCCCCGACCAAAAACGTGGCCGACCTCCGAGTCGACAGACATCTCCGACCGGATAAACCCCCGACCGGCTCTCCGACCCGCTCGGGGCTCAAAGACTACACGCGGGTGCCACAAGACTGCCGGCCCTTTGGCGAATGACCAGTGATCGCGCCACAAAGGCCACCGACCTCCGGTCGGCCGCCCGATCGGGTAAACCCCGACCGGCTCTCCGACTCGGGGCTGGGGCTCTTGGGCTACGAGTACTGCACCATGGGTACCCCAGGCCCAAAAAGACGCACGGGCCGACCCAGGCCAGTCGAGGCCCGGAATCACGACCACCGGGCGGGGTCTGAAATCACGACCGGGTCTCCGATATCTCAGAGAAGCGACGGCATTTATTGCGTATCAGGCGCATTAAATGCCGGCCATAATGACGGTGGCATACCGGCACAAGTTCCCGACCTTCGCATTTATTGCGAGCGGCGCAGCGACCACGGCGACCGGCAGCAGGGCAGGGGGAGTCGGCGGCCAGTCCCATCAAACCACCACTTTCGGGCGACAGAGAGCATAGTCTTTTCCTCTTTTTTCTAAACCAACGGTGTAGCCTTCCTCCCCGCCTATATAAAGGGGGGAGGGGCGAGCATGTAAAGACGACGGATAATCAAGAATCAATACAATCTACCTCACACGAACTGGAGTAGGGACGTTCTGCCCGAACCAGTATAAACGCCAGGACTCTTGAGTCGACCATTCGGGGAGAGGGAGCGCGCGACCCCCTCCGACCACAAAATTCGTATTGCCGGTGCACGAAACACCGACAGTTGTGCATCTTTCATAAAGAGTGATAGGATGACCTGCTTTGATAGATGGTGACAGGTCATGTAGCTTTCATAAAGAGTGACAGGACGACTTGCTTTGATGGTGACATGTCATGCATCTTTCATAAAGGGAGACAGGCCATGCAACTTTGCCAAAGGGGTGATAGGCCATGCAGCTTTCATAAAGGATGCCAGGCCATCAAGCTTTCCAATCGCGATAGGTGATGTAGTTGTATGGAGAAGCCCCTCACCACCACTATAAAACCGACTGAGGGATATACATCCACTACCGCCAAACTAGCAATAAACATCAGCCTAATCTACACAAATCAGAGCACGATGTTGTTCTACCATCGGCTCTTCAACAAGCGAAACTTATCCCCCCCCAAATACCCGAATGCTAGTAGCGTTGATGCCCCAGTTCTACCGGAGTTGCCCGGCCGAAATGCGACTACAACCTTCTAACAAAGATGATGCAATCTACATATGGAGATACGGCCACCCGCGCTCACTACTGTTGTGCCCGCCACTACGAGGTAAACCTACTGATGTCCATATGATACAGGGTAACACTACCATTTCATGCATCCTTCTTTACTTTTTTAGCATAAGAACCATTGTTGCTTCTTTCAATGGATCAACGGGCCGGAGCGACGTGACTATGAATTTGTCTACAACTGTCATTACGCCTACCCCATTTCGCCCGAGATCTTCACCCGGTGGGAGAGGCTACCGGGATATGTCCCCGTTCTAGATTGATCGGAGTTTCATGCGACATGCTCATGTTTCACTCACAAAGTAACAATTCTAAACCAGTTTGCCGCATACAGGACTTCAAAAATAAACTTGCGAAATTACTCAAGTCAAAGGAGAAACGTCCTCAAGGGCCACCCGAAAGCCCCGAAGTTTGCGAACACGGCCTACAAGCAGTGGTTGATACCTGCCACGACGATCTAGCCGACCGGAGATTCTACCGGTGCCCCTTGGCCGAGGATGAATGGTGCGACTACTTTAACTGGGTGGACCCGGAGACGTACCACCCACATCACACCCTTCTCGCATGGGATAATTGGGGGGATCAACCCTCTCCGTGGTTCTACTACCGCCCAAAAAAGCCTGACCCCCGAGTACGCCTATGGTGCTATTCAACGACCATAGCAGGCATACTGCATCGACTACATGGCAAACTTTCGGTTGTACAAGGACAAGCCCAACTCACACCTCCTACACTATACGGTGGAGTGTGAGCCGAAACAGAGCAGGCATCTCGGCAAGTCTCCGCCAACGGCCAAACCAGAAGTGCAAGAGAGTACCTCCTCTAGAAGAGGAAGGGACAAGGGAAAGTAGCCGGCCGAGGTCCGCCCTATGAAACAAATCCTTGAAGGGTTACGCAAACCATCCGGGATCCCGTGTAGTATTAACATAGGGGACGCCATGAATCGGGATGCATGCCCATATGGGAGGGCAAAAATCCACATAAAGACAAAAAAGTGCGGTCTTATATCTCCGAGATGTACATCATAGGCCACATAAAGACCGAGTTTATTCCTAAATGTTTTTGCAAAAATGGGACATCTAAGACCACATGAACAAGTGATATTTATTTCATGATTTTTGGAGCCATGGTTCGTATAGTTTCTTCATAATACATAAAATGTTCTTTAAGTAAACTTGATTCAAACAATTTAAATATGCATGGAACATAGCACTTTTTATTGTATAATCTGAATGCTTATAATTTAATACAAATTTAGCAATTTATTTCATTGGATTTGGAGCTTTCTAGCAAATAATTAAATATTTCCTCGTATTTTTTCCTTCATACAAAACTAACAATGATTTAAATTTTATTTTTTGGTTCACAATAATAATTTTATACAATACTACATGAATTATCATGAATACATCTAATTTTTTCTTAATTTGTTTAACCTGTATCCATTCCAAATGGCAACATGGCCCTATGTCCATTTGAAATGGCGACAGAGGGTAAAAATGGGAAAAAGAGCAGCAACTGCTCTCCGTCGTCATTTCAAATGGACACATGAGTGTATTTTTGTTATTTTTTCAAACAACATATTATTTTTGTAATTATTAATTAAAATAATATTATTTAAATGAAATTTCATTAAGCCGGTCTAGTAGTCGCCATATGGTTTGGCGACAACTAGTTATCGCCAAATGGTTTGGTGACTACTAGTTGTCGCCAAACTGTATGACGATTATTGCCTCGTTTTCCGTAATCTTTGACATCCAATAGTTAACTGCGTAGTTAAGCAGTAGTCGTCAAGCGGTATGATGACTACTGTTATTTCGTTGTACCATCTGGCGAAGTAGTATAAATTTTGCAATTTTTTCGCATATTAATTAATATCGTAATTACTCTTAAAAATGTATTATTTTTTTAAAAAAATCTACGACTAGTCCACTGCATAGTAGTCTGATTGTACATGCAATATTTTTGGTAGTACAAAAGGTTTACATGAAAACATTGTTACTGATGGAAAGGATGCCTATTGCGTCACCGCTGTCACTCTCCTCCATCTCGCCAGCTGCGGCATCCTAGCTGTTGATATGAACAGTGTAAAATTGTGTTGAAAAATTATGTGTTCATGACATGTGTGGTGCTTGTACATGTGCTATTCAGATGATTAATTGATATGCTTGTGATAGCATGGTAGTGATTTTGCTTGATGCAATACGCTCGCGTGTGTAGTTGCATAGACTAATCTTGAGTCAAGTCGTAGATTTGTGCTCATACACGGTATCGTGTTTGTTCATGTGCAGGTGTTGCTTGAGGGCCAACGTGGTTGATGATAGGGATTGGAACTAGGTTTTGGGATGAATCGAGGTTCAGACGATTAATGATGTCATACGAAACATTCGGATTAGACAACAGTGCACGTGAAGTCGAGAACGACGCAATGAAGCGGTCAACGGGTCATGCATGCAAGTGAGTCACGTGAGAACGGTAGGTGGGCCGTACACGTGTATGTGTGAGTTTTTGGCTTTATGTGTATGTATTGGACCAGGTGGATATGTATGCATGTATTTAATTAGAGATAAGAAGTTAGGATTTTTGATAATAAATAGGAGGGAATACCTCCTGAATTGGAGTGGCATGTGTGCGCATGAAAAAAAAAACAAAATAGTCTAGCGGCGGCGTCCCAGGAAAGAAAATCAAAGTGAAGCTATAGTAACTCACGATTGCTACAGTATAGCGCTGCATGAAATTAATGTGTTCGTAATCTCGTTTCTCTTTTTTGTTCTTAGTTTGCATGTCTGTTTTGATTTATAAATTGATTCATTGTTTTACGTGATAATTTTAATTTGATCTATTCAAAACCTTTCTAGGGCATCAAGTAATTGATCTGAAAAATTTGATTGGTTAATTCCTCGTAGATCTTGATTAATCTCGTAATTAGGGTTTGATCAATTTTCGTCATTATTTAATATAGTCAATTGCGAACGTCATAAATCTAGATACGTAGATCTGATTGAGCTGATTCTTGTTTGGTTAGTTTTGAAATTAAATCTAGTTTCTACAATCCAAATTTAACATCAATCCAATGGTGCTATCTTTGGAAATTACTATTTTGGTGAAAGTATATCAATTTATTTTCGTGGAAACCGAAGCAATCTTTCATAATTCATTTAGGGATATTTTGAGAATCACTAAAAAATTATTTTTAGCCTCCATGCAATCATTCACCCCCTCTAATTACTATATTAGTGTATATCCATCATACAAACAGTGATATATTTGAGTCCCAAAAGATGATGCAACCAAAAACTCGGGTGCACGGTGTCATCAATCCCAGTTTCAGGCTTTGGAGCTTTGGCATGGATCCTGGCTCAAACATCAACCCTGCTCCATCCTCATCATAAAAATTGAACTTCACCAAACGACTTAATCCTTGGCTGCTGATACATTTTCTTTTTTAGCATATTATTTCTCTAATTATATTTTTGTATTATTATAAAAAAAATCTTAGTAGTCTGGATGCACATGCAATTAATCTTTCAGTTAGCACAAAAGGTTTACATAAAAGCATTGTTACTCGCATGTAAATAAACTATTTTTCCTTCTTCTACTCAAAGTAAATTATTGGTCAAGGAAAGGCTAGCGAAAAGCGTAATAGACACTAAGAAGAGCGATCATTATTCTCTACCTCACTTCATTCCATCTCATGATCATCCGGCTGCCTCATTAAGCCTTGCTAGAATGTTTTGATCTCGAGTATGGGGTATCGGGGATGAATTCCTGCTGCGCCCCTCATGTCACCCTCCAATGCCTCCACCTCGTCAGCCACGGCACCACGGCAGTCGATGCAAACAATGATATGTTTGAGTCCAGCAAGATGCTGCAACCCAAAAACTAGGCCGCCATACTTCAACTGCCACTCTGCCATCAATGTCAGTTTCAGCTTTTGGAGCTTTGGCATGGATGCTGGCTCGAACATCAACCCCGCCCCATCTGCACCAAAAAAATTGAATTTCACCAAACGCTTGAATCCTTGGCTGCCGATGATCTGTCTTTGGTGGACGTCATCAAAACTTAACGGCAGGGTAAGAGAGAGCAGCATGGCTAGACTTGCAAGAACCTTGATACCTTCCTCTCCCACCTCACGAACTCCCCAAATACAGAGTCGGGTGAGGTTGACGAGCGAGCCGATTTGACTTGGCATGATAGGTATGTCTCGACCGATCTTAAGTCTCCGTAGAGGGCGGGAGCCAAACGAAAATATTGATGAATATGTCTCATCAGTTATTCCCGTTCCCCAAACAATCAATGATCGGAGTCTATGAGCGACAAGTTTTTGGAGAGACGAGCGCAATGCTTTCCCGCGACCTTCATCGAGCGAGTCCCACCACCAAATTTGCAGTGCCCTCAGTTTGGTCAGCTTGCCGAGCCCTTGGATAGCCTTTACGGATGCTTCCTCGATATCGATGTCCGATAGCTCCTCAAGGTCATGCAGACTTTCGATTCCATCGGGCAATGCCACTTCCTTGTAAATGAAAAGGCACACTAGTTTATGTAATTGAACAATACTTGTTGGTAGTTTTGAAATTTTAATGCTCTCTCTCAGATCTAGAATCTCTAGACTCTGAAGCTTGCCGATTTGTTCTGGGAGCTCACTGATAGATGCTCCACGGATTCTCAAGTACTTCAACTGACAAAAAATTCCAATATGTTCAATATGGCTGTTCTTCAAATTCTTACTACCATCTATTCTCAGCACTCGCAAGACTTGGCTGTTAAAAAACTGAGATATACACTGCTCTGGGATATCAGATCCGAACATGTGAACTGATCGAAAATGAGAGGAGTTCTTCATTGCTTTTTTCAACTGCGGAGCGTCAGAAAACTTTCCTTGGAGGGCTAGCCTACGAATCTTGTTTGAAGAATTTCCACAAAAGTCTTCACCATTCAATATAGTGACAAAATTGTCTTCCACAGCCCGAGATATAATGAAGTCAAGTATGATATCATGAACTCTGCAGGATTTCACTGTTTTCCCACCTGCCCCAGTCTCTGTTGGTTGGATCATGCTTCTGTTGATAAGCTCATTCAAGTAGCTTTCTCCTAGCTGCTCCATGCTTTCTCTGTTTCGCCCGGGAATCAGTCCTTCTGCCATCCATGTCCATATCAAATCTCTACTATCAATGGAATAATCCTCCGGAAAGACACTTAGATATAACAAACAAGACTTCAGGTTGTGAGGAAGGTCAAAATAACTCAGGAACAATATCCTTTTCATTTGGTCAACCAGTGAATCTTTCTCAACTGCTGAAGAAATAGAGTTTCGTATTGTCTCCCACACTTCCACTGTTTGACTTTTGCTAGCTAGTAAACTAGCTATACTGATAATGGCCAGAGGCAAACCGGCACATTTCCTCAAAATTTCGTTGGCTACTTCTGTCAATTCTGGAGGACAGTCTTCGCTGGAACAAAAGACTCTTCTAAAGAATAAACTGTGGGAGTCATCTTTACTCAGAGGCTTCGCTTCATACATATGCCCACCAAAGCCAGTACAACATGATTTTGCCACATCTTTGATGCGTGTCGTAGTAATTATTCTACTGCGGTTCTCATTGGTAGGTAAGGCAGATTTCAAATGATTCCACGCTAGTATGCTCCAGATATCATCAACGACGATGAAGTACCTATATGCATTTGTTCCGGAATTGCATTAGCAAGGCTGCCATAATTAAATGCGGAGCACATCTTTTTCCAACATAGGGATAAGGAAACAAACAGCATTAATATGCATCAATTAATGTGCAAGACTACGCTGGTAACGCTGCCATAATTTGTGTATCTCAAGCAAAATGCGGAGCACATTTCCAATAAGAACAAAATTAATAATTAAGGTGATAAGATTGAAATGCTGCAAGGCAAAATGACCAGTAGCATAATTTTATTATACTCCTCGTTATTAGTACTTTGTAATGGTAGAATACTTTATGTACGACGTACATAGCTGTGAATAAATCCACAAGAGAGAGTAAAATAAAAAGATGACCCTTGTTATGGTTTTGACGTAACTAACTCATGATTCGTAACAGCTGGTTGATAATGATTATATCATTGAATGCTACAGAATTGCATCCTCTGCCATTCCAAGGACTACAGCTACTATTGACTTTTTTCCAACATTTGGATAAGGAAACAAACAGCATTAATATGCATCAATTAATGTGCAAGACTACACAACGAAAATTACAATGATGCTAACTAATGTTGATTATATTCTCCAAATAGCGTCAATGAGAGTTTTACTCCCTCACTCCGAAATATATCACGTTTCAGAAAGTATACGCAACCAAATTTCTCTAAATTTGACCACTAATATAATTTTTTTTGGGATTGGTCATGTGAAAATGGTATCATTACATTATTCTTGAAAAATATTTTCATAATATAGTTCTTTTGTAATTATTTATGTCGGCGATTGGAGAACGGGCTCCCGCCGAGCTTACTTGTTGAGTTGAGGGATCAACAGAGCCCCGTCGTGCGGATCGAGGAGCTCGTTCGAGCGATGCCAGGTGGTGGACACGCGACACGGTGTTTATCCTGGTTCGGGCCTCTCACCTCCGAGATAATAGCCCTACTCCAGTGTATTGTATTCCCTAGTCGTGAGCCTCTCCCCTTACAGACGTCCGGGGGGGGATTAAATATCAAGTTTAGAGGTACAAAGAAGGTAACTACCTCCTGGATTTACGCCATGCAGTTACGTCCGAGATCTACGGTGCTTATTCCGCGCGCTAATCCGTAAATCGGGTAAGATCTCCCCTGATCTCCGGCTGATTGGTTGCAGCCTTCCATCCGCGCTGCGTGACCAAGTCCACCGAGCATATCCCGGGATACGATGTGGATCCCCGAACATGCTTGGGCGTGGTCGGTAGAAATGGTCGTGCGGGAAGGGCCGAGTACGTATGCTCGGGAGGTGTTATGCCCGCCGTGCATTCCGAGCATCCCTTGTTGGCATTGCATGGTCGGCAGGCTTTAGAATAACCCGAGGGTACCATGGTCTTTTGCCAAATAACCAATCCCCGACAGCTAGCCCCCGAGGTTCAAGCGGGGAACTATCGGGCTTCCCCTTGAGCCTAAGAAGACCTGAAGGAGGGGTTAAATATCTTTTTGGTCGTGCTTACGACCATCTCACGCCGGGACACGACCTTCTGTCGCGCGCTAGTTCCGTGCTGGAGCCTTGTTCGGTTATTCTTCAATTCCTTCCTCGAGAAGCCTCCTTGTAACAGTAAAGCAGTTTTTCAAAAAACGCGCATCTACTGGACAGTTTCCTGCTGCGCCGGACAGATGTCACTTGGCGATAGGTGCGGCTTTTAACCTGCCCCTTCGTTGCCCTTTTTAACTCCGCCCGTTCGAGAGGACGGAGCTTTCACTGCGTTTTTTGCTCGTCCTTGGCCAAAAACTTCCAAAAGCTTCTGGAGCCCCAAGCACGTCCTTCGACCTCCTCCCACACCTGGCCATGGCGCGCTTCGGAGTCAGCCATATGACCCGTAGGAGGATCCAAGTGCTCACGGACGAGGGTTACATTGACCCAAGCTCGGGTCGATCGCCCGGGGATGATGCGGCGCCGGCGCCGCAGGAGACGGAGATCGTCTCCTGCGAGCTGTACGCCATCAACGGGCTTCGTCTGCCCGAGAGTGACTTCCTCGTTTCCGTGCTCGCCTTCTGCGGGTGCGAGATCTCTCATCTCCACCCCAACTCCATCCTTTCTCTTGCAATCTTCTCCCACCTTTGCGAGGCTTACGTGGGCGTAGTACCCACGGCCAGCCTCTTCTTCCACTTCTACTCTCCCTTCCGCACCGGCCGGGGTGGTTCCGCCGGCTGCATTTATCTTCGCCTCTGGCCCAACCGACCATACGAGTACCCCTTTGTTGCTTTGAAAGATTCGGTGTCGGGTTGGGCCGACCTCTGGTTCTACCAGAAGAAGGCGGAGGGTTCCCAGTTGGTCTATACCGGGGAACTTCCGCCGCCTTTCGAGACGGCGCCCCCACCTGTGCAGCCCGAGGAGGAGCGGGTGCTAAGGACGATCAGCGAGCTCACCCAGATGGGGCTCACTGGTCGGGATGTTGCCCGGGACTTCACCTTCAACCGGGTATCTCCCCTGCGGCGCCGCGAGCACCCCTTCTTCGAGGTGACCGGGTGGCACGACATCACCCGTGAGGACAACGCAGGTACGTTCTTGGTCGCTTCCTTGCACGCTGCTGTTCTCTCGGTGTTAGATTTGTTATCCTTTTCTTTTAACTTTTTGGTCGTGTTGCAGCCCCGAGGAGGGACTGGGCGGACGAAAGGGTCGCCGAGATGTTCGGCGCCCTGAGGGAGAAGGAGCTGACGCCCAATCGTCAGGTCCCAAAAAATATTTTTGATCGGAGCGAAGTGGTAAGTACTTTAGTTCGCTCCTGATCGAAGTCGGAGCTTCTTGTGCTCATCTCCTTCTATTTTTGCTTATAGGAGAGGGCCTCCCTCGAGATCGCCGTGGCGAACGTTGCGCCTCCGCCTCGGGCTGATACCCCGGCCAGAGGTTCTCGCAAGAGGTCGGCGGGTCGAGGTGGCCGAGCATCCACCGCTCCTCCTCGCGCCAAGCGGTCGAGGCGCCGATCTTCGGCCGGGACTCCCCCCACACGCCATCTTGAGTACGCTGACAGGAGGGAGGTAAGCGAGCCTCGAATTTGGTTTGATGATTTCAAACGGAAGAAGCCAGAGCTGATGGGTCGCCTGGAACAGCTCGCCGAGCAGGCGAGAAAGGCCGAAGAGGAGGCAAGGTCCCTCCCGAGCAAGGAGCGGCTGGAGAGGCAGATCAAGGCCCTCCAGGACCAGCTTGCTCGGGTGGTCGACGACTCCGAGGAGGAGGAGGAGGAGGAGGAGCCCCCCTATGCTCTGGTCAGAAGGAGCAGGAGGTCGACTTCTCAAACAACCTCGGCGCTGGAGGGGGTCGACATGGACGACGTCGACCCGGCGATGGCACGTTCCAGCGACGCCGCGGAGGAGCGCGTTGCGGCCGTGACCGAGGCCTACGAGGCTGCCGCGGGTAGGACACCCGCGGCCCAAAGCGAGGAGACCAAGGAGGAGGCCGCTGCTCGCCGAGCGGAAGGTAAGTCTCGGTCGAGCCCTTTGTTGATTTTTTCCAGTTCTTGTTCTTGGTCTTTTTCCGAGCTAACCCCACCCCTCTAGGCGTGGGCGTGAAAGCTCGGATGTCGTCCCCGGACTTCTATCGGATGGCTGAGGGGATTCTCAATTCTGCAGTTGATGCCGAGCTCGACCGTGTCTTCGACCGGGTGATGGCCGAAGTCGAGGACGAGGGGGAGTCGGCCGCATCCCTGGAGGGGTCCGAGCTTCCTCTGGGGGCGACGACCCCGACTGCAGAGGAGCAGGGCCCGCAAGGGGCCGAGGACCAAGGTGCCATGGCCTTGGTCCCTCATGAGGAGACGACTGCGGGCGAGGCTCAGGCGCCGAGCCCCGAGGAAGGGAGCTTGGTCGCTGCCGACCAACAGCCCTTGGCCGTGAGCCAAGGAGAGGAGGAGGTCGTCCCCGACCTAACTCCTCCGGCATTGGAGCACCAGGCGTCTCCGGCCACGGAGGTGCAAGAGGCGGAGGTGATCGTCCTTGATCATACGCCTCCGGCCGCGGAGCATCGGTTGCCTCCGACTGCGGAGGGACAAGAAGCGGAGGTGATCGCCCTCGACCCACTGCCTCCGGTCGCGGAGCGTTTGTCGCCTCCGGCTGCAGAGGGACAAGAAGCGGAGGTGGTCGTTAACGACCAACTGCCTCCAGCTGCGGAGCATTTGCCGCCTCCGGCTGCAGAGGGACAAGAGGCGGAGGTGGTCGTTAACGACCAACTGCCTCCAGCTGCGGAGCATTTGCCGCCTCCGGCTGCAGAGGGACAAGAGGCGGAGGTGGTCGTTAACGACCAACTGCCTCCAGCTGCGGAGCAAGGAGTGGCAGCGCTCGTGGTTGGCGTACAGCCCCCGAGCGCGGTGGCCGACCAGGGGGAAGGCGGCCACGAGCTGCTTGCTGTGGAAGAGGATCAGCCTCGGGGCGTCCTGGGGTTGGTCGAAGGTGGTGACGCCGTTGCTCTCCTGGGAGCACCGGGTGCTCAGGAGGAGCAAAACCCCGACGCGCCGGTCCGGGATGATTTGGTCAATCCCTTCTTTCGGGCTGGCGTTGACCGCCACGCTTCAGGACAAGCTGGTCAGCCGGGCTCTTCTGGTAAGTTTCTTATTTCTTCTTTTTTCCTGTGAAACGATCTTCTGGGAGTCTGCTCAGCTTTTTCCCTTCTCTTTTCTCTTTCTGCCCGAAGTTTGCCGCGAAGGCTATGGAGGATATCGACGCTACCTCGGTCTCAGCATAAGTTTCGCCCTGCGTGGCGTATATTTGTAACTTGACCTTAAGGTCAAGCAACCAGTTTTGATTATCTAAATAAAGTACTTTATTAGTATCGAGTGGTATGATTGTGATATTTACCAATGTTAAGACTGTGTGCACTAGCGCGTTCCTGGACTAGTGCTGAATACACAGAGGGTCCGGATTTGCAAATTCAGGTCCCGATAGCTAGAGTAGTTGTACATAATAATTTGCAGAAATTGTGAATTTTGTTTTTTTCGCTACAAATTCATTTTAAGTCCAAATCACTTGCAACAAATTTTGTTAATTAGTAAAAATTAATACCTTTCTACAGTATTTTACCGAAATTTTATAATTAAATTTATACTGTTAAACTATCCGCGGAAAGTCCAAAACTTACGAATTTGGTAGCTCTTACACCATACGTTCAAAAATTCCAAAATAAATTTTATAAATTCTGAATGTGTGTTTATACGTTGTTTCGAGTATTTATTGGGTTCTTTATCTGCTGCGCGTTGACGTCGAGTTGTGTGACACTGTCGGAAGTGAAGATCAGGACCAAGATCAAGCTTTAGACCAAGACCAGCTATTTTTCGAAGGCAAGTTGTGCTTTGACCATATTGCTCCTAAATTTTGAAATGTACTTTTATTTAAATTATGCATACTATGTTGATTAAAATGGATTAAATCAATTTGGGTCAAGCAGCTAATCAACCTAATTGTTAATACCACCTTGATGTTAATATTTGTATGCCATGAATTCCTTGTCACCTTTAGTTTGGTTTAATTAGTTGGATGTACTATTATGCCAACACGGGAGGCTAGACCGTGAATAGTTGCTTAATCTTGCTTATACGTGGAATGATATTTCAAATTACAAAAGAATATTGATTAATGATATATGGAATAAGTTTTGGAAATGTTGTAATATTGCCACGTGATGATATGAAGTGTAGACACCTGTGTGGTTCTACATTGTAATTGAAATTATTGTTGGCATGTGTTGCACAATAATCAAACTGGGGTGGGAAAAGATTTATACTGGGGCAAGTGGCAAGATGGCTTCGTGCTAGGTGGGCCTTTGTGGCAACAGCCTTCGTGTCAACGGGATGAGTGATGTGAAGGCTTTGTGCCAAAACTTGAGAGTCGGGTCTCCGAGGTGCGTGAGGCCGACCTGAAGCAGCTGGAGTCGGCGAGGAACCTCATCGCCGGGCTCCGAGACCAGCTCTTCCAGAGCGAGACGGCGAAGAGCACTTCAGAGCAGAAGTGTGCCGAGCTTGACGAGGAGCTGATGAAGCTTCGGCAGGACCTTCAGCGAGCTCGGGAGCGCGAGGAAGCCCAGCTCAAGGAGGCGCAGCGCCTCCGGGAAAGCGCAACCGAAGGTCGCGTCTGGCGGAAGGTCCTGGACTTGGAGGCGGAGGTCGACTCCCTTAAGGACGAGCTCGCTGCCCTCCAGGCCGAGCGTAGGACTTAGCTTTTTCTTTTTTCCTCCTTCAGCTCATGCGAAACCTGTTAAAACAATCTTTTTTGAATTAATGAAGAAGTTAATGAATGTTTAAGGACTTGCCTATCCTTCCCTTTCATTGCGCGCTTGCTCGAAAAATGCTCCTGCAAAGGAGAAGACCGGGTCCCTCCACATGGGTACGACACACGAGCAAATAAGATGAAAAACTCGAGTAAATAAGTAGTCCGAGCAAAGAGCGCGGAGCAAGAAGGAATTACGAGCGAAAAAGAGTCCTTAACCGAGGGTAAAAACCCTCGGCCGGCTGGAGCCCCCGCCATGAACAAGGGTCGTGCCCCTAATATTGCGAGCACGAACTTGTTCATGGAAAAAACAGAGGGACTCTTCGAGCGTAACTTTGAGCGATGAAAATAGATTGATCGTATCGAACGCGAGGATTGCTATGTGCGTAAAGCAAGTCGGGCTTAGACCGAAAAATATGTAGAGTTGCCGAACCCGAGTAGGCGACGAACCGGTCTTTGGTGGATGCTCGCGACCGACCACACATACAGCGAAGAGCTACTGTGAAAAGTGATCGGATGAGCGAGTGTCCGGCCGGTGGCCAAAAAAGGGGGGGGGCGGTGTGTACATATTAGTTGGTTAAGCTCGCTTGCGACGTCGGTAGCCGGTAACAGGTATTGCTATTTTGATAAAGCGAGGATAAAAAACAGAGTAACGAAGAGTGATTTCACGAAGGGAACGGAATTGGTGTGCGATTGTAATACGCGTCTAAACGTAGAATTTACGCAATTGATCAATGTTCCAGGTGCTGGTGAGCTCCCGACCATCCGGCATCGCGAGGCGAACAGCCCCCGGGCGTGCTGTAGACACGACCGTGTAGGGTCCCTCCCACCTTGGGGTCAGCTTATTGGCTTTTGACAGGTCTTGAACTCTTCGTAAGACCATGTCGCCGACTTGCAGGACCCTCGGTCGGACTGTCTTGGCTGCGTGCCTACGAAGAGCCTGTAGGTAAACCGCAGACCGGAGCAACGCCCGATCGCGTGTTGCTTCGACGAGGTCTAGATCGACGAGGCGCTCGACCTCTTGGTCGATGGAATCGACCAGTTGCACCCTCAAGGAACCCAACACAATTTCTGCGGGCAAGACGGCTTCCGCACCATAGACGAGTTGGAAAGGCGTTTCGCCTGTAGCCCGACTGGTCGTGGTGCGGACGGACCAAAGGACGGCAGGGAGCTCGTCCACCCACTGCTGTTTGTGTTGTTCGAGGCTTTCGAAAACCCTCTTTTTTATGCCCTGGACCAATTGCCCATTTGCTCGTTCGGCCGCCCCATTGCTCTGTGGATGTGCCACAGAGGCAAAACAGACCTTGGTCCCGACCTCTTCGCAGTAACTTTGGAACAGTTCGCTGGTGAACTGGGTCCCATTATCAGTGATGAGACGGTTGGGAATCCCGAACCGCGTTATCACGTTGCTGCGGAGGAACCTCTTGGCCGCCTGGGCCGAGATGGTTGAGACAGGCTCGGCCTCTATCCACTTAGTGAAAGTGTCGATGGCCACGAGCAAATACTTGCAGCCTTTCTGCCCCCGGGGAAAAGGTCCAAGGACGTCGAGCCCCCAGGTCGAGAACGACCATGAGAGTGGTATGGTTTGCAGGGCATATGCTGGTTGACGGGCTTTGCGAGCATGAAACTAGCATGCTTGGAAGGTCATTACGATTGACCGTGCGTCCGTCAAGGCCGTGGGCCAATAGTATCCTAGACGGAAGGCCTTGCTCACAAGCGTTCTGAAAGACGACTGAGCTCCGCACATCCCTCCATGGATATCACGAAGAAGGTACTGGCCTTCCTCCTGAGAGACGCACCTGGAAAAGATTCCTAGTGCGCCTTTTCGGTATAGGTCGCCCTCGATCAGTTTGTACTGAGAGGAACGCCTAGTTAGCCGGGAACGCTCGGCTTCTTCCTTGGGCAATGTCCCTTGCGCAAGGTATTGGACGAATGGCGTCATCCAACTTGCGCATTGCTCGAGGAAGGAGACCCTACCGACGGCCTCTGATGCCTCCTCTTCAGAGGGAATGGAGGGCTTGTATAGGTGCTCGACAAGCACCCCCGCCGGAGCGGTGGTATGAGAGGAACCGACCTTAGACATTTGGTCGGCCAGGGAATTATCCTTCCTGGGGATGTAGATTACTTCGAAATTCCTGAAGTATCTCTCCATCTTCCTTACTTCGACCAGGTAAAGCGCCATTGAGGTATCGGAACAACGATACTCCTTGTTAACCTGGTTCACGACTAGCGTGAATCGCCCATCACGGTGAGTCGTTGGACTCCTAACGCTTTACGCGCTGAGTCGGCCAAGAGGTTCGTATTCCGCCGGCGTTGTTGGTCGCGTGAAATGTAGTTGGATGGCGTCTTGGATTTGCTCTCCATCGTGGGAGACCAAAACGACGCCAAATTTCCGAGCGTCAGATGCTCGGGACCCGTCGAAATACAAGGTCCAACGGTCTTTCCTTGATCCGGCGGTTTCGTAGGCCGGAGGTGCTGGAGCCGACCATTCCGCTACGAAGTCAGCCAGAACCTGTGACTTGATCGCCGTACGGGCCGAAAATATTACCTCGAATTCAGCAAGCTCCATGGCCCACTTGGCTATGCGGCCACTGGCGTCCTAGTTTTTCAGGATTTCCCTGAGCGGGAAACTGGTCGGTACCACGATCTTGTGTGCTTGAAAGTAGTGGCGCAACTTCCTGGAAGCCATCAACAATGAGCACAGTAGTTTCTGGACCTCGGGGTAACGCTCTTTTGGTCCATGAAGTACTTCACTGACATAGTAGATAGGTCGCTGGGAACTACCCCTTTCTACCGCTAACACCGCGCTTACCGCCTGCGGGGTTGCCGCCAGGTATAACAGCAATTCTTCCCCCGCTGCAGGTGTGACGAGGATGGGCGGTTCAGAAATGTATCGTTTTAGCTCTTTGAATGAGCGCTCAGCTTCCTCTGTCCACGTGAAGCCATCGTGCTTGCGGAGGGCTTTAAAGAAGGGTAGTCCTCGCTCTCCCAGCCGGGAAATGAATCGGCTTAAAGCGGCCATTCTCCCGGTCAGAGCTTGCACTTCCTTTACGCATGTAGGCGACCTCATGTTCTCGATGGCTTCGATCTTCTCCGGGTTTGCCCCGACGCCTTGCGGTCCGACCATGTAACCGAGCACCTTGCCAGCTTTCACGCCGAACACGCATTTTTCGGGATTCAGCTTTATTCGGTGTTTATTGAGGTTGCAGAAGGTTTCTTCTAAGTCAGCAACGTGACCCGAAGTGCTCTTGCTTTTTACAACTATGTCGTCGACATAGACTTCCAAATTTCGACCTACTTGGTCTCATAAAGTTTTACGTGATGAGGCGCTGAAAGGTTGCTCCCGCATTCCTTAGACCGAAAGACATGGTCGTGTAGCAGAAGGTACCGAACGGGGTGATGAAGGAAGTCTTGTCTTCGTCTTCACGCGACAGGCTAATCTGATGATAGCCTGAATAAGCATCTAGGAAGCTCATGGTTTGTGATCTCGCCGTCGCGTCGACCAATTGATCTATGCGAGGCAACGGATAGTTGTCCTTTGGGCATGCCGCGTTTAGGCCCGTATGATCGACGCACATGCGCCACTTGCCTCCTTTCTTTCTGACCAAGACTGGATTGGCCAACCATTCGGAGTGTTCGACCTCCCTAATGAAGCCGGCCTTTAGGAGTTTGTTGAGTTCCTCCCGGATGATCGCCTGTTTTTCCGGGGAAAAACGTCTAAGTTTCTGTCGCACTGGTTTTTTGTCAGGCTGAACTGCTAGCCTGTGCTCAATCACCTCCCTAGGGACCCCGGGCATGTCGGATGGTTCCCAGGCGAACACATTCGAGCTTGCCCGGAGGAAGGTGATGAGCTCGAGTTCCTATTTGGGATCTAAGGAAGATCCCAAACGAACGGCTTTTGCTGGCTCCATCTCGCTGAGCGGAATAGCCTTGGTCTCTCCTCCTGGTTGGAGGGCAAGTTTAGGTCGGGAATGCTTCGGCTCTTGTTCGGGGCCGCGAACAGGCAATTGGCCGACCATGTCCAAAGCCTTTTAAATGCCGCAACTTCGGCCGATTTGTGGTTCCCTTTCACGGTTATCACCCCGTTCGGCCCTGGAACCTTCAAGCACTGATATGCGTGATGTGAAGCGGCCATGAATTTGGCCAAGGCCGGTCTGCCAAGGATGGCGTTGTAGGCCGACTCGAAGTCTACTACTTCGAAGGTGATTAGCTCCGTCCTGAAGTTACTCGGGCCGCCGAAAGTTACGGGAAGAACGACCTGGCCCAGAGGCTTGACCGAGGTGCCCGGGACTATCCCGAAAAAGGGAACGGCTATACTCTTGATCTTCGAGCGGGGAATCTGCATCTCGTCCAAGACCTTGGCTGAGATTAGGTCCAAGGAGCTTCCGGAGTCTACGAGGACCCGAGCAACAACAGTGTTGCTGATGGTGGGGCTCACGACCGTTGGAAGTTTCTGCGGTTTGGTCATTCCAAGGGGACAATCATCCTTGGAGAACGTGAGGGACATCTCAGACCATTTTAGCTGCTGTACCGGAGGTTTACCCTGGGTAACATGGTGCACTTCCCTTGTGGCGTCCTTTAAATCCCGGCGGGACTTGTAGGCGGAGGAGCCCCCGAAGATAACCGCTATGTGATTCTCTGGTTCTTGGTATCTCATGTCGTCCTCACTTTCTTCGATGGGCCGTTTACCCTTGCCATTCTCGCCCTGCTCTGGGAGCGCCGGCATGGGACCCCTGCCGCTGTAAAACTGTTCCAGGCGGTAGGTCCACGTGCGGCAATTTCGAAGGTCATGGCCGCGAGCTTGGTGAAGCGGGCAGTAGAGATCGGTACGTTGATCTGCCTGGTCGCCTCGTTCTCGGGGCCTGTGAGGTTGTCCTCTTCCCCGAGCGTTAAACCCCCGGCGCTGCGGTTGGGTTGCTCGAGGCTGTTGTTGTTCCACCGCGGCGACCATGGCTGGCGAGGGTTGCTTTTTCTTCTTTTTCTTAATCTTTTTGTCCACGGAATTCAAGCCCTTCTTGCTAGCCGAGGTCTCTAGGCCGGGCTGAGGTGGCAGCTTCCCCTCATCCAGCATTTTCTTCCACTGGACAGCTTCATCCGCGTTGGCGTATCGATCGGCCATCCGGAAAAGCTCGTTCGCCGTCAGGTCCGGATGGATCTCCAGATCCTGAGTGAAGCGTACGTCTCGTACCCCGAACTTGAAAGCTCGGACGACGGCCTCATCTGATATGTTTGGGATTGAATTACGGACTTGGATGAATCTCTGGACAAACTGTCGCAGAGTTTCCCCGTCCGTCTGGATCAGGCGCTCGAGGTCGCGTTCTTTCCCTAGGCGAACGTAACAGCTCTGGAAATTTGCTCGAAGCGCGGCGCTGAGCTGCCCCCAGGACCGTATGGATCCTTCTCTTTGATTGAAGAGCCACGTACGAGCGGCCCTGTCTAAGACCGTTGGCAGATAATTCGCCATCACCCCCTCATTTCCTCCGGCGGCCAGGATGGTAGTGGTGTATATCGAAAGGAACTCGTCCGGGTTCTGGGTCCCGTTGAATCTTTCAATGTGGCTGGGCTTGAATCTGTTCGGCCATGCGACGCTTCGGAGAGAGCCGGTGAAAGCCGGGCAACCGAAGCTCGGAGTTTCGCGGCGAAACCATCGACCATGATGGTCCCCATGCGTATCCTCCGCCCAGCGTCCTGTTCGCGGGCCGAGACGCGAGAAGACCTCTCGTGAAGGTCGTGCCAATGATCGTTCGGTCGTGGAGCGTTCGGAGCGCTCGTGGCCTGGTCGATCGTTGACCCGACGCTCTGAGGTCACTCGGGAGCCGTTCCGGGGTCTCTCCCGCGGCAGGTTAGCGACCTGGGACGACCTCCGAGTATAACTCCGAGATTCGTCCCTGCGGGAGCGCACTGGAGAGCGTCTGCGAGGGTCTCGGGACGTGCTCCGAGCATCCTGGTCGCGAGGGGCGTCTGAGACCTTCAGTTCGGCGGCAAGCCTCTCTAGATCTTCAGCCACGACTTCGCCTACAGCTTCCAAGTCCACTTGCTCGGGGAAGCTACGAAGGTCGCGCACGACCGCTGCCAAAGCTTGCAGCCGTTCCCGATTCTGGCGAACGGGCGGCGGCGAGCTCCGACGACATGCTTGGGCACGATCGGGGGTTCGATACCCATGAGAGTTTCTCTCCCCGGACACGCGCTTCTCCTTTGCTTGGCGGCGTATGCTCGCGAGGGTCTTGCCCAGGGACTCCTCTAGGTGGAGCCTGGCTGCTTCATAGTGATCGCGCTTAGCAGCGTCCGAGGACCGTATCTCGGGCTCGGAACGGCCCCCGGCCATGTTGACATGGCGAGAGCGAGATGAATGCGATGGAGACATCATGGTATCCCCTTGGGACGCAGTCTCTCGATCGATCTCCAGATCGTCAGGTATGTCCAGACCGTCGTAGAGCCCATCATAGTCATCATCGGAGTCCTCGAGGGCGTGCTCGAGGAATGGAGGCCCTGTCCTCAGATTCCGCGCCCGGAAGAGCTCCCGGACTCAGTGTGACCGATGGGATCGGTCACGTTGGCCACGCCGTCGTCGGCGTAGTACATGTCTTCGTCTTCAACGTCGTCAAAAACGCAAAGATTCCGAGTATCCCCTGAGTTTGGTATCCTCGAGGATCTTGATCCGCACGGGAATCAAAACTGTCTCTCCCCACGGACGGCGCCAGCTGTCGGCGATTGGAGAACGGGCTCCCGCCGAGCTTACTTGTTGAGTTGAGGGATCAACAGAGCCCCGTCGTGCGGATCGAGGAGCTCGTTCGAGCGATGCCAGGTGGTGGACACGCGACACGGTGTTTATCCTGGTTCGGGCCTCTCACCTCCGAGATAATAGCCCTACTCCAGTGTATTGTATTCCCTAGTCGTGAGCCTCTCCCCTTACAGACGTCCGGGGGGGGATTAAATATCAAGTTTAGAGGTACAAAGAAGGTAACTACCTCCTGGATTTACGCCATGCAGTTACGTCCGAGATCTACGGTGCTTATTCTGCGCGCTAATCCGTAAATCGGGTAAGATCTCCCCTGATCTCCGGCTGATTGGTTGCAGCCTTCCATCCGCGCTGCGTGACCAAGTCCACCGAGCATATCCCGGGATACGATGTGGATCCCCGAACATGCTTGGGCGTGGTCGGTAGAAATGGTCGTGCGGGAAGGGCCGAGCACGTATGCTCGGGAGGTGTTATGCCCGCCGTGCGTTCCGAGCATCCCTTGTTGGCATTGCATGGTCGGCAGGCTTTAGAATAACCCGAGGGTACCATGGTCTTTTGCCAAATAACCAATCCCCGACAATTTACTAATATATTCATATAAAAAGGAGACGGTCAAAGTTGTATGTTAGCGACTGATATATCCAAAACATCATATATTGTTGAATAGAGGGAGTACATTCCAAATTGTTTCTTGTATTATGTTACAAAATTACACTTCAACATTCTTCTTTCCTAAATTCAAATGGTTATTATAAAGTATTTAAGTTCAAATTTATGTGAAATTCAAAAGCTTCATGTTCGAAATGGAAAGTATCAACAAATTATATGCCCCTATTTGATATATGGTTGCCCTTTCCCTTTTACACTACCATGGTTTGCTTGGACAACTGTAAGCCCAAATTTCACTTATGGCCCAGCCCACCATGGGGCGGGCCCATACATGCATAGCACCTCACTTACACTTTGGTCCTCGTTTCGAGTAAATGGATTAATCCGGAGGTACTATGTTTAGACCTAATAGATATTATATACTATTACAGCTTAATTTATGCAAGCCATGTGGGACTAATCCTACCACCGCTCCACACGGGCCGGGGCCGGGTATTACACTCACCCTCCTTAAGGGCTAACGCCCTCAGTAGCCCACCATATACACGGTAAATACCTAGAACCACCCCTCGATACACGTCCGTGCGTCCAGTGTCAGCACATATGCCATGCCGTGTGGCCACCCCAGGCCCACACGTGCGATGTACGCGTATGCCCATGCCCCACACACGCACGTGTAGTGAAGGTTGATGCTCTAATACCCTCCGTAACACCCTGGCCCAAATTTCACTCATGGCGTAGTCCACCATGGGGCGGGCCCACACATGCATAGCACCCCACTTATACTTTCATCATCGCTTCGTGTAAAAAGGTTAACCTGAAGGTACTATGTTTGAATCCAACAACCATTTATCTACTACTACAACTCATTTTATGCAAGCGATATGGAACTAATCCCACCACCGCTCCATGTATGCCTCATGGGCTTTCATATTAATGTGCCAAGGTATTACAACAAGACCTTATATATCTCTTTGCGTAGCTTTTCTAACTAGCGATCTCGGACCTCCTTTTTTATTTTATAAAGACTTAGCAGAATCGTCAAACGATGGTGTCAAAAATGGGAAGTTTATTGTAGGATATCTATTCCTCACTTTGTTTTAAGTAGTTCAGCATAATTACTAACATTAATTTGCAAGGACCAAGAGTAACTTGATCAACCTTTAAAAGGTTAGAGCTGTAAGATGACGACAAAAAAAAAATCTAATTCGAAAAAATATATTATTTGGGGTCTATGCATTAAGTGAAATCACAAGAGCTAATGTTCTACGAATTTGCATTTTACTATTTGGTGTATTCGAACAAGCAATTAATGTTACATTGTTACCTCTTGTCTTTTAAATTTTCCTTCAGCGTCGGTACTAGCTGCGCCATCTCCCACTTTTCTGATATGTTATACTCGCTCTTGTTGATTTGAAAGAGTATATCTCTAAGAAGTTTCTTGATATCAGGAGTACGAGATACAGATGTGAAAGCTCGACAATCAAATGATTCTTCAATTTTGTGATACACCTGCATAGCAAGAGTAGTCTTTCCCATCCCTCCGGTTCCGAAGATGGACACCACCTTTAATTGCTTCTCTTCACCCTTTAGCAACCCAATGATATCCTCTCGAGGGCCATCAACACCAACAAGATTTCTTGCCTCCTCATAGAGCGTAGGTGCTCGAGGGTCCAAGGGAACAGATTTGGGTGTAGAGATACACTGATCAATATTGTACCGACTGCGCCTCTGGCTCTCATCAACAACACGGGTCTTTAGCTCTTTTATCTCATTTCCGATATGAAGGTCCTCCCATAACATCTGCACCATGCGTACAACCTTATGCATAAAATTAGCCTCGGCATCCCCACGGCTAAGGCGGTTCATGTAGCGGTCGATGCAATCCTCGATATCATAGGATAGCTCACGCGCCTTATTCCACCACTCCTTTGTTTGCACATCCATCTGGTCGTCCTCCATGTCCGCCAGCTTCTGCAGCGCAGCATTCATGCTACTCAACTCATCTCTCAAGAAGCGGATCCCACTCTTCACACCCGTGATCAGCGTGTACTCATCACCGAGCAAAGTGGTTAGCTTGCCGATGACTGAGTTCATCACTCCAGTGGAAGCGCTCACCATCATCCCTCCAGCCATCTTGAGCTCGCACGCTCGCTCCCTCTCAAATGCTAGGTGATGTGGTGGCCGCACACGCATACAATCTCTCTTTGTGTCTCAAATGCTGTTGTGCTGGTATGTATGGCGCTTCCAGCTTATTTGGGTTCTTGTAGGAGCTGAGATTGTAATACTCCAATACATAAGTAAGCCGCTAGATCCATCACCAGGGCTACAGCTCAATGTGTGAACTGCTTTTAGGTTGCTGGTCATATTATTTCGCCTTTCATTAGTTAAGTAGAGTGCGTTTGGTTGTTAACGACAAAGTTGCAGAGAGCTAATCAAAATTATTGGTCATTGATTAGGATGTTTCGGTTCCTAGAACAACACACCTCGAGGGGCGTTGTCGGCCGGCGTCATTTTTTTAGATTGTTGGTACATATGATTAGCTGCAATTGGTTTTCCTGCCTGAAATGCCGGCCGGCCGGCCGGCCGGTCATCAGATGCTGCATGTACATCTTCTATCTTTGGATACCGTGTGCACTGAGGTGCACGGCATGTTACTAAGCTATGTTTCGAAATAGCCCTCGTCATAGAACGTGTATAGTGAATCTATTAAACTTTGACAACAAATATACGTAAAAATATTTACATTGGTTACATGAATTAAAATCATACGGATAGATTTTCCATGAAATTTCTTCAATATTATTATATGTTAATAATTACTTAATTTTGTGCATAATTAGAAAACGTGATGACTTTATATGTGTATAGGAGATCTTGTCGATACCCATGATGACAAGTACTCCATTCATCTAAGTTTATAAGATGTATTTTTCCTTGGCATCTACGCCAAAGAGATATTGAAAAACTATATTACCCCTAATTATTATCTATAGGTATTTTATTCAATACCTCCATGTAAAGAATATAAAGTATAGCCGAATATTTATTAAAGATATATAAAAAATGTCATACTAATTTTACATATAAAATACATCATATATTTATTGACAAGGTTATTCAAAAATACACTCGGTAAACTTAGATAGAGGTCTTAGTATCACTACATCATATATAATAGGCTAAATTTTTTAATTGAATCGGTTTCGATTTTGACTATTTTGGTGGTTTGAGATTTTTTAAGATCTTCGAACTATTTGTATTGTATTTTTAGCAAATTTTAAATATATATGTTGATTTATTATGGTACAAAATTATTGTACAATATTATAAAATTATAAATACAGAGTGTAAACCCTATCAAAAATTTTCTAATTTCGCCTTGAATTCTTGGATGCCGTATATACGGACTGCCGTGCATGCACAGCATGTACATGAGACTTTGGGAATAGACGCATTGTATGCCAGCTTTTACGTCAAGCCGTAACTGAAAAAAAAATTAAACTGCATACGCGAGAGGATACGTCACTACTACAAAACCGGGCACCACAACCGGTCTATTAGAAACGATTTGGTGTGAACCGGTTGTAATGCTCGCACCAGAAGCGGTTCGTGGCAACAGGCCAGAGGGGATCTCTAGAAGCGGTTCGTGGCACGAACCCCTTCTAAAGATCTTTACAAGCGGTTCGTGTCCCTAACCGCTTCTAAAGCTTTAGAAGGGGTTCGTGTCACGAACCGCTTCTAAAGCTGGGGCTTTAGAACGGGTTCGTATCACGAACCGCTTCTAAAGACCCCCTTCAGAAGGGGTTCATGTCACGATCCGCTTGTAAAAACTCAGTTTTAGAAATAATAAAAGGAATGCGTGCCCTATTCTATCAGAGAGCACGCGTGGGTGGGTTGGCTAGATGGATGAGGCGGGTCACGAGGATGGAGTGCTGGTCGTGGGTTCGAATCCCATTCCCACGATATTATTACCGCATGTTACCACTTGGTGTAGAACCGCTTGTGATACCCCTCGGGGTACCACTCATGGTTGCTTAGAAGCGGTTGTAAAACCGCTTCTTGATGTGGTTTTCAACCGCTTGTGAAGCACGATTCTGTAGTAGTGGTACGTACTTTCGGTTCCTAGTCAGCATGTTGAAGAAAAAAATTGATCCAGCATATAATTGTTGTAAAACGGCTTCGAACCCACGACCAGCCAATTGAATCATATGAACAGAAGTAGAAGAACCATAAATATAAGGGAAAACTCCTTCTTTATTAGATTGATTTTTCTGTACAAGATAATGCCCAATATATAGGAGAAAAACCCCTGCAGATCAATTCGAATTCGCCCACCAATGAATAGAGTTCTTCTATATAGGGACAGGGATTCCATTCATATCATAACACTCCTCCTTGGGCCAATACCGCATAATGCACATGTTTCATTAAAAACTCCTCCCAAAACCTAGTGGAAAAAAGGATGGAGAAAAGAGTACATTGTACTCGCACTCCGTATTACACTAGTTGCTTCATTAAAAACCTTCATGAGAGAAACTTTAGGAAAACTCACTAAGGAAAAGGAGTAAAACTTATAATCTTTAGGATATAAAATATGATTTTCAGGATCATGCAAGGAGGGTTATGGTTCAGGGATTTACTCCCTCTGAACTCTACAAATCTCTAAGTCGTCTCATTTCAATGCCATTAACACATCGTTGACAAATAAATTTTGACAAGAATTTAGTGAACAAATCTTCTAGATTTTCACATAACTTAGTTTATAATATCTTTACCTCACTATTCTTTTGAAGTTTATGATAATAGAAAAATTTAGGGTCAATATGCTTTCTGATATTGCTCATTACATAACCCATTTGCATTTGTGCAACACAAGCAGTATTATCTTCATAGATAATAGTGGGGGTATCGATGGTATTAAGACCATATAACTTCTTAATACAGTTAATCACACGTCTCAGCCTAATACACTCACGTGAGGTTATCATCTCTGACTGGTTGATAGTTCTAGCTACCAAGGTTTTCTTAAAATACCACCAATGAATGGTTGAACCATGTCAGAAAAAACACAAAAACTAGTCTTAGATTTGGCACTTTGGGATCAGGCAGATAGCCAATATCCATATATCCCACCATGTTTAAGTCTTGCTTCTTTTGGAAAAACGATCCAAGATCGTGATTTACTTTGGAGGTATATGAGTAAAGTCTTGATACTGACCCAATGTCTTCTGGTTGGGACTACACTATTTTCATACAAGTAAATTTACTACGAATGCAATATCAAGATTTGTGCGATTCGCAAGACACATAAGTATGGGACTTTAGGTCCTAAAACTTTCTCATTTTCCATCCTTGGTCTATAAAGGGTCTTTTGTCCACTTCAAGTGATCTCACAACCATAAGGGCCTTTAAAAGATAAAATTTATCCATATTAAATCTTTCCAATACCTTCTAGGTATAAATAGACTGGCGTACAAAAATTCCTTCTGGGAAATGCTTTAGCTACAGGCTTAAGCAATATTTGGTTTTACCCAAATATTTCATCTCAAACTCCGTTGTAAGGTAAGTACCTGCTTCCGTTATTTTCTTTGTGGTTTCGATGATATTCCGATCATCGACATATACCGAGATGATACATAATTCATTCTGAGATTTCTTTATGAACACACAGGGACAATATTCTTACAGGGACAATATTCCTTCTTCAAGAGGAACTCCCTAAGTCGGTTGTACCACATTATCCCCGACTGTTTAATCCATATAGCGATCTCTTCAGTTTAATGCTATAAATATTGCGATTATTAAGATACATAATTTTAACTCCTTCAGGGATTGTCATATAAATATCCGTATCCGGTGACCTATATAAATATGTGGTCACTACATCCATCAACTGCATTGATAAGTTTAAGCTTGCTACCACTAATATTAAATTTTAGAACATTATTTCACTCATTACAGGAGGACAGGTTTCATCGTAATTGATACCATGTCTCTGTGTGAACCCTTGTGCTACAAGCCTCGCTTTATATCTTACCACCTGTATTTTTTCATTTCTCTTTAAGATGAAAAATCCATTTGATCCTGCAGGGAACACTTTAGGAGATGCCCAGTCAACGGGACCAAAAACTTTTCTCTTATTAAGTGAGTGCTACCCCAATTGTTTCTTTTCATTTTTGACCCTATCTGAAAGCTTCTGTCACTTTGCCATGGACTTTGGTCTTGGATCCAGATTTTAGCAATTTTAGAGGCAAAATATGTCGACAGTTGTAGTCTTTCGTTTATACAATTCTCCTGCTTCACTTCAAGGATATCTCTACATTAATCTCTTCCAGCTTGTCATGATTTCTCATAATGATTATGTATAGGTGTTTCAACTTCCTAGTGTTGGGCTGTGCGCACAAATATACGCTGGGGTTATCATTTTCAGGATGGATCATTTCAGGGATATTACCATCTCCTGGATGGCTCACTTCAGGAATTTTCTCAACATCAGGTTGAGCTTCTTCCACTGTTACGGGTAGTATTCTTATTTCTTCGATTCTCTATTTCTGCGGACGTCTCCATGGAATTGAGTCCCGTGCACCTGGAGGCCTCGATCCCTCTCATTTTATCATGAGGGTCAAGAGTGGGTTCAATATCCTTCTAGGAAATTTCTACTCTTTCAAGTGCATATACTGCAAGTATATGAGATCTTTTCACTCCATTATGATCAGTGAAGGTATTTGGTAGATTGTTAGGTTATTTGTTGCAAATTTATTATCCTCCAAACTTCAAGTTCAGTAGCTTTAGTGCATGGATCTAAGGACTAGGCATTATTTTATATGGTACTTATCTCCCCCTAATGCCGAAAACATCTTTAGTACAATCAACATACTGAGCCTTGTACGGATCGCCTATCACAAGCTCTAGGTCCTTAAACAATTGACGGAGATTCATAACCTCAACTTCCGGTGAGGTCCCATGGTGATATGCTGCGGTGGAGAGATTGGCATGTATACAAAACAGCCAGATTTTCACAGATGGGAAATACTAAATTCTTTTCATGCACTATCTGCAATGGGGAAAATTTCATGATATGCAATTGGTCTGAGTTGAATTAATACTGTAGAGTACATCATTGTGTGACCCCAACAACTAGTGGGTAGCCTACTATTCTGCTAGAGTGGCCAAGCAATAAGTTTTTATTCCCTTAATTAATGACTCTGCAAGGCCATTTTAAGTGTGGACATGGGGTACAGAATACTCTACATTAATGCTCAAAGTCATACATTAATCATTAAATGCTTTTTAAGGTAAACTCATGTCGGGACCCGAATCTGCAAATCCGGACCCTCTGTGTATTCTTACTAGTCCAGGATCACGCTAGTACACACAGTCGTATAGGGTTGAATATCACATTCATACACAACGAAAATATAATAAAGTACTTCAAACATAATATATAAATTGGTTGCACGACCTTACGGTCAACTTACAAATAGTCTATCACGCAGGGCTTACAATAACTCAAGTAGATAAACAACAGCGGAACGAGGAATGTCAATGACTCCTATCAATATGCCACAGGTAACTAACAAGGTTCAACTCCTAGATAATTGCCTCCTCGTGGAACTTCGCCTCCTTCGAAGTTGTAGTCTTCTCCTCAATTGATGATTGTGTTGAAAGCAAGGGTGAGTACACACAGTACTCAGCAAGTCATGCACAGAAATGCAATTCTAGTACTATATGCATGGCTTCTTCCAAAGGAATGGCTTAAGTGGTCATTTTGCATCAAGCAATATTTTGCTTTTACCAAATAATCTTAATAGACTCAAAAGCAACGAAACATTATTATAGTAGTAATAAATTCTCAATTTCTTTCCAAACAGTTTGGCACAAAGCCCTAAATCACTTTAGCAATTATCTCTGGCACACAGCCACCCTTCCCACAATTTATTTTTGAAGATATAACCCTTGACTGTAATCCCCGAGCGTTGTCCAGTACCGTGGACTCGGCTATTTGAATAGTTTTAACACACTCTGCAGAGGTTGTACACATTACCTACAAGATACAGTCGCACACCATAAAGGCGATTGACCGTAACGAAGTTTTTCAGAAACTTCCATATACACCTATGACCCTCTCCGGTATTGCCTTCACTACCACCCCTCTCATGAAGAGTCGAAGTGTAGGACCGACAAACACCGTTGAATGGGTACCAAGCCGTAGCTTTGGTACGCTCCCTCACACAGTTACCCCGATGTAGCTGTCACCCTGACGTATCATAGGTAAGATTTTAGAATCCTACTAAACTAAGACCGTCCCACTCCGGTCATGTGGTTGTACGAGTAACCCAGTTGAAAGGCTTGCAAGGTGAAGTCCTTAACTGTCCAGGGCAAGACATCCTTCTCTCATCGTGGCGCCATCTAGTATACCACAGGCAACTGACTGGGCTCGCTTCCTAGTTAGATGGTTCCTCTGGGAGCTCCTCCTCCAAAGCTGGCGTCGCCTCTTCTTCAACTGGTGTTGTTTTGCGGCAAGGGTGAATACTTGGTACTCAGCAAGTCATGCACAGAATGCAAGCTAATATACTACATGCATGGCTTGATACAAAGGAATAGCTCAAGGTATAATTGCATAAACACCATTTGACAAGTATCATAATAGATTCGAAAGTATCAGAAACAATATAAGATCAATAACTTTTCCAGGAGTTTAATAAACATCTTTCCCATTCCTAATCCACATTTCCATCAACCTCATTGTTAAACCAAACCCAACTTTTCAAGTCCAAGTTATTTTCAACAAAATCTAACCCTTGACTGTAATTCCCGAGCGATGACCAATACCGCGGACACGGCTATTCGAATAGATTTTACACTCTGCAGAGGTTATGCACTTTACCCATGTCGGGACCCCGAATTTGCAAATCCGGACCCTCTGTGTATTCAGCACTAGTCCAGGAACGCGCCAGTGCACACAGTCTTAACATCGGTAAATATCACAATCATACCAATCGATACCATAAAAGTACTTTATTTAAATAATCAAACTGGTTACTCGACCTTATGGTCAAGTTACAAATATATGCCTCGCAAGGCGAACTTATTCAGAGAAAAATAATAGCAGCGGAAAATCAAATAACTTCGTGGCGCCATCCAAAGATACCACAGTGCAACCGACCGGGCTTGCTTCCTAAGTAGACGGATCCTCTTGGAGTTCCTCCTCCAAAGTGGCGTAATCTCCTCTTCAAGCGATATTGTGTTGAGGCAAGGGTGAGTACTTGGTACTCGACAAGTCATGCATGTAATGCAGGCTAATATACTATATGCATGGCTTGGTACAAAGGAATAGCTCAAGGTATATTTGCAAGAAGCAGCATTTGACAAGTAATATAAGTAGATTCAAAGCGTGAGACATAAGTAAAGCATAAATAACTTTTCAAGAAGTTTAATAAACATTTTCCCCATCCTAAACCACTTTTCCATCATCTTCATTATTAAACCAACCCAACCTTTCAAACCAAAGTTATTTTTGAGAAAATCTAACCCTTGACTGTAATTCCCGAGCGATGTCCAATACCGCGGACACGGCTATTCGAATAGATTCTAAACTCTGCAGAGGTTATGCACTTTACCCACAAGATACAGTCAAACACCACAAAGGCGAGTTCAGTAACAAAGTCTTTCGGAAACCTCTAACAATACAAGTGGTCCTCCCGGTTATTGCAAGACTAACCCTTCCTTCGCTAAGGCGAAGTCTAGGCCAATCAACCGTTAGATGGGTACCTGGCCTCAGCCCCGGTACGCTCCCCCGTACAACTTACACAAAGGGTGTAGTTGACCTCCTGAGGTCCCACAGGTACGTTATTAGCGACTTAGTCAACTAGGTCCGTCCCATTCTGAGACATGTGGTTGCACGTTAGACCCAGTTCAAAGGCTTGCAAGGTTAAGTCCTTAGGGTGACCAGGGCAAGACTACCCGAAGAACCAAAACAACATCCCCAATGCCACAACTGGCCCACCTGAGTACTCTTGCCACATGCCCTGGCCGAAATCGTTTATCAAACCCCGCTTGATTACCATGCACCACGTGCCATCAACATCACATGATACTTTTCCAAAACAGGTTCAATATATCATTAAGTCAATATTAACATTTGATTATCCAAAATCATGTTATGAGCACGAAAGGTGTCTAAGCAAAGATACTACAACGGTCTAAACCCAGGTTGGCAATTTAATAATGTCCAACTAGTAATCCACAACTAGGGTGACAAGGGTCATGGCACATACTTAAGTAATCAAGGTGTCATACAGCAAATTGGTACTTATCTAACCCCCCATGTTTAAACAAAGTATTTTCTTAATTGAACTAGCATGCAATAGTTTTAAATCAAAATAGATTTCGAAATAGGATCAACATGGTCAAAGCACAACTTGCCTTCAAAAAGTACTTGCTCTTGGTCTTGAGTTGGATCCTGAGTTAATACTTCTCCTTCGAATCCTTCCGGCACTTCAACGTCTACTCGTAAAGCGTGCAAATAGCAAATACACAAATAAACAATAGGCAAAAAGTGTCCAAACACCCAAATAAAATCCATAAACAGAGAGAACATAATTTTGTGGATTTTTAGAAACTGGAATCACAAATTCGGAGTTAAACGCATAAAAGTTATGATTATTTAAAGTTTAAATAATCATTTAAATAATTTTGCAGAGAAAAACTTTAGTCCAAAAATTAAATAAAATTCATAGTTAGGTAGATCTCAATTTTATACAAATTTAGAAATTTGAATCGCTCAAATCGGAGTTGAAACGCAAAAGTTATAAGCATTTGAAGTTTGAATCTAAATTTGAATCAATATTTCGAATTAATAAATCATTTTCTTTTTTCGAAATTAATTATTGCGCCAAGATGGACACGTGGCAGCCTTCGATTGGTTTGCTGACGTCAGTCGGTCCATGGAGTCTGTCCACGCTCGGCTCGGGTCTACCGTGGACCCGGTCCACGGCTCCATGTGAGACTGACATGTGGGACCACTCGGATGACGTCATTGCTGACGTCAGCGGGGCTCAGCCCACGGTGCTGACAGGTGGGTCCACCGATGATGTCATGGATGACGTCACGGTGCGATCGGCCGACACGGGCCCCTGCGTGTCGATGGCTGCCTGCAGCGGCGTATGGCAGTGACGCGTCGGTCCAACTTCCCGACACGTGGCGCAATCACGCCGTTGGTTTGAAAATCAACCCGCGGATTAGATCCAGGGTTAACACGTTGAAACTCCTCGTCGATCGTGGGCCGTTCGATTTAGATCGGACGGTCCAGATCTAATCCTATAATAACACTACTACGGCACATGGCAATTGTGAACCTTTGGATCTTGATCCAACGGTCCAGATCTAATCGGGTTTGGAACACGTGAACTCACCTCAACCGTCCGATCTGGATCTGACGGTTCACCGAGCTCGCGAAGTCCGGCGATGGCGCTGGCGAGGCTTGGGCACCGTGAGACGAACGACGACGAGCCCGACGGCGTTCCGGGGTTGCTCGGCGAGATGAATCCTTCCTTCGGGTGCGTCGTCACGGTGGTTCCGGACACAGGCTCCTTCGGAGACGACGGACGGGCGGCGGAATCGGCGTTCAACCGCTGCGCCGCAGGGCTACAACTCCGGCGAGCACGCACGGGCAACCGGCGGCTCAGGCGAGATGGCTCGGGAACGGTGCGCAAGGACGAGGGCAACCTCGGGACGTCTCACGCTTTAAATAGCCTCGGCGTTCGTGCCGAGGCGAAACCTAATTCTACACGCGGCGGCGGCGCGGCGGAGTCCGGCCGGACTCGGCGGAGACGACGACGCCACCGTCCACGTGGCACGATCAACGGCCACGATCACGCGGGCGCGATCGGATCCGGGCCGGATACGGCTCGAACCGGTACGGGCGGATCTCAGCCGTTGGATCTTGATCCAACGGTTGGGATTGATTAGGTTTAGGAGTGGGTTCGGTCGAGTCACGTGGCTCGGGTCGGACTCGAACTCGAGTCTGACTCGGGCTCGGTCGGATGAACAGTAACCGACTCGGTTTGATTTTCCAGCGATTTAATATTTAAAATAATTCCCAGTAATTCATTTAATTCATTTAATTCATTAAAAATAGCAAAAGACTCAAAAAATTCCAGAAAAATTCTGGAAAATATTTTGGATCATTTTGGACTCAAATAGAATATTTCCAACAAAATTTTATTTGCAAAATTAAATTCTTTAATTATTTCAAAATGGAATAAATTCAAATAAATTCCAAATAAATCCAAATAAATCCCAGAAAATTCCAAAATTCCCCAAAGTGCCAAATCACACATGAATTTAAGAAAAGCAAAATTTTGGGTTGTTACAAACCTCCCCCTTAATAGAATCTCGTCCCCGAGATTCAGTGGCTCACTCTGAGAATAGGTTTGGAAACTCTTTCCTCAAATCCTCTTCAAGCTCCCAAGTCGCTTCGCTTATCCGTATGGTTGCTCCACTCGAACTCTACAGAAACGGGTTGACTTGTTTCTAGTTTCTCGATCGATTGTGTCCGTAATCCTCACGGGATGCTCCTTATAAGTCAAATCCTCTTGCAACTCAATTGACTCTAGCGGTGTCTGCTCCTCGTGAACTCCTGAGACACTTCTTCAATTGGGACACATGGAATACAACATGCACTCCTGCCAACGACTGTGGCAACTCCAGCTGGTAAGCAACTTCGCCTCTTCGACTCAAAATCTTAAATGGTCCAACATAACGGGGTGCGAGTTTCCCTTTAGCATGGAACCTCTTAACTCCCCTGAGAGGCGTAACTCTGAGGTAAACAAAGTCTTCTGGTTCAAAACTCAAGTCTCGGCGACGATTGTCAGCATAACTCTTTTGTCGGGATTGGGCTATCTTCAACCTTTCCCTAATCATAGCGACCGCTTCTTCACCTCTTGAAGAATATCAGGTCCAAAGACACAGCGCCACGGTCTCATTCCAATTCAATGGCGTCCGACAGTGGTCGACCATACAAAGGCCTCAAAAGGTGACTTCGTAAACTAGCCTCGATAACTATTGTTGTAATCGAACTCGGCATACCGCAAACTCTTATCCCAAGAGGTAGCATAAGCCAATGCACAAGCTCTCAACATATCCTCCAGTCTGGTTGACTCTTTCGGCCTGTCCATCCGCCTGTGTGGATGATAAGTCAGATCTTGAAGTTCAAACGGGTTCCCATGGCTTCATGCAACTTATTCCGTAACCTTGAGGTAAATTGGGTACCTCTGTCTGATACAATCCTCTTTGGCACTCCGTGCAAGCAGACAATCTCGATCATGTATAATTGCTAATTTATCTCCGAGTAAGTGGTCTTCACGGGAATAAAATGGGCTACTTTAGTCAAGCGATCCACTATAACCCATATGGAGTCATAACCTCCTTGAGTCTTCAAGAAACCGGTAATGAAATCCATTCCGATTTCCTCCCACTTCCACTCGGAGTATTTTCAGCGGTTGTAGCAACTCCTGGTCTCTCGATGCATTGCCTTGACTCTCTCGCATACGTCGCACAATGCAACATGCTCGGCAACTTCACGCTTCATACTCGGCCACGAGAATGTCGGGACCCCCGAATTTGCAAATCCGGACCCTCTGTGTATTCAACACTAGTCCAGAACGCGCTTAGTGCACATACGCCTTAACATTGGTAAATATCACAATCATACCAATCGATATTAAATAAGTACTTTATTTAAATAATCAAATGGTTACTCGACCTTATGGTCAAGTTACAAATTTATGCCTCGTAAGTCTAAAATTATTCAGAGAGAAATAACAGAAGAGGAAAATCAAATAACTTCGTGGCGCCATCCAAAGATACCACAGGCAACCGATCGGGCTCGCTTCCCTAAGTAGACGGATCCTCTTGGAGTTCCTCCTCCAAAGTGGCGTAATCTCCTCTTCAAGCGATATTGTGTTGAGGCAAGGGTGAGTACTTGGTACTCAGGCAAGTCATGCAATGTAATGCAAGCTAATATACTATATGCATGGCTTGGTACAAAGGAATAGCTCAAGGTATATTTGCAATAAACAAAGCATTTGACAAGTAATATAAGTAGATTCGAAAGCAGAGACATAAGTAAAGCATAAATAACTTTTCAAGAAGTTTAATAAACATTTTCCCCATCCTAAACCACCTGTCCATCATCTTCATGATTAAACCAACCCAACCTGGCAAACCAAAGTTATTTTTGAGAAAATCTAACCCTTGATTGTAATTCCCGAGCGATGTCCAATACCGCGGACACGCTTATTCGAATAGATTCTAAACTCTGCAGAGGTTATGCACTTTACCCACAAGATACAAATCAAACACCACAAAGGCGAAGTTCCCGTAACAAAGTCTTTGGAAACCTCTAACAATACAAGTGGTCCTCCCAGGTTATTGCAAGACTAACCCTTCCCTTCGCTAAGGCGAAGTCTAGGCCAATCAACCGTTAGATGGGTACTGGCCTCACCCAGACGCTCCCCGCACAACTTACACAAAGGGTGTAGTTGACCTCCTGAGGTCCCACAGGTACGTTATTAGCAACTTAGTCAACTAGGTCCGTCCCATTACAGACATGTGGTTGCACGTTAGACCCAGTTCAAAGGCTTGCAAGGTTAAGCCCTTAGGGTGACCAGGGCAAGACTACCCGAAGAACCAAATCAACACTCCCAACGCCACAACTGGCCCACCTGATTACTCTTGCCACATGCCCCGGTCAAAACTGTTTATCAAACCCCAGTTGATTACCATGCACCACGTGCCATCAACATCACATGATACTTTTCCAAAACAGGTTCAATATATCATTTAAGTCAATATTAACATTTGATTATCCAAAATCATGTTATGAGCACGTATAGCAGGTCTAAGCAGTGTACTACAACGGTCTAAAACCCATGTTGGCAAATTAATAATGTCCAACTAGTAAACCACAACTAGGGTGACAAAGGGTCATGGCACATACTTAAATAATCAAGGTGTCATACAAAGAAATTGGTACTTATCTAACCCCCCATGTTTAAACAAAGTATTTTCTTAATTGAACTAGCATGCAATAGTTTAAATCAAAATAGATTTCGAAATAGGATCAACATGGTCAAAGCACAACTTGCCTTCAAAAAGTACTTGTTCTTGGTCTTGAGTTGGATCCTGAGTTAATACTTCTCCTTCGAATCCTTCCCAAGCACTTCAACGTCTACTCGTAAAAGCGTGCAAATAGCAAATACACAAATAAACAATAGGCAAAAGTGTCCAAACATCCAAATAAAATCCATAAACAGAAAGAACATAATTTTATGGATTTTTAGAAACTGGAATCGTCAAATTTGGAGTTAAGACGCAAAAGTTATGATTATTTAAAGTTTAAATAATCATTTAAATAATTTTGCAGAGAAAAACTTTAGTCCAAAAATTAAATAAAATTCATATTTAGGTAGATCTCAATTTTATACAAATTTAGAAATTTGAATCGCTCAAATCGGAGTTGAAACGCAAAAGTTATAAGCGTTTGAAGTTTGAATCTAAATTTGAATCAATATTTCGAATTAATAAATCATTTTCTTTTTCGGAAATTAATTATTGCGTCAGCATGGACACGTGGCAGCCTCTGATTGGTTGGCTGACGTCAGTCGGTCCATGGACTCGGTCCACGCTCGGCTCGGGTCTACCGTGGACCCGGTCCACGGCTCCATGTGAGACTGACATGTGGGACTGACATGTGGGACCACCTGTCAGTGCGGGGTCTCACGCAAATGTGACTGACGCGTGGGCCCTCTGACATGCGGGGCCCACGTGTCAGAGACACGCGCTCTCACGCGTTTAGGTTAACGCGGCGGATCTGAGCCGTTGGATCTTGATCCAACGGTTGAAATTAACCCTAACCCGTAACGTTACCCACGTTACGAGCAACGTGGCCGATTGTGGGCCGTTGGATCTTGATCCAACGGTCCCGATCTAATCTGGGATCTTAGGGTTGGGATAGAACGTGGGCTCACCTCAACCGTCCGATTTGGATCTAACGGTTCACCGAGCTCGACGGTGATGGCTTGGGCGGCCGGGTTTGGCCGGAGAGGAAGGAGACGACCTTCGCAGCGGCGTTTCTTCGCGATTCCGGTGAGATGAAGTGTGCGCCTGTGTTCGCCCCGCCTGGGAGTCCAAATCCGTCCTCGGTTTCGACGGAGCGGCGCTGGTTTGCGGCGGAGAACGAAGAACACGCGGCGGCTGTTCTTGACTTCGGCGAGAAATAGCGGCTAGACGGTGGGGATCCTCGCGGCGCGAGCTAGGATTTCGGGACCGGCGTGGGAAGGCGATCCTCGGGCACCGATCCACTCTTTAAATAGGCTAGGTTTCCGAATCCAACACGGCGGCGGAGATGAACAGTCTCGCCGGGGAAATTGGAACAAGCACGATGCACAGGAGCCGTACACGTGTCATGATCCACGGTTCCGATTCGATCTGGCGCTACGCATCTACTCGGTCACCCCCGGACAACGCGGACGCACGCGAGCCGTTGGATCTTGATCCAACGGTTGCGGAGCTAGGGTTCGGGCGACGCGGTTCGACCCGATCGCGTGGCGGTCGGACTCGAACTCAAGTCCGACTGCCTCTGGCCGCTTGAACAAGAATCGACCCGGTTAAATTTTCCAATGATTTATTATTTAAAACAATTTCGATAATTCATTTAATTCATTAAAAATAGCAAAAGACTCGAGAAAAATTCGGAAAAATTCGAAAATATTTTAGAACATTTTGGACTCAAATAAAATATTTCCAACAAAATTTTATTTGCAAAGTTTAATTCTTTAATTAATTCAAAATGGAATAAATTCAAATAAATTCCAAATAAATCCAAATAAATTCCAGAAAATTCCAAAAATTCACCAAAGTGCCAAATCACACATGAATTTAAGAAAAGCAAAATTTTGGGGTGTTACAAACCTCCCCCCTTAATAGAATCTCGTCTCCGAGATTCGTGGCTCACTGAGAATAGGTTTGGAAACTCTTTCCTCAAATCCTCTTCGCGCTCCCAAGTCGCTTCGCTATCTGTATGGTTGCTCCACTGAACTCTACAGAAACGGGTTGACTTGTTTCTAGTTTCTCGATCCATTGCGTCTAGAATCCTCACGGGATGTTCCTTATAAGTCAAATCCTCTTGCAACTCAATTGACTCTAGCGGTGTCTGTTCCTCAGGAACTCGAAGACACTTCTTCAATCGGGACACATGGAATACATCATGCACTCCTCGCCAACGATCGTGGCAACTCCACTGGTAAGCAACCGCCTCTGCGACTCAAAATCTTAAATGGTCCAACATAACGGGTGCAAGTTTCCCTTTGGCATGGAACCTCTTAACTCCCGAGAGGCGTAACTCGAGGTATACAAAGTCTTACGGTTCAAAACTCAAGTCTCGGCGACGATTGTCAAGATAACTCTTTGTCGAGATTGGGCTATCTTCAACCTTTCCCTAATCATAGTGATCCGCTCTTCACCTCTTGAAGAATATCAGGCCCAAAGATACTGGCGCCACGGTCTCATTCCAATTCAATGGCGTCCGACCGAGTGGTCGACCATACAAAGGCCTTAAAAGGTGACATCGTAAACTAGCCTGATAACTATTGTTGTAATCGAACTCGGCATACGGTAAACTCTTATCCCAAGAAGTAGCATAAGCTAATGCACAAGCTCTCAACATATCCTCCAGAATCTGGTTGACTCTTTCGGCCTGTCCATCCGTCTGCGTGGATGATAAGGCATCTTGAAGTTCAAACGGGTTCCCATGGCTTCATGCAACTTATTCCAAAACCTTGAGGTAAATTGGGTACCTCTCGATACAATCCTCTTTGGCACTCCGTGCAAACAGACAATCCTCGATCATGTACAATTACGCTAATTTATCTCCCGAGTAAGTGGTCTTCACGGGATAAAATGGGCTACTTTAGTCAAGCGATCCACTATAACCCATATGGAGTCATAACCCCTTGAGTCTTCGGCAAACCGGTAATGAAATCCATTCCGATTTCCTCCCACTTCCACTCAGGTATTTTCAACTACCGTAGCAATCTCGGGCTGGTCTCGATGCATTGCCTTGACTCTCTCGGGCATACGCCGCACAATGCAACATGCTCGGCAACTTCACGTTTCATACTCGGCCACCAGAATCTCTCCTTCAGATCCTGATACATCTTGGCGCTTCCAGGATGAATTGAGTACTTGGAGTCATGGGCTTCTTCCAGAATCAGTTGCTTTAACTCCGTTTTGTTAGGCACACAAATGCGATCCTTCATCCACAACGTGCCTTGCTCATCCAACTTGAAGTCCTCTGCCTTGCCTTCCTCCTTGATGGACTTAATCCTGCGGATCTTGTCATCATCCTTCTATCCTTCTCGGATCTGATCCTCTAGGGTAGGCTTTACTTCTAATGCGGCCAAGAATCCGCTAGGTACTACCTGAATCTTCATTTTCTGAAAATCCTCACATAACTCATCCTGACTTGTGGCTAGCAACGTACTCACGGTATGGCTTTTCCGACTCAGGGCATCGACTACTACGTTGGCCTTCCCGGGATGGTAATGGATTCCAACATTGTAGTCCTTGATTAACTCTAACCATCTCCTCGCCTCATATTCAGATCCGATCGGGTGAATATGTACTTAAGGCTCTTATGATCCGTGATACACTTCACACTGCTTTCCAATCGATAGTGACGCCATATCTTCAAAGCATGCACTACGGCCTAACTCTAAGTCATGTGTCGGATAATTTTCCTCATGCGGCCTCAATCGCCTTGATGCATAAGCGGCGACCTTTCCATCCTGCATCAAGACACATCCAAGTCCTTGGCGCGATGCGTCACAATAAATATCGAAGCTTTGAGCAACGTCCCAGAGAACTAACACCGGTTGATGTCAATCGCTTCTTCACTCCTGAAATCCTTTCTCACATTCTCAAGCGCCCATGCAAACTTCTTTTCCTTCTTCAAGCCATTGCGTAAGAGGTTCCGCAATTATCGAGAAGCCTTCGATGAAACGGCGGTAGTATCCTGCCATTCCAAGGAAACTCCGAACTGGGTCACGATCTTGGTGCTCCCAATGTAACACGCCTTCTACTTTGCTTGGATCTACGGCGACTCCTTCATGCGGTCATTACATGTCCAAGAGACTCCACCTTGTCCTTCCAAAACTCACACTTGCTGAACTTGGCGAAAAGTTGTCGTTCCTCGCCTTTTCCAAAACTCGCCTTAAGTGTTCGGCATGTTCACCGTCTGCCTTGGAGTAGATTAGGATATCGTCTATGAACACGACGACAAACTTGTCCAAATATTCCATGAACACCTTATTCATCATATTCATGAAATAAGCCGGGCGCATTTGTCACCCAAAGGACATAATCAGAACTCAGAATGTCCATATCTTGACGAGAATGCGCCTTGAAATATCTTCCGATCGGATCTTCAATCGATGGTATCCCGATCTCAGATCGATCTTGAGAAAACTCCGGCTCCTCTCGGTGATCAAACAAATCATCAATCCTGGTAGCGGATACTTATTCTTCACGGTGACTTCGTTGAGTGCACGGTAGTCAATGCACATCCTGAAACTCCGTCCTTCTTCTTGACAAACAAAGCGGTGCTCCCCACGGCGACGAACTCGGCCTCGATAAATCCTTTCTCCATTAACTCTTCTAGTGCTTTCTTCATTTCTACCAACTCCTCGGTGGACATCCGATAGGGTCTCTTTGCTATCGGTCGTACTGTACAAGCTCTATCACAAACTCTATGTCCCTGTCTGGCGGCATACCAGGTAGATCTTCGGGAAAAACATCGGGGTACTCATTCACTACTGAGACATCATCTATGCTGATTGCCTTGGTACTGTTTACCATCAACT
This sequence comes from Rhipidocladum racemiflorum, assembly GCA_036346355.1. Taxonomy (NCBI): domain Eukaryota; kingdom Viridiplantae; phylum Streptophyta; class Magnoliopsida; order Poales; family Poaceae; genus Rhipidocladum; species Rhipidocladum racemiflorum. Next base: position 73,866,500 of record CM070571.1, read on the forward strand.
GTCCATCTCTAACTGCGGTAGCTTGAAATTCCACTTTCTTCCCACACGGGCTCTCAACTGAGATAGTCCTTCGCCCACAATCCAATACGGCCTTGTGCTTGGATAACCAATCCATTCCCAATATGACGTCTAAGGTCTGGGTCTCCAAAATTATAAGGTTTGCTAGGAACTCTATTCCATCTATTAGTATTCTCACCCCGGAACATCCTACTTTCGTTCGGAGTTCGGAACCAGGGGTTTGAACTAAAGGCATGCACTTAAGTCTTGCAATCCTGAGTTAAGTCCCTTCATAAAACGAGACTGTCTGGATTTATCTGTCGCTACATCCTCAGGTGCGTAGCGTGCTAGCTGTGTGAACTTGTTCAGGTAGTCGGCCATCGGCCGATTACCTTGTCTCGATGCCCTGAACTCCTCCTTCTTAAGGTCCATGATTCCTTCAGGCACGTGATATCGCTTAATGCACCGTGAACTCTTCCCAAGTGATATCTTGAGGGTTCTCTTGCGTGGGCACAGAAGTTCTCCCACCATTCGGGCGGCTGTCCCTTCCAAATGATGAGAAGCGAGAGTACCTTCTCATTTCCTATGCATTGAGCTATGTGTAGCTTCCTCTCGATTGATCTTAACCAATCATCGGCCTCCAATGGATTGGCATTCCTGAGAAAGTGGGTGGGTGAGTTCTCATGAACTCGACAGCCTTGTGTTCTCGGGCGTTGTCCATGATTAACTTGATTAGCGTGGCCTGAGCGGTGACGTGTTGCATTTGTTGCATCATAGCATGCATCAATCGAGTCCGGGCAGCAAGAAAAGCTCCGAAATTCTGCATATCCAAGTGGCGGCCTGGTGCTCCATCATTGGGGTTTTCTGTGGCGAGAACCACTCCCATTGCTTCCAAAGTTTCCACGGTGTTCACCATCTCTCGGTTTGCTCTAGGTTTAGAGATGAGAGGGAAACAAGAATAGACAAGTAATATGGAACATATGCGGGGCGAAAGGTGTAACTTTAAGGTCCAACTTTATTAACTAATGATATCAATAACTTGGTATGGTTGCTTACAATGCCTAAGGGCCTTGCAACACATAATGCACACTCAGCAAACAAGGAAAATCCAAATCGAACTAACACTGGAGTCTATCGCCTAAAGGGTGACTCTTTATTCTATGACGCGACTCTGGCGAAGGAGTCTCACTATAGAACCTATGCTCACTCATCGAGAAAACCTCCACGGCACGGTGCGGGTCGTGGCATAGGCGAAACGATCGCCATGTCCAAATGATCGTGTCCTCTATGGTAGTCGAAGAAGCGGTGTCCTCATCGAGATCCGACTCCGATCTGGCTCGTGTAGCTCAAATCGGCTCGGGTCCGGTCCGCATACAAGGTCATCTCCAACTCGTCAATCCTTCGTAGAAGGTGTGCCACATACTCTTGAGCTTCCCGCCATCTGCTCTTCTCTCGCCGTGATCTCCTTGCGGGACTTCGTAGCTCCTTGCTTGTATTATCTAGTACATCCTCCTGGCGACGACAAATCGTGCCAATCTGTGTAACCGTGGCATCCTCATCCTGAATCGCCTTCGGTTCAAGAAGGTTATCGCTGCGCGGATGATAACGGAACACCGCATTTCCAACTCTCTGGCGTAGATACGGGTAATGTGCCGCATTGCTCGTCGTGGATACTTCTTGGATACCCATCCGCATTGTAGATCTCCTGGCGGCAAAGGTGTATCGAGCGATTGCCTGGCCCTTTTCCTAGCGGTACCTCAATCTTCACGCCACAAGCCTTGATCAATCCCGCTTGTCTGATCACTTCCACTTGGTATTGGGGCTTCTCAAAATCTCCGAGAGTCTGTAGCATATGCCAAAGTTTCGCGGCGTGACCAACTCCCAGATCAACGTAGTTGAACTCTTCCTCCATTTGTCACAAGAGTGCTTTACGTAAGAACTCGGAATTTTTTTTAAATGTGACAAGGTAAGAGAAAAAAAATTTCAGCAAGAGACAAGAGAAGAGAGAAGGGGATAAGTCGAGATGTCATTTCTTATCTTGACAAATTTTTAGCTTTTTAGAAAATAGGTTTTATCCTCACTACGACCATTCTATCTTAGGGTTGAGCCTACGGTCAACCTGGCTCTGATACCACCTCTGCCGGGACCCCGAATTTGCAAATCCGACCCTCTGTGTATTCAGCACTAGTCCAGAACGCGCTTAGTGCACACAGTCTTAACATTGGTAAATATCACAATCATACCAATCGATATTAAATAAGTACTTTATTTAAATAGTCAAATCCGGTTACTCGACCTTATGGTCAAGTTACAAATATATGCCTCATAAGGCGAAACTTATTCAGAGAAAAATAATAGCAGCGGAAAATCAAATAACTCGTGGCGCCATCCAAGATACCACAGTGCAACCGATCGGGCTCGCTTCCCTAAGTAGACGGATCCTCTTGGAGTTCCTCCTCCAAAGTGGCGTAATCTCCTCTTCAACCGATATTGTGTTGAGGCAGGGGTGAGAACTTGGTACTCAGCAAGTAATGCACAGAATGCAAGCAAATATACTATATGCATGGATTGGTACAAAGGAATAGCTCAAGGTATATTTGCAGTAAACAGCATTTGACAAGTAATATAAGTAGATTCGAAAGCAAAGAGACATAAGTAAAGCATAAATAACTTTTCAAGAAGTTTAATAAACATTGTCCCCATCCTAACCCACATTTCCATCATCTTCATTATTAAACCAACCCAACCTTTCAAACCAAAGTTATTTTTGAGAAAATCTAACCCTATTTGTAATTCCCGAGCGATGTCCAATACCGCGGACACGGCTATTCGAATAGATTCTAAACTCTGCAGAGGTTATGCACTTTACCCACAAGATATAGTCAAACACCACAAAGGCGAAGTTCCTCGTAATAAAGTCTTTCGGAAACCTCTAACAATACAAGTGGTCCTCCGGTTATTAAGACTAACCCTTCCCTTCGCTAAGGCGAAGTCTAGGCCAATCAACCGTTAGATGGGTACTGGCCTCAGCCCAGACGCCTCCCCGCACAACTTACACAAAGGGTGTAGTTGACCTCCGAGGTCCCACAGTGCACGTTATTAGCAACTTAGTCAACTAGGTCCGTCCCATTACGGACATGTGGTTGCACGTTAGACCCAGTTCAAAGGCTTGCAAGGTTAAGTCCTTAGGGTGACCAGGGCAAGACTACCCAAGAACCAAATCAACACTCCCAACGCCACAATGGCCCACCTGATTACTCTTGCCACATGCCCCTGGCCAAAACTGCTTATCAAACCCCGCTTGATTACCATGAACCACGTGCCATCAACATCACATGATACTTTTCCAAAACAGGTTCAATATATCATTTAAGTCAATATTAACATTTGATTATCCAAAATCATGTTATGAGCACGTAGCAGGTCTAAGCAGTGTACTACAACGGTCTAAAACCCATGTTGGCAAATTAATAATGTCCAACTAGTAAACCACAACTAGGGTGACAAAGGGTCATGGCACATACTTAAATAATCAAGGTGTCATACAGCAAATTGGTACTTATCTAACCCCCCATGTTTAAACAAAGTATTTTCTTAATTGAACTAGCATGCAATAGTTTTAAATCAAAATAAATTTCGAAATAGGATCAACATGGTCAAAGCACAACTTGCCTTCAAAAAGTACTTGCTCTTGGTCTTGAGTTGGATCCTGAGTTAATACTTCTCCTTCGAATCCTTCCGGCACTTCAACGTCTACTCGTAAAGCGTGCAAATAGCAAATACACAAATAAACAATAGGCAAAAAGTGTCCAAACACCCAAATAAAATCCATAAACAGAGAGAACATAATTTTGTGGATTTTTAGAAACTGGAATCGTCAAATTCGGAGTTAAAACGCAAAAGTTATGATTATTTAAAGTTTAAATAATCATTTAAATAATTTTGCAGAGAAAAACTTTAGTCCAAAAATTAAATAAAATTCATATTTAGGTAGATCTCAATTTTATACAAATTTAGAAATTTGAATCGCTCAAATCGGAGTTGAAACGCAAAAGTTATAAGCGTTTGAAGTTTGAATCTAAATTTGAATCAATATTTCGAATTAATAAATCATTTTCTTTTTCGGAAATTAATTATTGCGTCAGCATGGACACGTGGCAGCCTCTGATTGGTTGGCTGACGTCAGTCGGTCCATGGACTCGGTCCACGCTCGGCTCGGGTCTACCGTGGACCCGGTCCACGGCTCCATGTGAGACTGACATGTGGGACCACCTGTCAGTGCGGGGTCTCACGCAAATGTGACTGACGCGTGGGCCCTCTGACATGCGGGGCCCACGTGTCAGAGACACGCGCTCTCACGCGTTTAGGTTAACGCGGCGGATCTGAGCCGTTGGATCTTGATCCAACGGTTGAAATTAACCCTAACTCAGACGCTACCCACGTTACGAGCAACGTGGCCGATTGTGGGCCGTTGGATCTTGATCCAACGGTACCGATCTAATCTGGGATCTTAGGGTTGGGATAGAACGTGGGCTCACCTCAACCGTCCGATTTGGATCTAACGGTTCACCGAGCTCGGGACGGTGATGGCTTCGCGGCGGCGCTGGTTTGGCCGGAGAGGAAGGAGACGACCTTCGCAACGGCGTTTCTTCGCGATTCCGGTGAGATGAAGTGTGCGCCTGTGTTCGCCCCGCTTCCTGGGAGTCCAAATCCGCCCTGCTTTCGACGGAGCGGCGCTGGTTTGCGGCGGAGAACGAAGAACACGCGGCGGCTGTTCTTGACTTCGGCGAGAAATAGCGGCTAGACGGTGGGGATCCTCGCGGCGCGAGCTAGGATTTCGGACCGGCGTGGAAAGCGATCTCGCACCGATCCACTCTTTAAATAGGCTAGGTTTCCGAATCCAACACGGCGGCGGAGATGAACAGTCTCGCCGGGGAAATTGGAACGAGCACGATGCACAGGAGCCGTACACGTGTCATGATCCACGGTTCCGATTCGATCTGGCGCTACGCATCTACTCGGTCACCCCCGGACAACGCGGACGCAAGCGAGCCGTTGGATCTTGATCCAACGGTTGCGGAGCTAGGGTTCGGGCGACGCGGTTCGACCCGACCGTGGCCCGGGTCGGACTCGAACTCAAGTCTGACTCGGGCTCGGTCGTTTGAACAGTAACCGACCCGGTTAAATTTTCCAGCGATTTATTATTTAAAACAATTTCCAGTAATTCATTTAATTCATTAAAAATAGCAAAAGACTCAGAAAAATTCTGGAAAATATTTTAGAACATTTTGGACTCAAATAAAATATTTCCAACAAAATTTTATTTGCAAAGTTTAATTCTTTAATTAATTCAAAATGGAATAAATTCAAATAAATTCCAAATAAATCCAAATAAATTCCAGAAAATTCCAAAAATTCACCAAAGTGCCAAATCACACATGAATTTAAGAAAAGCAAAATTTTGGGGTGTTACACAGAATCTCTCCTTCAGATCCTGATACATCTTGGCGCTTCCAGGATGAATTGAGTACTTGGAGTCATGGGCTTCTTCCAAAATCAGTTGCTTTAACTCCTTTTTGTTAGGCACACAAATCCGATCCTTCATCCATAACGTGTCTTGCTCATCCAACTTGAAGTCCTCTGCCTTGCCTTCTTCCTTGATGGACTTAATCCTGCGGATCTTGTCATCATCCTTTTGTCCTTCTCGAATCTGATCCTCTAGGGTAGGTTTTACTTCTAATGCGGCCAAGAAACCGCTAGGTACAACCTCAATCTTTATTTTCTGAAAGTCCTGACATAACTCATCTTGATTTGTGGCTAGCAACGTACTCACGGTATGGCTTTTCCGACTCAGGGCATCGGCTACTACGTTGGCCTTCCCGGGATGGTAATGGATTCCAACATTGTAGTCCTTGATTAACTCTAACCATCTCCTCTGCCTCATATTCTGATCCGACTGGGTGAATATGTACTTAAGGCTCTTATGATCCGTATACACTTCACACCTGTTTCCAATCAGATAGTGACGCCATATCTTCAAAGCATGCACTACGGCAGCTAACTCTAAGTCATGTGTCGGATAATTTTCCTCATGCGGCCTCAATCGCTTTGATGCATAAGCGGCGACCTTTCCATTCTCTCAGACAAAGACACATCCAAGTCCTTGGCGCGATGCGTCACAATAAATGTCAAAGCTTTGAGCAACATCCGGTAGAACTAACACCGGTGCTGATGTCAATCGCTCCTTCAGCTCCTGAAATCCTTTCTCACATTCTGGCGTTGTCCATGGTTAACTTGATTAGTAGTGGCCTGAGCAGTGACGTGTTGCATTTGTTGCATCATTGCATGCATCAACTGAGTCTGAGCAGCATGAAATGCTCCAAAATTCTGCATATCAACTGGCGGTGCTGGTGCTCCATCATTGGGGTTTTCTGTGGGGCGAGAACCACTTCCATTGCCTCCAAAGTTTCCACGGGTGTTCACCATCCGTTGATTTGCTCTAGGTTTAGAGATGAGAGGGAAACGAGAATAGACAAGTAATATGGAACTTATGCGGGGCGAAAGGTGTAACCTTAAGGTCTAACTTTATTATTGATATTAATAACTTGGTATGGTTGCTTACAATGCCTAAGGGCCTTGCAACACATACTGCACACTCAAAGAAACAATGAAAACCAAATCGAGCTAACTCGAGTCTAACGCCTAAAGGGTGACTCTTTATTCTATGACGCGACTCGGCGAAGGAGTCTCACTATAGAACCTATGCTCACTCATCGAGAAAACCTCCACGGCACTGGTACGGTCTTTGTGGCATAGGCGCGAAACGATCGCCATGTCCAAAGAATCGTGTCCTCTATGGTAGTCGAAGAAGCGTTGTCCTCATCGAGATCGACTCCTCCGGATCTGGCTCGTAGCTCAATCTTGGCCCTGGTCCGGTCCGTACAAGGTCATCTCCAACTCGTCAATCCTTCGTAGAAGGTGTGCCACATACTCTTGAGCTTCCCGCCATCTCGTTCTTCTCTGTCGTGATTTCCTTGCGGGCCTTCAGAGCTCCTTGCTTGTATTATCTAGTACATCCTCCTGGCGACGACAAATCGTGCCAACCGTGTAACCGTGGCATCCTCATCCTGAATTGCCTTCGGTCAAGAAGGTTATCGCTGCGCGGATGATAACGAACACCGCACTCTCCAACTCTCTGGCGATACGGGTAATGTGCCGCATTGCTCGTCGTGATACTTCTTGGATACCCATCCGCATTGTAGATCTCTGGCAAAGGTCAGGTGTATCGAGCGATTGCCTGGCCCTTTTCCTAGCAGTACCTCAATCTTCACGTCACAAGCCTTGATCAATCCCGCTTGTCCGATCACTTCTACTTGGTATTGGGGCTTCTCAAAATCTCCGAGAGTCTCAGAGCATATGCCAAAGTTCCGCGGCGTGACCAACTCCCAGATCAACGTAGTTGAACTCTTCCTCCATCTGTCACAAGAGTGCTTTACGTAAGAACTCGGAATTTTTAAATTGTGACAAGGTAAGGGAAAATTTCAGCAAGAGACAAGAAAAGAGAGAAGGGGATAAGTCGAGATGTCATTTCTTGTCTTCACAAATTTTTAGCTTTTAGAAAATAGGTTTTATCCTCACTACGACCCTTCTAGCTAGGGTTGAGCCTACAAATAAGTATGGCTCGATACCACCTCTGTCGGGACCCGAATTTGCAAATCCGAACCCTCTGTGTATTCAGACTAGTCCAGAACGCGCTAGTGCACACAGTCTTAACATCGGTAAATATCACAATCATACCAATCGATACCATAAAAGTACTTTATTTAAATAATCAAACTGGTTACTCGACCTTATGGTCAAGTTACAAATATATGCCTCGCAAGGCGAACTTATTCAGAGAAAAATAATAGCAGCGGAAAATCAAATAACTTCGTGGCGCCATCCAGTATACCACAGGCAACTGACTGGGCTTGCTTCCCTAAGTAGACGGATCCTCTTGGAGTTCCTCCTCCAAAGCTGGCGTAATCTCCTCTTCAACTGATATTGTGTTGAGGCAAGGGTGAGTACTTGGTACTCAGCAAGTCATGCACAGAATGCAGGCTAATATACTATATGCATGGCTTGGTACAAAGGAATAGCTCAAGGTATATTTGCAAAGAAGCAAAGATTTGACAAGTAATATAAGTAGATTCGAAAGCAGTAGACATAAGTAAAGCATAAATAACTTTTCAAGAAGTTTAATAAACATTTTCCCCATCCTAAACCACATTTCCATCATCTTCATTATTAAACCAACCCAACCTTTCAAACCAAAGTTATTTTTGAGAAAATCTAACCCTTGACTGTAATTCCCGAGCGATGTCCAATACCGCGGACACGGCTATTCGAATAGATTCTAAACTCTGCAGAGGTTATGCACTTTACCCACAAGATACAGTCAAACACCACAAAGACGAGTTCCCGTAACAAAGTCTTTCGGAAACCTCTAACAATACAAGTGGTCCTCCCGGTTATTGCGCACTAACCCTTCCCTTCGCTAAGGCGAAGTCTAGGCCAATCAACCGTTAGATGGGTACCTGGCCTCAGCCCAGACGCTCCCCGTACAACTTACACAAAGGGTGTAGTTGACCTCCTGAGGTCCCACAGGTACGTTATTAGCGACTTAGTCAACTAGGTCCGTCCCATTACAGACATGTGGTTGCACGTTAGACCCAGTTCAAAGGCTTGCAAGGTTAAGTCCTTAGGGTGACCAGGGCAAGACTACCCAAGAACCAAAACAACATCCCCAATGCCACAATCGGCCCTGATTACTCTTGCCACATGCCCTGGCCGAAAGCGTTTATCAAACCCCGCTTGATTACCATGCACCACGTGCCATCAACATCACATGATACTTTTCCAAAACAGGTTCAATATATCATTAAGTCAATATTAACATTTGATTATCCAAAATCATGTTATGAGCACGAAAGTGTGTCTAAGCAAAGATACTACAAACGGTCTAAACCCAGGTTGGTAATTTAATAATGTCCAACTAGTAATCCACAACTAGGGTGACAAGGGTCATGGCACATACTTAAGTAATCAAGGTGTCATACAGCAAATTGGTACTTATCTAACCCCCCATGTTTAAACAAAGTATTTTCTTAATTGAACTAGCATGCAATAGTTTTAAATCAAAATAAATTTCGAAATAGGATCAACATGGTCAAAGCACAACTTGCCTTCAAAAAGTACTTGCTGTTGGTCTTGAGTTGGATCCTGAGTTAATACTTCTCCTTCGAATCCTTCCGGCACTTCAACGTCTACTCGTAAAGCGTGCAAATAGCAAATACACAAATAAACAATAGGCAAAAAGTGTCCAAACACCCAAATAAAATCCATAAACAGAGAGAACATAATTTTGTGGATTTTTAGAAACTGGAATCGTCAAATTCGGAGTTAAAACGCAAAAGTTATGATTATTTAAAGTTTAAATAATCATTTAAATAATTTTGCAGAGAAAAACTTTAGTCCAAAAATTAAATAAAATTCATATTTAGGTAGATCTCAATTTTATACAAATTTAGAAATTTGAATCGCTCAAATCGGAGTTGAAACGCATAAAAGTTATAAGCGTTTGAAGTTTGAATCTAAATTTGAATCAATATTTCGAATTAATAAATCATTTTCTTTTTTCGGAAATTAATTATTGCGTCGGCATGGACACGTGGCAGCCTCGATTGGTTGGCTGGACGTCGGTCGGTCCATGGACTCGGTCCACGCCGGCTCGGGTCTCACCGTGGACCCGGCCCACGGCTCCATGTGAGGCCCGACATGTGGGACCACTCGGATGACGTCATTCTTGGCGTCGGCGGGGCTCGGCCACGGTGCCGACAGTGGGTCCACCGATGACGCCATGGATGACGCCACGGTGCGATCGGCCCGACACGCGCGGGCATGCGTGTCGGTGTACCTGCCAGCAGCGTCTGACGGCCGCGTCGGTCCATCTTCCCGACACGTGGCGCAAGCACGGCCGTTGGTTTGAAAATCAACGGCGCGGATTAGATCCCGGGTTAACACGTTGAACCTACTCGCCGATCGTGGGCCGCTCGATTTAGATCGGACGGTCCAGATCTAATCCTATAATAACACTACTACGGCACGTGGCAATGGTGAACCATTGGATCTTGATCCAACGGTCCAGATCTAATCGGGTTTGGAACACGTGAACTCACCTCAACCGTCCGAGCTGGATCTGACGGTTCACCGAGCTCGCGAAGTCCGGCGAGGGCGCGGCGAGGCGTGGGCACGGAGACGAGAACGACGACGAGCCCGACGGCGTTCGGGTTGCTCGGCGAGATGAATCCTTCCTTCGGTGCGTCTCGTCACGGTGGTTCCGACTGGGCTCCTTCGGCGGAGACGACGGACGGCGGCGGAATCGGCGTTCAACCGCTGCGCACAGGGCTACAACTCCGGCGAGCACGTACGGGCAACCGGCGACGGCTCAGGCGAGATGGCTCGGGGGAACGGGTGCGCAAGGACGAGGGCAACCTCGGGACGTCTCACGCTTTAAATAGCCTCGGCTCGTGCGAGGCGAAACCTAATTCTACACGGCGGGCGCGGGCGGCGAGTCCGGCCGGACTCGGCGGAGATGACGACGCTCAGCCGTCCACGTGGCACGATCAACGGCCACGATCACGCGGGCGCGATCGGATCCGGGCCGGATACGGCTCGAACCGGTACGGGCGGATCTCAGCCGTTGGATCTTGATCCAACGGTTGGGATTGATTAGGTTTAGGAGTGGGTTCGGTCGAGTCACGTGGCTCGGGTCGGACTCGAACTCGAGTCTGACTCGGGCTCGGTCGGATGAACAGTAACCGACTCGGTTTGATTTTCCAGCGATTTAATATTTAAAATAATTCCCAGTAATTCATTTAATTCATTAAAAATAGCAAAAGACTCAGAAAAATTCCAGAAAAATTCTGGAAAATATTTTGGATCATTTTGGACTCAAATAGAATATTTCCAAAAAAATTTTATTTGCAAAATTAAATTCTTTAATTATTTCAAAATGGAATAAATTCAAATAAATTCCAAATAAATCCAAATAAATTCCAGAAAATTCCAAAAATTCACCAAAGTGCCAAATCACACATGAATTTAAGAAAAGCAAAATTTTGGGGTGTTACAAACCTCCCCCCCTTAATAGAATCTCGTCCCCGAGATTCAGGCTCACTGAGAATAGGTTTGGAAACTCTTTCCTCAAATCCTCTTCGCTCCCAAAGTCGCTTCGCTTATCCTGTATGGTTGCTCCATCGAACTCTCTGAAACGGGTTGACTTGTTTCTAGTTTCTCGATCGATTGTGTCCAGAATCCTCACGGGATGCTCCTTATAAGTCAAATCCTCTTGCAACTCAATTGACTCTAGCGGTGTCTGTTCCTCAGGAACTCGGAGACACTTCTTCAATTGGGACACATGGAATACATCATGCACTCCTGCCAACGATTTGTGGCAACTCCGGTGGTAAGCAACCGCCTCTGCGACTCAAAATCTTAAATGGTCCAACATAACGGGGTGCGAGTTTCCCTTTAGCATGGAACCTCTTAACTCCCCTGAGAGGCGTAACTCTGAGGTAAACAAAGTCTTCTGGTTCAAAACTCAAGTCTCGGCGACGATTGTCAGCATAACTCTTTTGTCGGGATTGGGCTATCTTCAACCTTTCCCTAATCATAGCGACCGCTTCTTCACCTCTTGAAGAATATCAGGTCCAAAGACACAGCTCGCACGGTCTCATTCCAATTCAATGGCGTCCGACGAGTCGACCATACAAAGGCCTCAAAAGGTGACTTACGTAAACTAGCACGATAACTATTGTTGTAATCGAATCCCTAAGATACATCGCAAACTCTTATCCCAAGAGGTAGCATAAGCCAATGCACAAGCTCTCAACATATCCTCCAGAATCTGGTTGACTCTTTCGGTCTGTCCATCCGTCTGCGTGGATGATAAGTCATCTTGAAGTTCAAACGGGTTCCCATGGCTTCATGCAACTTATTCCAGAACCTTGAGGTAAATTGGGTACCTCTGTCCGATACAATCCTCTTTGGCACTCCGTGCAAACAGACAATCCTGATCATGTATAATTCTGCTAATTTATCTCCCGAGTAAGTGGTCTTCACGGGAATAAAATGGGCTACTTTAGTCAAGCGATCCACTATAACCCATATGGAGTCATAACCTCCTTGAGTCTTCGGCAAACCGGTAATGAAATCCATTCCGATTTCCTCCCACTTCCACTCAGGTATTTTCAGCGGTTGTAGCAATCCTGCTGGTCTCTGATGCATTGCCTTGACTCTCTGGCATACGTCGCACAATGCAACATGCTCGGCAACTTCACGTTTCATACTCGGCCACCAGAATGTCGGGACCGCGAATTTGCAAATCCGGACCCTCTGTGTATTCAACACTAGTCCAGGAACGCGCTAGTGCACACAGTCTTAACATTGGTAAATATCACAATCATACCAATCGATATTAAATAAGTACTTTATTTAAATAGTCAAACTGGTTACTCGACCTTATGGTCAAGTTACAAATATATGCCTCGCAAGGCGAAACTTATTCAGAGAAAAATAATAGCAGCGGAAAATCAAATAACTTCGTGGCGCCATCCAGTATACCACAGGCAACTGACTGGGCTCGCTTCCCTAAGTAGACGGATCCTCTTGGAGTTCCTCCTCCAAAGCTGGCGTAATCTCCTCTTCAACTGATATTGTGTTGAGGCAAGGGTGAGTACTTGGTACTCAGCAAGTCATGCACAGAATGCAAGCTAATATACTATATGCATGGCTTGGTACAAAGGAATAGCTCAAGGTATATTTGCAGTAAACAGCATTTGACAAGTAATATAAGTAGATTCGAAAGCAGTAGAAATAAGTAAAGCATAAATAACTTTTCAAGAAGTTTAATAAACATTTTCCCCATCCTAAACCACATTTCCATCATCTTCATTATTAAACCAACCCAACCTTTCAAACCAAAGTTATTTTTGAGAAAATCTAACCCTTGACTGTAATTCCCGAGCGATGTCCAATACCGCGGACACGGCTATTCGAATAGATTCTAAACTCTGCAGAGGTTATGCACTTTACCCACAAGATACAGTCAAACACCACAAAGGCGAGGTCGTAATAAAGTCTTTCTAAACCTCTAACAATACAAGTGGTCCTCCCTGTTATTAAGCACTAACCCTTCCCTTCGCTAAGGCGAAGTCTAGGCCAATCAACCGTTAGATGGGTACCTGGCCTCAGCCCCGGTACGCTCCCCCGTACAACTTACACAAAGGGTGTAGTTGACCTCCTGAGGTCCCACAGGTACGTTATTAGCAACTTAGTCAACTAGGTCCGTCCCATTACAGACATGTGGTTGCACGTTAGACCCAGTTCAAAGGCTTGCAAGGTTAAGCCCTTAGGGTGACCAGGGCAAGACTACCCGAAGAACCAAATCAACACTCCCAACGCCACAACTGGCCCACCTGACATTTTGCCACATGCCCGGCCAAAATTGTTTATCAAACCCCGCTTGATTACCATGCACCACGTGCCATCAACATCACATGATACTTTTCCAAAACAGGTTCAATATATCATTTAAGTCAATATTAACATTTGATTATCCAAAATCATGTTATGAGCACGAAAGGTGTCTAAGCAAAGTGTACTACAACGGTCTAAAACCCATGTTGGCAAATTAATAATGTCCAACTAGTAAACCACAACTAGGGTGACAAAGGGTCATGGCACATACTTAAATAATCAAGGTGTCATACAGCAAATTGGTACTTATCTAACCCCCCATGTTTAAACAAAGTATTTTCTTAATTGAACTAGCATGCAATAGTTTAAATCAAAATAGATTTCGAAATAGGATCAACATGGTCAAAGCACAACTTGCCTTCAAAAAGTACTTGTTCTTGGTCTTGAGTTGGATCCTGAGTTAATACTTCTCCTTCGAATCCTTCCGGCACTTCAACGTCTACTCGTAAAGCGTGCAAATAGCAAATACACAAATAAACAATAGGCAAAAAGTGTCCAAACATCCAAATAAAATCCATAAACAGAAAGAACATAATTTTATGGATTTTTAGAAACTGGAATCGTCAAATTTGGAGTTAAGACGCAAAAGTTATGATTATTTAAAGTTTAAATAATCATTTAAATAATTTTGCAGAGAAAAACTTTAGTCCAAAAATTAAATAAAATTCATATTTAGGTAGATCTCAATTTTATACAAATTTAGAAATTTGAATCGCTCAAATCGGAGTTGAAACGCAAAAGTTATAAGCGTTTGAAGTTTGAATCTAAATTTGAATCAATATTTCGAATTAATAAATCATTTTCTTTTTCGGAAATTAATTATTGCGTACAAGATGGACACGTGGCAGCCTCTGATTGGTTGGTCGACGTCGGTCGGTCCATGGACTCGGTCCACGCCGGCTCGGGTCTACCGTGGACCCGGTCCACGGCTCCATGTGAGGCCCGACATGTGGGACCACTGTCGCCAAGTGGTCTCACGCAAATGTGATCGACGCGTGGGCCCTCTCGACATGCGGGCCCACGTGTCGAGACACGCGCTCACGCGTTTAGGTTAACGGCGGATCTGAGCCGTTGGATCTTGATCCAACGGTTGAAATTAACCCTAACTCAGAACGTTACCCACGTTACGAGCAACGTGGCCGACAGGGCCGTTGGATCTTGATCCAACTGCATCGATCTAATCTGGGATCTTAGGGTTGGGATAGAACGGGGCTCACCTCAACCGTCCGATTTGGATCTAACAGTTCACCGAGCTCGGACGGTGATGGCTTCAGCGGCTACTGGTTTGGCCGGAGAGGAAGGAGACGACCTTCGCAGCGGCGTTTCTTCGCGATTCGGTGAGATGAAGTGTGCGCCTGTGTTCGCCCTGCTTCCTGGGAGTCCAAATCCGCCCTCGGTTTCGACGAGCGGGCTACTGGTTTGGGCGGAGAACGAAGAACACGCGGCGGCTGTTCTTGACTTCGGCGAGAAATAGCGGCTAGACGGTGGGGATCCTCGCGGCGCGAGCTAGGATTTCGGGACCGGCGTGGGAAGGCGATCCTCGGGCACCGATCCACTCTTTAAATAGGCTAGGTTTCCGAATCCAACACGGCCAAGTGAGATGAACAGCCTCGCCGGAAATTGGAACGAGCACGATGCACAGAGCCGTACACGTGTCATGATCCACGGTTCCGATTCGATCTGGCGCTACGCATCTACTCGGTCACCCCCGGACAACGCGGACGCACGCGAGCCGTTGGATCTTGATCCAACGGTTGCGGAGCTAGGGTTCGGGCGACGCGGTTCGACCCGACCGTGGCCCGGGTCGGACTCGAACTCAAGTCTGACTCGGGCTCGGTCGCTTGAACAGTAACCGACCCGGTTAAATTTTCCAGCGATTTATTATTTAAAACAATTTCCAGTAATTCATTTAATTCATTAAAAATAGCAAAAGACTCAGAAAAATTCCAGAAAAATTCTGGAAAATATTTTAGAACATTTTGGACTCAAATAAAATATTTCCAACAAAATTTTATTTGCAAAGTTTAATTCTTTAATTAATTCAAAATGGAATAAATTCAAATAAATTCCAAATAAATCCAAATAAATTCCAGAAAATTCCAAAAATTCACCAAAGTGCCAAATCACACATGAATTTAAGAAAAGCAAAATTTTGGGGTGTTACAAACCTCCCCCCTTAATAGAATCTCGTCCACAGAGATTCAGTGGCTCACTGAGAATAGGTTTGGAAACTCTTTCCTCAAATCCTCTTCAAGGCTCCCAAAGTCGCTTCGCTATCTGTATGGTTGCTCCACTGAACTCTACAGAAACGGGTTGACTTGTTTCTAGTTTCTCGATCCATTGCGTCTAGAATCCTCACGGGATGTTCCTTATAAGTCAAATCCTCTTGCAACTCAATTGACTCTAGCGGTGTCTGTTCCTCAGGAACTCGAAGACACTTCTTCAACTGGGACACATGGAATACATCATGCACTCCACCAACGATTGTGGCAACTCCGGTGGTAAGCAACTTCGCCTCTGCGACTCAAAATCTTAAATGGTCCAACATAACGGGGTGCAAGTTTCCCTTTGGCATGGAACCTCTTAACTCCCCTGAGAGGCGTAACTCTGAGGTATACAAAGTCTTCTGGTTCAAAACTCAAGTCTCGGCGACGATTGTCAGCATAACTCTTTTGTCGAGATTGGGCTATCTTCAACCTTTCCCTAATCATAGTGATCCGCTCTTCAGCCTCTTGAAGAATATCAGGCCCAAAGATACGGCGCTCGCCGGTCTCATTCCAATTCAATGGCGTCCGACAGGGTCGACCATACAGTGCCTCAAAAGGTGACATCTGTAAACTAGCCTGATAACTATTGTTGTAACTGAACTCGGCATACGGTAAACTCTTATCCCAAGAAGTAGCATAAGCTAATGCACAAGCTCTCAACATATCCTCCAGAATCTGGTTGACTCTTTCGGTCTGTCCATCCGTCTATGGATGATAAGCTGTACTGAAGTTCAAACGGGTTCCCATGGCTTCATGCAACTTATTCCAAAACCTTGAGGTAAATTGGGTACCTCTGTCCGATACAATCCTCTTTGGCACTCCGTGCAAACAGACAATCCTGATCATGTACAATTCTGCTAATTTATCTCCCGAGTAAGTGGTCTTCACGGGGATAAAATGGGCTACTTTAGTCAAGCGATCCACTATAACCCATATGGAGTCATAACCCCCTTGAGTCTTCGGCAAACCGGTAATGAAATCCATTCCGATTTCCTCCCACTTCCACTCAGGTATTTTCAACGGCTGTAGCAATCCTGCTGGTCTCTGATGCATTGCCTTGACTCTCTGGCATACGTCGCACAATGCAACATGCTCGGCAACTTCACGTTTCATACTCGGCCACCAGAATCTCTCCTTCAGATCCTGATACATCTTGGCGCTTCGGGATGAATTGAGTACTTGAGTCATGGGCTTCTTCCGTAATCGATTGCTTTAACTCCTTTTTGTTAGGCACACAAATGCGATCCTTCATCCACAACGTGCCTTGCTCATCCAACTTGAAGTCCTCTGCCTTGCCTTCCTCCTTGATGGACTTAATCCTGCGGATCTTGTCATCATCCTTCTGTCCTTCTCGGATCTGATCCTCTAGGGTAGGCTTTACTTCTAATGCGGCCAAGAATCCGCTAGGTACTACCTCAATCTTCATTTTACGAAAATCCTCACATAACTCATCCCGACTTGTGGCTAGCAACGTACTCACGGTATGGCTTTTCCGACTCGGGGCATCGGCTACTACGTTGGCCTTCAGGGATGGTAATGGATTCCAACATTGTAGTCCTTGATTAACTCTAACCATCTCCTCTCGCCTCATATTCAGATCCGATTGGGTGAATATGTACTTAAGGCTCTTATGATCCGTATACACTTCACACTGTTTCCAATCGGATAGTGACGCCATATCTTCAAAGCATGCACTACGGCAGCTAACTCTAAGTCATGTGTCGGATAATTTTCCTCATGCGGCCTCAATCGCCTTGATGCATAAGCGGCGACCTTTCCATCCTGCATCGACACATCCAAGTCCTTGGCGCGTCGTCACAATAAATATCGAAGCTTTGAGCAACGTCCGGTAGAACTAACACCGGTGCTGATGTCAATCGCTTCTTCAGCTCCTGAAATCCTTTCTCACATTCTGGCGTCCATGCAAACTTCTTTTCCTTCTTCAGCAGTTGCGTAAGAGGTTCCGCAATTATCGAGAAGCCTTCGATGAAACGGCGGTAGTATCCTGCCATTCCAAGGAAACTCCGAATCTGGGTCACAGTCTTCGGCTGCTCCCAATGTAACACAGCTTCTACTTTGCTTGGATCTACGGCGACTCCTTCTGCGGTCATTACATGTCCAAGAGACTCCACCTTGTCCTTCCAAAACTCACACTTGCTGAACTTGGCGAAAAGTTGCTGTTCCCTCAGCTTTTCCAAAACTCGCCTTAAGTGTTCGGCATGTTCACTGTCTGTCTTGGAGTAGATTAGGATATCGTCTATGAACACGACGACAAACTTGTCCAAATATTCCATGAACACCTTATTCATCATATTCATGAAATAAGCTGGCGCATTTGTCAGTCCAAAGGACATAGCGTAAACTTCGTAATGTCCATATCTTGGCGAGAATGCGATCTTGAAATATCTTACGATCGGATCTTCAATCGATGGTATCGATCTCAGATCGATCTTGGAGAAAACTCGGCTCCTCTCGGCTGATCAAACAAATCATCAATCCTGGGTAGCGGATACTTATTCTTCACGGTGACTTCGTTGAGTGCACGGTAGTCAATGCACATCCCGAAACTCCGTCCTTCTTCTTGACAAACAAAGCTGGTGCTCCCCACGGCGACGAACTCGGTCGATAAATCCTTTCTCCATTAACTCTTCTAGCTGTTTCTTCATTTCTACCAAATCCTCGTTGTACATCCGATAGGGTCTCTTTGCTATCGGTGCTGTACCAGGTACAAGCTCTATCACAAACTCTATGTCCCTGTCTGGCGGCATACCAGGTAGATCTTCGGGAAAAACATCGGGGTACTCATTCACTACTGAGACATCATCTATGCTGATTGCCTTGGTACTGTTTACCATCAACTGTCCATCTCTAACTGCGGTAGCTTGAAATTCCACTTTCTTCCCACACGGGCTCTCAACTGAGATAGTCCTTCGCCCACAATCCAATACGGCCTTGTGCTTGGATAACCAATCCATTCCCAATATGACGTCTAAGGTCTGGGTCTCCAAAATTATAAGGTTTGCTAGGAACTCTATTCCATCTATTAGTATTCTCACCCCGGAACATCCTACTTTCTTTCTGAGTTCTGAACCAGGGGTTTGAAATAAAGGCATGCACTTAAGTCTTTCAATCCTGAGTTAAGTCCCTTCATAAAACGAGGTATGCGGATTTATCTCGTCGCTACATCCTCAGGTGCGTAGCGTGCTAGGCTGTGTGAACTTGTTCAGTAGTCGGCCACCGGCCGATTACCTTGTCTCGGTCTGCCTGAACTCCTCCTTCTTAAGGTCCATGATTCCTTCAGGCACGTGATCTTGTCGGAATGCTTGTGAACTCTTCCCAAGTGATATCTTGAGGGTTCTCTTGCGTGGCACGAAGTTCTCCCACCATTCGTGTTGTCCCTTCGGTGATGAGAAGCGTAGAGTACCTTCTCATTTCCTATGCATTGAGCTATGTGTAGCTTCCTCTCGATTGATCTTAACCAATCATCGGCCTCCAATGGATTGGCATTCCCGGAGAAAGTGGGTGGGTGAGTTCTCATGAACTCTGACAGTCTTGTGTTCTGGCGTTGTCCATGATTAACTTGATTAGCGATGGCCTGGCGGTGACGTGTTGCATTTGTTGCATCATAGCATGCATCAATCGAGTGCAGGCAGCAAGAAAAGCTCCGAAATTCTGCATATCCAGTGGCGGTGCTGGTGCTCCATCATTGGGGTTTTCTGCTGGGCGAGAACCACTCCCATTGCTTCCAAAGTTTCCACGGGTGTTCACCATCTGTCGGTTTGCTCTAGGTTTAGAGATGAGAGGGAAACAAGAATAGACAAGTAATATGGAACTTATGCGGGGCGAAAGGTGTAACTTTAAGGTCCAACTTTATTAACTAATGATATCAATAACTTGGTATGGTTGCTTACAATGCCTAAGGGCCTTG
This sequence comes from Rhipidocladum racemiflorum, assembly GCA_036346355.1. Taxonomy (NCBI): domain Eukaryota; kingdom Viridiplantae; phylum Streptophyta; class Magnoliopsida; order Poales; family Poaceae; genus Rhipidocladum; species Rhipidocladum racemiflorum. The sequence goes on from CM070571.1 coordinate 73,886,270, forward strand.
CAACACATACTGCACACTCAGCAAACAAGGAAAATCCAAATCGAACTAACACTGGAGTCTATCGCCTAAAGGGTGACTCTTTATTCTATGACGCGACTCGGCGAAGGAGTCTCACTATAGAACCTATGCTCACTCATCGAGAAAACCTCCACGGCCTGAGTGCAGGGTCTGTGGCATAGGCGAAACGATCGCCATGTCCAAATGATCGTGTCCTCTATGGTAGTCGAAGAAGCGGTGTCCTCATCGAGATCGACTCCTCTGGATCTGGCTCGTGTAGCTCAAATCTTGGCTCTGGAGTGCAGTCCGTACAAGGTCATCTCCAACTCGTCAATCCTTCGTAGAAGGTGTGCCACATACTCTTGAGCTTCCCGCCATCTGTTCTTCTCTGTCGTGATCTCCTTGCGGGACTTCTGTAGCTCCTTGCTTGTATTATCTAGTACATCCTCCTGGGCGACGACAAATCGTGCCAACTGTGTAACCGTGGCATCCTCATCCTGAATCGCCTTCGGTTCAAGAAGGTTATCGCTGCGCGGATGATAACGGAACACCGTACTCTCCAACTCTCTGGCGTAGATACGGGTAATGTGCCGCATTGCTCGTCGTGATACTTCTTGGATACCCATCTGCATTGTAGATCTCCTGGCAGTGCAGTGTATCGGGCGATTGCCTGGGCCCTTTTTCCTAGCAGGTACCTCAATCTTCACGTCACAAGCCTTGATCAATCCCGCTTGTCTGATCACTTCCACTTGGTATTGGGGCTTCTCAAAATCTCCGAGAGTCTGTAGCATATGCCAAAGTTTCGCGGCGTGACCAACTCCCAGATCAACGTAGTTGAACTCTTCCTCCATTTGTCACAAGAGTGCTTTACGTAAGAACTCGGAATTTTTTTTAAATGTGACAAGGTAAGAGAAAAAAAATTTCAGCAAGAGACAAGAGAAGAGAGAAGGGGATAAGTCGAGATGTCATTTCTTATCTTGACAAATTTTTAGCTTTTTAGAAAATAGGTTTTATCCTCACTACGACCATTCTATCTTAGGGTTGAGCCTACGGTCAACCTGGCTCTGATACCACCTCTGTCGGGACCCCGAATTTGCAAATCCGGACCCTCTGTGTATTCAGCACTAGTCCAGGAACGCGCTAGTGCACACAGTCTTAACATTGGTAAATATCACAATCATACCAATCGATATTAAATAAGTACTTTATTTAAATAGTCAAACTGGTTACTCGACCTTATGGTCAAGTTACAAATATATGCCTCGCAAGGCGAAACTTATTCAGAGAAAAATAATAGCAGCGGAAAATCAAATAACCCGTGGCGCCATCCAAAGATACCACGAGCAGCAATCGGGCTCGCTTCCCTAAGTAGACGGATCCTCTTGGAGTTCCTCCTCCAAAGTGGCGTAATCTCCTCTTCAAGCGATATTGTGTTGAGGCAAGGGTGAGTACTTGGTAATAATCAAGAAATGCACAGAATGCAAGCAAATATACTATATGCATGGCTTGGTACAAAGGAATAGCTCAAGGTATATTTGCAAGAAATGACATTTGACAAGTAATATAAGTAGATTCAAAGCAGTAGACATAAGTAAAGCATAAATAACTTTTCAAGAAGTTTAATAAACATTTTCCCCATCCTAAACCACATTTCCATCATCTTCATTATTAAACCAACCCAACCTTTCAAACCAAAGTTATTTTTGAGAAAATCTAACCCTTATTTGTAATTCCCGAGCGATGTCCAATACCGCGGACACGGCTATTCGAATAGATTCTAAACTCTGCAGAGGTTATGCACTTTACCCACAAGATATAGTCAAACACCACAAAGGCGAGTTCCCGTAACAAAGTCTTTCGGAAACCTCTAACAATACAAGTGGTCCTCCCGGTTATTGCGCACTAACCCTTCCCTTCGCTAAGGCGAAGTCTAGGCCAATCAACCGTTAGATGGGTACCTGGCCTCACCCATCACGCTCCCCGCATACAACTTACACAAAGGGTGTAGTTGACCTCCCGAGGTCCCACAGTGCGTTATTAGCAACTTAGTCAACTAGGTCCGTCCCATTACAGGACATGTGGTTGCACGTTAGACCCAGTTCAAAGGCTTGCAAGGTTAAGTCCTTAGGGTGACCAGGGCAAGACTACCGAAGAACCAAATCAACACTCCCAACGCCACAATGGCCCACTGATTACTCTTGCCACATGCCCTGGTCAAAGCGTTTATCAAACCCAGTTGATTACCATGCACCACGTGCCATCAACATCACATGATACTTTTCCAAAACAGGTTCAATATATCATTTAAGTCAATATTAACATTTGATTATCCAAAATCATGTTATGAGCACGTGTGAGTCTAAGCAAAGGTACTACAACGGTCTAAAACCCATGTTGGCAAATTAATAATGTCCAACTAGTAAACCACAACTAGGGTGACAAAGGGTCATGGCACATACTTAAATAATCAAGGTGTCATACAACAAATTGGTACTTATCTAACCCCCATGTTTAAACAAAGTATTTTCTTAATTGAACTAGCATGCAATAGTTTAAATCAAAATAGATTTCGAAATAGGATCAACATGGTCAAAGCACAACTTGCCTTCAAAAAGTACTTGTTCTTGGTCTTGAGTTGGATCTGAGTTAATACTTCTCCTTGAATCCTTAGGCACTTCAACGTCTACTCGTAAAGCGTGCAAATAGCAAATACACAAATAAACAATAGGCAAAAAGTGTCCAAACATCCAAATAAAATCCATAAACAGAAAGAACATAATTTTATGGATTTTTAGAAACTGGAATAAATCAAATTTGGAGTTAAGACGCAAAAGTTATGATTATTTAAAGTTTAAATAATCATTTAAATAATTTTGCAGAGAAAAACTTTAGTCCAAAAATTAAATAAAATTCATATTTAGGTAGATCTCAATTTTATACAAATTTAGAAATTTGAATCGCTCAAATCGGAGTTGAAACGCAAAAGTTATAAGCGTTTGAAGTTTGAATCTAAATTTGAATCAATATTTCGAATTAATAAATCATTTTCTTTTTCGGAAATTAATTATTGCGTCAGCATGGACACGTGGCAGCCTCTGATTGGTTGGCTGACGTCAGTCGGTCCATGGACTCGGTCCACGCTCGGCTCGGGTCTACCGTGGACCCGGTCCACGGCTCCATGTGAGACTGACATGTGGGACCACCTGTCAGTGCGGGGTCTCACGCAAATGTGACTGACGCGTGGGCCCTCTGACATGCGGGGCCCACGTGTCAGAGACACGCGCTCTCACGCGTTTAGGTTAACGCGGCGGATCTGAGCCGTTGGATCTTGATCCAACGGTTGAAATTAACACTAACGTGCGTTACCCACGTTACGAGCAGCGTGGCCGATTGTGGGCCGTTGGATCTTGATCCAGCGGTCCCGATCTAATCTGGGATCTTAGGGTTGGGATAGAACGTGGGCTCACCTCAACCGTCAGATTTGGATCTAACGCAGTTCACCGAGCTCGGGGACGGTGATGGCTTGGCGGCTGGTTTGGCCGGAGAGGAAGGAGACGACCTTCAGAACGGCGTTTCTTCGCGATTCCGGTGAGATGAAGTGTGCGCCAGTGTTCGATCTGCTCCTGGAGTCCAAATCCGTCCTCGGTTTCGGCCAGGCGGCCGGTTTTGCGGCGGAGAACGAAGAACACGCGGCGGCTGTTCTTGACTTCGGCGAGAAATAGCGGCTAGACGGTGGGGATCCTCGCGGCGCGAGCTAGGATTTCGGGACCGGCGTGGGAAGGCGATCCTCGGGCACCGATCCACTCTTTAAATAGGCTAGGTTTCCGAATCCAACACGGCGGCGGAGATGAACAGTCTCGCCGGGGAAATTGGAACGAGCACGATGCACAGGAGCCGTACACGTGTCATGATCCACGGTTCCGATTCGATCTGGCGCTACGCATCTACTCGGTCACCCCCGGACAACGCGGACGCACGCGAGCCGTTGGATCTTGATCCAACGGTTGCGGAGCTAGGGTTCGGGCGACGCGGTTCGACCCGACCGTGGCCCGGGTCGGACTCGAACTCAAGTCTGACTCGGGCTCGGTCGCTTGAACAGTAACCGACCCGGTTAAATTTTCCAGCGATTTATTATTTAAAACAATTTCCAGTAATTCATTTAATTCATTAAAAATAGCAAAAGACTCAGAAAAATTCTGGAAAATATTTTAGAACATTTTGGACTCAAATAAAATATTTCCAACAAAATTTTATTTGCAAAGTTTAATTCTTTAATTAATTCAAAATGGAATAAATTCAAATAAATTCCAAATAAATCCAAATAAATTCCAGAAAATTCCAAAAATTCACCAAAGTGCCAAATCACACATGAATTTAAGAAAAGCAAAATTTTGGGGTGTTACACAGAATCTCTCCTTCAGATCCTGATACATCTTGGCGCTTCCAGGATGAATTGAGTACTTGGAGTCATGGGCTTCTTCCAAAATCAGTTGCTTTAACTCCTTTTTGTTAGGCACACAAATCCGATCCTTCATCCATAACGTGCCTTGCTCATCCAACTTGAAGTCCTCTGCCTTGCCTTCTTCCTTGATGGACTTAATCCTGCGGATCTTGTCATCATCCTTTTGTCCTTCTCGAATCTGATCCTCTAGGGTAGGTTTTACTTCTAATGCGGCCAAGAAACCGCTAGGTACAACCTCAATCTTTATTTTCTGAAAGTCCTGACATAACTCATCTTGATTTGTGGCTAGCAACGTACTCACGGTATGGCTTTTCCGACTCAGGGCATCGGCTACTACGTTGACCTTCCCGGGATGGTAATGGATTCCAACATTGTAGTCCTTGATTAACTCTAACCATCTCCTCTGCCTCATATTCAGATCCGACTGGGTGAATATGTACTTAAGGCTCTTATGATCCGTATACACTTCACACCTGTTTCCAATCAGATAGTGACGCCATATCTTCAAAGCATGCACTACGGCAGCTAACTCTAAGTCATGTGTCGGATAATTTTCCTCATGCGGCCTCAACTGCCTTGATGCATAAGCGACGACCTTTCCATTCTGCATCAGCACACATCCAAGTCCTTGGCGCGATGCGTCACAATAAATGTCAAAGCTTTGAGCAACATCCGGTAGAACTAACACCGGTGCTGATGTCAATCGCTCCTTCAGCTCCTGAAATCCTTTCTCACATTCTGGCGTTGTCCATGGTTAACTTGATTAGCAGTGGCCTGAGCAGTGACGTGTTGCATTTGTTGCATCATTGCATGCATCAACTGAGTCTGAGCAGCAAGAAATGCTCCAAAATTCTGCATATCAACTGGCGGTGCTGGTGCTCCATCATTGGGGTTTTCTGTGGGGCGAGAACCACTTCCATTGCCTCGAAAGTTTCCACGGGTGTTCACCATCCGTTGATTTGCTCTAGGTTTAGAGATGAGAGGGAAACGAGAATAGACAAGTAATATGGAACTTATGCGGGGCGAAAGGTGTAACCTTAAGGTCTAACTTTATTATTAATATTAATAACTTGGTATGGTTGCTTACAATGCCTAAGGGCCTTGCAACACATACTGCACACTCAGCAAACAATGAAAACCAAATCGAGCTAACTCTGGAGTCTAACGCCTAAAGGGTGACTCTTTATTCTATGACGCGACTCGGCGAAGGAGTCTCACTATAGAACCTATGCTCACTCATCGAGAAAACCTCCACGGCCTGGGTACGGGTCTTTGTGGCATAGGCGCCGAAACTTGATCGCCATGTCCAAAGCTGTGTCCTCTATGGTAGTCGAAGAAGCGGTGTCCTCATCGAGATCGACTCCTCGGATCGGCTCGTGTAGCTCAATCTTGGCCCTGGTGCAGTCCGTACAAGGTCATCTCCAACTCGTCAATCCTTCGTAGAAGGTGTGCCACATACTCTTGAGCTTCCCGCCATCTGTTCTTCTCTGTCGTGATTTCCTTGCGGGCCTTCTGTAGCTCCTTGCTTGTATTATCTAGTACATCCTCCTGGCGGCGACAAATCGTGCCAAGCTGTGTAACCGTGGCATCCTCATCTGAATTGCCTTCGGGTCAAGAAGGTTATCGCTGCGCGGATGATAACGGAACACCGTACTCTCCAACTCTCTGGCGTGAATACGGGTAATGTGCCGCATTGCTCGTCGTGATACTTCTTGGATACCCATCTGCATTGTAGATCTCTGGCGGTCTGATGTATCGAGCGATTGCACTGGCCCTTTTTCCTAGCAGTACCTCAATCTTCACGTCACAAGCCTTGATCAATCCCGCTTGTCCGATCACTTCTACTTGGTATTGGGGCTTCTCAAAATCTCCGAGAGTGCAGCATATGCCAAAGTTCATGGCGTGACCAACTCCCGAGATCAACGTAGTTGAACTCTTCCTCCATCTGTCACAAGAGTGCTTTACGTAAGAACTCGGAATTTTTAAATTGTGACAAGGTAAGGGAAAATTTCAGCAAGAGACAAGAAAAGAGAGAAGGGGATAAGTCGAGATGTCATTTCTTGTCTTCACAAATTTTTAGCTTTTAGAAAATAGGTTTTATCCTCACTACGACCATTCTAGCTAGGGTTGAGCCTACAGTCAAGTATGGCTCTGATACCACCTCTGTCGGGACCTCGAATTTGCAAATCCGAACCCTCTGTGTATTCAGCACTAGTCCAGGAACGCGCTAGTGCACACAGTCTTAACATCGGTAAATATCACAATCATACCAATCGATACCATAAAAGTACTTTATTTAAATAATCAAACTGGTTACTCGACCTTATGGTCAAGTTACAAATATATGCCTCGCAAGGCGAACTTATTCAGAGAAAAATAATAGCAGCGGAAAATCAAATAACTTCGTGGCGCCATCCAAGATACCACGAGCAATGGTGGGCTTGCTTCCCTAAGTAGACGGATCCTCTTGGAGTTCCTCCTCCAAAGTGGCGTAATCTCCTCTTCAAGCGATATTGTGTTGAGGCAAGGGTGAGTACTTGGTACTCGACAAGTCATGCACTGAGAATGCGAGGCTAATATACTATATGCATGGCTTGGTACAAAGGAATAGCTCAAGGTATATTTGCGATGTGACATTTGACAAGTAATATACGTAGATTCGAAAGCGGTAGACAGAAGTCAAGCATAAATAACTTTTCAAGAAGTTTAATAAACATTTTCCCCATCCTAAACCACATTTCCATCATCTTCATTATTAAACCAACCCAACCTTTCAAACCAAAGTTATTTTTGAGAAAATCTAACCCTTGAGTGTAATTCCCGAGCGATGTCCAATACCGCGGACACGGCTATTCGAATAGATTCTAAACTCTGCAGAGGTTATGCACTTTACCCACAAGATACTGATCAAACACCACAAAGGCGAGTTCAGTAACAAAGTCTTTGGAAACCTCTAACAATACAAGTGGTCCTCCCGGTTATTGCGCACTAACCCTTCCCTTCGCTAAGGCGAAGTCTAGGCCAATCAACCGTTAGATGGGTACTGGCCTCGGCCCAGACGCTCCCCGCATACAACTTACACAAAGGGTGTAGTTGACCTCCCGAGGTCCCACAGTGCGTTATTAGCGACTTAGTCAACTAGGTCCGTCCCATTACAGACATGTGGTTGCACGTTAGACCCAGTTCAAAGGCTTGCAAGGTTAAGTCCTTAGGGTGACCAGGGCAAGACTACCCGAAGAACCAAAACAACATCCCCAATGCCACAACCGCCCACTGATTACTCTTGCCACATGCCCCTGGCCGAAATCGTTTATCAAACCCCAGTTGATTACCATGCACCACGTGCCATCAACATCACATGATACTTTTCCAAAACAGGTTCAATATATCATTAAGTCAATATTAACATTTGATTATCCAAAATCATGTTATGAGCACGTAGTGAGTCTAAGCAAAGATACTACAACGGTCTAAACCCAGGTTGGTAATTTAATAATGTCCAACTAGTAATCCACAACTAGGGTGACAAGGGTCATGGCACATACTTAAGTAATCAAGGTGTCATACAGCAAATTGGTACTTATCTAACCCCCCATGTTTAAACAAAGTATTTTCTTAATTGAACTAGCATGCAATAGTTTTAAATCAAAATAAATTTCGAAATAGGATCAACATGGTCAAAGCACAACTTGCCTTCAAAAAGTACTTGCTCTTGGTCTTGAGTTGGATCCTGAGTTAATACTTCTCCTTCGAATCCTTCCGGCACTTCAACGTCTACTCGTAAAGCGTGCAAATAGCAAATACACAAATAAACAATAGGCAAAAAGTGTCCAAACACCCAAATAAAATCCATAAACAGAGAGAACATAATTTTGTGGATTTTTAGAAACTGGAATCACAAATTCGAGTTAAAGCATAAAAGTTATGATTATTTAAAGTTTAAATAATCATTTAAATAATTTTGCAGAGAAAAATTTTAGTCCAAAAATTAAATAAAATTCATATTTAGGTAGATCTCAATTTTATACAAATTTAGAAATTTGAATCGCTCAAATCGGAGTTGAAACGCAAAAGTTATAAGCGTTTGAAGTTTGAATCTAAATTTGAATCAATATTTCGAATTAATAAATCATTTTCTTTTTCGGAAATTAATTATTGCGTCAGCATGGACACGTGGCAGCCTCTGATTGGTTGGCTGACGTCAGTCGGTCCATGGACTCGGTCCACGCTCGGCTCGGGTCTACCGTGGACCCGGTCCACGGCTCCATGTGAGGCCCGACATGTGGGACCACTCGGATAGCGTCATTGGCGGCGTCGGCGAGGCTCGGCCGCAGTCTTTGGCAGGTGGAGTCCACCGATGGCGTCATGGATGACGTCCGCGGTGCGATCGGCGGCCGACACGGGCCCCGCGTGTCGATGTACCTGCCAGCGTCTGACGGCCCGACCGCGTCGGTCCAACTTCCCGACACGTGGCGCAATCACGGCCGTTGGTTTGAAAATCAACGGCGCGGATTAGATCCAGGGTTAACACGTTGAAACTACTCGTCGATCGTGGGCCGTTCGATTTAGATCGGACGGTCCAGATCTAATCCTATAATAACACTACTACGGCACATGGCAATTGTGAACCGTTGGATCTTGATCCAACGGTCCAGATCTAATCGGGTTTGGAACACGTGAACTCACCTCAACCGTCCGATCTGGATCTGACGGTTCACCGAGCTCGCGAAGTCCGGCGATGGCGCGGCGAGGCTTGGGCACCGGAGACGAGAACGACGACGAGCCCGACGGCGTTTCGGGGTTGCTCCGGCGAGATGAATCCTTCCTTCGGGTGCGTCTCGTCACGGTGGTTCCGGACCTGGGCTCCTTCTCGGCGGGAGACGACGGACGGCGGCGGAATCGGCGTTCAACCGCTGCGCACAGGGCTACAACTCCGGCGAGCACGTACGGGCAACCGGCGACGGCTCAGGCGAGATGGCTCGGGGGAACGGGTGCGCAAGGACGAGGGCAACCTCGGGGGACGTCTCACGCTTTAAATAGCCTCGGCGTTCGTGCCCGAGACGGAAACCTAATTCTACACGGCGGCGGGCGCGGCGAGTCCGGCTCGGACTTCGGCGGAGACGACGACGCTCACCGGCCCACGTGGCACGAGCAACGGCCACGAGCACGCGGGCGCGATCGGATCCGGGCCGGATACGGCTCGAACCGGTACGGGCGGATCTCAGCCGTTGGATCTTGATCCAACGGTTGGGATTGATTAGGTTTAGGAGTGGGTTCGGTCGAGTCACGTGGCTCGGGTCGGACTCGAACTCGAGTCGACTCGGGCTCGATCGGATGAACGAGAATCGACTTCGGTTTGATTTTCCAGCGATTTAATATTTAAAATAATTCCCGATAATTCATTTAATTCATTAAAAATAGCAAAAGACTTTAAAAATTCGGAAAAATTCTGGAAAATATTTTGGATCATTTTGGACTCAAATAGAATATTTCCAACAAAATTTTATTTGCAAAATTAAATTCTTTAATTATTTCAAAATGGAATAAATTCAAATAAATTCCAAATAAATCCAAATAAATTCCAGAAAATTCCAAAAATTCACCAAAGTGCCAAATCACACATGAATTTAAGAAAAGCAAAATTTTGGGGTGTTACAACCCACAATATACAGTCAAACACCACAAAGGCGAGTGTCCGTAACAAAGTCTTTTGGAAACTTCTAACAGCACAAGTGGTCCTCTCCAGTGATTGCACACTAACCCTTCCCTTAGCGAAGGCGAAGTTTAGGCCAATCCACCGTTAGATGGGTACCTGGCTGCAGCCCCGGTATGCTCCCCCGTACAACTACACAAAAGGTATAGTTGACACCCAGAGGTCCCACAGGTACGTTATTAGCAACTTTAATCAACTAGGTCCGTCCCATTACAGACATGTGGTTGCACGCTTGACTCAATTCAAAGGCTTGCAAGGTTAAGTCCTTAGGGTGACTAGGGTAAGACTACCCGAAGAACCAAACAAACGCTCCCGGTGCCATCGCTGGCCCACCTGATCATTCTTGCCACATGCCCCGGTCGAAAGCTATTTATCAAACCCCAGTTGATTACCATGCACCACGTGCCATCAACAATCACAACACATGATACTTCTTTCGAAATAGATTCAATATCTCATTAAGTCAATATTAGCATTTGATTGTCCAAAGCATTTCACGTGGCAAAGCTAAGCATACTACATCGGTCTAACTACCCATGTTGGCAATTTAATAATGTCCAACTAATAATTCACAACTAGGGTGACAAGGGGTCATGGCACATATTTATTTAATCAAGGTGTCATACAGCAATTTGGCATTTATCTAATTTCCCCATAATTAAGTAAAACATTTTCTATTTAAACTAGCATGCAGTACATTAAATCAAAATAGGTTTCAAAATGGGATCAACATGGTTAAAGAATAACTTGCCTTCAAAGAGTACTTGTTCTTGGTCCTGAGCTGGCTCCTGGGTCAACACTTCACCTTCGAAGCCTTCGGGCACTTCAATGTCTACTCGTAAAGCGTGCAAATAGCAAATAATAAATAAATAGTAGACAAAAAGTGTCCAAACATCCAAATAAAGTTCACAAACAGAGAGAGCATAATTTTATGAATTTTTAGAAACTGGAATCGTCAAATTCGGAGTTAAAATGCAAAAGTTACAAGCATTTAAAGTTTAAATAATCAATTAAATAATATTACTGAGAAAAACTTTGGTCCAAAAATTAAATAAAATTCATCATTAGGTAGATCTCAATTTTATACAAATTTAGAAATTTGAATCACTCAAATCGGAGTTAAAATGCAAAAGTTATAAGCGTTTGAAGTTTGAAACAAATTCTGAAATCAAAATTTCGAATTAATAAATCATTTTGTTTTTCGGAAATTCAATTATTGCGTCAGCATGACACGTGGACCAATCGGGAGCCGCCATGTCGCCTCGGGTCCATGGACCCGGCGCACGGACGCGGCTCGGTCCACCGTGGACGCGGTCCACGGCTCCAATGTCTCACTGACAGGTGGGACCCATCGGGTGACGTCATCGGCCCGGCGTCGGCGTGGAAGCAACAGCCGACGGCGGGCCCCACCGGTGACGTCATGGGTGACGTCACCGCGACGGCGGATAGCCAGCGACACGCAGCGGGCGGCGTGTCGGCGTCACTGCCAGCGCGTCTGGCCATGGCGGTCGACCTCCCGCCACGTGGCTTGATCTTGGTCGTTGATTTGAAAATCAACGAGCCAGATTGGATCTGGCTTAACGCGTTTGGAAAACAACTCGGCTGATCTGGACCGTTCGATCTTGATCGGACAGTCAAGATCCAATCTAAGGAAAACAACGCGGCTAACCCTAACCGTTTGACCGATCTAACGGCTGAGAATGGATCTAGTACTGTGCGATTAAGGCTACGTGGCACAATCTACGCCGTTGGATCTAAATCCAACGGTTGGAAATAGATCTGGGGATTTCAACGTGGAACTCACCGAGGGGGTGACGTGGCGCGATCTGGGCCCTTGGATCTGGATCGGACGGCTGGTAGAGCTCGATCGACGGCGATGACTTGCGGCGGAGCAAGGTCACCGGAGACGGGGAAGGCGACACTCCCGACGGCGTTGCGGGGCTCCTCCGGCGAAGTGAGTGGTGCACACCGGCGCGGCTTGACCTCACGATTCCGGATCTGGGCTCAACGGCGGCGGAAACGGAGCAAAACCGCGGCGGAGCGCTACGGCAAGTACGGCGAGCGATTGCGGCGGCTTGAGCTCAGCGGGCTAGGGCTACGGGTGCGCACAGAAGTCGGCAACACGACAGCGGCGGCGGTGCATTAAATAGGGCCCTCGGTGTCCGTGAAACGCGCGGAAACCGAGGCCCACTCCGTTGCGGCGGTGGAATCCGAGTGGGATTCGGATTGGGTGACGTGGCTCAACGCGAGCCGTTGGATCAAGATCCAACAGTGCGAGGGTTTGGGCTCGGGTCTGACTCGGGCGACTTGGCTGGCTCGGTCGGGCTCAGGTGACGTGGCTCAATCGTGGCCGTTGGATCAAGATCCAACGGTCACGCGGTTAGGGCTCGGCCGAGCGGGTTCGACCGGAACGGCTGGCTCGGGTCGGACTCAAGTCTGACTTGGACTCGGGTCCGGTCGGATGAACAGTACAAACCAACTTAATTTTCCAGCGATTAAATAATCCAATTAATTTCTCAGAAATTCATTTAATTCATTAAAAATAGCAAAACACTCAGAAAAATTCCAGAAAATATTTTGGATCATTTTGGACTCAAATAAAATATTTCCAACAAATTTTTATTTGCAAAATCAAATTCTTTAATTATTTCATAAGGGAATAAATTCAAATAAATTCCAAATAAATCCAAATAAATTCCAGAAAATTCCAAAAATTCACCAAAGTGCCAAATCACACATGAATTTAAGAAAAGCAAAATTTTGGGGTGTTACAAACCTCCCCCCTTAACAAAATCTCATCCCCGAGATTCAGGGCTTACTAAAGAATAGGTTCGGAAACTCTTTCTTCAAATCCTCCTCGCGCTCCCAAGTTGCTTCACTCTCCGCGTGGTTGCTCCATTGAACTCTGCAGAAACGGGTTGACTTGTTTCTCGTCTCTCGGTCCATTGTGTCCAAAATCATGACAGCGTGCTCCTTGTAGGTCAGATCCTCTTGTAGCTCGATTGACTCTAGCGGTGTCTGTTCCTCGGGTACTCGGAGACACTTCTTCAACTGGGACACGTGGAACACGTCATGTACTCCTGCTAGTGATTGCGGTAACTCCAGCTGGTAAGCAACTTCCCCTATGCGACTGAGAACCTTAAATGGTCCAACATATCTCGACGCGAGTTTCCCTTTGGCATGGAATCTCTTAACTCCTCTGAGCGGTGTAACTCTGAGATACACGAAATCTTCTGGTTCAAAACTCAGGTCTCGGCGACGGTTATCGGCGTAGCTCTTCTGTCATGATTGGGCTATCTTCAATCTCTCCCTGATCATGGCAATCTGTCCTTCGGCTTCTTGAAGAATATCTGGTCCAAAGACACGGCGTTCACCTGTCTCATTCCAGTTTAACGGTGTTCGACAAGGTCGACCGTATAGTGCCTTAAAAGGTGACATCTGCAGACTAGCCTGATAACTGTTATTGTAGCTGAACTCAGCGTACGGCAGACTTTTATCCCAAGAGGTAGCATAAGCCAATGCACAAGCTCGTAGCATGTCCTCTAGAATTTGATTAACTCTTTCGGTTTGCCCATCCGTCTGCGGATGATAAGCTGTACTGAAGTTCAAACGGGTTCCCATGGCTTCATGCAGTTTATTCCAGAACCTTGAGGTAAACTGGGTACCTCTGTCCGATACAATTTTCTTCGGTACTCCGTGCAAACAGACGATCCTGGTCATATACAATTCTGCTAACTTGTCTCCCGAGTAAGTGGTCTTCACTGGAATAAAATGGGCGACCTTAGTCAAGCGGTCTATTATGACCCATATGGAGTCATATCCACCCTGGGTTTTCGGCAAACCGGTAATGAAATCCATTCCGATTTCCTCCCATTTCCACTCAGGTATCTTCAACGGCTGTAGCAATCCTGCTGGTCTCTGATGCATCGCCTTGACTCTCTGGCATATGTCGCACAGCGCAACATGCTCGGCAACCTCACGCTTCATGTTCGGCCACCAGAATCTTTCCTTCAAATCCTGATACATCTTGGCACTTCCAGGATGAATTGAATACTTGGAGTCGTGGGCTTCTTCTTGAACCAATTGCTTTAGCTCCTTCTGGTTTGGCACACAGATTCGATGCTGCATCCATAACGTGCCTTGTTCGTCCAACTTGAAATCATTTGCCTTGCCTTCATCCATCTTGGACTTTATCATGCGGATCTTGTCATCATCCTTCTGTCCTTCTCGGATCTGATCCTCCAGGGTAGGCTTCACTTCTAATGTGGCCAAGAATCCTTCTGGTACTACTTCAATCTGCATCTTCTGGAAATCCTCACATAGCTCATCCTGACTCGTGGCTATCAACATGTTCACAGTATGGCTTTTCCGACTCAGGGCATCGGCCACCACGTTGGCCTTCCCGGGATGGTAATGGATCCCAACATTGTAATCCTTGATCAACTCTAACCATCTCCTTTGCCTCATGTTCAGGTCTGATTGGGTGAAGATGTACTTAAGACTCTTATGGTCCGTGTATACTTCACATCTGTTTCCAATCAAATAATGACGCCACAACTTCAAAGCATGCACTACGGCAGCTAGCTCTAGGTCATGCGTCGGATAATTCTCCTCATGCGGCCTCAACTGTCTTGATGCATAAGCGACGACCTTTCCATTCTGCATCAGCACACACCCCAGTCCTTGGCGCGACGCGTCATAATAAATATCAAAGCTTTGATTGACATCCGGTAGAATCAACACCGGCGCTGATGTCAATCGCTTCTTCAACTCTTGAAAACCTTTTTCGCACTCTGGCATCCATGCAAACTTCTTCTCCTTTTTCAACAACTACGTGAGAGGTTTCGCAATTGTCGAAAAGCCTTCAATGAAACGACGGTAGTAACCTGCCATACCAAGAAAACTCCGGATTTGGGTCACGGTCTTCGGCTATTCCCAATGTAACACAGCTTCTACCTTGCTTGGATCAACGACGACTCCTTCTGCGGTCATTACATGTCCGAGGAATTCCACCTTGTCCTTCCAAAAGTCACACTTGCTGAATTTGGCAAAAAGTTGTTGTTCCCTCAGCTTCTCCAACACTCTCCTCAAGTGCTCAGCATGTTCATCCTCTGTCTTGGAGTAGATTAAGATATCATCTATGAACACAACGACAAACTTGTCCAAATACTCCATGAACACCTTGTTCATCATATTCATGAAATAGGCTGGCGCATTCGTCAAACCAAAGGACATAACTGTAAACTCGTAATGTCCATATCTTGATGAGAATGCGGTCTTCAGAATATCCTCTGATCGGATCTTCAACTGGTGGTATCCCGATCTCAGATCAATCTTGGAGAAAACTTCGGCTCCTCTCAGCTGATCAAACAAATCATCGATCCTGGGTAAAGGGTACTTGTTCTTCACGGTTACTTCATTGAGTGCACGGTAGTCAATGCACATCCTGAAACTCCCGTCCTTCTTCTTGACGAACAAAACTAGCGCTCCCCACGGCGACGAACTCGGTCTGATGAATCCTTTCTCCATCAACTCTTCAAGCTGTTTCTTCATTTCTACCAATTCTTCAGTGGACATCCGATAGGGTCTCTTTGCTATCGTATTTGTGCAGTACAAACTCTATCACAAACTCTATGTCTCTGTCTGGCGGCATACCAGGTAAATCTTCGGGGAAAACATCTGGATACTCATTCACTACTGAGACATCTTCTATGCTGATTGCCTTGGCGCTGTTAACCATCAACTGTCCATCTCTAACAGCGGTAGCTTGAAATTCCACTTTCCTTCCACACGGGCTCTCAAATGAGATAATCCTTCGTCCACAATCCAATACGGCCTTGTGCTTGGATAACCAATCCATTCCCAAAATAACATCTAAGGTATGGGTTTCCAATATAATAAGGTTCGCTAGGAACTCTATCCCATCTATTAATATTCTTACCCTAGAACATCCTACTTTAGTTCGGAGTTCGGAACCAGGGGTTTGAACTAAAAGCATGCATTTAAGTCTTGCAATCTCCAAATCATTTTTAGCAGCAAAACCTTGAGAAACAAACGAATGCGAAGCTCCCGAATCAAACAAAACTGTTGCAGGTACTGAGTTGACAAGTAACTTACCCAGTACAACGTCCGTAGCATTCTGAAGTGCCTCTGCGGTGACATGGTTGACTCGGCCTCTCACCACGGTCTGGGGTGCTGCTCCTGGCTGTGCTGTCCCTCGGTTGGCTCCTGGTGCATGCGTCCTGGCTGGTGTGGATCCCAGATTGAAGCGGACTGGGGTCACTCCTGCTGTCTTCTTAGGGCAACTGTTGGCAAAGTGTCCTGGCTCGTTGCAGTTGTAGCAGCGTCTCACTGTCCCCTGTTGATCGCTGAAGCGGCATTTACGGTGGTCTTTGGGGTTTGATAGTTCTGATTGACGGGTCTTGGTGCTGGTGATGGTGTCCTTGTTGCATTCTGCGGCTGGAATCTGAAAAACTGATTTGGCGCAACCCTCAAGCGTTGCTGTGCTCCCTGACGCGATCCCTGCTGTTGCATCCTTGGCTTCCTGTTGTCGTCCAGCTCCTTGCGCTTGTCCTCAAGAATAAGCGCTTTATTCACCAACTCTTGAAAATCTGGAAAGGTGTGGGTGATCAGTCCTACCTGTAGTCCCGAGTTAAGTCCCTTCATAAAGCGAGACTGTTTGGCTTTATCTGTCGCTACATCCTCAGGTGCGTAGCGTGCAAGCTGTGTGAACTTGTTCATGTATTCGGCCACCGGCTGATTACCTTGCTTCAGTGCTCTGAACTCCTCCTTCTTGAGGTCCATGATTCCTTCCGGCACATGATACTGACGAAACACAGCTGTAAACTCCTCCCAAGTGATGTCCTGAGGGTTCTCTTGCGTGGCACAGAAGTTCTCCCACCATTCGGCGGCTATCCCTTCTAACTGATGAGAAGCGTAGAGTACCTTCTCATTTCCCATGCATTGAGAAATGTGTAGCTTCCTCTCAATTGACCTTAACCAATCATCGGCCTCCAACGGATTGGCATTCCCGGAGAAAGTGGGTGGGTGAGTCCTCATGAACTCTGACAGTCTTGTATTCTGGCGTTGTCCCTGATTGACTTGATTGGTAGTGGCCTGAGCAGTGACGTGTTGCATCTGTTGCATCATAGCATGCATCAACTGAGTCTGAGCAGCAAGAAAAGCTCCAAAATTCTGCATGTCCACTGGTGGTGCTAGGTGGGGTGCAGGTGCTCCATCATTGGGGTTCCCAGCTGGGCGAGAACCACTTCCATTGCCTCCAAGGTTTCCGCGGGTGTTCACCATCTGTCGATTGCTCCAAGGTTTCAGAGATGAGAGGGAACAAGAATAGACAAGTAGTAGGGAAACTATGCGGGGGAAAAGTGTAACTCAAAATCCAACTTTATTAACTAATAATAACTCAGTATGGTTGCTCACAATGCCTAAAGGCCTTGCAACACATACTGCACACTCAGCAAACAAAGAAAAACCAACGCCTCTAAAGGGTGACTCTTATTCTATAACGCGACTCGACGAAGGAGTCTCAACTGCAAAAACCTACGCTCACTCGTCAAGAAAACCTCCACTGCCTCCTCGCGGCGAATGCGACGGCATAGGCGCGAAACAATTGCCATGCCCTGCAACTGCAGCTGTGGTTGACGACGCGGCGTCTTCCTCTGGCTCTGGATCTGGTACATTCTTTGTGGGCTGCGGCGCCTCTTACAGGTCGGTCGTCCAACTCCAACCTTTGGATCGGTGCCCTGTCCATACGATCTGATCTCGATTCTGCGATTCTTTCTGCAGCATGAGCGACGTACTCACGAGCATTCTCCAAGTGCTTCTTCTCTTCCTCAACCTGCTCACGAGCCTTCTTCAACTCCTGAACTATGTCCTCGATCAGCTCCTCCTGAGCGGTGGCGAATATGGCTAAGTGAGTGACGGTAGCATCCTCATCTTCTATCGGCTTCCGCTGAGCTCTGCTGTTTCGGCGTGGGTGGTGACGGAATACGGTGCCTTCCATCTCCCTGGAGTAGGTGCGAGCGATCTGCTGCATTGCTCGACGCGACACCTCCTGGATTCCCATCTCAAAGGTAGACCTCCTGGTGGTGAAGTGGAAAGGGCGGCTGAACATTGTCTTCTCCCGGGCATACACTGTGATCTTGACGTCCCATCCTATGACCAGTCCTGCCTGCACGAGTGTAGTCCCTCGGTAGAGCGGCCTCTCAAAACCTCCAAGAAACTGAAGCATACGCCACAACTCGGCAGCGTAGCCTCCTTCACGCTCGGCGTAGTTGTTTTTCATCATCATCTGCCAGAAGACACTTGCGTAAGAACGCAACATTTTAAAACCGATGTGGAAGACAAAAAGAACTTAGCAAGGGTATGAAAAAGGAAGAAAAGGGTTAAGTCGAGAATTCATTCATTATCTTGACAAATTTTATCTTTATAAAATAGGTTTTATCCTCACTACTACCAATCTAACTATGGGTTGAGCCTACAGTCAACCTGGCTCTGATACCACCTCTGTCGGGACCCGAATTTGCAAATCCGGACCCTCTGTGTATTCAGCACTAGTCCAGGAACGCGCTAGTGCACACAGTCTTAACATTGGTAAATATCACAATCATACCACTCGATACTAATAAAGTACTTTATTTAGATAATCAAACTGGTTGCTTGACCTTAAGGTCAAGTTACAAATATACGCCACGCAGGGCGAAACTTATTAAAGAGAAATAATAGCAGCGAAAAAAGTAAGATAACATCGTGGCGCCATCTAGTATACCACAGGCAACTGACTAGGCTCGCTTCCTAGTTAGACGGTTCCTCTGGGAGCTCCTCCTCCAAAGCTGGCGTCGCCTCTTCTTCAACTGGTGTTGTTTTGCGGCAAGGGTGAGTACTTGGTACTCAGCAAGTCATGCATAGAATGCAAGCTAATATACTACATGCATGGCTTGATACAAAGGAATAGCTCAAGGTATAATTGCATAAACAGCATTTGATAAGTATCATAATAGATTCGAAAGCAGTAGAAACAATATAAGATCAATAACTTTTCCAGGAGTTTAATAATCATCTTTCCCATTCCTAATCCACATTTCCATCAACCTCATTGTTAAACCAAACCCAACCTTTCAAGTCCAAGTTATTTTCAAGAAAGTCTAACCCTTGACTGTAATTCCCGAGCGATGACCAATACCGCGGACACGGCTATTCGAATAGATTTTACACTCTGCAGAGGTTATGCACTTTACCCACAAGATACAGTCAAACACCACAAAGGCGAGTGTCCGTAACAAAGTCTTTCGAAAACTTCTAACAGCACAAGTGGTCCTCTCCAGTGATTGCACACTAACCCTTCCCTTAGCGAAGGCGAAGTTTAGGCCAATCCACCGTTAGATGGGTACCTGGCCGCAGCCCCGGTATGCTCCCCCGTACAACTACACAAAAGGTATAGTTGACACCCAGAGGTCCCACATGTACGTTATTAGCAACTTTAATCAACTAGGTCCGTCCCATTACAGACATGTGGTTGCACGCTTGACTCAGTTCAAAGGCTTGCAAGGTTAAGTCCTTAGGGTGACCAGGGCAAGACTACCCGAAGAACCAAACCAACGCTCCCGGTGCCACCGCTGGCCCACCTGATCATTCTTGCCACATGCCCCGGTCGAAAGCTATTTATCAAACCCCATTTGATTACCATGCACCACGTGCCATCAACAATCACAACACATGATACTTCTTTCGAAATAGATTCAATATCTCATTAAGTCAATATTAGCATTTGATTGTCCAAAGCATTTCACGTGGCAAGGCTAAGCATACTACATCGGTCTAACTACCCATGTTGGCAATTTAATAATGTCCAACTAATAATTCACAACTAGGGTGACAAGAGGTCATGGCACATATTTATTTAATCAAGGTGTCATACAGCAATTTGGCATTTATCTAATTTCCCCATAATTAAGTAAAGCATTTTCTATTTAAACTAGCATGCAGTACATTAAATCAAAATAGGTTTCAAAATGGGATTAACATGGTCAAAGCATAACTTGCCTTCAAAGAGTACTTGTTCTTGGTCCTGAGCTGGCTCCTGGGTCAACACTTCACCTTCGAAGCCTTCGGGCACTTCAACGTCTACTCGTAAAGCGTGCAAATAGCAAATAATAAATAAACAGTAGACAAAAATTGTCCAAACATCCAAATAAAGTTCACAAACAGAGAGGGCATAATTTTATGAATTTTTAGAAACTGGAATCGTCAAGTTCGGAGTTTAAATGCAAAAGTTACAAGCATTTAAAGTTTAAATAATCAATTAAATAATATTACTGAGAAAAACTTTGGTCCAAAAATTAAATAAAATTCATCATTAGGTAGATCTCAATTTTATACAAATTTAGAAATTTGAATCACTCAAATCGGAGTTAAAATGCAAAAGTTATAAGCGTTTGAAGTTTGAAACAAATTCTGAAATCAAAATTTTGAATTAATAAATCATTTTCTTTTTCGGAAATTCAATTATTGCGTCAGCATGACACGTGGACCAATCGAGAGCCGCCACGTCGCCTCGGGTCCATGGACCCGGCGCACGGACGCGGCTCGGTCCACCGTGGACGCGGTCCACGGCTCCAATGTCTCACTGACAGGTGGGACCCATTGGGTGACGTCATCGGCCGACGTCGGCCAAGCAGCCCGCAGCGGCGAGGGCCACCGGTGACATCATGGGTGGCGTCACCGCGACGGCTGACGGCCGTGACCACGACACGCCTCGTCGTCGTGTCGTCTGCCTGCCAGCGTCGCTAATGGCGGTTAGCCTCCCGGCCACGTGGCTTGATCTTGGCCGTTGATTTGAAAATCAACGGCCCAGATTGGATCTGGCTTAACGCGTTTGGAAAACAACTCGACTGATCTGGACCGTTCGATCTTGATCGGACGGTCAAGATCCAATCTAAGGAAAACAACGCGGCTAACCCTAACCGTTTGATCTATATCTAACGGCTGAGAATGGATCTAGTACTGTGCGATTAAGGCTACGTGGCACAATCTACGCCGTTGGATCTAAATCCAATGGTTGGAAATAGATCTGGGGATTTCAACGTGGAACTCACCGAGGGGGTGACGTGGCGCGATCTGGGCCCTTGGATTTGGATCGGACGGCTGGTAGAGCTCGATCGACGGCGATGGCTTGCGGCGGAGCAAGGTCACCGGAGACGGGGAAGGCGACACTCCCGACGGCGCTGCGGGGCTCCTCCGGCGAAGTGAGTGGTGCACACCGACGCGGCTTGACCTCACGGTTCCGGATCTGGGCTCAACGGCGGCGGAAATGGAGCAAAATCGCGGCGGAGCGCTACGGCAAGTACGGCGAGCGATTGCGGCGGCTACACGGTGGCTTGAGCTCAGCGGGCTATGGCTATGGGTGCGCACGGAAGTCGGCAACACGACAGCGACGGCGGCGCATTAAATAGGGCCCTCGGCGTCCGTGAAACGCGCGGAAACCGAGGCCCACTCCGTTGCGGCGGCGGAATCCGATTGGGATTCGGATTGGGTGACGTGGCTCAACGCGAGCCATTGGATCAAGATCCAACGGTGCGAGGGTTTGGGCTCGGGTCTGACTCGGGCGACTTGGCTGGCTCGGTCGGGCTCGGGTGACGTGGCTCAATCGTGGTCGTTGGATCAAGATCCAACGGTCACGCGGTTAGGGCTCGGCCGAGCGGGTTCGACCGGAACGGCTAGCTCGGGTCGGACTCAAGTCTGACTTGGACTCGGGTCCGATCGGATGAACAGTACAAACCAACTCAATTTTCCAGCGATTAAATAATCCAATTAATTTCTCAGAAATTCATTTAATTCATTAAAAATAGCAAAACACTCAGAAAAATTCCAGAAAAATTTTGAAAAATATTTTGGATCATTTTGGACTCAAATAAAATATTTCCAACAAAATTTTATTTGCAAAATCAAATTCTTTAATTATTTCAGAAGGGAATAAATTCAAATAAATTCCAAATAAATCCAAATAAATTCCAGAAAATTCCAAAAATTCACCAAAGTGCCAAATCACACATGAATTTAAGAAAAGCAAAATTTTGGGGTGTTACACTAGCCTTCTCATGCATGGTACTATTTGGAGCGTATATGTGTATTTTTCCTTGGTTCGGCTGGGCTACCTGCTACGTGAGAGGAAAACCGGGTCAAATTATATAGCCTCACTGCAATCTATGTGCGTACACATGCTTCCTAATTTATACAAGAGGATCATCCGAATAATATACGTATACATACTTATGGAAAATTATACTTTACGAATCAGCCGAATATATACTCATGTATACATATATATACATGCAACGACTAAACATACATGCGTCCTATTATATGTAATGACTAAATATTCGCATAGTGTGCATGCTAGACTAATATAGAAACATGTGTGCGCCTAGCGAGTATTTATATTCGTATGTATACTATCTACGGCTATTGTAAATACGTGCATGCTACGTGAGAAAACAACATAGTGGATATATATATATATATATATATATATATATAAATACATGCTACGACTAATTTAAACACATGCATGCACTTAGTATATACCTATACATACTAGCATATATAGATAAACACACACATCCTAACATATACTTACGTATATACATGCACAAAGGTATATACGGATACATACATAGGGGTATTCATGCGTAGAGGTATATATTTACATATGGATACATGCATGTTTTCTAAGGTATACGTATACACGCATAAGAAGGCAATGTAAACTAGTACATATATACACTTGTTCGTCCTAAGCTCAGTCGAATAGCATGCGTAATAGCACGACGAGATTGTCCGATCAGTAGAGATAGAGCGCGCACAACAGAGAAGAGGAAGTATCGATTGACGGCAGTGGTGCAGCAACGCCAGACCGTCGGCGCAAGAGAAAACGACATCACAGAGTGCACCGGCGATGACGTAGATGGCGGCGGCGGCGTACACGGTGGCGATGGCGACTATGGTGGCGACGTCAACGGCGGCGGCGACGTAGACGACGGCAGTGCACGATCGATGGTTGAAGAGAATAGAAATGGCTGGAAGAAATGGTTGGGAAGAGAAGCTTTGGAGTATGCGTTGCTAGTAAATGAAAGGTTACTGGTTCATGCTTATGGAGCAAACGGCTGGAAAGGCAAAGCCTCATGTGCTGCTTTAGAGAATGGAAAGAATATGCATGGCCGGTATTTTGGAGGAACGGCTGGAAGGTAATTAAAACGTGAATTAAGAAAGGTAATGAGAAAGACTAGAAGATGGAATGGTGCATGCGCCTGGGAGAGGAAACGCCTTGTATTAATTCATGCATGAGACGAATCGAAGCAAAAGCCATGCATACATGCGCTTCATGCATACACGTACAGGAATTGATGGGGAAACCACTGGAAAATAAATCGTGAGTTAAGGGATGGAGTGGAAACGGCCAGGAGGTGGGAATGCTCATGCACGTTTGGGAATGCATGCACCTAGAGAAACGGCTGGCCATGAAGGGCACTAGTGACGGCTGGAAAGAGAAAAATGGAAGCGCTTGGAGGAAAATGGAATGCATGGAGGAAACATGGCTGGAAGAAAACGTTCGCACATGGGAAAAGCAAAGGTCCAAGTATTCATGTATACATGTATATATGCATACACATTCTCAACTCGTGTTTAAGAAAAAGAATAGCAAGAATGTTCTAAAAATCTTGAAAAATTCCCCTAAAATACTAGGAATTATTTGGAGCTTAACGGAGTTGGTTTCGTGATTTTTTCGATGTGTAGATTTTTCGCAAAAATTCTTTTAGTGAAACAGACACTTGTACAGTTTTTTTTGTAAAATCAACGACTTAAGTTATACAACATGTTTTTTGAAAATATTTGAAGAGAACACTCTCGTCTGCCAATTATCTTTATTTTAAACAAAATTTTAGATTTTATGCTTATGCAAAAATGCATGATCTTAATTTTATACAATTAATTCAATGAGGCTTAAGTTCAAATAAATTCCAAAATTTCCAACAAAATTCCAAAAAATTCTAATTAATTCAAAAATGCCATAAATATATTTAAAGCAAATTTTGGGACGTTACAATTCACCATCATTATACATTCGAACATACTTAATCCTTTCTTCTGGAAAAGGAGGCCCTTAAGTTAATTATTTGGGCAATTAATTTTGCAAAGGCATGGTTCCTAGTAAATAAGAGACAAACATGGGACCATCTAGTAGAAGCATCTATTAGAACCATGAAATATCTTAATGGGCCCGACAGGGGCTGTAATGAGTCCACATATATCGCTTTGAGTTTTTTCCAAAAAATTCAGTGATTTTTTCCTAACTTTTAGGTAAGAAGATCTAACTATAAGCTCTCCTATAGCACAAACAGGGCATAAGAAATCTTCAGTTCTAGGAAAGTCTTTTATGCTATGGCCAGCAGAATTATTAATTATTCTTCTCATAATATTCAACTCAGGATAACCCAGTCGATCTGCCAGATCTTAAATATTTCTGGGTTTTCATTGCAACATAAACTTCAGGTTTTATATGTGCATGTATAATCCGGAGGGAGTTTTTTAACCACACGTTTATTACGCCCATTAATCTTAGTCATGATAGGTATTCTGTACCATCCTCTTTCCCTATCTGCATATGGAAACCATTTAGGCCAATGTCTTTAAAACTTAAGTGAGTACGACTGGACTTATGGTATAAAATGGCGTTCTTCCAGTGCCAACTATAAGCGCACTGCTTCTGGCAACAGTCATAATATTTTCGTATCACTCAGTGTGGTATAACTGTCTTCTAGATAGATTTCTTCGCCCGTCATTGGATTATACTTTGTTCTTTGTAAAAAGTATGACTTAGTAATCAGATAATTGTTGCATCAGGAACAAATTGTAGAATATAGAATAAACATAACACATTTTATCAAACATCTAGGAAATAGGCATTTCTTCAATTGTAAATGGTGATCGCTCAATAGGAGCGTAGACCAAATGTTCATTCAGGAACTTAAGGCTAAACTGATGAGGAGACTTATAAGGAATATGTGACATCGATTAGCAAAGTGAAGGAATACTTAGGAGACTATGTCTCCATATGAGTCTTATATGTCCTTCTGGGACTTCTCAAACTCAATAACTTTAAGAGCCATATCGTCATACTTTTCAGCATCCGTGTCAACAACAAGTCGTGCGGTGAAGTATGCCATAGTATTATTTCCCCGGGACTTATTGACTTTTTCAGTGGATTTTGTTTAAAGATCTAACACACGCTTCGAGATGTGATAGTTACACGACTAATGGCCAGTGCATCCATAACTAAAATAGGGTTATTTAGGGTTTGCAGCCTTATTCAGCTGAATCTTGTTTCCAAAATCCCCCAGGCCCTTTAACTTTACTTATCCGCTATAACTTGCCTCTTCGTTATCTGATCTGCCATTCATCCATTTATCACATTTATTCCTTTATCCCTTTCTGCGGCCATTGGTTATTGCTAGCTCGCTGAGCATTTGCATATGTTTCGAGCATTGCATGACTTCCATTAGAAAGTTCGTGATGATTCTTCGTCAGGAGTTCATCATGTTTTTTCTTCTTATAGCAAAATGCATATATGCTCGGAGTACATCTGGTACTTGGCATGATGACACTATTATAGCAACATCCTCATGTTGGGGTGGAAGGTGCATAATATCTTATCGATGATTTTAGCGTTAGTAACTTTCTAGTTACATAATATTAGTTCAGTGACAAGGTTGTGCATGGCAAATTTATATGCTGTTGAAGCCTTTAAATTTTTGAGAGTGTGGGAGGGTCCGTTCGTGTTGTGTTTCTAGCAACAAGACAGATCTTTGCTAGTTATATATTCAAAAATACTAGTTGGTCCTTTTCCATAAAAAATATATGACCTTTAGGTCTATATGAAAATGAAGTCTCAGAAAGTGCAAGTTCGTACACGTGGTGGTTTAGGGAAAAGCACGGGTACCAGCTTCAGGCTAGACAGAAGCAGCTCTAAAAGTTGAGCTGGTAGATTAATCTTAGTATTCATTGCCTGGGTAAGGTGATTGTTGCTGTTCAGGGCAAGAACAACATATTCCCTTTATGTGATGTCCGACATATCCTATTCCTATTTATGCAAAATGACTTTTACTACTGGTAAAATCATTATATTGTATGCTTACTCTTCCATCAGCAAATCTTGGTCTATATCTATTTAATAGATAATTATCTAAAATTTCTCAGAATTTTCCTAGCAATTTTCGTAGTTTTCTACTGATTATTTAAGCAATTTCCAGAATTACTAAATAATAGAAAATAAATTTCAACATGAAATAATGCTAGGACAATAAAATCGGAGACACAAGGCTCACAAAATTCTATCTAGAATTTTCTACATTTTTTCTAGCATTTTCATGATTTTCTGTTGATTACCAAGCAATTTTCAGAATTACGTAACAACAGAAAAATAAATTCCAATACACATAAAGCAAGGAATGATGCTAAGAAAATAAATCCAAAGCCAAAAATATTCTAAATGTGTCATTCATAAATTTTCAGAATTTTCTAGCATTTTTCTCAATTTTTCGTTAATAATTAAGTAATTTTCAAAATTACTTAATGACAAAAATTAAATTTTAGTGCATAACAACAAGGTATAATGCTAGAAAAATAAACCCAGGTGTATGGAACTTCCAATATGTGCCAAAACATAATTTTGCCAAATTTCCAAAAGTCCAAAGGCCTAGAAAACTCATTTATAGGATTTAGCATCAATTTTTAGAATTTATTAACCTATTTCTGAAATTACAAGAAAACCCAAGGGGCAAATGTATAAAATCCCCTTTTTTCTTCAGGAAAAAGGTAAAACCAGATAAGCTGGTTCGGCCCATGTAATCCATTTGGGCCCACGGGGCCCAAAAGCCACATCCTAGAACCAGCGGCTAGGGTTACCGAACCCTAGCTGCCACCTTTTTTCTTTCACATGAGCCATTCGAGGCCACCACCACGGGCGAACGCGGGGCACACTAGAGCGGCGAGCTATCGTTGTTTGTGCTTCAGGCATAGTGGCGGAGCAAGACGTGGCGGTGGCTGACGAGCCGAGCATGGCGGTGCTGTGGGCGCGGTGGAAAGAACGCAAGGTTCAGTGGTGGCCAGCAGAGCCGAGCACGACGGCGTTGTGGGCGCAAATACAGCGGCCGACAAGTGGCCGGTATATCGCATAGCATGGCTGTAATATCGCGAGGGGTTATCCAAGTTTTGGGGCCTCCTGGTCTGGGTGCTGGGTTGTCCTGCTTGTGAATTGTGGGAGTCAAGGAGTAGGTGGAGTGAAATCTTTCATTCTTATAAGTCCCCCCACCTAGGGGTGAAAACGGATCGGATACGGGCGGATATCGCTTGTCCCGTATCCTAACCCATATTTTTTTCCCGGATCCGAATACGAATGCGGATTATTCCGGATACGAATATAGGACGAATACGAATCGGGTTCGGATCGGGAACGGGTAAATATTCGGATATGTCGCATATGTTAAAAATAGCACATATGAATAGCGTGCGATCTATATTTCCATTCAAAAGTCAAAACTAACAGTCTAACACCAACTTCAGCAAGTTTCGACAAAGTTCAATACAAGCCAAAGTTGAAAGTTCAATAGTAAAGCAAAGTTCAATACATTGACTACATTCCACAATCTAACACCAACTTCAGCAAAGCTCAAGTTTTAACAAAGTTAAATACAACCCAAAGTTCAAAAGCATAGGAAAGTTCAGTACATTCCACGAACAAAGAACTAAAGCGGCAGGTTCAGTATCAACGTTTAGTACATCCCATGAGTACAATATTTAGTTCAATAGCAAAGCAAAACCAGACTCATCACACACTTTCAATTTAGCCCATTCAGTAGCACTTCTTCTGAAGAAGTTCTTCGGTAGCTTCTGCAACATAACCAAAGAAAGAACTACAACTCCTCTTCGCTAGCTCCTGCTTCTCCATTCTACAAATTATAATAGCAATTAAGAATCTGATATCAAGCTATGAATTCAGATTTTTGGCAATATCAACCATGAACCTCAATTTAAAAAGCTAAAACAAGAGTGAACCATTAACTGTTGTTCTGCTTGTGAGTTATAAAATGCACTCTTCAATAATCAATATCCATAAATATTTAGAAAACAGGACAGATATGCAAGAGCAAGATGGATTAGTGCTAGAGGTAAAAGGAACAACTAAAAAATAGTGGAATGGTGTATGTGTATCATACTATCATCCAAGCAAGCTACCACCAATGCTGCTGCTGGTACAGAATGGCAAACAGAGCAAGTAGAATCAAACAATTCTAATGCAGCAGCAGCAGCAACGATTCAATACTAGGAGTCCAGGACAACAAATCAACTGTGTTGTACATTATTCTTGAGCAGGTCAACAACCGTAAGTTCTCCCGATGTGAATATTTCAACTGATAATGTTGCCACTGGTGTAACCTCTGGGATAATGGTTAGTGCATTCATCGATCTAACTGTTTGTTATCACTTCCTACTTGCCCGTTTTATGCATTGCAATCATGGTTCACAAAACCTTTTTTTTTACTAATTTCCTGGACCCAAGCCGAGAAGCAAGAGCTGCCAGAATACAGATTCCTGGTTCTTTTATGGCCTGCCATTTTATTAATATTCTTTTTTGTATGTTTTCTGAAGTTGTTGCTCCCTTCATGTGTAAGCATTAGTATTAAGTACTAACATTCCACTAAAAAGCGAAATGACCACCCTCATTCTGGGTTAACTACTGTACTTCCCTCTCACTGATAAACCATAGAAGCGGCTTACTTCTGGAATTGTGAACCCTGGACATAATTCGTTTCAAACAACCAAAGTTTTGTTTTCGAGAATATGGTTTTCACATTGGCTTATTAGGATTTTTTTTAAGCACCGGTTAACAGTGGCAAATAACAGTGGGTTTCAAAATGTTTCAAAATGAACTAGAGGGTTCAATCAATGTTGTAAACAAATTTGAAATCAAGATATGCGAATGCTAGATACCTGCATCATGGTTAAATTAACAGCAATGTTCTCTACAACCTCTAGATCTCCAACGATAGATGCAATCTTATTCCTCGAACCTGAAAATTGCAAAGTAAATTACATTAGTCAAACATTGAGTAGATAATACTCCATGATCAATGATACTACAAAATGATAAACTATTTATCACCTTTTCTAGATGAAGCTATCTAATCTCTAGTACATACCAATGCTTCTACCATCTCAGGATCAAGCCAGCTACGAAATGGATCAACGATACGGCCACCAGTACTAAATGATGATTCTGAAGCCATGGTTGATACTTTCATAGCCAAAACATCACGTGCAAGCCTTGAGAGAATAGGATATGCAATTTATTGATTTTTTTCACCAAGCCAAGATATCAAATTGATTAGTTTTACCAAGCTTTAGCGGTGGGTCAGCCATATACTTATCCAACTCATCTACTTCCGCTTGATCGGGTCCATAACTTTCATATATGAATTTTTGCAGTTCATCATCATTGTCATCATCTAGCTCTTGGCTCTTAGTAGCTCTCCCAATACAAGCAGTACTCTTCGAAGCACTAATTGTAGAAGCATATGTTTCATACAGCTGCCTTAAAACCTTGTTGAAAATAGCAAGTTCATGTGCATATAGTGCAGAACCATATATCTTGTTGAAAAAATATTCCACAACTTTTTTCTTATACCTAGGATCAAGAATAGAGGCTACAGCTAGTGCCATGTTAGACTTATTCCAATACTTTTCAAACTTTATTTTCATGGCCTTACCCATTGAACTAATAGTAATATCAGCACTACCACACCAACCATTAATCAACAGCTTGATCTCACAAAAATTTTGATAGAACAAATTTGCTGTTGGATACAAAGTACATGATAATAACTCAGTGACATCATGGAATTTCTTCAAGCATTTGCATAGAGTTAGTGCATTTTTTCATTCTTCATTTGATGGTGCAATCCTCTCATATCTATTGCCATCCAACCACAAAAGCCTCTCAAAAGCCTCCTTATAATATAAAGCATCCCTAAGCATGAAATATGTGGAATTCCACTTTGTGGCAACATCCAATGACAGACCTTTAGTCTTATCCAAGTTACATTCAGATGCACACTTTTGAAACTCTTCCCATTGCAATGGTGAGCTCTTCACAGCTAGTACAAAAGAACGAATGTTCTGAACCATGAGAAGCAATTTCTTGCAAACCATCTCTAGCAACAAGATTCAATATGTGATTACCACATCTCACATGAAAGAATGTGCCATCACATATTAGGGGAACTTTACCACTCAGATTCTTAATGACATCTTTAACACATATTTCATTTGCTGATGCATTGTCCAAAGTTAGAGAGAACAACTTCTTCTCAATATTCCATCTAATAATACTAGCTGTGAATGCATTAGACATATTAGAACCAGTATGTCGCCCTTCTATATGCATAAACTTGACAATTCTCTTTTGAATATTCCAAGTATCATCAATCCAATGCACAGTGACACACATATATCCTTTGTTCTGATTTGATGTCTACATGTCCATAGTTGTGCTAAAGCGGCATTAAACAGATGTAAAATATTTATACAATTTTGACTTCTCAGATGTAAATATTTCCATAAGTTCTTTCCTAACTGTGACACGACTCTTGATCGGAAAGGTTGGCCTTAGGGATTTTATGAACTCAACAAAATATTCATGCTCCTCAATATTAAATGGGTACTCATGCATGACAATCGCTAAATAAAACTTTCTTAAGCTAGCTTCTTGATCATACCTATATGTTTCAACAATACCGCTATCATCTTCTTCATTCTTTTCTGCATTGAGGAGCTGCTGACCATTCTTTATCGCATGCTTGTTCTTCAAATGGTTCCAAAAAACCTTAGTACCATTGTGGCTCTCACATCTGGCCTTGTAATGACATAAATTACATTTTGCCCAATTTTGTACAATCTTCTTTCCATTCTCCATAACCTTCACCTTTGACCTGTTATAGTGATTCCATACTTCTGATGTGGACTTTTTCTTTCTTTTCCGGTTTGGTGCATCACTGTCCGTGTCCGAGCCTCCAATATCTTCTACTTCAGTGTTTTGTGTACCCTTGCTATTGCCATGACCTATTGTCATTGGCCCTTCACTTAGTGGTTCACATTGTGGATCAGCAATAGCATTGACACCTCCGGATGATGATGATGCAACCACACCCACATTTGTACTAGCATTTGCACTTCCACTTCCCATCTCCATCTATGATTATGTAATATAAAGTTAAAAACAAGTTTATCAGCACTAAGTTGGACATGCCAATTGCTTTATCTACATATAGCAGTACAATGGTGAGCTTCCACCAGGAGACAAGCTACCACAACACTTCCACTATTCCACAAAAGAAACAAAAGCTAGGAAATAACAGCTAGGGCCAGGTATTTAAATAGTAATTTTCAGTTGGATATCAATAAATGCTTATGCTATGCTACCAGTTTAGTTCCACAAAATTTTCAGTCTTTGTTCCACAAAAGAAACAAATGCTTATGCTACCCGTTTAGATCCACTCAGCTCAGTCAATAAGCATGACCACAAGGTGCAAATAAGCTATTGTGTGTACATTTGAGAGAACGCTGCAAATTTCTACAACCAGAGCAACTATTGTGTGTCATGCCTATTTTAGAACATCTTCATTGTAATGTGAAGGGGAAATAGATTATGAGCACAGATCAAGAACAGGAGCAGTGTTCATGGCAATAGTAGTAGAGGAGCACAGATCAAGATCAGAGGAACAGTATACATCTTCATCAGAGCAGTAGAACTTACCAGTACCACGACAGGATGGCCGGACGGCGGCTGGGTGGCTGCGCGGTGGCGGCTGGGTCTCGGCGTGGTGGTGGTGCGACGACCAGGTGGCGGCGTGGTGGCGCGGCCCAGGAGGACGAGAGGTACGGTGCAACCTTGGAGTCGGCAGCCGGCAGCCGCCGAGTCGGCGCCCGCCCTAGTCCTCTCCTCGCCTCCTCAGTCCTCAGGGTCAGGGTCTCAGGGAGATGCCGAGATTTGAGATGGGGTCAGTGGGTCACGCACGCGGCGCCGTCACGGACTCACGGGGATAGCTGATGCTCATAGTCATAGCCGGATAGGGTTTCGGCTGTATTGGGCCTGTGGAGCTGGGCCGGACCGATGGAATACTGGAAGGGGAAGGCCTAGCCATCGAGGCATGCCAACTTGATTTAATACGGATATCCGGATTTAAAAGTATCCGGTATCCGTATCCGGTCCTGTATCCGTCGGATACCAGAGACTCCGAATCCGACTCCGTATCCGGATAAAAATATCCGGATCCGAATCCGGATCCGACCGGATACCTGTATTTGGGGTACGGATCGGGTTTTAAACGAATTCGGGATCGGATCGGGCGGATATTTCCTGTCCTGTTTTCACCCCTACCCCCACCTAAACTAATCTAATCTCTCACTTCGCTCCCACCCCCAATCCAGCTGTTCGGCTGTTCCTCCCCCCCCCTCCCCACCCCCCCAAACCCGATGCCTCCGGCGCCTCTTTCTCCCGGCGATGCCGCCTCCCCCGCGCAAGCGTCGCCTCCCAGTCCGGCGCTGCCTGCTCCCCTCTCGGTCGGTGTCGCCCTGCCCTCCATCCCGAGGCCAACGCCCCCTGGCTCGGCGCCGCCCCAGTCGGTCGACGCCGCCACCTCCCTGCTCCTCCTCTGGCTCGGCACCGCCTCTCCCCGCGCCAGCGCCACCCTGCATCGCCTCTTAGGCAGCCGAAGTGCCCCCTTCCCTCTTGCCTTCTTCCTGTGGTGAGGACTCAAGCCAATTTTAATTAAGGTGCTTGGTTTCTTTGTGCATGCCATGTATTTGTTGTAATGCCTAGAAGGTTTATAATATGGTATCACTGCCACTACTGTTTTTCACAAGGAATGGGTTAGTGAATTGGTTACTGGGAGCTGTTTCATATGCTATGGTAGAAGTGTGGTGAACTCGGTGGTGAGATTGCTGAGTTATGCTGATTAATTTCCGTTGGATTTGATAATGGTGGTACTGGATGGGATTGCAAGTTTTGTGGTGTACCCTCTATTGCCGTGATAGCTTAGCGTATGGTCATCATTCTTCTACCAATCAAATGTATTAGCTTATGGTGATTACGAAATTTGAAGGTCTCCATATGAAGGGACTATGCTTATTGCGTAATTTTTACATGGAGATGAATTAATTCCATTGGATTTGATGGTGAGTGTTGTGATGAATTGTGCCATTAAGTGAATTTCAAGAGTGGATTTTATCAGGACGTTAAATTGGGGATGAAAGAAATATGTTGTGTACTCAGTGCTTAATATTTTAGTTGAATCTGCAGTTCTGGTTCTAATTCTCATGTTTAGTGCTTAGCTTACAGTACCTGGTCGGGGAGTATCTTGTAGCTTGTCTGCTTGGCGAGAACCACCTCGTCTCCTTTCCCATAAGGTATGTTTTTATGCTTTGCAAGTGCTTTATGATAGAGTATTGCTCGCTCATTGTTGCAACTTAACCGCCTTACATAATGCACTGTGTTTGAACCATTTCCTTATGGTTGGTGATGATTTGTTAGTTAGCAATCTCTTGGGTTGGGTGACGTGGTGTGATAACTTTGGGTTACTTTACGCCGGGGAAATATTTGTGATTGAGGTGTGTAAGATCCAAAAGATTTACCTCATGTGAAATGTGATTAATATATATATATATAACTGGTTAAACGAATAACTGTTGATCATTGATGTTAGTGTCTTGTATTGCTGGGATAGGGAGTAATGCTTAGCACTAGAGTTTATATCGCTGATTGAGTGGCAATATTCACACGAGGACTGAATTTTAAGTACGGTTTTGTTCTTTAAGGTTGGATGTTTCTAATACCGCAAACGGGACGTTAGTTATCGCTGAGGTTAAAGGCAAGTGTATCATGTAGATTAAATGCTAGAATGATTTATGTCATGCTTTACCTTGTGCTTTTTATTATGTTGATGATTATGAGTTGATTATGATGATGCGAGTGCTAAATTCGTGGATGCATGAATATGTCAATACGTATAACTGTGGTTGTGGTTATGATTAGGATGATGAAAATGCTAAACTTATGTATGTAAGAATATGTCGTATATGTGTGAATGTGTAGGAATAGGATTATGGTGAAGTGAAGGTCAAATTCGATGTTACTTGCAATTTATCCAATTCATTCACATTTATGCATTTAATTATGGTTATTCTATTGTTGGAAATGAATGAAGGTTACATTTCATTCATGCCAATTGCATTTGTGCATTCATAAAAGGAAGAGGCGACCCATGTCGATGCGGGCCTCTGTGCTCACACGTAGTGAGCACGAAAGTCCTACCTCGTAGTCCCATTCATCGAGATGAACGGGAGCGAGACAGTAAGAGTAGGCACCTTCCACGAGATGGAAGGGACATGAGGGTGCACACCGACGGGTGTGCACTCGGCAGTACCGGTACGTGCATCGAAGAGGGGCATTCATGAGCATGCATGTTGCATTGCATCTCTAATGATCGATTATTGTGATAATGATGATGTGTGATGTCGAGATAGAGTCGTGGACTCCTCCCGAGAGGTTTAATGATGTATGTGCTTGATATAAGTAATGAAGTAAAGGAGGTAAATGGCATGGATTCAATTGTTTAATGTACTTGCTATTTTTTTTAGAAAAGAATTATAAGTATGTTGTTGTTTTAAATGCATTAACTGGTTATGATATGCTTGTTGGATGCACTTTGCTAAGTCTTTGACTCACGCTTGTTATTTAATGTGTGTAGGTACTTTGAAGCCGGCATGCTTGGATGGGAGTAGTAGCACGATCATGATTTGCATCACCGCAGCTTCATGTTAACATATCGTTTCTAATCTTAATGAGCTCGTGTCTTGTAATTTAATTATGTGGTAGTTGCATGTGCTTAGTTGGGTCATGATGGTTAGTTGATACTATGATCCATGTTTGTGCTTGGTTGGATATCTTAAGTTGCTTTATGTGGTTGTTATATTAAATGTTGTCTTTTGTCTGCTGAGTGGATGTC
Source organism: Rhipidocladum racemiflorum (assembly GCA_036346355.1). NCBI lineage: Eukaryota > Viridiplantae > Streptophyta > Magnoliopsida > Poales > Poaceae > Rhipidocladum > Rhipidocladum racemiflorum. The sequence continues at coordinate 73,921,575 of CM070571.1, forward strand.
CTATCTATAGGGGAGGTGCTGCCGAAATTTTTAGTAAATTCGGCAACTTACTAGTATGTTAGCTTGCTTTGCTATTATATTCTAGTGTCTTGTGCGAGTTGATTTTTGAGGGTGTAACGTTCAGGGCACGTGCGGTGCTGGGGTGTTACAATGGCGAAGCCACTGCCGAGGGCCGGCAAGGAGCGGGGCGCGACGCTTCTGGCTGCGTGCGTGAAGGCCGGAGATGAATCTTTCAGAGGCGCAATTGTTGGGTGCGCGACTTCGGGCCACGTGCACGGAGGATGCCGCCAACCGGGCAAGCGATTAGCAAGGGAGAGCTCCTTGGGCGCACGCGCTACTGTGTCGTCTTCGGCTTCGCGCTTTGGGCGCACCGTCGGGTAAGACGAAGGTTGCGTGCAGGAATCGATGCATTGCTGCGGGAGACAAGTGGGCGAGAGGCAAGGCCGAAGTGGCGCGCGGCTGTCGGGACCCGAATGTGCAAATCCAGACCCTCTGTGTATTCAGCACTAGTCCAGGATCACGCTAGTGCACACAGTCTCAACATAGATGAATATCACAATCATACACAGCGGAAAAGAGAAATAACACAAATATAGAATATAAACTATTGAACGACCTTAAGGTCAACCTTACACTTGTGAGGCCTTGACGGCTTCAACTCCAAATAAGCAGCAGCGGAATGAAGAACACCGGTGAATCCCATCAATGCACCACAGGCAACTGACAGGGTTCGACTCCTAGATAATCGCCTTCTCACGGAACTTCTTCTTCTTCGACGATGTAGACTTTTGCTCACTGGTACATAAAGCACTCAGCAAGTCATGCACAGAATGCAAGTCTAATAACTATATGCATGGCTTATTCCAAGTAACAGGCTGAATGGTTATTTTGCAGAAAAGCAACAATCACAGATAATCATAATAGATTGTAAAGAAGTAAAACAAGTAATAACAATAATAGATTCCACAGTTATTTCACAAGTGAACCATTCCACATCCTTAAACAGTTATCACTTTTCCACAGGCAAACTGCCTCCAAACCCAAGTTCATTTTCATGAAAAGCTAACCCTTGGCTGTAATCCCCGAGCATTGTCCATTACCGCGGACTCGGCTATTCGAATAGATTTTACACTCTGCAGAGGTTATACACTTTACCCACAAGATACAATCCGCTCACCACGTCAGCTGTGAATCGCCATACAAGAGTATGCGAATGAGTGATCATAACAAAGTCTTTCGGAAGCCTCTAACTACACAAGTGGACCTCTCCGGTTTTTGCCCTACACCATCCCTTCCCTTAGCAAAGGCGAAGTATGGGACCGACATACCGTTGGATGGGTACCATGCCGCAGCCCTGGTACGCTCCCCCTTCAAGCTACACAAACGGTGTAGTTGACACCCCGAGGTACCACAAGCAAGTTATTAGCGACTTAATCAACTAGGCCCGTCCATTCTGGACATGTGGTTGTCACGATTGACTCAGTTAAAAGGCTTGCAAGGTTAAGTTCTTAGAGTGACTAGGGCAAGACTACCCAAAGCACCAAAACGATTTCCCCGGTGCCAACCATGGCCCACCAGCTCATTCTTGCCACTTGCCCCAGTCTAAATCATTTTATCACCCCAGTTGATTATTGCGCAACACAATGCCAACAACAACTTAACATCCTTGAAGAAGCACTAAGGCCTCCGCATATCAACATCATCGTGTTGGCAACACGTCACACCATTTCAAAATACATTGCATATTCCATTAATCAATATTGACATTTGTAATTCCAAAATGATGGCACTGACTCGTTGCAGGTCTAAGCAGACTAATACGTTCTATCTAACCCATGTTGGCAATTTATTAGCTACCAACTATTAATCAACAAACCTAGGGTGACAAATGAATCATGGCGTACAACTATTATAGACAAGGTGGCAATAACAAGTAGGTTAAATACCTAATCCCAAATTAATTGAAAACAGTTTATATCCAACTAGCATGCAATAATTTGAAACAACATAAGTTTCGAAAATGGGATCAACATGGTCAAAGCACAACTTGCCTGGCCCTTGCAATTTTTACTGTTCTTTACTCTTTATCCTTGATCCTTGATCCTCGAGCTTCAACTTCCACTTTTCTCGATCCTCAGCTCGTAGAACGACTTCCGGACGACGCGTCTAACGATAAAGAAACACAAATACAACAAAACTCAAAAGACAATTCAAATAAACTCCAAATTAAGAACGAACAGCATTGGGCACAACGGCTTGAAAGAATTTAGGAACTTAAACGGATTAGATCGAAGAGTTGACAAAAGAGAACAGGCTTTCGGGAAAACGCCGAAGAGGGAAAGACTAATAACTGGAAAAGAAAGAGTAATATTCCGAAGAATATTTCTTCCGAATTATTATTTTGATTGGACAGATAACGACATATGGGCTCTCGATCTATAGATCGGGTCCATAAGGATATGTTAGTTGACAGTGAACTAAACTGATTCTCGAAGTTGACTTTTGTTGACCGAACGGACACAGTCAAACAAAAGAGAGACGGATAGATCGGGCACAGGGGTATGACAGATGGCCAATGGTCTATCGACGAAATCCACGAAGGAATTCTCGATTAATGGCAGATTAGATTTTTAGGGATAAGACAAGACAAGTGTCTTACCACGATTGAAACAACGGAAAAGATTGCAAAGATAACAACGCAGCTCTCGATGAACTTAGTTCATCGAACCGGTCTTAGGTTAGGGTTTGATTCGGCTTTGAAGATGACATGACGATGAGGCTAGGCTCACGTCATGATGATAGAGAAGACGAAGGCATCGCACTAGGATCTGTGCATGAATGCACGCATGCGATGACAACGAAGCGAAGAGAGCCAAGCGTTAACGATGAATCGTTAACGATGGAACGTTAACGGCGAAACGTTAACGGTGGAATGTTAACGACGGAGCGTTAACGACAGAGCGTTAACGATGAAACGTTAACGGCAAAACGTTAACGGAGGAACGTTAACGACGAAACGTTAACGACGGAGCGTTAACGACGGAGCGTTAACGGCAGATCGTTAACGGCGGATCGTTAACGGAGGAACGTTAACGACGGAGCGTTCACGGTGAAACGTTAACGGTAGCAGGTAACAGAGGAACGTTAACGGCGGAGCGTTAACGGCAGCAGGTAACGGAGGAACGTTAACGACAGAGCGTTAAACAATGATAGGATACTTCATGAAGCGAAGTAGCGACCGTCGGTGCAACGACATGGCCGCGGTAGAACGCTACCAAGGACGATTAACCGGTGCGCGAACCGACGGCACGGGCTAGGTTGAAAGATAACGATTTAAGGCCGGCATCGGGTTCTCGGCAAACGGAGACCAAAAGAACTCTAAAGATGGACCAAAACAGTACATGATGATCCACCGGACGCGACAACACGGCCGGAGCGAACCAAAATATGCGGTGTCAAAAGGCGACGCGCGGCGACGGCGAAACCGCGGCCTAAATATATAAAAAAAATTCCAGAGGATGGGATGGCAAAGGGAGAATGTCTACTGCGTAGAACGCAGCGAGACGAACTCAACGGTATAGGCGGATTTTGCGGCACCCTTCCGGATTAATCACAAACTGCCGATTAACGGGTTTCGGATCTAAACTTTGGACGGCCATAACTTCTAGAATAATAATCGGAACTTAACGAAATTTGACCGAGGGCTAGATGGGACCAAGAGACACACCGTGACGCAGGTGGCTCGAAGAAATACCTTCTGGAACAGCGGGGAACGCGCGAGGAAGTTTGCCGCTGTTTGAAACGCAGTCTGAACGGAGAGATTATTTTTCTGCGCCAAATCCAGAGGGCAAAACCATGGGGCAAGATGTGCATCACGTAGAGAACATCCCCAGGAGTCTACACAAAACATTTCACGGTCAAACTCGAAAAATTGAGGGAGTTATGGCCTCGGCAAGATTCGATATTGAAACGGCTATAACTTTTGATCCCGTGGGCCAAATTGAATGAATTTTGGACAGCAAGCAGATGGTACCTTGTGGCACACCATGGTGAAGATGGATCTCGAAAATAGCTGATGAGCTGCCCGGGACGCGGCTCCAAAGTTCGGCCGACGTTGGGCGACATCCGGAGGACATTGGATGGTTTTCTCGGGTTTGGGGAAGATCCGGAGGTTGAAGATGCGTGGGAGAGATCATGAGAGGGCTATACTGAGTTGGGGTGACGGCTAGGTCAAGTAAAATCACGTTTGGATGCGTTTGGAGAAAAAACGGGTCTTATAGGCATTTAATCTTGCACTTACCGTGCACCAATCGGATTCGGGCGACGTGGGCCAACGTGGGGGCGACACTGGCGAAGTGGGGCGCTGGCCCAGCTCGGCTTCAGCGGCGGCTGCGCCGGGCGAGGAGCGGGCGGGCGACTTAGGCCGAGCGACGGCGGCGTGGCGCGCGCTGGCTGGCCGGTGGCCGGGCGCGGTGGGCTCTTGCGGTGGCGTCGGCCCGGCGAGGCCCAGGCGCGGCGCATGGCCTGCTGGCCACTCGGGCGCGCGGGGAAGGGGTGCTGGTGGGGTTGGCCGGCGCGAGGAGAGAGAGAGAATGAGGCCCAATGCAGAAAATCTGATTTCCAACTTTTCCAATAAAAGTAAATCCAAAAATTCAATTAATTCATTTGAGGTAATACAAATACCAGAAAAATTCTAGAAAAATTCCAGAAAATATTTTGAGACATTTTGAACTCAAATAAAATATTTTCAGCAAAAATTTATATAAACTTTTCCAAATAATTAATTAATTTTAACAAAAGGGCTTAATACAAAATGATTCCGAATAAATCCAATAAATAGCAAACGAGCTCCAAAAAATCTCAAAAATTACAGGAAAATTTCTTGAAGCACAAGGAACCCAAATAAAATTAAATTGATTTTATTTGAGGTTTAGAATAATAAAATTAAATTGTTTTAGCTTTTAAAAAATTCAAATCAAGTTTTATAAACGCGAGAAAATCAACGAAAATTTTTGGGAAGCTAAACAAAACCAAAAATTTTTGAAAACCCAAATTTTGGGATGTTACAAATCTCCCCCCCCCCCCCCTTAACAGAATCTCGTCCCCGAGATTCAGGGATGACTATAGAATTAGGTTCAGGGGGACTCAACTCTTGAGCTTCCTCGACTTCCAAACAACTGTACACTGGACAGGGTCATTTCTGAACAAGCGCTTGATAACATCTGAAAATTTTGTAGGCTGCTCCTTGCGGATGAGATCCTCTTGCAACTCCACTGACTTTAACTATGTCTGCTTCTCTGGCACAAGAAGGCACTTCTCTGGCACAAGAACGTTAACGGCGGAGCGTTAACGGCAGCAGGTAATGGAGGAACGTTAACGGCGGAGCGTTAAACAATGATAGGATACTTCATAAGGAGAAGTAGCGACCGTCGGTGCAACGACATGGCCGCGGTAGAACGCTACCAAGGACGGTTAACCGGTGCGCGAACCGGCGGCACGGGCTAGGTTGAAAGATAACGATTTAAGGCCGGTATCGGGCTTCTCGGCAAACGGAGACCAAAAGAACTCTAAATATGGACCAAAATAGTACATGATGATCCACCGGACGCGACAACACGGCCGGAGCGAACCAAAATATGCGGCGTCAAAAGGCGACGCACGGCGACGGCGAAACCGCGGCCTAAATATATAAAAAAAATTTCGGAGGATGGGATGGCAAAGGGAGAATGTCTACTGCGTAGAACGCGGCGAGACGAACTCAACGGTATAGGCGGATTTTGCTGCGTCCTTCCGGATTAATCACAAACTGCCGATTAACGGGTTTCGGATCTAAACTTTGGACGGCCATAATTTCTAGAATAATGATCGGAACTTAACGAAATTCGACCGAGGGCTAGATGGGACCAGGAGACACACCGTGACGTAGGTGGCTCGATGAAATACCATCTGGAACAGCGAGAAACGCGCGAGGAAGTTTGCCGCTGTCTGAAACGCAGTCTGAACGGAGATATTATTTTTCTGCACCAAATCCAGAGGGAAAAACCGTGGGGCAAGATGTGTATCACGTAGAGGACATCCCCAGGAGTCTACACAAAAAATTTCACGGTCAAACTCGAAAAATTGAGGGAGTTATGGCCTCGGCAAGATTCGAGATTGAAACGGCCATAACTTTTGATCCCGTGGGCCAAATTGGCTTAATTTGGGACAGCAAGCAGATGGTACCTTGTGGCACACCATGGCGAAGACAGATCTCAAAAATAGTCGACGAACTACCCGGGACGCGGCTCCAAAGTTCGGCCGATGTTGGGCGACATCCGGAGGACATTGGATGGTTTTCTCGGGTTTGGGGAAGATCCGGAGGTTGAAGATGCGTGGGAGAGATCATGGGAGGGCTATACTGAGTTGGGGTGGCGGCTAGGTCAAGAAAAATCAAGTTTGAACGCGTTTGGAGCAAAAACAGGTCTTATAAGCATTTAATCGAGCACTTACCGTGCACCAATCGGATCCGGGCGATGTGGGCCAACGTGGGGGCGACACCTGGCGGCGGGCGGCCCATGGCTTCAGCGGCCCAGGCCTTGTGGCTAGCGAGGCTGGCCGGCGACTTAGGCGGCGGCAGCGGCGCGGCGCGCGTGGCTGAGTGCGTTGGTAGCTTCTTTGGCGGCGGTCTCTTCTTGGCGTCACGGCCATTCGGCGAGGCTCAGCGCGGCAAGATGGCTCTGGCCACTTTCGTGGGAAGGGGTGCTAGCGGGCGGGCCCGGCTGGCGGGGTGGGCCGGCGGGAGGAGAGAGAGAGAGAGAATGAGGCCCAATGCAGAAAATCTGATTTTCCAACTTTTCCAATTAAATTAAATCCAAAAATTCAATTAATTCATTTGAGGCAATAAAAATACCAGAAAAATTCTAGAAAAATTCCAGAAAATATTTTGAGACATTTTGAACTCAAATAAAATATTTTCAGCAAAAATTTATATAAAATTTTCCAAATAATTAATTAATTTTAACAAAAGGGCTTAATACAAAATGATTCCGAATAAATCCAATAAATAGCAAACGAGCTCCGAAAAATCTCAAAAATTACAGGAAAATTTCTTGAAGCACAAGGAACCCAAATAAAATTAAATTGATTTTATTTGAGATTTAGAATAATGAAATTAAATTGTTTTAGCTTTTAGAAAATTCAAATCAAGTTTTATAAACGCGAGAAAATCAACGAAAATTTTTGGGAAACTAAACAAAACTAAAAAAATTTGAAAACCCAAATTTTAGGATGTTACAGCGACTGGCCACGTGCGGTAGCACAAGGACAAGCCACATGATACGGTGTGGCGGTAGGTCGCGGATGCCACGGAGGGGCAGCGGGCCCGTGGAGGCAATGCCGGCGGCCTAGGTGAGATGTGTGGCGGAAGCCGGGCATGGCGGGGACGGGTGGCTTCGGGCCGGCGATGCGCGCAGAGGGCAGCGGTGCCGTGTAGAGCTCGTGAGCAGAGGTCAGCGCGATGACTTGAAGGCATGCAGGGGCGAAGGCTGGCGTGACACGGGGAGCGGATGGGCGGCTGACGGTGACCACCGAGGGAGGTATGGCTAGCAGGGCCATTATGTGTTTTTTAATGAACAGTAATTTTTTTCGTAGTAGATTAGATCAGCTATTAATCTGTAAAGTAGAGAAAAACAATATGCAAGATTTTGTTACTATTCACACGCGATCACTTACGTAGGCCTTGTGGTAGTGTAGATCAAGTGAGGCAGGAAAAGCTTGATGCCTTGTAGACTTGACGTAGGCAGACGATCAGCAATTGATCACAATCGAAGTGTCGATGTGATGCATATCGACACTATGTAGATGATCTTGATCATCCATGCGTAGAACGATCCTGATCATCCGTGCTGTGTAGACTTTAGTTTATGGTTGTATTGTATTAAAACTGAAACACAAATAATCTAAAGGGGCATATTTTCTATTAAAAAAGAATTTGGATTTTTTAATATTTCAAATTTGTATTGTATCTACTGTCTAATTAAGAAGAAACAAGTAATCTATTCTTCTAGAAATTTTGCTAAAAGGAAATGGGATCTAAGGATGTTTGTTTAGACCATGAACAAACTCTTTAAATAAAAACCGGCTTAGACGTGTTGGCGGCGGTTTCTTGGACCCTTAACCATAACTTGTGAAATTGTTGAAAAAGCTTCTTCCAGCCTGCTATTTGGCTCTTGGCACAATTTGTTGCCGTCCCCCTCTGATTACAAATTATTAAAAGAACAAAGAGAATATACACCATACACACATTACTAAATCTACGTACATGTATGCGCGTCTACTATACACGCTAGTAATTTTTGCGGTGGTTTCACGACCTCATGGAGAGTGGACACACGCTTTTCTACTAAATACACACGTGTATACTCGGTATACCATGTTAATCTTAGGGATGGAACCTGGTGGCTGATAACAAACATCCTCATTCTCACCACTAGAACACTTGCCCATCTGTTGTTTACAAATCCATAAAAGCGTGTGGTTAAACGATATTTAACTTCCTTTATTATTTTTTTAATATTTGGACTGGTCTCATGAAAATAAAATACTACCAGCAGATACTCGTGGTGTTTTCTGAAAACTTATACTAGTTTTGAACCCAGAGATGACAAGGGAAAAAAAGAGAGAAGAGAAGCATGGCAGGCCAAGACGGCACGACAAGCTTGGGCGGTAGTCTTGAGGAGTTCATTTCATATTGTAGCCGGCTATTTGTTCTCTCACGACAAACCAAGCCAAGCGACAAACACCAACAAAGCCAAGCGTCAAACGTCTTAGCATCGATCAACTCATAACATCGTCATAGCATCGATCAACGCATCTCTGTGCCTCAGCATGTGTTCTTGACTCCTTGGACCCTCGATCGAGTGCCTACTCTCCAGGGTTCACAAAACCGTTTCGAACCCTAATTTCGCTAGCCCAGCGGTACCGGTTTTCGCGAAAAACCGTTCGAAAACCGCGAAAAACCGAATGGTTTGCAATTTCAATTCATTTTGAATTTAGGTCAAACTTACGCGATTTTTCGCGAGAAAACCGCTCGGTTTTTGCGAAAAACCGCTCGGTTTTTGAGGTAAACCGAGAAAACCGAAACCGCTCGGTTTGAGCGAAAAACCGATCAATTTAGCTAAAAAACCGCGAAAAATGAGGGGGAAACCGCCAAAACCGGGAAAATGTAATAACTATATAATTCAGACATTTGGAAATTGTAAATTAGAAATTTTAAAATAATATATCAATAAATAATCTTTCATTGCAATATTACAATCACACAGGTGCAAATATACATATTTACATAACCACGTAGCAATTTCATTACCATTCAATTGTCAACACCATTTATGTTATAATACTTTTTAATTGAAGTTGTGAAGTAGGCATCGGCCATATTGGACCTGTATGGATGCTATATTAGTATAATATCAAGTTACAATGAAATGAAATATGCAAATAAAACATTACCTGCGGGGCTACTGCTAGTATGTATGCTATATATATTAGTATAATATTGTTGCATGATCTTTTTCTTTTTCTTTTTTATTTTTCTATTTTTATTATTTGTAATACCTCTAAAACATCTCTAAACATCTCCAAGCAGCCCACATGCCACCTTTTTCTTTTTCTTTTTGATTTTTCTATTTTTATTATTTGTAATACCTCTAAAACATCTCCAAACATCATTTTTTTTGAAAAGTTTTTTCACCATTGGTAATATATGAATTAATACTAATTTTAGGAATTTTTTCAACAAATTTTCTTAAATTTTTTGAAATTTTGAAATTTGGATTTGAATTTGGGCGGTAAACCGCTCGGTTTCAATTACCGAGCCGGCTCGGTACGCTCGGTTTTCGCGAAAACCGAGCGGTTTACCGCGAGAACGTGAACCCTGGTAAGAACCTAGTGGGGATCGATGCCCCACTTGAGGATATTATGGGGTGGCTAAAGGATCGAGAGAACCGAGTGAAAGTGGTGTCCATCTTTGGACTTGAGGGCTGGACAAGACTATTTTAACTTTGACACCCGAGAAATACAATAATAAATAAAGTAAATTATTGTACTTATTAGTGTAATTTGGATTTTCTTCTAAATTTATTTGAATAAAGATTTATTTTCCTTCAATTAATTCATTTCTATCCAATTTGGACCATTCAAAGGGAATTCAGAAAAATCCCAAACAACATAATATAGGAAATAATTTTATAAAATACTAGAGCACATAGATGAATAAATATGAATTTTTCATAATTTTTGCACTGCATGCAAATGCTCTAAAAATTCAATCAAAGTTTAAAAATAGCAAACTTTGAAGAATTTTAATTTGAAACATACTTAACCAAATCGAGTGAGACAAGAGGCATTTGAAACTTTATTCAATGGTGTGTTTATACAGAATTGTTTAGAAGATTTCGAACCATCTAAAGCCATGAAATTACAACAACAAGAAACAAGGCGAATTGATTGAGTTTGAGTGTTGGTAGAGCTACAGTTTGCACACCAGGTACTCGATGAAGTGCCGTGACCTCACCGTTGGACACCGTCCAGACTCGCTGCCTCCGCCGTGCAGGAGACACCTGCCCCATTGCTTCCCGACCTCACGCCGTCTCTCCACTCCTCCCTTTTTCCCATGCTGTCGTGCCACGCACGGGTGCACGCAGAACACGCGCGCCACGCGGCCGTGACGCGCCGGTCCTTGCCAGCTCCACCACCCACTCTACGACCTCGCCTGCGTCGCCACGCCATGCATTTAAGCCATCCTCCCGAGCCTCGATCACTAGCCTATAATTCCTTGCATGCCTCTACCTCGCCCCCATCACCGAAGAGAGATTGAAACTCGGGGATGAGGTCGGCGATCCCTTCTCTGCGAAAACCATCGCCTAGTGAACCCCTACTCAATTCCGCTCACCGTGATACTGTAACGTACTGGTTTTGTAATTAAGAGTAATTAGCTAATTAAGTGCCTAATCTTGCTTTGTTGTTCTTTTGGTTCTTAATTTGGCTTTATTTGCAGGGTTTAATTGTTTGAACTATTTCGATCAATTTTAGTCCGAAACCAATCTTCGAATCTATTCAGAACCTCTAGCAACCTGAGCCCTTGAGTCTTCTGTAACATCCTCAAAATAAAAGAAAGTAAAAATAAATTAAATTTTTTTAATTTATTATTTTAAACTAAATTCTTAGTATTTTGTGAACTTCTTTGAACTTTGTTGCACAAGAAAAACCTGCTATTTTATTTACAAACAGAATCTTAACCTTGTTTATCAAAAACAAAGTTAGCAAACAGAATCTTTACAAATTACGTTTGCAATCTATTATTCTGTATTTACAATTCAATTTGGCTTTATGCAAAATAACTTAGTAGCTTCTCCATGACATAGCCTGCATTTACTATATACATTTGTGATACACTACAAGTCTTGCGAGTACATACGTGTACTCAACCTTGCTATTGTTGATATTCAGAGAATGAAGAGAATGAGTACTCTGATCCAGACGCAGATTACGGGGACTTTGCTAACGAATCTATCTAAGGATTTATCCTTGTCAGTTGCATGTGGTATTTTGGGTAGAAGGCATACTGCCAAGTAATGTATCTTCCGCTGCAAACTCTTAAATTCGGCCAATAGGCCATGTTGTAAGACTTTATTTCTATTAATGTAATATGGACTTGTATGGATGTGACGACAATGTTGTGAATGTGCGTGCTAGCCACTGATCATGGGACTAGTACTGTATGCACATAGGAATCCCTCTTGGTATTCCACGCCATTAAAGGGAGGGTTCCAACATCTTCCTTCCAAATTCCTAAACACATCCCAAGAACCATCTTAGCAAAAATTTCAAACTTCGATTCAACTTGCGAAGAAATCGGAGTTTTTCAGCCAAAACTGGAGCTACCACCGTTTAGAGGGCAGTACTACCGAGTGGGCTGCACTACTGCCCCCTGGGGGTGGTACTGCTGGCCGAGCAATCAGGGCAGGGCAATGGCGCCCATGCCACTGCCCGACTTGCCCGGTGCCACGTGCCGGTTCTAGGATCTTCCTCCCCTCCCTCGTAAGCCTAGCTAGCTCCTCACTCCTCCCTCTCCCTCTCTAGCTCTCTCCTTCACTCTCCCTCTCAATCTCTCTCGTTCTCCCCCATCCACTTATCTCCTCTCTTCCTCCTCTCCTTCCCAGCCGAGCTGAGTTCTTGGAGTAAAGGGATAAGGCAAGTGGAGGTGTGGAACAGCTTCACTCAGCCCTAAGCAAGCCCCAAGGTTGGTGGAATCAATCCCTAGATCAATCCATTAAGATTTGAGCTCAAAACCCTAGTTCTTCCTTTTCCCTCTAGTTCTTCCTTTTCCCTCTTTTTCTTCCTTTTAGTTTGACCCTAGAAAACCTAGTTATTAGGGTAGCTTGTTGCCTAGTTGAGCTCCTAGGGTTGGTTTAAGCTCAAAAGTTTTAGTTGGCACGAAAGATTCTATCTGAAAACCCTAATTAGCCTTTTTGTTGGATTCGTTTGCTTAAAAGTCATTTTCTTGAGTCTAGGAGTTTTCTTTGGAAACCTTAGCTCCATAAGTCAAGAAAACAACTCTTGAGTACATCTGATACCGCTAAAGTTCGATTCTTACAAAACGAATCGATCTTGAACTTGATTCGGGTTGAAAATAGAAATTTGGTATTAATTAGGGTTTTCGAGTTCAAATGAGCTCGAAACTTGGTGAGGCCAGTGCGAATGGGTCCCTAGCATCGCTAGGTACCTAACCATGCGATCGACTCAAAGTTTCGAACTCGTTTGCGCAAAAGACCCATTTTCAAAACCTTAATTTCGCTAGAGGGCCGACACTACCGACGTGATAGGCCCAATACTGCCGCTCGAGTGGTAGTACCATGAATACAACGCCAGTAGCTATTTTCCAAAGAGCAACCCTTCGGTCTCTGGAAAATCCGGCACTACAGGGGTCAATGGACGGTAGTACCGCGTGTAGAACATCGGTAGCTATTTTCCAAAGAGCGCCCGTTCGACCACCGGCACTACCGAGATTTTGGAGCGGTATTGCCGGGAAAGTGTGGCACTACTGGGCTTTTAATGCCGATATTGTGGCGGTAGTGTACCACTGAATTGTTCTTCTTTCTCGTGTTCCTTTGTTTTTCTCTTTTATCTTCTTTGAGTAGTCTTTGGGGGCTAGGGTTTTTTCTCCCCGTGGTCTGCAGCGATTTTTCCTTTTTATATGGCGGGCAATGGAACATGCATGCATTGGTCGGCCCTTTTTCAACCGACTATGTCCTTGGGGTACATGCCTTTTTAAATCGTCTTTTAACCTTTTTCTTCCACCTGTCCCCAGCAAGGGCTAGATTGGCTCTATGTGATGTTCTTTTGTTAGTATTTTACTTCTTTACCCTCTACACTTACGCCTTCCATAAGGGTTCTACGGGAATTTTACTTATCTTAGGGTCCCAGGCTAGTCTGACATGCCCTGGTGTTTCCCAAGGGGCCATTACTGGATGTCAGACTTTGGCAGCCCGTACTATGCTTGTGTCGATAGGAAATCGAGCAGAGGGGAGTTCCCTCCGCTTCCTCCTTTCACCGCGGAGGGGAGGTCCCTCTGCTTCCCCCCTCGCCACGGAGGGGAGTTTTTCTATTCTTTTCTACCTTCCCCGGGGGGTGAACTCTCGAGGTTTGTAGTCCTTGCCTCGCCAGCGGGAGGAAGATTAAATGTCACAGGTGAGTCTTTATGAATCGTAATGAGGCATAAGTCTTGCTTCGCTTGTCAAGGGAAGATGAGTCCATTTGGCCCACAACAGGTACTGCCGGGCGCTAGGGTTGAGTCCAGATTCCTTCTAGTCTAGTTTTTCCCTTGCTCTCTAAATTTGATTTGCTTTTGCATTCGAATCTTATTTGCCTTGTTTGATCTATTCTTATTTGATCTATCGTTTCTTTTGCCATTCGATCGTGTAGACGCTAACGTGTCAGAGTCTGTTGACGATCCAGACTACGTCCCATAGTTCGATTTTGTTGAAGAGAAAATAGGCAAACACCCCTTTTGATCATATTGATCCCATAGTTGCGAAGTTTAATTTTATTTTGTCAAAACTATTATGCATGCGTTTATATTCTATGAAGATGATAAGTTTGTGAGAATTGGCATGTAAACCCAAGATTTGGTGGATTACCTTAATCATAATTGTCACGAGAACCTTGATAAACCCTAGGTTTAGATTAAACATTGCAATAAATGTTGAAAGGGTATAAACGCTTAGTATATTGCATATGCTTAGTCATGCCATAGAGGGTGTCGCAAGAAGTCATGATTCAGTCAAATATGATTCCTCTTGGAAATGATCAATGGTTTGGATTCAGATTATGGTTTGGAAAATCTGGGATGGTTTGATTCCAACTAGGTTAAAAATGGTTATATTGGTAAAAATAGAAAACAAAAGGGGAAGTGTGATTTAGACACGGGCGAGATGCTTGATTGTTATGATTGTGATGGGAATGCAATTGGACAATTGATTGGTGAATGCTTTGCTATGGGAAGGACGAGGGCGATGTGTCAGGGGACCATCATGAGTACCAGGGGTACCAATGAAGACTCCTGTCACCATAGCAAGAGGTTTGGAAAGATCTTGCCTGAGTTACCTGTAACACCCCAATTTTTGCTTTTCATGAAATTAAATGTTATTTTCCATTTTTGGGAATTTTTGGAATTTTCTGGAATTTATTTTGATTTAATTTGAATTTAATCTTTTTTGGAATAATTAAATAATTAAAATTTACAAATAAAATTTTGTTGGAAATATTTTATTTGAGTCCAAACTGTCTCAAAGTATTTTCCAAATTTTTTTTGCAATTTTTCTGATTATTTTGCTATTTTCCTTGAATTAATTAGATTTCTAGAAATTATTTTAAAATATTAAATCGCTGGAAAATACCCGAGCGGGTTTTACTGTTCATCCGACCGGGTCGGACCCGAGTCTGACTCGAACCGGACCCAAGCCCGACTCGAGCCACACCAAACCCTAGCGCACGCGACCGTTGGATCAAGATCCAATGGCCAGCATTGCGCCACGTCGCCTGGGCCCGTTCCGTGCGAACCCGCTCGCGCCCGGAGCGATCCCAGCCGTTGATCGCGTACATGCGGACGTCCGAGATGTGGTCACGTCACCTCTCCGTATCGCCGCCGGATTCCGTCGCCGCGACGCAACCAACCTCGGTTTCCGCGAGATTCGCGGAAGCCGAGGCCCCTATTTAATGTTTTGACCCCGCCACCACCTTCTCCGTTTCCGTGCGCATCGTATGACCTAGCTACACGTGCTCAAGCCGCCGCCATTCACCCGCAAGAGCTCGCCGTAATTGGATCTGCGTTCAGCCACGGTTTTCGCCGATCCCCATCGTCCTCCGCCGTGTTGGAGCCCAGATCCGGAACCGTCGCGATGAGCCGCACCCGTGGAGACCACTCACCTCGCCGGAGGAGCCCCGTAGCGCCGTGCGGTGTGTCGTCTTCTTCTTCTCCGGCAGGCTCGAGCCGCCGTGACTCCATCAGCGCCCGCGAAGCCTCTCCACCGTTCGATCCAGATCCAACGGCCACGGTGAGTCCACGTAGCCTCTCGGTGATTTAACTAGATTAGATCTAAATCGTTAGATTTAGATTCAACGCTTTAGATTGAACCACGTAGCTGTAAACCGCACTGTGCTTAGATTGGACTTAGGCCGTTAGATCTAGATCGAACGATAGAGATCTAGCCACGTAGCCCTAGACTGCACCATGCTAGATTAGGTTTCGGCCGTTATATCTAGATCCAACGCCTTAGATTGGGCCACGTTGCACAGCGCCGGACCAAGCCTTTGTATAGCTGCGCCGGACCGAGTCTGTGAGACCCCGGATCGGCTATCTGAAATCTCCTGTGTATTTCTGTACTAGTCCCAGATCAGTAGCTAGTACACACAGTCAACAGTGAAGTATCATTGCCGAACATAACGAACTTGTAACATAAACATAAAGTATTAGCCACAAGGCTACTTATTACATCACATGGTCACATGACCAGAGTTCACGACAGCGGAAACAAAACGACAAAAAACGCAACCCAAATAACACCACAGGCGACGACAAGAAACGCGACTAGTTCTCCTGGCGATCTTCCTCGAACTCCTCGGCGTAGAACTCTCCGTCTTCAATGGCATCCTGATAATTTTCTGATGACAACAGTTTATGTAGTATGTGAGTACAAAAGTACTCAGCAAGTCTGGGAAACTATGCACATGTGGGGCTTTCCAAGGAAGGCTGATTATGGTTCATTTGTATTAAGCCAGGTTTCATCAAACCATACTTAATATATTTTTCATAAGGCATAATTTCACAATTATTTTAACAATTGAATTATTTAGTATTCTAGTGATGGTTCTTTCCACCAACACGAGTATAAGGGCTCTTTCCGCCCTTTTTTTAAGATCAAGATTATCCACACATGACTCTATCCGTCATGAATTACAAACAGGTTCCATCTACCTGGTTGGCTCAGTCCGCCAGTTAAACATCCGAGAGTTCTAACCACTCCCGAATCCCAAAACATCATTTATGTTCAAAACCGAAATCAAAGTCTACCAGTATGAAAGCATTCTTCACTTTGCCCTTGACCGTAGGCATGGCTATTCGAATAGTTTTAACTCTGCAGAGGTGTACAGCTTTACCCACAGGACATGATCATCTCTTGATGCCATGCAATTAACACACTTCCTTTGGTGTGTCGGCAGAGAGATCATGACAAGGCCTTTACAATGTATACGCCTAACCCGACCCATCCGCTGAGGTTTCACCGCTGTTAGGGTTCAATCCACCCAGTACAGAAGCCCCCTCTTGCGCCGTGTGAGAAAAACAGTCTTGCCTCTATCCGGCACTCACATTCCACCATTTGGTGAGTCTAAGTTAGGTTTCTACAAATTATTTAGCTAGGTTGTACCATTGTAGACATGTGGTAGTACAGTAATGCTTAGAGTGGACAGTCATAAGCGTCGATCCTTAATTGACTTGGGGCGGTACTTGCACATTGGAAACTAGTGCTCAATCTACACCCACCCGACATTCCAATCCGCCCAAGTCCAAATCCTTTTTCATTTTTTTTATTTTAGAAAAACTGTACCAAATACTTTATAATAATTTCCAAATCACACTTTAAATCATAACTTTTGTAAAGTCCCACCCATGGGTCATTTTCATCAATGTCGGCCCTAAGCAACTCTATCGTACTATTCAATGAATGTCATAATATAAACTAGGAATGACATAGCAAAGTGTCCTAGGGTTACAAATAACTTGGGTATCAATAATCGAGGAGGTGATCACAATTCGGAATAACTAATGAGCTATATTTGACATACGATGATAAAAATAGCTATGCATGTGATAAAACATTGTAAAAACATTTGCAATTGTGGGATCAAGATGCGTCAAGGGAATTACCTTCAGTCACAGCGAGGATGTCGTACTCTTGAAGTCCGGCGGCAGGGTCGGCGGACTCGGCGGGATCCTCGGCTACGCGCAAAACGGTACAACAAATAAATAATAATAAAATAAATAAAATCCAAAAATTACAAAACTTATACTGACAGTTAGATCTTGAATTTAGATGAATTTAGGAATTTGAACGTAGTCAATCGGAGTTCGGACGGAAAAGTTATGAGCATCCGAAGTTGGAAAAAGCTGGAAAATAGAAAATCGGAAATATTTTGCGGAATCTTCTTTTTTCTGATTTTTGGATTTCTTTGGAGTGTATGGCAAGTGGGCCCATTATGTCATTGGGTTGGAGCCTTCTTCTCCATGGAGCCAAAACAGAGAAGCCATGGCTTCAAGGGGCGTCGGGGAGACCCCGTGGCATGTGTGGCGCGTCGCGTGGGAAGCGGCTGTGGCGCACACGGCGGCCGGCTCGGGCGGCAGTGGCGTGGGGCGAGGATCCGTGGAGAAGCGGCGTGGCGCGGAGCCGGTGGTAGTGGCGGCGGGCGAGGGCGGCGGCGTCGGGCGCCTGAAGCGGCAACGGCGTCGTGCGTGGCACAGGAACGACGAGCAGGCGAGAGAGAATCGGCGGGGCAGCGGCTGTGAAGCGGCGGAGCAGCGATGACGACGGCCGTGACGGCGGCCACCACGCGCCCGGTGAGGGCAAGAATAGAGGCCCCGAAAAATGCCAAAAATTCGAAATTTTGCAAAAATTTATAATGAACATGCCAATTGGATGGAGAACTAGCTAGAGAACATCTAGATGAGCTCAAGGTTGCAAGGAATCGAAGAACAACCCACCGGAGACGACGAATTTGATGAAGAACAGAGGTTCAGCCGAAGCGATAAAAACTCGAAATTTGGATCCAAATCTTGATGAAACCTAAAATTGATTGAGGGGTTAAGCTCTAGACATCCACACGCTCGCAAGGAAACAACCGGAATTGAGTTTGACTCACTGGAGAAGAAGATATGACGAAGAACGCGAAGAACACAAAAACGGCGTTTCCTCATCAGTTTTCTCGATCTAGCAGACGAATGAGTTGGAGATGCAAAAGAAGGGTGCTACCACTAGGAAGAGCACTCCAACACGAAGAGATGAGAGGTGGAAGTGCGCGATTTGGTGAAGAAACGGCCAAGTTATGGCCATTAAAGACAATTTCGGGTTTCACTTGATTGTTCAAATTTCGGCGAGATTCCGGGCTGAAGACCATGGGAGATGGAAAGGTTTCGTCGCTGTGAATCCAATGAATCCGGCCGTTCGTGATTTGGAGTATTGAATGGAAAGTTATGATGGTTTGATTGCTTGGAGCCAAGAATGGAAGCTTGCAGTTCATTCCCTGGAAACCATTCCAACGTGAGGTTGAGGATGATGAATAGTGCCACCACGTGTCGCTCCGCGTTTGGCCGAGAAATACGCGAAAGCAACGCCCTAGAGAAAAATTAGCAAAAGTGATCTAAAAATTCCGGAAAAATTCCTAGAACCATTAGGGAATATTTGGAACCCAATAAAATTGGTTTTGCGGAATTTGGATGAAATTCGTAGTTTTGAATATTCTGGAGCGAATAGCAGGCATTTAACGAAAGCTGCGCGAGATAAAATACCAGAGAGCTTCCAAAAATCTTGAGAAAATTCCCAAAATGTTTCTAGAATATTTCGAACCTAATGCAATAGGTTCCGGGATTTTCGGAGCATTTTCAAACTCGGGCGGAATTTCGGGTACTAACGGGAATCTGGAAATTTGATTTTTCGAGCGAGGGAGAATTGAACTCCGATTTTGGACGAATAAGGATGCCAGGTTAAATTAAACACCAAGGAAAATTCAAATTTTGAATTTAATTAATTTAAATTAGATTTTTCCAGAAGGCCGAAATTGAGGATGTTACAGAGTCCAACTCGCGCCGGACTGAGCCACACAGTGTCGGACCTAGTCCAACTCGCACCAGACTTAGACACACAGTGCCGGACCGAGTCCAACTCGCACCGGACTAAGCCACACCGCGCCGGACCGAACCCGACCCAAACCCTAACCCACGTGAACCGTTGGATTTCGATCCAACGACTGTGATTGTGCCACGTCACCCCGAGGGACGTGGCGAAACCCAATCTAATCTCAACCGTCCGATTTGAATCGTACGGTCCAAATCAACCACGTTGCCCGCAATGTGCGAGATCCAGATCTAATCTGGACCGTTGATCAGATCAAGGCACGTGTCCGAAAGACGAACCGACGCGGTCCACACGGACGCGCCCGGTCATCGCTAACATCACGCGTGACGTTAGTGTGGGACTCGCGTGTCAGCGGCTCAGCCACCGCACTATGACGTCATGCTGACGTCTCGGTGGGGATCGCGTGTCAGCCATCCCTCAGCCGAGCGCGATGACGTCAGCAATGATGTCATCCAGTGGGTCCCACGTGCCAGTGACACGTGCACCCGTGGACCGGGTCCACGGTGGACCGAGCCCGAGCCATGGACCGAGTCTATAGACCGGATGACGCAAGCATGACGTCATAATTCGATTTTCCTTTAGAAAAATAATTCGGTGGAAATTCGAATTCCGCGCTGACGCAATGCTGACGTCATAATTGGATTTTTCAATAGAAAAATAAATGAATTAATTCGGTTTATCCTTTTATTTGATTTTTCAAACTTCAAACGCTTGTAACTTTTCCATTATAACTCCGATTTGGGTGATTCCAATTTCTAAATTTTTATAAAATTGAACTCTACCTAATGGTGAATTTTAATTAATTTTTAGGCATAGTATTTCCTCTGTTTTTATTTATTTAAATGATTTCTCAAACTTTAAAGCATTATAACTTTTACGTTTTAACTCCGATTGAGGCGATTCAAGTTTCTAAAAATTTGTAAAATTATGCTCTTTCTATTTGTGAACTTTATTTGAATATTTGGACACTTTTTGTCTACTGTTTATTTATGTTATTGCTATTTGCCCGCGTTACGAGTAGACGTGGAAGTACCCGAAGACTTCGAAGGTGAAGTGTTGACCCAGGAGCCAGCTCAAGACCAAGAACAAGTACTTTTTGAAGGCAAGTTATGATTTGACCATTTTGATCCCATTTTTGAAATTAATTTAATTTAAAGTATTGCCTGCTAATTTAATTAGAAATGGTTTAAATTATTTCTGGGAATTAGATAAATGCCAAATTGCAGTATGACACCTTGATTAATTAAATTATGTACCATGAACCCTTGTCGCCCCAGTTGTGGATTATTTAGTTGGACATTATTAACTTGCCAACATGGGTTGGTTAGCACGTTTGTAGTATGCTTAGCCCTACCACGTAGTCACGACACGATTTTGGATAATTACATGTTAACATTGACATAATGAGATATGGAACATGTTTTTGAGAAGTGTCATGTGTTATTGATGTTGTTGTTAATGGCACGTGGTGCATGGTAAACAACTGGGTTTGATAAATAGATTTAGACTGGGGCATGTGGCAAGAATGATCGGGTGGGCCAGGTGTGGCACCGGAAAAGTTGATTTGGTTCTTCGAGTAGTCTTGCCGTGGTCACCCTAAGGACTTAACCTTGCAAGCCTTTGAATTGAGTCAATCGTGCAACCACATGTCCGGAATGGGACGGACCTAGTTGATTAAGTTGCTAATAACTTGCTTGTGATACCTTGGGGTGTCAACTACACCGTTTGTGTAGCTTGAAGGGGGAGCGTACCAGGGCTGCGGCATGGTACCCGTCCAACGGTATGTCGGTCCCATACTTCGCCTTTACTAAGGGAAGGGATGGTGTATGGCAAAAATCGGAGAGGTTCACATGTGTAGTTAAAGGCTTCCGAAAGGCTTTGTTACGGACTCTCGCCTTTGTGGTGTGACTGTATCGTGTGGGTAAAGTGCATAACCTCT
This sequence comes from Rhipidocladum racemiflorum, assembly GCA_036346355.1. Classification (NCBI taxonomy): domain Eukaryota; kingdom Viridiplantae; phylum Streptophyta; class Magnoliopsida; order Poales; family Poaceae; genus Rhipidocladum; species Rhipidocladum racemiflorum. Next base: position 73,942,959 of record CM070571.1, read on the forward strand.
ACAGAGTAACCATTTGGCAGATGAAGATGCTGAATTGTTTTTGTCTCCACCTTGATTTTAAAATGTTGCGTTCTTACGCGAGTAACCTTTTGGCAGATGAAGATGCTCAACAACTACGCTAAGCGTGAGGAAGGCTACGCCGCTGAGTTATGGCATATGCTACAGGTGCTTGGAGGTTTTGAGAGACCGCTCTACCAAGGAACCACCATCATAAAGGCAGGATTGGACATTGGATGGGACGTCAAGATCACCGTGTATGCTTGCGAGAAGACGAAGTTCAGTCGCCCATGCTATTTCACAGCCAGGAGGTCTACATTTGAGATGGGAATCCAGGAGGTATCGCACCAAGCTATGAGGCACATCGCTCGCACCTACTCTAGAGAACTGGAGGGCACAATGTTTCGCCACCACCCACGTCGAGACAACAGGATTGAGCGTGAGCCGATAGAAGATGAGGATGTCACCATCACACATTTGGTGAGGTTCGTCGTCGCGCAGGAGGATGTACTCGATGATACCGTTCAGAAGTTGCAGAACGACCGCGGAGAAGTCAAGGATGTTAGGAAACAACTGCAGGAGACTCTGGGATACCTAGCTCACTCAATTCAGAGGGTTCGTGAGCTAGAGATAGCGCTGTATGGAGTTGACCCAGAGCCGGTGTTGGAGCTGCACGAGACAAATCCCGAGGAGCCACAGCCCGCGCCTGAGCCGCAGCTAGAGCCAGAGGAGGATGTCGCGTCGTCGACCACAGCTGTTGTTGGTCACGGTGATTGCTTCGCGCCGATGCCGCTGCACCCACCGAAAGGAGGCAGTGGAGGTTGGGTCGAGGATCAGGATTAGTAGTTGAGACTCCTTCGTCGAGTCACGTCTAAGAAAAAAGAGTCACCCTTAGAAGCGTTAGACTCCAGTGTTAGTTTAATTTGGGTTTTCATTGATTGCTGAGTGTGCAGTATGTGTTGCAAGGCCCTTAGGCATTGTGAGAAACCATACTAAGTTATCATTATTGAATAATTAATGAAGTGGATTTGAGTTATACCTTCCACCCCAGCATAAGTTTTCTCTATTACTTGTCTATGCTTGTTTCCCCATCGTCTCTAAAACTTAGGAGCAATCGACAGATGGTGAACACTCGCGGAAACCTTGGAGGCAACGGAAGTAGTTCTCGCCCAGCTGGGAACCCTAATGATGGAGCACCTGCACCCCAGCCAGCACCGCCAGCTGACATGCAGAACTTCGGAGCTTTTCTTGCTGCACAGACTCAGCTGATGCATGCTATGATGCAGCAGATGCAGCAAGTAACTGCTCAGGCCGCTGCCAATTAAGTTAATCAGGGATAGCGCCAGGGTTCAAGGTTGTCAGAGTTTATGAGGACTCATCCAGCCACCTATTCTGGAAACACCAACCCATTGGAGGCCGATGACTGGTTAAGGTCGATTGAAAGGAAGTTGCATATTACCCAATGTGTGGGAAATGAGAGAGTGCTCTATGCCTCTCATCAGTTGGAAGGGACCGCAGCAGAGTGGTGGGAGAACTTCTGCACCACGCGAGAGAACCCACAAGATATCAGGTGGGAAGAATTTACTGCTGCTTTTCGTCAGTATCATGTGCCTGAGGGAATAATGGACTTAAAGAAGGAAGAATTCAGGGCACTGAAGCAAGGTAATCAACCGGTGTTTGAATATCTCAATAAGTTAACCCAGCTCGCTCGCTACGCACCTAAAGATGTGGCGACAGATAAGGCTAGACAGTATCGCTTCATGAAGGGACTGAACTCAGCACTGCAGGTGGGACTGATCACCCACACCCTTCTAGACTTTCAGGAGCTTGTGAACAAGGCGCTCATCCTAGAGGACAAGCGCAAGGAACTGGATGAAAACTGGAAGTGCAGAATGCAACAGCAGGGATCACGCCAGCGAGCGCAGTAACGTCTGAGGGTTGCGCCGAATCAGTTTTTCAGATTCCAGCCGCAGAATGCAACAAGGACACCATCGCCAGCACCGAGACTCGTCAATCAGAATTATCAGACACCAGCTCCAGCCAGAAACGCCCGGCTGCGGCGGCCAGCGAACGCAGTGGCGTTGCTATACATGCAACGAGCCAGGGCACTTCTCCAACAACTGCCCCAAGAAAACAGCAGAAGTGACCCCAGTTCGCTTCAACTTAGGATCCACACCAGCCAGGATACCTGCACCAGGAGCAAACCGCAGGGCAGCACAGCCAGGAGCCGCACCTCAGACCGTGGTGAGAGGCCGAGTCAATCATGTGACCACGGATGCACTTCAGAATGCTATGGACGTCGTACTGGGTAAGTTACTTGTCAACTCAGTACCTGCAACAGTTTTGTTTGATTCTGGAGCTTCGCATTCATTTGTTTCTCGAGATTTTGTTTCGAAGAATGAAAGGGAGACTGTGTATCTTAAATGCATGCTTGTAGTTCAAACCCCTAGGTCAGAACTCCGATCTCAAGTAGGATATTCTGGGGTGAGAGTACTAATAGATGGGGTAGAGTTCCTAGCGAACCTTATTATATTAGGAACCCAGACCTTAGATGTCATATTGGGAATGGATTGGTTGTCCAAGCACAAGGCCGTGTTGGATTGTGGGCGAAGGATCATCTTAGTTGAGAGCCCATGTGGAAGAAAAGTGGAATTTCAAGCGATCGCCGTTCGAGATGAACATTTGATGGTCAACAGCGTGAAAGCAATCAGCATAGAGGATGCCTCCATGATGAATGAGTATTCTGATGTATTTCCTGAAGATTTACCTGGTATGCCGCCAGACAGGGACATAGAATTCGTGATTGAGCTAGTACCTGGAACAGCACCGATAGCAAAGAGGCCCTATCGGATGTCAACTGAAGAGTTGGTAGAGATGAAGCAGCTCAAGGAGTTGATGGAGAAAGGATTCATCAGACCGAGTTTGTCGCCATGGGGAGCACCAGTCCTGTTCGTCAAGAAGAAGGACAGAAGTTTCAGGATGTGCATAGACTACCGTGCACTCAATGAAGTCACCGTGAAGAACAAGTACCCGCTACCCAGGATCGATGACCTGTTTGACCAGTTGAGAGGAGTCAGAGTTTTCTCCAAGATTGATCTGAGGTCAGGGTATCACCAGCTGAAGATCCGATCAGAGGATATCCCGAAGACCTCATTTTCGTCGAGATACGGACACTGCGAGTTTACTGTTATGTCCTTCGGTCTGACGAATGCGCCAGCTTATTTCATGAACATGATGAACAAGATTTTCATGGAATATCTGGATAAGTTTGTCGTCGTGTTCATAGACGATATCCTAGTCTACTCCAAGACAAGAGAAGAGCACGCAGAACATCTGAGTCTAGTTTTCGAGAAGCTGAGGGAACAACAACTCTTCGCCAAGTTCAGTAATGTTATTGAGTTGTTATTGAGCAAAGTTATTGACTTATATATTATGGGCTTTTAGGGCTCATAATGCGCAGGGTTATGTTTTGAATAGGATTCAGTTGCAAAGCTGGTTATAATAGAATTACTTCTACATAATGAAACAGTCTAGTTTTAGGAAGTACTCTAAAGATGGTTCTATTGATACTAGTACTTATCGGTGGTATCTTAATCATTCTTTAAGTTATGGACAGCTAATCCTTAAGTTTGCGACTAACAGTGATATGCAATCATTCTTGCAGATTAATAGGGTCTTGACCTTAAGAATATTTCAATAGTAGGTCTATAGCATTTGGGTCATATTAGTTCATCTATTATGTGAAAACATATGTTAACTAAGAGCCAAAGTTACATTAAGTTTAATTTATACATGATAACCAACATGACTAGGGTTAAGTCTAATCATGTTTGTAGTATTAAACGGTCTTACAACATGGTTCAATATTAAGATTTCATAAAGAGGTCTAGGAACTTCTTCTATGTATTATAACTACTTAAATCTTCATGCATTGAGTAATAGTCTATTCATGGTTTGATTTAAACAAAGGTCAATCTAAAACAATACTTAAAGTCACTAATTATTAGAATATAAAAGATGCATGGTAAACCCTAAGTATTTTTGTAGAATCATGTTCTATATTGTCTAACTAGTATAACAAAACAAATTTCACATTATTTGGATGAAAAATAAACAAGTTATAGCAATTTGAATATCCTATACATTGAAATCAATCTTAAAAGGAAATTAACACAAACTAACTTCATATTCAAATCTAATTTCACAATCAGAGAGCTTATGACATAAGGATTCTAAAAAAATTGGTTCCATTCAATTTGGACAAGTTTTGCAAAAATTATTCATGCAACATATTCAAAACCTTCTCTTTAAATTCAAATTTTAATTTAAATTACTAAACAAATTTCAACTATTTTTGCATATTCTAAAACTAGATGATTTATCACGAATTTAGAAAGTTGTTTTACTGGATTTGGATTTGTAGATTAAAAGTTATGGACATTTTAATGCATTCGGTTTACTAAAATCCTGGAAAATAGGAAAATGCGCTTTCCTTAAGGGAAAACTTATTTTCTTTGTTTCGCGCGGGCTGGCTTTTGAATTGGCTCACGGTCACTGATAATCCGGCCGCGCCTGTCGGCGACTAGTGCCCGAGCGCACCTGCAGCAGCCAGCGGCTGACTTGTGGGGCCGAGTTGGCGGTGACTTGCGTTGCGCGCTGCGGCTGACATGCTCGGCCCACACGGCAGTGAGCCAATACAGAGCTCATGGTCGGCGATCTCGCCGGCGGCTCTTCGGCGACGTCGAAGAGGTTTGGCCGGCACCTACGGCTTTAGGAGACCGAGGCGAACCTAGGGGACCAACTAATTATGGGTGGTGTTTGGAGAATTTGCGCGCGCAACGGTGACTGGCGGCGGTCTACGGTGATCTACGGGGCGGAGGAGCTATAAATCACTTCGAGCCGAATGATCATTCGTATGAGCTTCAGGAGGTCCTAGAGACTCTATCCGTGCACTTGAATCGAAGAAAGAGTGGACGGGCAGTGTTCTCACCGAGCAGCGTTAATGGCGAAAGGGGTCGCACGGTGCGGCGGTTCCTCGGGACTTTTCGGGCTGGAAGAATGGGTGCACAAGGTTTGTAAGCATCTGAGAATGCTCCGTGATCAATGAATTGAAATTTCTCTCACCGTAGCTTAGGAATTGCAGGTTCTCTCACATAAGCTCGGTTTGGCACTAGGAGGCTTCAAGGAGGTAAGTGGGAACCGAAGAGATCGACTGGTGAGGATTCATAAGCTCCGGTTGCTAAGAAGTAGAGAGGAGACGGCACTGCCTTTGGGTGGAGTTTGATCAGTGGGTTCAAGTGGGTATGGCTGGTGGATTTAAGGGACACCAAGGCGGTTGCTCCAGTGTTTGGACACAGCAAGGAATGACGGTGCCGCAACCTAACTCGATGGACGCATGCACTGCTGTGGCGAGGTCAAATCACCGGAAGGGAAGAAGCTGGATGGGGCTCGGCTGGTCTTTGCAACTTGACTGAAGAAGCAGACGTTGGGAGGTGCTGTTTCACGGAAAAAGGACAGGGAATGATTTCTTGAATGCCCTGCTGTGAGAGGTATTGAGGTTTCCAACATACGTGGGTTCTTAATTGAGGCTATGCCCACTTGCATGACTAGTGAGAGGAGGATAAAACTATCTGAGGTCGGTTGCCTGAGTTCACGTCGTGGATGGATAATTAGGCCCTGTTTGTTTGCCTATGGATTATATAATCCAGCTTATATAAGTTAATGTGGGAAACAAACAGCCTAGATTATAATCTAGATTATATAATCCAAAGCATGAGATTATAATAATCTATAAGCAGCCATTAGGGTGCTTATATAATCTCAAACTAATAATCCAACACAGTAATAATTCAGAAAAACAAACAACCCACCGGCTTATTTAAAGGTAGCTTATATAATCCAGCTTATATAATCCAACACCAAAAAGCTGGATTATATAAGCTGGAGAAGGAAACAAACAGGGCCTTAGTGTGCATTTAAGTGCTGTGAAGTATTTGTCTTGGTTGCATGGTCAAAAGAACGACTGAATCCAACTGAGAATCAATCAAACAAGTGGTGGTAGCTTGGCTCTGTGATCTGCCGAAACATCAGGAAGAGGAGAAAAAGGAAGAGGAGAAAAAGCAGAGGAAAGGAGCAGCTTCGGCTAACTTCCTGTCGGTGACAGGAAATGGGTCTCAAGCAAAAGGCTGGGAATCAGCATGGTCGGCTGAGGAGAAGGCATGATGATGAGGGTTCTCATTAATGGCTGTCCCCACTTGGAAGTGATGCAAAGAACTCCTCAGTCTGCATGAGACAGCCCAAGTTGGGCACTTATCCGAAGGATCAGATCACTTCCAGAATTTTTGAGACTTTTTACTCAGTTACCTGGTCACGTTATCTACCTACTGTAAAAATTTGGGAGTGAAATTCGCAGTATTTATTTTATTAAAATTCTGACAATGAAGACTGTTCAGAAATTAAATTTTGGGAAAAGAATTAATTGAGGGACTAATTCAACTTATAAATTTTTGAAACTTTTACTAAAGGTGTGGATATATATCAGAGTTCTACCATAAAAATTTGCAGATCCAAATTCTTAGTATTTATTTTCTAAGAATTCTTTTACTACATTTTGCAGATTTTCAGCATTGGAAAGTTTAAATGAGAATAAATAGTAAATGCACTTAATAATTTTTGTAAATTTTTTTAGATAAGGGTAAGATAAGTTATCTCTCATGTTAAAAATTACAGGCGCTGTATAGGTCTAGGATTTCCTAAAAACTTCTGACATGGGTTGGTCAAGGATAGGTTTTACTATTTGAAATTGTCATTTCAATAATTAAATGTTTTCACATGATCTTTTGACTAACCAAGGATGATCTCTAGGGAATTCTAAGGTCAGGTAAGAACTTACTAGGGTAATTTCCATCTTTTACCATTTTACCATTTACAATTTCTCTTTTTCTCTCTTTTCTTAATTCCAATATTCATTTCTAATCAAGCAATAATTCACTAAATGCTCATAAAATCATGAAATGCAACAAGAAAAGGATTTCACATTTTAATATTTGATTTTAAACTTTTTATAAATTTGAAGATGTTACGGTGAGCGGCGTCTCGAGAGCTCCGCGAGCGCCGATTTGTTGGCGACGCAATCACGCAAGGACCTGAGGTGGAGGACACGGTGAGGTGAAGAAATGGAGGCTCATCTCTTCACCTCACTGCGATGCAGCGGTGACGATCGGATGGGAAAGGGACGAGCGTCGATTTGTCGGTGACGCAAGGACCTGAGGCGAAGGACGTGGTGAGGTGAAGAAACGGAGGCTCATTTCTCCACCTCACCGCGATGCAGCGGCGACGACTCGAGGGCTCTGCAAGCACCAATCCCATGACGCGTTACCGGCCGTCGATTGGAGACACGTTGAGGCGGATGGGTGGCGAGGCGAGAAGATCGACAGCATGGGAAAGGAGGGCCCGTTCGCAAATAGGGAGAGCGGCGAGGTTTTCTCTGCCGAAAGCGGTGACGTGGGCAGCGCGAAGATTCGCGGTTTGGTTCCTTATAGTGTATGTAATATGTGCTTCTTTGATTTGTGACACATGCATGTAGCTTTTGAGAAGGAGGCCGGGGACCGGGGTTTCAAAACACTTTTGTAAGAAAAAGAAGCTGCGGCCGTTTTGAGAAAACGGTCGTAGCTGTTCTATTTCTTGGCCATGTTTTCTTTAAAAAAGAAATTATATTTTTCAATATTTCATCTTTGTATTGTGTATTCTTCCAAAAATATGGGTCAACTTTGCTAAAACGAAATGGGATTTAATTAGGATGTTTTCTTAGATCATGAACAAACTCTCTAAACAAAAATCGGCTTAGACGTGTTTTCGGCGGTTTCTTGGACCCTTGCAGAGAACTTTGTGAAATTGTTGAAAAAACCTCTTTCAGCCTGCTATTTGTCTCTTGGTACAATGTGTTGCTGTCCTTCTCTGTTTACAAACTCTTAAGAGTACGGACAAGGAGAATACACACCATACACACTCTTTACTCAACCTATAGATACATGCATGCACATCCGGTACACACGCTAGTAATTTTTGAGGAAGTTTCACGGCTCAAAAGCGTGGACACACGCTTTCCTACTCTATACTCCCTCCAGTTTGATAATATCTGTCGTTTTAGACATAATCTCACATACTAAGAAATAAATAAATGCTTATAGCTTAGATGGTCTGTGCCCAGTTATCCCATCCTCCCTACGCATTTTGAAGCTTGGTTAAATGAATATTTAAATGTGAAAGTTACATGCATTGGTTCATCTCATGTGCGAGGCGTGCAAAACTCTCGTCTCCATGCAGCAATGCATAACTTGATTGTATGCAGCACGCGTGACAGAGTGGTGGTTTAAATGCAGCTGCATGCACGCATCTCCAACGACTAATATTCTCACACCCGTCTCAAAACGCTCCAGCGATAGATATTATCAAACTGGAGGGAGGACGTGTTTACTGTCAATAAATATGCACAACCGTTAATCTTCGAAATCAAACCTGGGTCGGTGAGAATAAACACCATCGTTTGGACCTCCAGGCCACTTGTCCATCCGTTGTTTATAGATCTTTAAAAGTATGTGGTTAAACGTACGCTATTTGACTCCGTCCATTATTTGATAATATTTTTTTAATTCTTAGACTGCTCTCATGAAAAATAATGTACTACCAGGAGATATTCGTGATGCTTTCCGAAATCTTATACTAGTTCTGAACCCAGAGATGGCGAGGGAAAAAAAACAAATAGAATTCTCTTTGTTTTTAATACTTGGAGGGGTCTCATGAAAATTAAAAAAAAACGAAGAGAAGCATGGCAGCAGGCCAAGCCGGCGTCCAAGCCCTCTCGTGATTGCCAAACGACACGACAAAGCTCGGGCGTTACTCTTGAGGAGCTTCATTTCATATTGTAGCCAGCGATTCCCGCGCTCGCCTTATTTTCTAGAACGCAACAAGAGCTAGCTACGTGTACTCTCACGCCTCCACAAACGCCGGCATTTTAATTTGAGAGAGAGAGAGAGGAGCGACATGGCCGGTGCGCTGCTGAGCTCTTCCACGGGGGCGTTGAGCTCCGTCATCGCCAAGCTCACGGACCTGCTCGGCGACGAGTTCGACAGGCTGATAAGAGGCGTGAAGGGCGAGATCCGGTTCCTGAGAGACGAGCTGAGCAGCATGGACGCTCTGCTGCGGAGGCTGGCTGACATGGAGGAAGATCAGATGGACGTGCAGACCAAGGAGTGGAGGAACAAGATGCGTGAGCTGGCCTACGACATTGAGGACGGCATCGACAGGTTCACGCACGGGCTTGCGCGCGACGACGACGCCACGGCTGGTCTCGTACGCAAGATGGTGCGCAAGATAGCGATGATGTGGGAGAGAAACCATTTACTCTTCTTTTAGTATTTGTATAACTTAAAAAGAAAGGTACAGAAGCATCTCTCACAGATTACGTAGGTGTGCGCACTTAGATTATGTACAACTAGCTAGAGCTGCGCGCTCCGCCACGCCGTGCGAAATTTGATCCAAAGTTTTTATGTCTAAAAAAAGGCAGGAATATCCGATTTTTTTTTGTTCGCTTGGATATTTCTTGGAAAAAAGACGCTAGGTAAGAACCGTCGACGAACCAGCGAAACAACGACCCTTTTTGGGAGAAAAAAAGAATAATACATGTTTCGAGAAATATTAGATCCCAAACCACAAAAAAAAGCTATAGACGCTGAGTTTAACACCCTATGCGGTCAATGGGCAATAATACATATCTTTAAAAATATTAGAGATAGAGCCGCAAAAGAAATTTTAGATACCGAGTTTAACACCCTATGCGCTTATTTTCCCGTGAAAAATAAGAAAAAAGGGGGAAAAACGGAGAAACGACGGACGAAAAACGAATTTCCATTTTTTTTGGGGGAAACAGCCAATGAAAACATTTTTTCCACGGTCTGGAGAAAAAACGGATCACGAAATTTTTTTTCCAGGCAAAATGGAGAAAGAAAACGGTCTCCCATATTTTTTTGGGGGGAAATAGGCACCGAAAACATTTTTCCTATGCTCCGGAGGAAAAACGGATCACGAAAACATTTTTTCCGGGCAAAACGGAGAAAGGGAACGGTTTTCCATTTTTTTTTTTGGAAAAACAGCCAACGAAAACATTTTTCCCATGCTCCGGAGAAAAAACGAATCACGAAAATATTTTTTTTCGGGTAAAATGGAGAAAGGAAACGGTCTCCCATTTTGGGGGGGGGGGGGGAATAGCCACCGAAAATATTTCCCCCATGCTCCGGAGGGAAAACGGATTACGAAAATATTTTTTGTGGGCAAAACGGAGAAAGGAAACGGTTTTCTATTTTTTTTTTGAAAAAACGGCCACAGAAAATATTTTTCGCATGCTCTGGAGAAAAAAGCGGATCCCGAAAACATTTTTTTCAGACAAAACGGAGAAAGGACCCGAACGTAAAGCGCGAGGACCTATTTGTTATAATTTTGAACCTGTTTGCTATTTTGAAAAATTAGAAAATGGCTCGCTCGCGATTCGTACTTAACGGGAGGTCCTCCATGCAAAACGGCAAACCAGGGACCTATACGCGAACCGGGAAAAATATTTTTCTCTCATATAAAATCGCGCAGGAACCTATTTGTAATTTAGAGAAAGTCGAGAGATTTTTTTAAAAAAATCGCAGGGATGAGGTAGCACCACGGTTGGGCTCCAAAGCCAGCCCTTGGGTTTACTATGTTGTGGCGGAACCGGTATTATTCACTGTAGAAAAAGATAGAACAGGCGAGGGAATAGTGCCCAGACGGAGTGCTGGTTCCAAAAGGAGGAGAGAAGCTCCGGGCCCAACCTGTCAGGTTCGTATAATATATTCCCCGCCATTCTAAATTACTAACTTTGAAATGCAGGAAAAATGCAATGCTGAAGTGTAGCATAATTAACCTTAATAAAGTGGTAGTAAATCAAGAAGTAAAAGACCGGAATGGTGATCAGAGAGGGGGTTGAATGATCTCAAAATAAAATTTCCCCACCTATTGGACAAATAGAATCAAACAAAACCCTTCTTGCAAAGTTCGAAAGCTCGGGAAGCAAAAATCAGCAAACTCAGCTAGTGCCGGGCTCAAGAACAAAGCACAGAAGCAGCACGAAGACCGAAAATGATGCAACTTTTATTCTATAGGTCCAAAGTGCATGAAACTTGGTAGATAACCTCTTAAGGATGTCAGGAACTTGTTCCAACAATCAATCACAAATATTTACATGAAAGTTCCGACCTTCAACCATTTGAAGAGGAATTGTACCAAAAACTAGCAAAAGTGCAAATCTGTGATCTAGGCTTACTCGTGGGATTTTGATGATCAAGACAAACTTGGATGCCTTCCCACAAGTCACAACAAGCTAGAAGTCATAAAGATATCCATTAAAGATCGATCAATCAAGAATTCATCACGAAGGTACAAAAAGATCGATTTTTCGCAAAAACTTGAACCACGATTGCCTAAAGGATTGGGATATAATCTAAGTGAAAACTTATCCAATCAATCTCCCATCCTTAGCAATAAAATCCAAAAGCAAGTAGAAGGAGGGAAGGCAAATCCAACTTGCCGAAATTAAATGCGAGAATGTAAATACTGAATTTAAATTGCGTAAAGTAAAGACATAATGTAGATGCAGAATTTAAATTCAGAAAGAGAATGGATCTTTGTATTTCTTGTAAAAGATTTTACAAAGCCTCACTTCATGTGGGCAAAGCTCAAAGGAGCAAACAAAATCTTCTCTCGGACTTCTCCTAAGGAAGGCTACCCCTATCCCTCTATTTATAGTGTTCTAGGATCAATTCCCACCCATGAATGTGTTGCTTCAATCCTAAGCTGGTATCCAAGAGCCAGGATTTAATCCTACACTTTCACTCATTGGGCTAACCCGAAACCCACTAACAACCGGATTTTGACCAACTAACTAACTTGACCGCTACTCCAACTCTAAAAAACCAATAACCCAATGGTTTTCTAGACCCTATAGCTCCAAGCCAGCACCCACAAGATTCCTTATCTCCTTGGACTGCACCCGCTTCGTCTCCGATCATCCTCCGGCGAACTTCCGACCAACTTGAACCTCCGGCCATCCCGTGCCTTTCTAGCCGTCCTCCGCCTCACCACGACCACCAAACGAAGCCCTACATCCACAAAGACAAGAAAACCCTTCTTGGTTCCACCACGAACCCAACGCATCAATTCGATCACGAAACGCGGTTAGAACGGCCTGGAACGGACCAAAACAATTCAACCGAGTACAAACACCATGTTTCCAATACAGCAGAAATCTTCTCGATTTTTTATGATTTTTATTATTGCTCAAATTAAAAAGTTATCAACATGGAAAAGATGCATCTCGAAATTCTCTACAACTTTCATGTAGAACACATAATTTTTTGAGCACGAGAAAACCTCCAAAAACATTAATTACTGCAAACTGTGAAAGTAGGTCCGACGCAAAAAGCAAGGTCCGGCGCAAGCGTGAAACCTCCGTTCCTTGGTCTGGCGCAAACGTGAAGACCTATGTTTCTTGGTCCAGTGTAAACATGAAACTCTCTGTTTCAAAACTCCCTTAGTCCGGTGTAAACACTTCACACCGGACCTAAGGTCCGCCGTAGCCTATCATGCCGGCACAAATCAAAACGCTTTCAATTTGGAATCCAGTTCAAGTCCAAACTCAAATCTAAGAAAACCTAGCTTAAATAAAGTCAAATACTCATTACTAACATGGATAGACCTCCACATGATCCTTCATAAGCAATGGATGGTTTTAATGAGGTTTGCTGCGATTAAAACTGTATGTTCTCACATACTCGCCAAAAGATCTACATATATAATATTCTCTGAACAAATTTCAACCCAGGACCAATTTACAAATTGTTAATTAGGTGAACTTAATTTAGCTCCCCAGCATAAAAACTGAAATTGCCAACCATAGCATTTGCAGCAACTCGGCCCTCTGGGAGAAGACCAGAGTTCCATTCTTACTAGCTATAGGTTAGGAGATTTGTTTGTGTGGATTTTTTACTACGATTTTTCCAAGATTTGAATCCGTAATCTGTGGGTTGTGAACCTTAACATGAGCACACTAACCAGTTGTCCCACTCTGAGAAAAAAGAAAATCAAATCTGAAATTTAGAACTTGGGGCTGGGTGATTCTCTAAAATGGAATAAATTCTCGCATCTATTCCTGGCTGAAGGATATGGCACAAAGTAAAGCTATTGGCATCAAACAGGAGTATGTCCGATGGCAGGAGGCAGAGGCAGCGGGCATAGCTAGCATTCTGTAAGATGTTGTGGTAGTACCGTAGTAGTAGTGGTAGTTTTGTCGGTAATTAGCGCTCTGATTCCTGGGGTGGTTTGGTGGTGCTGAGCACTACCTAGTAATTCACTGTAAAATTGTGGATTTGTTTCTATCTAACACAAAAGACGGCAAATCTCCTGCGTTTTTTTTAAAAGAATAGTACCAGATGCAGAGTTTTACTTCCTCTTAAATATGACAGTAGATCCCTTACTTTAGTCATGATAAGTTGTGCATTTGTACTACATGTTATTAGATTTTTTTTTGTAAAGTTACTGCAAACGACATAACATTTATTACAAATTAATAGTAAAAATACAAAACTTACAATTCTAATTACTAAATTACATAAAATTGATTAAATTCTAGAGGGACACTAGCCAACGGTATACCGTTGGAACGGTGTTCATGAGTTTCATTAGTTTCAGTGATTGGGTTCATGAGTTCCAGTGTTTAGTTTCATGAGTTTCAGGTTTCATCAGTTTTAGTGCTAAGTTTCATGAGTTTCGGTATAAAATTTTACGAGTTTCATGAGTTTCAGCGGTCTACCGTAGAATAGCATTTCTATAACTTCTATGCATGGATACATTGTAGTCGCACCATGCCAGTACATAAAATTTTGCAAAGGAGTACAATATACTTTATTCATACCGCTGCTTTCATTGTTATTATAATTACAATATGAAAAAAATACATGTAGGTACTTGATTGTCATCGACGATATTTGGAGCACGTCAACATGGGAACATGTGAAGTCTGCCTTACCTGACAATCACTATCAAAGTAGAATCATTACAACCACGCGCATGAAAGATGTGGCGGAATCATGTTGCTCTAGTTGTGGGCATCCGTATGAAATGAGACCTCTAGGTAGAGTTGACTCAGAATTGTTATTTGCTAAAAGAATTTTCTCTTCTCACGATGCCTGTCCTCGGGATTTGAGAGAAGTTTCAAACCAAATTCTGAAGAAATGTGGTGGCTTGCCATTAGCCATAATCAGTATAGCTAGTTTGTTAGCTAGCAAACATGCTACAGAGGAAGTGTGGGTGAAAATATGGAATTCTATTTCCTTTGCAGTCGAGAAAGATTCCTCGGTTGACAGAATTAAAAGGATATTGTTCCTTAGTTACTACGACCTTCCTCACTATCTAAAGACTTGCTTGTTATACATGAGTATCTTTCCGGAGGATCGGCTCATTCATGGAAGACATTTGGTATGGAGATGGATAGCTGAAGGATTTATTATTGCAAAAGACCGGAAATGCATGGAGGAGCTTGGAGAAAGCTACTTAAACGAACTTATCAACAGAAGCTTGATCCAAGCTGCAAAGATTAGGGTTGATGGCATAGTGAAAACCTGCAAAGTTCATGACATTGTACTCGACCTCATAATATCTCAGTCAACTGAAGAGAATTTTGTTACTATCTTAAATGGAAGCGAGTTTTGTAACAATTCTTCAAACAAGATTCGCCGGCTATCCCTCCCAGCTAACTGTTTAGGAGCTGTTGAGATGCCAAATGCCATGAAGAATGCATCTCATCTTCGATCACTCAATATTTTTGGTCATTTTCTCCTTGAGCCAGTCAAGCAAGTGCCTCACTTCATAAATTTTCAATTGTTGAGTGTTGGATATAGAAGGTAACAGACATTTTAAGAATTGCCATATTGAACATATGTAACACCCTAGTTTTCGCTTTCTAGAGAAAAACCTAATTTAAATAAGGTAAATTCAAAACTTGGAGTTTCTTTGGTGTTTATATTAACCTGGCATCCGTTTCCCTCCAAAATCGGGATTTAATTCCCCTCCGGTCGAAAAATCGATTTTCCAGTTCTCGCCGGTACCCGAAATTTCACCCGAGTTCAAAAATGCTCCAAAAATCCCCAAACCACTTCTAAAATGTTCCAAATATTCCAAAATGATTTTAGGGATCATTTCCCATATTTTTGGACCTCCGTTCCTATTTTATCTCGCGCGGCTTTTGTTTAATGCCTGCGATCCGCGCCCGATTATTTAATTCCACAAAAATCATCCAAATTCAACCAAACCAATTCCATTGAGTCCCAAATATTATAATATGGCTCTAAGAATTTTTCCGGAATTTTTAGGCCATTTTTCCTTATTGTTCTCTAGGACGAATTGTTTGCGTAAAGGAGAACCAATGAGGCGTCGCCACGTGGCAAGTGAATAGTGGAGCTTCTTCAACCTCCAGCCAAGGGAAGTTACAGAGAGCTCCATGTGAGGCATCAATGGCTAGGGTTCCACTCCAACCCTCATAACTCCGTCGTTTCAACTCCAAAACGCGAACGGCCGGTTGCATTGGATCCGCAACGACGAGCTCTTGCCATTCCCCACCTCGGTGAGCCATCAATCTCGCCGGAAACGGCCCCATTCAAGAAAAACCGATTTCCACTAAAATACCATTAACTCGGGCGTTACACCTCCAAACGCCGCACCACCACCTCCATTCACTCCGTATAAGAGTCTCGGTTCCGGTGGTGTATCCCTTTTTCCCTCTACTCCACTCGTGCGCCCGTGAGATCGAGAAAACCGAAGCCGTGTCACACTTTTTCGGTGTTCTTCAAGTTCATGCTTGTAGATTCTTCTCCGGTGAGCCATTCTTCATGCCACTTGGTTCTTTGTGACCGTGGATGAGTCTAGCTTCTAACCCAATCATCAATTTTAGGATTTCTCAACTGTGGGCGACGAATTTGGAGCTTTTGTGCATTCGGCCGAACCTCCGTTCTTCGTCGATTTCTCCGATTCCGGTGAGTTTTGGTTCAATCCCTTCCTCCTAGATGTCCCTAAGGATGTTATCTAGAGGTTCTAGGCTTTTGTTTGGATCAATTCCATGCGAAAATGGGGCAAAAATCCGGTTTTTGGAAGAAGAGGGGGGGCTCTGTAGCTTTGGGTCTGTTCTGGAACAAAATTCTCGCAAGTTACTGTAACAAATAGTAACTTTTCTCTTTTTCTTGATTTTCTATCATTTTCCAACTTCGAACGCTTATAACTTTTGCGTCCGAACTCCGATTGACTCCATTCAAATTTCTAAATTCATCTAAAATCAAGATCTACCTGCCAGTACTAATTTTATAATTTTTGGATTTTATTTATTTTCTTTTATTTATTTATTGCCTCGTTTTGCGCGTAGTCGACGCTTCCGCCGAGTCCGCCAGCCGCATGGGACTTCAGAAAGTTCAACCTTCTCGTTGTGACCGAGGCAAGTCTCCTTGACGCACGTTGATCCCATGATTTATAAATGTTTTACAATGTTTTGCAAATTGCATTGCTATTTATATAAATGATGATGTTACCGTTAGGCTGTTAGTTATACCTGTTGTTCATACCTCCTTGACATTTGTTATCCATGATTCGTTGGCACCCTAGTACAATACTCCGCCATAATAAATATTTTGATAAAATATTCTTTAAGTAGGGAGAGAGACTGTTTGGAATACCTTTTAGATGGAACAAAGGGTACAGAATGCAAGTTGGAGTTAGATTACTATTAGTGATGATGTGGGTGTAGTAGTTATGAAATTGATCCATGATTGGTGATTAGTTGAATTACTAAGGAGTTGGATTGTGATAGTGGTTCGCCATATAACATGTGTGGGTTCGGAGAATATTGGAAGATGTATGATATCCAGAGTAATAGTCGGTAGAAGTAAATAATATTGGGAGGCATACTTGTGGATCAAATAGAATAAGTGGTGAATTATATTTCGGTGGATTTTAACAAGAATACTATGTGATAATCATTTATGAAGATTGTGAATAATCCAGAATGTTTGGTGGTTTAGTGGATGATAATATTACGTATTCTTGGTGGATTAAAATGATGATTTAGAGGTGATAATGTGAAGGATTAAATACATGACGTTATGAAGTGCTATCGGTGGATTGTAGCCTAAATGATTAGAGTCGATATCGTGAAGTATTCTCGATGATTTAGTCAATGATATTATCAAATATACTCGATGGATTCAGTGAATAATATTGAGAATCGTACTCGGTGGTTTGGTAGATGATTTTGTGAAATATGGTGTTGCGATAACCATCTAGGTGGGATTATGAATAATGAGGATTGTATGTGATTTGTTTAGCCAACTTGGTGTCATTGTTTAGGAAACTGACTATAGGCAATGAATCCATGAAATCTTGGATTTGTAGAATCTTTCATGAAATATGCTCGGGATGAGATTATGAATTATTCTCGGTGGATCAAGTAGATTACAAGATTTAGCGATGTATAGATGATGGGTAACCCCTAAGAAGACTTATATTTTGAGGAGATTGTTTCATATACAATGATGTCAGTAGCTTAGCATGATTTTGGAGTTATGATGGCACATGGTATAGATTTTACTTGTTGGAGTACTAAATTGGATTGGATTATATAGTGCCATGATAATAATGGGGAGTCTTGGTGGTCTCGTGAATTTTGGAGATGATAGAACGGATTATCATAATTTTTATCAAACACTGAGTTTTGTATTTTTATAAAATAAACTATTGGTGGAATAGAATAGTACGGTAGAAATGCTTAGCCTCGCCATCGGTCAATATTCACCTATGGGTGGGACTTTCAATTATCTCTTAAAAACTTGTATTGGAAGTTATAGGCAAGGAGTATTGCCAATGGTTTACAAAATAAAAATAAAATGAAAAATGATTTCGACTTGGGCGGCATGGAATGTCGGGTGGAAGCGGACCAAGCCTTGGTTCTTTTGTGCAAGTACCGCCCCAAGTCAATTAAGGACCGACGCTTATGACTGTCTCCATTCTAAGCATTACCGTACAACCACATGTCAAAGTGGGCACGACCTGGCTGAATAATTTGTAGAAACCTAACTTAGACTCACCACTCGGTGGTTGTGTGAGAGCCGGAAAGAGGCATTGTTGTTGTTGTTGTTTTCCTCACACGGCGCAAGAGGGGGCTTCTGTACTGGGTGGAAAGAACCCTAACAGCGGTGAAACCTCGGCCAATGGAGTCGGATTAGGCGTATACATTGTAAAGGCCTTGTCATGATATCCCTGCCGGCACACCCAAGGAAGTGTGCTAATTGCATGGCATCAAGGGAATATCATGTCTTGTGGGTAAAGTTGTACACCTCTGCAGAGTTAAAACTATTCGAATAGCCGTGCCTACGGTCAAAGGCAAAGCTTGTTGAATGCTTTCATACTGGTAGACTTTGGGTTTTGATTTCAAGCTAAACAATGTTTCGTTTTGGGCTCCGGGAGTGGTTAGAACTCTCGGGTGTGCTTCTGGCGGCTAAAGCCAGGTAGGTGGAAAGAACCTGATTTTGTGAACCCTGGCGGACAGAGCCATATGATTGGATTGAACCTTGATCTTGTTGAGATGTGGCGGATAGAGCCTGTATATTAGTGAGTGGTGGTTAGAACCTTCACTACAATATTACATAATTCAATTATTAAAAAGAATTGCTCAAATATGCTTTGTGAAAATTATTAACAAGTATGATTTGATGAAACTTGGCTTTATGCAAAAGAACCATATTAAGCCATCCTTGGATAGCCTACATAATACATAATTTCCCAGACTTGTTGAGTACTTTATGTACTCACGTGCTACATTCTAATCCTATCTCAGAAGTGAAAGAAACTGTTCAAGATTTCCAACGACTAGGGCGCGTTCTCCACTCGATTGCCTGTGGGTATTTGGATGGGTCGCTTTGGTGTTTTCGTCTTCCGCTGCGGTTGTTCAAGTTGTTCAGCCTGTTCAGGCCGTAATGGTAAACCTTGACCATAAGGTCTTTGCTTTCATTTGGTATTATTCTTATTTAGTTATTTGTATTCGTGATATGGTTGTTGATTCATCACTTTTGACTGTGTGTACTAGCTACTGATCTGGGACTAGTACAGAAATACACAGAGGACTCCGGATAGCCGATCCGGGGCCTACAACATATTGGAAGTTTCTTTCTACTCAAGTACCTGAGAATTACTAGTACATCTATTAGTGAGCTTCCAGAACAAATCAAGAACCTGCTGTATCTAGAGATACTAGACCTGAGAGGAAACAACAAAATTAAAAGGTTACCAGCAACTATTGTTCAACTACATAAATTAGTGTGCCTTTTTGTCGATGAATATGTGATATTGCCTGATGGAATTGGAAATTTACAAACACTGGAGGAGCTATCAGAAATTAATCTCTGTATTGGATCTGTAAACTTCATCCAAGGGCTCGGTAGGCTGACCAAACTGAAGGCCATTGAGATTGTTTGGCACCCTCGTGACAAAGTTGGCGACGAGGAAGGCTACAAAAAAGCATCCGTCTTATCTCTCTCTAGGCTTGCCACATGCAGTCTCCGATCACTGCGTGTTCTGGGAATGCATGATTCTGATTATCTCCTAAATTCGTGGATGGATTCGTGCAGCTCCACACCACCTCTTCGAAGACTTGTCCTTGATTTCGATGGAATTTCTAGGATACCAAGTCAAATAAGATCACTCTTCAACCTCACCCGCTTAAGTATTTCATTCGTTCGAAAAGTTGGACAGGAAGATCTTCAGATTCTCACAAGTTTACCTGCTCTGCTCTCCCTCACTCTGAAGTTAACACCAAGCTTCCAGGAAAGCCTGACAATTGGCAGCCACGGATTCAGGCGCTTGGTGAAGTTCAACTTCCATAGTTGGGGCAGTGTGGTGTTTGAGCTAGGAGCAATGCTAAATCTGCAAAGACTGAAACTCCGGTTAAGTGCACGTTGCCAGATCAAGCAGGGTGGTCTAGTTTCTGGGATGCAGCATCTTTCAGGCCTCACGCATATCGCTGTCAGTCTGTACTGTTGGGGTGCCCTGGCTAAGGAGGTGGAAGGATTAGAGGACGACATCAGTATGGCGGCAAAAGTACTTCCTCTCCGTCCCACCTTTAAACTCCACAGAATTTGTGAATTTCAAAGGATGCGACCGAAGGTGTTGGAGGATGACAAAGAAGGATAGCACATCTTTCTCTAAAAACAGGAAGCATAGCATGCTGTGGATGCAATTCTTTCGTTTAATTGAAGCTACATGCAGTTATGGTAACCAGGAATAATTTCAGGTAATAAATGCAAATCTTTGTCCCCCAACACCTATATTAGTACCCTGAATTATTTCTTTCTTATGTTTATATGTTTTTATTTTATTTTTGGGTTACCGACGCAGAAGGAGCAAGGTGCTGTGGTGATGAATTCGTGAGCTATCTCAGTCCTTGCAGAGGTCTTGATTCATCATGCAAACATGCAAATCGTTTTTATATAGGAATGTATTCTAATATGCTTCTTTTTTGTCCTAGCTCTGTGTTAACAAAACTTTTCTTGTTTCAAAGCTTGCTCAAATTCTATAGTCCATATTGCTGTCCTTTTGAGTAACCAGATCATTTGTGTTTTGCTTCGAGTTATTTACCATAATGCGTATTCATATGTTCATATTCTCCAACCTTAGTGGAGACCGGAGAGTGGAGACACATTTGTGCTTTCTTTTCCTAGTCTTGTTGATATGTCTGGAGTCCGGAACAGCACAAGGGCTAAGAGACTCACGTACATACCCTTTGTCAAGCAGGTCTTGAACTTGGCGGTGTATTTCCTTAGTCTCTTCCGGGTTTGTTCTGTATGGCACACGATTGGGCAACGATGCTCCGGGGATGAGGTCAATTTGGTGCTCAATTCCTCGAATCGGTGGCAGCCCCGGTGGTACCTCTTTGGGGAACACGTCAATGTACTCCTGCAAAAGGTTAGTGACAGCAGGAGGCAAAAGAGAAGGCAGATCTTCAAATGAAAATAAGGCCTCTTTGCAAACGAGAGCATAACAAACAGTATCACTAACATGTAACTCGTACAAATCAGATTTAGTAGCAAGAAAGCACACACCCTTCAATTGAATCTCAGTCTTTTTGTCAGGCACAGGTGTAGATTGTTTTTTAAGGTGCGGTTTAAGGTCCTGCGCTACAAGTTGATTTTCGCTGTTGGTGTGGTCCAGATGTTTCTCTTTATTAGCCCTATCAATCTCATCTTTGAAAATAGCATCAGGAGACATTGGATGTAACACAATTTTCTTGTCTTTATGCACAAAGGAATATTGATTTGTTCTACCATGATGTAAACAATTTTTATCATATTGCCATGGTCTACCTAACAACATGGAACAAGCTTGCATAGATACGACATCGCAATCAACATAATCATGATAAGAACCTAAAACAAAATGAACTCTTACCAGACGGGTTACCTTGATCTTGCCGCTGTTGGTGAACCATTGGATGTGGTAGGGTTGAGGATGCGGTCTAGTGGAGAGTGCAAGTTTTTCTACCATGTCCTGGCTGGCGAGATTATTGCAACTTCCACCATCAATGATGATTCGAATTGCGCGTTCCTTAACGACGCCTTTAATATGAAACAAGTTGTGGCGCTGATTCTGTTCGCCACTGGCAATCTGGGCACTAAGTACTCGTTGGGAAATGATACTCAGGAATTGGTCGGCGTCACCCGCGCTGATGTGCTCTTCTTGAAGTTCGGCATTGGTATCATCCTCTGCATTGTCAGCGAGCAAAGCATATGTATCTTCATCAAGATCGCTTGCTGAATCGTACTCACCGTCTTCGCGAACTATGAGCACTCGTGTGTTTGGACAATCCTTCATGACATGACCAAAGCCCTTGCAGCGATGGCACTGAATATCTTTGGTTCGCCCTGTTGAAGCAACTGACGACGATGAACTCTTTGTAGGCGTTTGAGTGGTTCGTGTCGTCGGAAGGGATGTTCGTGGTGCAGAATTGGGTGTCGTCTTGTCGTTGGAGGGACTTGGTGAAATGGTACGACCTGACGGGGCAGCAGGGGTGTGTGGCGTCCATGAGGTAGTATGACCTGCAGAAAAATTAGTTTTGGCCCTCGCTTGTCGTCCCTGCACTTCACGTTCAGCTTTGCAATGCAAGATGGAATAAACGAGTCATCGAATTGTAATCCTTATAATCTAGAATGTCTTGGATTTCGCGATTTAAACCACCTAAGAAACGGGCCATAGATGCGTCCTCATTTTCAATTAAACCACAACGCAACATGCCAATTTGTAATTCTTGATAATATTCTTGTACTGAACTTTTACCTTGGCGTAAGCGTTGTAATTTATTAAGTAAATCTCTAGCATAATAGGAGGAAACAAATCTATGTCGCATGACCAACTTTAGGGCTTCCCAAGTGGTGGGTATGTTATTTGGATGAACACGGCAATGCTCTCTCCACCAAACAGAAGCAAAATCCGTAAACTCACTAGTAGCAGCCCTAACTCGCTTATCCTCAGGAAATTCATGGCATGCATACTTTTGATCAAGTAATAATTCCCAACTAAGGTAAGCATTTGAATCATATTTACCGTCAAATGTAGGTATAGTGATTTTCACCTTTGAAAACATGACATCACGATCACGTACCTCACGTCGTATGGGATCACGGCGCATACCTTGTTGATTGAATCGTAGTCGACGATGGTCACGGTAGTGGTCGAAGAAGTCATCCTCTGACTCCGTGGTGTGGTGTGCGTCGTTGTCACCATCTTGATCGTCCATCTCAACGCCCGGGGCTAAGGGAGCCCTAGATGTGCTATGTCAGGGCCCCAAGTTTCAAAATTCTGGGACATCCGGAGTATCCGGATCAACATCCGGAGTATCCGGACATGACCCGGAATGTCCGGACATATTGTCCGGAGTATCCGGATTAACCTGACCGAGCGCCTCAACCCGGAGTGTCCGGACCAAATGTCCGGAGTGTCCGGGTTAGTGCTACCGAGGACCCCAACCCGGAGTCTCCGGGTTGAGTGTCCGGAGAGTCCGGATTGTGCGGGGGTTTAGTATAAAAATCCCATTTCGTGGCTCCCCTCCATTCTTTCTCTTCCATGTTGTTTCCCCACTCCTTGGTGCTACTCCCCTCCACCCCGAGCTCCACTCCGGCGAGCCCCACCGGCCGGCGACCTCCCGTGGCTCCTCCCCGGCGGCTCCTCCATCCCGTGGAACTCCTCCTCTAGCCGGTGTCCTCCCTCTACCCGGCATTGTTCTCCTCCATCTTTGTGAGCACCCCCTCTTCCTATACCGTACTGTACGCCGTCTACTGTAGCGTATAGCACCGTATAGCAACAGGAAGCCTCGACACCGGAAATCTGAATCTAAAAATTCGATCGACGGGATCGAACCCTTAGCTTCGGACCCGGTGCCTGTACGCATCTGATACTGGATCCCTGGATCAGTAGCCCAGTATCACGTACAAACAGAATGAGTATCAATGCACAAAATGATAAACTAATTTAATTTACATAACTGGGTGTAAATCTTGTACTAGTGTATTACAGAATCCAAAAGAAGTAAAGCGACAGCGGAAACAAAAGAAAGACAACCAGTACTGGCCCGACCACCCCACAAAGCATCGATCGAGGGAAGACCTCTGGCCGCAACACTCGCAGAATCGGGGCTCGCGACATCCGTGACATCATCACGTAAACATCCTCTCGAGGAAAAAGGGTTAGCGAAGAACGGTGAGTACCCGGAGGTACTCGCACGACTTTAGTGTACGGAAGTATAAATACAGGCAGGCTGATTCAACAGGATAAAGCTTCTACACTGGGTTAATTGCAGAAAGCTGGATTTAAAACAGTTCATCGAAAAGTAATACATAATTTGAAAGACAATAGCTTTGAATAAAACATATTTACAAAGATATGTAACAATCGAGCTCCACAGCTGCCACCATCCATGGTCGCAGCTGGGATACGAATCGACATCCATACATATTCATAAATCCTCCAAGTATCATATCCACATATCCATAAATCCATCAAGTACCATATTCAACCACATACTTTATATCGACTCCGAAATAACTTTTCATTTTCAAAACCAAACCAAACTTCTATACTTGATATGATTAAAGAAGATTTGCTCATAACCGTGAGCACGGCTAATCGATTAGAATTTTTTGATACTCTGCAGAGTTTGCACTTTACCCAAACACAACTCGGACTTGCATTCCTGTCACCAGGAGACACGCGATACACGAGGTACCCGATATACAAGAATGATCTGCTCGTTCCCATCGTTGAGGTTATAGCCACACCCCAAAGACCGGCGACGATAAACCCACTACTATGGCGATAAGAGGCCAACCACCACTCGGCGCCACGGAATATCCATCGTGACGACGGCGAGTTTTTGCCGCGCATTATCCCATAGCAAGGCGTACACCGTTGTATCAATCAAACATGAATCGAGCGATTCCTCGCTGCATAAGTACAAGCGCACTCACGAAGGTGCATACGGCGGGTCGTGAGGACACACACACCGCGCTTGATCGCTCAACACGGAAAAGGTCCACACTTCGCCTACCAACAGGCATGGCTATCCCCTCACACTTCAGGTACTAAAACAGGCTGCCCCATCCCAGCATTGCGCGGTTGCACGGTGTTCATTCAAAAACCGTCACAAATTCGGTCCTTATATTTTTGCCTAGTGACTCAAGCGGGGAACTCCACTTAACTCGCCAACCAATCGCCACCATGTTTAACTAGCACATATTATACCTCCCGCCAAGTCTAATTACCAATTAGACACTTCACATTTGTATCAATTTACCTTTACAATTCACATTTCCAAAACCTTTCCAAAACCAATTACAATTATCATAATTTTGAGCATTTGGTAAAGACTGACTTTGCTCATCTCTATTGCAGTGTCTAAGCATATGCAATTACTAAATCGTTTATACCCAAGTGACATTTTATTAAATTGTCTAACCCTACTAGGGTTATCAATGATCTCGGGGAATTAAATTGAGGAAAACCACCAAATCAGGGTATATCTACCATTCCCACAAACTAGCAATTTACTGAATATAAACAATGCATATAGTTTGAGAAATCAAAGTAAACACCGTAAAATATAGGATTCAGAATGGTCAAAGGAGGTGCTTGCCTGTCTGCTGCTGCTCTGATGGATCTGGGACAAACTCAGGATTGTTCGATGCGACTCCGGACTCACTCGCCTCTAATCGAATAAAAACATCAAAAACAGCGAACAGAGAAATAATTTAGCAAAGAGTGACTTTAGAAGCATAAACACCAACTTAACATCAAATAGAACTCATCTAGACACTAAGAAAGCAAAAGCGAAACAAGCGAGAAAAATGGCGAAATCGCGATTCGAAACGGCGATTTCGGCGAATTTCTCGCCAACTTGAACAAAATGCGTAAAATAATTTAAAATTCAACTAAATTTTGTTAAACACCTAGAATTAGGTATAATACACCTAATGGAACTTACGGGAACTCGTTTGGATTTAAAACGAACAAACGGAAGCCAAAACAGTGAAAATCAATACACAAAATGCTGAAAAATCAGAAAAAAGAAAAATGGCACTATTCACCGTAAGGCATGAGCCACTTCTGTCCAGAATCCATTCGATCGACTTGCGATCGATCCCAGCGACTCCACTAGGTACTTTAGGATGTCTAGGACCTATCTGGACCTTGCCCCATGAAAATTCACTTAATTTGCATCGAAATCCGATCGAAAGCGCAAATTAAGCCGAGGTTTACGCCTCGCCAAGACAGGGTCCGAAAACGGCTCAAACTCGATTCCACTTGCGCGAGGAGCACGTTTTTGACTTTACTAAGTCTAAATGACCCTAAATGACTCATTCCGACAGCTAACTGGCGAAGAAACCCTTAAATGTGGAATATGGCCAAAATGGCTATTTTGCTCGAAAACGAGCAATCTCGCCCAAAAGGGCCGTTTTGAGCTGAAATGCCGCGAGACATGTTTTAAGCCCTCGGCTAGTTGCTTAGGGATACTTACGACCTATCGGAGCTATTCCCCAGCATAGATGACTTAATCTTCTCTGACTTTTGATCAATTGCCCGCTTAACTCCGGTAATTACCCGAGAAACGGCAAAAGCCCGAAAAGTGACTTGAATGCGATCCAAAGCACGCGGAAAGCATGCTATCGACCTTAGTGACCTTAAACGAAGTTAAAGGAAGCGAAAACGCTCTAATTGGCTTTGATCACTATGACGATTAAAATAAAATGGAAGCTAGGAAAATGCAAATCTAGCTCTTCTGAGCTCATCTGCAAGCACCAGGAGGGCTAGTAGCGCTGTCCATGCATGCTGCAGGTCCTAGGTATCTTATAAAAATAATTGGGACCTAGAGTAATAAAATAAAATGCGGGCTATCAAAACGCAAATCCAACGATTCTGATAATCCTTTTAGCATCTAAGAAGACTAACGGTATACTTATTACATGCCCTGGAGGTCTAGCATTTTGCAAAAATACTAGTGACCTAGAGCTGACAAGTGCTAGCAGGTTTTGCTTAATGCGATTCGATTCTTCTGATCGCGATTAATGCTATCAGAAGAGATAATGGAACTGTCGAATTATGTTTCGGACTTCTAGAATTTTGTAAAAACAATTAATGCCTAAAGGAATAAAATAAATTTCGGCTAGGAAGAATTGAATTCCGATTCTTCTGATAGCGGCTCCAGCTACCAGAAGTGCTAACAAAAAAAACTACCCATGCTTTGCTCCACTAGAACTCCGACAAATCGAAAACCTAGCGATAGTTTGCTAGATTTCGAAGATGGCCAAAAGCTAGGTCAACAGTAGAGTTAAATGGACCTAACGACAGCCTGAGTCCAATTTCTAAAGCCAAATTACCATGCGATGCTCCGAACACATGGCACCTGGACATGACCTAGGCTAGGGTTTGAGGGACATGATGAAATGCGGAGCTACAGGAGGGGAAACTCGTAGCTACGCGACGAGGGACGTCCCGGGAGCCGAGAAATCAAGTCAGATCGCAAAAGCACCACGGGAACTCCAAGAGACATCGATGAATCTCGATGGAATACTCACTTGAAGGGGTTGAGAAGATGGGGAACGCGATGAGGACGCCGATTC
The DNA here is from genome assembly GCA_036346355.1 of Rhipidocladum racemiflorum. Taxonomy (NCBI): domain Eukaryota; kingdom Viridiplantae; phylum Streptophyta; class Magnoliopsida; order Poales; family Poaceae; genus Rhipidocladum; species Rhipidocladum racemiflorum. The sequence continues at coordinate 73,970,234 of CM070571.1, forward strand.
CTGCCTCCGGATCGATTCGTCGGTCGGATCGCCTCCAATCCGCGGATTTGGGTGTTCTTCTTCTTCTCTTTCTCCTTCTCCTTGCTCAAGACGTGTGGGAGGTGGGGAAATGAGGAAGTGGCTGGTTGGAGGCTTGGAGATGGCTTAAAACACATGTGGGCACTATGCACTTATGGAGGGCATTTTGGTCAAGTGGCGACTTTTGAAGATTAAACCTTCCAAAGTTGATTTTTATCGATTCTAAGATATTTAGGAAGGTTTTTAGGTCAATTAAACACTTTTCCAACTCAATTTGCAATTAATTAAGTCGGGCGGTTAAACGTGACCACGATCAAAGTTCACGAGCTCCGATTAAATAGATCCCTAACTCCTTTTGAAGATTTTTAAGTTCCCCAGTAAACTAGGTAATTTGTACTTCAAAAGGACAGAGGAGTGAGTATTTGGATCAAAGGCTAAGACATTATGGCAAGAGCTCGAAAACTGAATTCAATCACCGAAAACACTTGTCGGCGATTAAATGGGAAATTGATTTTGAGCGAAGTTAATTAAGTTGAAGGGTTCTTTTTGATCCCATTTAAGTATATACAGCTCAAATTGCAGAAGTACACATGGACAGTGTATTATTGAACAGTGTTTGAGTACAAATGTACAGTGACTCGAGTATAGAAATACTCGGGATATTACAATCTTCCTTGGAGGTAGGCCTTTCTCTTGGGGGTTGATTCGTGGGTTTCTTGGGTTCTAAGGCCATCCATGGTGGGTTTAGGGTGTAGGTTCGGATTTGGGAGTTTGGAATTGAATCTTGAGCTCTAGGGTTTTGGGTGTAGTGATTCTAGGGTTGGTTTGGGGCTTGGATTGATGAATATGGGTACTAGTGAGGTAGATCGGGTAGTGGTAATGCCAATCCAAGGGTCGATTAGAGTTGGCTTGTGGTTTTGTGGTTGGGTGTCGTTTTCGCGAGGTTTAGCTAGCTTGAAGTTCCCTCGGCCTTGCCGCGTGTAGGAATGTCATAGATCGGGTCCCCGCGGTGCCATAGGACTTGGCGGCACCTCGATCCGTCGAGTCTTTGGGTAAAAACTCGCCAGGTCCGGAGTGTCCGGACAGGCATCCTGGAGTGTCCGGCCTATCCGGACTGTCCGGATGAAATACCCGGACTGTCCGGGTTACCCTGGTCTGTTCGGTTGGGGGTGTTGCAAATTGTGGTATTTTTGTTGTTTCTTTCGCATGGCATGCATTTCATTGTGCATTGTATTCGTGTAGAGAACGATCCCGCGGGGCTTGACGCCGCGGCGACTGAGGGTACTACCGGAGAGCCGGTTATCGCCGATCCGCAAGCAGAAGATCAAGGCAAGCACCTAAGCATTTTGAACCATAATTATAATCTATTTTTGTGAATTAACTGCTTATTGTTCGATTAAGTGATGCATTAGGAATTGAAATGTGGGATAGGCTAGATCCTATTTGTTGCATGTACCCTGTTCATTGTAACTCGTAAACACCTCCTTTGGAGCTAGATTATGGGTACTATTGGTGTCGTGCTTAGTATGCTTAGAAGTCGGGTTTGGGCCAAGTGGTGGAAGGTTCCACCGCTTGAGATTGGTGTACTTTACAAAGTGTTGGGTTGCAATGGGTTGTCTGTGAGATATGGAAATGATGAAAATTGAGACCGGGCGAGAGGGTTGGATCACTTGGGTAAGGAGACCCAAGTGTGGTAGTCTTGTCCGTGCCGATTAAGGACCGATCGGGTGTAACGTGGCTAAAGCACCTTTTTGGTTGATCGCATGCCTGATTATGGTACGGTAAGCCGCTCTTTCATCGCATGCCGTTCGATGGGCCATGCCCTCATGTGGTTGGACGTGGTTGAGGGCGGGGCCTAGGCCGGCTCTCGGGCTCCAAGCCAGGCTTGGGGCTGCTCGAGGGGGTGCTAGGTTTCCGGACTGCATGAAGATGCCCCAACGAATTGGTATGGATGGGAGGGGGTTGACATGAGGCTCCTTCGTGACACATGTCGTGTGATCAATGCTTCCCTGCAGGGTTAATAAAGCGATTCGAATTGCCGTGCTCTCGGATATGAGCAAGCTTGGTCAGATGTTACTCAACGTAGTAAGAACTTGAATAGAAGTTCGCCTTTGGGCTTGAGCTTGAATTAAATGTGGTTAACTGTCGAGGTGGTTAAATGTTAACTTCACATTGGAGGTAGGTGCAGTAACAACCGCATTAAAAATTGTGATTTGAGTAGTTCAGGTAACTAAACAACAAATGTTAAGCATTTTGCAACTGTTCTACCTTCGGCTTATTCCTTGCTACATCCAAATGCATAATCCTTTGGAGTCGGTCGTATATGGACCACGGGTAAGACTTGCGAGTACCTTTTGTACTCAGGCTTCTGCTTTGTGGTTTGCAGGTGAGGATCCAGCGGGGTGTGAGTTTTGCCCCTACTGCCTATCGGTGACCGGGCGGGGCACCGAGTAGAGGCCACCTGCGAGTGTGCGCCCCGAGGTGTTAGGGCATGTCACTTCCGGGGTGTTTTACTTTTGTTGTATAGGATAGTGGACGGTACTTTTGTGAACAGTTGCTACCTTTATTTCTGTAATGGAACTCGTCTGCTTTTTGTTGGTCATTGTTGTTGGTTGTTTTTGTTGGGCCTCTTTGTGCCGTGTGGTGTGTTTGTTTGCTTCCGCGTTTTTGCGTCTCTGGTAGTGAGCTTGGGGGCTCGATGCCCCTTTGTGCGAATTGAATGTTGATATGGCATTGGGAACCGGTATGTGGGGATCCTGGGCGAGTTTCGGATCGCATACCGGGGGAATACCGGGGTTGTTGTCGAGTCGTTTGGATGTTTGTAGAGTTGTCTCGTTTGGGCTTGGATATTATCATCGGGATCACCTCCGGTGGTCTGTTGCTAGGATCCAAATCCGACGGGAGCGACTGTTCATCCAACAACTCGAGGACGATCTGGGCGGCTCCTCTCATGCTAGCGAGGTGTATTGAAGCAATCGACGTAGCGGGGCCATGCTGCATGGGTGGAACAGTCTTGGGCGCCCGTAACGCGCCTGTGTTGCTGCGAGGTGGATGACCGGGAACACCAGGGGCAGCAGCTGCAAGCACATCAAGTCTAGACAAAATATTAGCTAAAGCAGTGTTAGTAACTCCTTGCGCGGTCTCAATGGATCGGAGCCGATCTTCTTGGAGTGACATGCGCTCATTAGTGAGTCGTACATCCTCACTAAGTCCCTCGGTAGTGGTCTTTGTTATCCGCGCAAAGTGTGCAACGATGCCCTTCGTGCGGGGAGATTGATGCAGAGAACTTTCATCACCTGACATGGTTAGTATAAGAACAGCAAAATACCAGCAAGTATGAGGTTCCTATCGACTAGGGAGGTGGCTATGATTTACTCAATACTCACTGTTTTACCAAAAGCTCTTGTATGTTCTTACCAAACCAACAGAGATGACGTGCTACCTAGAGTGTGAAACCCGAAGAGGTGAAGTTGAGCGATTGCCAGGTGTCACAACGCTGTTCGTGGTAGTAATATGTGTAGCTTGGAAGGGTTAAAATATGTAGCATGGATTAGCTTTTTCCCACTGAACTGAAGTAAGCTGAAAAGTCGTTCAAAATCAGTACAGTGCTGGTCCTAGGCTAGACCGTACTAGAGACGCGAGCCTAAACACCAACGATGCCACCGAACAAAAAACAAGTGGCCGCAGAGGAACAAGAGAGGTCCGAACAATGAGATGAAAAACAGCACGAAAAATTCGCGTAAGATGGGGATTGTCTTAAAAGAGCAGAAACCACCTAAAAATAGGTTTGGGACAATAAAATTTCCGGAGCGGTTCCAGACTTTGTTTTTTTGGGTCCGACCCGACCTCTTCTCTGTCTGGAACCGAAGCCGAACTAGCTGGCTGACTCTTTGATCTGTTTAAACCGAAACAAACTCTCGTGCTACAAAGGAAACCGAAATAGAAAAGGAACACTCTAGCGCTAAACAGGAAACCGAGCGCTATAAAAGGAGTCTATTCGGTATTATAGATTGCTGCTGCTCTTTCTTGTTCTGATTCAAACCGAGCGAAGGAAAGTGGGTTTTATATGGATATATGTGGAGCACAACTTGGAAACCGATCTAGCCTGGAGAGCACGTGTGCCGCACGGTGTTGTTTTCTTTTGGGACGGCAGTATAGATTTGTGAAAACACGACTCTGCGAAAAAGTGACTAGAACTCGAAACTCTAAAGATCAAAACGCTAAGACCAGCAAGCACATAATTATGTAACCGACAATTCAACAAACCAAGAACAAGTAGTTAAAGCGGGGCACAAATTGTCTTGGTTAAAGAGGAAATCCTACAATAGCAAAACTATGGTGGCTGTTTTCTGACTTTAGGTAATAAACAAAAAGCTAAAGAACTCTCACCGAGCAACCTAGAGAATCTGATACCACTTGATATGTCTGGAGTGCCCGATCTTTCGGTGGAGTGATAACTATCGATTGTTGTTGGAGAAGACTCTCACGATCCGACTACGCACGAACAAGTCGATGGCGCCTTAGCAATCGCTGAACCTACTCCGCGTGGTTATTGATCCTGCTAGGTAGCCGAGATCAACCTGAACACGAAGTTCAATTCTTGTTGGTAATCGAAGAACAAACAAGAACAAGTAAAACAATCTGAAGTATGAGAGATAGTGGAGACAAATTGGGATTCTATTAATGTCTTCACAAGGTGGCTATCTAGCACAACTTGAAGAAGAAAGTTTGCACACGGCTAAACTCAATCAACAAAATCTGCGTTCTCAGGGAGGGACGGGCAGGAGTATATAAAGAGGAGAAGTGGAGGGTTGAGGGGAGGCGCCCATATGGCAGCCAAGGGAGAGGGCGCACATGCAGCCCAACACAGGAGGAAAATCCGCCCCTCCTTTCCTTCTTAACAAAGCTTCCTAAAATACAAAAGGAAAGAAATAAACGAGACTTTTCATGGCGCCTTGATCTGATTTCGGGCTTCCAAAAAGAAAGGAAACTCCTTCATCCTTTCCTTCTTGGTAGTATTTCTCATATGCTCGTTTTCCTCTTTGACTTTGTCTTCTGTATCCAGCGCATATGATGACCGAGCTTGATCTTCTCCTTGGTTCCTAAGAACAATGAAATCATCACAAGAATTAAATAGCAATCCATTCTGTGAATTAATCGTATACAAACTTAGAAACGAGTTGACCTGATAATTGAGATGACGTCTTTGGCACGAGTAATTGGTCCTTGCACAGATGGCTTATTTGTGTTCATGGAAGAGATGTCCTCATCACTTGTAGGTTGCAGGCCCCACCAATTTTGGTACAAAATATCAACAATAGATTCTATGTGCATCAGTACTAGTCCCATAATCAGTGGCTAATAGGCACATTTACAAAGTTGGAATTGTTAAGGATATATTATCTCTTATAGTTATATATAAGTTCCTGTTATAGATAAAGTCCTATTCATAACATGGTATCAGAGCTCTAGGTTTTTTTTTTCCCTAGCTTCTTCCGCTGTTTTAGATCTATTCCGCTGCCCCGGGAGGAGGAGACTCCCGGGGCGGCACCCGCACGGCACATCGCCGCCATCCGCCGCATCTTCACGCGAGACGTCGTGTCGTGTTTCGCCGAACCTCGCTGCCATCTTCACGGGAGCCATCGACGCCATCTTCCGCCGATCCAGCTGACGCGCGCCTCTCAGCGCCTGCTCCGGTTGTCTCCTCGGCCGACGGCTGTCGACGTACCTGTCACGGTATCTGGACTACGCCGGCCCCGTCTTGCTGCACACCACCACGCTTCCACGACCAACGCCTCGGCTTCCGCGTCATCACCGCGCGCCGTTGCTTCCAATGCCTCGGCTTCCACGCCGGTGCTTCTTCTTGGACGCTGACCGACAGATCGGCTTCCGACGCCGTCACCTGTGGTCAGTCACCAGCGCGATCGCCCGCTGCTCCGACGCTTCGTCGTCTAGATCCGCGCCATCGCCGTCCTTCGGATCTGCGCCGTCCTTCCCGGCTATCCACCGCCGACCACCGACGGCCTGTCCCATTGGCTTCCCCGACTACGTCCCATCGCCGGCCCGCGACGCACTCCGGCCAGCTAGCCGGCTCTTGTGCCGTCCGGCCGGGCTCTGCTCTGGGCCGGGTCGCTCCGACCACCTACGTCGTCAGCCGAGCTGACCGACCGGCTCACCTTTCGTCTTCCTTTGTACCAGTGCCACGCCGCCTCGCTGTCGTACGTGAAGAGTGAGGAACAGAGAGGGAGCCAGGCTTTGGCTTGAAGACTGAAGTTCACGGGTGTTTGGCTTGAAGATCGAAGTTCACGCCTTTGGCTTGACTCACGTCCGAGAAAGCATAAGTCTGTACGTGAAGACTAGTTTTCAAGCTCAACCATTCACGTGTGGAGACAAGCTCTCTAAAAGAAAAAAAAATGTAGTCGTCTTACAGGATCTTCTTTGGGAACCATTTTCGTTCCTCGCTGCCCAGTTCGGTCGGCTCGGCTTCGGTTCATCTTGGCTTTCGTTGGCTCGATGGCTTTCGGGCTACTGCTTTTATTTTCTTTAGTCTTCCGTTGCGTCCATCCAAGTCTTTAGCATCTAGATTCTGTCGTCGCTCAGCTCTTTTACCGGCTTGGCTCATTCTGTCAACTCTTATTACGTCGATTCGGCTTCGTTTTGTCGGCATCGTCGGTTCTTCTTCATCGACTTGTACAGTCGGCTCTTCTTCGTCGACTCGGCCCTACCTTCAACTTCCGTTTGTCGATTTGGCTTCATCGTCGACTTTTCTTCGTCGACTCAGCCCTACCTTCGACTTCGGTTTGTCGATTTGGCTTCATCGTCGACTTTTCTTCGTCGACTCGGCCCTACCTTCGACTTCGGTTTGTCGATTTGGCTTCTTCGTCGACTCGGCCCTACATTCGACTTCGGTTCGTCGATTTGGCTTCTTCGTCGACTTTTCATCATCGACTGGGTTCTTCGTTGGCTGTTCTTCGTCAGCTCGATGTTTCAAGAGTTACATGCTACGATGGCTTCTTCAGGACTATGACTTTGGATTTTTCCTATTTTAGTTCATTCCTTCCAAATGCAATGCTATTGCATACGCCTTGCATTTGTGGGGGGGTGTTAAGGATATATTATCTCTTATAGTTATAGATAAGTTCCTGTTATAGATAAAGTCCTATTCATAACAGGAATCACATCTATACGCAATATATTACATATAATAGTGAAAGCATTTACACAATATGACCTATAAAGTCATGTCGGAGTACAGCGGAAAAACCAAAATCTTGTAGTGTGCCACATAACCCTCGGGCAGCTGACAAGGTGTAAACCCTGTGCTCTCCCTCTCACTGAATTTGACACCAAGCTTCCAGGAAAGCCTGGCAATTGGCAACCACGGATTCAGACGCTTGGTGAAGTTCAACTTCCATAGTTGGGGCAGTGTGGTGTTTGAGCTAGGAGCAATGCTAAATCTGCAAAGACTGAAACTCCAGTTAAGTGCACGTGTGCCAGATCAAGCAGGGTGGTCTAGTTTCTGGGATGCAGCATCTTTCAGGCCTCACGCATATCGTTGTCAGTATGGCTAAGGAGGTGGAAGGATTAGAGGACGACATCAGTATGGCGGCAAAAGTACTTCCTCTCCGTCCCACCTTTAAACTCCACGTAATTTGTGAATTTCAAAGGATGCGACCGAAGGTGTTGGAGGATGACAAAGAAGGATAACACATATTTCTCTAAAAACAGGAAACATAGCATGCTGTGGATGCAATTCTTTCGTTAAATTGAAGCTACATGCAGTTATGGTAGTCAGGAATAATTTCAGGTAATAAATGCAAACATGTAGATCGTTTATATGTGACACCAACACCTAAATTAGTTTCCCAAATTATTAATTTCGTATGTTTATATGTTTTTATTTTATTTTTAGGTCACCGACTCAGAACGATCAAGGTGCTGTGGGGATGAATTTGTGAGCTGCCTTAGTCCTTGCAGAGGTCCTGAATAATCATGCAAACATGTAAATCATTTTTATATAGGAATATACTCTATACATGCTTCTTTTTTGTCCTAGCTTTGTGTTAACAAAAGCTTTCTTGTTTCAAAGCTTGCTCAAATTCTAGAGTCCATATTGCTGTCCTTTTGAGTGACTAGATCATATGTGTTTTGCTTTGAGTTATTTACCACAATGCGTATTCATATTTTCCAGCCTTTGTGGAGAGTGGAGACACATTTGCATTTTCTTTTCCTAGTTCTTTCAGACTTTGAATCCTGTAGGTTGCCCTGTTTCAATTCTGGCATCAGCCCTCCAAGCATGTTTCTTCTCAATTTGTAAATAAACTCTTTTTTCCTTCTTCTACTCAAAGTAAATTATTGGTCAAGGAAAGGCTAGCGAACGGCGTAATAGACAGTAAGAAGAGCAAGCATTATTCTCTACCTCGCTTCATTCCATCTCATGATCATCCGGCTTCATCATTAATGATATCTTTTTTGGATCTCGAGTATGGGGTGGTTGGGATGGATGCCTACTCCGCCCCTGATGTCTCCCTCCCGTGCCTCCACCTCGTCAGCCACGGCACGAACACAGTCGATGTCAACGGTGATATGGTGATATGTTTGAGGCCTGCAAGATACTGCAACCCAAAAACTTTGCCGCCACGATATCGGCACCGTGCCCTCAAGTCCAATTTCAGCCTTTGGAGCTTTGGCATGGATGCTGGCTCGAACATCAACCCTGCCACATCCGCACCAACAAAATTGAACTTCACCAAACGCTTGAATCCTTGGCTGCCGATGACCCGCCTTGGGTAAGAGAGAGCAGCATAACTTAACCGCAGGGTAAGAGAGAGCAGCATGGGTAGACTTGCGAGAATCACTACTACAGAATGACACATTACTATCGCTTCATCTGTGTCGGTTCTAAACTTTTGACTTCAGAACCGATTGTGATAAGCATATTCCATTTGGAAATCTTGATAACAGGTTATCACAATCGGTTCTGAGAGAGAACCGATTGTGATACGATAATAATCCCAATCGGTTCTAGATAAGAACCGATTGTGATAATAATTTTTTTATCACAATCGGTTTTTATCTAGAACCGATTGTAATGAGTAGGTATTATCACAATCGGTTTTGGGAAGAAACCGATTGTCCTGAGCACAGGGGTTATCACAATCAGTTCTTTTCCAGAACCGATTGTAATGAGAAGGTATTATCATAATCGGTTTTGGGAAGAAACCGATTGTGATGAGCACAGGGGTTATCACAATCAGTTCTTTTCCAGAACCGATTGTGATGATTTTTTGGCAACACCATTAGGTGCAACCAAGAACAGTTCATTAGAAACATAGTTTTTGTGAGATCCTCCACTCACACATTTCCCCTTCAGGGAAAAAGAAAAAAACAAACTCCAACACAGGCCGCTCTTCTAGAATCCCAACACAGACCTCTTGTACCCTTCATTCATGCTTTAATATTTGTGCAAAACTTTATTTTCGGACGATGAACAGTACCAATCTTTTAGAATTCCAACTCGCGGTTCAACTCTCAGACAATTTATATAGACACATGTAGTGATGCAAATTATATATATAACATTATAGTAGCATGCATGCAGCAGATAATAATAATATATATACCATTCCACACATTATACTTGTTTTTTTTATCAATAGGACATGAAACATTTTGACTTGGAACAACAGAACATTAGAAAGATACAATGCACAAAAATATAAAAGAGATTCAAAATAGAGTGTAAAGGCGGCCGAATAGACTTCATCTGCACTAGGCCAACAACCCTAATATATTAAACAAGCTGTATTTCATTACAATATATCACCACATCCATTGTTTATAATTAGTAAACATATAAAGGAGGACTGCATTGCACCTAATATATTAAATTTACTACTCGCGGCTCTAGCCCGAGTAACCCGAGTCAACCGAGTCATCCGAGTGACCCGAGTCACCCGAGTCGCCAGAGTCGCTGGAGACTACGCGGACTAGTGATGGTTCATCCTCCGATGATGAACCCGATCTAGACGACGCGCCGGTCCCTATGGTGATCGGCGCGTAGTACTCCTCCACCTTCTCCTCCTCCTCCTCCTCCTTCTCCTCCTCCTCCTCGTCGTCATCGTCGTCGTCGTCGTCCCGCTCGTCGTCCTCCTCCTCCTCCTCGTCGTCCTCCTCGTCGTCCCCCTCGTAGTCGTCGTCGTCCTCGTCGTCGTCATCTCTGGGGCGCTTATTCCTGCTGCCTTTGGAGGCGCCCGGATGGGGTGAGGCGCCGGGAGGGACGACGGGAGACAGGTGGGGCGCTGGCGCCACGCCGGAGTGAGGCGCCGGAGGCTGAGGCGGCACTACCGGCGGCGGTGAGGACGGTGGAGGAGGATGGAAGAGAGGCGACTCCACGGAGTCGTCAGAACTTGCCGGAGATGGTGGTGGCGCTGCCATTGCCGGTCGAAGATGCAGAGAACGAAAGGAGTTAAGTATTGTTTGAACGTCAAAATGGCGGGGAAGACGAGGGGGCGAATGGATATCCGTGTCGGTTCTTATCAAGAACCGACTGTGATGTTGACTTGCTTTACAGTCGGTTCCTTTTTCGAACCGACACTGATATATTATCTGTGTCGGTTCTATAAAGAAACCGATAGTGTTGAGAATCAAATTATCACAGTCGGTTTTACATATAAGCGACGGTGATAACTAATTAATCACAAACGGTTCTTCTATAGAACCGATTGTGATGAGGCTCGCTAGGTTTTATATGTACCGTCTGGACTCGGGAATGAACTTATTAACTCTCGTCGAGTTAGTTCGCTAGGCGATTTCTCTATTTTCCAGCCTATCTTACCTGTGGCTTTATTCAAAAGGTGGGCCCGATTCCTTCGAATCCCTTCAATGTTGTATTAACGTACATTATTCGATTTTGATTTGGTCTCATTAGCAGAGTGTATGGTGGAGGAGATTGGTGCGTTGAAGGTCTTCGTTAATTGAAACCCTAGCTAGCTTGATCAGGAGCTAGATTTCCCCTCGTTTGTGGTTTTCCTCGAAAGGTGACCAGCATTAATTCTTAGAAATCTCTTCAATATTGCAGTAGGACTTAAATTAATTTTTTTTATTTGGTGAATGTGTACATTACATGTCATAATTGTTTTAATATAATTAATATGATCAATTATATATAATAGTTAATTAAGCTGCGTAACCTATGCGTCTCCCGTTCGAGGGTGCTTGTTTATAAGTATGCTAAAATGGCATATTTATAAATAAGCAGTCTCGAATTGTCCACGTTTTGATAGTTGAGGATATGTGGCTCGGGCAAGTTCTTCTTGTTGTACAAAGCGTAGTGAAAGTTTCAAGACATCTCCTGGCGGTGTTCTCCGAATACACATCCTCTTGACATGTTGTCGATACGTGTATTTGGAGAACAGCGGGGAGATGCTGCCGAAATTTTCTCTAAAGTTTGTACAACATCTTAATTAGGAACTTGCTCGAACCACATATCCTCGAATGGGATTAGGACCTAACCTACTTAGAGATTAGGAGTCATCGTTGGTACGTACGTACTTAGTCGGTCTCTGAGATATACGTTTCTTTAAGATCATTCAACAAAAAACTTTGTTTTCGGGTTCAACCCTTCTTTTATTTCATTGATTAGGGCATTATTAATTTATTGTTTGCGGTTTACTTGTAGATGGACCGTGAAGAATGGATGTATCACAAAAGCCGTGTGAGTGCTGAATTTCAGAGGGGAGTTAAGGAGTTCATAAGAATTGCAGAAGAAGATATGATTATGAGGGGGGTAAAGTTCATATATTGTCCTTGTATTGATTGCACCAATCTCAGGAGATTTAACAACTCAGCTCAAATTGAAGGGCATTTGATTCGACGTGGCTTCGTGAGGAATTACACGTGTTGGATCCATCATGGGGAGATAGGTAGTACCTCCGTGCTAATAGCGAAGACATGCTGGAAGCCGATCACGAGTTGGAGCGTGATATGTTCGATGACGATAATTTAGATCAAATGTTGCGGGATGTGGAGGGAAATTACACGGAAAGAGAGTTCGAAAAATTTAAAAGCTTGATGGATGACGATGCCAAACCATTGTTTTCAAGTTGCAAAGGGGAATACACCAAGTTGGGTTCGGTCCTTGCATTGTTTGAACTGAAGGCAAAACACCGTTGGACAGATACAAGTTTCAATGCACTTTTAATACTTCTATCGGATATGCTTCCAGAGGGAAACGAGTTGCCAACAAGTATTTATGAAGCGAAGAAGCTATTATGTCCCATGGGAATGGAAATAGAAAGGATACATGCATGTCCAAATGATTGCATACTATACCGCAACGTCCATAAGGAATCACAAGATTTGTCCTGCTTGTGGTGTACCCGATACAAACAAAATGAGAAGCGTAATGACAAGAAGCGTAAGAACCTAATTGACGGTGAAGATGTGAAAAAGGGGCACCACCAAGGTGTTATGGTATTTGCCCATCATTCCCCGTTTAGAGCGGTTATTTGCAAATCCTAAAGAGGCAAAATTGTTGCGTTGGCATTATGAATCCCGAAAGGAAGATGGCAAGTTGAGACATCCCGCTGATTCGGCTCAATGGAGAAACATTAATTGGCAACATGAGGAGTTTGGTGCCGAGATGAGGAACATAAGATTTGGATTGAGTACGGATGGTATGAATCCGTTTGGTAATATGAGCAGTCGACACAAGATTTGGCCGCTTTTGTTGTGTATCTACAATTTGCCTCCTTGGTTATGCATGAAGCGGAAGTATATCATGATGTCGTTGCTAATCTCAGTCCCAAACAGCCGGGTAATGATATTGATGTGTACCTATCACCACTAATTGAGGATTTGGTAAAATTGTGGAATGTGGGGTTGAGGTGTGGGATGCATACAAAAGAGAGAACTTCATCCTACGGGCTATGATATTTTGCACCATAAATGATTTTCCAGCCTTTGGTAATTTGGCGGGCTATAGCACGAAGGAGCCAAAGCTTGTCCAATTTGTGAAGAGGACACCGATAGCTTGTGGTCGCCGATTCGAGGAAAACGGTGTACATGGGTCACCGTAGGTTTCTACCCGAAGTCATCGATATCGTAAGATGGATGACAAATTTGATGGAAAGAGGGAAGTTCGTGGCAGCCCCGCAGCCTATGACCTGGAAGGCAAGTATATTCACGTGTAGAGGATATCGATGTTCAAGATGGTAAGAGCCGTAAATCTGTTCGTCCTAGGACCATTTGGAAAAAGAGGTCGATATTTTGGGACTTACCATATTGGAAGGAGTTAGATGTCCGTCAATGTATTGATGTCATGCACGTTGAGAAAAATGTTTGTGATAATTTGGTAGGCATCCCGCTGAACATACAGGAAGACCAAGGATGGTTTGAATGCTCGCCGTGATATGACCTACATGGGGATCAGGCCCAAGCTTGCAATGATGGAGGAGGATGGAAAAGGGCCGTACATCCCCGCTGCATGCTACACCTTATCCAAGAAAGAGAAAGAAGACCTCTGCAAGTGTCTCCACGATATTAAAGTTCCATCGGGCTACTCCGCAAACATTAAGAAGCTTGTGTCTATGGATGATTTGAAGTTGATCGGTATGAAGTCCCACGACTGTCATGTCTTGATGACCCAAATGCTCCTCGTTGCAATCGAAATATCCTACCATATGACGTCAGGTTGGCAGTCACGAAGCTATGCTATTTCTTCAATGCGATTTCATGCAAGGTTATTGATCCCGATATACTGGACAACTTACAGAGTGAGGTGGTGCAGACTCTTTGTCAGCTTGAGATGCATTTCCCCCCGTCGTTCTTCGACGCCATGGTCCACCTCGTTGTTCACCTTGTTAGAGAGATTAAGATTTGTGGACCCGCATTCCTGCGTTACATGTATTCGTTCGAGAGGTACATGGGTATATTAAAGTCATACGTGAGGAATAGGTCGAAGCCTGAGGGTAGTATTATTGAAGGTTATGGACTGAAGAGGTTATTGAGTTCTGCGTGGACTACCTAGGTAAAAGACAACCGATTGGTGTTCCTATATCTCGTCATGAGGGCAAACTTGGTGGCAAAGGAACCATTGGGTCAAATCTAATGAGCCCACAATTTGATATGTACTGTAAAGCGCATTTCACAGTCTTGCAACACAGCGTGAAGTTCATCCATACATCCAACAGCACAAGTTGATATTACGGGAAGAGAATCCACTTATGGATGAGCTTTCCATCACACGAGAACACAACGATCGATTCCTCACATGGTTCAAAAAAAGGTGAAGGTCTCCGTTAGTACCGAGGATGTCAAATGGTTGGTGACGGACCAAGATTTAATATCTGAGACATGGCAAGGTTACGATATTAATGGCTACACATTTTATCTCGAAAGTCAAGATGCAAAGAGTACAGTGCAAAGCAGTGGTGTGAGCATAGATGCTTTGTCCGATGATCACTCAATTAGAGGATCGTCAATCGCAATGAATGTTACTACGGGATGATCGAAGAAATATGGGAGCTCGACTACGGAATATACCAAGTTCCATTGTTCCGATGTAAGTGGGTGAGACTTCCTCACGGAGTTAAGGTCGACAAGACAGGTTTTACAATTGTTGATCTGAATAGGCGGCCTCTGAGAGATGAACCGCTTCGTCCTCGCAAAGCAAGCAACTCAAGTTTTCTACGTGCGTGATCCGGCCAATCCGAGGTTGCACGTCGTACTTCATGGCAAGAGGAGGATTGTTGGAGTTGAAAATGTCGTAGATGAAGAAGAGTACAACCAATTTGATGAAACACCTCCGTTTGCAGATGGGGCATGTCTTAGCGGTGACGACGGCACACATGGAACACATTACATGCGTGTAGATCATCAAGAAGGGTTGTATTTTAAATAAATTAAGTTGTAAGAATTCCCTGTATTAATGTAGCATTTTGTGGAATATATATGTCAAATGGATCTTATAGTATAGCAAATTTGAAAAAGATTTGAATTATTCGACTCTTTTGAATGAAGACTCATTTTAAAAAAATAGAAATTGGATCATAGTCATCACAATCGGTTCGTTTAGGAAACCGACACGAGATAGTATAATTGCGATCGGTTCTTCTATAGAACCGACACAGATACTCCAAATATTGCGATCGGTTTTTATATAGAACCGACACAGATACTCAACATATTGCGATCGGTTTTTCTATAGAACCGACACAGATACTCCACATATTGCGATCGGTCTCTTTGGTTAACCGACCGTGATAAAACCCAGAGCATTTTCATTTCTGCGCATACTCGCTTCATTTCGCCAAGACCGATTTCGCTTTCAATTCATTCCACAACCCTAGCTCGACCACCTCCCCACCGGCGCCTCCCCCTCCGCCTCCTCCCCGACGCCTCCCCATCGGCGGGTACCCGTGGCGCCTCCCCCTCGGCTCCTCGATCCCACACCCTAGCTCGACCACCTCCCCACGGCGCCTCCCCTCCGGTCCTCCCGGCGCCTCCCCCTCCGGCGATTCCCCTGGCGCCTCCTCCGGCTCCTCCCCGGCGCCTCCCCCTCCGATTCCCCTGGCGCCTCCCCTCCGGCTCCTCCCCAGCGCCTCCCCCTCCGTGATTCCCCTGGCGCCTCCTCCTCGCTCCTCCCCAATCGGCGCGTCCCCATCGGCTCCTCCCCATTGCCGACTTCGGTTCGGCGACCGTAAGATGCATTCGACTGTGGGCTGTAATTGGTTGTAAATAGCTCGATGATGATTGCTTTTGAATGAGGCTTGATTAATCTGATCATTAAAGGAACTTGCTAGACCTAGAACAACACCGCTCTTAGTCGACAATTTGGTGCCACTTGCTCTTAATGCATTGTTCTAGGTCGAGCGATCTTGTGCTTATTCCTTTATGCTCTTAGCTGACAATTTGGTGGCACTTGCTCTTAATGCATTGTGGTAGGGTTAGATTAGTGCTATATTCATTCTGTGTTATACTGTACTTGTTGTTTTCTGTGCTAGAGCAGTGCTGTTCTAGGGTTGTAATCCTGAAATTTTTAGATGTAATAGCCGGTGATATATTGGCCATCTAGAAGTTGGACGGCTAATTAATTTAGCAACCCTTCTATAGCAATCTGAGAGCAATCCATCATTGCAATTTGAAACTTGTAACACATGCTATATTATCGCACTTTATTATCGAGTTTAGTTGCGTAACCTATGCGTCTCCCGTTCGAGGGTGCTTGTTTATAAGTATGCTAAAATGGCATATTTATAAATAAGCGATCTCAATTGTCCACGTTTTTGGGCGATTCGAGGATATGTGGCTCGGGCAAGTTCCTAAGCTGTTGTACAAACTCTAGAAAGTTTCGGCAAGATCTCCTGGTGTTCTTCGAATACACACCCTCTTGACCTGTTGTCGAGACGTGTATTTGGAGAACAATGAGATGTCGCCAAATTTTCTAGAGTTGTACAACGACTTAGGAACTTGCTCGAACCACATATCCTCGAATGGGATTAGGACCTAACCTAATTAGAGATTAGGAGTCATCGTTGGTACGCACGCATTTAGTCGGTCTACAAATAGACATGTGAATTGTTTTCTATTATTTGAAATTTGAATTGCTTCCTCTCATGAAGTTTAGGTTTGACATATACGTACTTACTTGAAATGTCGCAAAGAGAGAGCACCGGCTCAACGCCAGAGAGAAGAAGGTCCTGCTACCCCATCGAGGAAGGTTAGAAAGGCCAGAGGACCGAATAAAGAAGCCACAGGAGAACGCCGCAAGTGCTCCGCTTCAATGCCAGGGGTTTGCACGGGTCTGGCCCGTTTAAGGGGCGCTACTCCTCTTTTCTCGGCCAATTGGTGAGGGAGCGAGTGCCGATCACAATTAAGGACTGGAGGAAGGAAGTAAGCGGCAGCGTAAGAACCGATGTGGGACGGGTTAAGGGAAAATGGATTATACCAGAGGAAGATGAAATCAATGCGAGACGGTACGCCTTGAAGAGAATGGGTGTGGCTTTGAGGCATTTCAGGGTGACCATGCATGCCTGATTCGTGTTGAAAGACCGTACTCCCTTCCAAAGTTATCCATTTGTTACACCCGAGGTTTGGGAGGAGTTTGCAAGGATGAGGAATACGCCGAGGCGGAGGAGCCGAGAGAGAAGAATATCGCTATACTGCAGGCGTAACACACACGCCGCACCACCTCGGTTCGGTGGGTATGTAGGGAAGAAGGCGAGTGGGTGCGACTAGCAGAGGAGTGTGCAACCTTCGGGACAACGATGCCTTACTCCCACATATGCGAGGAGCGGGCACGCGATCGGGTATTAGCGAGGGCGAAGAAAACCTCTCGACGGCCGATTGTCATTCCAAACCCCGCGACCGCACAGATCGTCACGACCATCGTAAGATATCTAACATAGTACATTGCATATTATATTCCCATTGTATTTTAGTAATAATTTATACTTGCGACCTGCAGGAGGAGGTAAGCCTGCAGAAAGAGCAAGGAGCATTTGAAAGCCAAGGGTCAAGGGACATCCTGTGTTCGGCAATCGGGAAGCCCGATCATAAGGGGCGGGTGCTTGCCGCAGGTGCGGGGTATACGAAGAGGTCCTTCTTTGTAGAGGAGAGCGCTTCCAGTGCCAGGGCAAGATCATGGGAAGCACGTGAGGCGCGGATTAGGGCGCAGATGAAGGAGGAGTTGAAGGAGGAGTTAAAGGCTGAGATGATGGCTGAGATGATGGCGATGTTCTCCCAGAATCAGATTCCTCAACCATCGCCTATGCTACGCCCCTGCTACACAACCTGCACCTACGCCTGCACATGCTCCTGCCCCTGCTACACAACCTGCACCTACGCCTGCAGCTGCACCTCCTGCACCTACGCCTGCAGCTGCACCTCCTGCACCTACGCCTGCAGCTACAAATGCTGGTGCGCAGGTGGGGCGCAAAAGGACTTCTACCACGATGACGAAAGATACAAAGCAGAGTTCAGAGAGTCCCTCCGTGAAGAAGGCAAAGTTGTCAGAGGGCACAGAACACCCTGATGATCACAAGCGGTACATACATGGAAAGCCCTTTCTCCCAAGCCAAGAATTGAATTCTTTGGGCTTGTTCACTCGCCACCTACATGGATGGTACATCGATAGGTCACATGAGGACGAGCCTCGCCACGATTTCATAGTGAAGTATCGAGCGCGCCAATTCCACCGCAACGAGGATGGGACCTTCGATCCGCTTTTGAGGATCTCAGACTTTATGTACAGCTTGAAAGCCGTCGATATTTCTACCATACGATCCTGGCGCCGTGAGTCTCGCACCATACTCAATCAGATGACTATTTATTGATTTTGTATTATATTTTTAACAATTGACATGAATTGCAGGATCATGAGGCAGCGAGCCGTGACGGGTCGACACCCTGTCGGGTTTGTCGACCCCGAGATGGTGTCTGCGACCATGGCTAAGTATCAATCGGAGTTCCTTGCAGGATACATCAAGCAGGCATTGCATGAGGAGGCAAAAAAGGACTTCATTCTCTTCCCATACCACCAGGAGTATGTACTACTATACAATTCAATTACATGTACACACTTCAACCTTGCATTAACTTATTCTCTTGCATTGTGTACCGTTTAATAAGCAACCATTGGGTTCTACTTGTGGTTGTTCGAGTCAAAACAAGGTCTACACGTTGAACTCGCTCGAAAATAGACCGATGGAATATGCGATCGAGCCTGTTTTGCAGAAGTAAGTACATTCCTCTAACCTAACACTTTACATATTGAACTACGTTACGTATTTTTAACCTCAATGGCATCTCTCCAATGTATAGGGCTTTCATGTCTTACGTTGCTGAACGTGGCCGACACAATGATAAACAAGGCACCAAACTCGAGTGGAAGCGCTTCAAGGTACAAGTGTCTATCATAGGATTTTTTTCTGACACCTATTTTTAATTCGTCTCCTAATTTAAGTTTCTTTGTTCACAGTGTCATCAACAAGGGTGCGATGATCTATGCGGCTTTTACGTGATGCATCACATCCTGATTTTGGTTGGTCGCTCACATCTTTTCCTAAGGTATAGAGCAGATTATTTGCACTACTGTCTATGTGATATTTGTTTACAAGCATAATACTATCAGCATGTTTTAGTTCCAATTTAAGACTTAAATATATTAGTGCACTACTATCTATTTTGCAGGACCTTGATATCAACCGGAAGAGCCTAACCAACGCTGATCTCAAGAAATTACGAGACCATTTATGCGGTGGTACCGGGCGGAAGTTATAACGGATGATGGTAGATATAGAGACCATTCAAACAAATACTAGTCCATAAAGTGTAAACAAAATTTATCTGAATGTGAATGTGATTCATTGCTGATTGTAAACAATATTAATTTTAATGCAATGTGTGTAGATTGTGATGTATATGTTACGTGATATTGTGGATTGTGATGAATGTGTCATATTGTCAATGCGAGGCCATTTTCGGACGATGGACAGTAACATCATCACAATCGGTTATTTGTTGGAACCGATTGGGATAGGTACAGTATCACAATCGGTTCTTCGAACCGATTGGGATATGTACTGATATCTGTCGGTTCTTCTTTGGAACCGATTGGGATATGTCTGATATCTGTCGGTTTGCATAAAGAACCGATTTTGATAATATTATTATCCCCATCGGTTTCAATAAAAAACCGATTGTGATAATGTAATAATTTGAATCGGTTCTAAAAAAGAACCGATTGTGATATTATTATTATCCCCATCGGTTCTACAAATGAACCGATTGTGATAATGTAATCATTTGTATCGGTTCTAGATAAGAACCGATTGTGATATTATACTTATCGCAATCGGTTCTAAGAGAAAACCGATTGTGATAAGTGTAATATCACAGTCGGTTCGTAAAAAGAACCGACAGTGATAATGTATTATTAGTGTCGGTTAAAAACCGACTGTGATATATCTACCTTATCACTGTCGTTGGACTTTGTATCGCCACCAAAACCGACGGTGATGACCAAAAAAAACCGATAGTAATGTGCCATTCTGTAGTAGTGAATCTTGATACCTTCCTCTCCCACCTCATGAACATCCCAAATACGCAGGCGGGTGAGGTTGACGAGCGAGCCGATTCGACTTGGTATGGTAGGTATGTCTCGATAGATCACAAGTCTCCTTAGAGGGGGGAGCCACACGAAAATATTGATGAATATGTGTCTCATCAGTTATTCTGCTTCCCACAACAATCAGTGATCGGAGGCTGTGAGCGACAAGTTTTTGGAGAGACGAGCAACATGCTTTCTCGCGACCTTCATCGAGCGAGCCCCACCACAAAATTTTTAGTGCCCTCAGGCTGGTCAGCTCGCCTAGCCCTTGGATAACCTTTACGGATGCTTTCCCGATATCGATGTCCGATAGCTCCTCCAGGGCTTGCAGACTTCCGATTCCGTCGGACAATGCCACATTATCGTCAACGAAAAGGCACACTAGTTTATGTAATTGAACAATACTTGTTGGTAGTTTTCAAATAGAGAGGTGCTTCTATGCTCTTCTTTTTAAAAGTTGCACAACTATTAAAGCATGAATGAAGGGTAGATGGTGATTACTTACCCCTTCGCTTGCTTCAAAATTTGTGCAACTTGTAATAGAAAGAAGAGCATAGAAGCACCTCTCTTTGAGATATTATAACTCCTAATATTATAACTCCTACTCAGATCTAGAATCTCCAGACTCTGAAGCTTGCCTATTTGTTCTGGGAGCTCGCTGATAGATGCTCCACAGATTCTCAAGTACTTCAATTGACAGAAAATTTCAATATGTTCAATATGGTTGTACTTCAAGTTCCCGCTATCATCTATGCTCAACACTCGCAAGACTTGGAAGTTCAAAAACTGAGGTATACACTGCTCTGGGAGATCAGATCCAAACATGTGAACTGATCGAAAATGACGGGAGTACTTCATTGCTTTTGTCAACCGCGGAGCATCAGAAAACTTTCCTTGGAGGGTTAGCCTACGAATCTTGTTTGAAGAATTTCCACAAAAGTCTTCACCATTCAATATAGTGACAAAATTGTCTTCCTCGGCCCGAGATATAATAAAGTCAAGTATGATATCATGAACTCTGCACGATTTCACTGTTTTCCCACCTGCCCCAGTCTTTGTTGGTTGGATCATGCTTCTGTTGATAAGCTCATTCAAGTAGCTTTCTCCTAGCTGCTCCATGTTTTCTCTGTTTCGCCCGGGAATCAATCCTTTGGCCATCCATGTCCATATCAAAGCTGTGCTGTCAATGGAATAATCCTCCGGAAAGACACTTAGATATAACAAACAAGACTTCAGGTTGTGAGGAAGGTCAAAATAGCTCAGGAACAATATCCTTTTCATTTGGTCAACCGGTGAATCTTTCTCAATTGCTGAAGAAACGGAGTTTCCTATTGTCTCCCACACTTGCACTGTTTGACTTTTGCTAGCTAGTAAGCTAGCTATACTGATAATGGCCAGCGGCAAACCAGCACATTTCCTCAAAATCTCGTTGGCTACTTCTGTCAATTCTGGAGGGCAGTCTTCGCTGGAACAAAAGACTCTTCTGAAGAATAAACGGTGGGAGTTTTCTTTACTCAGAGGCTTCGCTTCATACATATGCTCACCAAAGCCAGTACAGCATGATTTTGCCACACCTTTGATGCGTGTCGTAGTAATTATTCTGCTTCGTTTCTCATTGGTAGGTAAGGCAGATTTCAAATGATTCCACGCTGGTATGCTCCAGATATCATCAACGACAATGAAGTACCTATATGTATTTGTTCCGGAATTGCATTAGTAAGGCTGCCATAAATTGTTATTGCAAAATGCGGAGCACATTTTCACTAAGAACAAAATTAATAAGGTGATAAGATTGACAATGCTGCAAGGCAAAATGACCAGGAGCATAATTTTATTATACTCCTCGTTATTAGTACTTTGTAAAGGTAGAATACTTTATGTACGTAGCTGTGAATGAATCCACAAGTGAGAGTAAAATAAAAAGATGACCCTTATGGTTTTGGCCTAACTAACTTATGATTCGTGCTTGATAATGATTATATCATTGAGTGCTACAGAATTGCATCATCTGCCATTCCAAGGACTACAGTTACAATTGACTTTTTTTCCAACATATGGATAAGGAAACAAATAGCATTAATATGCATCAATTAAAGTGCAAGACTACCCAAGGAAAATTAATTACAATGATGCTAACTAATGTTGATTATATGCTCCAAATAGCGTCAACGAGAGTTTTACTCCCTCACTCCGAAATATATCAGGTTTTAGAAAGTACGCAACCAAATTTCTCTAACTTTGACTACTAATATAAATTTTTTTGGGATTGTCATGTGAAAATGGTATCGTTACATTATTCTTGAAAAATATTTTCATAATATATGTTTTGTAATTATTTACTAATATATTCATATAAAGAGGAGACGGTCAAAGTTGTACGTCAGAGACTGATCCAAAACATCATATACTGTTGAATAGAGGGAGTACATTCCAAATTGTTTCTTGTATTACGTTACAAAATTACACTTAGCAAAATGGTCAAACGATGGCGTCAAAAGTGGGAAGTTTATTGTAGGATATCTATTCCTCACTTTGTTTTAAGTAGCTCAGCATAATTACTAACATTAATTTGCATGGACCAAGAGTAAATTGATCAACCAATGGTTGATATGTAGTTTACCTCTTAATTAACCTTAAAAAGGTTACAGCTGTACGATGACGACAAAAGAAATCTAATTCGAAAAAATATATTATTTGGGGTCACGCATTAAGTGAAATCACAATGTTCTACGAATTTGCATTTTACTATTTCGTGTATTCGAACAAGCAATTAGTTTTACATTGTTACCTCTTGTCTTTTAAATTTTCCTTCAGCGTTGGTACTAGCTGCTCCATCTCCCACTTTTCTGATTTGTCATACTCGATCTTGTTGATTTGAAAGAGTATATCTCTAAGAAGTTTCTTGATATCAGGGGTACGAGATACAGATATGAAGGCTCGGCAATCAAATGATACTTCAATTTTATGGTACACCTCCATAGCAAGAGTAGTCTTCCCCATTCCTCCGGTTCCGAAGATGGACACCACCTTCAGTTGCTCCTCTTCACCCTTTAGCCACCCAATGATCTCCTCTCGAGGGCCATCAACACCGACAAGATTTCTTGCCTCCTCATAGAGCGTAGGTGCTCGAGGGTCCAAGGGCACAGATTTGGGTGCAGAGATATCCTGACCAATATTGTACCGACTACGCCTCTGGCTCTCCTCATCAACACGGGCCTTGAGCTCTTTGATCTCATTTCCGATCCGATGGTCCTCCCATAACATCTTCACCTTGCGTACAGCCTTGCGCATGAAATTGGCCTTGGCATCCCCATGGCTAAGGTTGACACTACTACACAAAAGCTTATCATAGACAGTTTTGTCAATCATCAGTAAACATGTGTCGGCGATAAGAAGGGTGCATCACAGACGATTTTTGAACTGTCTCTAGGACACCCTCATCAGAGGCGGTTTTAGGCTCTGATGATGATTTGTATTGTTGAAGATTTTTTATATTTTATTGGCTAGCTTCAGGAATAAATGCTATCCATGCCCCCTAAAACAAGCAGAATACAAATTACACTCCTTGGCTCAAGCTAACCGTACCTCATGAATAGCTAATGCCGACGGCTGATGAACTTCCCCCTAAGTCCCTCTACCTCTGATGAAGCTGACCATACCTTCCAGTCCTCGCCAAGCACCGCCAGTGAGTCCCCCTCCGCCATGCCTTGTTTCGGCTCACTTACGAGTGGGTCCCACCCATCGGTCTCCCCCCTCTCACTATTGAGTTAGCCACGGATAGTTGGCCCCATTGTCAGTGTAACGGGCTGAGTCAGTTCAAATTCAAGAGTACACTTTTGCCAAGTAGAAAACGTATTTTCCTAATTTTTGTGATTTTCTATTACGATAAACATTCAAATGTTAATAACTTTCGCATTATAGCTCCAAATCTAGTCAAACCACTTTCTAAATTTGTGTTAAATCATGTAGTTTCTAAATATGCAAAAACATTTTAAATTTTCTCAAAGTACATAAACTAAATTCAAATTTGAACTTTAGTCCTATAATGTGGTCAACATAAAACTTTTGCAAATAGTATCCAAATTTGATGAAACAAATTTTAACATGTTCCTGAGATCATTAGATTTTCACATTTGTAAAAATATTTGAATTTGGACTTAGTTTGTATCCAATACTTAAATAGGTTGTTTTCAAAATATTCAAATTTGAAATACTTATAACTAGAGGAAATAATCTTCAAGTTTAGTGAAATCAGTTCATATGCTATGATAATATGATTATCTCGCTATTTATGCACAAAAAAAAATATTTAGTTTTAGAATGTATTTGATCATAATTATACTTTAGGACCATTTCTAGTAATGTGTAAAACTTAAATAGCTATGGTTAACGTAAATAGTCTCCAAATTACAAAAATCCAGAACCTTGACTTTCAAAAAACCACATATTGTGCTCTATAATAGTAGCCTATCACTTTATCTTTTATGCTTTAGTTTGTCACCGTTTGATAGCCTGTTTAAGTTCTTTCGATCTTAGCCCTCATAATCAAGCTTTAATAGTTACAAAACTAGCTCCTCAAATCTTTTTAAAATCTTGAGACCTCGTCTCTGTAAAACTAAGAATGAACTGTATTCATGATTGATTATTGCTAAGGTTGATCTATTCATAATTAAAGAATCGAATGATCAAGCTAAGCGCTAATTGCTCATGACATGCTACTTGATGACCTAGTCTTAGTTTCATAAATCCAACTGATTTTAACTTCTTGAATTCGTACATAAACATATACATGTACATAATTTTAGCCTCTTGAATTTGTATACAAACATACGTATGTATAAAATATTAGCCTCTTGAATTCGTAAAACAGGACATCGAGCCTTCGTAAGTCTCAGATGTTTGCCCTGTGCTAGAAACTAGACCTAAATCCTAAACCCTTGCCAAACCCAACCATTCATGTCTTTATGAATGATTTCAACTTGACTTTTAGTTGATTTCTTTTTGCCCCATTTATATCAGACTCATTGTTGCCCTTATTTGGATTTGTTATATGCTTTATTTCTTGACGAACAACGTGTGGACTCCGACATTTCAGATACCATCACCGATGACCTTGACTCCACCCAGGAAATCACTCCAGGAAATCACTGAGCAAGGCAAGCACCCCCTTTGACCATGTTGATCATCCTTCGTCCTACTATTTTAATTAGTTTATGTGGTTTTTGCCAAAACTATTATGCATGTGTGTATTTTTTGGTAAATTGCTATATTGAGGGTATTGGTAGGCGTACTCCCATATTTCTTGGAACTTCCTTAATAAATATCAACATGTGAACCTTGATAACCCTAGATTATGTTTAGGCACATGATGTCAAAATGGGTATACACGATTATTACATGTATTTGCATAGTATGCTTTAGAGATGGGTTCACAAATAGCTGGTTATATTATTCGTGATAATTGTGAACTTTGGACATGATGAGGAAATGTGGTTACTAGTATTTTAGCATAAAAATGAAAATAAAAACTATGATTTGACGCGGTCAAGATATGGCAATAGCCAGATGTGCGAGAAATGGACTTGCGCGTAGTGTAGGGGGGCGTGTTCTCGACCGCATCAGGTTAAGGACCGAACGTATTGTTGTACAATCCAAGAATTACCGTACAACCACAAGTACTATTATGGGATAGCCTTAACTAATTAAGTTGCCTAGTTCTAGCTTTGCACATTGGAAGGCCGTAGTAGCACGGACAATCCGGGTAGGTTTGCTCACAGGGGTGTCTATAGGTGATGTGGGTGAAACACATACCAATGCAACGGTGTATGTCTTGCTATGTGGAGAAACTATTATGGCAGGGATGGACTACCTTAGTTATTATGAGAATGAAATGTCACGGTTAAAATATGTGTTTTACTTCTACCCCCATAGCAACGGTTTGACATCACCGGGATGATACAAAGTTAGGTCTAGGAAATATAAAGGTTTATGTCATGACCTCCTAGCCATATGCCAAAGGAAGCATGAAAATAGTGGCAAAAGGATGATAGTCATGTCTTGTGGATAAAGTTGTACGCATCTGTATATTGTAAAACTTTTCAAAAAGCTGTACCCTCAGTTATGGAAGATTTGGTGCACTGACACTAGTTAGAAGTTTTTGTAATTTCATAAAATGGGGTGAATTGGATATGTTTCTCGATAAAAGGCTTGTTTCAGATTTTATGCTAGTGATTGGCACTGGACGAATTGTTGCTCACATTCATGGAGGACTACGAGTTGTTAGATTTATGTTATTCATACTTGTTATTTACATATGAGTCAATTGCCTTTACAAATTTTGTTTACATTGTACTAGTTAGTATTTACAGTTCAATCTTGCTTTATGCAAATAGACTTAGTAGTCTTCTCCTTTGACATAGCCTGCATTTAAACTACATTTGCTATACGCTACAAGTCTTGCTGAGTATGAAAAGTACTCAACCTTGCTATTGTTGCATTCATAGAACGAAGAAACTAAAGTTCCCGACCTTGACGTAGATTACGGGACTTTATTGATGAGCTTTTCTAGGGTTTACCTTTGTCAGTTGCCTGTAGTATTTTGGGTAAAAGACATACTACCAAGTCATTTATCTTCTACTACAAAACTTTTAAATTTGGTCAATAGACCATGTTGTAAGAACTAAATTTCTATTAAATGTACTATGAGCTTGTATGGTTGTGATGTTAATGTTGTGCATGTGCGTACTAGTACTGATCATAGGACTAGTACTGTAAGCACATAAAATCCCTCTTAGTATTCCACACCAAAAAGATAAGGTTCCGACATGCAATGTTAGCAAACAGTTCCAACAATGACTTCATAAAAAACACAAACTACACATCCGTACGTGTTAAATAGGCTGCACCCATCATTTATATAAAAACTAGAATAGGGTGCACACAATTCATCAGCACTTGAGCGAGTTTTATTAGAAAAACCAAAACCTGAATAACCAGCCAATCCAGTTGATTTAGTCCCAGTCGCAAATCTCTCCTTAAGTCTCTTGAGCGAGTTGTCAGTGTCCTTCTATCGTGGCGTTTCTTTCGGTCTGTACTTTTAAATGGATCTTCTCTGAACTTGCCTCCATCTACTGTAGCATCCGCGAGCCGAGGGACGCCGAACAAGTATGTTTACCTAAGCGGTCAACTCCGGATGCACGCTGATATCGACAAATACTAACATTGAGTATTATCGATGATGGAGACCAGGACAAAATAAAATAGAGACCTATTGCTACGGACGGAATGAAAATGTCACAAGAATGTGGTTCCCAACTGTTACGTCTTTCGGTGATTCTAGAGTCGTTGCACCAAGTCTTCTCAGCCTAAATTCTAAAACCTGTCGCGGATCGGCGGATGGGCGGCATGTCACCATCATTGTAATGCTTACCTCATTGCTTTGGATTTTCACGTCTTATTTATGACTTTCCATTTTTTCCCCATGCATGGCTTGACTAAACAAATCAACAAAATCCTTAATTAGTTGTTTTCTATACGTAGAAGACTTCTATCGTGGCGTTTTCTGTTAGTCTTTACTCTGAAATGAACCTTCCCTGAACTTGCCTTCATCTACGTACTGCAGCATCCGCGAAGCTGAGGGACAACGAACAAACACCTTCACCCATGATGTTAGCCCCGTATGCACGCTGATATCCACAAATAATCGTCGGTGATCGAGGCCAAGGTCAGTATCAAGAAAAAAATTAAATAGATACCTTTGTGTTTCGTCTTTCGGTGATTCAAGTGGTAAAGTCGTTGCATCATGTCTTCTCAGCCTAATTTTTAAAGAGCTCTTCTACGGATCAAATTAACTAGAGTTTACTTATGCTTTATGTAGTAATAGAGTAGTAGAAACATTCTTAACAAATCAACGGTTAGATGTGATTTATACTACACATTATATATTACCAGCGTTTACACGTAAAATTTCTCATTCTAAAAGCCAAGTTGTGGCACGTCACAATCATTGCAATGCTTATCACAATGCTTTTGTGTTTCGTGTCTTATTTCTGTAAGCCGGAGGCTCACTGAATTACAGAGAAGTGACTTGGAGTTTTTTGTGTGTAGAGAAGTTCAGAGAATAGAGAGAACATCAACGATTTTGCGATGCGCACAAAGCTACAGCTTCATTTTCGGGGGTTTTCATCTAGCTTATTAAGTCCATAACCTGTACGTGCCTACAGATCGGCCACATCCAATAGAACAGGGCGCATGACGCTAAAATGAATGAAAAACTGGTCGACTCAGTCCATATCGCGTAAGAGGATGAGCGGCAAAACAGGGAAACACTGCAGCATATGCAGCAATGCGTGGAAGCGTAAAAACCAGAAAAATGCGTAACCAAACTGAAGAGGCAAGATTAAATTTCTACGTGTCACATCCTTAGTCTTGATTCTTCACGCGATTGATCAGTCCCATCTTCTCTCGCAAACACACAAGACATTGTTTGCTCAATGGCTTTGTTAAGACATGGGCCACCTGGTCTTCGGTTGTGACGTGCTTGACTTCAGTCTCTCCTTTCTGCACACACTCTCTGATGAAGAGGTGCTTAGTCTGTATGTGCTTACTCCTGTCATAGTATATAGGATTCTTGGCCAGAGCAATTGCAGATCGGTTGTCAACATATAACATTGGCCAGAGCAAAGTTGTTGTAAAAAAAAACTATTGCTACTCTACACACCTATTTACCTACACACCGAATTAATATGGTTGATAAGTCGTGTATGTAAAAACGATTGGCATTTTACATAGTTAATTGCTTACAAACCTAATTAATCTAGTCACTAAGACTATCTCCAGCGGTTTCCCAACACTCCATTCCCTTTATATCCCCTGAAGGGAATCCCTTCTCAGATTCCATTCTCTTCCTAGACTGCATCTCCAACAGCATCCCTTCCCTATTCCCTTCGCATCCCTTCATCCATATTATAACAATATACTATAACCGCCAAAGGTTGTACCCTTTTTTGTACGATAAATGTATTTGATGTATTTTTGATTTATCCTGTACTTTGTAGGACGGAAGTAATAATTTTATATGTGTTGCTTACCGGAGAAGAAAGTAATAATTTTATATGTGTTGCTTACCGGAGAAGGAAATAATAATTTTATATGTGTTGCTTACCGGAGAAGGAACTAAAAAATTTAAATGTGTTGCTTACCGGAGAACAAAGCAATAATTTTATCTATTTAAAGGAGGTTGGGTGTTGTGGCAAACATCATCACATTTGTGTCCTAGCAAAAACCATGAGTTGGTTTCGTGGTGGTCCGAGCTTTTCTCGGCGGGCTCATCAAGCTATGTTGCTGGAGGATGAAGAGGAAGATCTGCTTGCGCGCATTGCCATTGAGGAGGAGGAACTAGCAGCACAAGAGAGCGTCCCACGGTGGGGGGGTGGGGGTGGGGGGGGGGCTCAGTTCCCGGCCGGGCGGTGGTGCACTGAGGACACCTCGAGGGTGCGGCTAGGCTATACAATGACTACTTCTCTGACACGCCCATGTATGGCCATGCATTCTTCAGGCGTAGGTATGTGAGAGGTGGTACTTTTCGACTAGGACACCCACTATTTCACTGATATATGCTATGCCCTTCCAGGTTCCGGATGAGCAGGAACCTCTTCGTTAGGATTGCAAGTGCTGTCGAGGCCTATGATCATTGGTTCGAGCAGAGGAGAGATGCTGCCGGAAGGCTGGGCTTGTCTTCTCTTCAGAAGATGACCACCGCTATCCGTCAACTGTCGGACTGAATCTATACTATCCATGATGGCCTGCATTCTCTGCTGCTGCCACAACTTCTACAGCTTTAAAGCTAAGTTCGTCCAAGCAACTAGCAATGGCGTCCACAGCGAGGAGGGCATAGTTCAGGTCGATAGAATGGCAACACTGTGCTAGGCTGAAATTCTCATTTACTATCTTCCTAAGAGCTTCGACCTGCAACTCTAGATTTTCTTTCATGCTTCGCATATATGCTAGGAGCTTTTGTTCATCCATCTACACAAATAATATGTGTCATGCTAAATGGTACACCAAGTAGACAAATACAGCAGCTAAATGGAAAATACATTCTAATCTGTCAGTATCATGCGCTATATCTCTTTGCAACTTGCTAGCTACTGTTGGTATGGATGCACTTGACATTAATAAGTGGAAAGCATCAAGGGCAAGGTGAGCATCAAAACATTCAGGTCTCTGGCTTTTCGCTCTCTCTTGCGGTCCTAAAATGGCTACATGTAATCAGTTTAAGTTACCTCAAAACATGTCACAAACAATCATTTTGTTATTTTGGCAGCTTTAAGGCAACAGTGGCGATCTTTAGCATCATCATATCACTCATTTTATTGGGACGAGCTGCATTTGTTTTCCCTCTATCCATTTTGTCAAATTACATGAGTCGGAGTTCTGAAAGAGCACCAATCACATTCAAGCACCAGGTTATGCAATACTATTCTTAATGGTTCGAAGTTCAGACTTTAGGAATTTGAAACATATCACATCTTTTCAGGTGTTTGGATTCTTGACAAGGCCTCTGATAAGCGCGATGCTCCCACAACATCGACAGCAGGAGGCAATATCGTTCACTAGTTCACAGATCTTGCATCACGAATCCTTCACAGCTCGGAGCACAGATCATTCCCAGCTTGGAGCATAGATCAATCACTAAGCAACTCAACAGATCGAAGCTACCGTCTACATGATGGCTGCCCAAAACCCTAAACTAGCAAATCGACAACAGATCGGAGCACCACCGTGCAGCATTCACTCGAAAATACGGTTGCCATCGCACATTCAACAAACAAATCACCCGAAAATTGGGGGGAAATTTGGGGGAAATGTACCTTGCGTCGACGCGGCTATCGTATCCGTGCACGCCGGTGAAGACGCCGACCTCCTCCCTCTTCAGCAACCACTGCCGCCGCCTGCTTCGCCTTCCGTCGACCCTTGCCGTTGCCAACTCGTGGTAGCCCCCGTTTCCGCGCTGCTCCTTCCCCTCTTCCGCCCCAATGCGCGCAGGCTCCGCCAACCTCTCGTCCAGTGGAAGGGAAAGGAGAGAGAATCTCCCCCGATCGGGATTATCTCTCTTATCCCTTCCGATCCGCACCCGGGAGGAGAAGCCGTTGGAGCGTCGCTGTCGTTCCCGAGCGGCCTGTTTTCCCATCACGATGGGAATGAAGACCGGGACAGGAACCCGCTGGACATAGTCTAAGTCCTATATCGAAATAACTATTGCTACTCTACATAGCTAATTCTATACAAACCTATTTAATCTGATCGCTAAGTCTAAATAACCGTTTTTACTCTACATAACTAATTACTTACAACATAATTAATCTGATCACTAAATCGTATTTCTAAATTTTAATTCAAATAAACAAAAATTTACCTACAAAACCGTAGAGTCTGACCTCGTCCCCCCCCCCCCCCCCCGCTTCCTCCCTCTCGGCTTCTTCCTCGTCCTCTTCCTCTTCTTCCCATCCTCCTCTTTCCTTTCTTCCCTTTTTTTTCTTTCTCTTGTCCTCGCTTTCTTTCTTTTCATTGCGCTCAGTTGGAATGAGTGGCCGGCCAATGGCGCGGGTGAGATAAGGCCTCTCTATCGTTATTTGGAATAGCGATAGAGAATCTGACCATTTGACGACAGATTCTCTGTTGCCATTTGAAATGGTGACAGACTCTCTATCGACATTTCAAATACTGACAGAGGGGTATTTTCTGTTATTTTTTAAATCAGTATATTATTTTTGTAATGTTTTTAAAAAAATTCGGATGCTTCACGTACATAGCTAGCACATTGAACAAAAAAAGAGATAAAGCCAGCGTAGGCTGCTGCTAGAGAGCACCGGCTCCGCTCCGTGAATTCATAGTACCCCTGCTACTACTTGCACATATTTATGTACATTTGGGAAAACACTATCAGTAGTGATGTACTATCTTTACTGTATTTTAGAATTCTTTTCTTGTTACGTTTGAATTTAAATTTGATAAGATCATTTGATGTATGTTTGGTGAGCTCTTTCCTCTATTTTCGGCTTGGCTTGGCCAATGTTTCTCAGGTTTAGAAAAATAAACCTGTTAACAACGGCTTGGTCGTACAGTTTAGTTTAGGACCCCAAATGTTAATGTTTTGTAAACATTTTAGCGATACAAGTTTCACAGTCGTGGTACAACTTCTCCTAGGCCTAAATTATTTTTTGAACATTGCACCACAAATGCTGTTGTTCAACGACCATGATTTGTATTGCACTCTTCCTAGGTGTATCGCTAGAATCAGTGTCTCCTAGTAAAGTGGCTCTTCTTGTGTTATGTTGTGCATCCACTGTACAACCCAAGAGAGAAACTGCACGAGCGACTTCCGGAACGGCACGCACATGCTCGGCAATCTTAGATATGACTAGTACCAGTCATAAGCGCCATCAATATCGGTTTTTGAACCGGTACCAGTCATCCGGGACTGATGCCCAATGGGCATCAGTACCGGTTGGGGGAACCGGTATTGATATGCCTATTAGTACCGGTTAAATCCTCAAACCGGTAGTGATGATCTATTATCAGTGCCGGCTGGAGCCTCCAGCCGGATCGACATCAAGATCTGGAGGCTCCGGTAAACGCGATAATAGATCATCACTACCGGTTGGTGTTATGACCCGGTACAAGGAGAAATGTCTACCAAGCTCCTTAGTGAAGCTCATGGTGTGGGGCTCGGTCTTGTAGGACTTGGCGGCGAAGTCGCGAAATGCCTTCATGATCCCGCCGCGCTCGGCGTCGACCGCTGCGTGCTCGTCCTGGATGTGGTCGTAGAGCAGTAGGCCGTAGTAAACTTGCACTGATACAATAGTTCGCGCAGGCAGGATGCCCGTTCTTGCTTGATATAAAAATTTAAAATAATACTTACTTTTACTTGATATAAAAATTTAATTACATACAAAGAAAATATGCAAAAAAGAAGTAAAAGAAATATTAAAAATTAAATACTCATCCAACAAATCTGAAATTTTCATTCAAGGTATAGTATATTTCATAAAAACCCATTATAAATTTATGAGAAATTTGTAAATCAATTTATGTCCTCAAATTAATTAATTACAGTAATGAAATTTTTTAAAAAATCCCACTTGTACCTGGTCATAACACCAACGGTTGATCAATATTCTAATAATGATAATTCTACACAATAATGTTCATAGTTTTGGAAAACTGCAGAAATAGTGCTATCTTACAATCAGGCAATATAATATATGTTAAGTCTACATATATCTATATATTAATTAAAATCACATATAATCAATCATGCGCAATTAAATGATAATTAAATCACAAAACTTATATTAACAACTCCAATTAGAACCAATATGTATCACTAACATTCATTACAGCTTTAATTACAGAACGTTTATGGGGCCCTTCGTTTACGTGCGTCGCTCTTAGTAGCCGTAGAAGTCGACCCCGACAGTTCACCAGCCTTTATCGAAGCCCCACCTATTCGCTCTTGGTAGCCCCACCTATTCGTCGAAACGAACTCGCCTTTTGGATTTACGACCTCATCGTAAATCCAGCTAACGAGTTATTTTTGGATTGTTGTCACATGTGTCGGCGTGAATTTCTTACAATCTTGCAAGCGGCAAAGACCTCCAGTCTAGATGTCCATAAATTGGCACACATAGTAGCCGCATAAATTGTTTCCCTGCTGCTGAAGCAAGATCTGTGTTGGAAAAGGCTGAGAGCGTGAAATGGATGCATGAAAATTAAGTTAACTAACTAAAAAGATAGCATGATGGCATACGTACTCGAGAGACAAGTGTAACAGCGAATTTCTATTTGAATTCGCCGACGATTTCGGCACGGAACCGTGCGAATGCACTACACATATGATTGCAAATTGAACATGATTAGAATTTATTTTAAATGAAGTAGAATTAGCATGATAATGAAAGGAACAAGAATACCGGTCGAGCATGTCGATCAAGTTTTGATAACATTCAACTGGTTTCCTCCTCGAGTCCATAACTGTGATCATGCCACGATCTAGCTCGATAATGAGAAGAATCCAGTGAAAGTTGTACATACATATGTCAACGTAGGTAACTGATTAGTTCTAACATCATGTTATGGAAAAGGGTTAGAACGAGGCGGCCGAAAACACGTACTCAAAGTTTTAGGGTAGAAGTATCTTTGCTTTATATCTATGACCCATTAGCCCATTGAATATGGTGTTCTCTGTATCGATATGGCAGCTAGTAACAAATGTGTTGTTAATAACCGAAGGGTCAAGAAAGCCTATGTCGTAAATGGCCTCCTTTCTGCATCTTTGTATCTCCATTCTATATAAGAAGAAATTAGTTAGGCTTGCAAGTTAGTATAGTCAAATGGTCCGCATAGTAGATTTTTGCAATTAAATAAGAACTTACAGAGTCCAGCAACTCAACATGGTCACATCGATGGCGTCTGTCTGGTATAGATCGTAAATTATACGCCATTCGACAAAAAATTCGCCATCGCCATGAAAAAAAATGTTATTCCTTGTACTTGACGAAGAATAACTCCATGCCATACCGAAACGCATCCAGGTACCATTCATGGAATTGACGCATCCTAGTTGGCAGCTGACCAACCTCCTCACGCTGTGACACCACGAAGTGTCGTATCCTTATTTATTGAGCTTGATGAGGTCAAAAACATTATGAGATGTGGATTTAAGGTTAAAACCATAGGGTATGGAGGTTATTAGCGTTTCCGGGCCGTTTCCGGGAGTTTGGGCCTAGGGGAAAGGGTGGTGGGCTTTGGTGGGATGGAGTATGAGTCCATTTAGGATTAGGAATCCTATTTGGGGCTGGTAAGAGGGCTTCCCCTGCCCTTATTTGCGCCCCCACTCCCCTTTGGGCACCCCCACATCTCCCCCTTGGCCCTAGCCGCACCACCCCCCCTCTCCCCTTGTGGCCGTGCGCCCCTCCCCTTGCCCCCTTGCCTCTCCACCTCTCCACCACCTCTCCTCCACCCCCCTTGCTTCCCTAGGGTAGCCTCCCCACCCCTGCACCTCGAGGATCCATCCATTAGAGCGAGGAGCGAGGAGCGAGGAGCGATCCGGGGGGAGATCCATTCAGTTTTTGTGCGTCGGGCGAAGGTATGGCCATGGGAATCCTTGGGGTTGGTCTAGGTACTTTTATAAGGGTGTTTATCAAGTTTTTAGATCAATTGGTGGTGCTGGAATTGAGTAGATTGGATTAAATCTAGATGTTGCCACGTTCTCTGTTTTGGACAGCATGAGCAGTCGACCTAGGGTTTAGTTTTTCGCCAATTTAGAGTCCGAATTTGGTCATCCGCCTGTTGAAGAAGTTGTAGATAATTTCAATATATTTCAGTGGGTATAAAGAACGTTAAATTCCGATCAGCCGTTTGAAAGTTATGTCTGTTTTACCAAGCATGTTAAAATCTGTGACGTGATTGGAACAGATCACGGTATTTTGTAGATTAAACAACTTTAGAGTCCAAATCAGTATTTACCTATACCTAGAAAAAGTTGGGAAATTTCCTAAGCTACGCGAGGATGTACTCGTTTAATTGATTCGGAGTCTTAGAACCCGAGTTATGCCTTTTGGAAGGCTGCTGTCCCGACGGGAGAGAACCGCTGTTTTCGGGTTTTGCGAGTAGTTGGCCATGTCGGGGTAGATGAGGGTTTGCGTACTGTTTGTGGGCTTGATTGTGAGTGTGTGGTCCCTATGTGCAGGTGGTGTGACCCCGGGAGGGCCTTCTACTTCTCGCCAATCCGTCGCCCGTGGTTGAGGCAAGTGTATTGTAATGGATAGCGGTTTGTAGGTTGCTAGTTGAGACTAGATGAGATTGATTATATGAGATGATCACTTGCCATGCTTTAATGATTTCCAATGATATGATGAGTATGTTTATCATGTTATGATGCCATGTGTTAATGTACGAGTTAATTATGATGTTGGCATAATTGCATACATGGCATGATTACATGGCCCGGGCGGTGAGAAAGTCATAACTAGTCCGGGAAGGTCGGTGAGAAAGTTATGACTAATCCGGAGAGCCAATGAGTACGTCCTACATCGTGATTCCATTCACCACGGTGAACGGAAGCGAGGAGTAGGCACCCTCCATCTTCGGGATGGAAGGGGGGAGAGGGTGCACACCGACGGGTGTGTACTCAACCATACCGGTATGAGTTTCCAAGGAGACATGAGCATAGCATCGCATTGCATACATAATGATGATGATAATGATATGTGACTATGAATGAGATGGTTTACATGATGTGAGATATTATTGCCATGTAATTGTTCTTGTTGTACCATCGCAATATGCTTGCTAAGTTTTGAACTCACGCTTGTGTTTTCTTGTTGTTTTAGGTACCATGAGATCGGCATGCGGGGAAGGGAAATAGTCACACGTCCGCATGTAGCTTCACTCATTTTGATTCCACAAGTCATTCAATTAGCTTTGATAATAAACTGCGTGTGATGATTATTGCTTTAGGGTTTAGCTTTGCTATATGAGAGCTTTATTGTTCGTTTGACTCTTGGAGACATTAAGTGCTTGATAATAGACTTATATTATCGTTAAGTCTTTAATTATTGCTGTTTTAGCTGTCTCTCATATTGCCTTATATTGCTTAACTGTGTTGCTCCTTCAAATCATGTTAAAACAAAGGAGATGCTGCCGAAATCTCGGTTTTTAGCATGTGCGCCTTTGCTGGAATTTATGTTTAATTGTGGTATTTAGATGTTGTTTAGCTTATGTTTGGTAGCATTCAGGCATATTAAATGCCGGGGTGTTACACACGCCTGACCAATGGTGCGCTCGGTGTAAATGGCCATTTGACTTGAGCAGATTCAATCTCCTAGTTTTTGCTAATACTTGATCTGGGGCAAGAACAGTTTCTTCGAAGAATTTTGCCATCTCATTGGCCTTCTGCTCAGCTGATGATGTCTTCTTCTTACTTTCCTTGACCAGTGTGCGCTTGTAGTCAGAGACACGAGGTTTTTCCTTTGAATCTTTCAAACCTTTAATTGTCCTGATACCTTTTAGAAATTCTTCTGTACTAGGTTAAACCTTCTTCTCTAGTGACCTGGGTTTAAAAAACTCAGTGACCTCGGCCCTGACTACCTTGGCGGTCTCCTCCTTCGTCATATCGTATGCCCCCTTTGAAGGTGCGGCCAGCTTATTGCTTTGGGTGGATCCCGTCTTATTGTGAGCTGTTGGATGAGCTGGCTGGCTTCTCTTCGACGACGATGTTGGAGTTGGAGTTTCACGTGCAGGGGTTGGTGTAGGAGACGAGCTTCTTCTGATGGGTGATGATTTTGGTGACGGAGGTGTCGGAGAGGACAGCTTATGTGTGTCTCTAAAAATGATGTACTTCTTACGCCACAGAATGAAAGTGTGCACTGCCTCTCCTAACGTTGTAGTTCCGTCACCTACAGGAATGTCGAGGTCAAGGTCCTCGCACCCTGGGCATACCTCCTCCACTGAGACCTTGGAATAGCCCGGCGGTATCTGCTGGCCATGGATGACCTGCCCTGGCTCCATTTGGTGAGCCATGCCGTGAGACGCCATGAAGAAGATGTTCTTCGCTTGGACGTGCAGCTCAGAAGGTGTCCATTGCATGATGTCGTCCACAGGCCAGTGGCCCAAGTCCTCTTCGGACAGCCCACCAGAAGCGCAGCTGCTCCGCCGCCCCGTGGGGCTAATGATGTCTGCATTAGTAGGAGGTTCCTGGCTCGCATCCACCCGTTGGCTCAAGGCTAACTGCACCTGTCTTTGGACCTCTTCCTTTATGCTTTCTTGTGTTTGATTCATATGTTCTTGAACCATTTGATTCATGCGTTCTTCTATCATTTGCATCCGTTGTGCCTATCGGGACTTGCTTCTCGCCCGACTCCTGTAGGTCTCGGCGTCCTTAGCAAAACCAATCTTCCATGGAACAACGCCAATGCCTCGTGTGCGTTCAGGGTGCTTCGGGTTTTGTAGGGCCCTTGTTAGCTCATCGTTCTCCCTGTTTGCCACAAAGGTGCCCTGGGAAGAGTCCTCGATCGATTGTACAAGTCTACTAGCGACATCTGTCAGCACATTCCCGAACACCGGGTTTCCATCATCGTCAAGTGCACCGCCGTGAGCATAAAACCAACTCTTCACTCAGTCTGGACATTCCAAAGTCACCGTCGTGACACCCTTCACAAGCAATCCCTGTTCCCTCTACTCCCATTTGGACATCGCTCGACGGTAACCACTAGGGCCGAGGCGGTGGTGATATTGCTTCTTCTGTGAATTCTGAATGTTCTTTTCGGTCTACCTTCGATCTTGTTCTAAATTCTTATAGTTGACAAACACATCCCAGTGATCCTGCAACTTTGGGTGCTTGTTGAAGTCGGGTGTTAGGTCCTTCTTGATATATTCTGTGGTCAACTTCTTTTTATATGTCTGGAATGCGATGGCCATCTTCTTCAACGCGTA
The DNA here is from genome assembly GCA_036346355.1 of Rhipidocladum racemiflorum. NCBI lineage: Eukaryota > Viridiplantae > Streptophyta > Magnoliopsida > Poales > Poaceae > Rhipidocladum > Rhipidocladum racemiflorum. The sequence goes on from CM070571.1 coordinate 74,008,857, forward strand.
ACTCTTCACCTTCTCTTCGGTCCCTTCGGAGAAGGTGAATGTCTCCTTCAAATCAGTCTAGATTATATTCTTCGTATATTCAGGGACATTCTCCCATTTCACGATACTAATTGGCACGTGGTCCTTGACGTGGAAGCCACATGCCGAATTGAACGGTGGAATCACCCCCTCGGGTTCAATAGGTTGGCTATTATCGCCGACTACAATAATAATATGTCTAGCCTTTGACTTCTTGCTTGGACCTCGGTGACGTGATGGCCTACTCGATTGACTAGTCTGAAAATATGGTACAATGATGAACGAGTTATAATGTTGACTTACCATGATAGTGGAACTAGCATATATGCATTCGTACTAATTACCGTGGCGGCCTCAGCGGACTCGACAGGCCTTGCTGCCTCGGCGGGTTCACGACCCTCCGCCTCTACAAGATCATCTTGAAAAGAGGTTAACAATGCCTAGAGGGGGGTGAATAGGCGATTTTAAAAACTAAAAACGTCGCAGCGGAAAGAGTATCGGAACTTCCGGTGTAAGATCGGAACTTCCGACTTAATCGGAACTTCCGATACTTGTTCGGAATGTCCGATAGACTTTGACAAAGAGGACCTCCTACTAAGTGCCACAAGCGACAAGAGTAATCTACGAACTTAGTAGCCGTTAGATAGAGATATTAGCAAGTATAAAGGCTACAACAAAATGTACAAAAGCGAATCAAGCAGAGAGACAAAGATTTGATCCCGGAGTTCGGATTCTTGAGAGAATCCTACGTCTCCGTTGAGGAGGCTCCAAAGAGCCGAGTCTCTTCCAACCCTTTCCTCCTAAACCTTGGTCGCACTTGAGGCTTGGTTTCACTATTGGTTCCTTTCCTTTCGGAGGCGGAGCCAGCCTTCACAAACTTCTCACGGCGTCCCACAACCTTTGGGAGCTCGTGAGCGATGCTTAGCCGTCTAGGAGTCCTTCAACCTCCAAGAGTAACAAATGCACCGTTGATCGATCTTGGAGGAACACTCTAATGCTCAAGATGAATGACACTTGCTTTTTACTCAAGCTCTAGATCTCACTTCTAGTCCTCACTCTCTAGATGATCCCTAAGATCAAAGAGGAGGGCTCAAGAAATGATTAGAAAAGGCTCAAAGTGCTCTAGAGTTCTGCCAATGAGAGTGTGTAACCTTCCAAAGGAAGAGGAGTGGGGGTATTTATAGAATCTTGCAAAAAAATAGCCGTTATACCCGCACTCAGCCACATATCGGAACTTCCGATCAGGACATCGGAATGTCCGATCTGTGTATACTTTCAGAACTCAAGTGCACTCCAACGGTCGAAACGAGATGCATCGGAACTTCCGATGTTTACATCGGAACTTCCGATGTTCCCAGAAAGATACCTTAGCCAAAAAGCTTCTAAGTCCATATCGGAATGTCCGATTTCTTTATCGGAACTTCCGATTTATCATCGGAATATCCGATCTAAGATATCGGAGTGTCCGATATTTCCAGAGAGCTCCCTTTTTCAGGATTGAACACATCGGAACTTCCGATCATAAATATCGGAACTTCCGATCTTTACAGAGAGCATCCTGGAAGGTGTCAAACATGTATCGGAACTTCCGATCCAAATATATCGGAATGTCCGACCCAGTTTCCACGCATCGGATTTAAGCACATATGCACATCAGAATGTCTGGCAACATCGGAACTTCCGATGTGAGATCGGAATGTCCGACTTGAATTTTAAGGAAACCAAATTCCGGTGCATGTGCGGTGACTTAGAGTCTCTAAAAGAATTAAAGTGAAATTTATCTGAGCATAGATACTAGCCTAGATCATTTACGATGCATCCCCCTTAATAGTACGGCATTCCTATGACTCAAAAACATAGAAAGCAAAAGCATAAAGCCGTTTTACTCGCGTAATCTTGTTTGAGGGTATCCTTCGCATGTCGGTGATCTCATTTTGGAACTTTTACCTGTTCACAAGCTTATTGAATACATTAGTCCCTTGAATCGTTTGTCATTAATCAACCAAAACAAATTTAGGGGCCTAGATGCACTTTCAATCTCCCCCTTTTTGGTGATTGATGACAACTCGATTAAAGCTTACAGTTAAAAAGATTATAAGGATGAATTAGTATAGTGTGAGCTCCCCCTAAATATGTGCATTGAAGATAGGAATTGATCACGAATGCACAATTTGAAAAGAACTATGCAAGAGCTCCCCCTGAAACTGAGCAGATGAGGATAACAAACATATATGATCAAGAATATAATCCACTGAACAATATGAAGTGCTGATATTTGAATGAACAACAATATATAAACTTCCATACTACCATAATCAACATTCAAATATCCATGTCCAGCATTGCAATAAGGAAAAGCATAAGTAAAGCAACAAGTCCCAAGTTCACATGATAAAACGAAGTTATCAAACGACACACTAGAAGATAGCAAGATGTAAGCTTTTTCTCTCCCCCTTTGGCATCAAGCACCAGAAAGGTCAGAGGAGGAAGAAAAGCTAGTCAGAATCTTCAGGACTGGGCTCATCATCACCATAATCCTCTTCAGAACTAGATTCTTCTTCTGCTTCTCCTTCAAAAGGATCAACAATATCTTCGTCCATTGCTTCATCTTCTGAGCACTCAAGAGCTAGATGTCTTTGGAAGGCTTTGAGTCTGTTAGAGTTCTTCCTGACTCTTACTGCATTCTTCTTGCACATGCCAAAGATAGACTTCAAGGCCTGGAGAATTGGAGAGGATGATCCACTGGAAGCTGCAGTAGTGGGAGCAGTGGTGGATGAGGAAGCACCTCTGGTAGAAGCTCGTCTAGCAGGCTGAGCTGGGGCCTTTATTGCCCTGATCTGCACTCCAGTATGCTTTCCATCATACTCAAACTGCTGATGAGTTATGTGCTCTATCATATACATTATGAATGGAGCATAACCACAGCTCCTCTTGGGCTCCTGTGCAGTCAAGCGAATCTCATTCCAAATGAAATCAAAGACATCAAAAGGACGCTGTCCATCTCGCATCCTACTCAGAAGATTCCTAGTGTAGGAAAGCACATGGGATGCATCACCCTCTTTGGGAGCCAGTGTCTTTCTGAACAGCCTGTTGAGACATGTAAAGAAAGGCTTCATGCCCTTTGTACTTCCTTCCTCATAATCTGCATCTTCTTCATAGAGGAAGTTCAAGTTGGAGGCACCGAAGGCTGCTTCATTATGAATCTGGTCCTTGTCACAGCAATCAGCTTCAGTAAAACCAAGACAGCGAGCAAATTGAACATAAGAGATCTCATACCAAGTTCCTTCTGTCATCCAATGCAGAGTGGAGACTCTGTCCCTAGAGATGTACAAGGTAGCATAAAACTAAGCAATGATCTCCACATTCCAATCATGCTGAAAACTCATGATCCGCTTAGTCCCTGTCCTTTCGCATGCTGCAATAACCTCTGTGAAGGTAGCATCCTCAGCTGCAGCCATGTAATCCCAGTCAACCCATTGCATCAGAATGACTGGATTCTTTCTTGGTAAAATGACTGACTCATAAAAATCCTATTGAAAGAAAGTCCAGAAACGATAATCTGTTGAGAATTATGCTTCAGCTCTGGGGTTTTCTTCTCTGGCTTTGCGCACTTGGGCGGCTTTCCCTTTGTAGCTGACATGTTTCCTCCTTAGACGCGGATTCCTTTCTGCCTGTCTAAGCTTTGGCACTCCTCTGTCTGGAGCCGGTTGAGACTGAGAAGCTCCTGCCACTGCTTTACCCTTCCTAGAAGGCAAGGGTGCTCCTCGAGGCACGTTTACTGTCTGTGCGGGCTGATCAGGTGGAGGCACATTGATTGAGATACCTGCACTTCCTCTGCCTCTTCCTCTGCCCGCAGCCTTTTTGGTTCTCGTTCCTGTCGGAGTCTGTCTTGGCCTTTTTTCGCCTAAGACCGTTGGGTCCGGTGGGGGCTGAGAGCCACCTTGACCGGGATCCATTGATCTAAGGATAAGGATAGAGTCGATTAAGTTCACGAGAGAAACAATCCTGGTTTGGTTTTCATTCAGTTGACATCGGAAGTTCCGACATATGGTCGGAAGTTCCGATGTTTTTGATCGGAATATCCGATGTCTACGGATTTCAACCACCACAACATTTCTCCCAAACCAACCGATGGAAATAGATAGAAATTGAAAGCAATGAACCAAAGTAGGAGATGAACAAGTTCACCGAGACGATTCCTCAAAAAGATATACAAGATTGAGAAGGAAACGATTGTGCCCTAGGGTTACCTCACGAAGAACGTGGTGAAATCGAACGGAGGAGAGGGTCCTCTTCACGAAGGAGTCCTTCCCAAGCGAGGATCGGAGGTTCCGAAAGGTCGGAATCTCCGATAACGGCAAGAGATGAAAAGTGGGAAGGAGGACTAGAGAGACAAGGACAAGAGGACAAAAGAAAGTGAAGGGACCAGTCACTTTCTTAAGCGCTGAGCAGACATCGGAAGTTCCGATAGGGTGAAACTCACAGAAATCGGATATTCCGATCACTGGATCGGATGTTCCGATACTTTGATTTTTCCAGCAGAGAAAGAAAGAAAGGAAGGGGATTGAGTGAAGTCTGAAACCTTGAATCATGTGAACTTTGGAGGATCATTTCACTTGTCATCAGTAAGCATCCAAGCAATCAAAACTATGATTAAAAGTGAATTGATTCGAGATTAAGATCCAACAAAAACAATTTTTGAAATACACTCAATAGATTTTGCAATCATTTTATTTTGAAATTGAATAAATAACCAACAGTCAATGAGTGCAATGCTTCAAGACACAATCCGATAGTCTAGGACATTTATCTCACTCCTAAGCTCGCAAAAGCGTTTCTCATCTAGAGGTTTGGTGAAGATATCGGCCAATTGTTTTTCGGTTCTCACATAGGTAATATCTATGTCTCCCTTAAGCGAGTGATCTCTAAGGAAGTGATGTCGGATGTCTATGTGCTTGGTTCGGGAGTGTTGGACGGGATTGTTGGCTATTTTAATTGCATTCTCATTATCACATAAGAGTGGTACCTTTTCCATATTAAAACCAAAATCCCTCAAGGTTTGCCTCATCCATAATAATTGTGCACAACAACTTCCCGCGGCAATATATTCGGCTTCGGCGGTGGATAGAGCTACCGAATTTTGTTTCTTTGAGGACCAAGACACTAGTGATCTACCTAGAAATTGACAAGTCCCCGAGGTGCTTTTTCTATCCACTTTGCAACCCGCATAATCAGCATCTGAATACCCAATCAAATCGAATTTTGATCCTTTAGGATACCAAAGCCCTAGATTTGGTGTGTGAACTAAATATCTAAGAATTCTTTTCACGGCTACTAGGTGGCACTCTCTCGGAGCGGCTTGAAATCTTGCACACATGCAAACACTAAGCATAATATCGGGCCTAGATGCACAAAGATAGAGTAAAGAGCCTATCATAGACCGATATACCTTTTGATCTACCATATTACCTTCTTCATTTAGGCCGAGATGTCCGTTTGTCGTCATGGGTGTATGTATTGGCTTGGCGTTCTCCATGTCAAACTTTTTGAGCATATCTTTGATGTACTTTGTTTGGCACAAGAATGTTCCTTCCTTGAGTTGCTTGATTTGAAATCCTAGAAAGAACTTTAACTCGCCCATAATTGACATCTCAAATCTCTTTGTCATCAACCTACTAAACTCTTCACAGAAGCTTTTGTTAGTAGAGCCAAATATTATGTCATCAACATATATTTTGCACACAAATAGGTCATTATCAACATTCTTAGTGAAGAGAGTAGGGTCGGCTTACCAATTGCGAACCCCTTTTTGATAAGAAAATCCTTAAGGCATTCATACCATGCTCTAGGTGCTTGCTTAAGCCCGTAGAGCGCCTTATGGAGTTTGTAAACGTGTGTAGGGTTCTTGTGATCTTCTATTCCCGGCGGTTGCTCAACATAGACTAATTCGGCAATTGGACCATTTAGGAAAGCACTCTTGACGTCCATTTGAAAAAGCTTGAAATCATGGTGAGTAGCAAATGCAACCAATATACGAATTGATTCTAATCTAGCAACGGGAGCATAAGTCTCACCAAAATCCAAACCTTCAATTTGAGTGAATCCTTGAGCTACCAACCGCGCCTTATTTCTTGTGACAACTCCGTTTTCGTCTTGTTTGTTGCGGAAGACCCATTTGGTTCCTATCACGTTTTGATTAGGTCTTTCCACTAGTGACCACACTTTGTTTCTAACGAAGTTGTTGAGCTCTTCATGCATTGCCATCACCCAATTCGGATCCTTCAATGCATCTTCCACCTTCAAAGGTTCCAAAGTAGACACGAAAGAGTAAAATTCACAAAAATTGGCTACTCTGGAACGTGTAGTTACCCCTTTTTGGATGTCGCCGAGAATGTTGTCGATGGGATGATCTGTTTGGATACTTTGATGCACCCTCAGATGTGGCATTTGAGAGGTATGTTGGATTGGCTCAAAAACTTCAATTTGATCATCCTCCATGAGTTTGCTTGTACTCCCTTGAGGAATGTCTTGACTTTGATTTGAGGTAGGAAGCTCAACTTGTATAGAAGTGTTATCTTGATGCTCCTTTTCTTGCGGTCTCACTTCACCTATTGCCATTCTTTTGATTGCAATACTTGGTACTTCTTCATTATCTAATACATTCAAATCAACTTGCTCCACTTGAGAGCCATTAGATTCATCAAATGTCACGTCTCTCGCTATTTCAACACAACCCGAGGTTTTGTTGAAAACACGATAGGCGTAAGCATTTGATCCATATCCTAGCAAGAAACCTTCATCGATCTTTGGAGCAAATTTGGAGTTCTTAGGCTTCTTGTTAAGAATAAAACATTTACTACCGAAAACTCTAAAATATGAAACGTTTGGTCTGTTACCGGTGAGGAGTTCGAATGCCGTCTTTTTTAATATCTTGTGGAGATATAATCGGTTGATGGCATGACAAGCGGTGTTGACGGCTTCCGCCCAAAAATGATCGGAGATCTTGTACTCATCAAGCATTGTTCTTGCCATCTCAATCAATGTCCGATTCTTTCTTTCTACCACTCCATTTTGTTGAGGGGAGTATGGAGCGGAGAACTCGTGTTTGATCCCTTCTTCATCAAGGAATTATTTGACTTGAGTATTATTGAATTCACTTCCATTATCGCTTCGAATCTTCTTGATCTTCAACTCGAATTCATTTTGGGCTCTTCTCGCAAACTTCTTGATTATCCCTTGTGTCTCACTTTTCTCTTGCAAAAACAATACCCACGTGAAGCGTGAAAAATCATCAACAATGACTAAACCATACTTGTTACCTCCGATGCTTATATAAGCAACGGGTCCGAAGAGGTCCATGTGTAGAAGCTCCAATGATCTTATCGTTGTCATGATGTTCTTTGCGGGATGACGCGCTCCAATTTGCTTTCCGGCTTGACAAGTGCTACAAATTCTGTTTTTCTCAAATTCAACATTCGTTAGTCCAATGATGTGATCTCCTTTGAGAAGTTTGTTGTAACATCCCAAAATTTAGGTTTTCAAAAAAATTTGGTTTAGTTTAGCTTCCCAAAAATTTTCGTCGATTTTCTCGCATTTATAAAGCTTGATTTGAATTTTCTAAAAGCTAAAACAATTTAATTTGATTATTCTAAACCTCAAATAAAATTTATTTAATTTTATTTGGATTCCTTGTGCTTCAAGAAGTTCTTTTGTAATTTTTGAGATTTTTCGGAGCTCGTTTGCTATTTATCGGATTTATTCGGAATCGATTTGTTTTAAGTCCTTTTATTGAAATTAAATAATTATTTGGAAAAGTTTATATAAAATTTTATTGAAAATAATTTATTTGAGTTCAAAATGTCTTAATATATTTTCTGGAATTTTTCTGATATTTTTACTGCCCTAAATGAATTATTTTCATTTTCTGCAATTATTTTAATTCGGAAACTGTTGAAAATTCCGAAAATTGGATTGGGCCTCATCCTCTCTCCTCTCTCCTCCTTTCGGCCCAGCCGGCCTTGAGCGGCACAAGGCCCAGCTCACGTGCGTGGGCCGTTGCGCCACTCGCAGTGAGGCCACGGCCGCCTCTCTGGGCGCAAGACGCCAAAGAGGCCGCTTGGGCCAGCGCCCACGCCTCCCCCTGGGCCACGTGTCGCGCCCACGGCCGGCCACGTCGCCGGATCCGATTCATGCACGAAACCTGCTCGATAAAATGCCTATAAGACCCGTTTTTGCTCCAAACGCGTCCAAACTTGATTTTTCTTGACCTAACCGCCACCCTAACCTCATGTAGACCACCCATGATCTCTCCCATGGATCTTCAACCACCGGATCATCTCCAAAACTCCGAGATTCGTCCAATGTCGCCCGAACGTCGCCCAACGCCGGCCGAACTTTGGAGCCACGTCCCGGGCAGCTCATCGACTCTTTTTGAGATCCGTCTTCTCCGTGGTGTGCCACAAGTTACCATCTGCTTGCTGTCCAAAATTCAGCCAATTTGGTCCACAGGATCAAAAGTTACGGCCGTTTCAATCTCGAATATTGCCGAGGCCATAACTCCCTCAATTTTTCGAGTTTGACGGTGAAATTTTTTGTGTAGACTCCTGGGGATGTCCTCTACAGGATGCACATCTTGTCTCAAGGTTTTTCCCTCTGGATTTGGCGCAGCAAATTAATTTCTCCGCTCAGATTGCGAACAGACTGCGTTTCAGACAGCGGCAAACTTCCTCGCGCGTTCCCCGCTGTTCCAGAAGGTATTTCTTCGAGCCACCTGCGTCACGGTGTGCCTCTTGGTCCCATCTAGCTCTCGGTCAAATTTTGTTAAGTTCTGATCATTATTCTAGAAGTTATGGCCATTCAAAGTTTTGATCCGAAACCCGTTAATCGGCAGTTTGTGATTAATCCGGAAGGGCGCCGCAAAATCCGCCTATACCGTTGAGTTCGTCTCGCCGCGTTCTACGCAGTAGACACTCCCCCTTTGCCATCCCATCCTCCGGAATTTTTTTTATATATTTAGGCCACCGTTTGCCGTCGCCGCGTGTCGCCTTTTGACGCCGGCTATTTTGGTTCGCTCCGGCCGTGTTGTCGCGTCCGGAGGATCATCTTGTACTGTTTTGGTTCATCAATAAGGTTCTTTTGGTCTCCGTTTGCCGAGAAGCCCGATGTCGGCCTTAAATCGTTATCCTTCAACCTAGCCCGTGCCGCTGGTTCGCGCACCGGTTAACCGTCCTTGGTAGCGTTCTATCGCGGCCATGTCGTTGCACCGACGGTCGCTACTTCGCTTCATGAAGTATCCTATCATTGTTAACGCTCCGTCGTTAACATTCCACCGTTAACGTTCGCCGTTAACGTTCACCGTTAATGTTCGCCGTTAACGATCCACCGTTAACATTTTGCCGTTAACGTCCTCCGTTAACGTTTCCCCATTAATGTTTCCCCGTTAACGCTCCGTCGTTAACGTTCCTCCGTTAACGATCCGCCGTTAACGATCTGCCGTTAACGCTCCGTCGTTAACGCTCCGTCGTTAACGCTCCGTCGTTAACGCTCCGCCGTTAACGTTTCGCCGTTAACGTTTCATCGTTAACGCTTGGCTCTCATCGCTTCGTTCTCATCGCACGCGTGCATTCATGCACTAACCTTAGTGCGATGCCTTCATCTCCTCTATCATCATGATGTGAGCTTAGCCTCATCATCATATCATCTTCAAAGCCGAATCAAAACCCTAACCTAAGACCGGCTCGATGAACTAAGTTTATCGTGAGCCGCGTTGTTATCTTTACAATCTTTTCCGTTGTTTCAATCGTGGTAAGACACTTGTCTTGTCTTATCCCTGAAAACCTAAATCTGCCATTAATCGAGAATTCCTTCGTGGACTTGGTCGATAGACCATTGGCCATCTGTCATACCCCTGTGCCCGATCTATCCGTCTCTCTTTTGTTTGACTGTGTCCGTTCGGTCAACAAAAGTCAACTTCGAGAATCAGTTTAGTTCACTGTGAACTAACATATCCTTATGGACCCGATCTATAGATCGAGAGCCCATATGTCTTTATCTGTCCAATCAAGATAATAGCTTCGGAAGAAATATTCTTCGGAATATTATTCTTTCTTCCCCAGTTATTAGTCTTTCCCTTTTCGGTGTTTTGCCGAAAGCCCGTTCTCTTTTGCCAACTCTTCGATCTAATCCGTTCGAGTTCCCAAATCCTTCTAAGCCGTTGCGCCCAATGCTATTTGTTCTTAATTTGGAGTTTATTCGATTTGTCTTTTGAATTGGTTTGTACTTGTGTTTCTTTAATCGTTAGACGCGTCGTTCGGAAGTCGCTCGAAGGAACCGATGATCAAGGAAGCGAAGATTGAAGATCGAGGATCGAGATCAAGAATCAAGGATAAAGAGTAAAGAACAGTAAAAGTTTGCAAGGGCCAGGCAAGTTGTGCTTTGACCATGTTGATCCCATTTTCGAAACTTATGTTGTTTCAAATTATTGCATGCTAGTTGGATATAAACTGTTTTCAATTAATTTGGGATTAGATATTTAACCTACTTGTTATTGCCACCTTGTCTATAATAGTTGTACGCCATGATTCATTTGTCACCCTAGGTTTGTTGATTAATAGTTGGTAGCTAATAAATTGCCAACATGGGTTAGATAGAACGTATTAGTTTGCTTAGACCTGCAACGAGTCAGTGCCATCATTTTGGAATTGCAAATGTCAATATTGATTAATGGAATATGCAATGTATTTTGAAATAGTGTGATGTGTTGCCGACACGATGATGTTGATATGCGGAGGCCTTCGTGCTTCTCCAAGGAAGTGAGTTGTTGTTGGCATTGTGTTGCGCAATAATCAACTGGGGTGATAAAATGATTTAGACTGGGGCAAGTGGCAAGAATGAGCTGGTGGGCCATGGTTGGCACCGGGGAAATCGTTTTGGTGCTTTGGGTAGTCTTGCCCTGGTCATTCTAAGGACTTTGCCCTGGTCATTCTAAGGACCTTGCAAGCCTTTGAACTGAGTCAATCGTACAACCACATGTCTGTAATGGGACGGACCTAGTTGATTAAGTCGCTAATAACTTGCTTGTGGTACCTCGGGGTGTCAACTACACCGTTTGTGTAGCTTGAAGGGGGAGCGTACCAGGGCTGCGGCATGGTACCCATCCAACGGTATGTCGGTCCCATACTTCGCCTTAGCTAAGGGAAGGGATGGTGTAGGGCAAAAAACCGGAGACGTCCACTTGTGTAGTTAGAGGCTTCCGAAAGACTTTGTTATGATCACTCATTCGCATACTCTTGTATGGCGATTCACGGCTGACGTGGTGAGCGGATTGTATCTTGTGGGTAAAGTGTATAACCTCTGCAGAGTGTAAAATCTATTCGAATAGCCAAGTCCGCGGTAATGGACAATGCTCGGGGATTACAGTCAAGGGTTAGCTTTTCTCAAAATTGAACTTGGGTTTGGAGGCAGTTTGCCTGTGGAAAAGTGATAACTGTTTAAGGATGTGGAATGGTTTACTTGTGAAACAACTGTGAAATTATTACTATTGTTATCTGTTTTACCGATTTAAAATCTATTATGAATATTTGTGAATGCTGTTTATTGCAAAATAACCATTCAGCTTGTTACTTGGAATAAGCCATGCATATAGTTATTAGACTTGCATTCTGTGCATGACTTGCTGAGTGCTTTATGTACTCACCCCTTGCAAACAAACTATCACCAGTGAGCAGAAGTCTACATTGTCAAAGAAGAAGAAGTTCTGTGAGAAGGCGATTATCTAGGAGTTGAACCCTGTCAGTTGCCTGTGGCGTATTGATGGGATTCACCGGTGTTCTTCGTTCCGCTGCTGCTTATTTGGAGTTGAAGCCGTCAAGGTTTCGCGAGTGTGAGGTTGACCTTAAGGTCGTTCAATAGTTTATATTCTATTATTGAGTTACTTTTATTATTCCGCTACGTATGATTGTGATATTCATCTATGTTGAGACTGTGTGCACTAGCGTGATCCTGGACTAGTGCAGAATACACAGAGGGTCCGGATTTGCATATTCGGGTCCCGACATTTGGTGAGATTTCTCATGCCAACATGGGCTAGCCGGCGATGCCACAACCAACCCATGCTAGACTTTGCCATTAAGCATGTTTGAAGCTTAGCGCTATTTGCATTGAAATCAACCAAATAGAGCTTACCCTTCAAATATCCTTTAAAGGCAATTGAAGAATCATCTCTTCTAAAGACGGTCACATCCACATTAGTAAATAGACAATTGTAGCCCATTTCACATAGTTGCGATACGGATAACAAGTTGTAATTTAAAGATTTAACTAGAAGAACATTGGAAATGGAATGATAATTAGAAATAGCAATTTTACCTAATCCCATTACCTCACCTTTACCATTATCACCAAAAAAAATGTTTTCATATTGTGACCCTTTCTCATCAAAAGATGAAAATATTTTCTTTTCTCCGGTCATGTGGTTTGTGCAACCACTATCAAGCACCCAACTTGATCCACCGGAGGTATAATCCTACAAGAGCACATTAGACTTTGTTTTTAGGTACCCAAATCCTTTTGAGTCCTTGCATGTTAGTGATTAAAACCTTCGGTACCCACACCTTCTTCTTACTCTTTTCACTAAAGTTGTGGGCACCGACAAAATGAGCAATCACTTTACCACGGTGATTTCTCTTCAACATATAGGATGCATAGTGAATGGAATGAGATGTATGATGTTGAAGATACTTCTTTGATTCTTGCCCGGTCTTAATGACTTGTGTGGTGGTCAATGGTTGTTTGTCATTTCCTTTGACAAAGTTAATGCATTCTTTACCTTTTACCACCACACGGTCATTTCTTTTGCACTCGTACTTATCATATCCTAGCCCTTCTTTATTTTTGTTTCCACGACTGTTGATTGTCTTGTAGAGGGCGTCCTTGGATTGATAAGTCTTGATGCAACCGTACTTTACCAAAACATTCAATCTCTCGTTTTCCCCTTTTAATACTTGCACAAGTTGGGAATTAGTAGAGCAAGCATTAATATCAATATTATAGCAACGAGAGCAGCCATTACTAGTGGAAGGAATAGAAGCCACTGAAGAATTAATGATTGGAGGGTTGAGGTCATTAAGAGACTCAAGTTGCACTTCAAGAGCTTGAAGATTGTTTTCCAAACTAATAACATTCTCTTGAAGTGATTCATTTGAACTCTTAAGGATCGTGATTGAATTGTTAGCCAAATCAAGATCTTTGGTTAGCAATTCAATTTTCTCTTTTTCCGTTGCGAGGAGCTTCTCAAAAGCAAGATTTCTCTTCTTTTCACAAATTAGCAATTCTTCTTGCTTTTCAAGAGTCTCCTCTTGGCTATCTATTCTTTTCAATAGTTTATTGATTTTTGCAATGGTAGATTTGTTTAAGTTGCAAAATAAAGCATCATCGTCATCATCATCGCTCTCTAATTCACTATCACTACTAGGGGGTTTTGTTTTAGCCATTACCTTGCGCCCTTTGGCCATGAGACAAATAGGCGCGTCGTGGTCGGAGTCGTTGTCGCTCAATTCCCCGAATAGTGACTTGGATGGTGGAGTGGCTTCTATGGCGAGGGTGGCGACTCCTTCATCATCGGAGTCGGTGTCGGAGTCATTTGAATCCCATTCTTCTCCAATATGAGCTCGTCCCGAATATTTCTTCTTGTAAGTCTTGTTCTTCTTATGCGGCTCATTCTTCTTGGGCTCATTGGAATTGTTCTTCTTCTTCGGACAGTCGGCAATGAAGTGTCCAACTTCACCGCAATCATAGCAAGCTCTCTTTGTGTTTCTTCTTCTTCTTAATTTATCGTTGTAGTTCTTCTTGTACTTGTTTGACCCGTCATACTTGAGGAATTTTTTGAATTTTCTCACAAATAAAGCCATGTCTTCCTCATCTTCGCTCTCATCTTCCTCATCGTTACTTGAAGTTGATTCTTCCTTTTTACTTGCCTTCAAAGCTATCTCCTTTGGTCTTCAGCTTGAACTTTGCTTGACAAGATTCTTCACTTCTTTTGCTTCCTCTTCCATGAGCTCATGTGAAAGGATCCTTCCAATTACATCATTTGGGGTGAGCCTCTTGAAGTCTTTTCGCTCTCGTATGAGTGTTACGAGAGTTGAATTCCTTGGGGCAAAGGCTCTTAGCATCCTCTTCACTACAACATGATCTGTCATCTCTTTGCTTCCAAGCCCTCGAATTTTGTTAACAAGGATCATCAAGTGATTATACATTTGTTGCGGAGTCTCATCATCATTCATAACAAACCTTCCCAACTTGCCTTCAAGCAACTCAATTCTTGATTCCCTCACACTCGATGTTCCTTCATGAGCTACTTGGAGTGTATCCCATATTTCTTTGGCTTCTTCTAACCCATCCACTTTGTTGAACTCCTCAGGACTCAGCGCTCCAAGCAACACACTCGCGGCTTGTGCATTGCGGTGGATATTTTGTTCTTGTTCCGGTGTAAGCTCCATGTCGTCTTCCGGCATATCTAAACCTGTACACACAATCTTCCAAACACTAGGATGGAGAGACATTAAATGCATTTTCATCTTGTGCCTCCAAGCGGAATAGTATGTGCCATCGAAAAATGGTGCACGCCCGGAGGGCACAGTAATATATGAATGAGAGGAAGCGGTATTCAACTTATCATAATTAAAAGGAATTTGCACTCCCTGCGATGACGTTGAGGTGTCACCTTCTTTGGTCTTCCCGGGAGTACCATGTCCGGCCTTGGGACTACCCTCTTCCCCCGACACGATTACCTTCAACCCGGTGTTGGCCATCACTTTTCCTTCAAGCGGTTAAGCCTTCGAGAAGGTTTGGCTCTGATACCAATTGAAAAGAGGTTAATAATGCTTATAGGGGGGTGAATAGGCGATTTAAAATTAAAACTAAAAACGTCGCAGCGGAAAGAGTATCGGAACTTCCGGTGTAGGATCGGAACTTCCGATACTTGTTCGGAATGTCCGATAGACTTTGACAAAGAGGACCTCCTACTAAGTGCCACAAGCAACTAGAGTAATCTACGAACTTAGTAGCAGTTAGATAGAGATATTAGCAAGTCTAAGGGCTACAACAAAATGTACAAAAGCGAATCAAGCAGAGAGACAAAGATTTGATCCCGGAGTTCGGATTCTTGAGAGAATCCTACGTCTCCGTTGAGGAGGCTCCAAAGAGCCGGGTCTCTTCCAACCCTTTCCTCCCAAACCTCGGTCGCACTTGAGGCTTGGTTTCACTATTGGTTCCTTTCCATTCGGAGGCGGAGCCAGCCTTCACAAACTTCTCACGGCGTCCCACAACCTTTGGGAGCTCGTGAGCGACGCCTAGCCGTCTAGGAGTCCTTCAACCTCCAAGAGTAACAAATGCACCGTTGATCGATCTTGGAGGAATACTCTAATGCTCAAGATGAATGACACTTGCTTTTTACTCAAGCTCTAGATCTCACTTCTAGTCCTCACTCTCTAGATGATCCCTAAGATCAAAGAGGAGGGCTCAACAAATGACTAGAAAAGGCTCAAAGTGCTCTAGAGTTCTGCCAATGAGAGTGTGTAACCTTCCAAAGGAAGAGGAGTGGGGTATTTATAGAATCTTGCAAAAAAATAGCCGTTATACCCGCACTCAGCCACATATCGGAACTTCCGATCAAGACATCGGAATGTCCGATCTGTGTATACTTTCAGAACTCAAGCGCACTCCAACGGTCGAAACGAGATGCATCGGAACTTCCGATGTTTACATCGGAACTTCCGATGTTCCCAGAAAGATACCTTAGCCAAAAAGCTTCCAAGTCCATATCGGAATGTCCGATTTCTTTATCGGAACTTCCGATTTATCATCGGAATGTCCGATCTAAGATATCGGAGTGTCCGATATTTCCAGAGAGCTCCCTTTTTCAGGATTGAACACATCGGAACTTCCGATCATAAACATCGGAACTTCCGATCTTTACAGAGAGCATCCTGGAAGGTGTCAAACATGTATCGGAACTTCCGATCCAAATATATCGGAATGTCCGACCCAGTTTCCACGCATCGAATTTAAGCACATATGCACATCGGAATGTCTGGCAACATCGGAACTTCCGATGTGAGATCGGAATGTCCGACTTGAATTTTAAGGAAACCAAATTCCGATGCATTTGCGGTGACTTAGAGTCTCTAAAAGAATTAAAGTGACATTTATCTGAGCATAGATACTAGCCTAGATCATTTACGATGCATCCCCCTTAATAGTACGGCATTCCTACGACTCAAAAACATAGAAAGCAAAAGCATAAAGCCGTTTTACTCGCGTAATCTTGTTTGAGGGTATCCTTCGCATGTAGGTGATCTCATTTTGGAACTTTTACCTGTTCACAAGCTTATTGAATACATTAGTCCCTTTAATCGTTTGTCATTAATCAACCAAAACAAATTTAGGGGCCTAGATGCACTTTCACATCTCCCGCAATCAAATTCCTCATGAACTCCTCTTCATCATATCCTTTGTCCGCCATCGTTATTTCTTAGGCTAGAAAAGGGCACTAAAAATTAACAAAAAAAGATTAACAAAAGTATACTTACACATTTAACATATAATTACATATAAAACATATACTTACACATTTTAGAATTCAAATTTTGACTTTACATACGAAATTTGGCATCCAATCGAAATGAATACAATTATGATTTACAGTAGATATGTAGGATATAAAGAACCAAACAACTAAGCAGTTAAGCACACAATTAGATAAATAAGATAGACATAGGCCCCACAGTAATTAGTACATCCAATCGGAATGAACAACCCACTGACATAAGTTCTAGGAACATAACCCACAAGCAACAAGCCACACAAGCGTTCATTGATTCTAATAGATAGCAGAGAGAGGGGGGAGACAGAGAGGGATCAAGAGAGGGGAGACAGAGAGGGATCGAGAGAGGGGGAGACAGAGAGGGAGCGAGGGGGGGGGAGACACAGAGGGATCGAAAGAGGGGGAAACAGAGAGGGAGCGAGAGAAGGAAGACAGAGAGGGTGCTGGGGATAGAGGAGGACAGGTCACGCGTGGCAACGACTCGGGGGGTGGTGGGAAAGAGTGGATAGAGGAAGACGGGCGGCAACGACAAGTATACTATAAACATACTTACACATTTCACATATACATATACTTACACATTTCATAAGCCACATTTCACATATACTTATACACATTTCACATATACTTACACATTTCAAATTTACATATATAATCAACATAATCAACATCCATAATCAACATTTCACATAATCCATAGTAAACATCCACATAATCAGCATAATCAACATCATTGTCCATCGACTTTAATAATCAGCATCCACATAATCCACAGTAAACATCCACATAATCCACATAATCAGTAAACATCCACATAATCAGTAAGCATCCACATAATCCACTAAACAGTAAGCATTGTAACTAGGC
Source organism: Rhipidocladum racemiflorum (assembly GCA_036346355.1). Taxonomy (NCBI): domain Eukaryota; kingdom Viridiplantae; phylum Streptophyta; class Magnoliopsida; order Poales; family Poaceae; genus Rhipidocladum; species Rhipidocladum racemiflorum. The sequence goes on from CM070571.1 coordinate 74,026,342, forward strand.
GCCGGAGAGGGCTCATCGAGGGCGCGCGGCGCCGGTGTGGAGGATGCGGCGCCGATGTGGAGGAAGCTAGCCGAGGATGCGGTGCCGGGGGTGCGGACGGCAGACGGCGGGTCGTCGGAGTACGGCGGGTCGTCGGAGGACGACGCGGACACCGGTCGGGGTTGTCGGAGGACTGTGCGGATCTGAAGTGCGACGGGCGTATTTATTAGTGTTATGCCCTTGAGGCAATCATATGGATGATTGTAACATGACTATGTTTATGAATAATAATATGATTGTTGGTCCAATGAATGTATATCATTGTTTTGATCAACAAGTGTGTGACTTGTTTATGAAGCTCTTTACTTATTGATATAATTCGATAAATATCTCTGATCGGATATCATCGTATAGGACAACGATGAATAGATCAGCACATGTATTGTTCGATGATCATGTTTCATAGATCATGGGATATGGAGATATCATCAATACATTGTGGACGCATGTTGAAGAACATGTGTTAGATAGACCCACAATGGGACACTACGAGAATGTTACATTCTTATGTGTCATCAGTGTATCTCATACATAGTAGATGTATGATCCTTAGACCTGAGATTGTCATATTCCCTACATGTGTAATAGTTTACCTTGGGGTTACCAAACACTATTTCCTAACCGGATAGTTATAAAGGTAGCTTTCATGTTTACTATGAAACATACAGAGGGAAGTGAGCAGTCAAGATGGAATTTGCCACTCCAATGTAACGGAGATATATGTCTAGGCCACTCGTGTGATATGATTAAGGAAGTGCATGGCCATGCCGTGATTGAGAAGTCAATCACAACTTATTAATATATCAGGGATACGAGAGATGGATTGAACTGACAAAGGATGACATGCTTCTCGCCTTGAGTTCGATCTTCATATAGTTTGGCAAAGGGATTATTACATCAGTACTTTAATCATATGCGTTTGGGAGTTGGCATGCTCTGCAAGGAGCCGCTACCGACTATTGGATTAGTAAAAGGGTTTTCCGAATCCATGTACAAATGTGCATGAACCTACAGGGTCACACACTTAACGGGCTAGGACGCATTGATTCGGATTGGATCCGTAATTAATGGACCTCATGGGCTTAGCGCGTAGATGGGCCCTGACTGCCTAGGGTTTCACCTCGTGGCTATATAAGGAGGGGAGGATGCTAGACGCAGAACACACTTTCGTGCGGTTTAGAGCTGTTTCGCCAGAAACCCTAGCCACCTCCTCTCGTTGCCCCTGCCGAGCGACCTGGTGCTTTCACACCGACGCACGGCGTTCCATCCCCGGACGTGTGGACTGCTGTGGTGACGCTACTGCTACTGCGGTGTGGAGAGGACGATCCGCGGCGAGGACGATCCACGGCGAGGGCGATCCACGCCGAGAACGATCCACTACAACGATGTGCGAAGGATTCCCCAACTGCGCGTCTAGTGGTAATAGATCTATGATCCCCTTCTTGCGAGTAGCTTTTCTGGTTTGCGGTAGAAATTTTAATTTGTGCTAGTGTAGCATACCGCGTTCCCCAACAGTGGTATCAAAGCCATCTCGCGTAGATTCGTGATCTGGATGTTGCACATATGGTATGTTAGGATAGTAGATTGGGTCTATTACATGTTCTACCGATTCATGTGATGAATTGGAGGAGGCAGCCATCGATGAGATCGATCGGTTTAGGGTTTGAGGAAAGTGCAAACCGAATCAATCTTGATTTGGGTGAGTCCGTTCATGGTACGACGTTGCCCTTATCGGTCGGGCTACAGCCATCAGGGTTTACGAATCGCAACCATATGGGACCAAGCCAATCAGATTGAATCAGATTTGGTCAATCTGATTGATCCGTGGAGATTTTGAGGGCGTTTTCTTTTAGCAGAACACATGCCTCTGAAAAAAATTTCCGCCAGGGGCGCTGCCCCTTGAACCCCGCTTGGGCGCTGCCCCTGGACCCCGCCAGGGGTGCTGCCCCTTGGAACCCCGCCAGGGGCGTTGCCCCTTGGAACCCCGCTGTCGTAGAATCTATTTTGTTTAACTCGTTTTTGCATAATGTTGTGTAAAATAGTATGGCCTATGTGTATGTGATGCATGTGATATTTACATGGCCTGCGTGCAGTGTCAAGCCATCAGGCTATTTCAATCTAAAATGTATAACGACCTGCGTGTCGACTTGTGATGTTTCAAACCCTCATGTAATATTCATTATCAAAGTTGTAAGGAGTTGCATCTACAATGATGAAGATGGTGGCATCAAGCATGATGGCAAGATGAACAATCAACATGATTATGGAGATCCTAATGCTAAGGGCCATACTATTTCACATCTTAATTTGATTATATGTGAATGTGTGTTTAATCCTTGCTATTTTCTTTATGCTCATTGCATGTGATGCCATGTTCATAGTAGATATTGTTCATCCCTATAGTTAAAATTTTAAATCACACTTGTCCGTCCAATTGTTGCACCTATCAAGAATTTAGATCATTATTGATATGACTGCCAAAGTAGTATATCAATGACTATCTTAATAGATGATAGGGATATGTTGGACACATCGCGCATAACAATTGTTGATTTAACTAAGCTATCAAAATGGTTTTGGGCTTAAGGACATAAGTGGTTAGAATATGATTTCAGTAATGAAGGAACGGATACAAGACGATTGGTGTCTAGGAAAACACACATGAGGCTAGGTTTCTTAATTGGCACCCGGAAACGGGAAGTGCTCCCTCCCTCATGTGAGCCCTAGGGGCGAGTTGACCTGGCCATGACTCAAGTTGACGGAGGCATTCATTACTTGTTTTCATGCTCAACCAACAAGAGATACATAAGATGTAATTAGCAAAGATGTTGCTTACCTATGTTATTAAATTTCTAGCAGTGATGCCAAAGCTCACTAGTGTTTGATGAATATGGATCTTGAATATTCACCATGTGTCCATAAAGGGGCACATGATAGGAGTTTCTTTTGTTAAAATGTTTAATAAAAGTATTACAGACACGTAGTGCTTAGAAACTTTGCATGTTTTTGTTGTAGTTCAATGGCACCTCCTGGTGCTCCTACTGCTACACCTGGTTTTTCTTTGAGATCGGTTTTGGAAAGAGAAAAACTAAATGGAACAAATTTTGTGGATTGGTATCGCAACTTGAGAATTGTTCTCAAACATGAAAAGAAAGAATATGTTCTAGAGAGTACGATTCCTGATGAACCAGCTGAAAATGCTCCTTGGAATTTGAAGGCTGACTATGAAAAACATGTTAATGCCTCTGTAGAGGTTAGCTGTCCCATGCTTGTCACCATGGACTCTGAACTGCAAAAGTAATATGAGGACCAGGATGCTTACAATATGATTGTGGGCTTAAAGGGCATGTTTCGGAATCAAGCAAGGGCTGAGAGGTATGGTATCTCAAAGCTTCTGTTTGCTTGTAAGCTGGCTGAAGGTAGTCCGGTCAGCCCACATGTAATCAAGATGATTGGCTACCTTGGGAGATTGGAAAAGCTTGAGTTTCCCCTTAGCATTGGTGCGGCTCTGAGGCGTAATTCTCGATCTACGCCTCGAGCTTTGAGTCATTCATTATGAATTTTCATATGAATAGCATGGAGAAGAGCCTGACCGAGCTACATGGGATGCTCAAGGCTGCCGAGGAAAGCATTAAGAAGAAACCCAATCATGTGATGATGGTTCAGAAGACAACTGCCTTCAAAAAGAAGAAAGTCAAGGCTTGGGGAAGGGAAAAAGCTTCCAAGTCCATATCGGAATGTCCGATTTCTTTATCGGAACTTCCGATTTATCATCAGAATGTCCGATCTAAGATATCGGAGTGTCCGATATTTCCAGAGAGCTCCCTTTTTCAGGATTGAACACATCGGAACTTCCGATCATAAACATCGGAACTTCCGATCTTTACAGAGAGCATCCTGGAAGGTGTCAAACATGTATCGGAACTTCCGATCCAAATATATCGGAATGTTCGACCCAGTTTCCACGCATCGAATTTAAGCACATATGCACATCGAAATGTCTGGCAACATCGGAACTTCCGATGTGAGATCGGAATGTCCGACTTGAATTTTAAGGAAACCAAATTCCGGTGCATGTGCGGTGACTTAGAGTCTCTAAAAGAATTAAAGTGACATTTATCTGAGCATAGATACTAGCCTAGATTATTTACGATGCATCCCCCTTAATAGTATGGCATTCCTATGACTCAAAAACATATAAAGCAAAAGTATAAAGCCGTTTTACTCGCGTAATCTTGTTTGAGGGTATCCTTCGCATGTAGGTGGTCTCATTTTGGAACTTTTACCTGTTCACAATCTTATTGAATACATTAGTCCCTTTAATCATTTGTCATTAATCAACCAAAACAAATTTAGGGGCCTAGATGCACTTTCACATCTCCCGCAATCAAATTCCTCATGAACTCCTCTTCATCATATCCTTTGTCCGCCATCGTTATTTCTTAGGCTAGAAAAGGGCACTAAAAATTAACAAAAAAAGATTAACAAAAGTATACTTACACATTTAACATATAATTACATATAAAACATATACTTACACATTTTAGAATTCAAATTTTGACTTTACATACGAAATTTGGCATCCAATCGAAATGAATACAATTATGAATTACAGTAGATATGTAGGATATAAAGAACCAAACAACTAAGCAGTTAAGCACACAATTAGATAAATAAGATAGACATAGGCCCCACGGTAATTAATACATCCAATCGGAATGAACAACCCACGGACATAAGTTCTAGGAACATAACCCACAAGCAACAAGCCACACAAGCGTTCATTGATTCTAATAGATAGCAGAGAGAGGGGGGAGACAGAGAGGGATCAAGAGAGGGGAGACAGAGAGGGATCGAGAGAGGGGGGAGACAGAGAGGGAGCGAGAGGGGGGTGACACAGAGGGATCGAAAGAGGGGGGAAACAGAGAGGGAGCGAGAGAAGGAAGACAGAGAGGGTGTTGGGGATAAAGGAGGACAGGTCACGCGTGGCAACGACTCGGGGGGTGGTGGGAAAGAGTGGATAGAGGAAGACGGGCGGCAACGACGAGTATACTATCAACATACTTACACATTTCACATATACATATACTTACACATTTCATAAGCCACATTTCACATATACTTATACACATTTCACATATACTTACACATTTCAAATTTACATATATAATCAACATAATCAACATCCATAATCAACATTTCACATAATCCACAGTAAACATCCACATAATCAGCATAATCAACATCATTGTCCATCGACTTTAATAATCAGCATCCACATAATCCACAGTAAACATCCACATAATCCACATAATCAGTAAACATCCACATAATCAGTAAGCATCCACATAATCCACTAAACAGTAAGCATTGTAACTAGGCGCCGGAGAGGGCTCATCGAGGGCGCGCGGCGCCGGTGTGGAGGATGCGGCGCCGATGTGGAGGAAGCTAGCCGAGGATGCGGTGCCGGGGGTGCGGACGGCAGACGGCGGGTCGTCGGAGGACGACGCGGACACCGGTCGGGGTTGTCGGAGGACTGCGCGGATGCCGGGGGTGCGCACGGCGCTGACTGTTAGTGTTATGCCCTTGAGGCAATCATATGGATGATTGTAACATGACTATGTTTATGAATAATAATATGATTATTTGTCCAATGAATGTATATCATTGTTTTGATCAACAAGTGTGTGACTTGTTTATGAAGCTCTTTACTTATTGATATAATTCGATAAATATCTCTGATCGGATATCATCGTATAGGACAACGATGAATAGATCAACACATGTATTGTTCGATGATCATGTTTCATAGATCATGGGATATGGAGATATCATCAATACATTGTGGACGCATGTTGAAGAACATGTGTTAGATAGACCCACAATGGGACACTACGAGAATGTTACATTCTTATGTGTCATCAGTGTATCTCATACATAGTAGATGTATGATCCTTAGACCTGAGATTGTCATATTCCCTACATGTGTAATAGTTTACCTTGGGGTTACCAAACACTATTTCCTAACCGGATAGTTATAAAGGTAGCTTTCATGTTTACTATGAAACATACAGAGGGAAGTGAGCAGTCAAGATGGAATTTGCCACTCCAATGTAACGGAGATATATGTCTAGGCCACTCGTGTGATATGATTAAGGAAGTGCATGGCCATGCCATGATTGAGAAGTCAATCACAACTTATTAATATATCAGGGATACGAGAGATGGATTGAACTGACAAAGGATGACATGCTTCTCGCCTTAAGTTCGATCTTCATATAGTTTGGCAAAGGGATTATTACATCAGTACTTTAATCATATGCGTTTGGGAGTTGGCATGCTCTGCAAGGAGCCGCTACCGACTATTGGATTAGAAAAAGGGTTTTCCGAATCCATGTCCAAATGTGCATGAACCTATAGGGTCACACACTTAACGGGCTAGGACGCATTAATTCGGATTGGATCCGTAATTAATGGACCTCATGGGCTTAGCGCGTAGATGGGCCCTAACTGCCTAGTGTTTCACCTCCTGGCTATATAAGGAGGGGAGGATGCTAGATGCAGAACACACTTTCGTGCGGTTTATAGGTGTTTCGCCAGAAACCCTAGCCACCTCCTCTCATTGCCCCTGCCGAGCGACCTGGTGCTTGCACACCGACGCACGGCGTTGCATCCTCGGATGTGTGGACTGCTGTGGTGACGCTGCTGCTACTGTGGCGTGGAGAGGACGATCCGTGGCGAGGACGATCCGCGGCGAGGACGATCCACGCCGAGAACGATCCACTACAACGACGTGCTAAGGATTCCCCAACTGCGCGTCTAGTGGTAATAGATCTATGATCCCCTTCTTGCGAGTAGCTTTTTTGGTTTGTAGTAGAAATTTTAATTTGTGCTAGTGTAGCATACCGCGTTCCCCAAGACTGACGGCGGGGGTGAGGATAGCGCAGACGGCGTGGACGGCGGAGTCGTCGAAGGAGTGGACGGCTCGAGTTTGAGACTTGGAGGCGGTAGTGGCGAGAAAGACAAGAGTTGGACCTCTCCACTTTTTATACGAGGGGGAATTAGTACCGGGTCATATTACCAACCTGTACTGATATTACCGATTCCCCTCCCCGCCAAAATACCCCGCCAAATGCTGGTTGCCCTAGGGGGAATTTGTACCGGGTCATTTTACCAACCGGTACTGCTAGATACTATTAGTACCGGTTGGTGTTATGATCCGGTACTGCTTCCCCTGTGTACTTGTTGCCCTAGGGGCTGTCAGTACCTGTTGGTGTTATGACCCGGTACTGTTTCCCCTGTGTACTTGTTCGCTAAGGGCTATCAGTACCGGTTGGTGTTATGACCCGGTACAAGTGGGATTTTTAAAATTTCCATTATTGTAATTAATTAATTTGAGGACATAAATTGATTTATAAATTTCTCATAAATTTATAATGGATTTTATAAAATATACTATACCTTGAATAAAAATTTCAGATTTGTTGGCCTCGTGTTTAATTCTTAATAATTATTTTACTTCTTTTTTGAGGATTTTCTTTGTTTGTAATTAAATTTTTATATCAAGTAAAAGTAAGTATTATTTTATAATAACGACGGTGATGTGCTGTCGGTGTTTCCGGCTTCTCCGTCACCGTGCGTGCCTGACAACTGGTGCTTTCGTTGATATCCAAGGCCTAAATTGATGCTGTCTGTGACCCTGGATGGATTGCTTTATGTTGCTATCTTTTGGGTGTAAAACTACTAAACTAGTTTGTTTACCTTCAAGTTATCTAGTTATGTGTCATATTTTACCATGCTAGCTGGGAACATCTTACGGCCACACTTTTGCATCGGCCCAACATAGAAGTCTCTACTAAAGCTAGTAGCTGCTTAATATATCCATGTGGTTATTGTCGGGACCCAAATCCGGACCCTCTGTGTATTCAGCACTAGTCAAGGATCACACTAGTGCACACAGTCTCAACATCGGTAAATATCACAATCATACACATCAATAGTAATATAGTACTTTCATTAAGATAGCCAAACTGGTTGCTCGACCTTATGGTCAAGTTACAAGAGTACGCCACACAGGGCGAAAACTTATTAAGGAAATAAATTGCAGCGGAATAAAAGCATCAACGTGGCGCCATCCAGCATACCACAGGCAACTGACTGGGCTCGCTCCCTAAGTAGACGGCTCCTCCTGAAGTTCTTCCTCCAAAGCTGGCGTCCTTCTCCTTCAACTGGTGTTGTATTATTGCAAGGGGTGAGTACTTGGTACTCAGCAAGTCATGCACAGAATGCGAACTAATATTCTACATGCATGGCTTAGTTCAAAGGATAGGCTGACAGGTACATTTGCAGTAAACAGCATTTAACAAGTAGTATAAGTAGATTCTAAAGCAGTAAATGTAACACCCCGGCATTTAATATGCCCGAATTCTACCAAACATAGACTAAACAACATCTAAATACCATAAATTAAGATAAATTACAGCAAAGGAGTAAATGCTATTACCAAAAATTTCGGCAGCATCTCCTTTGTTTTTCCATGAATTGAAGCAACAACAATATGATCACAGGATATAGTATAAAGAATGACAACTAAATCATCAATAATAAAGGTTCTAGCAGCAGTATAAGACTATAATAAAGATTCCAACCATCTCATTAGCCAAACGAAGTAAATGAAGAAACCAAGCACACAAATTAACCATCACAATTTAAAGGAAGGAACATGTCATTGTTTCTATGTGTGATGCTAAGTGATGACGTGTAACTAGCTCCCTTTCCCACATGCCGGTTTCATGGTACCTAAGAAAAACAACATAAACACAAGCGTGAGTTCATCACTCAGCAAGTATATTACAATGGAACAAGAAAATACATTCTAATACCTTCATCACCACTTTTCACATACGACATCATACACATCTCATATTCATAGGGTAAGCATATCATTGACATGAATGCAACCTTTTCAAGAGCACTCCGGATTAGTCATATATCCATATATGACTTTCTCACCGACCTGGCTCAACGACTCTTTTATCATTTAACATCTAAAAATGATGTCATGTTTACTTTTCACCATTCCTTCATCATGTAACAACACTACCGAATAGTCATTCACATGACGACTTCTTCCTCTGTGTCACATGAATAGCAACTCTAATCAACTTCCAAATTAAAGTCACTAGGCAATACGATTAAATTTATCTATTAATCCATTAGATTAGAACATCTTTAAACAACCAGCAAAGTTTCTTTAACAATAACAGCAGTCTACATCATCTTAATGTTTTAACTATGCGTCAGGGTTTATGTAGGATCGAAAGACACGAATATAGCAATCAGAGGGGGGGGGGTGAATGATTGTGCGGAAGCTAAAACTAAATTCTTAATCTACTAAAAGTTCACCCCAAAACATAACCAAATAATTGCATCGTATTCGACAAAAACAGAATGATAGAGGTTCGGTAAAACGCGAATTCCTAGAGATCCAACCATTAGATTGATCTGAAATTTGGACACAAGAAACTAGATTCCAATATGAATCGAACCAAAAAAGAATCAGCTCGATCGGACTTACGGATCAAAAGTTATGAGCTTCGCAAGCTTGCTGTTCCAGAACTTGATGAAAATAAATCCAATCAAAACTTGTAAATTAATCAAGAACAACAAAAGATTAATCAACAAAACTTTGAGTAACACTAGATCAATACCCTAGAAAGGTTTTTGATGGATCAAATCAAGATGAATCTCAAAGAACAAAAACCAATCTAGAATTAGAACAAGCATGCAAACAAGAACCAAAACAGAAAATATTGTAGCAACGTGGTTATTGTAGCACGCAAGGGTATGAAGAATTGATCTTTATTTCTTTTGTCTAAAGTACTCCCATCAAAAGAGTACAAAACCTAAAACAAAGCTCTAAGCTTTCAATGCGCTCAACTCTGTTTGATATACACTTCAACAGGAGACAACCCCTCCTTTTTAAAGGAGCAAACCACAGAGAGTCCTGGATACAATTCCTACTCCTATATGGATTCCCACTCCTAATCCTAGAAGGAGTATGTATTCAACATAACTCCACTTGGCCTAACCTGGCCAAGTACAACACTTGCACGCGTATGGCAATCCTACCATACTCACGTGACTAACACTTTGCACGCGCATGGCCACCTACCATACTCACGTGACTAACCATTCTTCATGTGCACCATTCTCTTAGCCCGAACGTCCCGCATGACATCCTTGACCACCAAGACCTCAGTTCCTCCTGAACCTAGTCCCGAACCTCAGTTCCTCCATGAACCTAGTTCTGGTCCCGTCATCGACCACGTTCGCTCTCGAGCAATACCTGCACATGAACAAACCACAAAACAAATCCGAGCACAAGTCCACGACTTGACTCAAAGTCAATCCATGCAACTACTCACACGCGCATTGCATAAAGTCCACTTCAAAACAAGCATCATGAAATTCACACTAATTTCATAATCTCAAATTCAAACCAAGATTCAATTCCAAATTTGCTCAAAACCCTAACTGAGCAAAAACCATTCACGCCGGACCAAAAAATTCGGTCCGGCGCAAACGCCATGTGAAACCCTAGAAAAAGTCCATTCACGACGGACCAACAAAATCGGTCTGGCGTACACATGAAAGTCTCGGTTTCAAAGAGGAAATTGATCTACCGAAAGAACACATTCACGGCAGACTAAACAAAATCAGTCTGTCGTACATGCGAAAACAATCCTCAAAAAGACGTTCACGACAGACCAAAGAAATTGGTCCGGCGTACATGCAAATCTTACTGTTTTTATTGTGATAATGGTCCAGCTCAAATGCATCAAACGCACGTCCACGACAGACCAAATATTTGGTCCGGCGTGCAAGTAAAAAACCAGTCCGGTGCAAAAGCTAAAAAACAAGTTCACCACGGACCAAGAATTTGGTCCGGCGCTCAAGGGAAACTTACTGTTTCTTGAAAATTTGGTCCGGCGCCAATGCGTAACTTACTGTTTCTTGTCAATTTGTCAAACACAAGCACAAGCACATTTTGCAAATTCAATTCTAAGCCAATTTTTCACCACATGGTTTCACAGTTTAAAACTTTAAACATAATCGGGGGTCATAAGCATTTTTAAAGCAAAGCAACCGATTCTAAGCATGTACATTAACCCATTTAATCATTCTCGCTACAGATTAAACTACAACACTAGTAGTCTATTAATTCTCCAGCTAGAGATGATAATCACATTGAATTGATTCAACTCAAAATTTAACTTAGCAACACGTCATTCCATAAACCACATTGTTACATACTACATGACATGCTAAACAACCATTTTCACTTTTGACAAACAGGATGCAACTCCACTTTTAAAGATAACCACAACTCAAGAACCAGAACGAACACCGATAGACAATTTCTCCTTTTCCAGGCAAGGAAGAAAAACAAAACTCCAACAGAAATGCAGGAGAGCTCAACGCTCAAATTCCCAAATTTGCCCACAAAACTCTTCAAGAAATCTCAAGATCTATACTTCTAAGAAGGAAGAAGATGCACTAGGGAAAACCAAATGTTCAACCAAATCTTTTCCGATAAAGATTCAAAACTTAGCTCCACCCAACCTAAGGTCGGCACTAGGAGAACTTCAACTCTTTTCTTAGATAGGGAGGACAACAACCACATATGTTTCCTCCCCAAGACAATCCGCAATAACCAACAAAACCGGGTGTCAAAGCAAAAATTATGACCAACAGACGCGCAACTCAAAACTCTTCTTCTTCGTCTTCAACCAAGGAAGACAAAACCACAAACTGCCTACGGAACAATCCGCGAAAATCCAATACCAAACACTTTTCTTTTGATTTCAGTCAACTCAAGCCAAGAAAACCAACCAAAACCGACCGCCTACGGAACATACGAAGGAATCCACCACCAACTCTTCCATTTGTCTCCAGTCAACTATCCGATCTACGATAGAAAAGGTAAGCACTCTTCTCCCATAGGGGTTAATAGTTCTTCGGTGATGGCGCTAACCGGCCACACCGTCAAACCACACCCTTACTATGAACAAAAAGAGATGACCGAAACCCTTCGGCACCACAACCCCACCTTATCACCACAACAAGAACAATTCAATCATTTATTTCATAGACATAGCAACATGCATTATCAAATGAAGCATTCAACGTCAAAGCTTAAATACAACATTTAAGCGTAAAGAAACGATACCCATACCCTTTTCCTACTGTGCATCCATGTGTGTCAAATTTTAGATTAGTTATACTACTTTTGCAGGTTTTAATGTTGCTATCCTATGACAAAATTTTAGTTAAAACCTAAGCCATGTTTCTATGTTATTCCACTACAGCATGACACTAAAAATACATTTTAGTTGTACCCTATAGCATGACACTAAAAATACACATTCCAACGACCTACAGCCCGCTCTGATACCAACTGTAACACTGATGAGGACATCTCTTCCATGCACACGATTGAGCCAAATATACAAGGACCAATTACTCGTGCCAAAGCACGACAGCTCAATTATCAGGTGAACTCGTTTCTAACTATTTATATGATTAATTCACAGAATTCATTACTATCTAATTTTTGTCATGATTTTATTATACTTAGGAACCAAGGAGAAGATCAAGCGCGTGTGCGGAATTCGGAAGGCCAAGTCAAAGACGAGCAAAGGGAATGAATGCATGGGTCTATTATTGGGCGCCACCTCCCCCTGTTTGGCGTCTCCCCCTCCTGGTTTTGGGCGCCCCAACATGTCCTCTTTGCTGATTTGGAAACCAAGATTCAGATCAAGGCACCATAATTGAAGATTTGATCTCTTTTGTATTTTTGGCAACTTTGTAGAGAAGGAAAGGAGGGAAGGATTGTTTCCCTAATGTGTGGACATGCATGTACTAATCACGGATGAATAGTGTCCGTGACCAGTACCTCTCCTCCTTCTTCTTCTTTATATTCTCCTACCCTCCACTCTATTAGGGGATTTTGGTTGATTAGAGTTTAGCTACGCGCAAACCTATCTTCTACGAGTTGTGCAAGATCGCCACCTTGTGAAGAACATCAAATTCCACTTTTATCCGAGACTTTTTCTCTTCCTCTCAATTCTGTTTTTACACTTTGTTTATCGTGTTCTTGTTTGATTCTTCGATTCTTGACAAGAATTTGAACCTCGTGTTCAGGTTGACATGCTATTTGTGTGTTAATAACCAATTCGGCGAAGGTTACTGCGATTGCTAAGGCGCCATCAAATTCGTTCGTGCGTAGTCGGATCGCGAGGGTTTTCACCATTCAATCGATAGTTATCACTCCACCGAAAGATCGGGCACTCAAGCCATATCAAGTGGTATCAGATTCTCAGGTTGCTCGGTGAGAGTTTTCTACTTTTGTTCATTACCTAGAGTACAAAAACAGCCCACAAAAATATTGCTACTATCAATTTCCATTGTCCAAAACAATTTGTGCCAACCACTTTGATTACTCATTTGTTTAGTTCTTTGAATTGTCGGTTGCATCGTCGTGTTCTTGCTGGTCCTAGTCCTAGTTCCTTTAGAGTTTCAAGTTCTTTTCACGTCGTGTCATCATCCTTGTTTGCGCCTCTTGCTGGCCGAACCCCCCTTCCATTTTGTTTGGGGCGCATATCCCCTCCTGCCATTGTGGGTTGCACACACACTCCCACCTCTCCATAGCAACAGATTTTACTTCTTTTTTGGTTTGGACCCTTCCATCCTGTAATGGGCGCACCCTCTCCTTTCCATAAAGAAGAACAAAGACAAAGGCAAGGTGCATCTAAAAGCCGCACCAAATCAATTAAAAAAAAAAAAAAGGCAAGTGCTTAAACAAAAGCGCCTTTGGATCAAAAAAAAAAAAAAATCTCCCTTCGGTTTGGGCGCACCCCTTCTTTTTCGGTTTGGGCACACACCCACCCTTCCAATTGGGTTGGGCGCACCCTCTCCTGCCATAGAACAAACAAAACAAACGAGTGCACACCACATCTTCACGCCCAAACAACAGCACATACTTGTTTGCTCTTTTGCTGCGTTCGGTGACAACATTGGTGTCTAGGCTTGCGTCTCTAGCACGGTCTAGCCTAGGACCAGCATATACGATGCCGTTGAACAATTTTTCAACTTGCTTAAGCTTGTGGTTTTAAGTGTTTTCCTTTCTACTAAATCGAAACCTTCCAAGCTACACATATTTCTACCACGAACAGATTGGTAACACCTGGCAATCGCTTAACTTTCACCTTTTTGGTTGCACACTATCGATAGTACATCATTCTGTTGGTGTGGTAAGAATCTTACAAGAGCTTGTGGTAAACTTTGAGCGTTGAGTGATCCTTCGCCATCTCACTAACCTAGAAAACTATACTTGCTGTCCTATTATTTTTTTTGTGCTAACATGTCGGTGTGAAGGATCTCTCCATCAGTCTCCCTTACGAAGGGCATCGTTGCACACTTTGGCGCATGGCGGGTCACTACCGAGGGCCTTAGTGAGGATGTCCGCCTCACTAATGAGCGCATGTCACTCCAAGACGATCGACTCCGATCCGTCGAGACCGCGCAAGGAGTTGCGAACACTACTTTAGCTAACATTTTATCTCGATTGGACATGATTGCAGCTGCTGCCCCTAGTGTTTCCGGTCTTCCACCTCGCACCAACACCGGCGCATTACGGCGCCCCAGGCTGCTCCACATGCTCAGCACGCCCCGTTGTTTCTACTACTTCCATTCACCTCGCTAGCACGTCTCGGGCTCCTTTGACCTCGGGCGTTGGCGAGATGATCATGACAGCGACCACTACTCACACCACGCTATGGAGTCGGAGGATGACTTGCTCGACCATGACCGTGATCACCGTCGACTCGATTCAACCAACAAGGTATGCGTCGTGCTCCCATACGACGTGAGGTGCGTGATCGTGACGATATGTTCTCCAAAATAAAAATCACTATACCTACTTTTGATGGCAAATATGACCCCGATGCTTACCTTAGTTGGGAGTTATTAGTTGATCAAAAGTATGCATGCCATGACTTTCACGAAGATAAACGCGTTAGGGCTGCTACTAGTGAGTTCTGATTTTGCTTCCATTTGGTGGAGAGAGCATTGTCGTGTCCATGCACATAATATACCCACCGCTTGGGAGGCTTTAAAATTGCTCATGCGACATAGATTTGTTCCTTCCTATTATGCTAGAGATTTGCTTAATAAATTACAACGTTTGCGCCAAGGTAAAAGCTCGATCGAAGAATATTATCAGAATTACAGATTGGCATGTTGCGTTGTGGTTTACTTGAAAATGAGGAAGCATCTATGGCTCGTTTTCTAGGTGGTTTAAATCGAGAAATCCAAGACATTTTAGATTACAAAGATTACAATTCGATGACTCGATTATTCCATCTTGCTTGCAAAGTGGCGTGAATTGCAGGGGCGACAAGCGAGGCCAAAACTAACTTTTCTGCAGGCGTACTACCTCCTGGACGCCGCACACCCCGCTGCCCGACCGCTCGTACCACAACACCAAGCCCCTCCAACAACCCGGCGACATCAACTTCAGCACCACGCACCGCACCTTCGATGACACGAACCACTCAAGCTCCTACAAACAGTTAAATGCGTCATCCATTGCTTCCACGGGCGCACCAAAGATATTCAGTGCCACCGATGCAAAGGTTTTGGTCATATCATGCGGGATTGTCCAAATACTCGTGGTGCTCATAGTTCGCGAAGATGGTGAGTATGACTCCGCTAGTGATCTTGATGAAGAAACATATGCTTTGATTGCTAACGATGCAGAAAATGACACCAACTCCGCGCTTCAAGAAGAGCACATTAAGCGCGGGTGACGTAACAAATTTCTAAGTATCGTCTCCCAACGAGTACTTAGCGCTCAGATTGCGATGGCGACCAAAATCAGCGCCACAACTTGTTTCATATCAAAGGCGTCGTGAAGGAGCGTGCCATTCGGATCATCATTGACGGTGGGAGTTGCAACAACCTCGCTAAGCGTGGACATGGTTGAAAAGCTTGCACTCTCCACTAGACCACATCCTCAACCTTACCACATCCAATGGTTCACAAACAGCGGCAAACTAAAGGTAACCCGCTTGGTAAGAGTGCATTTTATTTTAGGTTCTTATCATGATTATGTTGATTGCGATGTTGTACCTATGCAAGCTTGTTCCATGCTGTTAGGTAGACCATGGCAATATGATAAAAATTGTGTACATCATGGTAGAACTAATCAATACTCTTTTGTGCACCAAGATAAGAAAATTGTCTTACATCCCATGTCTCCGATGCTATTTTCAAAGATGAGATTGATAGAGCTAATAGAGAGAAGAATCTAAACAACAACAAAAGTGAAAATCAGATTGTGGTACATGATCAAAAACAGCACCTTGAGAAAAATGCTAAATCTGTTCATGACAAACCAAATGAGATTCAATTGAAGGGTGCATGTTTCCTAGCTACCAAATCTGATTTGAATGAATTACATGCTAGTGATTCTCTTTGTTACGCTCTCATTTGCAAAGAGGCTCTATTTTCATGTGAAGATCTACCTTCTCTTTTGCCTCCTGCTGTCACTAATCTTTTACAGAGTACATGGATGTGTTTCCCAACGAGGTACCACTGGCTGCCACCAATGCGAGGCATTGAGCACCAAATTGACCTCATTCCGGCGCCTCGCTACCCAATCGTGGCGCCATACCGCACAAACCGGAAGAGACTAAAGAAATACAACGCCAAGTTCAAGATCTCGCTTGACAAAGGATACGACGTGAGTCTCTTAGCCCTTGTGCTGTTCCAATCCTTTTAGTTCCAAAGAAAGATGGCTCATGGCGCATGTGTGTTGATTGTAGAGCTATTAATAATATCACCATTCGATATCGCCATCCTATTCCTCGATTAGATGATATGCTTGATGAGTTGAGTGGCTCTACTGTTTTCTCTAAAATTGATTTACGTAGTGGATATCATCAAATTCGCATGAAGCTCGGAGATGAATGGAAAACAGCCTTTAAAACTAAGTTCGGTCTATATGAGTGGTTAGTCATGCCGTTTGGTTTAACTAATGCACCTAGCACTTTCATGAGATTAATGAATGAGGTTTTGAGAGCTTTCATTGGCCGCTTTGTGGTAGTTTACTTTGATGATATTCTAATCTACATTACATCTTTGGAGGCGCATCTTGATCACTTACGTCTTTGTTTTAAATGCTTTACGTGATGCACGTTTATTTGGTAATCTTGAGAAGTGCACCTTTTGCACGGATCGAGTCTCTTTTCTTGGCTATGTTGTTACTCCAAGGGCATTGAAGTTGATCAAGCCAAGGTGGTAGCAATCTGAGTTGGCCGACTACTAAAGCGGTCACACAGTGCGGAGCTTTTAGGACTTGCGGGATTCTACCGTCGTTTCGTGAAGGATTTCAGCACCATTGCCGCACCATTGAATGAGCTCACTAAGAAGGGTGTACAATTTGATTGGAGAGATGCACAGAGCACGCCTTCCAGCAGATTTAAAAGATAAGTTGACACATGCCCCACTTCTCCAACTCCTGATTTTTCTAAGACCTTTGAACTAGAATGTGATGCTAGTGGAATTGGGTTGGGTGGTGTCTTTGTTACAAGATAAAACCAATTGCTTATTTTAGTGAGAAGTTGAGTGGGCCTAGTTTGAACTATTCTACTTATGACAAGGAATTATATGCTCTAGTTCGAACTTTAGAAACTTGGCAACATTATTTATGGCCCAAAGAATTTGTCATACATTACGATCCACGAATCCTTAAAGCATATTCAAGTCAAGCAAAATTGAATCGTCGTCATGCCAAATGGGTTGAATTCATAGAGTCTTTTCCCTATGTTATCAAACACAAGAACGGTAAAGACAATATTATTGCTGATGCTTTGTCTCGACGATATACCATGCTTACACAACTTGACTTCAAAATTTTTGGATTAGAGACAATTAAGAATCAATATGAACATGATGCTGATTTTCATGTTGTTTTGCTCAAATGTACTGAAGGAAGAGTTTGGAATAAGTTTGTCCTCCAAAATGGCTTTTTGTTTAGAGCTAACAAACTATGCATTCCCGCTAGTTCCGTTCGCTTGTTGCTACTGCAGGAGGCGCATGGAGGTGGTCTCATGGGACACTTTGGAGTGAAAAAGACGGAGGATATTCTTGCTAACCATTTCTTTTGGCCGAAAATGAGAAGGGACGTGGAACGATTTGTCGCTCGCTGCACCACATGCCAACAAGCTAAGTCACGTCTCAATCCACATGGTTTATACATGCCTCTTCCTGTTCCTAGCATGCCTTGGGAGGATATTTCGATGGACTTTGTTTTAGGTCTACCTCGAACAAAGAAGGGGAGGGATAGCATTTTTGTTGTGGTGGATAGATTTTCTAAGATGGCGCATTTTATTCCATGTCATAAAACTGATGATGCTACCAATGTGGCCGACTTGTTCTTTCGCGAAATTGTACGCTTGCACGGTATGCCCAACACAATAGTTTCAGATCGCGATACAAAATTCTTGAGTCATTTTTGGCGAACATTGTGGGCTAAATTGGGGACTAAGCTTTTATTTTCTACTACTTGTCATCCCCAAACCGATGGACAAACTGAAGTTGTTAATCGCTCTTTATCTACCATGCTTAGAGCTATTTTAAAAAAGAACATCAAGTTGTGGGAAGAATGCTTACCTCATATTGAATTTGCTTATAATCGTTCATTGCATTCTACTACTAAGAAGTGCCCTTTTGAGGTTGTGTATGGTTTTGTTCCTCGTGCACCTATTGATTTATTACCTTTGCACTATTACGAAAAATTACATGTTGATGCAAAACAACGTCTTGATTTGATCTCCAAAATACATGAGACAACTAAAGCAAATATAGAGCTCATGAATGCTAAATACAAACTTCTTTGGTAGTAAGGGAAAGAAACATGTGACTTTTGAACCCGGCGAGTTAGTTTGGCTACATTTACTGAAAGGATCGATTTCCGATTTAAGAAAATCAAAGTTGATGCCTCGTCTTGATGGTCCGTTCCAAGTTTTGGAGAGAATTAATGATAATGCATATAAGCTCGACTTGCCTGCAGATTTTGGGGTTACTCCCACTTTTAACATTGCAGATTTAAAGCCATACTTGGGCGAAGAGGATGAGTTCGAGTCGAGGGCGACTCAAATGCAAGAAGGGAGGATGATGAGGACATCTCTTCCATGCACACGATTGAGCCAAATATACAAGGACCAATTACTCGTGCCAAAGCACGACAGCTCAATTATCGTGTGAACTTCGTTTCTAACTATTTATATGATTAATTCACAGAATTCATTACTATCTAATTTTTGTCATGATTTTATTATACTTAGGAACCAAGGAGAAGATCAAGCGGCGTGTGCGGAATTCGGAAGGCCAAGTCAAAGACGAGCAAAGGGAATGAATGCATGGGTCTATTATTGGGCGCCACCTCCCCTGTTTGGCGTCTCCCCTCCTGGTTTTGGGCGCCCCAACATGTCCTCTTTGCTGATTTGGAAACCAAGATTCAGATCAAGGCACCATAATTGAAGATTTGATCTCTTTTGTATTTTTGGCAACTTTGTAGAGAAGGAAAGGAGGGAAGGATTGTTTCCCTAATGTGTGGACATGCATGTACTAATCACGGATGAATAGTGTCCGTGAACAGTACCTCTCCTCCATCTTCTTCTTTATATTCTCCTACCCTCCACTCTATTAGGGGATTTTGGTTGATTAGAGTTTAGCTACGCGCAAACCTATCTTCTACGAGTTGTGCAAGATCGCCACCTTGTGAAGAACATCAAATTCCACTTTTATCCGAGACTTTTTCTCTTCCTCTCAATTCTGTTTTTACACTTTGTTTATCGTGTTCTTGTTTGATTCTTCGACATCGACAAGAATTTGAACCTCGTGTTCAGGTTGACATGCTATTTGTGTGTCAATAACCAATTCGGCGAAGGTTCTGCGATTGCTAAGGCGCCATCGAATTCGTTCGTGCGTAGTCGGATCGCGAGGGTTTTCACCATTCAATCGATAGTTATCACTCCACCGAAAGATCGGGCACTCAAGCCATATCAAACACCCCGGCATTTAATAGGCCCGAATGCTACCAAACATAGACTAAACAACATCCAAATACCATAAATTAAGATAAATTACAGCAAAAGAGTAAATGCTATTACCGAAAATTTCGGCAGCATCTCCTTTGTTTTTCCATGAATTGAAGCAACAACAATATGATCACAGGATATAGTATAAAGAATGACAACTAAATCATCAATAATAAAGGTTCTAGCAGCAGTATAAGACTAGAATAAATATTCCAACCATCTCATGAGCCAAACGAAGTAAATGAAGAAACCAAGCACACAAATTAACCATCACAATTTAAAGGAAGGAACATGTCATTGTTTCTATGTGTGATGCTAAGTGATGACGTGTGACTAGCTCCCTTTCCCGCATGCCGGTTTCATGGTACCTAAGAAAAACAACATAAACACAAGCGTGAGTTTATCACTCAGCAAGTATATTGCAATGGAACAAGAAAATACATTCTAATACCTTCATCACCACTTTTCACATACGACATCATACACATCTCATATTCATAGGGTAAGCATATCATTGACATCATCATCATATAACATCCTCATATAATGCAATGCGATGCAATGCGATGCGATGCACATATCTCCTGGAAACTCATACCGGTATGGTTGAGTACACACCCGTCGGTGTGCACCCTCTCCCCCCTTCCATCCCGAAGATGGAGGGTGCCTAGTCCTCGCTTCCATACACCGCGGTGGATGGAATCATGATGTAGGACTTACTCATTGGCTCTCCGGAATAGTCATAACTTTCTCACCGACCTTACCCGGACTAGTTATGACTTTCTCACCGCCCGGGCCATGTATCATGCCATGTATGCAAACATGCCAACATCATAAATAACTTGTACATTAACACATGGCATCATAACATAATAAGCATATTCATCATATCAATGTCAATCATTAAAGCATAGCATGTGAACATATCATATATTCAATTTCAATCTCAATCAATCTAGCAAACTACAACCCGCTACCCATTACAATACACTTGCCTCAACCTCGGGCGACGGATTGGCGAGAAGTAGAAGGCACTCCCGGGGACACACTGTAACACCCCAAAATCTTGCTTTTCTTAAATTCATGTGTGATTTGGCACTTTGGTGAATTTTTGGAATTTTCTGGAATTTATTTGGAATTTATTTGAATTTATTCCATTTTGAAATAATTAAAGAATTTAACTTTGCAAATAAAATTTTGTTGGAAATATTTTATTTGAGTCCCAAATGCCTTAAAATATTTTCCAGAATTTTTCTGGAATTTTTTTGAGTCTTTTGCTATTTTTAATGAATTAAATGAATTTCTGGGAATTAATTGAATTATTTAATCGCTGGGAAATTGCGAGTGGGTTTGTACTGTTCCTCCGACCGAGCCCGAGTCAGACTCGAGTCCGAGTCCGACTCGAACCCAACCGAACCCTAACCGCGTGACCGTCCGATCAAGATCGAACGGCCACGATTGAGCCACCACTACTACAGAATGACACATTACTATCGCTTCATCTGTGTCGGTTCTAAACTTTTGACTTCAGAACCGATTGTGATAAGCATATTCCATTTGGAAATCTTGATAACAGGTTATCACAATCGGTTCTGAGAGAGAACCGATTGTGATACGATAATAATCCCAATCGGTTCTAGATAAGAACCGATTGTGATAATAATTTTTTTATCACAATCGGTTTTTATCTAGAACCGATTGTAATGAGTAGGTATTATCACAATCGGTTTTGGGAAGAAACCGATTGTCCTGAGCACAGGGGTTATCACAATCAGTTCTTTTCCAGAACCGATTGTAATGAGAAGGTATTATCAGACTAGGTTTTGGGAAGAAACCGATTGTGATGAGCACAGGGGTTATCACAATCGATTCTTTTAGAACCGACAGATGATTTTTTGGCAACACCATTAGGTGCAACCAAGAACAGTTCATTAGAAACATAGTTTTTGTGAGATCCTCCACTCACACATTTCCTTCAGGAAAAGAAAAAACAAACTCCAACACAGCCGCTCTGCTAGAATCCCAACACGAGACCTCTTGTACCCTTCATTCATGCTTTAATATTTGTGCAAAACTTTATTTTCTGACGATGAACAGTACCAATCTGTTAGAATTCCAACTCATGGTTCAACTCTCAGACAATTTATATAGACACATGTAGTGATGCAAATTATATATAACATTATAGTAGCATGCATGCAGCAGATAATAATAATATATATACCATTCCACACATTATACTTGTTTTTATCAATAGGACATGAAACATTTTGACTTGGAACAACGAGAACATTAGAAAGATACAATGCACAAAAATATAAAAGAGATTCAAAATAGAGTGTAAAGGCGGCCGAATAGACTTCATCTCGCACTAGGCCAACAACCCTAATATATTAAACAAGCTGTATTTCATTACAATATATCACCACATCCATTGTTTATAATTAGTAAACATATAAAGGAGGACTGCATTGCACCTAATATATTAAATTTACTACTCGCGGCTCTAGCCCGAGTAACCCGAGTCAACCGAGTCATCCGAGTGACTCCGAGTCACCCGAGTCGCCAGAGTCGGCTGGAGACTACGCGGACTAGTGATGGTTCATCCTCCGATGATGAACCCGATCTAGACGACGCCGCCGGGTCCCTATGGTGATCGGCGCGTAGTACTCCTCCACCTTCTCCTCCTCATCATCCTCCTCCTTCTCCTACTCCTCCTCGTCGCCATCGCTGCCGCCCCGCTCGTCGCCCTCCTCCTCGCCGCCGCCGCCCTCCTCGCTGCCGCCGTCCTCCTCGCCGTCCCCTCGTAGTCGCCGCCGCCCTCGCTGCCGCTGCCGTCATCATCTCTGGGCGCTTATTCCTGCTGCCTTTGGAGGCGCCGGATGGGGTGAGGCGCCGGAGGGACGACGGAGACAGGTGGGCGCCGCGCCACGCCGAGTGAGGCGCCGGAGGCTGAGGCGGCACTACCGGCGGCGGTGAGGACGGTGGAGGAGGATGGAAGAGAGGCGACTCCACGGAGTCGTCAGAACTTGCCGGAGATGGTGGTGGCGCTGCCATTGCCGGTCGAAGATGCAGAGAACGAAAGGAGCTATATGGAAGACTTGTACCGATGTGACCAGGATGCAGAGAACGAAAGGAGTTAAGTATTGTTTGAACGTCAAAATGGCGGGGAAGACGAGGGGGCGAATGGATATCCGTGTCGGTTCTTATCAAGAACCGACTGTGATGTTGACTTACTTCTGATCGGTTCCTTTTTCGAACCGACACTGATATATTATCTGTGTCGGTTCTATAAAGAAACCGACAGTGTTGAGAATCAAATTATCACAGTCGGTTTTACATATAAGCGACGGTGATAACTAATTAATCACAAACGGTTCTTCTATAGAACCGATTGTGATGAGGCTCGCTAGGTTTTATATGTACCGTCTGGACTCGGGAATGAACTTATTAACTCTCGTCGAGTTAGTTCGCTAGGCGATTTCTCTATTTTCCAGCCTATCTTACGTGGCTTTATTCAAAAGGTGGGCCCGATTCCTTGAATCCCTTCAATGTTGTATTAACGTACATTATTCGATTTTGATTTGGTCTCATTAGCGAGTGTATGGTGGAGGAGATTGGTGCGTTGAAGGTCTTCGTTAATTGAAACCCTAGCTAGCTTGATCAGAGCTAGATTTCCCCTCGCTTGTGGTTTTCCTCGAAAGGTGACCAGCATTAATTCTTAGAAATCTCTTCAATATTGCAAGAGGACTTAAATTAATTTTTTTATTTGGTGAATGTGTACATTACATGTCATAATTGTTTTAATATAATTAATATGATCAATTATATATAATAGTTAATTAGGTCACAGAACCTATCGTCTCCCGTTCGAGGGTGCTTGTTTATAAGTATGCTAAAATGGCATATTTATAAATAAGCGATCTCAGTAATTGTCCACGTTTTTGATTAGTTGAGGATATGTGGCTCGGGCAAGTTCTTGTGTTGTACAAACTGTAGTGAAAGTTTCGGCAGCATCTCCTGGCGGTGTTCTCCGAATACACATCCTCTTGACATGTTGTCGATACGTGTATTTGGAGAACAGCGAGAGATCTTTGCGAAATTTTCTAAAGTTTGTACAACATCTTAATTAGGAACTTGCTCGAACCACATATCCTCGAATGGGATTAGGACCTAACCTACTTAGAGATTAGGAGTCATCGTTGGTACGCACGCACTTAGTCTTCTCTACAGATATACGTTTCTTTAAGATCATTCAACAAAAAACTTTGTTTTCGGGTTCAACCCTTCTTTTATTTCATTGATTAGGGCATTATTAATTTATTGTTTGCGGTTTACTTGTAGATGGACCGTGAAGAATGGATGTATCACAAAAGCCGTGTGAGTGCTTTGAATTTGAGAGGGAGTTAAGGAGTTCATAAGAATTGCAGAAGAAGATATGATTATGAGGGGGTAAAGTTCATATATTGTCCTTGTATTGATTGCACCAATCTCGGAGATTTAACAACTCAGCTCAAATTGAAGGGCATTTGATTCGACGTGGCCGTGAGGAATTACACGTGTTGGATCCATCATGGGGAGATAGGTAGTACCTGCATGCTACGCAACGAAGACATGTCGAAGCCGATCACGAGTTGGAGCGTGATATGTTCGATGACGATAATTTAGATCAAATGTTGCGGGATGTGGAGGGAAATTACACGGAAAGAGAGTTCAAAATTTAAAAGCTTGATGGATGACGATGCCAAACCATTGTTTTCAGGTTGCAAAGGGGAATACACCAAGTTGGGTTCGGTCCTTGCATTGTTTGAACTGAAGGCAAAACACCGCTGGATGATACAAGTTTCAATGCACTTTTAATACTTCTATCGGATATGCTTCCAGAGGGAAACGAGTTGCCAACAAGTATTTATGAAGCGAAGAAGCTATTATGTCCCATGGGAATGGAAATAGAAAGGATACATGCATGTCCAAATGATTGCATACTATACCGCAACGTCCATAAGGAATCACAAGATTTGTCCTGCTTGTGGTGTACCCGATACAAACAAAATGAGAAGCGTAATGACAAGAAGCGTAAGAACCTAATTGACGACGGTGAAGATGTGAAAAAGGGGCACCACCAAGGTGTTATGGTATTTGCCCATCATTCCCGTTTAGAGCGGTTATTTGCAAATCCTAAAGAGGCAAAATTGTTGCGTTGGCATTATGAATCCCGAAAGGAAGATGGCAAGTTGAGACATCCTACCGATTCGGCTCAATGGAGAAACATTAATTGGCAACATGAGGAGTTTGGTGCCGAGATGAGGAACATAAGATTTGGATTGAGTACGGATGGTATGAATCCGTTTGGTAATATGAGCAATCGACACAAGATTTGGCCGCTTTGTTGTGTATCTACAATTTGCCTCCTTGGTTATGCATGAAGCGGAAGTATATCATGATGTCGTTGCTAATCTCAGGTCCCAAACAGCCGGGTAATGATATTGATGTGTACCTATCACCACTAATTGAGGATTTGGTAAAATTGTGGAATGTGGGGTTGAGGTGTGGGATGCATACAAAAGAGAGAACTTCATCCTACGGGCTATGATATTTTGCACCATAAATGATTTTCCAGCCTTTGGTAATTTGGCGGGCTATAGCACGAAGGGAGCCAAAGCTTGTCCAATTTGTGAAGAGGACACTGATAGCTTGTGGTCGCGAATCGAGGAAAACGGTGTACATGGGTCACCGTGAGGTTTCTACCGAAGTCATCGATATCGTAAGATGGATGACAAATTTGATGGAAAGAGGGAAGTTCGTGGCAGCCCCGCAGCCTATGACTCGGAAGGCAATTATATTCACGTGTAGAGGATATCGATGTTCAAGATGGTAAGAGCCGTAAATCTGTTCGTCCTAGGACCATTTGGAAAAAGAGGTCGATATTTTGGGACTTACCATATTGGAAGGAGTTAGATGTCCGTCAATGTATTGATGTCATGCACGTTGAGAAAAATGTTTGTGATAATTTGGTAGGCATCTGCTGAACATACAGGGAAGACCAAGGATGGTTTGAATGCTCGCCGTGATATGACCTACATGGGGATCAGCCCGAGCTTGCAGTGATGGAGGAGGATGGAAAAGGGCCGTACATCCCCGCTGCATGCTACACCTTATCCAAGAAAGAGAAAGAAGACCTCTGCAAGTGTCTCCACGATATTAAAGTTCCATCGGGCTACTCCGCAAACATTAAGAAGCTTGTGTCTATGGATGATTTGAAGTTGATCGGTATGAAGTCCCACGATCACATGTCTTGATGACCCAAATGCTCCCTGTTGCAATCGTAAATATCCTACCAGATGACGTCAGGTTGGCAATCACGAAGCTATGCTATTTCTTCAATGCGATTTCATGCAAGGTTATTGATCCCGATATACTGGACAACTTACAGAGTGAGGTGGTGCAGACTCTTTGTCAGCTTGAGATGCATTTCCCCCCGTCGGTCTTCGACGGCATGGTCCACCTCGTGGTTCACCTTGTTAGAGAGATTAAGATGTGTGGACCCGCATTCTGCGTTACATGTATCCGCTCGAGAGGTACATGGGTATATTAAAGTCATACGTGAGGAATAGGTCAAGCTCGAGGGTAGTATTATTGAAGGTTATGGGATCAAGAGGTTATTGAGTTCTGCGTGGACTACCTAGGTAAAAGACAACCGATTGGTGTTCCTATATCTCGTCATGAGGGCAGACTTGGTGGCAAAGGAACCATTGGGTCAAATCTAATGAGCCCACAATTTGATATGTCTTGTAAAGCGCATTTCACAGTCTTGCAACACAAATGAAGTTCATCCATACATCCAACAAAGACAAGTTGATATTACGGGAAGAGAATCCACTTATGGATGAGCTTTCCATCACACGAGAACACAACGATTGATTCCTCACATGGTTCAAAGAAAAGGTGAAGGTCTCCGTTAGTACCGAGGATGTCAAATGGTTGGTGACGGACCAAGATTTAATATCTGAGACATGGCAAGGTTACGATATTAATGGCTACACATTTTATCTTGAAAGTCAAGATGCAAAGAGTACAGTGCAAAAGCAAAGGTGTGAGCATAGATGCTTTGTCCGATGATCACTCAATTAGAGGATCGTCAATCGCAATGAATGTTACTACGGGATGATCGAAGAAATATGGGAGCTCGACTACGGAATATACCAAGTTCCATTGTTCCGATGTAAGTGGGTGAGACTTCCTCAAAGAGTTAAGGTCGACAAGACAGGTTTTACAATTGTTGATCTGAATAGATGGCCTACAGGGATGAACCGCTCGTCCCTCGCAGCAAGCAACTCAAGTTTTCTACGTGCGTGATCCGGCCAATCCGAGGTTGCACGTCAGACTTCATGGCAAGAGGAGGATTGTTGGAGTTGAAAATGTCGTAGATGAAGAAGAGTACAACCAATTTGATGAAACACCTCCGTTTGCAGATGGGGCATGTCTTAGCGGTGACGACGGCACACATGGAACACATTACATGCGTGTAGATCATCAAGAAGGGTTGTATTTTAAATAAATTAAGTTGTAAGAATTCCCTGTATTAATGTAGCATTTTGTGGAATATATATGTCAAATGGATCTTATAGTATAGCAAATTTGAAAAAGATTTGAATTTTCGACTCTTTTGAATGAAGACTCTGTTTTTTTAAAAAAAATAGAAATTGGATCATAGTCATCACAATCGGTTCGTTTAGGAAATCGACACAGATAGTATAATTGCGATCGGTTCTTCTATAGAACCGACACAGATACTCCAAATATTGCGATCGGTTTTTCTATAGAACCGACACAGATACTCAACATATTGCGATCGGTTTTTCTATAGAACCGACACAGATACTCCACATATTGCGATCGGTCTCTTTGGTTAACCGACCGTGATAAAACCCAGAGCATTTTCATTTCGGGCAGATACTCAGTTCATTTCGCCACAAGATCGATTTCGTTTCAATTCATTCCACAACCCTAGCTCGACCACCTCCCCCACCGGCGCCTCCCCCTCTGCCTCCTCCCCCCCGGCGCCTCCCCCATCGGCGGGTACCCCGTGGGTGCCTCCCCCTCCGGCTCCTCGATCCCACACCCTAGCTCGACCACCTCCCCCCCGGCGCCTCCCCCTCCGGCTCCTCCCCCTCCGGCGATTCCCCCCCGGCGCCTCCCCCTCCGGCTCCTCCCCCCCAATCGGCGCGTCCCCCATCGGCTCCTCCCCCATTGCCGACTCGGTTCGGCGCACTGTAAGATGCATTTCGGACTGTGGGCTGTAATTGGTTGTAAATAGCTCGATGATGATTGCTTTTGAATGAGGCTTGATTAATCTGATCATTAAAGGAACTTGCTAGACCTAGAACAACACTGCTCTTAGCTGACAATTTGGTGCCACTTGCTCTTAATGCATTGTTCTAGGGTCAGAGCAGTGCTGTGCTTATTCCTTTATGCTCTTAGCTGACAATTTGGTGGCACTTGCTCTTAATGCATTGTGGTAGGGTTAGATTAGTGCTATATTCATTCTGTGCTATGCTGTACTTGTTGTTTTCTGTGCTAGAGCAGTGCTGTTCTAGGGTTGTAATCCTGAAATTTTTAGATGTAATAGCCGGTGATATATTGGCCATCTAGAAGTTGGACGGCTAATTAATTTAGCAACCCTTCTATAGCAATCTGAGAGCAATCCATCATTGCAATTTGAAACTTGTAACACATGCTATATTATCGCACTTTATTATCGAGTTTAGTTGCGTAACCTATGCGTCTCCCGTTCGAGGGTGCTTGTTTATAAGTATGCTGAAATGGCATATTTATAAATAAGCAGTCTCGAATTGTCCACGTTTTTTGGACAGTTCGAGGATATGTGGCTCGGGCAAGTTCCTAAGCTGTTGTACAAACTCTAGAGAAAGTTTCGGCAGCATCTCCCTGGTGTTCTTCGAATACACACCCTCTTGACCTGTTGTCGAGACGTGTATTTGGAGAACAAAGCAGGAGATGTCGCCAAATTTTCTAGAGTTGTACAACAGCTTAGGAACTTGCTCGAACCACATATCCTCGAATGGGATTAGGACCTAACCTAATTAGAGATTAGGAGTCATCGTTGGTACGTACGTACTTAGTCGGTCTACAGATAGACATGTGAATTGCTTTCTATTATGTGAAATTTGAATTGCTTCCTCTCATGAAGTTTAGGTTTGACATATACGCATTTACTTCAAATGTCGCAAAGAGAGAGCACCGGCTCAACGCCAGAGAGAGAAGAAGGTCCTGCTACCCCATCGAGGAAGGTTAGAAAGGCCAGAGGACCGAATAAAGGAGCCACAGGAGAACGCCGCAAGTGCTCCGCTTCAATGCCGTGGGGTTTGCACGGGTCCTCGGCCTGTTTAAGGGGCGCTACTCCTTTTTTCTCGGCCAATTGGTGAGGGAGCGAGTGCCGATCACAATTAAGGACTGGAGGAAGGAAGTGTTTACGAGCGTAAGAACCGACCGTGGGACGGTTAAGGGAAAATGGATTATACCAGAGGAAGATGAAATCAATGCGAGACGGTACGCCTTGAAGAGAATGGGTGTGGCTTTGAGGCTTTTCAGGGTGACCATGCATGCCCAGTTCGTGTTGAAAGACCGTACTCCCTTCCAAAGGTATCCATTTGTTACACCCGAGGTTTGGGAGGAGTTTGCAAGGATGAGGAATACGCCCGAGGCGGAGGAGCTGAGAGAGAAGAATATCGCTATACAGAGGCGTAACACACACGCGCACCACCTCGGTTCCGGTGGGTATGTAGGGAAGAAGGCAGAGTGGGTGCGACTAGCGGAGGAGTGTGCAACCTTCGGGACAACGATGCCTTACTCCCACATATGCGAGGAGCGGGCACGCGACTGGGTATTAGCGAGGACGAAGAAAACCTCTGACGGTCAGATTGTCATTCCAAACCCCGCGACCGCACAGATCGTCACGACCATCGTAAGATATCTAACATAGTACATTGCATATTATATTCCCATTGTATTTTAGTAATAATTTATACTTGCGACCTGCAGGAGGAGGTAAGCCTGCAGAAAGAGCAAGGAGCATTTGAAAGCCAAGGGTCAAGGGACATCCTGTGTTCGGCAATCGGAAGCCCGATCATAAGGGCGGGTGCTTGCCGCAGAAAGCGGGTATACGAAGAGGTCCTTCTTTGTAGAGGAGAGCGCTAAAGTGCTGTGGCAAGATCATGGGAAGCACGTGAGGCGCGGATTAGGCGCAGATGAAGGAGGAGTTAAAGGTCGAGATGATGGCTGAGATGATGGCGATGTTCTCCCGAATCGATTCCTCAACCATCGCCTATGCTACGCCCTAGCAAATGCGCTTCCAATAAGGAACTGTGCATTCCACACCTCAAGGTAATAACTGCTTTTCAGCACCAAAAGGTACATGAGTAAGCTTAACACAGATTATGATGAAGATGCTGATCACTTCTTGCGTGGTCCTCGCCAAGTGCCTGGCTAGTCCCGATCGACGACGGAATACAGATTGAGGCTGGCGGGGTTGCATTTCCAAGCAAGGAGGATGACACGGTGCATGGTATACCTTTGGGGATGGGCTACATGAGGGTGCAGGTGGACTATGTCCACGATGTTTACATGTCTCATGCCCTGGAGTTCCCCAACGAAGATATCACCACTCTTGGGCAAGCACGGATGTCGTTCATCAAGTGGCCCGCGACGGGTGTCGAGTGCAAGCACCTCCTGGCCGCTATCGCCGGGTACTATGCTACTACTTCCTATCGCTGGTACTATCGCTGCCATCGCTGCCATCGCATTACCGGTATCGCTATCGCTGCCATCGCTATCGCTATCTTGTTACTACTATCGCATCGCTAGTACTGCATGCGCATCGTGCTGCCTCATATCGCTATCTGGTACTACCGCTGCTGCTTCCTGGTACTACTCTCGCCGCCGCTTCCTCGCTTCCTCCTCCTATCGCTGCTCTCGCCTCGCTCCTCCTACTATCGCTGCTCCTGCTTCGCCGCACATGCTCCTCGCCTCGCTACACAACCTGCACTTACGCTGCATGCACTCTACGCCGCAGCCTACAAATGCCGGTGCGCAGGGGGCGCAAAGGACTTCTACCACGATGACGAAAGATACAAAGCAGAGTTCAGAGAGTCCCTCTGTGAAGAAGGCAAAGTTGTCAGAGGCACAAAGCACCCCTGATGATCACAAGCGGTACATACATGGAAAGCCCTTTCTCCCAAGCCAAGAATTGAATTCTTTGGGCTTGTTCACTCGCCACCTACATGGATGGTACATCGATAGGTCACATGAGGACGAGCCTCGCCACGATTTCATAGTGAAGTATCGAGCGCCAATTCCACCGCAACGAGGATGGGACCTTCCTCGATTTTGAGGATCTCAGATTTTTATGTACAGCTTGAAAGCCGTCGATATTTCTACCATACGATCCTCGGCGCTGTGAGTCTCGCACCATACTCAATCGATGACTATTTATTGATTTTGTATTATATTTTTAACAATTGACATGAATTGCAGGATCATGAGGCAAATGAGTCGTGACGGGTCGACACCCTGTCGGGTTTGTCGACCCCGAGATGGTGTCTGCGACCATGGCTAAGTATCAATCGGAGTTCCTTGCAGGATACATCAAGCAGGCATTGCATGAGGAGGTAAAAAAGGACTTCATTCTCTTCCCATACCACCAGGAGTATGTACTACTATACAATTCAATTACATGTACACACTTCAACCTTGTATTAACTTATTCTCTTGCATTGTGTACCGTTTAATAAGCAACCATTGGGTTCTACTTGTGGTTGTTCCGAGTCAAAACAAGGTCTACACGTTGAACTCGCTCGAAAATAGACCGATGGAATATGCGATCGAGCCTGTTTTGCAGAAGTAAGTACATTCCTCTAACCTAACACTTTACATATTGAACTACGTTACGTATTTTTAACCTCAATGGCATCTCTCCAATGTATAGGGCTTTCATGTCTTACGTTGCTGAACGTGGCCGACACAATGATAAACAAGGCACCAAACTCGAGTGGAAGCGCTTCAAGGTACAAGTGTCTATCATAGGATTTTTTTCTGACACCTATTTTTAATTCGTCTCCTAATTTAAGTTTCTTTGTTCACAGTGTCATCAACAAGGGTGCGATGATCTATGCGGCTTTTACGTGATGCATCACATGCTGATTTTGGTTGGTCGCTCACATCTTTTTCCTAAGGTATAGAGCAGATTATTTGCACTACTGTCTATGTGATATTTGTTTACAAGCATAATACTATCAGCATGTTTTAGTTCCAATTTAAGACTTAAATATATTAGTGCACTACTATCTATTTTGCAGGACCTTGATATCATCCGGAAGAGCCTAACCAACGCTGATCTCAAGAAATTACGAGACCATTTATGCTGGTACTGGACCGAAGTTATAACGGATGATGGTAGATATAGAGACCATTCAAGCAAATACTAGTCCATAAAGTGTAAACAAAATTTATCTGAATGTGAATGTGATCTGTTACAGATTGTAAACAATATTAATTTTAATGCAATGTGTGTAGATTGTGATGTATATGTTCTGTGATATTGTGGATTGTGATGAATGTGTCATATTGTCAATGCGAGGCCATTTTCGGACGATGGACAGTAACATCATCACAATCGGTTATTTGTTGGAACCGATTGGGATAGGTACAGTATCACAATCGGTTCTTACTGGAACCGATTGGGATATGTACTGATATCTGTCGGTTTGCATAAAGAACCGATTTTGATAATATTATTATCCCCATCGGTTTCAATAAAAAACCGATTGTAATAATGTAATAATTTGAATCGGTTCTAAAAAAGAACCGATTGTGATATTATTATTATCCCCATCGGTTCTACAAATGAACCGATTGTGATAATGTAATCATTTGTATCGGTTCTAGATAAGAACCGATTGTGATATTATACTTATCGCAATCGGTTCTAAGAGAAAACCGATTGTGATAAGTGTAATATCACAGTCGGTTCCTAAAAAGAACCGACAGTGATAATGTATTATTAGTGTCGGTTAAAAACCGACTGTGATATATCTACCTTATCACTGTCGTTGGACTTTGTATCGCCACCAAAACCGACGGTGATGACCAAAAAGAACCGATAGTAATGTGCCATTCTGTAGTAGTGCACGTCACCGAGCCCGAGTCCGACCGAGCCAGCCAGCTCGCCCGAGCCAGACCCGAGCCCAAACCCGCGCACCGTTGGATCTTGATCCAATGGCTGAGCGCGTGCCACGTCACCTTCTCCGTGTCGCCGTCGGAGTCCGCCGTCGCAACGGAGTGGGCCTCGGTTTCCGCGCGTTTCACGGAAGCCGTGGGCACTATTTAATGCGCCGTCGCCACCGCCGGGTTCCTCTCTCCCGTGCGCACCCGTAGCCCTAGCTCACGCCGCCTGAGCCGCCACCATCTAGCCACAATCGCTCGCCGTAGTTGCCGTAGCGCTCCGCCGCGGTTAATTGCTGTTTCCGCCGTCGTCCACCGTCCTCCACCGCCGTTGAGCCCAGTTCCGGAACCGCGGGGTCAAGCCACGTCGGTGAGGACCTCTCACTTCGTCGGAGCACGCCCGCAGCGCCGTTGCCGTGGTCGCCGTCTTCATCTTCGGTAAGCCAGCGCCGCCGCAAGCCATCGCCGCCCCGCGAACTCCCTCAACCGTCCGATCCGGATCCCACGGTCCAGATCACGCCACGTCACCCTGGTGAGTTTCCACGTTGAAATCCTAGATTCATTCTCAGCCGTTAGATCTAGATCAAACGGTTAGGGTTAGCCGCGTTGTTTACGTTAGATTGGATCTTGACCGTCCGATCAAGATCGAACGGTCGGATCACCGAGTAGTTTTCATCGCGTTAAGCTAGATCCAACTGGGCCGTTGATTTTCAAACCAACGGCTCGGATCGAGCCACGTGTCCGGAGCCGAACCGCGCGCTTCACGCGGCGTCTTGGCGTGGAGTCACCGACACGCCGCCCGCGTGTCGCTGATCGCACCGTGGACGTCACCCATGACGTCATCGGTGGGTCCCACCTGTCAGATGCCTCAGCCGAGTGCGGTGGCGTCGGCTGGGCGTCACCGAGGCCCACTGTCGACATCGGTCTTGGCGCGGGCCGAGCCCACGGTGGACTGAGCCGAGGCCGTGCGCCGGGTCCGTGGACCCGAGGCCACGTGTCATCACCTGATTGGTCCACGTGTCATGCTGACGCAATAAAGGTTTTCTGAAAAAGAAAATGATTTATTAATTCGAATAAATGATTTCAGAATTTGTTTCAAACTTCAAACGCTTATAACTTTTGCATTTTAACTCCGATTTGAGTGATTCAAATTTCTAAATTTGTATAAAATTGAGATCTTCCTAATGATGAATTTTATTTAATTTTTGGACTAAAGTTTTTCTCTGTAATATTATTTAATTTATTATTTAAACTCTAAACTGCTTGTATCTTTTGCATTTAAACTCCGAATTTGACGATTCCAGTTTCTAAAAATTCATAAAATTATGCTCTCTCTATTTATGAACTTTATTTGGATGTTGGGACACTTTTTGTCTACTGTTCATTTATTTATTTGCTATTTGCACGCGTTACGAGTAGACGTTGAAGTGCCCGAGGGCTTCGAAGGTGAAGTGTTGACCCAAGAGCCAGCTCAGGACCAAGAACAAGTACTCTTTGAAGGCAAGTTATGCTTTGACCATGTTGATCCCATTTTTGAAACCTATTTTGATTCAAATTATTGCATGCTAGTTCAATTAGAAAATACTTTATTTAATTCCGGGGAATTAGATAAATGCCAAATTGCTGTATGACACCTTGGTTAATTAAATATGTGCCATGACCCCTTGTCACCCTAGTTGTGGATTACTAATTGGACATTACTAAATTGCCAACATGGGATTTTAGATCGTTGTAGTATGCTTAGCCTTGCCACGTGACATGATTTTGGACAATCAAATGTTAATGTTGACTTAATGATATATTGAACCTGTTTTGGAAAGGTATCATGTGTTCTGATGTTGATGGCACGTGGTGCATGGTAATCAACTAGGGTTTGATAAATAGCTTTTGACCGGGGCATGTGGCAAGAATGATCGGGTGGGCCAGTTGTGGCATCGGGATTGTTGGTTTGGTTCTTCGGGTAGTCTTGCCCTGGTCACCCTAAGGACTTAACCTTGCAAGCCTTTGAACTGAGTCAAGCGTGCAACCACTTGTCTGCAATGGGACAGACCTAGATAATTAAGTTGCTAATAACGTACCTGTGAGACCTCTGGGTGTCAACTACACCCTTTGTGTATGTTGTACGGGGGAGCGTACCGGGGCTGCGCCCAGGTACCCATCTAACGGTGGATTGACCTAAACTTCGCCTTTGCTAAGGGAAGGGTTAGTGTGCAACACCGGAGAGGACCACTGGTACTGTTAGATGTTTCCGAAAGACTTTGTTACGGGAACTTGCCTTTGTGGTGTTTGACTATATCTCGTGGGTAAAGTGCATAACCTCTGCAGAGTGTAAAATCTATTCGAATAGCCGTATCCGCGGTATTGGACATTGCTCGGGAATTACAGTTAAGGGTTAGAATTTCATGAAAACAACTTGGGCTTGGAGAAAGGGTTTGGTTTAAAGAATGATGTTGATGGAAATGTGGACTAGGATTGGGAAAGATGTTAATTAAACTCCTGGAAAAGTTATTGATCTTATACTTGTTTCTACTGCTTTCGAATCTACTTATGATACCTGTTAAATGCTGTTTACTGCAAATAAACCTTGAGCTATTCCATTGTACAAAGCCATGCATGTAGTATATTAGCTGCATTCTGTGCATGACTTGCTGAGTACCAAGTACTCACCCTTGCCTCAATACAACACCAGTCGAAGAGGAGTCTACACCAGCTTTGGAGGAGGAACTTCCAGAAGAACCGTCGAACTAGGGAGCGAGCCCAGTCAGTTGCCTGTGGTATACTGGATGGCGCCACGAAGTTATCTTATTTTCCGCTGCAGTTATTTCTTCTTATTAAGTTTCGCCCTGCGTGGCGTATATTTGTAACTTGACCCTAAGGTCGAGCAACCAGTTTGGCTAACTATTTAGAGTATTTTTTTAGTATCGTTTGGTATGATTGTGATATTTACCAATGTTGAGACTGTGTGCACTAGCGCGTTCCTGGACTAGTGCTGAATACACAGAGGGTCCGGATTTGCAGATTCGGGTCCCGACACACACCACCTGCACATAGGTACCACACACTCACAATCATGTCCACAAAACAGTACGCAAATCCTCTTGTACCCCGACATCGCAAACTACTCACAAAACCCAAAAATAGAGGTTCTGTCCCGTCGGGACAGCAGCCTTCCAAAAGGCATAACTCGGGTTCTAAGACTCCGAATCAATTAAACGAATACATCCTCGCGTATCTTAGGAAATTTCCTAACTTTTTCTAAGTATACGGAATGACTGATTCGGACTCTAAAGTGGTTTAATCTACAGAATACCGTGATCTGTTCCAATCACGTCACAGTTTTTAATACGTTCGGTAAAACGAGCATAACTTTCAAACGGCTGGGCGGAATTGGACGTTCTTTATACCCACTGAAAGGTATTGAAATTACCTACAACTTCTTCAACAGGTGGTCGACCAAATTCCAATTCTAAATTGGCGAAAACCCAAGCCCTAGGTCGTCTGCTCATGCTGCCCGAAACAGAGAATGTGGCAAACTCTAGATTTCATCTAATCTACCTAATTACAGCACCACCAATTGATCTAAAAACATGATATCAACCCCTAGAACAGTACCTAGACCAACCCCAAGGATTCCCGTGGCCATACCTTCGCCCGACGAACGAAGAACCAATGGATCTCCTCCCAGTTCGCGCGATCTCCTTCCTCGCTCCAAATCCACCGGATCTCCTCATCGCGGAGCGCTCCAATGGATGGATCTGCGGGGTGGTGAGGTGGAGAGGCTTCCCTAGGGCAGCAAGGGTGGTGGAGAGGGGTGGGGAGAGGTGGTGGCGCCATGGGGGAAGATGGAGAGGAAGGGGAAGGGTGGAGGCGCATGGGGGTGGCGGCTAGGGTTGGGAAAGGGAGTGGGGGTGCACCAAGGGGTGGGGGCCAGATTTGGCTGCCCAAAAGTCCCCCCCCCTTGGGCCCAAACCCTTCCACCGGAGGCCCAACTCAGCCCCCAAGGCCCAAAGTCCCCCGGAGAGGCCCAAACACCCGAAAACGACCCAAAAACACGCTATAAAAGGCATAACGTAAAGTTTTAACCTCCATTTTCACATTTTATAAAGTTTTGACCTTCCGTAGTGTCATAGTAAAAGCAAAGGTTGTGTCAATAACTTTTCTAGGAGTTAAGTAAAATACTCTTCCCTATCCTAATCCATATTTCTATCAACATCATTATTTAACCCAACCAAACTTTCCAAGTCCAAGTTGTTTTCATGAAAGTCTAACCCTTGACTGTAATCCCCGAGCAATGTCCAGTGCCGCGGATACGGCTATTCGAATAGATTTTACACTCTGCAGAGGTTATGCACTTTACCCACAAGATACAGTCAAACACCACAAAGGCGAGAAATCATAACAAAGCCTTTCGGAGACTGCAAACTAAACAAGTGAGCCTCTCCGGTTTCTGTCATACACCATCCCTTCCCTTAACAGAGGTGAAGTATCAGACCGACATACAGTTGGACGGGTACCATGCCATGGCCTTGGTACGCTCCCCTTTCAAGCTACACAAAAGGTGTAGTTGACACCCCGAGGTTTCACATGCAAGTTATTAGTAACTTACTCAACTAGGTCCGTCCCATTACAGGCATGTGGTTGCACGTTTGACTCAGATCAAAGGCTTGCAATGTTAAGTCCTTAGGATGACCAGGGCAAGACTACCCGAAGAACCAAAATGACATCCCTGGTGCCACTCATGGCCCACCATATCATTCTTGCCACTTGCCCCGGTCTAAATCTATTTATCAAACCCAGTTGATTACCATGCACCACGTGCCATCAACAATCACAACACATGATACTTCTCCAAAACAGGTTCAATATCTCATTAAGTCAATATTAACATTTGATTGTCCAAAATCATGTCATGAGCACGTAGTGGGTCTAAGCATCAACTACAACGGTCTAAATACCCAATGTTGGCAATTAATAATGTCCAACTACAAATTCACAACTAGGGTGACAAGGGTTCATGGCACATAATTTAATTAAACAAGGTGTCATACTGCAGTTAGACATTTATCTATTTTCCCAGAATTAATTTAAACAACTTCTAATTAAATTACCATGCAATAATTTAAATTAAATTAATTTCAAAAATGGGATCAATATGGTCAAAGCATAACTTGCCTTCAAAAAGTGCTTGTTCTTGAGCTAGAGCTAGCTCCTGGGTCAACACTTCACCTTCGAAGCCCTCGGGTACTTCAACGTCTACTCGTAACGCGTGCAAATAGTAATAAATAAATAAAACAGTACATGCACATCGCTCAAAAATTCAATTAAAGTCTATAAATAGAAAGGGCATAATTTTACAAATTTTTAGAAATCTGAATCGCCCAAATCGGAGTTAAAATGCAAAAGTTATAATTGTTTAAAGTTTAAAGAATCTACTAATTAAATATAAACAGAGAAAATTTTATATTAAAAAATTAATTAAAATTCATATTTAAGTAGATCTCAATTTTATAAAAATTTAGAAATTGGAATCGCTCAAATCGGATTTAAAATGCAAAAGTTATAAGCGTTTGAAGTTTGAAAATTCAAATAAAACAATAAACCAAATTAATTCATTTATTTTTCTACTGAAAAATCTCATTTATGACGTCAGCGTGGAATTTGAATTTCCACCGAATTATTTTTCTATTGAAAAATCGAATTATGACGTCAGCATGACGTCAGCGGGTCCATGGACTTGGTCCACGGTTCGGGTTCGGTTCACCGTGGACCCGGTCCACGGGTACATGTCTCACTGACATGTGGGACCCCTCGGATGATGTCAGCGCTGACGTCATCGCGCTTCGGCTAAGCGGCTCTGACATGCAGGCCCCACCGTGACGTCAGCGTGACGTCATCTGACGTCACGGTGCCGTTGGGCCAGCCGCTGACACGCGGGCCCCTCGCTGACGTCACGCGTGACGTTAGCGATGACCGGGCGCGTCCACGTGGACGCGCGGTCCGGCCATGCCGCGTGGAGCGATGCGGGCCGTTGATTTGAAAATCAACGGTCCAGATCAGATCTGGATCTCGTACGCTGCGGGCAACGTGGTTAATCTAGGCCGTACGATTTAGATCAGACGGTCCAGATTCGATCGGGTTTCGCCTCACCGTGGGGTGGCATGGCATGACCCGGGTGACGACACGTGGCTCAATCTACGCCATTCGATCTCGATCGAACGACCGAGATTGCATCTAACGCTACAACGCGTTTAACCCTAACCGTACGATTTTGATCTAACGGCTGATATTGGATCTAGCATGGTGCAATCTACGGCTACATGGCTTAATCTAAGCCGTTGGATCTAGATCCAACGATTGAGATTAGATCTAAAAACCGAAACGTGAAATCGCACGGGGGTGACGTGGACTCACCGTGGCCGTTGGATCCGGATCGGACGGCTGACAGAGCTCGGGGACGACGATGGTGACGCGGTGGCTTGCGGCTGCCGGCGCTGAGGACGATGACCACCCGAACGGCGTTTGGGGCATGCTCCGGCGAGGTGAGTGGGACTCCTAGGTGCGGCTCGACGCGACGGTTCCGGATCTGGGCACGTTCACGGTGGAGGACGACTGACGCGGCGGGAAACGGCGAAGAACCGTGGCGGGACGCAGTTCCAACTCCGGCGAGCTCCCGCGGGTGAACGGCGGGGGCTTGAGCTCGGAGACTTGGGGCTTCAGGTGCGCACGGAAGAGGAGAGCACGGAGGCGGCGGCGGCGCATTAAATAGGGGTGTCGGCTTCCGTGAAAATCGCGAAAACTGAGGCCCAAGCGCGCGCGGCGGCGAAGTCCGGTGGCGACACGGAGAGGGTGACGTGGACGCATCCTGGCCGTCCATGCACGCGCGATCAACGGCCGAGATCGCACAGGGCGAACAGGTTCGGCCTGAACCCCACGTGGGAGACGTGGCATGATGCTGGCCGTTGGATCTAGATCCAACGGTCACGTGATTAGGGCTAGGTCGGGTTCGGGTCGGACTCGGACTCGGTCGCTTGAACAGTACTAACCCAATCGGCATTTTTCAGCGATTAAATAATTAAAATAATTTCTACAAATTCAAATAATTCAAGAAAAATAGCAAAATAATCAGAAAAATTCCAGAAAAATTCTGGAAAATATTTTGAGACATTTTTGGACTTCAATAAATTATTTCCAACAAAATTTTATATAAAACTTTTAATTCTTTAATTATTTCAAAAGGGAATAAATTCAAATTTAATCTAAATAAATCCAGAAAATTCCAAAAATTCACCAAAGTGCAAAATGACATTCAAATTCATGAAAAGCAAAAATTGGGATGTTACAGTTATGGATTCGAACTAATGTTGTGTGTAACTAATATGGCTTGTAACATTGCTAATTATTCGACAGATTTGCAACAATACGACTCTAAGAGGACTTTGATCTTGGTAGCCTTGGACTGAAGACCTCACGCTAGATGTTGTTAATTTTGGAATGCTTTCTGTTTTCTTCGTAATTGCATTAATCCATACACGAGTTTATATCAGCTAGAAAGAGAGAGAGAGAGATTAGTGTAATAACTATATTCATAATTCATATACGGGTTTATACAATACGGTTGGACTTATTTGCTAACATACTTTGTTTTTACAAGTGATCCTTCGTTATGATCGTGTCGTACATATGGAGATTCTTCTATATCATTCAAGACACTTATGTCTATGTCCACCATAAAAGGAGGTAGCTCGTCAAATTGATTGTACCCTTCTTCATCTGTGACGCCCTTTCTTTTTCCTGGAAGAACCACATGGCACTACTACAGAATGGCACATTACTATCGGTTTTTTTTGGTCATCACCATCGGTTTTGGTGGCGATACAAAGTCCAACGACAGTGATAAGGTAGATATATCACAGTCGGTTTTTAACCGACACTAATAATACATTATCACTGTCGGTTCTTTTTACGAACCGACTGTGATATTACACTTATCACAATCGGTTTTCTCTTAGAACCGATTGCGATAAGTATAATATCACAATCGGTTCTTATCTAGAACCGATACAAATGATTACATTATCACAATCGGTTCATTTGTAGAACCGATGGGGATAATAATAATATCACAATCGGTTCTTTTTTAGAACCGATTCAAATTATTACATTATCACAATCGGTTTTTATTGAAACCGATGGGGATAATAATATTATCAAAATCGGTTCTTTATGCAAACCGATTGTGATCTTGTACATATCCCAATCGGTTCCAAAGAAGAACCGACAGGATATCGCATACCTATCCCAATCGGTTCCAACAAATAACCGATTGTGATGATGTTCTTGTCCATCGTCCGAAAATGGCCTCGCATTGACAATATGACACATTCATCACAATCCACAATATCACGTAACATATACATCACAATCTACACACATTGCATTAAAATTAATATTGTTTACAACTGTAAATGCATCACATTCACATTCGAGATAAATTTTGTTTACACTTTATGGACTAGTATTTGCTTGAATGGTCTCTATATCTACCATCATCCGTTATAACTTCGGCCCAGCACTAATCGCATAAATGGTCTCGTAATTTCTTGAGATCAGCGTTGGTTAGGCTCTTAGGATGATATCAAGGTCCTGCAAAATAGATAGTAGTGCACTAATATATTTAAGTCTTAAATTGGAACTAAAACATGCCGATAGTATTATGCTTGTAAACAAATATCACATAGACAGAGTGCAAATAATCTGCTCTATACCTTAGGAAAAAGATGTGAGCGACCAACCAAAATCAGCATGTGATGCATCACGTAAAGCCGCATAGATCATCGCACCCTTGTTGATGACACTTTGTGAACAAAGAAACTTAAATTAGGAGACGAATTAAAAATAGGTGTCGAAAAAAATCCTATGATAGACACTTGTACCTTGAAGCGCTTCCACTCGAGTTTGGTGCCTTGTTTATCATTGTGTCGGCCACGCTCAAAGAACGTAAGACATGAAAGCCCTATACATTGGAGAGATGCCATTGAGGTTAAAAATACGTAACGTAGTTCAATATGTAAAGTGTTAGGTTAGAGGAATGTACTTACTTCGCAAAACAGGCTCGATCGCATATTCCATCGGTCTATTTTCGAGCGAGTTCAACGTGTAGACCTTGTTTTGACTCGGAACAACCACAAGTAGAACCCAATGGTTGCTTATTAAACGGTACACAATGCAAGAGAATAAGTTAATACAA
This sequence comes from Rhipidocladum racemiflorum, assembly GCA_036346355.1. NCBI lineage: Eukaryota > Viridiplantae > Streptophyta > Magnoliopsida > Poales > Poaceae > Rhipidocladum > Rhipidocladum racemiflorum. The sequence goes on from CM070571.1 coordinate 74,069,032, forward strand.
GGTTGAAGTGTGTACATGTAATTGAATTGTATAGTAGTACATACTCCTGGTGGTATGGGAAGAGAATGAAGTCCTTTTTTGCCTCCTCATGCAATGCCTGCTTGATGTATCCTGCAAGGAACTCCGATTAATACTTAGCCATGGTCGCAGACACCATCTCGGGGTCGACAAACCCGACAGGGTGTCGACCGCCACGGCTCGCTGCCTCATGATCCTGCAATTCATGTCAATTGTTAAAAAATATAATACAAAATCAATAAATAGTCATCTGATTGAGTATGGTGCGAGACTCACAGCGCCCAGGATCGTATGGTAGAAATATCGACGGTTTTCAAGCTGTACATAAAGTACAGATCCTCAAAACTGACTGGGAAGGTCCCATCCTCGTTGCGGTGGAATTGGCGCGCTCGATACTTCACTATGAAATCGTGGCGAGGCTCGTCCTCATGTGACCTATCGATGTACCATCCATGTAGGTGGCGAGTGAACAAGCCCAAAGAATTCAATTCTTGGCTTGGGAGAAATGGCTTTCCATGTATGTACCGCTTGTGATCATCAGGGTGTTCTGTGCCCTCTGACAACTTTGCCTTCTTCACGGAGGGACTCTCTGAACTCTGCTTTGTATCTTTCGTCATCGTGGTAGAAGTCCTTTTGCGCCCCACTGCGCATCAAAGATTTGTAGGCTGCAGCGTAGGTGCAGGAGGTGCAGTGCAGCGAGGTGCGAGTTGTGTAGCAGGCGAGGAGCATGTGCAGCAGGAGCAGGAGCAGCGGTAGTAGGAGGAGCAGGAGCAGGAAGCAGCGATAGGAGGAGGAGCAGGAGCAGCAGCAGCAGGAGTAGTACCAGGAGCAAGCAGCGATAGCGATATGAGCAAGCGACAAGATGCATGCAGTACTAGCAAAGAGCTTGAGTAGTAGCAATCAGAGCAGAGCTTGATAGCGATAGCGATAGCGATACAGAGTAGCGATAGCAGCAGTAGTACTAGCGATAGCGTATAGTAGCAAGATATTGCAGAGTAGCGGCAGGAGGTGCTTGCACTACGACACCCGTCGCGGGCCACTTGATGAACGACATCCGTGCTTGCCCAAGAGTGGTGATATCTTCGTTAGGGGAACTCCAGGGCATGAGACATGTAAACATCGTGGGACATAGTCCACCTGCACCCTCATGTAGCCCATCCCCAAAGGTATACCATGCACCGTGTCATCCTCCTTGCTTGGAAATGCAACCCCGCGCAGCCTCAATCAGTATTCCGTCGCCGATCAGGACTAGCCAGGCACTTGGCAGGACCACGCAAGAAGTGATCGGCATCTTCATCATAATCTGTGTTAAGCTTACTCATGTACCTTTTGGTCTCAAAACAGCTTATTACCTTGAGGTGTGGAATGCACAGTTCCTTATTAGAAGCGCACTGCTAGGGCGTAGCATAGGCGATGGTTGAGGAATCTGATTCGGGAGAACATCGCCATCATCTCACCATCATCTCGGCCTTTAACTCCTCCTTCAACTCCTCCTTCATCTGCGCCCTAATCCGCGCCTCACGTGCTTCCCATGATCTTGCCACAGCACTGAAGCGCTCTCCTCTACAAAGAAGGACCTCTTCAGATACCCCGCACTGCGGCAAGCACCCGCCCCTTATGATCGGGCTTCCGATTGCCGAACACAGGATGTCCCTTGACCCTTGGCTTTCAAATGCTCCTTGCTCTTTCTGCAGGCTTACCTCCTCCTGCAGGTCGCAAGTATAAATTATTACTAAAATACAATGGGAATATAATATGCAATGTACTATGTTAGATATCTTACGATGGTCGTGACGATCTGTGCGTTCGCGGGGTTTGGAATGACAATCGACCGTCGAGGTTTTCTTCGCCCTCGCTAATACCCGATCAGCGTGCCGCTCCTCGCATATGTGGGAGTAAGGCATCGTTGTCCCAGAGGTTGCACACTCCTCCGCTAGTCGCACCCACTCGCCTTCTTCCCTACATACCCACCGAACCGAGGTGGTGCGTGTGTGTTACGCCTCAGTATAGCGATATTCTTCTCTCTCGGCTCCTCCGCCTCGGCGTATTCCTCATCCTTGCAAACTCCTCCCAAACCTCGGGTGTAACAAATGGATACCTTTGGAAGGGAGTACGGTCTTTCAACACGAACCAGGCATGCATGGTCACCCTGAAATGCCTCAAAGCCACACCCATTCTCTTCAAGGCGCACTGCCTCGCATTGATTTCATCTTCCTCTGGTATAATCCATTTTCCCTTAACTTCGTCCCCACAGTCGGTTCTTACGCTCAAGTAAACACTTCCTTCCTCCAGTCCTTAATTGTGATCGGCACTCGCTCCCTCACCAATTGGCCGAGAAAAGAGGAGTAGCGCCCCTTAAACAGGCCAGACCCGTGCAAACCCCACGGCATTGAAGCGGAGCACTTGCGGCGTTTCTCCCTGTGGCTCCTTTATTCGGTCCTCTGGCCTTTCTAACCTTCCTCGATGGGGTAGCAGGACCTTCTTCTCTCTCTGGCGTTGAGCCGGTGCTCTCTCTTTGCGACATTTCGAAGTAAGTACGTATATGTCAAACCTAAACTTCATGAGAGGAAGCAATTCAAATTTCACATAATAGAAAGCAATTCACATGTCTATCTGTAGACCGACTAAGTACGTACGTACCAACGATGACTCCTAATCTCTAATTAGGTTAGGTCCTAATCCCATTCGAGGATATGTGGTTCGAGCAAGTTCCTAAGCTGTTGTACAACTCTAGAGAAAATTTGAAGATCTTCATTTGTTCTCCAAATACACGTCTCGACAACAGGTCAAGAGGGTGTGTATTCGAAGAACACCAGGAGATGTCGAAACTTTCTCTAGAGTTTGTACAACAGCTTAGGAACTTGCCCGAGCCACATATCCTCGAACTGTCCAAAAAACGTGGACAATTCGAGACTGCTTATTTATAAATATGCCATTTTAGCATACTTATAAACAAGCACCCTCGAACGGGAGACGCATAGGTTACGCAACTAAACTCGATAATAAAGTGCGATAATATAGCATGTGTTACAAGTTTCAAATTGCAATGATGGATTGCTCTCAGATTGCTATAGAAGGGTTGCTAAATTAATTAGCCAGTCAACTTCTAGATGGCCAATATATCACCTGGCTATTACATCTAAAAATTTCAGGATTACAACCCTAGAACAAAGACTGCTCTAGCACGTAAAACAACAAGTACAAAGATAGCATGTAATGAATATAGCACTAATCTAACCCTACCACAATGCATTAAGAGCAAGTGCCACCAAATTGTCAGCTAAGAGCATAAAGGAATAAGCACAGCACTGCTCTGACCCTAGAACAATGCATTAAGAGCAAGTGGCACCAAATTGTCAGCTAAGAGCAGTGTTGTTCTAGGTCTAGCAAGTTCCTTTAATGATCAGATTAATCAAGCCTCATTCAAAAGCAATCATCATCGAGCTATTTACAACCAATTACAGCCCACAGTCCGAAATGCATCTTACAGTGCGCCGAACCGAGTCGGCAATGGGGGAGGAGCCGATGGGGGACGCGCCGATGGGGAGGAGCCGAGGGGAGGCGCTGGGGAATCGCCGAGGGGGAGGCGCTGGGGAGGAGCGGAGGGGAGGCGCTGGGGAATCGCCGGAGGGGAGGCGCCGGGGAGGACCCGGAGGAGGCGCCCGGTGGGGAGGTGGTCGAGCTAGGGTGTGGGATCGAGGAGCCGGAGGAGGCGCCCACGGGTACCGCCCGATGGGGAGGCGCCAGGGGAGGAGGCGGAGGAGGCGCCGGTGGGGAGGTGGTCGAGCTAGGGTTGTGGAATGAATTGAACGAAATCGATCGCGCCGAAATGAACCCGAGTATGCGCAGAAATGAAAATGCTCTGGTTTTATCACGGTCGGTTAACCAAAGAGACCGATCGCAATATGTGGAGTATCCGTGTCGGTTCTATAGAAAAACCGATCGCAATATGTTGAGTATCCGTGTCGGTTCTATAGAAAACCGATCGCAATATTTGGAGTATACGTGTCGGTTCTATAGAAGAACCGATCGCAATTATACTATCTGTGTCGGTTTCCTAAACGAACCGATTGTGATGACTATGATCCAATTTCTATTTTTTTTAAAAAAACAGAGTCTTCATTCAAAAGAGTCGAAAATTCAAATCTTTTTCAAATTTGCTATACTATAAGATCCATTTGACATATATATTCCACAAAATGCTACATTAATACAGGGAATTCTTACAACTTAATTTATTTAAAATACAACCCTTCTTGATGATCTACACGCATGTAATGTGTTCCATGTGTGCCGTCGTCACCGCTAAGACATGCCCCATCTGCAAACGGAGGTGTTTCATCAAATTGGTTGTACTCTTCTTCATCTACGACATTTTCAACTCCAACAATCCTCCTCTTGCCATGAAGTACGACGTGCAACCTCGGATTGGCCGGATCACGCACGTAGAAAACTTGAGTTGCTTGCTTTGCGAGGACGAACGGTTCATCTCTGTAGGCCAGTCTATTCAGATCAACAATTGTAAAACCTGTCTTGTCGACCTTAACTCCGTGAGGAAGTCTCACCCACTTACATCGGAACAATGGAACTTGGTATATTCCGTAGTCGAGCTCCCATATTTCTTCGATCATCCCGTAGTAACAGTTCATTGCAGTTGACGATCCTCTAATTGAGTGATCATCGGACAAAGCATCTATGCTCACACCACTGTTTTGCACTGTACTCTTTGCATCTTGACTTTCAGTATAAAATGTGTAGCCATTAATATCGTAACCTTGCCATGTCTTTATATTAAATCTTGGTCCGTCAGCCAACCATTTGACATCCTCAGTACTAACGGAGACCTTCACCTTTTCTTTGAACCATGTGAGGAATCGATCGTTGTGTTCTCGTGTGATGGAAAGCTCATCCATAAGTGGATTCTCTTCCCGTAATATATTGTGCTGCTGGATGTATGGATGAACTTCTGCGTTGTGTTGCAAGACTGTGAAATGCGCTTTACAGTACATATCAAATTGTGAACTCATTACATTCGACCCAATGGTTCCTTTGCCACCAAGTCTGCCCTCATGACGAGATATAGGAACACCAATCGGTTGTCTTTTACCTAGATAGTCCACGCAGAACTCAATAATCTCTTCAGTCCCATAACCTTCAATAATACTACCCTCAGGCTTCGACCTGTTCCTCACGTATGACTTTAATATACCCATGTACCTCTCGAACGGATACATGTAAAGCAGGAATGCGAGTCCACAAATCTTAATCTCTTTAACAAGGTGAACAACGAGGTGGACCATGACGTCGAAGAACGACAGGGGGAAATGCATCTCAAGCTGACAAAGAGTCTGCACCACCTCACTCTGTAAGTTGTCCAGTATATCGGGATCAATAACCTTGCCTGAAATCGCATTGAAGAAATAACATAGCTTCGTGATTGCCAACCTGACGTCATCTGGTAGAATATTTCTGATTGCAACAGGGAGCATTTGGGTCATCAAGACATGACAGTCGTGGGACTTCATACCGATCAACTTCAAATCATCCATAGACACAAGCTTCTTAATGTTTGCGGAGTAGCCCGATGGAACTTTAATATCGTGGAGACACTTGCAGAGGTCTTCTTTCTCTTTCTTGGATAAGGTGTAGCATGCAGCGGGATGTACGGCCCTTTTCCATCCTCCTCCATCACTTCGCAAGCTCGGCCTGATCCCCATGTAGGTCATATCACGGCGAGCATTCAAACCATCCTTGGTCTTCCCAGGTATGTTCAGCAGGATGCCTACCAAATTATCACAAACATTTTTCTCAACATGCATGACATCAATACATTGACGGACATCTAACTCCTTCCAATATGGTAAGTCCCAAAATATCGACCTCTTTTTCCAAATGGTCCTAGGACGAACAGATTTACGGCTCTTACCATACTGAACATCGATATCCTCTACACGTGAATATACTTGCCTTCCAGTCATAGGTCATGCGGGGCTGCCACGAACTTCCCTCTTTCCATCAAATTTGTCATCCATCTTACGATATCGATGACTTCGGTAGAAACCTCACGGTGACCCATGTACACCGTTTTCCTCGAATTCGCTGACCACAAGCTATTAGTGTCCTCTTCACAAATTGGACAAGCTTTGGCTCCTTCGTGCTATAGCCCGCCAAATTACCAAAGGCTGGAAAATCATTTATGGTGCAAAATATCATAGCCCGTAGGATGAAGTTCTCTCTTTTGTATGCATCCCACACCTCAACCCCACATTCCACAATTTTACCAAATCCTCAATTAGTGGTGATAGGTACACATCAATATCATTACCCATTTGTTTGGGACTGAGATTAGCAACGACATCATGATATACTTCCGCTTCATGCATAACCAAGGAGGCAAATTGTAGATACACAACAAAGCGGCCAAGTACTGTGTCGACTGCTCATATTACCAAACGGATTCATACCATCCGTACTCAATCCAAATCTTATGTTCCTCATCTCGGCACCAAACTCCTCATGTTGCCAATTAATGTTTCTCCATTGAGCCGAATCGGCGGGATGTCTCAACTTGCCATCTTCCTTTCGGGATTCATAATGCCAACGCAACAATTTTTCCTCTTTAGGATTTGCAAATAACCGCTCTAAAACGGGAAAGATTGGCAAAAACCATAACACCATGGCTGGTGCCCCTTTTTCACATCTTCACCGTCGTCAATTAGGTTCTTACGCTTCTTGTCATTACGCTTCTCATTTTGTTTGTATCGGTACACCACAAGCAGGACAAATGCTGCATTCCTTATGGACGTTGCGGTATAGTATGCAATCATTTGGACATGCATGTATCCTTTCTATTTCCATTCCCATGGGACATAATAGCTTCTTCGCTTCATAAATACTTGTTGGCAACTCGTTTCCCTCTGGAAGCATATCCGATAGAAGTATTAAAAGTGCATTGAAACTTGTATCTGTCCAACGGTGTTTTGCCTTCAGTTCAAACAATGCAAGGACCGAACCCAACTTGGTGTATTCCCCTTTGCAACTTGAAAACAATGGTTTGGCATCGTCATCCATCAAGATATTAAATTTTGAACTCTCTTTCCGTGTAATTTCCCTCCACATCCCGCAACATTTGATCTAAATTATCATCATCGAACATATCACGCTCCAACTCGTGATCGGCTTCCAAAGCATGTCTTCGCTATGCGTTAACCTGGAGGTACTACCTATCTCCCAATGATGTATCCAACACGTGTAATTCCTAACGAAGCCACGTCTAATCAATTGCACTTCAATTTGATCTGAGTTGTTAAATCTCCATAGTTTGTTGAAATCAATACAAGGACAATATATGAACTTTACCCCCTCATAATCATATCTTCTTACGCAATTCTTATGAACTCCTTAACTCCCCTCTCAAATTCAGCACTCACACGGCTTTTGTGATACATCCATTCTTCACGGTCCATCTACAAGTAAACCGCAAACAATAAATTAATAATGCCCTAATCAATGAAATAAAAGAAGGGTTGAACCCAAAACAAAGTTTTTGTTGAATGATCTTAAAGAAACGTATATCCAGAGACCACTAAATGCACGCATTACCAACGATGACTCCTAATCTCTAAGTAGGTTAGGTCCTAATCCCATTCGAGGATATGTGGTTCGAGCAAGTTCCTAATTAAGATGTTGTACAAACTTTAGAAAATTTCGGCGACATCTCATTTGTTCTCCAAATACACGTATCGACAACATGTCAAGAGGATGTGTATTCGGAGAACACTGCCAGGAGATCTTTGCCAAACTTTCACTACAGCTTTGTACAATGTTTAGAACTTGCCCGAGCCACATATCCTCGAATCGCCCAAAAACGTGGACAATTGAGATCGCTTATTTATAAATATGCCATTTTAGCATACTTATAAACAAGCACCCTCGAACGGGAGACGCATAGGTTACGTGACCTAATTAACTATTATATATAATTGATCATATTAATTATATTAAAACAATTATGACATGTAATGTACACATTCACCAAATAAAAAATTAATTTAAGTCCCTCTTGCAATATTGAAGAGATTTCTAAGAATTAATGCTGGTCACCTTTCGAGGAAAACCACAAGCGAGGAAATCTAGCTCCTGATCAAGCTAGCTAGGGTTTCAATTAACGAAGACCTTCAACGCACCAATCTCCTCCACCATACACTCTGCTAATGAGACCAAATCAAAATCGAATAATGTACGTTAATACAACATTGAAGGGATTCGAAGGAATCGGGCCCACCTTTTGAATAAAGCCACAGGTAAGATAGGCTGGAAAATAGAGAAATCGCCTAGCGAACTAACTCGACGAGAGTTAATAAGTTCATTCCCGAGTCCAGACGGTACATATAAAACCTAGCGAGCCTCATCACAATCGGTTCTATAGAAGAACCGTTTGTGATTAATTAGTTATCACCGTCGCTTATATGTAAAACCGACTGTGATAATTTGATTCTCAACACTATCGGTTTCTTTATAGAACCGACACAGATAATATATCGGTGTCGGTTCGAAAGGAACCGATCAGAAGCAAGTCAACATCACAGTCGGTTCTTGATAAGAACCGACACGGATATCCATTCGCCCCCTCGTCTTCCCCGCCATTTTGACGTTCAAACAATACTTAACTCCTTTCGTTCTCTGCATCCTGGTCACATCGGTACAAGTCTTCCATATAGCTCCTTTCGTTCTCTGCATCTTCGACCGGCAATGGCAGCGCCACCACCATCTCCGGCAAGTTCTGACGACTCCGTGGAGTCGCCTCTCTTCCATCCTCCTCCACCGTCCTCACCGCCGCCGGTAGTGCCGCCTCAGCCTCCGGCGCCTCACTCCGGCGTGGCGCCAGCTTCACTGTCTCCCGTCGTCCCTCCCGGCGCCTCACCCCATCCGGGCGCCTCCAAAGGCAGCAGGAATAAGCGCCCCAGAGATGACGACGACGAGGACGACGACGAGGACGACGACAACTACGAGGGGGACGACGAGGAGGACGACGACGACGAGGAGGAGGACGACGAGCGGGACGACGACGACGACGATGACGACGAGGAGGAGGAGGAGAAGGAGGAGGAGGAGGAGGAGGAGAAGGTGGAGGAGTACTACGCGCCGATCACCATAGGGACCGGCGCGTCGTCTAGATCGGGTTCATCATCGGAGGATGAACCATCACTAGTCCGCGTAGTCTCCAGCGACTCTGGCGACTCGGGTGACTCGGGTCACTCGGATGACTCGGTTGACTCGGGTTACTCGGGCTAGAGCCGCGAGTAGTAAATTTAATATATTAGGTGCAATGCAGTCCTCCTTTATATGTTTACTAATTATAAACAATGGATGTGGTGATATATTGTAATGAAATACAGCTTGTTTAATATATTAGGGTTGTTGGCCTAGTGCAGATGAAGTCTATTCGGCCGCCTTTACACTCTATTTTGAATCTCTTTTATATTTTTGTGCATTGTATCTTTCTAATGTTCTGTTGTTCCAAGTCAAAATGTTTCATGTCCTATTGATAAAAAAAACAAGTATAATGTGTGGAATGGTATATATATTATTATTATCTGCTGCATGCATGCTACTATAATGTTATATATAATTTGCATCACTACATGTGTCTATATAAATTGTCTGAGAGTTGAACCGCGAGTTGGAATTCTAACAGATTGGTACTGTTCATCGTCCGAAAATAAAGTTTTGCACAAATATTAAAGCATGAATGAAGGGTACAAGAGGTCTGTGTTGGGATTCTAGAAGAGCGGCCTGTGTTGGAGTTTGTTTTTTTCTTTTTCCCTGAAGGGGAAATGTGTGAGTGGAGGATCTCACAAAAACTATGTTTCTAATGAACTGTTCTTGGTTGCACCTAATGGTGTTGCCAAAAAATCATCACAATCGGTTCTGGAAAAGAACTGATTGTGATAACCCCTGTGCTCATCACAATCGGTTTCTTCCCAAAACCGATTATGATAATACCTTCTCATTACAATCGGTTCTGGAAAAGAACTGATTGTGATAACCTCAATGCTTTCAGGACAATCGGTTTCTTCCCAAAACCGATTGTGATAATACCTACTCATTACAATCGGTTCTAGATAAAAACCGATTGTGATAAAAAAATTATTATCACAATCGGTTCTTATCTAGAACCGATTGGGATTATTATCGTATCACAATCGGTTCTCTCTCAGAACCGATTGTGATAACCTGTTATCAAGATTTCCAAATGGAATATGCTTATCACAATCGGTTCTGAAGTCAAAAGTTTAGAACCGACACAGATGAAGCGATAGTAATGTGTCATTCTGTAGTAGTGTGGCGCCTTGGCTGTTCGCTGCTGATAGTCTCCACCTTCTGCTTCTTGCTTTTAGGATGCTTGTCCTTCTGCTTTTTCAGCTTGCTGTTCATGTCCATCACATAGAATACATGTGCCACATCATTGGTGAGCACGAACGGTTCGTCCCTATAGGCCACTTGCTTGAGGTCCACGGTTGTCATACCGTACTCGTCGATCTCAATAGCTATCATTTTGACCCATTAGCACCGAAACAAAGGGACCTTTAAAGGTCCATACTCGAGCTCCCAGATCTCCTCTATGCAACCATAGTAGGTGTCCATCTTTTCATTTTTGTCGAAGGCATCTATACGAATGCCGCTGTTTTGGTTGGTGCTCTTGCTATCCTGGGCAGTCGTGTAAAATGTGTACCCATTTATCTCATACCCATGGAATGATATGATTGTAGTGGATGGTCCCCGAGCCAATAGTTTCAACTGTTCATTGTCTGTTTGGTTGCCTATCAGCTGATTTTGTAACCAACCGCCGAAACGATCCATTTGCTCTAGTGCGATCCACTTTTCTGACTTCTCTGGGTATTGGTCACGCAGAATCATCTCATGATCATGGATATACTAAGCTACTATAGTTGCTTGTTTCAAGACTGTGAAATGTGCTTGTTTAAATGAAAGTAGATCATCGCTAAAGAATTCTTTTCTCCCTAGAGTCCGTTTTCCCCGTAGCCTCCCCTCATGGCGTGATACAGGGACGCCAATCGGATTCAAATCATCAATGTAATCGACACAAAATTCAATCACCTCCTCTGTGACAACACCCTGTGCAATGCAGCCTTCTGGACGAGACCGGTTGCGAACATACTTCTTTAGGACCCCCATGTACCTCTCGAATGGGAACATACTATGCAGGAAAATGGGTCCGAGAATTTCTATCTCTTTGACAACGTGGACCATGAGATGGATCATAATATCAAATAAGGATGGAGGGAAGATCATCTCAAGGATGACCATACTATCGACCACATCATGCTGCAACTGAGATACGTTATTCGGCTCGATGACCTTCTGCGGCACCGCGTTGAAGAACGAGCACAACTTTATAATTGTCCCTCGTACCCAGTCCGGCAAAATACCTCTCACCACCACTGGGAGCAGTTGTGTCATCAACATGTGATAATCATGTGATTTCAGGTGTACGATTTTATTCTCTTTCGTGTTTATGAGTCTCTTTATGTTCGAGGAGTATCCAGAAGGGACCTTCACGCTGCTCAAGAACATAATCATGTTTTTTTTCTCTTCCTTGCTCAGAGTGTAGCTCACAGAGTGGAGGTAATGTTGTCCTTTCGCTCTCTTTTCCGGATGTAGGTCATTCCTGAGTCCCAGTTGAAGCAGGTCCTTTCGTGCTTGAAGTGTATCTTTTGTTTTGCCATACATATCTAGAAAGCCTAGCAGGTTCACACAGACATTCTTCATGATATGCATGAAGTCCAACGAGTGGCGGACCTCTAAGTCTTTCTAGTACGGTAAATCCCAAAATATTGATTTCTTCTTCCAAATAGGCTTCGTATGATCTTGTTCAGTCGGGATAGATTTGCTACCAGGACCCTTTCCAAATACTACTTTCAGATCCTTTACAATAGAAAATACAAGTGTCCCACTGCGATGCATGGGCTTCTTACGTTTCTCTTCTGTCCCATCGAAATTCTCACCCTTCCTTCATAACGGGTGCTTCATATGGAGGAACCTACGGTGGCCCATGTACACGACCTTTCGTGAGTTTTTTAGATACTTGCTGTCCGTATCCTCTAAGCACTGGATGCAGGCTTTATATCCTTTGATAGATAGGCCAGACAGGTTACCAAGTGCAGGCCAGTCGTTGATGGTTACGAATAGCAATGCACGTAAGGTAAAATATTCTCTTTTGTACTCATCCAACCCACGTACACCATCGTTCCACAACGTTAGCAGATCTTCAACCAACGGTTTGAGGTACACGTCGATATCGTTTCCAGGTTGCTTCGGCCCTTGGATAAGCAACCGCATCATAATGTACTTCCGCTTCATACATAACGGGACCCGAATTTGCAAATCCGGACCCTTTGTGTATTCAGCACTAGTCCAAGATCACGCTAGTGCACACAGTCTCAACATTGGCAAATATCACAATCATACACATCGATAATAATAAAGTACTTTAATTAAGATAACCAAGCTGGTTGCTCGACCTTATGGTCAAGTTACAAAAGTACGCCTCGCAGGGCTAAGACTTATTCAAATAAAATCTGCAGCGGAATATACAAAGAAAACGCGTGGCGCCAACCAATATGCCACAGGCAACTGACTGGACTCGATCCCTAGTTAGACGGCTCCTCTTGAAACTCCTCCTCCAAAGATGGTGTAGACTCTTCTTCAACTGATGTTGTATTGCGGCAAGGGTGAGTACTTGGTACTCAGCAAGTCATGCACAGAATGCAAACTAATATGCTACATGCATGGCTTAGTACAAGGGAATGGCTCATGGTATAATTGCAGTAAAACAACATTTGACAAGTAGATTCGAAAGCAGTAAAGACAAGTATACTATCAATAACTTTTCCAGGGGTTAAATAAACATCTTTTCCATTCCTAGTCCACATTTCCATCAACATCATCAATTAACCAAACCGAACTTTCCAAGTCCAAGTTGTTTTCACGAAAGTCTAACCCTTGACTGTAATCCCCGAGCAATGTCCAATACCGCGGACACGGCTATTCGAATAGATTTTACACTCTGCAGAGGTTATGCACTTTACCCACAAGATACAGCCAAACACCACAAGGGTGAGTGATCGTACCAAAGCCTTTCGGAAACGGCTAACTACGCAAGTGAACCTTTCTGGTTTTTGTCATACACCATCCCTTCCCTTAACAAGGCGAAGTATGGGACCGACATACCGTTGGACGGGTACCATGCCATCGCACTGGTACGCTCCACTTTCAAGCTAAACAAAGGGTGTAGTTGACACCCGAGGTATCACATGCAAGTTATTAGTAACTTACTCAACTAGGTCCGTCCCATTACGGACATGTGGTTGCACGATTAACTCAGTTCAAAGGCTTGCAAGGTTAAGTCCTTATGTTGACCAGGGCATGACTACCCGAAGAACCAAAACAACGCCCCCGATGCCACAACTGGCCCACCCAATTATTCTTGCCACATGCCCCGGTCGAAAACTATTTATCAAACCCCCAGTTGATTACCATGCACCACGTGCCATTAACATCACAACACATGATACTTTTCCAAAACAGGTTCAATATATCATTAAGTCAATATTAACATTTATTTGTCCAAAAATCATGTCATAAGCACGTAGCAGGTCTAAGCAATTTACTACAACGATCTAAATTCCCATGTTGGCAATTTAATAATGTCCAACTATTTAATCCTCAACTAGGGTGACAAGGGGTTCATGGCATTCAATTATCTATGTCAAGGTGGCATACAACAACTAGGTAATTAACTAATCTCCCAAACTTAATCAAAGCATTTTATAATTGAACTAGCATGCAATAATCAAAATCCAACTAATTTCAAAGTGGGATCAACATGGTCAAAGCACAACTTGCCTTCAAAGAATACTTGATCTTGGTCCTGAGCTGGCGCCTGGGTCAACACTTCACCTTCGAAGCCTTCGGGCACTTCAACGTCTACTCGTAACGCGTGCAAATAGCAATAAATGAATAAAACAGTAGACAAAAAGTGTCCAAACATCCAAATGAAGTCCATAAATAGAGAGGGCATAATTTTATGAATTTTTAGGAATGTGAATCGGTGAAATCAGAGTTAAAACACAAAAGTTATAACCGTTTAAAGTTTAAATAATCAATTAAATAATATTACAGAGAAAAACTTTGGTAGATCTCAATTTTTATACAAATTTAGAAATTTGAATCACTCAAATCGGAGTTAAATTGCAAAAGTTATAAGCGTTTGAAGTTTCAAAATTCAAATGAATCAATAATCCAAATTAATTCATTTATTTTTATACTGAAAAACCGAATAATGACGTCAGCATGACGTCAGCATGGATTTTGATTTTCCACCGAATTATTTTTCTATTGAAAAATCGATTTATTGCATCAGCTGACGTCAGCCGGTGTATGGGCCCGGTCCACGGTTCGGCTCGGGTCCACCGTGGACTCGGCCCACACGCGTGCGTGTCGCTGACACGCTGGTTCTTGGCCGACGCCACCGCCGACGTGGCAGGGTTTCGGCCGAGGGGCTCGACATGCGGCCACCGTGACGTCAGCGTGACGTCACGGTGATGTCATGGAGTAGTTGGGCGGCGGCCCGACATGCGGGCCCATCTTGGCGTCGGCGGCGGCGGGCTCGGCATGGCTATCTTGCGGTTCGGCTCCCGGCCACGTGGCACGATCTCGGCCGTTGATTTGGGAATCAACGGCCCAGATCGGATCTGGGTGACACACGTTTGGGGTGAACGCGGTCAATCCCGACCGTTCGATCTCGATCGGACGGTCGAGATCCAATCCTAAGGGTACAACGCGGCTAGCCCTAGCCGTACGATCTAGACCGAACGGTGGAGATCTATCCGTGCACAGTGCAACGTGGGTTTACGTGGCTTGATCCAAGCCATTGGATCTAAATCCAATGGTCGAGATTGGATCCCACCACCGCAACGTGGATTTCGTTACGGTGACGTGGACGAACGTGGGCCGTTGGATTTTGATCCAACGGTCCAGATCTAATCTGGTTTCTACGGTGTCGGGGGAAACGTGGACTCACCGCAGCCGTTGGATGGCGATCGGACGGCTGGCGAGCTTTGAGGGCGACGATGATGCTGCGGTGGCGCGGCTTTGCCGGAGTCGAGGACGACGACCCACGCGACGGCGTTTCTGGGCCGCTCCGGCGAGAAGAGTTGCACCCCTAGACGCGGCTTGGCACGGCGGTCCCGGATCTGGGCTTGTTCACGGCGGAGGACGATGGAGTCGGCGGCAATCAACGGAAAACCGCGGCGGAACGAGCTCCAACTTCGGCGAGCTCGCACGGGCTGGCGGCGACGGCTTGACCGGCGTGGGTGTAACACCCCAAAATTTTGCTTTTCTTAAATTCAAGTGTGATTTAGCACTTTGGTGAATTTTTGGAATTTATTTGGATTTATTTGGAATTTATTTGAATTTATTCCCTTTTGAAAGAATTAAAGAATTTAACTTTACAAATAAAATTTTGTTGGAAATATTTTATTTGAGTCCAAAATGCCTCAAAATATTTTCCAGAATTTTTTTGGAATTTTTCTGAGTATTTTACTATTTTTCCTGAATTAAATGAATTTCTAGAAATTATTTTGAATATTTAATCGCTGGAAAATCAAAACCGGGTTTGCACTATTCATGCGACCGGACCCGAGTCTGACTCGAGTCCGAGTCCGACCGAGCCGGAATCGGTCGGGCCGAACCCCAATCACGCGAGACCGTTGGATCAAGATCCAACGGTCAGGAATTGAGTCGCATTGCTTCGACCGTATCCGTTTGCGCCGGGAAATCCGGGCCGTTAAGCGGGATGCGTGGACGGTCGTCATTGCGTCGTCTTCCCGTGTCCGAGTCGGAGAGCGCCGCCGTGTCCGTTAGGGTTTGCGGGATTCCCGCACGTCGAGGCCCCATTTAAGGATCCGACCCCGCCGCCTTTTTGCTCCTTCCCGTGCGCATGTTTAGCCCTAGACCTCCACGCTCAAGCCGCCGCCGTCGCTTCACGATTTCTCGCCGAAGTTCGTGGTGTGCCGCCGTGGTTTCCCTTCGTTTCCGGCGCCGTTCGTCATCCTCCGCCGCGTTCAAGCCCGGATCTGGAAACCTTGCGTCAAGGCGCACCTGTAGGGTGCACTCACTTGGCCGGAGACGCCCCGAAGCGCCGCTGCTGTGATCGTCATCCTCGGCACCGGTGAACCCGCGCCGCCGCGTGCCATCATCGTCTGCGAGCTCGGTGGACCGTCGGATCTCCATCGAACGGCTGCGGTAAGCCACGTGTTTCCCGAACTGTAGAGACCTAGATTAGATCTGGACCGTTGGATCAAGATCCAACGGCCCACGATCGCCGCGTTAACCGTAACTGCGTTAACCTAGGATAGATTCCAACCGTTGGATCTAGATCCAACGGCGTAGATTGACCGCGTTAACCCAAACGCGTGATAACCAGATCTGATCTGGGCCGTTGATTTTCAAATCAACGGCCGAGATTGTGCCACGTGTACCCTAACCGTGGCTACACGCGCGTGCGTGCGTCGCTGACACGCCGGGCCCGCATGTCAGTCCCGTGAGCCTTGGCCACTGACAGGTGGGGCCCGTGACGCCGGGCGTTGAACCGCACGGTGTGGTTGCGTGCGTGTCACTGACAGGTGGGGCCCACATGTCAGAGACACGTGACTCCGTGAGCCGAGTCCACGGAGGACCGAGCCGAACCATGGACCGAGTCCGTGGACCGGCTGACGTCAGCAGACCAATAAGAAGCCGACACGTGTCACTGCTGACGCAATAAATGAATTTCCGAAAAAGAAAATGATTTATTAATTCGAAATATTGATTCAAATTTAGATTCAAACTTCAAACGCTTATAACTTTTGCATTTTAACTCCGATTTGAGTGATTCAAATTTCTAAATTTGTATAAAATTGAGATCTAACTAATGGTGAATTTTATTTAATTTTTGGACTAAAGTTTTTCTCTAAAATATTATTTAATTGATTATTTAAACTTTAAATGCTTGTATCTTTTGTATTTAAACTCCGAATTTGACGATTCCAGTTTCTAAAAATTCCTAAAATTATGCTCTCTCTGTTTGTGAACTTTATTTGGATGTTTGGACACTTTTTGTCTACTGTTTTATTCATTTATTGCTATTTGCACGCGTTACGAGTAGACGTTGAAGCGCCGGAAGGATTCGAAGGTGAAGTGTTGCCCCAGGAGCCGGCTCAGGACCAAGAACAAGTACTCTTTGAAGGCAAGTTGTGCTTTGACCATATTGATCCCATTTTGAAACCTATTTGGATTTAATGTATTGCATGCTAGTTCAAATAGAAAATGCTTTACTTAATTATGGGAAATTATATAAATGCCAAATTGATGTATGACACCTTGACTATTTAAATATGTGCCATGACCCCCTTGTCACCCTAGTTGTGGATTACTAGTTGGACACTATTAAACTGCCAACATGGGTTTGTAGATCGTTGTAGTATATAGCTCAGACCTGCTACGTGCTCTTGTCATGATTTTGAACAATCAAATGTTAATATTGACTTAATGATATATTGAACCTGTTTTGGAAAGGTATCATGTGTTGTGATGTTGATGGCACGTGGTGCATGGTAATCAACTGGGGTTTGATAAATAGCTTTTGACTAGGGCATGTGGCAAGAATGATCAGGTGGGCTAGCTGTGGCACCGGGAATGTTGGTTTGGTTCTTCGGGTAGTCTTGCCCTGGTCACCCTAAGGACTTAACCTTGCAAACCTTTGAACTGAGTCAAGCGTGCAACCACTTGTCCGTAATGGGACGGACCTAGTTGACTAAGTTGCTAATAACGTACCTGTGGGACCTCTGAGTGTCAACTACACCGTTTGTGTATGTTGTACGGGGGAGCGTACGGGGGAGCGTAACTCGACCCTAAGGTCGGGCAACCAGTTTGATTATCTAAATAAAGTACTTTATTAGTATCGTTTGGTATGATTGTGATATTTACCAATGTTGAGACTGTGTGCACTAGCGCGTTCCTGGACTAGTGTTGAATACACAGAGGGTCCGGATTTGCAGATTCGGGTCTCGACAGAGGTGGTATCAGAGCCATACTGACTGTAGGCTCACCCATAGTTAGGATGGTCGTAGTAAGGATAAAACTTATTTTCTAAAGATAAAATTTGTCAAGATAATGAATGAATTCTCGACTTACCCTTTTCTTTCTTGTTCATACCCCTTGCTGTGTTCTTTTTGTCTTCTACATTGATTTTAAAATGTTGCGTTCTTACGCAAGTGTCTTCTGGCAGATGATGATGAAGAACAACTAAGCCGAGCGTGAAGGAGGCTACACTGCCGAGTTGTGTCGTATGCTTCAGTTTCTTGGAGGTTTTGAGAGGCCGCTCTACCGAGGGACTACACTCGTGCAGGCAGGACTGGTCATAGGATGGGACGTCAAGATCACGGTATATGCCCGAGAGAAGACAAAGTTCAGTCCCCTTTCCACTTCACCGCCAGGAGGTCTACCTTTGAGATTGGAATTCAGGAGGTATCGCGTTGAGCAATGCAGCAGATCGCTCGCACTTACTCCAGGGAGCTGGAAGGCACAGTGTTCCATCACCACCCATGCCGAGACAACAGAGCTCAACGGACGCTGATGGAAGATGAGGATGCTACCGTCACTCACTTAGCCAGATTCGTCGCCGCTCAGGAGGAGCTGATCGAGGACACAGTCCAGGAGTTGAAGAAGGCTCGCGAGCAGGTTGAGGAGGAGAAGAAGCACTTGCAGAATGCTCGTGAGTATGTCGCTCATGCTGCAGAAAGGATCCCAGAGCTGGAGACCGCACTGTATGGACAGGGTCCTGATCCAGTGTTGGAGTTGGACGCACCAGACCCAGAAGAGGCGCCACAGCCATAGCAACAGCCAGATCCAGAGCCAGAGGAAGACGCTGCGTCGTCAACCACAGCTGCAGTTGAAGGGCATGGCGATTGTTTCGCGCCTGTGCCGTCGCACCCGCCGCAAGGAGGCAATGGAGATTTTCTCAATGAGTGAGCATAAGTTTTGAGGTTGAGACTCCTTCGTCGAGTCGCGTTATAGAATAAGAGTCACCTTAGAGGCGTTGGATTTTCATTGTTTGCTGAGTGTGCAGTATGTGTTGCAGGCCCTTAGGCATTGTAAGCAACCATACCAAGTTACTATTAGTAATAAAGTTGGATTTTGAGTTACACTTTCCCCCGCATAAGTTTCCCTACTACTTGTCTACTCTTGTTCCCTCTCATCTCTGAAACCTTAGAGCAATCGATAGATGGTGAACACCCGCGGAAACCTTGGAGGCAATGGCAGTGGTTCTCGCCCAGCTGGAAACCCCAATGAAGGAGCACCTGCACCCCACGTAGCACCGCCAGTAGACATGCAGAATTTTGGAGCTTTTCTTGCTGCTCAGACTCAGTTGATGCATGCTATGATGCAACAGATGCAACACGTCACTGCTCAGGCCACAGCTAATCAAGTCAATCAGGGACAACGTCAGAATACAAGACTATCAGAGTTCATGAGGACTCATCCACCCACTTTCTCCGGGAATGCCAATCCGTTGGAGGCCGACGATTGGTTAAGGTCAATAGAAAGGAAGCTACACATTGCTCAATGCATGGGAAATGAGAAGGTACTCTACGCTTCTCATTAGTTGGAAGGAACAGCCACCGAATGGTGGGAGAACTTCTTTGCCACGCAGGAGAACCCTCAGGACATTACCTGGGAGGAGTTTACAGCTGCATTTCATCAGTATCACGTGCCAGAAGGAATCATGGACCTCAAGAAGGAGGAGTTCAGAGCACTGAAGCAAGGTAATCAGCCGGTGGCCGAATACCTGAATAAGTTCACATAGCTTGCACGCTACGCACCTGAAGATGTAGCGACAGATAAGGCTAGACAGTCTCGCTTCATGAAGGGACTTAACTCAGGACTGCAGGTGGGACTGATCACCCACACCTTTCCAGATTTCCAAGAGTTGGTGAATAAGGCGCTTATTCTTGAGGACAAGCGCAAGGAACTGGATGAGAACAGGAAGCGCAGGATGCAACAACAGGGATCGCGTCAGAGATCGCAGCAACGTTTGAGGGTTGCGCCAAATCAGTTCTTTAGATTCCAGCCGTAGAATGCTGCAAGGACACCGTCACCAGCACCAAGACCCGTCAACCAGAACTATCAGACCCAGCACCAGCCAGAAACGTCACTTCAGGCAGTCAACAAGGGACAGTGAGACGCTGCTACAACTGCAACGAGCCAGGACATTTCGCCAACAGTTGCCCTAAGAAGACAGCAGGAGTGACCCCAGTCCGCTTCAATCTGGGATCCACACCAGCCAGGACGCCAGCAACAGGAGCAAACCGAGGGACGGCACAGCCAGGAGCTGCACCCCAGACTGTGGTGAGAGGCCGAGTCAACCATGTCACCGCAGATGCACTTCAAAATGCTACGGACGTCGTACTGGGTAAGTTACTTGTCAACTCAGTACCTGCAACAGTTTTGTTTGATTCCGGAGCTTCGCATTCGTTTGTTTCTCAAAGCTTTGCTGCTAAAAATGATTTGGAGACTGCAAGACTTAAATGCATGCTTGTAGTTCAAACCCCTGGTTCCGAACTCCGAACTAAAGTAGGATGTTCTGGGGTAAGAATATTAATAGATGGGATAGAGTTCCTAGCGAACCTTATTATGTTGGAAACCCAGACCTTAGATGTTATTTTGGGAATGGATTGGTTATCCAAGCACAAGGCCGTATTGGATTGTGGACGAAGGATCATCTCAGTTGAGAGCCCGTGTGGAAGGAAAGTGGAATTTCAAGCTACCGCTGTTAGAGATGGACAGTTGATGGTTAACAGCGCCAAGGCAATCAGCATAGAAGATGTCTCATTAGTGAATGAGTACCCGGATGTTTTTCCCGAAGATCTACCTGGTATGCCGCCAGACAGAGACATAGAGTTTGTGATAGAGCTTGTACCTGGTACAGCACCAATAGCAAAGAGACCTTATCGGATGTCCACTGAAGAATTGGTAGAGATGAAGAAACAACTTGAAGAGTTGATGGAGAAAGGATTCATCAGACCAAGTTCGTCGCCGTGGGGAGCGCCAGTTTTGTTTGTCAAAAAGAAGGACGGGAGTTTCAGGATGTGCATAGACTACCGTGCACTCAATGAAGTCACCGTAAAGAATAAGTACCCGCTACCCAGGATTGATGATTTGTTTGATCAGCTGAGAGGAACCGGAGTTTTCTCAAAAATTGACCTGAGATCGGGATACCATCAGTTGAAGATCCGATCAGAGGATATACCAAAGACCGCATTCTCGTCAAGATACAGACATTACGAGTTTACAGTTATGTCTTTTGGTCTGACAAATGCGCCAGCTTATTTCATGAATATGATGAATAAGGTGTTCATGGAGTATTTGGACAAGTTTGTTGTCGTGTTTATAGATGATATCTTAGTCTACTCCAAGACAGAGGATGAACATGCAGAGCACTTAAGGCGAGTTTTGGAAAAGCTGAGGGAACAGCAGCTCTTCGCCAAGTTCAGTAAGTGTGATTTTTGGAAGGACAAGGTGGAGTTCCTTGGACATGTAATGACCGCAGAAGGAGTCGTCGTAGATCCAAGCAAGGTAGAAGCTGTGTTACATTGGGAGCAGCCGAAGACCGTGACCCAGATCCGGAGTTTCCTTGGAATGGCAGGTTACTATCGCCGTTTCATTGAAGGCTTTTCGACAATTGCGAAACCCCTTACGCAATTATTGAAAAAGGAGAAGAAGTTTGCATGGACGCCGGAGCGTGAGAAAGGTTTTCAAGAGCTGAAGAAGCGATTGACATCAGCCCCGGTGTTGGTTCTACCGGATGTTAATCAAAGTTTTGATATTTATTGTGACGCATCGCGCCAAGGACTTGGATGTGTGCTGATGCAGAACGGAAAGGCCGTCGCTTACGCGTCAAGGCAGTTGAGGCCACATGAGGAGAATTATCCAACGCATGACCTAGAGCTAGCTGCCGTAGTGCATGCTTTGAAGTTACGGCGTCACTATTTGATTGGAAACAGATGTGAAGTATACACGGACCATAAGAGTCTTAAGTACATCTTCACCGAATCAGACCTGAACATGAGACAGAGGAGATGGTTAGAGTTGATCAAGGATTATAATGTGGGAATCCATTACCATCCCGGAAAGGCCAACGTAGTTGCCGATGCTCTGAGTCGGAAAAGCTATACTGTGAATATGTTGATAGCCACGAGTCATAAGGAGCTATGCGAGGATTTCCAGAGGATGCAGATTGAAGTCGTACCAGAAGGATTCTTGGCAGCATTGGAAGTGAAGCCTACCCTGGAGGATCAGATCCGAGAAGGACAAGAGGACGATGACAAGATCCGCAAGATTAAATCCAACATGGATGAAGGCAAGACAGAGGACTTCAGACTGGATGAACAAGGCACGTTATGGATGAGGGATCGAATTTGTGTGCCGAACAAGAAGGAGTTGAAGCAGCTGATTTTAGGAGAAGCCCATGACTCCAAGTATTCAATCCATCCTGGAAGTGCCAAGATGTATCAAGATTTGAAAGAAAGATTCTGGTGGTCGAGTATGAAGTGTGAAGTTGCCGAGCATGTTGCACTGTGCGACATATGCCAGAGAGTCAAGGCAATGCATCAGAGGCCAGCAGGATTGCTACAGCCATTGAAGATACCTGAGTGGAAATGTGTAACATCCTCAAATTTATAAAAGTCCAAAAACCAAATATTAAAATGTGAAATCATTTTCTTGTTGAATTTCTTGATTTATTGTGCATTTGTTGAATTGATTATTGATTGAAATACTTATTGGAATTGAGAAAGAAAAGAAAAGAAAGGAAAAGAGAAAATGGTAAAATGGTAAGAAATGAAATTACCATAGTAAAAACTTTGGATAACCTGGCCAAGCCCTAGAAAATGTCTTTAGATGGTCAAAAGACCATGTGTATGCATTCATTGATAAAGAAAACAATTAAAAATGATGAATCTTATCTCTGGCCAGACCTTTGTCAGATTTTTGGAGAAAGTTATAGAGCAATCTAGATCTTGAGATTTTTATCACAATACCTCAGACATATTACTTTCATCCACAAAAATTTGCGAAAATTATTAAGAATAATAACTATTTATTTACAATTAAATAAAGCTGAGTTGCAATTCTGCAGAAATCAGTAAAAGAATTATGGAGAAATAAATAATGCGAATTTAATATTGAAATTTTTATGGTAGATCCATATTATGGAATCACACCTTCAGTAAAAATTTCAAAATTAAATAGGTTGATTTAGTCCCTTAACCAAGCCAAAAACCGAAATAAATATCTTGTGCAAGTCGGCATGTCAGAATTATTAAAAATAAATGGTAAATCCACTTAACCCCAAAATTTTACTGGAGGTAGATATCTTAGCTGCTAGATTATTCAAAAAGTTTCGAAAAATATGGCGATGAAATGACCCGGGAATTAAATGGGTTTGCTGCGCTGTTAGGGGGAAGGATCTAGTTTCCTCTCTCTCTCTCACTTACGTGCGGGGCCACGTGCCCAGTGGCTCTCCAGCCAACCCAAGCGCCAAGTCGCTGCTGAAGGGTCCCAGAGACTTCCCGGCCCACACGTCATGCCCTCTCCTGTTCTCTCTCTCTTCTCTCTGCCTTGTGGACCCCGAAGGTCAGCACCTTCTTCTTCCTCTCTTCCTCTCTATTTCTCTCTGTCTCTCTCTTTCGTTACCTCTGTATTGCCGACAACACCCGAACCGCCTCGCTTCCTTGTCGTTTCCCGCCGCAATGTCGTGCGTCTCGAGGCCGCCTCAGCCAGCTGCTGCGCCAGCTCCTCTTGACCCTTGGCCGAGTTGAAGAGCAAGCCCTCCAAACCGACCGCCATTGCCAACGCTCCTCAATAAAATCGGACCTCACCGCCTCCCGTGCTTATTTAAGGGGATGAGGAACACATACAAACCCAACTGAACCCGGAGCACCCACACGATTACCTTTTTCCGCCCAAAGCCGTCCAGACCGGAGCCTTCTTCTCCATCTCCGGCGGAAGCCGATTTGGGGGGAAATCCGTTTTGACACAGCTCGGTAAGAGAATGTCCAAATTGGTTGATCTTAGAGCATCACTGGATGCTAACGAACTGTATGCGCATCTCCTTTCAGCCTGGAGCACTCTGAGAACTTCCCGCACCGTGCAACCTTTTCCGCCGTCGCCGCCGCACGGTGAGAATACCACCCGGCCACCCATTCTTCGGTTTAAGTATATGGATAGGATCCTCATAGCCCACTAGAGCTTTTGCACATGATCATTCGGTCCCGGATGAACCGTAGCTTCTTCGCGCCTTGCGCCACCGAGTTGCGCCGCCGGTCATCGCCATGAGCTTGATTTCTCCGAACACCACCCATGTCCGAGTAATCCCCTAGGTTCGCCATGATCCAGTGAAGCTAGTGCTACCGGCCGAAGTCGATCGACGTCGCCAGAGAGCTGCCAGTGAGGACGTCGGCCATCTCCCCTGCGCCGTGTCTCTGTCACGCGGGCCCGGGAGGTCAGCCCCACGCTCGCTGCGCTCGCAGCTGAGCCAAGCCTTCACTACCGTGCGGGCCCGCACCGCTGCAGATTGAAGTGCGCTCGCCTCGCCGCTGAGCCGTGGTGGACCCGTATGTCGGTAATACAGGCCAATTCAAAGGCCCAACCCGCGCGAATTGCAAGAATACGCTTTCCCTTGTGGAAAGCGCATTTTTTTATTGAATTTTAGGAACCCGATTTGATTCAAATGCTTATAACTTTTGAACTAGAACTCCAAATTGAATGAAACAAATTTGTAAATTCATTATAAATCATGTAGTTTCATAATATGCAAAAATATTTGATACCTGTTTAGCAAATTAACTTTGAATTTAAATTTGAAGCTTGAGATTTGAATATGTTGCATATAGAAATTTTGCAAATAAAGTCCAAATTGAATGAAACCAACTTTGTTAGAATCCTTAGGTCAAATACTACTCAAATATGTAATTAGATTTGGATTTGGAGTTAGTTTGTGAAATTTTCATATTAGGACTTTATTTAATGCTTATATTTAATATAGTTGCAATAACTTAATCAAAAAGCTTCCAAAATGAATGAAACTTGTTTCTTTGTGCTCATTACACTAATTAGGATCAAATGGTAAAATGAAAGTTAGGGTGTACCATGTTACTTTGGTTTGACATGTTTGAAGTTACCTTATGCAATGTTTAATATCAATACAACTAACACCACACCCTGAAAATGAATTTCATTAAATTCAATTTTACAATCTTAGCTTCCTGAATTCGTATATTAAAATGAAATAATACATAAAGAAAGGTAGTCATGTTGTATGCTATTAAGCTTTTGTCCTTAGGACCAAAAATCTTATAACTTGGTTAATGCATGAAATGATGAAGTGATTGCCATCATTGATTGATTTGGGTTGATTGATATTGAATCTTCCGACTTCTATTTTCGTCGTTTATGTATTTGCTTCTTTTATCGATATTGAAGTATTTTATTTGCCATGTTCTTAATCGACGTATAGACGCTGAGACTACCGACTACGCCGTCGACGACACTGATCCGGCTTACACCGTTGAGGAGCAAGGCAAGCACCCCCTTTGAGCATTTTGAACCCAGATTTCATAATCAACTAAAATGTGATTAAGAATCTTCCTGCACGCTCATATTTTGAATATCTATTTTGAGTTACTTGGTAGATATAACCCATGTTGTTGGATTGCCTTAATCACTATTGATCTATGAACCATGACAACCCTAGGATTGGTTAAGTTCATAATCTTGAACTGGGATATACTCGCTTATTAATCTGCATATGCTTAGCACTGCTTTAGATTAATGTCAGGAACATTTACACCCACACACTATTCTTTATGAATCTTTTTATGGTTTATTCAAGCAGTAAAGGATACTGGTAGTTTGATAAAAATGGAAATAAAACTACTGTTTTGACGTGGGTGATTATTGGCAATAGCCGTTTGTACATGTTTTAACGTGTACGTAGCTAGGGTGGAGTTATCGCCCATGTCACTTTGAGGACCGAACGTAGTGTTGCATGATCCAAGTAAACCGTACATCCACAAGTACTGGACTGGGACAGTCTTAACTTATTAAATTATTTGGGAATTAGCTTTGCACATTGGTAGGCAGTTGTAGCACGGGCATTCCGGATTGGTTTGCTCGAGGGAGGTGTCATCACCAAGGTGTTGGCATCTGCCGTTGTAACAGTGTACGCCTGGCTATGAATTGGGGCTGTTGTTGTACCATTTGAGCCGCGGGCTCCTGAATACTATTGCTTCACCGTTTGTTTGCTTCCATCATAGTCAGGAGTAACGTCACTGGGCTAGTGCAAAGTTAAGGTTCAAGTAATCGAACGGTTTCGTTATGAACTCCTCGCGGACATACCAAAGGAAGTGTGTCTTATAGCTTGCAAAAAGGGAGAACATATCTTGTGGGTAAAGCAGTACAAACTCTGCAGAGTCTAAAACTATTCGAATAGCCGTATCCACGGTCATGGATGACTTGGCGAACTGACACTAGTTAGATGTTTCCTATTTTGAAAACTTTGGTAAAAGACTTTGGAAAATGTTTCACGACTGATTAATGTCACATGTCATTATTTCTTTTATATAAGACCATGAAGGGTCTTGTTCGTTATTTTGCTCACAAAGGGCCGTGAGTAAAATGTTGTTATCTTTTTATTACTTGTTATCTCAATTACTTATTAAACTGTCTTAAAGTTTTATTTACGCTTTCCATTACTATTCAGTATTACTTTATTCAAAACTTTCGCTTTATGCAAAACAACCGTAGAAACCCACTTTCTATTTCAGCCTGCATATATTCCAGGAATTGCATACACTACAAGTCTTACGAGTACCAATGTACTCAACTTGCTTCAACAATGTTTTTAGGTGATGAGCAAGATTACGATAATGACGAGAATGTTTATGAGGAACCTGCGAATTTTAGCGACGACTGATCTTGCTAGGTTCATCTCAGCAGTTGCCTGTGGAGTTATGGAATAGTTGGCATACTATGAGACATGGTTTTAATTTCCTGCTACTTTTGGTATTGTAATAATACTATAAAACTTGTGATGTAATAAAAATGTGCATCTATGTGTGGCTGTAATTTCCAAATTGTGTTTGTGCGTGCCAGCCACTGATCATGGGAATGGCACAGGAAGCACTTAAGAGCCTCATATTTATGTTACTTAGTGACATAAAAATGAGGGTCTCACAGTTTGTTATCAGAGCCACGCTGCCTGTAAGTGAACCTTAGTTAGAATGGTCGTTAAGAGGGAAATTTAAAATTTGAATAGACACATTACACTTAGGAGTATAAAACTTGCTATACCTGTTATTAATCCTTTACTGTTTTATCTTCTACTCTTTACTTTTGTGCGTTATCGTTGCATCTTGCATTTAATCTGGAATACTAATTCCTTATTAAATGTGCAGATGGAAGGGTATTCGCCATGCTTCGTCACCTCCGAGCGTCTGGGAGAGGGATTGATGGGAGTCTTAGCACAGATGTTAGACTTTGCACAGTTTGAGACACCTCGATACACCGTCTACCAGGCGATGGCGAGTCCAGTATCGATAGAGAACATAGCTAGGATTGAGATCCCAGCTAGGACACAGTTTGGGGAGACAGATCGTACTTTTGATGGTCGTGGAGCTTCGGTGTCTTCTGCGTTGAACGATGTTGCTTATATGGCCATCGTTCGACTGCGCCACGCTCTTCCAGAGATGGCGACTGTTTACCGGGAGATACCTGCTCTGTTGCCGAGGGGAGACACTAGTTACATAGATCCTAGTACCATACCTAATGAGCACTATAGGATCATAGTCGAGTTCCTTAATGCTGCTGACCGTTACCACCGTCAGGCAGTATTAGAGTACTACGTTACGCGTGGGAGAGTAGCCTTTTTAGAGAACGCCATAGCTCCTTTCGTGGCTATGGGTTTGTTCTCTAGGTCGACTCTTGGCGACGATGCTACTTTGTTGGCAGTTCAGGAGGTGCCCGGTACTCCTACCCCTAGGTCTGCTAGGGCCACTAGACGTTCCCGACGGGCTAGGATGTCCACAGGAGTTAGTCGTCCACATCTGTCGCGGGTTAGACTTGGACAGGTCGCTGCAGGTGTACTGCGTCCCCGTGTGATGCAGGTTTACAGGCGTCGTGGTACCTTTCCCGCCACGGTGACTGACTCTACCCCTGCGGATCCTGTTGAGTCTACTGGCGAGGACGTTGTAGCGCCAGGTTTGGAGTAGGTTTACCTTGAGTTGTAGCAGCACATGTCGTCATGTAGTGTTGAGTTGTGAGGTTGTCATACTTTTGTTGTACCTATTGTTAATATGTGGCTTGAATAAAGTGCTGTTACTGTTTATTTCTGCTCTTTTTGGTTCCTTCTCGTGATTTTCTAATGTTTTATTACAACTTCACGATGATGTGATCCCTTGTGTTTATCATTCACTATATGACATAACATAACAACACACCTCCCTTGTTAATGAATTTCTTTAAAAATAATAAAATATTAGGGAATGAAATGTTGCTTTTTAACCAGTAGAGGTTAAGTGTTCTAATCTGCTAGCTTAAATCATTTAATTACAATACATTATTTTCTTATCTAAATTGAAATTTCAGGATGCCTGTAACCAGATCTCTTCGTGGGATCTTGGAGAGTGAGGCTTCGCAGGAGCCCTTTTCTCCTCGCGAAACATTGCCCACTCCAGCGTAACCTAATCTAATGCACCCTTCTGCAAGGGCTTCATCTTCTCGTCAAGTTCCAGATCCACCAAATCCAGATTCAAATCCTAATCAGCAAGGTGGAATTCCGGAGGAGCAATTGCCAGGTCCGCCAACAATGGCGCAAGTTCTGGCAATGATCGAGCAAAACCGTCAAACCCACACACTACTTCTGCAACAGTTAGTTCAGAACACTTCCCACCAAGGAGTTCCTGTTGGAGGAAGCGGTGGTGGTGCTCCACCATCAAGGTTGACTGAGTTTCTGAAGACTCGGCCTCCTACTTTCTCTTCTGCTGCTGACCCATTGGACGCAGATGACTGGCTGCGAACAATGGAGAGTAAATTGAACATTGCACAGTGCAATGATCGAGAGAAAGTTCTTTATGCATCTTATCAGTTGGGAGGAGCTGCTGCATTATGGTGGGAGAACTTCCAAGCTATACTTCCGTTGGATCAGATTTCATGGGAGGTCTTCAAAGATACTTTTCGCCGAACCCATATTCCTTCCAGTCTGATGGACATCAAAAGACGGGAATTCCTTGACCTCCGTCAGGGAAATCAGACAGTAATGGAGTATCTTAATCGCTTCAATTACCTTTCCCGTTATGCACCATCTGAAGTTATTCCTGAAGCACGTGGTGGGCGCTTTCGGGATAACCTAAATGAGGAAATCAAATGTGCTTTAGCTGCCATTGATATTAATGATTTTCAAACTCTGGTGGATAAGTCTATTCGAGTGGAACACAGCACTCGAGCCGCTTTGGAGTCACGCAAGAGGAAATGGATGGCACAAAAGAATGCCAGTGCAAGCCCATCCAGACCTCGCCCTGCACTCCAGGGTAATGTGCGACCACCTGCTCCGCCACAGAAGCAAAGGCGTCAAGGTCCTGCCCCTCGACCTCGACAGCCTTTGACACGTCCGGCGAATCCTACTGGAGCATGTCCTACCGGAGCATCGACTCCAACTTCAAATGTCACATGCTTCAAGTGCAAGCAGCTTGGACATTATGCCAATAGTTGCCCAAGCAAGGGAGTTCCTCAGCGACCTCCTGGTCATCCTCAAGGAGCTGGAGGACAACAAGCTGGAAGACCTGCACCTGCTCAAGCCGCCAATCAAGGACGTTTACATCATGTGACGGCAGAAGAAGCAACGGAAGCACCAGATGTGGTTCTGGGTATGTTTCCCGTCCAATCTATTCCCACTTTGGTGTTATTCGATTCCGGTGCATCTCATTCCTTTATATCCAAAAAGTTTGTAGAATTACATCAAATCCAAACTAAATCTTTACCTATGTCCATGATAATCTATTCTCCTGGAGCAAAAATGAGAACTACTAAAATGTGTCCTAAGGTTAGCATTGAAATAAATGAAGTTTTATTTTATGCTGATCTTATTCTTATAGAAACCCCAGGATTAGACATCATTCTTGGTATGGATTGGTTAGCTAAGAATAAAGGACAGATAGATTGTGCTAAAAGGTCCATATCTCTTATCAATCCTAAAGGAGTTGAAGTGAATTTTAGTTCCACCCAGAATCTTTCCGAATCAAGATCATACTTAAATGCATTGGTAATGGAAAAGATTAAATCTGTTCCTGTAGTTTCCAATTTTCCTGATGTATTTCCAGAAGAATTGCCAGGTTTGCCACCAGATCGTGACTTAGAGTTCGTCATTGATCTTATACCTGGTACAGCCCCAATTTCCAAAAGACCTTATCGTATGCCACCAAATGAGTTAGTAGAACTCAAAAAGCAAATTCAAGAGCAGCTAGACAAAAAGTTCATTAGACCTAGTACTTCTCCATGGGGTAGTCTAGTTCTCTTTGTCAGTAAAAAGGACGGTAGTCTACGCATGTGTGTGGATTATCGTGCTCTCAATGATGTCACCATCAAAAACAAATATCCTCTACCCCGTATCGATGATCTGTTCGATCAATTAACTGGCGCCCAAATCTTCTCCAAAATTGATCTTAGACATGGATATTACCAATTAAAAATCCGACCGGAGGATATTCCTAAAACAGCCTTTACCACTCGTTACGGCTTATATGAATATGTCGTAATGTCCTTCGGACTTACAAATGCTCCAGCTAGCTTTATGAGCCTAATGAATAAAGTCTTTATGGAGTATCTTGATAAGTTCGTAGTGGTATTCATAGATGATATTCTCATCTATTCCAAAAATGAAGAAGATCATACCCAACATCTACATATGGTACTTGAGAAACTCCGAGAACATCAGTTATATGCCAAGTTCGAGAAATGTGAATTTTGGTTGAAGGAAGTTGCATTCCTCGGTCATATCCTTTCCAACGGTGGAATTTCTGTTGATCCCAGCAAAGTTCAAGCAGTCCAAAACTGGGAGCAACCAAAATCTGTTCCTCAAATCCGAAGTTTCCTCGGTTTAGCGGGATATTATCGCCGCTTTATCGAAAACTTCTCTAAAATCGCCAAACCTTTGACTCAGCTTTTGAAGAAAGAAAGGAAATATGAATGGACTCCAGAATGCGAAGCAAGTTTTCTGGAATTAAAGAAACGGTTAACCACAGCCCCAGTGCTGGTGTTACCCGACATCCATAAGAGCTTCGATGTTTATTGCGATGCTTCACGCAATGGTCTTGGTTGCGTGTTGATGCAAGAAATGAAAGTCGTAGCTTATGCTTCTCGTCAGCTTCGACCTCATGAGCTCAATTATCCAACTCATGATCTGGAGTTAGCTGCAGTAGTGCATGCCCTCAAAATCTGGCGTCACTATCTTATTGGAAACAAGTGCGACATCTACACAGATCATAAGAGCTTAAAGTACTTCTTTACTCAGCCAGATCTTAATCTGCGACAAAGGAGATGGCTGGAGCTAATAAAGGATTACGACCTTAGTATTCATTACCATCCTGGTAAAGCTAATGTCGTAGCAGATGCTCTAAGTCGTAAGCTTCATTGTATGACGGTGTCAGCATACACCGATCAATCTGAATTAGTAAAGGAGTTTCAGAAACTTAATTTGGGAATTGTTGAAAAAGGATTTGTTGCTAGTCTCCAAATGCAACCAAATCTGAAAACCCAAATTAAGATAGCTCAATCCAAAGATGAGACCATATCCAAAATCCGAGAAGATATGCCACTCGAGGTTGAATCAGGATTTTCGGAAAACTCGGATGGTATACTCTTATTCAAGAACCGAATCTATGTTCCTAATGATCCAGCAATCAAAAACTTGATCTTGAGTGAAGCTCATGAATCACCTCTATCTATCCATCCTGGTAGTACGAAGATGTATCAAGATCTAAAAAGGGAGTATTGGTGGCCCGGCATGAAAAAGGAAATCGCCGAGTATGTCGCGAAATGTGATGTATGTCAGCGAGTAAAAGCCGAGCACCAACGCCCAGCTGGTCTTCTTCGACCCCTTGAAATACCAGAATGGAAGTGGGATAATATCTGTATGGATTTCATCACTGGATTGCCGAGAACCAGAAAAGGGCATGATTCCATATGGGTTATTGTTGACCGACTGACTAAAGTTGCTCACTTTATTCCGGTCAAAACCACATATCAAGGTGATAAACTTGCTGAGTTGTATTTGGAAAATATCATCCGTCTTCATGGAGTTCCTAAAACTATTGTGTCCGATCGTGGATCCCAGTTTACATCTCGTTTCTGGGAAAGTTTGCACAGCCTGTTAGGGACAAAGCTAAATTTCAGTACAGCTTATCATCCCCAAACAGATGGACAAACTGAGCGGACAAATCAGACATTAGAAGACATGCTCAGAGCTTGTGTGCTATCTTATGGCATGAATTGGGAGAAAAGCTTACCCTTTGCTGAATTCTCCTATAATAATAGCTTTCAAGCTAGTCTTCAAATGTCCCCTTTTGAAGCACTTTACGGAAGAAAATGCAGAACCCCTCTCTTTTGGTCTGAAACTGGAGAAAGAAATTTCTTCGGCCCAGACATTATCCAAGAAGCCCAAGAGCAAGTTGACATGATTAGAAGTCGACTCAAAGAGGCCCAATCTCGTCAGAAGAGTTACGCCGACAATCGTCGACGTGAATTAAGCTTTGAAGTCAGAGATCATGTCTACCTAAAAGTTTCTCCTCTTCGCGGAGTTCGTCGTTTCCAAATCCGCGGGAAACTAGCCCCTCGATACATTGGACCCTTTCCAATTATCGCAAAGATGGGAGAGATGGCATATAAGTTGGATCTGCCATCCCGTTTATCTGAAGTTCATAATGTCTTTCATGTATCTCAACTCAAGAAGTGCCTTCGTGTGCCGACTGATCTCTCTAATCTCGATGATCTCGATTTACAACCTGATCTATCTTATCGAGAGCGTCCTATTCGCATTCTTGAAGAAGCCGAGCGGCATACAAGAAACAAGATCCACAGAATGTTAAAAGTTCAGTGGAATAATCATACTGAAGAAGAAGCCACGTGGGAGCGTGAAGATCAACTGATGAAGGAATTTTCGGACTTCTTTTAGTTTTCCTTAGCCCTCGCAAATCTCGAGGACGAGATTTTTGTAAGGGGGTAGATCTGTAACATCCTCAAATTTATAAAAGTCCAAAAACCAAATATTAAAATGTGAAATCATTTTCTTGTTGAATTTCTTGATTTATTGTGCATTTGTTGAATTGATTATTGATTGAAATACTTATTGGAATTGAGAAAGAAAAGAAAAGAAAGGAAAAGAGAAAATGGTAAAATGGTAAGAAATGAAATTACCATAGTAAAAACTTTGGATAACCTGGCCAAGCCCTAGAAAATGTCTTTAGATGGTCAAAAGACCATGTGTATGCATTCATTGATAAAGAAAACAATTAAAAATGATGAATCTTATCTCTGGCCAGACCTTTGTCAGATTTTTGGAGAAAGTTGTAGAGCAATCTAGACCTTGAAATTTTTACCATAAGACCTAAGACATATTACCTTCATCCACAAAAATTTTCGAAAATTATTAAGGAGATTAACTGTTTAATTACAATTAAATAAAGCTGAGTTGCAATTCTGCAGAAATCACAAAAAGAATTATGGAGAAATAAATAATGCGAATTTAATATTGAAATTTTTATGGTAGATCCATATTATGGAATCACACCTTCAGTAAAAATTTCAAAATTAAATAGGTTGATTTAGTACCTTAACCAAGC
Organism: Rhipidocladum racemiflorum; assembly: GCA_036346355.1. Classification (NCBI taxonomy): domain Eukaryota; kingdom Viridiplantae; phylum Streptophyta; class Magnoliopsida; order Poales; family Poaceae; genus Rhipidocladum; species Rhipidocladum racemiflorum. Next base: position 74,103,063 of record CM070571.1, read on the forward strand.
CAAAAACCGAAATAAATATCTTGTGCAAGTCGGCATGTCAGAATTATTAAAAATAAATGGTAAATCCACTTAACCCCAAAATTTTACTGGAGGTATATATCTTAGCTGCTAGCTTAGTCAAAAAGTTTCGAAAAATATGGCGATGAAATGACCCGGGAATTAAATGGGTTTGCTGCGCTGTTAGGGGGAAGGATCTAGTTTCCTCTCTCTCTCTCACTTACGTGCGGGGCCACGTGCCCAGTGGCTCTCCAGCCAACCCAAGCGCCAAGTCGCTGCTGAAGGGTCCCAGAGACTTCCCGGCCCACACGTCATGCCCTCTCCTGTTCTCTCTCTCTTCTCTCTGCCTTGTGGACCCCGAAGGTCAGCACCTTCTTCTTCCTCTCTTCCTCTCTATTTCTCTCTGTCTCTCTCTTTCGTTACCTCTGTATTGCCGACAACACCCGAACCGCCTCGCTTCCTTGTCGTTTCCCGCCGCAATGTCGTGCGTCTCGAGGCCGCCTCAGCCAGCTGCATGACTCCTCTTGACCCTTGGCCGAGTTGAAGAGCAAGCCCTCCAAACCGACCGCCATTGCCAACGCTCCTCAATAAAATCGGACCTCACCGCCTCCCGTGCTTATTTAAGGGGATGAGGAACACATACAAACCCAACTGAACCGGGAGCACCCACACGATTACCTTTTTCCGCCCAAAGCCGTCCAGACCGGAGCCTTCTTCTCCATCTCCGGCGGAAGCCGATTTGGGGGAAAATCCGTTTTGACACAGCTCGGTAAGAGAATGTCCAAATTGGTTGATCTTAGAGCATCACTGGATGCTAACGAACTGTATGCGCATCTCCTTTCAGCCCGGAGCACTCTGAGAACTTCCCGCACCGTGCAACCTTTTCCGCCGTCGCCGCCGCACGGTGAGAATACCACCCGGCCACCCATTCTTCGGTTTAAGTATATGGATAGGATCCTCATAGCCCACTAGAGCTTTTGCACATGATCATTCGGTCCCGGATGAACCGTAGCTTCTTCGCGCCTTGCGCCACCGAGTTGCGCCGCCGGTCATCGCCGTGAGCTTGATTTCTCCGAACACCACCCATGTCCGAGTAATCCCCTAGGTTCGCCATGATCCAGTGAAGCTAGTGCTACCGGCCGAAGTCGATCGACGTCGCCGGAGAGCTGCCGGCGAGGACGTCGGCCATCTTCCCTGCGCTGTGTCTCTGTCACGCGGGCCCGGGAGGTCAGCCCCACGCTCGCTGCGCTCGCAGCTGAGCCAAGCCTTCACTACCGTGCGGGCCCAGCCGCACCGTTGCGCGCAATTGCGCTCGCCTCGCACGCGAGCCGCTGACGGGTGGACCCCGTATGTCAGTAGCCACAGGCCAATTCAAAGGCCCAACCCGCGCGAATTGCAAGAATACGCTTTCCCTTGTGGAAAGCGCATTTTTTTTTATTGAATTTTAGGAACCCGATTTGATTCAAATGCTTATAACTTTTGAACTAGAACTCCAAATTGAATGAAACAAATTTGTAAATTCATTATAAATCATGTAGTTTCATAATATGCAAAAATATTTGATACCTGTTTAGCAAATTAACTTTGAATTTAAATTTGAAGCTTGAGATTTGAATATGTTGCATATAGAAATTTTGCAAATAAAGTCCAAATTGAATGAAACCAACTTTGTTAGAATCCTTAGGTCAAATACTACTCAAATATGTAATTAGATTTGGATTTGGAGTTAGTTTGTGAAATTTTCATATTAGGACTTTATTTAATGCTTATATTTAATATAGTTGCAATAACTTAATCAAAAAGCTTCCAAAATGAATGAAACTTGTTTCTTTGTGCTCATTACACTAATTAGGATCAAATGGTAAAATGAAAGTTAGGGTGTACCATGTTACTTTGGTTTGACATGTTTGAAGTTACCTTATGCAATGTTTAATATCAATACAACTAACACCACACCCTGAAAATGAATTTCATTAAATTCAATTTTACAATCTTAGCTTCCTGAATTCGTATATTAAAATGAAATAATACATAAAGAAAGGTAGTCATGTTGTATGCTATTAAGCTTTTGTCCTTAGGACCAAAAATCTTATAACTTGGTTAATGCATGAAATGATGAAGTGATTGCCATCATTGATTGATTTGGGTTGATTGATATTGAATCTTGAGCTTCTATTTTAGTCGTTTATGTATTTGCTTCTTTTACCGATATTGAAGTATTTTTTTTGCCATGTCTTAATCGACGTGTAGACATTGAGACTACCGACTTCGCTGTCGACGACATCGATCCAGCCTATACCGCTGAAGAGCAAGGCAAGCACCCCTTTGAACATTTTGAACCCAGATTTTATAATCAACTAAAATATGATTAAGAATCTTCTGCTGCGCTCATATTTTGAATATCTATTTTGAGTTACTTGGTAGATATAACCCATGTTGTTGGATTGCCTTAATCACTATTGATCTATGAACCATGACAACCCTAGGATTGGTTAAGTTCATAATCTTGAACTGGGATATACTCGCTTATTAATCTGCATATGCTTAGCACTGCTTTAGATTAATGTCAGGAACATTTACACCCACACACTATTCTTTATGAATCTTTTTATGGTTTATTCAAGCAGTAAAGGATACTGGTAGTTTGATAAAAATGGAAATAAAACTACTGTTTTGACGTGGGTGATTATTGGCAATAGCCGTTTGTACATGTTTTAACGTGTACGTAGCTAGGGTGGAGTTATCGCCCATGTCACTTTGAGGACCGAACGTAGTGTTGCATGATCCAAGTAAACCGTACATCCACAAATCTTGGTGGGACAGTCTTAACTTATTAAATTATTTGGGAATTAGCTTTGCACATTGGTAGGCGGTTGTAGCACGGGCATTAGGATTGGTTTGCTTTCGAGGAGGTGTCATCACCGAGGTGTTGGCATCTGCCGTTGTAACAGTGTACGCCTGGCTATGAATTGGGGCTGTTGTTGTACCATTTGAGCCGCGGGCTCCTGAATACTATTGCTTCACCGTTTGTTTGCTTCCATCATAGTCAGGAGTAACGTCACTGGGCTAGTGCAAAGTTAAGGTTCAAGTAATCGAACGGTTTCGTTATGAACTCCTCGCGGACATACCAAAGGAAGTGTGTCTTATAGCTTGCAAAAAGGGAGAACATATCTTGTGGGTAAAGCAGTACAAACTCTGCAGAGTCTAAAACTATTCGAATAGCCGTATCCACGGTCATGGATGACTTGGCGAACTGACACTAGTTAGATGTTTCCTATTTTGAAAACTTTGGTAAAAGACTTTGGAAAATGTTTCACGACTGATTAATGTCACATGTCATTATTTCTTTTATATAAAACCATGAAGGGTCTTGTTCGTTATTTTGCTCACAAAGGGCCGTGAGTAAAATGTTGTTATCTTTTTATTACTTGTTATCTCAATTACTTATTAAACTGTCTTAAAGTTTTAGTTACGCTTTCCATTACTATTCAGTATTACTTTATTCAAAACTTTCGCTTTATGCAAAACAACCGTAGAAACCCACTTTCTATTTCAGCCTGCATATATTCCAGGAATTGCATACACTACAAGTCTTGCGAGTACCAATGTACTCAACTTGCTTCAACAATGTTTTTAGGTGATGAGCAAGATTACGATAATGACGAGAATGTTTATGAGGAACCTGCGAATTTTAGCGACGACTGATCTTGCTAGGTTCATCTCAGCAGTTGCCTGTGGAGTTATGGAATAGTTGGCATACTATGAGACATGGTTTTAATTTCCTGCTACTTTTGGTATTGTAATAATACTATAAAACTTGTGATGTAATAAAAATGTGCATCTATTTGTGGCTGTAATTTCCAAATTGTGTTTGTGCGTGCCAGCCACTGATCATGGGAATGGCACAGGAAGCACTTAAGAGCCTCATATTTATGTTACTTAGTGACATAAAAATGAGGGTCTCACAAAATGGGAGGAAATCGGAATGGACTTCATTACCGGTTTGCCGAAAACTCAAGGAGGATATGACTCCATATGGGTTATAGTAGACCGCTTGACTAAGGTTGCCCACTTTATTCCAGTGAAGACCACCTACTCAGGAGATAAGTTAGCAGAATTGTACATGACCAAGATTGTTTGTTTGCATGGAGTGCTGAAGAAGATTGTATCGGACAGAGGTACCCAGTTTACCTCGAGATTCTGGAATAAACTGCATGAAGCCATGGGAACCCGTTTGAATTTCAGTACAACCTATCATCCGCAGACGGATGGGCAAACTGAAAGAGTTAATCAGATTTTGGAGGATATGCTGCGAGCCTGTGCATTGGCTTATGCTACCTCTTGGGATAAGAGTCTGCCATACACTGAGTTCAGCTACAATAACAGTTATCAAGCAAGTTTACAGATGTCACCTTTTGAGGCATTGTACGGTCGACCTTGTCGAACACCGTTGAACTGGAATGAGACAGGTGAACGCCGTGTCTTTGGGCTAGACATACTTCAAGAAGCCGAAGAGCAGATTGTCGTGATCCGAGAAAGGTTGAAGATAGCACAATCAAGACAGAAGAGTTATGCTGACAACCGTCCCCGAGACCTGAGTTTTGAACCAGAAGATTTCGTGTATCTCAGAGTCACCCCACTCAGAGGAGTTAAGAGATTCCATGCCAAAGGAAAACTCACGCCAAGATATGTTGGACCATTCAAGGTTCTCAGCCGAAGAGGCGAAGTTGCTTATCAGTTGGAGTTACCGCAATCACTAGCAGGAGTACATGACGTGTTCCACGTGTCCCAGCTGAAGAAGTGTCTCAGAGTACCTGAGGAGCAGACGCCGCTAGAGTCAATTGAGCTACAAGAAGATCTGACTTACAAGGAGCCCCCCGTGAAGATTCTGGACACAATGGACCGACAGACAAGAAACAAGTCAACCCATTTCTGCAGAGTTTAGTGGAGTAACCATGCAGAGAGTGAAGCAACCTGGGAGCGCGAGGAGGATTTGAAGAAAGAGTTTCCAAACCTATTCTTTAGTAAGCCCTGAATCTCGGGGACGAGATTCTGTTAAAGGGGGGAGGTTTGTAACACCCCAAAATTTTGTTTTTCTTAAATTCATGTGTGATTTGGCACTTTGGTGAATTTTTGGAATTTATTTGGATTTATTTGGAATTTATTCCCTTTTGAAAGAATTAAAGAATTTAACTTTACAAATAAAATTTTGTTGGAAATATTTTATTTGAGTCCAAAATGCCCCAAAATATTTTCCAGAATTTTTCTGGAATTTTTCTGAGTATTTTACTATTTTTCCTGAATTAAATGAATTTCTAGAAATTATTTTGAATATTTAATCGCTGGAAAATCAAAACCGGGTTTGCACTATTCATGCGACCGGACCCAAGTCTGACTCGAGTCCGAGTCCGACCGAGCCGGAATCGGTCGGGCCGAACCCCAATCACGCGAGACCGTTGGATCAAGATCCAACGGTCAGGAATTGAGTCGCATCGCTTCGACCGTATCCGTTTGCGCCGGGAAATCCGGGCCGTTGAGCGGGACGCGTGGACGGTCATGATTGCGTCGTCTTCCCGTGTCTGAGTCGGAGAGCGCCGCCGTGTCCGTTAGGGTTTGCGGGATTCCCGCACGCCGAGGCCCCATTTAAGGATCCGACCCCGCCGCCTTTTTGCTCCTTCCCGTGCGCGTGTTTAGCCCTAGACCTCCACGCTCAAGCCGCCGCCGTCGCTTCACGATTTCTCGCCGAAGTTCATGGTGTGCCGCCGCGGTTTCCCTTCGTTTCCGGCGCCGTTCGTCATCCTCCGCCGCGTTCAAGCCCGGATCTGGAAACCTTGCGTCAAGGCGCACCTGTAGGGTGCACTCACTTGGCCGGAGACGCCCCGAAGCGCCGCTGCCGTGATCGTCGTCCTCGGCACCGGTGAACCCGCGCCGCCGCGTGCCATCATCGTCTGCGAGCTCGGTGGACCGTCGGATCTCCATCGAACGGCTGCGGTAAGCCACGTGTTTCCCGAACCGTAGAGACCTAGATTAGATCTGGACCGTTGGATCAAGATCCAACGGCCCACGATCGCCGCGTTAACCGTAACTGCGTTAACCTAGGATAGATTCCAACCGTTGGATCTAGATCCAACGGCGTAGATTGACCGCGTTAACCCAAACGCATGATAACCAGATCTGATCTGGGCCGTTGATTTTCAAATCAATGGCCGAGATTGTGCCACGTGTACCCTAACCGTGGCTACGCGCACGTGCGTGCGTCGCTGACACGCCGGGCCCGCATGTCAGTCCCGTCAGCCTTGACCACTGACAGGTGGGGCCCGCACGTCAGCGCGTTGAACCGCACGGTGTGGTTGCGTGCGTGTCACTGACAGGTGGGGCCCACATGTCAGAGACACGTGACTCCGTGAGCCGAGTCCACGGAGGACCGAGCCGAACCATGGACCGAGTCCGTGGACCGGCTGACGTCAGCAGACAAATAAGAAGCCGACACGTGTCACTGCTGACGCAATAAATGAATTTCCAAAAAAGAAAATGATTTATTAATTCGAAATGTTGATTCAAATTTAGATTCAAACTTCAAACGCTTATAACTTTTGCATTTTAACTCCGATTTGAGTGATTCAAATTTCTAAATTTGTATAAAATTGAGATCTACCTAATGGTGAATTTTATTTAATTTTTGGACTAAAGTTTTTCTCTGAAATATTATTTAATTGATTATTTAAACTTTAAATGCTTATATCTTTTGCATTTAAACTCCGAATTTGACGATTCCAGTTTCTAAAAATTCATAAAATTATGCTCTCTCTGTTTGTGAACTTTATTTGGATGTTTGGACACTTTTTGTCTACTGTTTTATTCATTTATTGCTATTTGCACGCGTTACGAGTAGACGTTGAAGTGCCGGAAGGATTCGAAGGTGAAGTGTTGACCCAGGAGCTGGCTCAGGACCAAGAACAAGTACTCTTTGAAGGCAAGTTGTGCTTTGACCATATTGATCCCATTTTGAAACCTATTTGGATTTAATGTATTGCATGCTAGTTCAAATAGAAAATGCTTTACTTAATTATGGGAAATTAGATAAATGCCAAATTGCTGTATGACACCTTGACTATTTAAATATGTGCCATGACCCCCTTGTCACCCTAGTTGTGGATTACTAGTTGGACACTATTAAACTGCCAACATGGGTTTGTAGATCGTTGTAATATATGGCTTTAGACCTGCTACGTGCTTTTGTCATGATTTTGAACAATCAAATGTTAATATTGACTTAATGATATATTGAACCTGTTTTGGAAAGGTATCATGTGTTGTGATGTTGATGGCACGTGGTGCATGGTAATCAACTGTGGTTTGATAAATAGCTTTTGACCGGGGCATGTGGCAAGAATGATCAGGTGGGCCAGCTGTGGCACCGGGAATGTTGGTTTGGTTCTTCGGGTAGTCTTGCCCTGGTCACCCTAAGGACTTAACCTTGCAAGCCTTTGAACTGAGTCAAGCGTGCAACCACTTGTCCGTAATGGGACGGACCTAGTTGACTAAGTTGCTAATAACGTACCTGTGGGACCTCTGGGTGTCAACTACACCGTTTGTGTATGTTGTACGGGGGAGCGTCTGAGAGGCTGACAGTACCCATCTAACGGTGGTTTGGCCTAAACTTCGCCTTCGTTAAGGGAAGGGTCAGTGTGCAACACCGGAGAGGACCACTTGTGATGTTAGAAGTTTTCGAAAGACTTTGTTATGGGAACTCGCCTTTGTGGTGTTTGACTGTATCTTGTGGGTAAAGTGCATAACCTCTGCAGAGTGTAAAATCTATTCGAATAGCCGTGTCCGCGGTATTGGACATCGCTCGGGAATTACAGTCAAGGGTTAGACTTTCTTGAAAACAACTCGGTCTTGAAAGGTTGGGTTTGGTTTAATAATGATGTTGATGGAAATGTGGATTAGGATCGGGAAAGATGTTTATTAAACTCCTGGAAAAGTTATTGATCTTATACTTGTTTCTACTGCTTTCGAATCTACTTATGATACTTGTCAAATGCTGTTTACTGCAAATAAACCTTGAGCTATTCCTTTGTACTAAGCCATGCATGTAGTATATTAGCTGCATTCTATGTATGACTTGCTGAGTACCAAGTACTCACCCTTGCCTCAATACAACACCAGTCGAAGAGGAGTCTACACCAGCTTTGGAGGAGGAGCTCCCAGAAGATCCGTTGAACTAGGGAGCGAGCCCAGTCAGTTGCCTGTGGTATACTGGATGGCGCCACGAAGTTATCTTATTTTCCGCTGCTATTATTTCTCTCTTATTAAGTTTCGCCCTGCGTGGCGTATATTTTTAACTCGACCCTAAGGTCGGGCAACCAGTTTGATTATCTAAATAAAGTACTTTATTAGTATCATTTGGTATGATTGTGATATTTACCAATGTTGAGACTGTGTGCACTAGCGCGTTCCTGGACTAGTGCTGAATACACAGAGGGTCCGGATTTGAAGATTCGGGTCCCGACAGTGGGTTAGGGCAAACGGTGCGTGCGGAAGTGGGGGTCCTGATACGGGTGACGGCGCATTAAATACGCCCTCGGCGTCCGTGATACATGCGGAAAACGAGGTCCCACGCGCGGGCGGCGGCGAGTCGGGCGGCGACACGGAGAAGGTGACGTGGCTCAACGAGAGCCGTTGGATCAAGATCCAACGGTCATAGGGAATCGGACTCGGGTTCGGCTCGGTGACCTGGCTGGCTCGGTCGGGCTCGGGCTCGAGCGACGTGGCGCAATCGTGGCCGTTGGATCTCGATCCAACGGTCACGCGGCTAGGGTATCGGCCGACTTGGTTCGGTCGAACCGTGCGGCGCGCTCGGGTTCGGGTTGGACTCGAACTCGAGTCCGACTCGGGCTCGGTCGGAGGAATAGTGAAACCCACTCGGTTTTTCCAGCGATTAAATAATCCATTTAATTCACAGGAATTCATTTAATTCATTAAAAATAGCAAAACACTCAGAAAAATTCCAGAAAAATTCTAGAAAATATTTTTGGGACATTTTGGACTCAAATAAAATATTTCCAAGAAAATTTTATTTGCAAAATTAAATTCTTTAATTATTTCAAAAGGAAGTAAATTTAAATAAATTCCAAATAAATCCAAATAAATCCCAGAAAATTCCAAAAATTCATAAAAGTGCAAAATCTTATTTAAATTCGTAAAAAACAAAAATTGGGGTGTTACAATACACAGCCAAGTAGGAAGGTTGTAGATACATAGAGTCACGGGCCAAGTGCTGTGACTGCTGCTCATCTCGCCGAACGGGTTCATCCCATCCGTACTCAATCCAAACCTTATGTTCCTCGCATCCTCAGCAAAGTCCGTGTACTTTCTATCGACTTTACTCCACTGGGAGCCATCAGCGGGGTGCCTTAGCCTTCCATTGTCCTTACGATCTTCTTTGTGCCATGTCGGGACCCGAATTTGCAAATCCGGACCCTCTGTGTATTCAGCACTAGTCCAGGATCACGCTAGTGCACACAGTCTCAACATTGGTAAATATCATAATCATACACATCGTTAATAATAAAGTACTTTAATTAAGATAACCAAACTGGTTGCTCGACCTTATGGTCAAGTTACAAAGGTACGCCTCGTAGGGCTAAGACTTATTCAAATAAAATTTGCAGCGGAATATATAAAGAAAACGCGTGGCGCCCACCAATATGCCACAGGCAACTGACGGGACTCGATCCCTAGTTAGACGGCTCCTCCTGATATTCCTCCTCCAAAGCTGGCGTCGCCTCTTCTTCAACTGGTGTTGTTTTGTGGCAAGGGTGAGTACTTGGTACTCAGCAAGTCATGCACAAAATGCAAGCTAATATACTACATGCATGGCTTAATACAAAGAAATAGCTCAAGGTATAATTGCAGTAAACAGCATTTAACCAGTATCATAAGTAGATTCGAAAGCAGTAAAAACAAGTATAACATCAATAACTTTTCCAGGAGTTAAATAAACATCTTTCCCATTCCTAGTCCACATTTCCATCAACATCATCATCTAACCAAACCAAACCTCTCAAGTTCACGTTATTTCCAAGAAAGTCTAACCCTTGACTGTAATCCCCGAGCAATGTCCAATGCCGCGGACACGGCTATTCGAATAGATTTTACACTCTGCAGAGGTTATGCACTTTACCCACAAGATACAGCCAAACACCACGAAGGCGAGTGATAGTAACAAAGCCTTTCAGAAACGGCTAACTACAGAAGTGAACCTTTCCGGTTTTTGCCATACACCATCCCTTCCCTTAACAAATGCGAAATATGGGACCGACATACCGTTGGACAGGTACCATGCCATCGCATCGGTACGCTCCCCTTTCAAGCTACATAAAGGGTGTAGTTGACACTCGAGGTTTCACAAGTAAGTTATTAGTAACTTACTCAACTAGGTCCGTCCCATTACGGACATGTTGTTGCACGATTAACTCAGTTCAAAGGCTTGCAAGGTTAAGTCCTTATGTTGACCAAGGCAAGACTACCCGAAGAACCAAACCAACGCTCCCGATGCCACAACTGGCCCACCTGATCATTCTTGCCACATGCCCCGGTCGAAATCTATTTATCAAACCCTCAGTTGATTACCATGCACCACGTGCCATCAACATCATCATCAATAACACATGACACTTCTCAAAAATATGTTCCATATCTCATTAAGTCAATGTTATCAAGTAATTGTCAAAAATCATGTCCGGTATACATGGCAGGTCTAAGCATTATACTACAACGGTCTAAATACCCATGTTGGCAATTTAATAATGTCCAACTACATAATCCTCAACTAGGGTGACAAGGGGGTTCATGGCATACAATTATCTATGTCAAGGTGGCATACAACAACTAGGCAATTAACTAATCTCCCAAAATCAATTAAAGCATTTTATAATTGAACTAGCAAGCAATAATTTAAATCAAATTAATTTCAAAATGGGATCAACATGGTCAAAGCACAACTTGCCTTCAAAGAGTACTTGATCTTGGTCCTGAGATGGCTCCTGAGTCAACACTTCACCTACGCATCCTTCGAGCACTTCAACGTCTACTCGTAACGCGTGCAAATAGCAATAAATGAATAAAACAGTAGACAAAAAGTATTCAAACATCCATCCAAATAAAGTCCATAGACAGAGAGAGCACAATTTTATAAATTTTTAGAAATTGGAATCGTCCGAATCGGAGTTAAAATGCAAAAGTTATAACCGTTTAAAGTTTAAAGTTTAAAGAAAACATTAATTAACTATAAACAGAGAAATATTCAAATTCAAAAAATAATTAAAATTCATATTTGAGTAGGTCTCATTTTTATGAAAATTTAGAAATTTAAATCACTCAAATCGGAGTTAAAACGCAAAAGTTATAAGTGTTTGAAGTTTGAATCTATATTTGAAATTAATAAACCGAATTAAATAAATAATTTCCTTTTCAAAAAATGATTTATTGCGTCAGCATGACACGTGTTAGCACCTCATTGGTCCACGTCGGCCTGCTAACGTCAGCGCTGGCCGAACCCCACGATGACGTCACCATGACGTCATCATGCCACGTGGCACCACCCGGGTGCTGCCACGTGTCCCGGTCCATGGACCCGGTCTACGGGCCCGGCAGGTCTACGGTGCACTCGGCGCATGCCACAGTCGCTGACATGCGGGCCCCGCATGTCAGTGGCGCGCTCACACGCGCACGGTGCGGCGGCTGGGCTACGTGGCACGATCTCGTGCGTTGGATCTAAATCCAACTGCTGAGATTGGATCTAGACGCCGCAACGTGGATTTTGTTGCGGTGACGTGGCTAACGTGGGCCGTTGGATCTTGATCCAACGGTCCAGATCTAATCTAGTTCGTGACTGCTACGGCTACGTGGCGAGATCTAAACCGTTAGATCTAGATCTAACGGCGGAGATTAGATCTAGGAAATCAAACGTGAGAAAATACCTCCCGGGCGACGTGGACAATTCTGGACCACACGATGCGGATCGGTCGGCTGACGGTGCTCGTGGGGGCTCGGTGGTGCGCGGCGGCGCTGGCTCACCGGAGAGGAAGAAGACGACACGGGGAACTGCGGTTGCAGGCTTCTCCGACGAGGTGAAAGGTCTCCACGGGTGCGCCTTGGCCTGACGGTCCCGGACCTGGGCTCAAACGCGGCGGCGAACGACGGACGACGGCAGGGTGAAGCAAAAACCGTGGCGGAGGAGAGAGCAGCTACGGTGAGCAATTGCGGGCGCGTCGGGGCACTACGGGCGGCGGCGGCTAGGGCAACGGCTGCGCGGGGTCAAGGCGGTTCTCGAGGCATGTCCCGGGCATTAAATACCCTCGGCGTTCGTGCAAAAGGTGGAACCCTAGGCCCTCACGGTGGTGGAGTCCGGTGGCGATTCGGACGGGGAAGATGCAATCTGTGCCGTACACGTGGCGCAACCAACGTCCACGATCGCGTGGGCGGAACCGGATCCGGACCGGATACGGCTCGAACCGGTACGGGTTGATCTTGACCGTTGGATCTAAATCCAAAGGTCCAGATCGGCTGGTCTCTTGGTTAGTGTGGTGCGGCGCACGTGGGCTACGTGGCTCAATGTGGGCCGTTGGATCTTGATCCAACGGTCCACGGTTTTAGGGTACGGCGGACCGGGTCCGGCTCGGACGCGGCGCGATTTGGGTTCGAGTCGGACTCGGACTCGAGTCCGACTCGGGCTCGGTCGCATGAACAGTGCAACCAACTCAATTTTCCAGCGATTAATTAATTTAAATTATTTCCCAGAAATTCATTTAATTCATTAAAAATAGCAAAACACTCAGAAAAAATTCTAGAAAAATTCTAGAAAATATTTTGGAACATTTTGACTCAAATAAAATATTTCCAATAAAATCTTATTTGCAACTTTTAATTCTTTAATTATTTCAAAAGGGAATAAATTCAAATAAATTCCAATTAAATCCAAATAAATTCCAGAAAATTCCAAAATTCACAAAAGTGCCAAATTTCATTTAAACTTATGAAAAGCAACAATTGGGGTGTTACATGCCAGTACATCATCTGGGCATGCGCTTTGTTGGCAAATAAACGCTTCAACCGGGGGATTATAGGGAAATACCACACCACCTTAGCCGAGGGTCTCTTCTTCTTACGCTGCCCATCTTCCTCACCTGGGTCATCACGCCTGGTCTTATACCGCGAAGCTTTGCACACCGGACAAGCTTCCAAATCCTCGTACTCATTGCGATAAAGGATAGAATCATTACGGCATGCATGTATCTTCTGTACCTCCAACCCCAAAGGGCAGACAACTTGCTCGGTGTCGTATGTAGTTTCATGCAGCGTATTACCATCTGGAAGCAACTTCTTTATGAGGCATAACAACTCGTCGAATCCCTTATCAGACAATCCATTGGTCGCCTTCCATTGCATCAGTTCTAGTGTGGTACGCAATTTTTTGTGGCCCTGTGTGAGACCCTCACTTTTATGCTACAGTGCAAACATAAAAACAAGGTTCTAAAGTGCATACTGTGCTAGTCCCATGATCAGTAGCTAGCACGCACAAACACAATTTGAAATCACAACCATGCAAAAGTTTCATATTTTATTACAGCGGAAGTAATGATACATTATGACCGATGAGGTCGATTAAACATAGTAAAAGAATCAGATGACTTGTAGTTTGCCACATAATCCACAGGCAACTGACAAGGTAAAGCCTTAGAAAGAATCATCGTTATTAATCCCGTTTTCCTGCGTCAACGTAAAGATCATCGAGATACCTGTATCTTCACCTAAAAACAATAATGATAGCAAGGGTGAATACATTTCGTACTCAGCAAGACTTGAGTTGTGTGTTTGGAATGCAGGCTGATCCTAGAACAAAGCTTCTACGGTTAACTTTTGCTTGGAGCCAAATTGAATTATTAAATACTGAATAGTAGAGTGAAAGCGAAAATTGTAAAAGTAAATAAATAAGTAACAAGTACGTACAAAAGTAATAAGAAGAGATAGATAACTCACAGCCCTTCGTGAATAAAATGTGACAAAATACCCACATTCCTTCATGAGTAAAATGTAACAAAATACCCACAACCCTTCGTGAGTGACAAAACGTCCAGTCCCATCATATGAAATGTTATCTGAAGATTAAATTTTTGTCCACACAGGGCACAACAGCTGAATTCAACCTTGCCAACGTAATGTCAAGTATTGAATCATCTGTAAGGGTAAGCTCACCAAAACATTTTATAAAAACAACTAACTAGTGTCAGTTCGCCAAGTCATCCATGACCGTAGATACGGCTATTCGAATAGTTTTAGACTCTGCAGAGTTGTACAGCTTTACCCACAAGAAATGTTCTCCCTTTTTGCTAAGCCATTAACACACTTCCTTTGGTGTGCCGCCAGAGAGTTCATTACGAAACTGTTCAATTACTTGGACCCTAACTTTGCACCAGCGACGATGTTTAACCCTGACTATGATGGAAGCAGAAGTATATAATAAAGTAATGATGATCATCAGGAGCCATGGCTCAAAAGAATAACGGAGCCGTAGCTTGGTTAGAATAATATTAACATTAAGAATATTATGCCCCAATTCATAACCAAGCGTACACCATACTTCGGCCTACCAATGTGCAAAGTTAGCTCCCAAATAATTTAATAAGTCAAGGTTGCCCCATCCCAACACTTGTGGATATACGGTTATACTTGGATCATGCAACATTACGTTCGGTCCTTAATGTGACATGGGCGATACTCCCACTATCTACGTGCTTTATTAATTGCACTTCCGGCTATTGCCAATAATCACCCACGTCGAAATCATAGTTTTACTTTTAGAAAGAATAAAACATTAGAGCCACAATATTCCATCAGGTTCAAAGATTAAAGGTCATCAGGTTCATCATTTTTATTCAATATGTCAAATATTCATTACGAACAGTAAAACCATCTGTTTGTATCCCAGTCTAAAGCATGGCTAAGCATATGCAAGTAATAATCGAATATACCCATTTTGTCATCAAGTGTCTATCCACGAACTAGGGTTATCAAGGTTCACATATTAATGCCAATTGAGGAAATTTATCAATGGTAAGGTATATCTACCAGTACCCAAATACAATTTTTATGGAACATAGCATATGCATGCAAGTTTTAATTAACATTTTAGTTGATTATGGAAAAAGTAGGATCAATATGATCAAGGGGTGCTTGCCTTGCTATTTGTTGTCTTTAGCGACGAAGTCGAAGATGAAATCTTGAAGTTGTCGATGACGAAGTCCGAGACATCGGATTCTACACGTCGCGTAACGGAAAATATAGCAAATAGCAAATAACACTTTCAATAATGGCAAAAGGAAATCAGATAGAAAATCAAATAACAATCATTACACAAAACAAGCATGGTTGTAGTTAGGGTTTTGCGATCACTATATAAGCGTGTTATTTCTAGGCTACGGTCTTTAATGACGGGGTGTATTGCACACAACATCTATTCTTTATGATTCATTCTATTTTATTTTACAAATTCAAGAAGTTAAGATTGTTTAGAATTCTAGAATTAAGACATTGTCTAATGCATATCATATTCTGGCAGTACCGACCTTTAAATATTTGGGAGGCATTTACTGGATTAGAGTTATCAGCTGATCTTATAAGGTTTTTGGATGCTCCCTACTACATAAGTATTTTAGTTAAAAGTCTATTTGATGCTTAGCTATTAATAACATACACTATCGACAACAATAATACTTAGGGGTTTTGCCCTAATAGAATTCAGATGCAAAGCATGTTGTAAATTGAATGTTTTCCCATAATATGGTAGTCCATATACTAAAGAGCAAGTCTGAGCTATTCATCCTAAAATTTTCATTTAGACGAGACATTCTACAGGCTGTCGAAAAGGTCTAAGTGTTAAGAAAGTCCACGCGATAACGTCTCCATTTTCATTTAAGTTTGCAATAACACCTTACAAGTTTTATCTAACTATTTTTCAGGCACTACCAGGGGATATCTCTATGAATGTTTTAAAGTCATTTCCGCAGCAATTTACCATAATCCGTGATGTTTTTCTCATAAGTATGTATTAGGGTTTTATACTAAATTTTATGTATCTAGCACCTAATTCTTTATAACCTTATATCAAACTTGATCAAATAAGAATTATCTTATGCATGATTGGGTACCATGGTATTAATAGAGCTTAAAAATGGTCCTCACTATATTTTGAATTTATTTAAAATACATATAATTATTTAAGCTTAAAACCTTTTTGTGCAATATGAATCTACATGATTTAACTCAAATTTAGAAACTTGTTTGGTTATCTTAACTAACATCAACTCCTAGGTTTCGGCTAATCTGGTATAGACTATACTATTCATAGATTACTCATTTATCTGCAAGGCATAATTGAGTTTTCACATGAGGCATAAGTATACAAGTTTAATCAAATTGTTCTTAGCTTTAGATCCTAACTTGTATGATGTTTACAAAATATCATCCTAATATGCAAACTTTATAAGAGGGCTTTCGAGGAACACCCAGGTAGACACGATTAAGATGGTTGTGTTTAAAATAAATTTTAGCTTAAGGTCTTGATTTCATGTCTAGGGGTTAATTAAGCTAATAAAGCTGATGGCATGAAGTTTCTACCTTTCCTTTGCATAGCGGCTCCTTGGATCAGACAATCGATGGAGCACTAATTTTGTTTGACCCCACCTATCAGGGAGTAACAAGGGTGTCACCTAAAATACCAGTTCATGCACTATAGAACTTGGGCCACCAAAGAAAAGAATAGAGAGAGAAAAGGAGGAACAGAGGCGCACGGGGAGCTTCACGATGGCGGCTCGGGCGCATGTGGCCGCGGCAAGAGCAGGGCAAGGAGCTGCGGCAGGAACCAAAATGGGAGCCTAGGACCTCGCCGTCGCCGCAGGAGGTGCAGGCCGAAGCTTCGACGGCTTGGTGGCGTCGGGAATATGGCTGGAGTCAAGCAGGGAGGCGACACTGCATTTGGGTGGAATTTGATCAATGGGTTCAATTGAGTATGGCTGGTGGATTTAAGGGACACCAAGGCGGTTGCTCCAGTGTTTGTACACAACAAGGAATGGCGGCACAACAACCTATCTCGGTGGACGCTCTGGTGGCCGAAGAATCTGGAGGCAGGACATGAGCTAGACATTGTCGTGGCTGCGTTTTCTCTGAAATTCTACTGCCGTGCCAGAAGTAAAACAGTAAGACAGTGTGAGGCATGCTAAAAAGTAGTCAAGGATTTAAGGCGGTGGCACAATATGGTTCATGCCATGAGAAAGAAAAGAAGAGGGTAGAGAACTAGAAAGATGGTCTTGTTATGAATATGACTTGTATTGAATATGAGGGCCAATGGCCACAATATATAGAGTACATGAGGGAAAGGAATAGGAATAGGACTCTATCTATAACAGGAACTTATCTATAACTATAAGAGATAATATATCCTTAACAACCCCCACAAATGCAAGGCATATGCAATAGCATTGCATTTGGAAGGAATGAACTAAAATAGGAAAAATCCAAAGTCATAGTCCTGAAGAAGCCGTCGTAGCATGTAACTCTTGAAACATCGAGCTGACGAAGAACAGCCAACGAAGAACCCAGTCGATGATGAAAAGTCGACGAAGAAGCCAAATCAACGAACCGAAGTCGAATGTAGGGCCGAGTCGACGAAGAGAAGTCGACGATGAAGCCAAATCGACAAATGGAAGTCGAAGGTAGGGCCGAGTCGACGACGAAGAGCCGACGGTACGAGTCGACGAAGAAGAACCGACGAAGCCGACAAAACGAGCCGAGCCAAGGTAATAAGAGTTGACAAAAAAGAGTCGAGCCGATAGAAGAGCCGAGCGACGACAGAAGACAATCAAGATACTAAAGACTTCGAAAGCCATCGAGCCAACGAAAACCAAGATGAACCGAAGCCGAGTCAACTGGACTGGAGCCGAGCTAGCCATGTAGAAGACCAGGAGCTATAGCTGATCCAAGAAGCCGGAGCCAAAACTGAAGCTGCCCAAAGCCGGAACCTTTGGGTGGACTTGAAACCGGACTTGAAGCTTGGAAAATACGTCACATAAGTGGCCGAACTTGAAGATTAGTAAAAGCTTCATTCACCACGGTGACTTGAAAACGACTTCACGGGCAGCCTAATCGGTAGGAGAGCGACGACGCAAGAAGATGGCTGCAGCGGCGAAGCCGAGAGCGACGACAGTGGCCGGTGGCCGGCAGCAGGCGAGTGCCGGCGAGGATCGGCGCGGACCAGCGAGAAGATCGAGGCGGGGCGCGGTCGCCCAGGCGGCGCACAGAGTCGGAGGCGGCGCACTGGCTAGACACCTTCGGCGGCAACAAGCGTCGCGGTGCAGCGTCGGCTGGCAAAGCAACGCGCGACGGCGTTAGGCATGGTCGGCGCGGCGGCCGAAGACGGTCCTGGTGGTAGATGTGGTTGCAGGGAATCTCCCTGGCCTCGGCTCTGAGCTCGAAGGGCTCCTTGCTGACGGCGCAGTGGGAGTCGGCGCCGACGTGGGAGGCAGCGATCTTCAGGACAGCCAGGTGCGCAGCCGCCGTTGTGTGGTTGCCGTCGGCTACGGCGGCAGCAGCCTCGGACAGAAGCTGCTGTGACGAGGCCACCGAGGTCGGCGGCAAGCTAGACGCGGACGACGAGGCCGTGGACGAGGAGAAGCATCGGGCGCTGGGAGTCGGCGACCGCGACAATAGAGGGCCGGCGGTGGTACGGCGAAGACGGAGCGCGGAGGCCGGCGATCGCTGGAAGGAGTCACGGCCGGCACATCTTGCACGGGCATCTCCGGCAAAGTGTCCGTGTATATGAAGTGAAGCAGAGCCCTGAACGTGAACGTGAACGCCGCCGAGAACGTGAACGCCAGACGCACGTACAGACGAGGCGAAGAGATGAGATCGAGAGCAACAGAGGAGGAGTGCCGCCCCGGGAGTCTCCTCCTCCCGGGGCAGCAGATTAGATCTCAAACAGCGGAAGGATGAAGCTAGGATAAAAAAAACCTAGAGCTCTGATACCATGTTATGAATATGACTTGTATTGAATATTAGGGCCAATGGCCACAATATATAGAGTACATGAGGGAAAGGAATAGGAATAGGACTCTATCTATAACAGGAACTTATCTATAACTATAAGAGATAATATATCCTTAACAGGTCTAGCATCAATTAAATGAATGTCCAAGTTGTTGATCACAGGATCTGAATGGCAGATGCAATTGGTGGCTTGCTTCTGTCCTTTGCCGAGAGAATGGAAAAGACAGAGAAGAAAATTGGAGAAGAAAGAGATAAACAAAATAGGTTTGGAGATCAGGGCTTCAACTTCTTTCAGAACAATAAATGTGCTGTAACCTTTGAGACCAAGTTCACATTTCCGTGACTGCATTTTCCTCTGGTATTTGCTGTGTTGGTGGCTATTGACTGGATGTGAATGGCAGCAAAAGAAGTGGTGGATGGATTGGTTCTCTGTTTTACCGAGAGAAGAGAAGAAGATTGGAGAAAGGTGGAGATAGTGACTAACATGTGGGACCAAAGAGGAAGAAGGGCCCAACTAGCAGGCAGCAAATAGAATTCCTTTCCTATGGTCGGCAGGGTTAATTAATTGGCTGGGCCCACCAGCAAGTTGTGGTGAAGAGAACTTCGTTTTCCCCTCAGCCAATATGGGACAGCACAGAGCAGTCGCAATTAATTTAGTCCCCAAATCATCTATATAATTTTTGAAACTTTTTACTAAGTTACCACGTTAAGTTACCTACCTACTTTAGAAATTTTGTATTAAAATTCGCTGTAGATATTTTATTAAAATTCTGACAATCAAGACTGTACAGAAAATTGAATTCGTCAAATGATTTATTTGAGAGCCTAAATGAACTTAATAATTTTTGATATTTTTACACAATATTGTTAATCAAGTAAGAGATCTACCATAAAAATTTCAGATCCAAATTCCTAGTATTTATTTTCTAAGAATTCTCTTACTACGTTTTGCAGATTTTCAAGATTGGAATAAATAAATAGGAATAAATAGTAAAACCAGTTATTTATTTTTGTAAATTTTCGTGGACAAGTATAAGGTTACTGAAAGCTCATGGTAAAAATTCTAGGTGCTGGAAAGGTCTAGGGTTTTCCCAAAACTTCTGACAAAGGTTTTTGGTCAAAGATAAGGTTCCATGTTTATTTTACCTTAACTACTTGCAAATGGTTTCACATCTTCTTTTGACCAACCAAGATGGTTTCTAGAGCACTCTAGGGTTATCCAAGAATTTACTATGGTAATTTTCATCTTTTACCATTTTACCACTTCTCTTTTTCTCTCTTTTCTTAATTCCTATATTCATTTACAATCAAGCAATAATTCGCTAAATGCTCATAAAATCAAGAAATGCATCACGAAGGTAATTTCACATTTTAATATTTGATTTTTAAACTTCTATAAATTTGAGGATGTTACACCCTGTCGGCAGTTTGGGTACAGTAGTGTTTCATGGTCCTCTCGCAGGCGCTGGAACTTTTTGTAATGTCTTTCATCAGTGTATTCTCCCTCTCCATCAAGCAGCATCTGGTCTAGGTCATCATCGCCAAACTCCCCCAATGTATCTTCGAACGAACGGTGTTGGATAGCATCTGGTATATTATTGTCCCCCTCTTCTTCTTCTTCACCATCTTCCCGTACAGTCTCTTCTTCACCGTGCTTGGTCCAACAGGTATAGTTTGGCATGAAACCTCTTGAGAGCAAATGGAAGTAAAGGTGGCTAGATTTTGGCCACTCCTTCTCATTCTTACAGTCTATGCATGGACAACATATGTAGCCTGACTTCATGTGAGCATCGGCCGCACGAAGAAAAGCTTGCAAACCTTGCAAGAACTCCGGAGAGCGTCGGTCAATGTACATCCATCGCCGGTCCATCTACATTATGCAGGACTTGGCGGTTATTTTCTATAAAGCCATTTATATTTCTGATATTATTTTAATTCGCAAATGAATTTAAGTTTCTTCTTTTTCACATAACTATTGCCATTTGAAGATCCCAAACTCCATGATTTTCATGCACCATTCTTAATTTCCCAACTACGTGCAACCAAACCCCATCCTTCATCGATCGATGAAACTAAAACGTAAATTTGAGCCAGATCTACACCTTAAATGGGATCTATATTATAATACAAGCAAATTCTAAGCTTACACAACAAGTTTTTGTATCATACTTGAAAAGATCGAGCTAGATCTTTACATTCATAATCTTTCATTGATTATGGGGGAAAAAAATCAAAATTTCTTCACGCATGATTCAAGCAAAGAAGAGGCTCCATTTAAGACCAAATGTAGTGAAGAATGATATTACTAACCTTAGTTACCTTGGTTGTGAGTAAAATGACCAAAAATTTGAAATTTTGGCAGCACCTCCCCTCCCTTGAAGCTCTTGGCCGAAGCTCCTGTTCTTCTCGCGCGATGAACTGTTCTTGCTCTGGCAGTGAGCGGGAGGACGAAGAAGTTTAAATTGGTCTGGCATCAGTACCGGTTCAACGTACCAACCGGCCCTGATGTTAGACCATTAATGACGGTTGGTTACTTGAACAGGTACTGATATCCCCCCAGTAACCGTTGAACCGATAGATAGTACCGGCTCGTCTCCCGAACCGGTACTGATGTGGCTGATTCAGTACTGGTTGATGTAACCAGCCGGACTGATGGTAGAGATTAGTACCAATTGGTCTTATCAACCGGTGCTGATGTGCGTTGTAACCGTTGAACCGCTAGTTAACATAATTTTTGAATGATTTTCTCATTGTGACATAATTGTTCTTCCGATTTTGACATAAAAAATTTCTTAAAATTATACTATTATGAAAGTACGATTCGAGATGAATGTACACATATGATTTTCATGCATCTAATCTAAATATTTATAAAGATATTTATAGCTAAAGTTTCAAAATTTTGACTACACATATCTCAAACTGACAAGTTTTTGCGAGCTGGAGAGAGCATCATCTCTTGTCTTTCAATGTTGTTAAGTGAGGTATCTAAGTTGTTTTCTATTACACTTTTTTTTTAAAAAAAATTCAATCTAATGTTACTACTCCCTTCGGTCTTCAAAAAAGTTGAGTTTTGGATACAGTGATGGCCAAACTTCAAAACTTTGACTATCGATATATTTTTAAATATTTAAATTGGATACGTGAAAATTATACGTGAAAATTATAATTTTTCTTCCGATTTTCTCCTGATTTTCACTGTCCGGTTGAATGTTTCTCGAAGCCGTTTTTTTTGAACGATTTTCTCATTGTGGCATAATTTTTTTGAACATTTTTTTTATGTTTCATAATTTTTTTTGAATATTTCAATTTAACGGTAGAGGCGGCGGAGCTTCAAGAAGGGGGAGGTAAAACATTATATATTATATTAATAATTAATTACATAAAACATTACATATTATATTAATAATTCATAATATAAAACACTACATATTATATTAATTAATTACAATATATATATAATATACATAGCGGCGCGCGGGTGGTGGGTGGCGCGATCACCCATACCACCACTCGTCGTTCTTCTTAGAGGGGTGGGAAGCTGTCGTCGCCGGAGTCGTCGTCAGGAGGGGGGCGGTCGTCGTCGTCGTGGTGGATGATGTCTTCATCATCGTCATCCTCCTCCTCCGTCACGCTCCCCTCGCGGACCCAACCCTCCTCCTCCTCCTCCTCCTGATCATTGTCCTCCTCCTCATCGTCATTCTCCTCCTCCTCCCACTCCTCCTCCTCCTCCTCCTCCACGTCCTTCTCCCGCTTCTCCACCTCTGGAGGTGGTGATGATGGCGCGCCAGAGGGAGAAGAAGGAGAAGGAACTGCCATAGTTAATTGGTCTAACTAACGATCATCAGTACGTCTACCTCCTCACTCGATCTGATGGTTTTATAGGAGGCTGGGTTGGAAAACAAGAATTCGAATGAACACGAATTAAGAGTTTCATCGTAAAGGCGTGCGGGATCGAGGGGCGCGGGAGACGAAGCTCATTAGTACCGGTCAAACACACCAACCGGTGCTGATGTGCTAACATCAGTACCGGTTGGTTACACCAACCCATACTAAGCAGCACAGGAGCCGAGGAGGCTACTTAGCAACGTCCTCATCAACGTTAACATAACCGGTACTGATGGACTGGTATAGAAGGCCGGATCTGTAGTAGTGTCGATTGCCCTCATCAACGTTAACATATAAAATCCTCATCTGAGTTCACATGGAAAAAACTGTAGAACTTTTACATTACAAAATGGGAACTATGTTGTACAGTAACATTGATTCCTGGAGCATTGTCTTGAAAAACAGAACTCATAAGAGTGATACAAAATAAAAATAACAGGAAATGTTGTAGGGTAGCTACTCCCTGTATTCTTTTTTTTTCTTGACGTTTTTTTAACCGCAAATCTAATAATATAATTTTCATATAGCTAATCTAGATAATTTTACACTTACTGGGTATCAAACTTTAGAAAGCTTGACGGTACGATTCTAAACGTCAAGTAAAAAAGAACGAAAGGTTATACGTGAATCTGGTGTTGTTACCATACGGTAGCTCTTTTTTAGGTGTGTACATACTGAAGTCATCCTCTTGCATCCTCCTGGTCTTCCGATATGCCAGCTTTTGAACGGATCACTTATGATATGTTGCACTCTGAAACAAAACAGATTAAAAGGAATCATTATGCTTACATTTTTTTTAGATAATGGAAGAATATATTAGACTTTAGGTCTCTGCATACTGAGATGCAAACAGTCAATTATTATTACAGAGTTCAGAATTTTAGCTAAAAAGATGCAAAGAAAAACTTAATAGTTTAAGAAAGAAGAAAGATTTGCAACAAGCACATAAATGTTGAATAAAACTCAATCTACAGCAATCCTTCTTTTAAATCGCCAGCTATGCCCAATAAAGATGTCTCTAGCCACAGCATGTAGACAATCGCATGCTATTGACATCATCTTGCGGACCTCCTGACGCTGCAATACCAACCATGAGCGCAACCAATTGATGCAAATAAAAATCACCTGCAACGGATTAGATAATTATTTTTTATCAAATACAACATCATTTCGACATAGCCTAATAGACCAACATAAGGCTGCCGCACCAATGAAACACTGATCCTTTGTATCCTTTTCCAATCCCAATAGCCAGGTTCCAAACATATGGGCTATGCTATCGGGAGGTGGCAGATTAAATGCCATTCGTACAATATTCCATGCAAAGCGAGTAAACAGACATCCAAAAAAGAGATGTTGAATAGTTTCGTCAGTGTGACAAAAATAGCATTTTTTGAGGACACCTGAATACCAATAATCCTTGTAAGAAGGTTATGCATGACTAGAAGATTCGGTCCTACAATTGCCCGACGAAAAGATATATTAGGATATCCAGAACTCATTACTTCAACCACCGTGGCATGTTTTTCTTGAACAATATTAAATAAATGGGAGTACTGAATACTAAGTGGGCTGTTACCAATCCAGGTATCCTACCAAAACCTTATTTGGGATTCATCATGAAGTTGAAAAGATCCAAACCTAAAAAAATGATGTTTTACCTTCATTAAACCCGACCAAAAATGGAGTCTCCTGGCTTCTTTTCTACCTGAGTAAGAGTCATACTTCCCAGATAATTCCTGGAAAGGATTTGTTGCCAAACACCCTCCTCATTCAAAAGCTTGAAGAGCCATTTACAAAGTAAACTTATATTTTTGACATTAAGGTTCTGGATGCCCAAACCTCCCTGATCCTTAGGTTTACAAAGAATAGTCCACTTAACGTGTCTATATTTTTTCTTATGGTTGTCATTCTGCCAGAAAAAATGCGATCTGAAATAATCTAATTTCTTAAGAATCCCATGTGGTATCCTGAAAAAAGATAACATGAACATGGGTAAACTGCTAAGCATGGAATTAATCAGGACTAATCTTCCTCCAACTGACAAATTTTTTCCTTTCCAGCTACTCAACCTCTTTTCAAAACGATCTTCTACTCCCTTCCAATCAATGTTTCTCAATTTACGGTAATGAATTGGTATTTCAAGATATTTAAAAGGGAAACTACCTTCCTCACAACCGAATAGTTGAGTGTAATGTAATTCAACATCTTTAGCAGTACCAAAACAAAAGATTTCGCTTTTGTGGAAATTTATCTTAATTCCAGACAATTGTTCAAAGGCACTTAGCAGAAGTTTCATATTTCTTGCTTGTTCAATGTCATGATCCATAAAAATAATGGTATCATCGGCATACTGCAATGTAGACAACCCATTATCCACCAAATGGGTAATTAAACCTTTTATTTGTCCATCGTCATGCTCTCCTTTTATTATTCTTTTACAAGGTTCATATATCAATGAAACTATTTATTGACATATTTTATTTTTTCTTTCACGTAATGTAGAATAAGAATACTATTATTAAATAAACGTTTTTAAAACTTATTTTTAAAAATAAACCTCTCACAAATTTATTATTATTAAAAAGGGTTAAATAATAGAAAAAGAGTTCTGGACACAAAAGTGCCTTCATGATTTAAAGTCTGGGGAACTACGATTTCAAAAATACTAGTTATATGCCCGTGCGTTGCTACGAAAAACAAAATTGATAACGAAAAATAAAGATTAAAAAATAAAAAAAATACTATTTCATAAGATTAAACATCTATCTTTAACGCTTCGTTTCTTGCAAAAGCTGACTAATTAAAGCAACGCTTCGTTTCTTGCGTAGGGCAATTAAGCAGGGCAATTAAGTAGGGCAATTAAACAGGATAATTAATGTGACGTGGGAAGAAACTCTCACTTTATATAGTAGAGATTCTTCCATGAAGTTTGGAAAGTTTAGTTTACTCTAAAACTGTAGTTATCCTAAATTCCATGGAAGTAGAAGCTAAAATGGTAGATGTGGACTCATGCAACGTACAAACCCATACACAGTACAAGCAGTTCAGAGAAGGTTAGTATTGCATGGAAGAAATCTTGTTTTAATTCGTCACCTGAAATTGTCGTCGATGGTGATAAGTATTCTCCAGCAAGCTAGCTTCATTCGATCTCATGGTCATTTGATTTCCAGCATGGGACGGTTGGGATGGATGCTTGTGGCACCTCTGATGTGATTCTCCAAGGCTTCCCACTCAGCTCTACCGAAAGAGCAATACACAGTAACAGTGATTTGCTTGAGGCTTGAAAGATGCTGCAACCCCTGAACCAGGCCGCCAGGCTGGTACTGGTCCCCTTTCGTCAACTTGAGCTTCAGCCTTTGGAGCTTTGGCATGGCTTCTGGCTCAAACTTCAAGCTTGTCTCACCACAGAAGTTGAGCTTCACTAAACGCTGGAATCCTTGGCTGCCGATGACATGCCGTTGGCGGACGCCATATCCTAACGACAGCGTCAGAGAAAGCAGTGCGGGTAGGCCTGCGAGAATCTTGACACCTTCCTCTCCCATCTCACGAGCCCGTGAAATTTTGAGGCGGGTGAGGTTGACGAGCGAGCCGATTTGGCACGGTATGGTAGGGAATCCGAAATTAGGCATTCCATCAAGGACGAGTCTCCGGAGAGGCGGCGAGGAACCACGCTCAAAGACCCACGAATATATGAAATCAGAGCTCTCAAAGCCCCCAACGTGTAGCGATCGGAGGCTGCACGCAACGAGCTTGGAGAGTGACGAGATGATTACTTTCTCGTGACCTTCCTGCTTGTCGCGAACTTCATAAGAACACCACAAAGAAATTTCAAGTGTCCTCAGTTTTGTCAGATCGCCGAGCTCTTGCAAAGACCTTAAAGATTCAGAGATATGAATCACCGATAGTTCCTCAAGGGCTCGCAGATTCCCAATTCCGTCGGGCAACGGTGGATAGGAATCGACAAAAAGCCGCACAAGTTTCTGTAACTTAAAAATAGTCGCTGGTAGTTCATCAATAGGATTTCTTCTCAGATCTAGTATCTCTAGATACTGCAGGTTGCCGACTTCTTTCGGGAGCTTGCTAATAGACGTACCAGTGATTCTCAAGTACCTCAATTGACAGAAACTTCCAATATGTTCAATGTGGCAGTTCTTCAAATTCACAGTATCTTCTATATTCAACACTCGGAGGACTCGACAGTTCAAGAACTGAGGCACTGGATTACCTGGCTCTTCAACTTTTCTTGAGACAACACCTGGCCCTTTATATATGAGACTATTATATCCAAACTTATGAAATGATCGCAGATGATCTGTGTTCATTGCTTTTTGCCTGTCTGCATCTACAGAAAAGTTCGCCTGGAGGGATAACCGGCGAATCTTGCTTGTTGGGTTTTTAGGAAATCGATCAACACTTCCTATAGTAACAAAATCATCTTCAATAGCCTGAGATATAATAAAGTCATGTATGATATCATGAACTCTGCAGGATTTCACTGTCATGCCATCTGCCCCAATCTTTGTTGCTTGGATCATGCTTCTGTTGATAAGCGTATTTAAGTAGCTTTCTCCTTGCCGCTCCATACTTTCTCTGTTTTGCCCAGGAATAAATCCTTCTGCTACCCATCTCCATATCAAATGTCTGCTATCAATGGAATAATCCTCTGGAAAGACACTTAGATATAGCAAACAAGTCCTCAGATAGTGAGGAAGGTCAAAATAACTCAGGAACAATATCCTTTTCATTTGGTCAACCGGTGAATCCTTCTCAACTGCTGAAGAAACAGATTTTCGTATTTCCTCCCACACCTCCACTGTTCGACTTTTGTCAGCCAGTAAACTAGATATACTGATAATGGCCAACGGCAAACCACCACATTTCCTCAAAATTTCATTGGCTACTTCTGTCAAGTCTAGAGGACAGCATTCGCTGGGACCAAAGACCCTTCTAGAGAATAAACTGCGGGAGTCTTCTTCACTTAGAGGCTTCGCTTCATACATATGCTCACCAAAGCCAGCACAACATGATTTGGCCACATCTCTCATGCGTGTCGTTGTAATTATTCTACTTCGGTTCTCATTGGTAGGTAAGGCAGATTTCAAATAATCCCACGCTGGTGTGCTCCAGATATCATCAATAACGATGAAGTACCTATATGCATTTGTTTCGGAATTGCATTAGTAAGGCTGCCATAATTTGTTATTGTTTGTACTGTAGTTCTGTATCCCATGCAAAATGCGGAGCGCATTTTCACTAAGAACAAAATTAATAAGGTCATAAGACGAGAATGCTGTGAGTGAAAATGACCAAAATATGCTCCTCGTTATCTATTATATATTAAAGGCTCATGAGTGTTTTAGAGCTGCTAATTAATGCCAAAAATGACATGTTTTAGAGCTACTAAGGAAAAAATATAAATTTGCGAGAAATTCTCATAACAAAGCAAAACATATAGCACTTAACCTGGTGGACCCTGATTGAGTGGAACTACAGTGTCCCTGGGATGTTATTACTTAGAGATCTGTTACTTCCTAATTTAAAAATCTTACACAACAGTGCAGGAGCCTACCGGACATTCATGTTGCCTCTTCTTCTTTGTTTTTTTTTATAATCCGTCTCCTCTTATTTCCAATTATCTCATCATTTATATATTAAAAGTCAATGACAGATCTTTTAAATTTGCTAACAAAAAAGAGTAATATTCCCTCGTTCTTTTTTTCGCAACGTCCTAGAATCTATGCCATCAAACTTTACAATGTTTGACCACTAATAGGTTTAAAAATATGTAGGTAGGCCACATGAAAACTATATCATTATATTTATCGTTAACAATACTTTCATAATATATTACAATTTTGTTAGCGTATAATAAGATAATCACAATAGGTAACCATCAAAACCACATCTCGAAGATCGTAAAAAGTCAAAAACATCACTTAGAATAGAACGGATGGAGTACATCAGAAATTCTCATGAAAAGAAAAACATTTATCCATTAATCTGTTGGACCGTAATTAAAGTTGAACTACAACGTACATTTGGATGTTATTATTGAAAACAAGACATATGCTACAAATTCTAAAAAAGAAAAGCAACTGATTCTTGATCTGGTGGATCTAATTACAAATGCACTATAGCAGCGCTCAAAAGGATGGAAACATCTGCCCGGCCACACCCACGTACGGCCAGCTCAAAAAAAAAAAAATGCGGCCATACAAAGAGAAGTACAGCAACGAAAAAAGGGGGAAAAATTGAGGACCGAGCCTAACTCAGTGGCTGAGGCTTGCGGTTGGCAAGCTGGCCACCCGGGTTCGAGCCTTGGCTCGACCCGGGTGCTCACCGACTGAGTTGCTTTCGCGTGTGGGTGTGGGTGCGTGTGTTCGTGTCTGTAACTCAGCAGTTGTTCTCTCTTTTTTTACTGTAATGCCAGAGCTCCTTGCCTAAATTCAAAAAAAAAAGTACCCAAAAAAAGAATATACATGAAAAGTGGCTTTAAATTTGCCAATATATATTTAGCTACGTGGTCATTTTTGTCCAAATACGTTTAATGAAAAGTTAACTAGGATATTACGAATATTGAGTGCTATTCACTGTCAGAAGCCTTAGGGCACAAAATTTGTGTTTTCACTAAAGAAAAGCACAAAAGAAATCACCACATTCACTCTCAAAGAGTCAGGGGGTAGAAATTACCACATAAATCAGTGAAAAAAGAAAATTATCTATACTGTCAATTTTGATGAGTACAGATTCCATCTTATGAGCTGAAAGTTATATAAAATATTTCAATTTTGATGAGTACAGATTCCATCAAGATGGCACTCTCATGTATCCATCCAGATACTGAAATTCATCTTAAAAAAGATAAGTTCGGAATTATTATAGCCAGACCGTCGGAGTCCGAAACTGATTAGAGTATGCATGTCAATCAAGGTGGAAAAGTATATCAAGGCGCACCGTTGGAAGTGCGATTGAGCACATCCAGTAAGGATGTGTTTGCACCAAAATTCGGTATATAGCAAAATGAGTTTGAATTGGATAAAAGCGTTCGTATGGAAAAAGACCAGGAGACCGAATCAGAACAAGAATCCGTTTCTGAAGGAAGGAGATCTGATTAAGGCCGATACGGGTAAAACATGCCGTATCCATATACAACTCGGATCGGTCAGATGTATTATAAAAGGAGATAGACGTCAAGCGGCAAGAGGACAATCAACCAATCCAACAACACACACATCTACTTTTACAAGCTTTTCTTTTACATTGTTTTAGCCTCATAGATCTCTCTGTAAGTCGACGGAATCAACATAGTTGCGCATCGCCGATTGTTGGTTTTAGCCGATTTCACCCAGGTTTGATTTGCTTCGTTTTGTTGCGCATCGCCTTCCCGAAGCCGATTTTACCTTGTATCCGGATCAACTGTAACCGGTTGATCTAGTTATCTCCTAATCGGTTCTCGCCGACTAGCGAAAAGCTGATAGATCCTTGTTTATCGGCTTTGATCAAATTACAAACTCTACCTTGTCAATTTCAGGTCAAATTGACTGGCACGCTCTGCAAACCCGGTGTTTGTCTTGTGTGTTCGAGGCTAAGGATCCTGCTTCACATTTTTAGCACGAACATATTTTGGCACGCCCGGTGGGACCCAACAAGAAGAATGTCGTCAACCGACAAGCCCGCGGTCACCGCCGATATCAACACTGATGCTATAATCGCGCCTCAAATGGCCGATTTAACCCCTGAGCAACGGAAAGAAATCGAAGACCGAAAGGCGGCTCTGGAGGAGATGATGCTACGGTGCTTCCAGAAAACACGCCGTGGCGTTACTCAAAAGATTGCACTCCCAAGCATCAATCCTATCGGAGATTCGTCATCTGAATCGGTAAGCCGATACGCACCCGCTCAAGCCGATTTATCAAGTATGATCGAGCAATCTGTCCATCACGCATTGATTAACCAGTCATCGGCTCTAGTATCCACATTAAAACCGATGATAGAAAATAGTGTCAAAACAATTGCTCAGGAATTAGCTGCGTCTGGAAGCCTGCTAGATCCACCACAAACCATCCCTACGTACCCAGTATATTCCATAACGCCTAACACCAACACAGTAAATGTCGGGACCCCGAATTTGCAAATCCGGACCCTCTGTGTATTCAGCACTAGTCCAGGAACGCGCTAGTGCACACAGTCTTAACATCGGTATATATCACAATCATACCAAACGATACTATCAAAGTACTTTATTTAAATAATCAAAGGGTTACTCGACCTTATGGCCAAGTTACAAATATATGCCTTGCAAGGCAGAACTTATTAAAAGAGAAATAATAGCAGCGGAAAATCAAATAAACTTAGTGGCGCCATCCAGATACCACGAGCAACCGATCGGGCTCGCATCCCTAAGTAGACGGGTCCTCTTGGAGTTCCTCCTCCGAAAGCTGGCGTAGTCTCCTCTTCAACTGGTATTGTGTTGAGGCAAGGGTGAGTACTTGGTACTCGGCAAGTCATGCACAGAATGCAAGCTAATATACTATATGCATGGCTTGGTACAAAGGAATAGCTTAAGGTATATTTATGTAAAACAATTGACATTTGACAAGTAATATAAGTAGATTCAAAGCGGTAAAAACAAGTAAAGCATAAATAACTTTTCAAAAAGTTTGAATAACATTTTCCCCATCCTAAACCATATTTCCATCATCTTCTTTGTTAAACCAACCCAACTTTTCAAATCCAAGTTATTTTCAGAAAATCTAACCCTTGATTTGTAATTCCCGAGCATTGTCGATCACCGTGGACTCGGCTATTCAAATAGATTCTACACTCTGCAGAGGTTATGCACTTTACCCACAAGATACAATCCACTCACCACGTCGGTAGTGAATCGCCATACAAGAGTATGCGAATGAGCGATCATAACAAAGCCTTTGAAGCCTCAAACAACACAGGTGGTCCTCTCCTAAGACGTGCTCTACACCATCCCTTCCCTTAGCCAAGGCGAAGTATGGGACCAACACACCGTTAGATGGGTACTGGCCACGACCACGATACGCTCCCGTACAATCACACAAACGGTGTAATCGACACTCGAGGCTCCACAAGTGAGTCCTTAGCGACTTAGTCAACTAGGGCCGTCCCATTCCAGCCATGTGGTTGCAAGTATGACCAGTTCAAAGGCTTGCAAGGTTAAGTCCTTAGAGTGACCAGGGCAAGACTACCCGAAAAACCAAATCAACACTCCCAATGCCACACTTGGCCCACCTGATTACTCTTGCCACATGCCCCTGGCCGAAATCGTTTATCAAACCCGAGTTGATTACCATGCACCACGTGCCATCAACATCACATGATACTTTTCCAAAACAGGTTCAATATATCATTAAGTCAATATTAACATTTAATTATCCAAAATCATGTCATGAGCACGAGCAGTCTAAGCAAGATACTACAACGATCTAAACCCATGTTGGCAATTTAATAATGTCCAACTAGTAAACCACAACTAGGGTGACAAAGGGTCATGGCACATACTTAAGTAATCAAGGTGTCATATATCAAATTGGTATTTATCTAACCCTGTGTTTAAACAAAGTATCTTTCTAATTGAACTAGCATGCAATAGTTTAAATCAAAATAGATTTCAAATAGGATCAACATGGTCAAAGCACAACTTGCCTTCAAAAAGCACTTGCTCTTGGTCTTGAGTTGGATCTGAGTCAATACTTCTCCTTCGAATCCCTCAGCACTTCAACGTCTACTCGTAAAGCGTGCAAATAGCAAATACACAAATAAACACTATGCAAAAGATCCCAAAACTCCAAATAAAATCCATAAACAGAGAGAACATAATTTTCTGGATTTTTAGAAACTGGAATAAATCAAATTTGGAGTTAAAAGCATAAAAGTTATGATTATTTAAAGTTTAAATAATCAATTAAATAATATTACAGAGAAAAACTTTAGTCCAAAAATTAAATAAAATTCATATTTAGGTAGATCTTAATTTTATACAAATTTAGAAATTTGAATCGCTCAAATCGGAGTTGAAACGCAAAAGTTATAAGCGTTTGAAGTTTGAATCTAAATTTGAAATCATTATTCGAATTAATAAATCATTTTCTTTTTCGGAAATTAATTATTGCGTCAGCATGGACACGTGGCAGCTCCTGATTGGCTCTTGGCGTCACCGGTCCATGGGCTCGGTCCATGCTCGGCTCGGAGTCCACGGTGGACTCGGTCCACGGCTCACGTGGATCGACATGTGGGCCCACTCGGGTAGCGTCATCGCCGGCGTCGGCCGGGCTCATCCGCAGCGCCGACAGTGGGACCCTTGTGACGTCATGGGCGACGCCGCTTGGCTGGGTTAGCCACTGACATGCGGGCCCTCTGACACGCGGGCCGCGTGTCGGCGTCCTACACTGCCAGCGCGTGGACGGCGCTGACCGCGTCGGTCCAACTTCCCGACACGTGGCGCAATCTCGTCCGTTGGTTTGAAAATCAACGGCGCGGATTAGATCCAGGGTTAACACGTTGAAACTACTCGATGCTCGTGGGCCGTTCGATCTAGATCGGACGGTCCAGATCTAATCCTATAATCGCACTGCTACGGCACGTGGCGATTGTGAACCGCTGGATCTTGATCCAACGGTCGAATCTAATCGGGTTTCTAGGGTTTGGGAAACACGTGAACTCACCGCTGCCGTCCGATTCTGATCCAACGCGCACGAAGCTTTCGTGGACGGCGATGGTACGCGGCGGCTACCGCTTGACCGAGACGGGACGACGCACCTTGCCGCTGGCGCTTCGGGCGCGCCTCCGCCGGCGTAGGGGTACTCTTAACGCGCCTCGCCTTGGGGAATCCGGACCGGCTTGATGACGGCGGAGGACGACGGACGGCGGCAATATCGGCGTTTAATCGCGGCGGAGCAGACTTCCAACTCCGGCGAGCAATAACGGCGAGACGGTGGGGATCCTAGCGGCGCGAGCTAGGTTTCGAACCGGGCGTGGGATGGCGATCCTCGGTATGCCGGGCATTAAATAGCCTCGGCGTCCGTGCGTAAAAACGGAGACCTAGCTCTCCACGGCCCGGCGGACAGCGGCGGAGTCGGCTTTCGGACTTTCGGCGAGACGATGAAATCGTGGCCGTCCACGTGGCACAACCAACGGCCACGATCGCGCTGGCGCGACCGGTCCGTCCCGACACGGCCGTGCAGGTTTGACGGATCTCACCGTTGGATCTTGATCCAGCGGTTGGGATTGATTAGGGTTAGGAGTGGGTTCGGTCGAGTCAATCGGCTCGGTCGGACTCGAGTCCGACTTCGGTCGGATGAAACGATACTTGACCGAGTTGGATTTTCCAGCGAATTAATATTTAAAATAATTCCCAGTAATTCATTTAATTCATTAAAAATAGCAAATGACTCAGAAAAATTCCAGAAAAATTCTGGAAAATATTTTGGATCATTTTGGACTCAAATAAAATATTTCCAACAAAAATTTATTTGCAAATTTAAATTCTTTAATTATTTCAAAATGGAATAAATTCAAATAAATTCCAAATAAATCCAAATAAATTCCAGAAAATTCCAAAAATTCACCAAAGTGCCAAATCACACATGAATTTAAGAAAAGCAAAATTTTGGGGTGTTACAGTAAACGTGTCGGCTCATGCACCTATTATGATGCCAACTCAACCTACTGTTTTGAAACCAAGCATACAGAGAGATGGATTCACACACTACCATGGGCACACGGATGGGGCCAAGATAAGCGCATCAAATCAGTCAGATGGGCCCTCCAATAGCATCGGGATATCGGCTTATCAGCCGATCGAAGCAGTCAGTTCACTTGATCACGGGAGCCACAACCATGAAACAAGCGCCATATAGAGTAGTGCCGTACGCACCCATACCCGATGCATTAGGTTTTAATCATGATTATGACACAGTGCCAAGACCTCCTGAGGTGCGATTTGGACAAAGACCCGAGTTTGCACTCGGGGCAGGCACGAATGAGAATTGGCAATGTCCGCTGCACCACAAGCCGACAATGTTAATTGGGCGTAACAAATCGCCAATGTTTTGAGAGAAACGATTTGGCTTACGACCAGGAAGGAAGGGTGATCGGCTACAAGAAGCCGTATCCCGATTACATAGACCGAATGCCATACCCCCACAACTTTAGGATACGGACTTTGCTAAATTCTCGTGTGATGATTACTGTTACCACAATCGAGCATATCGGACGGTTCATGGCTCAATGTGGGGAGGCTGCCTGATCCGATGGATTAAAAATTAGATTGTTCCCTTTATCATTGTCTGGCACTGCATTCACTTGGTTCACAAATCTACCACCAAATTCAATTCATATATGGAACGATTTAGAAAGCCGATTTCATGAATACTTCTTTTCGGGGACTATGGAGCTTAGGATTTCCGATCTTAGTTCAGTCCGACAGAAGTACGGCGAATCGGTCTCTGATTATATCAAGAGATTTCGGGGCGTACGGAATAGATGCTACAGTGTAACATTACCCGACGATCAATTGGCCGACCTAGCATTCCAAGGGTTAATCCCTCCATTAAAAGAAAAATTATCGGGCCAAGAGTTCCCCGACTTAGGCCACCTACTCCATCGCGTATCGGCACATGAGAGCCGGTATGCAGAGATCAAAGGGTTTAAAGATAGATTTAAACCGAACAGCAACGAAAAGGCCAAAATAAACATGATAGAGTACAATTCGAGCGATACCTCTGAGGACGAAGCAGAGGTGAACATAGCCGAGTGGGCCAAAGGTTCTAAAAAGCCACTCGTATGCTCTCTACTTAAGCCGACAAAGAATAAGGCGGAAGTCAAGTACTCGTATGATGTGTCAAAGTGTGACAAGATATTTGATTTATTACTACAAGAAAAACTCATAAGGTTACCAGAAGGGCACATCATACCATCGGCCGAGGAAATTAAAAAGCGAAGGTATTGCAAATGGCATCATTCATTCTCCCATAACACTAACGATTGCAATATTTTTCGACAACAGATTCAATCGGCCATCGCCGATGGCAGGTTAAAGTTTGCAGAAGAATCGGATATGCAAATAGATATGAACCCTTTTCAGGTCAACATGGTGCAGTGCTCCCAAAAGGGGAAAGGACCTATCGAAGATGTTAAGCCGACTAAAAGGTTTGAAGCACAACCAAAAGATGAAACGGTACAGATTACTATCGGCTCCATACGAATAGAAGCCGATAAAAATGGACAGAACTCAAGGACGGTAAAACCAAAAGGGGACCTGGAAATCGGAAAATGGTATCGGGCTGAGAGGGCTCCAAGAAAAATCGATTTCAAACCTAAGCCGACTTTCTCGCAGCTCCTGGGGAAGTATGAGAGGATAAGTCGGAAGTATAACACTCAACACCAGAGTTTTCATCGACCGGGACAAAAGAGGGACGAACGTTGGCGGCCAGATATGTCACGTCGGCCAACCACTGAAGAAGAGAAACATCGGCAATGTCCCTTTTGGCAGTTTTGCTGGGAAAGAGGGATGACCTTACCAACAGTTGTATCTTGTCCTATGCAACACCCGTCTTCGTATCGGCCAAACCAATCTGTAAAAGATAGGTTTTCTAGACCGATATACAGTCGCCCGGATGTAAGAAGCAGGAGGCCGATCCATGAGAGGTCAACATCAGAGCAAGGCGAGTCCTCCCGAAATCAGGAACTATCGGCTAACGCAAGTAACATGGAAT
Organism: Rhipidocladum racemiflorum; assembly: GCA_036346355.1. Classification (NCBI taxonomy): domain Eukaryota; kingdom Viridiplantae; phylum Streptophyta; class Magnoliopsida; order Poales; family Poaceae; genus Rhipidocladum; species Rhipidocladum racemiflorum. The sequence continues at coordinate 74,139,800 of CM070571.1, forward strand.
CTGACAGCGGGATGAGCGATTTAATTGGAAAAATAAGAGAGCCGATAGAACCTAAACCCAGGTGGTGCCCCTCAGGTCTCAGCAAATCACAACGCAGGAGGCTTCAGCGATTAAAAACACAAGAAGAGAGGGAAGCCGAAAAGGAGAACGAGAGGGATCGGATGTTTAATAGGTTAAGACCTATACCAGTTTTGAAAAAGGAATGGAGAAAGAAGGAGCAGATCGATAGTGACTCAGATCAATCGGTCGAATCCGGTTCTCCGATGATCCGAGATGATACGCCTCCGATGGATATAAATATGGTATTCACCTTACCAGCCGAGTTCAAAACCGAAGAATCGGCTGAAGAGGTGTTCGCCCAATTATGCCTCGGAGCACCAGATGCTGTGTTCGAAAAGCCACAAGACATGCATCGGCATCTGAAACCGCTATATCTAAAAGGGTATATTAATGGCCGACCAATATCTCGTATGTTGGTCGATGGCGGGGCGACAGTCAATCTGATGCCGTTAAGTACTTTCAGAAAATTGGGTAAAGCCGATGAAGACTTGATCAAGACCAATATGGTGCTAAATGACTTCACGGGAGACCCAACTGAGGCTAAAGGCGTAATGGTGTCAGAACTGACAGTCGGTAATAAAACTCTGCCGACTGCGTTTTTTGTGATTGAAGCCAAAGGCAATTACAGCGTGCTCCTTGGGCGGGACTGGATCCATGCCAATTGCTGTATACCATCAACTATGCACCAAAAACTGGTGCAGTGGAATGATGATACAGTAGAAATCGTACCGGCCGACACATCGGCTCATATCGCCATGGCTAGCCCTGACACCAACTGGCCGCACGAAGAAGCCGAATGTATATCAGGAAAAGCCTTGGACAATTGCGATTTTATCTGTGTTGAGAAGTCAGGATTCAAGCCGATCAGCGTTAAACCCAACACGTTTGATCGGACAGACGAAGTAATAAGAAGATGGAGCACAAGACATTAGCAAAGCTGCAGGAAAAGGCCAGGAGTTATCGGCAAGAAGAATACGAAGAAGCTGTTGAGGATTTTGAAGAAGAGAGAAAAGGGTTAGGATTTACTTCTGCCGATTTACTCGAAGAAATCGATATTGGGGGAGGTGATAGCAAAAGATCAACGTTTGTAAGTGCTAAATTAGAACCCAGTTATAAAGCAAAGTTGGTCGAAATACTCAAAAAATATAGGGATTGTTTTGCATGGGAGTATTACGAGATGCCAGGATTAAGCCGACAGCTGGTTGAGCATCGGCTACCAATAAAACCTGGGTATCGGCCATTCAAACAATACCCTAGGCGATTTAATCCTACATTATATGATGCTATAAAAGAAGAAGTAGGACGATTGCTAGAAGCAAAGTTTATCCGGCCCTGCCGATACGCTGAATGGGTCTCAAACATCGTCCCTGTAAAGAAGAAAAACGGCAAACTTAGGGTATGTGTTGATTTTAGAGATTTAAATAAAGCTACACCAAAAGACGAGTACCCGATGCCTATAGCCGATATGCTTATCGATGCTGCATCTGGGAATAAAATCATAAGTTTTTTGGACGGGAACGCCGGATACAATCAGATATTCATGGCCGAAGCCGATATACCCAAAACGGCTTTTAGATGTCCGGGGGCTTTAGGGCTATATGAGTGGAAAGTTATGACCTTCGGTTTAAAAAATGCCGGTGCTACTTATCAGCGGGCTATGAACCATATTTTCCATGATTTGATCGGTAATACCGTGGAAATATACATTGACGATGTAGTGGTAAAATCCAAAGAAGACTGGCAACATTTAGCCGATCTAGAAAAGATGTTCAAAAGCACAAGGTTACATGGGTTAAAAATGAACCCTCTCAAATGTGCTTTCGGGGTATCGGCTAGACAATTTCTTGGGTTTACGGTGCACGAAGGAGGAATTGAAGTAAACCAAGCCAAAGTAAAAGCCATAGCCGATACTAAACCACCGACAAGCAAAAAGGAGTTGCAGGTGTTGATTGGGAAAATCAACTACTTGCGACGATTCATCTCAAACTTGTCAGGGCGTATTCGGGCCTTCACACCGCTGCTGAAAATTAAAGACGACCAAGAGTTCAAATGGGAAGACGACCAACAAAAAGCCTTCGACGACATAAAAGGTTATCTGATGAGTCCACCAGTATTGACCGCACCGAAACATGGTATACCTTTTAGACTATATCTATCGGCTGAAGGTGATTCGATTGGGGCAGTTTTAACACAAGAAGCCGATAGGAAGGAACGAGCAATATTTTACTTAAGCCGACGTCTTTTAGATGCAGAAACCAGGTATCCTCTAGTAGAAAAATTATGCTTATCATTATACTTTGCTTGCACCAAATTAAGACATTATATGCTGGCTTCCAAATGCGTTATAATATGCAAGACCGATGTAGTCAAATACATATTATCGGCGCCAATTCTGCGGGGTCGGCTTGGTAAATGGGCATACGCCTTAACAGAGTTCGAGTTAACCTATGAGTCGGCTAAATCCGTGAAAGGACAGGCTGTGGCCGATTTCATCACAGGAAGTGAAACATTAACAGGAACAGCTGATGTAACTCCTTGGCAGCTGTATTTCGATGGATCCGTTTGCCAGGAAGGCGAAGGCATCGGTGTGATATTGATTTCGCCTAGAAAATGGGAGTATGACTTCATGTATCGGCTGAATAGCCGATGTTCGAATAATCAAGCAGAATATGAAGCATTGCTAAGAGGTCTACAATTGCTAGATAGCATCGGAGTGAAAGACGTCGAAGCTTTTGGAGACTCAATGTTAATTGTACAGCAAGTCAAAGGAGAATACCGATGCAACGACGGTACACTAACTCAGTACTTACATCAATGCCTCCAGATCATCGAGATGTTCACTACATTTTCTATAAAACATATCCCCAGAGAAGCTAATGATAAGGCAAACCGATTAGCACAATGCGCGTCAGGATACAAGACTGAAAGCCGACAGGGATCAATCGGGCTAAACGTCTGGCCGATTTTATGTGTTCACCCTGTCGATTGGAGAACAGAAATAAGGGATTATTTGTCAGATCCATCCAAGCCGACCGAGCAGAAGGTCAGGCGCAAAGCACTCAAGTATGTTCTACTAGAAGATGTACTGTACTTTCGGACCATGGAAGGCTTGTTGTTAAGATGCCTGGGAACCGAGGAAGCCAAAGTAGCAATGGGTGAAGTCCATGAAGGCATTTGTGGATCACATCAATCGGCCCATAAGATGAAGTGGATACTGAGACGAACAGGATATTTTTGGCCGACGATGTTGGAAGACTGCTTCAAATATTATAAAGGATGCCAAACGTGCCAAAAGTTTGGTAATATACAATCCGCACCAGCATCGGCTTTGCAACCAATCATCAAGCCATGGCCGTTTAGGGGATGGGGTATAGACATAATCGGCCAGATATTTCCATCATCCAGCAAAGGACATAAATTTATTCTCGCAGCTACAGATTACTTCTCAAAATGGGTTGAGGCCGTACCACTCAGGAAGGTTACTAGCAGAGAACTGATCGACTTTGTAAACGAGCACATCGTCCATCGGTTTGGGATCCCGCAAACAATCACTACCGATCAAGGGACTATGTTCATGTCAAAAGAGTTCAAAGATTTTGCGAGAAGTCTTGGGATAAAACTACTAAATTCTTCCCCTTATTACGCTCAGGCCAATGGGCAGGCCGAGTCATCAAACAAAACATTGATAAAACTAATTAAAAGAAGAATTGAGGAAGAGCCAAGGAAATGGCACTCGATACTATCGGAAGCTTTATGGGCTTATCGGCTATCTTATCACGGATCAACTAAATTATCGCCTTTTCAGTTAGTATATGGACAAGAAGCCGTCTTGCCAGTAGAGATCAACATCGGCTCAGTAAGGCTATGTGAACAAGATAAGCTGTCAGCCGATGAATACAAACAGGCGATGCTTGACAATCTAGATGATATGACTGAACAAAGGCTGATCACGCTAGATCGGCTTAGAAGGAATAAAGAGAGGGTTGCAAGGTCGTATAATAAAAAGGTCATCCTGAAATCTTTCAATCAAGCCGATTTGGTATGGAAAACTGTGTTGCCGATCGGGTCTAAGGATAATCGATTCGGCAAATGGTCCCCAACTTGGGAAGGGCCTTATAAGATAAATCGGCCAATCGGTGGGAATTCGTATATACTAGAATCCTTAGGCGGGTTCGTCCTACCGAAAGCAATCAATGGGAAATATTTAAAGGTATATCACCCAAGCATATGGGTTGGGTCCTAACTACCAGGAGGAAAAATCAAGACCATGCATATAAAGTCGGTCATACAGCCGACCGAGTCTGTCATTCAACCATCACGGATTAAAATATTGCTACACAGCCAATCAAGCCAGTTTCCAAAAACGTACGACATCCAAAGATTAAAGTGTTTACAAAGGATCGGCTACACAGCCGATACTATTAATTCAGTTTAATGAAGTCCTGATCCGGGTAAATGGGCTCCCAAAGCCGATAGTGCCGCTGCCGCCCTGCCAATGGTAGCTTGGACACTATCTATTAATCGTTGATCGGTCTCTGCATCACCCGGAACTGGGACTATTTTGGTCGATTGGGTCTTGACTTGTGCAAAAACCTCGCCAATTTGTCTCCTCTGAACGGCCAGTGAGGATGTGGAGTCTGTGATACTAATCTGGCATTCTGCGAGTTCTTTTGTAACCAAGGCCAACTGTTCTTCAAGTTTGGTCTTGGTCGACTCCAGCTCTTGCGCTCTGTTCTTGGCCGATTTCAGTGTAGCAGCGCCCTGATCAAATACGCTCTTCTGAAGTTTGGCATCTGCTATAAGTCTGTCTAAGAGCTGCTGATCGGCTTGTTGGGCCTTCCTCTGTTCCACCCTTTGTTTTGCTGACTCCACGTCCAGCCGACGAGCGTCTAAATGGCATACCTCTAGCAAAGCGTTCATAGCAGCTGGGGGAAGATCGGCTTGCATGGCCGCCATTGCATTCCTCAGGGGTTGAGTATTGGCCAAGAGAGCCGCTTCCGGCTGCATCACTTCGTCCAGGAGGCGGTTGAGGCGCTCTCGCATACCCGGTTCAGCAGTAACCGCAGCAGATGCTGGCGCGGAGGCCGCTATTATACGCTGAATGTCGGCTGGGTAGTCGTCAGTGGCTAGAACCTCCGGGTCGTCAAGATCATCCAAAGTGAAGCCCAGAAGATCGGCCAGATCCGTTGATGGCGCTGGATCGGATATATTGATCGTCGGAGGCGTTGCTACCGGCAGCGATGGGAGGATAGCCGATGTAACTCCCTGGGGATCGGCTACAACACCCGCTATTTGTACCGATGGAGATTGCTAAAAGAAAAAGGCGGTCAGCAATATTAAAAAGCAAATAAGCAGTAACATTTTAATGGATAAGACCTACGTCGGTAGCTGAATGCTCCGGGGAGCCACCGGGCTGGTGCCCTACGGGTCTTGGAGAACGCCTGGCGGATTTCTTCCTTCTCTCTGTGAGGGACTAAGTTAAAAATTAATAACACAAGGAACATATTAGCCGATATGAAAAAGAAACTTACTTGGAGCGCGTTGGCGAGCCAGGTCCGATAGGGATGGACTCTGGACACCCAAATTGCCAGAGGTATATCCCGTAGTTCCGACAGATTGACCCGGGCGTCTCTGTCGGCCACTACTGGCAGAAGCATGGGGATCGGCTATTTGTGCGCCAGCATCCGTGCCGCCCTGGAAGGATCAAAAAACATACTTAACAAAAGCCGATAGCCAACATGGAAACAGATGAAAGGACACTAGTACCTCTACAGCTACTGAGGAGTCAGTATAACCGGAACTCTCGCTGGGGCCAGAAGCCACCGTCGGCTCATGGAAGTCAGGCAAAAAGGTTAGAAGTATAGCCGACGGAGTTCTGTCCATCAACAAGGCCTCTGATATCCTAGACCACCACTGCGAAAATACGGCCGACCGACGGGAATTAAGATTGAAATGCGGTAGAGAAAGGAGTTGGAATCCGTCGGCTATTTCAGGCACAATCTCCGCAGCAACACTGTTGGTCACTCGGGAACGAGGTTCGATACAAGACAGCAAGGGAAAGGAAGGGATGGTTTGCCCAAAACCCAATTGGCGGGCGTAAACCGATGGATGATAAAATTCGTAAGAAGGCTGAAATGTCCTGTTGCGTGTATTCAAGCCGACGTGAATAAGGCAGGGGGAGAGGATAATTTTATACAAGTCTAAAGTGGACTGGGGCATCAAAGAACTATCGGCATCTAAGTGAAGAAATGATGGGTGTGGACAATCGGCTATGTCAGTATAACAGAAGAAGTCTTGTTGGCCGAAAGAAGACCTGTCTAAAGTAAGGAAAAAACGGAGATACTTATGAAAACCAGCTGAGTCCATTTTTAACTCATCGGCAGACGACATGATGAATCTTTCGCCATAAGATCGGCTAGCTCTATACTGGGGGACTACGTGCTCTGGGTAATCTTCCCTAGGAAAAGTTGAACTCCCCATGGGTTCAGACAAAATGGATCGGCTAAACATGCAGTAGAGCCATGTCTGGATAAACCACAAGGGACCTCCTATATTGCCGACAACAAACTTAGCAAAACCAGAAAAAAGCCGACTGCGAATCACGTACATCATCTGATACACCGCTCCCAAAAAGATCTTGCCAAGGGCCAGCCGATGACCTTCCACTAAGCGTTCCGCTATTAGTTGAAAAGATTGGGTGGGGCCAAGAGAAGCGCCGGAGAACAAGTATCGGTCTAACCAAAGATTAAGGAAAGCAACATGCTCTTGGTAAAATCTTGGACCATTGACCTTATTGTTATTTTGGACATACTTATGCCAACCTTCGCCTTTCTTGCGGATTAATTTAAAAGTGGGTTTTCCACTAAAAGCCGACAGCTGACCCCCGTCTGGCCTAAGGCAGGATAATTGAGCTACATCAAGCAAAGTAGGGCCTATCGGGCCAGATGGGAATAGAAAAGCATTAAAGGAGTCCGACCAGAAATAACAAGCCGCAGCTACCAAAGGTTCATTGGCTTCAGGGTCGGCTAGACTCAAAGACAGAGATTCAGCTATGCCCATTCTCTCCCATTCTACCCTCTTCTGAGCCGATACCCTAATGAACCAAGATCTCCATCCCTTCAAATTTGTGGGCCAAGCCCTGAAACTTTTTCCCCACTCAGAAATATTATGCCCTGCAGCCGACAATGGGAGTCTAGGGATCTCGTCATTAATAACCGTGTCGGCCGATATGGTACCTATGGGCCCTAGGTAAAATTGGTCCAAGCTTTGAGGAATCGGAATGAATACCTGCGAAGGGTCCATTTCAGCCGATTTCGAAAGAGCGGAAGGGAGAAGATGAAAGCCGATGATGTGCGATTCGAGAGCTTGAAAGCGTGCAAATGACCACGGGGGACCCCCATATTTATACCGCGGTAGAAAGGAGGTGAATGGGCGGGAGCAGTTGCGCATTTAAAACGCACCGAGATTTTTACGGCACGGTTAATGGGGTGGTTCCCGAGAAAAGATTCTTCCACATAAACCGATGTGGATGAAAAGCCGATACTTTTTTGGAAAATAACGAGTTATCTTCCAAAAACGAGGGGGGCATATGTTTGCACCAAAATTCGGTATATAGCAAAATGAGTTTGAATTGGATAAAAGCGTTCGTATGGAAAAAGACCAGGAGACCGAATCAGAACAAGAATCCGTTTCTGAAGGAAGGAGATCTGATTAAGGCCGATACGGGTAAAACATGCCGTATCCATATACAACTCGGATCGGTCAGATGTATTATAAAAGGAGATAGACGTCAAGCGGCAAGAGGACAATCAACCAATCCAACAACACACACATCTACTTTTACAAGCTTTTCTTTTACATTGTTTTAGCCTCATAGATCTCTCTGTAAGTCGACGGAATCAACATAGTTGCGCATCGCCGATTATTGGTTTTAGCCGATTTCACCCAGGTTTGATTTGCTTCGTTTTGTTGCGCATCGCCTTCCCGAAGCCGATTTTACCTTGTATCCGGATCAACTGTAACCGGTTGATCTAGTTATCTCCTAATCGGTTCTCGCCGACTAGCGAAAAGCCGATAGATCCTTGTTTATCGGCTTTGATCAAATTACAAACTCTACCTTGTCAATTTCAGGTCAAATTGACTGGCACGCTCTGCAAACCCGGTGTTTGTCTTGTGTGTTCGAGGCTAAGGATCCTGCTTCACATTTTTAGCGCGAACAGGATGCCTTTGATTGTCTATACTAAGTGGTACATATATAAGATGGTTCAAGAAAAAAAAATCATCTATGCGTTTGGTTGCTTGAATGGAATCATCTCATCCCGGATCAAGTGATACAAATTTAAGGAATATTCCCTCTAGATGTTGAACCATCTCATTCACCTAAAATAATGAAAACAAATGGTACAGAACCATCCTATCCGATACAATCCCATCCTATGAACCAAACACACCCTAAGAGACAACATGCGTGTTGAGGAGAGAATAAGTTAATTCAGCTCGAAGTCATGGATAACACAGTTGTACATGCCATGCTTAAGCATATTGTTTACATAATTTGGTTAGCTACTTTTTCTTCTAATTTTCATCGAGAATACGAACTATATATCCTAAATCGGTTCAAATTCAACAAATCCGGTTTGTGATTCACATGAGTTTACATCGAATCTGGTAACTATGATATTGTTCATGGTGAGGACGTCGAAGAACGTGGAACGTGCCGTACACACAAGGCAAGAACACCAAGGTTGTGTTTGGTTGGTGGAATGAAATTGAATGGGATGAGATGATCCTGTATTATGTGGAATCAGTCAAAAATCTTGCGGTAGTGCGTTCATACTTCAGCACGCGATCAAAACCGGTCAGTTTTCAGTAAAAACCGATCGGTCATCAATTTTTTAAAAAAATTTCAAAAATTTTGAATTCTTAACCCTTCGATTTCTAATGATTTTTAAGTGATTTTTCACTCGATATTTTTTATTTTTGTATTTCAGTTTTTCAGCGGTTTTTCAGTTTCGGTTTGGTTAACCCTGAGTGCAGCACGTATGCAAATTGGGGAGGGCCGTAATTTTGGGGCCATTGAATCCAACAGAAAAAATTAAGTAAATATTATTTTGTTGGGTCGGAAAAAATCTAGAAATTCTCTCCTTAGTCAAGTGAAAAGATAATCCTCAATGCTTATTTTAGTGTGGCTGAATTATAATGATGTGTGTGCAATATAAGTAGTCCGTCAACTTTCGCACTCAATCTTTTTCGTGCTCAGATGATGCGGTAATAATCTGGCTTAAATGCTGTAAATTCAAACTTTCGATGGAGTAATTATACTCCCTCCGTCTACTAATGAACTACGTATTTGGATTGGGCATCAAGACCAAGGCCCCATCGAGCTAGTCGCGCAGCGTCGCCTCGTTTCAGTCGCTGTCCCCACGTCACGCGCTCCCCGCTCAGCGATCTCGCGTTTCACCCGCGTCGTGATCCTGGGTTTTTGCCAGCTCGTTCGTCGCGCGCTCCCTGCTCATAGTGCTGGGAGAATGGGCCGGGCCGGTCGGGCTGGCACGAGCACGGCCCAAAAAAACAGGCCCAAAGCCCGACCCGGCACGAATAGCAGATGGGCCGTGCCAGCCCGGCCCGACACCCGTGCCCGTGCCGTGCCTCAAAACGGGGCACGCCGTGCCACCCGGCCCGGCCCGATGCGCCATGCCGTGTTTGGGTCGGCCCGGCACGAAAAATGGCCCGATTCATTCTCCTAACACTAGCTAGCTCTTGGACGGCATGTACATATGGTGAATCATACCTATTGTTGATTAGTGGAGTACTAGCAAGTGCTAGAGTATAATAATGAGTGTAGCACTAAACAGCTAGCACTAATCATCTGCTTGATGGGACATAAGGAAGGTAGAACCCCAAAAGAGAAGGAATTTTTCGATCTCAATCGACCGTGCCGTGCTTGGGCCGGCACGGCCCGATCGAGACACGACGTGCTTCTGGGCCGGGCCAGGCCTAGGATTGTGCACATCGGGCCAGCCCGGTACGACACCTACAAAACAATGGGCCGTGTCGGCCCGATGCATTTAGGCCCGAGGCACGACGAGCTTGGGCCGTGCTGGCTGGCATGGCCCAACTCCCAGCACTACCGGCTCAACTGCATGCATGCAATTTTTGCCAGCTCATTCGTTACTCCCCGCTCAACTGCATGCATGCAAATCGGATCGCGATGGAGCCCGCGAAAGTTTATCGCGCCAAACAAGCAAAACACAATCGCCAATTTCATCAAAACTATGGCGCCAACATTACCAAAAATTTGAACTTGAGAGCGTCGGAGCCATGGCACTATATATGTCGCCATGAGCATATGTACCTCTGCAGCTTGTGCCTATTTGTTTTCTCTACCTCTCTACCGATCCATGGCTGCGTTCGTCTTTGACCTAAATGTTGAGCCACCCGATTGGGATGTAAACGAGCCCGTTGATTGGAGTGCCATTGATGATTGGGAAGGTTCTGCTCATGAGCTCGATTACCACATGGTGTGGGATGATGGCGACGAAGTGAACGCCGGTGATGAGGTTGAAGATGAACAAGGAGAGGGTGCTATGGAGGCAGAAGTGAACGCCGGTGATGGGTTCGGAGATGAACAAGTAGAAGAAGGATTGGAGGATCAAGAGCATGATGCTGGCCACAGAATTGATCTGAACTTGAGTACTCCTTGCTCTCCTAGTCACTCTAATTTTTCCTTATGTTAGGCAAATGATGAACTACATTATACTGGTTGTAATCTTGCTTTGTCTTTTGAAGATGTGAACGTGAGAAAGAGGAGATACTACTTGGATGAACTAAATATCGCCATATATATGGAGTTGTTGGCAAAAACAAATCCACCTGTGCTCCACCGAGGAGTTTCAAAACAGGTTGCGCTGTGCCTCTAAGACTTGTGCAGCAGGCGTGGCAAAATGGGCAGGAAAAGGGAGGAATAGATGGTGTTGTTAACAAGCTGTCTAAAAACGTTGGTCGCAAAACAATAGAAATAAACTTGGAAGGCATCAAACATGTGCCTTTGAAGGAGCGCACAACACTTTGGGATCTTGCTGAGGCACTGGGTGTGAAGAAGAGCACACTTCATAACCGTTTGAAGGAAGGTAAATTTCACCGGCACACCAATGACTTGAAGTTTAGCTTGACCGATGACAACAAGACTTCCCGTGTGCGGTACTGCCTGTTCATGCTAAAACCACATACCATACCAAATGCTCCTACTTTAAAATCAATGTACAACATTGTATACATTGATGAAAAGTGGTTCTACAGGACAAGGCGGAACCAAAAATATTATATACACCTCGAGGAACCAAGACCAGAAAGGGAGGTTAAAAGCAAAAACTTCATAGAAAAGGTGATGTTCCTTGCTGTGGTTACTCGACCCAGATTTGATGAGCATCATAACTGCATTTTTGATGGTAAAATTGGCATATTTTCCTTCACATATGTAGAGCTAGCCAAGAGAAGGAGCGCAAATAGGGATAGAGGTACGATATGCATCAATAGAATTTTCGTTTCTTAATAAATTGAATTTTGGGACATACACAAATCTTGTTTGCATGTAGGTACCTTGATAACTAAGTTAATGACGTCGGTTACCAAGGAAACTAGTCGACAATTCCTTATGTACAAAGTCTTGCCCGCTATGAAGGCGAAGCGGCCAGCCGAGGAAAGAGGATTGCCCATCTTCATCCAGCAAGACAACGCCAGGATGCACATTGCCATAGATGACCTAGATTTTCTCCAAGCTTCACAAGCAAATGGTTGGGACATAAGACTAACATGCTAGCCTCCGAACTCACCTGATCTTAATGTGTTGGATCTTGGATTTTTTACTGCAATCCAAGCATTGTTTGAGAAGGGCACTCCAAGCAATATCGATGAAATTGTGGCAAAGGTTAATCAAGCTTTTGAGCACTACCCGGTGGAAAGGGCTAATCGTATATTCCTAACGCAGCAGGTGTGCATGATGGAGATCATGAAGCATAATGGAGGGCAGCACTATAACATCCCACACATGAAGAAGCAAACATTGGAGATTCGGGGTGATCTTCCAACTAGCTTGCAGTGTGCTATAGAAATTTACAATAAAGCATTGCAATTTGTCGGTTAGATTAGCATGTGTTTGTCATAAACTTTAGAATATTTGAGGGTCTTTTGCTATTGCAAATCATGTATGAAATCATGTTCATCATTCTCCCTCATTCACTAATGACAATATCCATGTGCGATCCTAAGAAGTCTCACGGCAGCATCACATACATCGGCATGGTGGTCTCCATACAACCGAGGAATAAGCAAAGGCAACATCAACTTGCTGACCTCTGCTGCTTGCTTGTCAGACTGGAAGATGCATTCCTTCATATATAGAGGCTAGGCAAACAAGTTCATGGGCGACGTCGTCTGCTTCGCCCATTCCAAGGAGTCGACTACATACCGAACATCGTCGGAGTACAGCATGCATGGCCTCTTCACCGTTCCCTTGCTCGCTGTCGGACACGACGAGTGCTTCATCGTCGGAGTCCGGTGCCCAGTTCACGAAGCAGACGAGCCAGTCATCCATCAGCAGCACAACGGCGGAGATTGGTGCACGCGGTGGTGGCGGCTGGGAAGAATGGCGTGGTGGCGGCTAGGAAGAATGGCGGAGATCATTTGCTTAAAAAGAATGCGCTGCATGCAAAATTGCAGAGACGGAGAGTTGCATGCATGCAGATGGTGCTCGACTGCTAGGGACACACGTGACCTCCATTCACTGCTAGGGGCGGAACTAGAGACAAAATCACCGGGGTTCACCACTTTATCATATAAGTGATAACAACTTATTGTTTTTACCATTTGCTTGTTATTTGCCTCCCGGTGTCACAAGATTTAGATCATGGGGTTCACATATACTATATATAAACTAATATACACTAATTTTTTTTTGACTCAGTGTAAAAAATTTTTTTGACCCGGTGTCCTGTGACACCGGGTCTCCTTATCTACTTCCGCCCCTGTTCACTGCAGCCGCAAATCGAACAGACAAGCTAGAGAAACGAGCGTCGGAAGCAAATACGTAGATCAATTCTGGAAAAACCAGAAAAAGTTCATACGTAGATCATTAGTGGACAGAGGGAGTATTTTACAATGTTAAAATATATTCATCATAAATTTCTTTTTTATTAAGCATATATTTGGTAGTAAATTTGATTCATTTTGTATCGCCGCTATCACATGGCCATCATGCGCCATGGCTAGGTGCGGCAATAAAATCTAGTAATGCATCTAGTAAATTGAAATGCATTTGGAAGTAAATTGGATCCATTTTAAATTTCCACTATCACATGGCTACATGCTCCCTGGCTAATTGCGGCACTAAATTAATAACGCATCCAGTAAATTGGAATAAATTTGAACGTAAAGTTGCTCCATTTTGTACTGGCGTTATCATATGCCTAAGCTATATACGGCAGCAAAATCTAACCACGAGTCCAGTAAATTGGAATGCATTTGGTAGTAAATTTGGTTCATTTTGTATTGCCGCTATCACATGGCCATCATGTGCCACGGCTAGATGTGGAAGTAAAATCTAACAATAGTTCAGTAAGTTGGAATGCATTTAGTAGTAAAATCTATTTCTTACAACCGCTATCTCATGGCCATCATACGACATGGCTAGGTGTGGCGGTATAATCTAACAATGTGTTAGTAAATTGGTGTAAAATCTAATTCATCTGGTATTTATTGGCAAGATTTATATCATTATGTTCCTCTCATCGTCAATAACCTACTAATGAGAATAGTTTATAAATCGTAACTACCAATAAAAGTTATGACTAAATCAAGAAAAAAGATTCTAGCACAAATAAGGAACCATATTTGTTGGTTGGCTACGTCACTAGTTGGGTTGGTCCACACATGATGTGGACAAGTGGGGTGGGTTGGGTGCGCTCGTCTGGTCGACATGTAGAATAAGCTATTCTATGCTTAGTTACAGAACCGCGCTTCCATATACATACACACATATATACATGTGTGTGTATGTATGTATGTATGTATGTATGTATGTATAGGAAAATGGTTCCAAACTCTTGGAGTATGTACTTCCATTTTTAATATACCGTTTAAATAATATGGTTATACCTTTTTATCCTTTTGAACACACTCTAATAATGATTAGAAGATACTTCAAACTGAATTCTATAAAAAATTTCATCAAAGTCCACTTTTATAGTATAATTTATGTATATACTCTTTTTATATATAGAAGAGGGTATATAACAAAAATAAAGGGATTCATTGAAATTTTTTTATCTAAATCACATTGGAGCATCTTAGAACTATTATTGAAGTATACTGAAAGTGATAAAGGAGTATAACACGTTTGTTTAAGTGCTATATTGGAGGTGAAGATACGTACTCTTAGAAGTATTGAAAAGGCTTCCTATATGTACATGTATATGTATATATATATGTGTGTGTACATATATGTGTGTATATATTGGACACCTTGTTTGAATTACTGTCGCATCTCACTGTGACGTATGATGGCCTTGTCTTTGCGGCAACACAAATGCCAATTTTTTGAAGTATTGTTAGATTATATTACCATACATAGTGTTCGCGCCAAAAACGTGAAGGGGGTTCTAGGCCTCGAACACACAAGACAAACACCGGGTTTGCAGAGCGTGCCAGTCGATTTGACCTGAAATCGACAAGGTAAAATTTGTAATTTGATCGAAGCCGATAAACAAGGATCTATCGGCTTTTCGCTAGTCGGCAAGAACCGATTAGGAGATAACTAGATCAACTGGTTACAATTGATCCGGATACAAGGTAAAATCGGCTTCGGGAAGGCGATGCGCAACAAAACGAAGCAAATCAAACCTGGGTGAAATCGGCTAAAATCAACAATCGGCGATGCGCAACTATGTTGATTCCGTCGACTTGCAGAGAGATCTATGAGGCTAAAACAATGTAAAAGAAAAACTTGTAAAAGTAGATGTGTGTGTTGTTGGATTGATTCCCCTTCTTCGCTTGGCGCCCTCCCCCTTTTATAACACGCCTGACCGATCCGAGTTGTACATGGATACGGTGTATTTATCCGTATCGGCCTTTTATCCGATTTCCTTTCCTTTTTAGAAACGGATTCCTTTTCCGAGCCGATTACCGATTCCTTTCTGTACGATACTTCTATTTTTAGACCGATTCCAATACATACCGAATTTTGGTGCAAACATATGCCCCCCATTTTTGAAAGGTAACTTGTTATCTTTCAAAAATCCCTTCGTTTTTTCCGTGATCGGCTTGCCGTTTAGGATTCACCTTGGTAACTTCCCCCATTAATGGCGCCGCAATCTTCTCGGTGCGTTTTCAATGTAGCAACTGTTCCCGCCTTTTCACCTTCTCACCAAGGTATAAATATGAGGCTCCCCCCTGCAGTCATTTTCACCCTGGCGTGCTCTCGTTAATCCTGAAATCGGCTTTCCTCCGCTTCAACCCTTCTTCTCATAGCATCGGCTGAAATGGACGCATCTCAGGTACTTGTTCCGATCCCAGATAGCGATCATCAGTACTTCCTAGGTCCTATAGGAACTATAGAACCCGATACTGTCATTGGAGATGAAATCCCTAGACTCCCTTTATCGGCTCCTGGTTACAACATCAACGAGTGGTCAAAAAGTTTTAGGTCTTGGCCGACAGCTCTCAAGGGCTGGAGGTCCTGGTACATTAGAGTATCGGCCCAAAAGAAAGCAGAGTGGGAAGGTATGGGCATCGCTGAGTGTATCCCCCTGTCCTTAGCTGCCCCGGAGCCCAACGAATCTTTAGTAGGCTGCACGCTATTTTTGGTCGGACTCTTTTAACGCCTTCTTTTTCCCAACCGGTCCCATCGGCCCAACCCTTTTAGATATGGCTGAATTATCTGTCTTAGGCACGATGGAGAACAAATATCGGCTTTTAGTGGGAAACCTCGGTACAAATTGACCAGAAAAAAGGGAGAAGGTTGGTCCAGATACATCCAAAATAACAACAAAGTAACCGCCCTCAGTATCGGATGAAGAACACGTAGCCTTTATCAACTTATGGTTAGACCGATTCCTCTTACGTGGCGCTTCCCTAGGACCAACCAGGTCTATCAATTCATGTCGAGCAACTAGTTATGGGTCGTCGGCTATCTTTAGGGAAATCCTTGTGGCGCCGTATACCATATGATGCATATCATCGAGTCGGCTTTTACTGGCAATGGTTCCTATGTCGCGGTAATGTTGGCGGCCCTCTTTGGTTTATCCAGATTTGGCTTTACTGCGTTTTTGGCGCCTCATTATCCGGACCCTTCGGAAGAATCGGCTTTCCCAACAGAGGACTTTCTGAGGGTGCCGTCCTGTATTCCAACCTAGCCGATCCCAGCGAAAAATTTACCATGTGTTCATCCGATGAACAAAAAATCTCTCCCACGGCTTCCACAAATACTTGTCCTTTTTCTTGCATCTTAACCAAGCCTCTTTCAACCGTAGAGATTTCTTTTCATACTGATCAATTAGCCGATCTCCGTGGCCTTCTTTTCTTCGTTTAAACTCTGACAGCTCCCTAATGCCCCAATCCACTCTCGATCTGCTTCCCCTGCTGATTTCTCCTTGCATCCTTCACGTCGGCTTAAGTACTCGAAACAGAACATTTCAGCCGACCTATGAATTCTATCATCCTTCAGTTTATGCACGCCAGCTGGGTTTTGGACAAACCATTCCTTGCTTTCCTTTGCTTAGGATGATTAAACCACGAAACAAAGTAACCAACTCTACTGCGGCGGATCTTATTATTGAGCTAGCCGATGAACTCCATGTGGTAGACTTGCCATTCCTCGTGTTAAACACACGTCGATCGGGCCAATTTACCACATGGTGGGCTTCCATAGCTGAGGCACTTTTGCGGAGGCGTACTATTCCCGAGGTCCTGTCCTCTTTTCTTCCTGGCTTTCGAGAGCCGACGGAGACCGTTGCTGGGTCTAGCTCGAGTTCGAGCGATGCTAACTCGTCTTTAGAGGTATTTTCATTTTGATATTTTATTAGAATAAGATTTTCATCGGCTTAACCATATCTTCTACCCTTTTCAGACTAGCAAAAGATCAACCCCAGCGCAAGCCGCATCGGCCGACGATCGCTCAAAACGGCCAAGGTCATCGACCCCTCTTGCCGGTTTATCCTCTGGCACGTTGGGGGTCAATAGCCCATCACTGTCTGATCTTGCCGTCCAGCGCACCAGAAGTACGTCCAGTTCCATTTTCCACCAAATGAAGTTTCATGCTTGCTGTTGGCTAAACCCATGTTCGTTTTTTCAGAGAAGAAAAGCCGTAGAGTTGTCATTAAGCGATCCCCAAAGCCTGCAGGCCGTGATGCAGCAGCATCTCCAACCGGATCGGCTACTGCGGTTAGCTTCGACCCTTGTTCTTGACTTAAATTTGTCTTCCTTGATCTTATTGTGAAAATATTTTCAGGAAACCCCCTCCGTTCAATTGCTAGAAGCCGATGCAGAGAAGACTCAAACCGACGTGCTTGTCTTGCCGGCTGTGGCCCCTGCTCCGCCATCCGCTTCGTCACCTCCAAAACCTACTCCTGGCCCGGCTCCGTCGATGGACTTAGCCGACCTTTTAGGCTTTTCCTTGGACGAGCTTGACGACCCGGAGATTGTGGCCACTGACGACTACCCGGCTGACATCCAACGTATAATAGCGGCCTCTGCTTCCAAAGATCGTTGCCGTTCTATCGCTGGCCGGGTATGCAGGTGCGACTTAATCGTCTTCTGGACGAGGTGATGCAACCAGAAGCGGCTCTACTGGCTAACACGCAACCACTGAGGGATGCCATGGCAGCCATGCAAGCCGATCTCCCTTCTGCCGCAATGAATGCACTGCTTGAGGTCTGCCACTTGGACGCTCGTCGGCTAGACGTGGAGTCAGCCAAGCAAAGAGTTGAACAGAGGAAGACTCAACAAGCTGATCAAGAGATTTTGGACAAGCTCATAGCGGACGCCAAGTCTCGAAAGAGTGCATTCGACCAGGGTACTGCCGTGCTAAAATCGGCCAAGAGCCGGGCTCAAGAGCTGGAGTCGGCCAAGATAAAACTTGAAGAACAGTTGGCCTTGGTCACAAAAGAACTTGCAGAATGCCAGATTGGCATTACAGAATCTACATCTTCACTGGCCGCCCAGAGGAAGAAGATTGGCGAGGTCTTTGCACAAGTCAAAACCCAATCGGCCAAAATAGTCCCAGTTCCGGGCGATGCAGGGGCTGATCAACATTTAATAGACAGCATTCAAGCTACCATCGGTAGGGCGGCAGCGGCATTATCGGCTTTGGGAGCCCATTTGCCCGGGTCGGGACTACACTAGTCGTTGATTCTTGATCGATTGTGGCCAATCTCTGTAATATTGCTTTAAACTTGAGATGTCTTTTGAACTTTTGTTTGATCGGCTGTGCATCCGATTTTGTAAACTTTTAATGTGGATGTTTTAAACTGACTCGGTCGGCTGTATGACCGATTTTATATGCATGTGCTTGTCATTGATCCTGATACCTTCATCTCTGTAGTTAGGACCCGACCCATATGCTTGGGTGATATGCCTTCAGATATTTTCCATTGATCGCTTTAGGTAGGACGAACCCTTCTAAGGATTCCAGTATATATGAATTCCCGTCAACCAGCCGATTGATCTTATAAGGTCCTTCCCACGTTGGAGACCATTTGCCGAATCGATTATCTTTAGACCCAATCGGCAATATGGTTTTCCATACTAAATCGGCTTGATTGAATGATTTTAAAATTACTTTTTTATTGTACGACCTGGCAACCATCTCTTTATTCTTTTTAAGCCGATCTAGCGTGATCAGCCTTAGTTCAGCCAAATCATCTAGATTGTCCAAAGATCGCTGCTTGTATTCATCGGTGATACCTTATCTTGCTCGTGTAGCCTTATTGAGCCGATGTTGATTTCAACGGGCAAAGCGGCTTCTTGTCCGTGATACCAACCGAAAGGGTGACAATTTAGTTGATCCGTGATGAGATAGCCGATAAGCCCATAAAGCCTCCGATAGCGTTGAATGCCATCTCCTTGGCTCTTCCTCAATTTTTCTTTTATCGCCTTTATCAATGTTTTGTTTGATGATTCGGCTGTCCGGTGGCCTGAGCGTAGTAAGGGGAGGAGTTGAGTAATTTTATCCCAAGACTTTCCGCAAACCCTTTGAACTCGTTGGACATGAACACAGTACCTTGATCAGTAGTGATTGTTTGTGGAATCCCAAACCGATGGACGATGTGTTCATTTACAAAGTCGATCAGTTCTTTACTAGTAACCTTCTTGAGTGGCACAGCCTCAACCCATTTTGAGAAATAATCCGTGGCTGCAAGGATGAATTTATGTCCTTTGCTAGATGACGGAAATATTTGTCCGATTATGTCTATACCCCATCCTCTAAATGGCCATGGTTTGACGATCGGATACAAAGCCGATGCTGGTGCTGACTGTATGTTACCAAACTTTTGGCACGTTTGGCATCCTTTATAATATTTGAAGCAGTCTTCTAACATCGTCGGCCAAAAATACCCTGTTCGCCTCAGTATCCATTTCATCTTATGGGCCGATTGATGTGATCCACAAATGCCTTCATGGACTTCACCCATCGCCACTTTGGCTTCTTCGGTTCCTAGACATCTTAATAACAGACCTTCCATAGTCCGAAAGTACAATACATCTTCTAGTAGAACATATTTGAGCGCTTTGCGCCTGACCTTTTGCTCGGTCGGCTTGGTTGGATCTGACAAATAATCCCTTATCTCTGTTCTCCAGTCGACAGGGTAAACACATAGAACCGGCCAAACGTTTAGCTCGATTGGTCCCTGTCGGCTTCCAATCTTGTACCCTGATGCACATTGTGCCAATCGGTTTGCTTTATCATTAGCTTCTCTGGGGATATGTTCTATGGAAAATGTAGTGAACATCTCGATGATCCGGAGGCATTGATGCAAGTACTGGGTTAGTGCATCATCATTGCATCGGTATTCTCCTCTGACTTGCTGTACAATTAACATCGAATCTCCAAAAGCTTCGACGTCTCTCACTCCGATGCTATCTAACAGTTGTAGACCCCTTAGTAATGCTTCGTATTCTGCTTGATTATTTGAACATCGGCTATTTAGCCGATACATGAAGTCATACTCCTGCTTTCTAGGTGAAACTAATATCACACCGATGCCTTCGCCTTCTTGGCAAACAGACCCATCAAAATACAGTTGCCAAGGAGTTACACTAGTTGTTCCGGCTAATGTTTCACTCCCTGTGATAAAATCGGCCACAGCTTGTCCTTTCACAGATTTAGCCGATTCATAGGATAACTCAAACTCTGTTAGGGCGTATGCCCATTTACCAAGCCGACCACGCAGGATGGGCGCCGATAATATGTATTTAACTACATCGGTTTTGCATATTATAACGCATTTGGACGCCAAAGATATAATGTCTTAACTTGGTGCAAGCAAAGTACAATGACAAGCATAATTTTTCTACTAAGGGATACCTGGTTTCTGCATCTAGAAGACGTCGGCTTAAGTAGTATATTGCTCGTTCCTTCCTATCGGCTTCTTGTGTTAAAACTGCTCCAATCGAATCACCTTCAGCCGATATATATAGTCTAAAAGGTATACCGTGTTTCGGTGCGGTCAATACTGGTGGACTCATCGATAACCTTTTATGTCGCCGAAGGCCTTTTGGTCGATCGGCTTCCCACTTAAACTCTTGGTTATCTTTAATTTTCAGCAGCGGTGTGAAGGCCCGAATACGCCCCGACAAGTTTGAGATAAAACGTCGCAAGTAATTGATTTTCCCAATCAACACCGCAACTCCTTTTTACTTGCTCGGTGGTTTAGTATCGGCTATGGCTTTCACTTTGGTTGGGTTTACTTCAATCCCTCCTTCATGCAATCGTAAACCCAAGAAATTGTCCACCGATACTCGAAAGCACATTTGAGAGGGTTCATTTTTAACCCATGTAACCTTGTGCTTTGAACATTTTTCTCAGATCGGCTAAATGTTGCCGCCTTCTTTGGATTTTACCACTACGTCGTCAATGTATATTTCCACAGTATTGCCGATCAAATCATGGAAAATATGGTTCATAGCGCGTTGATAAGTAGCACCGGCATTTTTTAAACCGAAGGTCATAACTTTCCATTCATATAGCCCTAAAGCCCCCGGACATCTGAAAGCCGTTTTGGGTATATCGGCTTCGGCCATGAATATCTGATTGTATCCGGCGTTTCCGTCCAAAAAGCTTATGATTTTATTCCCAGATGCAGCATCGATAAGCATATCGGCTATGGGCATCGGGTACTCGTCTTTTGGCGTAGCTTTGTTCAAATCTCTAAAATCGACACATACCCTAAGTTTGCCGTTTTTCTTCTTCACAGGGACGATGTTTGAGACCCACTCAGCGTATCGGCAAGGCCGGATAAATTTCGCCTCTAGCAATCGTCCTACTTCTTCCTTTATAGCGTCATACAACGAGGGTTAAACCGCCTAGGTACTGTTTGAACGGCCGATATCCAGGTTTTATAGGTAGCCGATGTTCAACTAGCTGTCGGCTTAAACCTGGCATTTCATAATACTCCCACGCAAAGCAATCCTTATATTCCTTGAGTATTTCGACCAACTTTGTTTTATAATTGGGTTCTAATTTAGCACTTACAAACGTTGGCCTTTGCTATCCCCTTCCCCAATATCGATTTCTTCAAGGAAATCGTGTATGAATCCTAACCCCTTTCTTTCTTCTTCAAAATCCTCAACAGCTTCTTCGTATTCTTCCCGCCGATAGCTCCTTGCCTTTTCCTTGATTTTGCTAGTGTCTCGCGCTCCATCTTCTTATCACTTGCCTCGTCCGATCAAACGTATTGGGTTTAACGCTGATCGGCCTGAATCCTGATTTCTCAATACAGATAAAATCGCAATTGTCCAAGGCTTTTCCTGATATGCATTCAGCCTCTTCGTGTGGCCAATTGGTGTCAGGGCTAGCCATGGCGATATGAGCCGATGTGTCGGCTGGTACGACTTCTACTGTATCATCGATCCAATCGGTTTCGGTGCATAGTTGATGGTATACAACAGTTAGCATGGATCTAATCCCGCCCAAGGAGTACGCTGTAATTGCCTTTAGCTTCAATCACAAAAACGCGATCGGCAAAGTTTTATTACCGATCGCCGCTTCGACACCATTACGCCTTTAGCCACAGTTGGGTATCAGGTGAAGTCATTTAGCACCATGTTGGTCTTGATTAAGTCTTCATCGGCTTTTCCCAATTTTCTGAAAGTACTTAACGGCATCAGATTGACCGTCGCCCCGCCATCGACCAACATGCGGGATATTGGTCGGCCATTAATGTATCCTTTTAGATATAATGGTTTCAAATGCCGATGCATGTCTTGTGGTTTTTCAAACACAGCGTCTGGTGCTCCGAGGCACAATTGGGCGAACACTTCTTCAGCCGATTCTTCGGTTCTGAACTCGGCAGGTAAAGTGAATACCATGTTTATATCCATTGGTGGCGTATCATCTCGGATCATCGGAGAACTGGATTGAACCGATTGGTCTGAATCACTATCGATCTGTTCCTTCTTTCTCCACTCTTTTTTCAAAATCGGTACCGGTCTTAACTTATTAAACGTCCGATCCCTCTCACTCTCTTTTTCGGCTTCCCTTTCTTCTTGTGTTTTTAATCGCTGAAGCCTCCTGCGTTGCGACTTGGTGAGACCCGAAGGGCACCATCTAGGTTTGGGTTCTATCGGCTTTCTTATCTTTCCAGCTAAATTGCCCATTTATTTGTCGATTCCATCCTTCTTGCGTTAGCCGATAATTCTGATTTTGGGAGGATTCGCCTTGTTCGATGTTGACAACCTTTCATAGATCGGCCTTCGCTCCTTACTTACGGACGATCGTGTATCGGCCTGGACAACTTTGTCTTTGCTGATTGGTTTGGCCGACATGTAGATGAGTGTTGCATAGGACAAGATACAAGCTGTTGGTAAGGTCATCCCTCTCTCCCGACAAAGCGCCAAAAGGACATTGTCGATGTTTCTCTTCTTACGTAATCGGCCGATGTGGCATATCGGCGCCGACGTTCGTCCCTCCTTTGCCACGATCGATGAAAACACCGGTGTTGTTGAGGGTTATACCTTCGACTTATCCTTTCATATTTCCTAGGAGTTGTGAGAAGGTCGGCTTTGGTTTGAAATCGGCTCTTCTTGGAGCCCTCTCAGCTCGATACCATTTACCGACCTCTAAGTCCCCTCTTGGTTTCACCGTTCTTGAGTTTTGTCCATTTTTATCGGCTTCTATTTGTATAGAGCCGATAAAGGATCTCGTGACTGCCTCGCCTCGTGATACAATTCCCTTAGTTGGCTTATCCTCTTCCGCAGCCTCTTTTCTTTCGTGAACATTGAACCATGTTGACCTGAAAAGGGCCCATATCTATCTGCATAGCCGATTCTTCTGCAAACTTTAACCTGCCATCGGTGATGGCCGATTGGATCTGTTGTCGAAAAATATTGCAATCGTTAGTGTTATGAGAGAACGAATGATGCCATTTGCAATACCTTCGCTTTTTAATTTCTTCGGCCGATGGTATGATGTGCCCTTCTGGTAACCTTATGAGTTTTTCTTGTAGTAATAAATCAAATATTTTGTCACACTTTGACACATCATACGAGTACTTGACTTCCGCTTTATTCTTTGTCGGCCTAAGCAGAGAGCATACGAGTGGTTTTTTGGAACCTTTGGCCCACTCGGCTATGTTCACTGCTTGCCGTCCGAGGTGTCGCCGAATCGTAATCTACCATGTTTACTTTGGCCTTTTCATTGCCGTTTGTCCTAAACCTATCTTTAAACCCTTTGCTCTCTGCATATCGGCTTTCATGTGCCGATACGCGATGGAGTAGGTGGCCTAAGTCGGGGAACTCCTGGCCTGACAACTTTTCTTTTAATGGAGGGATTAACCCTTGGAACGCTAGGTCGGCCAATTGATCGTCGGGTAAGGTTACATCAGAGCACCTATTCCGTGACGCCCGAAATCTCTTGATATAATCAGAGACCGATTCGCCGTATACATCGGACTGAACTAAGATCAGAAATCCTAAGCTCCATAGTTCTAAAAGAAGTACTCATGGAATCGGCTTAAATCGTTCCATATATGAACTGAATTAGGTGGTAGATTTGTGAACCAAGTGAATGCAAAGGATAATGATAAAGGAAACAACCTAATTTTTAACCCATCGGATCGTGCCGCCTCCCCACATTGAGCCATGAACCGTCCGATATGCTCAATTGTGGTAATAGAATCATCCGAGAATTTAGCAAAGTCCGGTATCCTAAAGTTGTGGGGTACGGCATTCGGTCTATGTAATCGGGCACGGCTTCCAGAGCCGATCACTCTCCTCCGGGTTGTAAACCGAACTGTTCTCTCAAGACATTGGCAATTTGTTCCGCCCAATTAACATTGTCGGCTTGTGGTGCGGCGACACGGCCAATTCTCATTGTTTGCGCCTGCCCCGAGTGCAAACTCGGGTCTTTGTCCAATTCGTACCTCAGGAGGTCTTGGTGCTGCGTCATAATTGTGATTAAAACCTAATGCATCGGGTATGGGTGCGAAAGGTTCGACGTATGGCACCACCCTATATGGTGCTTGTTTCAAGGTTGTGGCTCCTCGTGACTGTGGAACCTGTCCCATTTCGATCGGCTGATAAGCCGACAACCCGATGTTATTGGAGGCGCGACTTGATTGATTTGATGCGCCTATCTTGGCTCCATCCGTGTGCCCATGGTAGTGTGTGAACCCATCTCTCTGTATGCTTGGTTTCAAAACAGTAGGTTGAGCCGGCATCATGATAGGTGCTTGAGCCGACACGTCTACTGTGTTGGTGTTGGGTGCTATGGAATATACTGGGTACGTAGGGATGGTTTGTGGTGGATCTAGCAGGCTTCCAGACGCAGCTAATTCTTGAGCAATTGTTTTCACACTATTTTCTATCATCGGCTTTAAAGTAGATACTAGAGCCGATGATTGGTTAATCAATGCGTGATGGACAGATTGCTCGATCATACTTGATAAATCAGCTTGAGCGGAGTGCGTATCGGCTACCGATTCAGATGTTGAATCTCCGATAGGATTGATGCTTGGGAGTGCAATCTTTTGAGTAACGCCACGGCGTGTTTTCCGGAAGCATCGTAGCATCATTTCCTCGAGCTGCCTTCGATCTTCGAGTTCTTTCCGTTGCTCGGGGTTAAATCGGCCATCCGGGCGCGATTATGGCATCGGTGTTGATATCGGCGGATCGCGGGCTTGTCGGTTGACGACATTCTTTTGGGTCCCACCGGCGTGCCAAAATATGTTCGCGCCAAAAACGTGAAGGGGGTTCTAGGCCTCGAACACACAAGACAAACACCGGGTTTGCAGAGCGTGCCAGTCGATTTGACCTGAAATCGACAAGGTAAAATTTGTAATTTGATCGAAGCCGATAAACAAGGATCTATCGGCTTTTCGCTAGTCGGCAAGAACCGATTAGGAGATAACTAGATCAACTGATTTGATTGATCCGGATACAAGGTAAAATCGGCCGGAAGGCGATGCGCAACAAAACGGCTAAATCAAACCTGGGTGAAATCGGCTAAAATCAACAATCGGCGATGCGCAACTATGTTGATTCCGTCGACTTGCAGAGAGATCTATGAGGCTAAAACAATGTAAAAGAAAAACTTGTAAAAGTAGATGTGTGTGTTGTTGGATTGATTCCCCTTCTTCGCTTGGCGCCCTCCCCCTTTTATAACACGCCTGACCGATCCGAGTTGTACATGGATACGGTGTATTTATCCGTATCGGCCTTTTATCCGATTTCCTTTCCTTTTTAGAAACGGATTCCTTTTCCGAGCCGATTACCGATTCCTTTCTGTACGATACTTCTATTTTTAGACCGATTCCAATACATACCGAATTTTGGTGCAAACACATAGCTATGGCGCATGATGGCCGTGTGATAACGGTAACACAAAATTGACAAAATTTATTACCAAATACATTTCAATTTACTGGACACATTGTTAGATCTTACTGTCGCACCTAATTGTGGTGCATAATGTCCATGTTATAGCGACAACACAAAATAGACCAAGTTTACTGCCAAATTAATTACAATTTACTAGACACATTGCTAGATGTTATTACTGCACCTTACTATGGTGTATGATGATTGTGTTATAGCGACAATACAATATGGACCAAATTTACTGCCAAATGAATTCCACTTTACTAGACGTACTGTTAGATTTTATTGCCACACCAAGGCATGGTGCATGATGCATGTCCATGTGATAGTGGTAGTAAAAAATGTACTAAATTTACTATTAAATGTATTCAATTTAGTGAGCACGTTGTTAGATTTTATTGCTGAACCTTGCGGTGGCGCGTGATGTCCATATGATATCTGCAGTAAAAAATGGGCACTATATTTACCTTTGGATGCATTCCAGTTTACTATCATGCTAAGCATAGAGGAGCAGGTAGGGAGAGAAATATAGATTGATTGCAAACTTTGATTGGCGTTATTTTCTAAACTATTTATTCTATTTACAATTCGTTTGAAGTGTTTTGTTGAAAGAACCTGCTTAACAAAAAGAGACTCATTATTAATTTATTTTAACGTTGTAAAAAACAATTATTGCATCAAAATTTCAAATTTACTGTACATAAGCCAGGAAATTACTGCATTGTCTGAGCACGAAAATGGTTGGTGGGTAACGGTGGTGGGTTTCCTTTGATTTGTGTTTGACAAAAGTGGGGTGTGGTTGTATATTTTTCAAAAATTTCAATTTTATGGTATATACTCATCTGTAACAATTCAAATGAAACGCATACCTTTCAAACAAATATACTCAAATTCAAATATTTTGAACTAATTTTGATATATATATATATATATATATATCGCATACCTATAATCAAACTATCTACATAAAAGGCAACTCTAGTTTGAATTGTAGTTTGAACTAGTTAGTAAATAAGTTAAACTTAACGTCAAAAAAGTTTCAAACTTTTTCACACACGATACATAGAGGAACACCCATTTTAGATCAAGGTGCCTTGACATCTTGGTGTCCCAATTATTTACACTATATATATATATATATATATATATATAGGTATATATATATATATATATATAGGGGTGAAAATGGAACGGACATTTCCGACTGTTCCAAAGAAAAACGAAAATGGAAGCCTTTTTTTGGAAACGGAAACAGAAATTCCGTATAAGTGAAATCGGACAAAAAACGGAAACGGGCCGGAAAGAGAAATGGGCTTGGCCCAAAAATGAGAAAGGAGAGTTTATATTTATTGTCGAATTAAAATAATTTCATAAGTACAAATTATTTTATATAAAATATTAAATAGAGTTCAAAAAATTCAAACAAATTCTCAAAAATACTTTTGAACATTTTAAACCTAGAAAAATTATTTTTAGCATAATTTATTTTTATTTTTTATAAATAAATTAATTTTATAAATTTAAAAATATCAAAATGGTATTTATAAACTCCAAAAATCCAAGATAAATTTTAGAAAATCATAAATGAACATTGAACAATAATATATAAATTTTAGGGTGTTAAACCTTTGCAGTTGGTAGAGCAAGAGGATATCCATGATAATTACATGAATGAGGACATGATGGTCTAATATGGAAGACAAATAACGTGCCTTCAGTTGATAAACTTGAGAAAAATTTTCTAGTAATACCAGTGAACATAACACTATTCTTGTGTCCACCTTGGAGGTGGAATGGGCTACATTGTTCTTGTGGTCATGTATATTGTGATTCTCTACTATGTTCTTGTGAAATTTTTCGCTTTCGTTTCCGTATCCGTTCCGCATTCATTTCCGTCACTATCCGTTTCCGTATCCGTTTCTGGGTTTTCAATTTCATTTTCGTTACTGGTAAAAAATGTGGAAACGGAAATGAAATAGTCATTTACCGACCGTTTCCTTACCGTTTTCATCCATATATATATCGCTATCGCTTCATCTGTGTCGGTTCCAAACTTTTGACTAAAAAACCAATTGTGATACGTGTATGTCATTTGTAAATTTTGGTAACAGGTTATCACAATCGGTTCTTAGAAAGAACCGATTGTGATACCGATTGTGATGATAGACCACTTATCACAATCGGTTCTGAGAAAGGATCGATTGTGATAAGGGTCACAATCGGTCCTTTCTCAGAACCGATTGTGATAAGTCCATCATCACTATCGGTTCTTTCTCAGAACCGATTGTGATGAGCCTTGCTAGGTTTTATATCCTCTCGGGATGAACTCTCCTCTGTTGGTGTTTGAGAGCAAAAAAAAAACCGTCGCCACCCCGAAAAACAAAACATATTCTTGTTGAAACTTAGACTTGGGGGAGAAAATCTGAAATCCTTGAGGATGTGTGTTAAGAGGGTAAGTTGAAGCCCCAACTTGAGGAAATTTCCCCTCTATTTTCCCTCATTTGAGGTTTTCAACATATTTATAAGCAAGCACTTAGTGGTGACGACGACACACATGTAACAAATTACATGCGTGTAGATCATCAAGAATTGTTGTATTGTAAATAAAGTTGTAAGATTGCCAGGTCTAATTAAGACAAGCTAATGCCATTACAAGGGTAAAGTACCAGCAAAGTAAAAGTACAAACTTGCCAACTTGTTCTCTATAACTTGTTGTTGAACCTATTTTAGTTAAAATATACAGGACAATACTTCCATAAGGAAAGGGAAGAATCTTTCCACTCAACGCAAAATTATTAGTAATTACTTGCACATTCTTTTCACTCCATCCAAGCACAGCTCATAATCCCAAACAATTATTAGAACAATACCCAGAACAATACCGACACTACTAGTCCTTTCATATTGCAGTCGATTTTAGTTAAAATCAACACTACTAATCAAACCTATTACTTTTTGTGAAGGAAATGAAAGGAATGCATTTCAATAGCATATATACAGAAAGTTCAGTAAAGTGGAGACCGACTCAGCTTGAACATAAATTAGATGGAAAATAGAATTAAAGGTGTGATGGACACCACATCACAATCGGTTCTAGCTTAGAACCGATTGTGATGAGTGTGTTCATCACAATCGGTTCTTACACAGAATCGATTGTGATAAGGGGGGCCCTCATTACAATCGGTTCTTAGCTAGCCCTCATCATAATCGGTTCTAACTCAGAACAATCAGTTCTGAGTTAGAACCGATTGTGATGAGGGGTGTCATCACAATCGGTTCTAGCTCTGAACCGATTGTGATGTGCTCGGGATAGTCCCGCCAAAGTAAAAATTGGGCGCCAAAGTGAAATTTGGGTGTCGAGCGGGTTTCAATTTCAAAATAATTTTGCTGGGAGAACCACTGGCCTATATATTTATACACACCCTTGTGCTCACCAATCATCTCCTCCACTTGCTCCTCTCCCTCTCCTGCTCTCCCTCTCACTTGCTCTGTTGATAGATGCATAGATAGATAGATAGAGAGAGAGAGAGAGAGAGAGAGAGAGATAGGAGCCAAGGTGAAATGCGACTGCACTAGGATGTGGATCTTGGTTTTGCATTTCTTGGTTTTGGAAGAAATCACTACATGAAGACCGTACTCCCTTCCAAAGGTATCCATTTGTTACACCCGAGGTTTGGGAGGAGTTCGCAAGGATGAGGAATACACCCGAGGCGGAGGAGCTGAGAGAGAAGAATATCGCTATATAGAGGCGTAACACACACGCGCACCACCTCGGTTCCGGTGGGTATGTAGGGAAGAAGGCAGAGTGGGTGCGACTAGCGGAGGAGTGTGCAACCTCTGGGACAACGATGCCTTACTCCCACATATGCGAGGAGCGGGCACACGACTGGGTATTAGCGAGGACGAAGAAAACCTCTGACGGTCAAATTGTCATTCCAAACCCCGCGACCGCACAGATCGTCACGACCATCGAAAGATATCTAACATAGTACATTGCATATTATATTCCCATTGTATTTTAGCAATAATTTATATTTGAGACCTGCAGGAGGAGGTAAGCCTGCAGAAAGAGCAAGGAGCATTTGAAAGCCAAGGGTCAAGGGACATCCTGTGTTCGGCAATCAGGAAGCCCGATCATAAGGGGCGGGTGCTTGCCGCAGGTGCGGGGTATACGAAGAGGTCCTTCTTTGTAGAGGAGAGCGCTTCCAGTGCCAGGGCAAGATCATGGGAAGCACGTGAGGCGCGGATTAGGGCGCAGATGAAGGAGGATTTGAAGGAGGAGTTAAAGGCTAAGATGATGGCTGAAATGATGGCGATGTTCTCCCAGAATCAGATTCCTCAACCATCGCCTATGCTACTCCCTAGCAGCTGCGCTTCCAATAAGGAACAGTGCATTCCACACCTCAAGGTAATAATTGTTTCAGACCAAAAGGTACATGAGTAAGCTTAACAAAGATTATGATGAAGATGCTGATCACTTCTTGCAGGGTCCTGCCAAGTGCCAGCTAGTCTTGATCGACGACGGAATACAGATTGAGGCTGCGCGCGGGGTTGCATTTCCAAGCAAGGAGGATGACACGGTGCATGGTATACCTTTGGGGATGGGCTACATGAGGGTGCAGGTGGACTATGTCCACGATGTTTACATGTCTCATGCCCTGGAGTTCCCCCCGAACGAAGATATCACCACTCTCGGGCAAGCACGGATGTCGTTCATCAAGTGGCCCGCGACGGGTGTCGTAGTGCAAGCACCTCCTCCTCCTGGCCGCTCTCGCTGGTACTCTCGCTACTACTGCCATCTGCTGGTACTCTGCCGCTATCTGCTCGCTCCTCTTTTCTTTGCTGCTCATCGCTAATACTTGCATCGCATCAGTGCTGCACCTGCTCCTGCTACTATTGTTGATGCACCTACTCCTGCTACTGCTACTGCTGGTACTACTGCTACTGCTGGTACTACTGCTGCTGCTCCTGCTACTACTCCTGCTGCTGCTGCTGCTCCTTCTCCTCCTCCTACTGCTGCTCCTACTCCTGCTGCACATGCTCCTGCCCCTGCTACACAACCTGCACCTACGCCTACAGCTGCACCTCCTGCACCTACGCCTGCAGCTACAAATGCTGGTGCGCAGGTGGTGCGCAAAAGGACTTCTACCACGCTGACGAAAGATACAAAGCAGAGTTCAGAGAGTCCCTCCGTGAAGAAGGCAAAGTTGTCAGAGGGCACAAAGCACCCTGATGATCACAAGCGGTACATACATGGAAAGCCCTTTCTCCCAAGCCAAGAATTGAATTCTTTGAGCTTGTTCACTCGCCACCTACATGGATGGTACATTGATAGGTCACATGAGGACGAGCCTCGCCACGATTTCATAGTGAAGTATCGAGCGGGCCAATTCCACCGCAACGAGGATGGGACCTTCGATCGCTTTTGAGGATCTGTACTTTATGTACAGCTTGAAAGCCGTCGATATTTCTACCATACGATCCTGGACGCTGTGAGTCTCGCACCATACTCAATCAGATGACTATTTACTGATTTTGTATTATATTTTTTAACAATTGACATGAATTGCAGGATCATGAGGCAGCGAGCCGTGACGGGTCGACACCCTGTCGGGTTTGTCGACCCCGAGATGGTGTTTGCGACCATGGCTAAGTATCAATCGGAGTTCCTTGCAGGATACATCAAGCAGGCATTGCATGACGAGGTAAAAAAGTACTTCATTCTCTTCCCATACCACCAGGAGTATGTATTACTATACAATTCAATTACATGTACACACTTCAACCATGTATTAACTTATTCTCTTGCATTGTGTACCGTTTAATAAGCAACCATTGGGTTCTACTTGTGGTTGTTCCGAGTCAAAACAAGGTCTACACGTTGAACTCACTCGAAAATAGACCGATGGACTATGCGATCGAGCCTGTTTTGCAGAAGTAAGTACATTCCTCTAACCTAACACTTTACATATTGAACTACGTTAGGTATTTTTAACCTCAATGGCATCTCTCCAATGTATAGGGCTTTCATGTCTTACGTTGCTGAACGTGGCCGACACAATGATAAACAAGGCACCAAACTCGAGTGGAAGCGCTTCAAGGTACAAGTGTCTATCATAGGATTTTTTCTGACACCTATTTTTAATTCGTCTCCTAATTTAAGTTTCTTTGTTCACAGTGTCATCAACAAGGGTGCGATGATCTGTGTGGCTTTTACGTGATGCATCACATGCTGATTTTGGTTGGTCGCTCACATCTTTTCCCTAAGGTATAGAGCAGATTATTTGCACTACTGTCTATGTGATATTTGTTTACAAGCATAATACTATCAGCATGTTACAATACCAATTTAAGACTTAAATATATTAGTGCACTACTATCTATTTTGCAGGACCTTGATATCATCCGGAAGAGCCTAACCAACGCCGATCTCAAGAAATTACAAGACCATTTATGCTAGTGGTACTGGACAGAAGTTATAATGGATGATGGTAGATATAAAGACCATTCAAGCAAATACTAGTCCATAAAGTGTAAACAAAATTTATCTGACTGTGAATGTGATCTGTTACAGATTGTAAACAATATTAATTTGAATGTAATGTGTGTAGATTGTGATGTATATGTTATGTGATATTGTGGATTGTGATGAATGTGTCATATTGTCAATGCGAAGCCATTTTCGGACAATGTACAGTAACATCATCACAATCGGTTCTTTGTTGGAACCGATTGGGATAGGTACAGTATCACAATCAGTTCTTACTAGAACCGATTGGGATATTTTTAGTATCGCAATCGGTTTCCATAAAGAACCAATTTTGATAATATTCTTATCCCCATCGGTTTCAATAAAAAACCGATTGTGATAATGTAATAATTTGAATCGGTTCTAAAAACGAACCGATTGTGATATTATACTTATCCCCATCGGTTTCAAAAAAAACCGATTGTGATAATGTAATCATTTGTATCGGTTCTAAAAAAGAACCGATTGTGATATTATACTTATCGCAATCGGTTCTAAGAGGAAACCAATTGTGATAAGTGTAATATCACAGTCGGTTCCTAAAAAGAACCGATAGTGATAATGTATTATTAGTGTCGGTTAAAAACCGACTGTGATATATCTACCTTATCACTGTCGTTGGACTTTGTATCGCCACCAAAACCGACTGTGATGACCAAAAAGAACCGATTGTGATGTACGGATCTGTAGTAGTGAGGGGGTCATGACAATCGGTTCTAGCAAAGAACCGATTGTGATGAGGGGGCTCATCACAATCGGTTCTTTGCTAGAACCGATTGTCATGACCGTTTATCACAATCGGGGAAAAAACCAACTGTGATAGCACTTCCTCATTACAATCGTTGGACTTTTTATCACCACCAAAACCAATTGTGATGACGAAAAAGAACCGATTCTAATGTACATTCTTGTAGTAGTGTACATACATACATACATATATATGTATACGTATACATATAGGATGACGGAATGGGACACCATGGTGCCTGGGCACCATGATTTTAAATGCGTTAATTCAAGCCAAATTCGGATATATTTTTCAAAACTTTCAGTTTTAGGATATATACCCATCTATAAAAATTCAAATGAAACCCATACCTTTGAAAAAATATACTCGAATTTGAAGATTTGAACGAATTTAGATTACATACTTTGCTGATTTATATGTATGATCAACACATACCTACAATCAAACTATCACCAAAAAAGGAAACTTTAGTTTGAATTTCAGTTCAAACTTGTTTGAACTAGTTAGTAAACTGGTTGAACTCAACATCCTAAAAATTTCAAAAAAAATCGCATACAAATACATATGGAAAATACCTGTTTTGGATCATGGTGCACATGAATTTTATTGGAAAGCTTTCAATTCCCTCGTGAATCAAGGGAAAAATCTCGCGTTCCAAACGGTACAAAGGTTAAAATTAAACTGCCGAAGGTTAAAATCGAGCCACACAAATAGACATGACTATGGCAGGGAATTCCAAACGATCTTCACTACGACTCTGCAAAAAAATTAATCTGCCGAAGTTAAAATCTAGCCGCACAAATAGGGAATCACTACGTACGGTAGGGAAGCTTAATTTCTTTGACATTACAAAGTTTCAAAACTATTTTTTGCTACCCATTGCTTTCTTAATTCATCCCCACCCACCTAGGGGTACGGTACAATTAAAATGGATACGAATGGATATCCCTCTTCGCTTATCCTATGTAACATTTTTTTTTCTCGGAGTCAGAGTTTAACATGGATAGTACTGCATGCCTATGGCTATTTATCCCTTCAAAATATGCTTCCAAAGCCTTCGAACAAACAGTTGAACAGAAAGTATCCGCTCTAGTGGCAATGTGCTTCTTTTTTTTAGTAGTAATTTTACGTTTTATAGTGTGTTGCATTTCCGTATTTTAGGGTGTTGCATTTTCAAGTGGTTGCAATTTTTGTTCACGAATGGTCGCGTTGTTTCAATGTAGTTGCGTTTTTCTTAACGGAATTGCATATTTTTCCCAATTGGTTGCATTATTCGAAATCGACCATAAGTTATGTAACCATAGCGATTCTGAAAAATTACTACTTCACCAAATAAACTTAGTTATGATAGATCAATCATGGAGTCTAAAACATTATATAGCTGGATTTAGTTGTTAAATTAATATAGTATAGCAATAGTCGTGTGGAACCTCACTACTAGAAAAACCAACATCACAAGCGGTACTTCTACAATCGGTAAATTTTGAACCCATTGTAATAGTGCATCACAAGCGGTTTAATAGCTACAAGCCAGGAGAGGGCTTCTACAAGCGGTTGGTAACACGAACTGCTTGTAAAACCCAATTTCTACAAGCGGTTGGTAACACGAACCGCTTGTAGAAGGCACTACAGGAATACTGAAAATTTTCGACGGCTAATTTAACTTTCGTCGGCTTTTAATAAAGCCGACGAAATTTAATTTATTTACGACGGCTAACATTAGCCGACGAAAGTTATGGTTTAATTTTCGTCGGCTTATATTTAGCCGACGAAATTTAATTATTTACGTCGGTAAAGAGAAACCCACGAAAGTAAACCCCGGGTTAGGGTTACGTGGCGGCCCTTATTTTCGTTGGTTGGGTTGTGGCTGACGAAAATTAATTATTTTTCGTCGGCTAAAGGATACCCACGAAAATAGCATGTCTTAATAAACTTCAGTTCGGCTCGTGTTGGCATTTTCACGCGTTTCATCTCCCCGCGCTCATCTCCCGCGCGACGCCGCTTCGCCGCCCAGCGACGCCGCTACCCCGACGCCGTCACCGCCCCGTTCAGCGCTGACGCCGTCACCGCCCCGTTCCGTCGCCCGCGCCGCCCCGCCGAAGCCTTCAAGCCCCGGTCCCGCGCGCCAGCCGCCACCGCCCCCGACGCTACAACATTTCGAGGAGCAAAGGGGCGAAGGATTCAACGGTAATCCATCTATCTCAAAGCCCTGGAGCAAATATATTTGTTTGTTTGTCCCGCATTTTTATTGTGGATGTTGCCTGTAGATCACACGCTAGTACGTATTGATGCCTGTGTTAAATGGAAGATAAAGCATATGACTCTGTCAAATGAAAGTTGAGCAATCTAGGATATTCCTGTGCAATCTGGCAAAAGTTGAGTAATTACGAACTTTGATGTTACCTGCTTTTTTTTCATCAAATGTATTTTATGTATCAATCGTGTTACTGGATATATATATATGTTAACATGTGTGCAAAACAAACTAGAAGCAAGTTTATGTTAAGTACAGTAGTAGTCTTGTATGGTTACGCAGACGAATAATGACTTTACCAAAATGGTTAGACAAGTTGAATAATAAAATGTACATGTCTTACATTGACTGACCATACATTTTATTTCATATATGCATGTTCTTCAGTACTTTTTTTGTATTGATATCATATAAGGAATTTGTGAATAAGAAGTTTGATACACTGGACCAAGGGACCATATTATCACCATACTAATAGTGCAGGAGAAAACTAAACCCATCATATTATTCTTTTGTTCTTTTTACATCTGAGTACCTGTTTGGTCATCACTCTAATAATTGTTCTCCTTTCCAAATTACGATGTTAGTGTCACGAAACCTATGTGTTACCCGTTCCGGACTGGCACGCCACACATGCGCCACACATGTGAGATGTGCTGGTCCGGAATTGTCCCTTTTTTGGACAGCCTCGGAGCGACCGATAGAGCGTGGTATTTATGATGAGCCACGGGGTCCAAATGAGATTTCGACAGCATAACCCTGATGTTCTCCGCTGCACCATATCCGGGCGTGCAGATGGAGAACAGCGGGGTTATGCTGCCGAAATTTCTTTCGGACCCTACAGGCTCGTCATAAATCCGTGCTCTGTCGGCCACTCTTGGGTGGGTTTAGGACATATCCTTACCTATAGATGTAGGGCCATGATATATATATGAACAAAAAAACTCATGATTACACTTGCTTTAATCTATAGCCTCAAGTATGGGTGACGATCGGCGATGGATGTATGATGGTTGGGATAAGAGTGGGGCTCACTCGGATGAGTGGGTGGCCAAGACTACGGCTTTTGTGAACCGTGCATTCTCTTTGTCTAGTACCGATAAGGTGAGGTGCCCATGCGGCAAGTGCCAAAATTTGTCCAAACATGACAAGACAAAGGTGACACTAGACCTTTGTCGGCACGGTTTCATGCCAAGCTATGAGCTGTGGGTGCACCACGGCGAGTCATTCTCTCAAGCTGAAGTAGAAGAGGTAGATGATGATAGGGCGGGCGTTGATAGGATGGACGAGATGCTTGAAGCTATACGACCAGAGTTCGAACTACATTCGGAGGATCCGCCTACACCAGAGGTTAAAAGGTTCTTCGAGGTCCTCAAAGCTTCGGAACAGCCGTTGCACGAACTAACAGAAGTGACCCTCCTAGCTTTTGTGACACGGCTCATGGCCATTAAGACAAAGTTTGCCTTCTCGAATAATTGTTACAACGAGCTCTCCAACTTGATCAGTGATGTGCTTCCGAAGCCTCATAACATGCCCAAAGACATGTACCATGCCAAGAGATTGGTTTCTACTCTCGGTATGAAATATGAGAAGATTGATGTGTGCAAAGACAATTGCATGCTTTTCTGGAAAGGGCATAAGAATGAGAAGAAGTGCTTAAAGTGTGGCAAATCGAGGTACGTCGAGGTCGTAAATGAAGACGGTGCAAAGGTGATGACTGATGTTGCACATAAGCAACTTCGTTACATGCCGATTACACCGCGGGTCAAACGTCTGTTTCTCTCAAAGAGAACCGCTAGGCACATGAGGTGGCACAAGGAAGGTGTACGTGAGAACGACGGAGTGATGGTGCACCCGTCTGATGGTGAGGCATGGAGGGCTCTAGACAACTTTGACGCAGACTTCGCCGGCGATGCGAGAAATGTTCGCATTGGGTTGGCGACGGATGGCTTCACACCTTTCGGCCAATCTGCAGCCTCCTACTCATGTTGGCCCATCTTTGCTGTTCCGTATAACCTTCCACCTGCTCTTTGCATGAAATATGACTTTATGTTCTTATGCCTTATCATACCTGGCCCGCAACATCCTGGGACACGCCTCAACATGATGCTGAAACCATTAATCGAAGAGTTGAAACAGCTATGGACGGGAGTTGAAGCATACGACTCTTACAAGAAGAAGAAATTCAACCTTCGAGTTGCGTATTTGTGGTCCGTTCATGATTTCATGGCCTATGGTATTTTTGCTGGATGGAGCTGCCATGGAAATTTGACCTGTCCGATCTGTGGTTCGGACACGGATTGTTTCCGCCTAGCTTTTGGTGGAAAGATCAGCTACTTCGATTGCCATAGATGTTTCTTGTCCCAGAGACACATCTTTAGACGACAGAAGAACGCTTTTAGGAAGAACACAATTGTCACAAAGGGACCGCCGAAGCGTCTAAGCAGGCTAGAAATTATTGATAAGCTGAGAAAACTGGTCCCAAAAGCAGATGCAGACGGGTTCGAAGGTTTTGGAGTGGAGCACAACTGGACTCACATATCTGGAATATGGGAGCTCCCCTATGCCAAGGCGTTGATTCTGATGCACAACATTGACGTCATGCACCAGGAACGTAATGTTTCTGAAAGCATCATAAGCACGTGCATGGATATGACGGACAAAACAAAAGACAACCTAAAGGCCCGAAGAGACTTAGCAGAGTTTTGTAACCGTCCAACCCTTGAGCTCACCGAAAGTGGTAGTAAGCCACGCGCTCCATTTTGTCTTAAACCTAAAGACAAGAAAGAAGTGTTGAGGTGGATGAAAAAACTGAAATTCCCTGATGGTTACGCTGCGGGCTTGAGAAGAGCAGTGAATGTGAAGACAGGGAAGCTAAATGGGTTGAAGAGCCATGATTACCACATAATCATGGAAAGAATCCTGCCTGTAATGTTTCGCGGGTACCTTAATGATGATGTGTGGAAGGTGCTAGCTGAGCTAAGTTATTTCTATAGACAACTCTGTGCTAAAGAAATCATGAAGGAGATGATGGGGATGTTGGAGAAAGAGATACCGGTGCTTGTATGTAAGATGGAAAAAATATTCCCTCCAGGGTTCTTCAATCCAATGCAACATCTCCTTGTTCATCTTCCATATGAAGCTAAGGTAGGTGGCCCTGTGCAATATAGGTGGATGTATCACATTGAAAGGGCCCTGAAGAAGCTTAGAGCTATGGTTGGTAACAAGGCAAGAGTTGAAGGGTGCATCGCGGAAGCATTTTCAATTAAGGAGATAGCATACTTCTCGAGTGTATATTTTGCAGAGGAACACAATGTTAATTCTCCTACGATGCGGTACAATGTCGATGTAAAACCACCTTGCAGTGACCTCAAACTGTTTCAATGGAGGGGCACAACCGGTGGGTGCATCGACCTACTATTATACTCAGGAAGAACGGAAGGCTGCTTTGCTCTACATGTACACCAATATGGATGAGATGGAACAGTATTTCACGTAAGTGTTGTATGTGTAATTATCTCTTTGTTCATGCTGCTATAGATCTAATTCATTTACGTTCTCGTACAGTGAGTTCGATAAGCAAAACTGGACTTCTAGGCAGCAACCTACGAGCAAGCAACTAAATACGATGCAACAGGATGGAATAAATGGAGGGCCAAATTTCATCACTTGGTTTAGAGATCATGTACAATCTTCTCGTGATATGTTATTCTATTATGTTACGTTTCAATAGTATATATCCTTATAATGTCATGTCCTTATAATGCAGTGCGTGAAAGACGCAAACGTCCATCAGGACTTGTGTCAGCTATCTTACGGAAGGGTGGCTATTAAAAGCTATGGCCGTTACGATGTCAATGGGTTCCGCTTCCGTTCAGCCAAATGTGAAGCAGGTCTTCCTCTTGCATCCACAACTAATACTGGAGTTGTGACTAGGGCAATCGATGCACAAGGGCGGGAAACTAATTATTATGGAATCATTCAAAACATCCTTAAGTTTAATTTTGCAGGGGACAAGAAACTTAAAGTAGTCTTCTTTGATTGTGAATGGTTCGATAACAATAAAGGGACTCGACAAAACCAGTATGGCATGGTGGAAGTGAAACACAACGATAGGCTTAAGGGCTACGACAATTTTATCCTTGCACACCAAGTTGAGCAGGTCTATTATATGCCATATCCATGCACAAAGCTGGCTGCTTGGTGGGTAGTATACAAAGTGAATCCCCGTGAACGGTTATATACTCCTGGTGATGCTGGTTATCGTGATAGTCAGCTGGAGGCCGAGGAGGTTGATGAGGTTTACCAAGATGAAGAATTGCCAAACTCTTTTGTTATCGAGCCTGGTTCAGGACTCGATTCCTTAGTTGGAGACCGTGACGATGTAATTGTTCCCGAGAAACGAAAACGACAGCCAGTAAAGAAAAAATTTACGTGGCCGTCTTTATGTAAAAGGAGACTACTTGATCGTGACGATGATGAATTTTGACAAGTAAACATTAATTTATAGTTCTTATTTTGTTCAGCTATTATTTTGTTCATTTATTATTATGTTCATGTATTACTACCTTGTACTTGTTTCTTGAACAGGATGTCGTGCAAGGTCAAGCAAACAGCGAAGGGCTTCCTCAGTGTTGCGAGCAAGATGCTACCTGGTCGGCGCGGCGAGGAGTCCCTTTTTCAGGGCAGTACTTCAGGAAGCCAAAGACGTCAGGACTTGTTGAAACACGTGCGGCCGGAATTGCAAGGACGACCTATCGCACTTCAAAGAACCGAGGTACCTAGAATTTCATATCTACTAATCTCTTATATGTACCTAGCATTTCATATGTACTTATCTCTTATATAATTTCGCAGGATGACACAGCGTCGGAGGAAGAAGTGGCCGGTGCAGATGCAGATGCGGCCGGCGAGGATGTGGAGCACCAGGTGGATGAAGATGCGGCCGAGGAGGATGAGGAGCACCAGGAGGATGAAGATGCGGCCGAGGAGGATGAGGAGCACCAGGTGGATGAAGATGCGGCCGAGGAGGATGAGGAGCACCAGGAGGATTCTAACGTAGTGCGGAGGCGGACTAGGAGGAGCCATGCTGTCGCCCCTCCTCCGGTGCCCGCGCGCGAGGAGGACAAGATTGTGATCAGACCAGTTGGCGATAGGTGAGAACATTTATTTGTGTTTGTTTTATGTTGTTTACTTTAGAACTAGATCTATAGAGTTTGTGTTTCTTGCAGCTCATGGGATGACAAGGGTTTCGACGGCAGAGGACACCATAGGCAGGTTAACGCCGTACTAGGTAACCTCTCGCTGCTTGCACTACCCGGAATGGTGATTACTGTGGTGGTGAGCGCATTCCTTCCACAAGTTGGAAGCATTACAAGCTATCTCCTGATGTGAACCATGTAAATGCTCAGGGAGCAGTGTGGAATGACTTCTGGGTAAGATTCTCTATAACCCCTGCTGGATTTGTATTTACTAGCAATTTTGTAATAACAATTCTTAAATTTGACATTGCAGAAACGTTACCGTTTGGCTGATCCTGCCGAATTGGGCCACGCAACTAATGTGTTCCATGCCAATGCAAAGAAGGTAGTCAGGGATGCATTCTACAATGCCCGGATTCAAGCAACAAATATGTACTTGAAGGGCATAGGGCGTCGAACGGACAAGTTTCGGTCAGCTTCGGAAACTTACTTGACCGAAGAAGAGTATGGGCAAGTAAAGCATATTAGGGTTCATGGTCATTAGGTTGTGATGTATTAACACATGTGTGCAGGTCACATGTAACACCCCAAAATTTTGCTTTTCTTAAATTCATGTGTGATTTGGCACTTTGGTGAATTTTTGGAATTTTCTGGAATTGATTTATTTGGAATTTATTTGAATTTATTCCATTTTGAAATAATTAAAGAATTTAATTTTGCAAATAAAATTTTGTTGGAAGTATTTTATTTGAGTCCAAAATGATCCAAAATATTTTCCAAAATTTTTCTGGAATTTTTCTGAGTCTTTTGCTATTTTTAATGAATTAAATGAATTACTGGGAATTATTTTAAATATTAAATCGCTGGAAAATCAAACCGAAGCCTACATCGTTCATCCGATCGAGCCCGAGTCGACTCGAGTTCGAGTCCGACCGAGCCA
Organism: Rhipidocladum racemiflorum; assembly: GCA_036346355.1. Taxonomy (NCBI): domain Eukaryota; kingdom Viridiplantae; phylum Streptophyta; class Magnoliopsida; order Poales; family Poaceae; genus Rhipidocladum; species Rhipidocladum racemiflorum. The sequence goes on from CM070571.1 coordinate 74,181,617, forward strand.
CGTGACTCGACCGAACCCACTCCTAAACCTAATCAATCCCAACCGTTGGATCAAGATCCAACTACCGAGATCCGCCTGCACGGCTCGAGCCAGATCCGCCCGGATCCGATCGCGCCCGCGTGATCGTGGGCCGTTGGTCGTGCCACGTGTACGGCTCCACGTCTTCGTCTCGGCCCGGATTCGCCGCGGACTCCGTTCGCCGTCGCCGTCTCGGACACGGACTCCAGGGCTATTTAATGCATGGAGTCGCCTCGAGGTTCGCCTTTCCATGCCGAGCTCGTTGCCTAGTCCACGCCACAGGAAACCCTAGAGCCGCCGCAATTTCTCGCCGAGCCAAAGAGCGCCGCCGCGAAGTTCTTCAACCTTCGCCAGAAACTACCGCGGTTCGCCGCCTGCGTGGCTGATTCGGAACCCCGCGACGAGACGAACCTCGGGCTCATACTTCATCTCGCCGGATCTGCGCTTAACGCCTGCTCGACGTCGTCTTCCCGGTTCCGGCCAGCAAGCCGCCAAGACGCCATCGCCGTCCTCGCGAGCCTGCGGACCGTCCGATCAAGATCCGACGTCCGGATTGCGCCACGCCGTTCCACGGTAAGAACCACGCGGCGATTTCCAGATTCATCCTAGCCGTTGGATCTAGATCCAACGGTTTAGATTGACCACGCTCACCCCAAACGCGGCGCCATCGATCTAATCGCGCCGTTGAATTTCAAATCAACGGTCGAGATTGGCGCCACGTGTCGGGAAGTTGGACCGACGCGGCCGGTCGCTGGCCCACGCTGGCAGCGTAGGACGCCGACACGGGGCCCGCTGCGGTCGAGGGCCCGCATGTCACGGGCCGACCCAGCTAAGCGCCGACGTCACCCATGACGCCATCGGTGGACCCACCTGCCAAAGACTGCGGCCGAGCCCGCCGACGCCAAGAATGACGCTATCCGAGTGGTCCCACATGTCGGGCCGACACGTAGAGTCGTGGGCCGAGTCCACAGTGGACCCGAGCCAAGCGTGGACCAAGTCCATGGGCGTGACGCCACCAACCAATCGAGGCTGCCACGTGTCCATGCCGACGCAATAATTAATTTCCAAAAGAAAATGATTTATTAATTCGAAATATTGATTCAAATTTAGATTCAAACTTCAAACGCTTATAACTTTTGCGTTTCAACTCCGATTTGAGCGATTCAAATTTCTAAATTTGTATAAAATTGAGATCTACCTAAATATGAATTTTATTTAATTTTTGGACTAAGTTTTTCTCTGCAAAATTATTTAAATGATTATTTAAACTTTAAATAATCATAACTTTTATGCCTTAACTCCAAATTTGATTTATTCCAGCTTTCTAAAAATCCATAAAATTATGTTCTTTCTGTTTATGGATTTTATTTGGATGTTTGGATACTTTTGCCTATTGTTTATTTGTGTATTTGCTATTTGCACGCTTTACGAGTAGACGTTGAAGTGCCTAAGGATTCAAGGAGAAGTATTGACTCAGGATCCAACTCAAGACCAAGAACAAGTACTTTTTGAAGGCAAGTTGTGCTTTGACCATGTTGATCCTATTTCGAAATCTATTTTGATTTAAACTATTGCATGCTAGTTCAATTAGAAAAATACTTGGTTTAAACATGGGGGTTAGATAAGTACCAATTTGCTGTATGACACCTTGATTATTTAAGTATGTGCCATGACCCTTTGTCACCCTAGTTGTGGATTACTAGTTGGACATTATTAAATTGCCAACCTGGGTTTAGACCGTTGTAGTATACTGCTTAGACCTGCTACGTGCTCATAACATGATTTTGGATAATCAAATGTTAATATTGACTTAAATGATATATTGAACCTGTTTTGGAAAAGTATCATGTGATGTTGATGGCACGTGGTGCATGGTAATCAACTGGGGTTTGATAAACAGTTTTGACCGGGGCATGTGGCAAGAGTAATCAGGTGGGCCAGTTGTGGCGTTGGGAGTGTTGATTTGGTTCTTCGGGTAGTCTTGCCCTGGTCACCCTAAGGACTTAACCTTGCAAGCCTTTGAACTGGGTCTAACGTGCAACCACATGTCTGTAATGGGACGGACCTAGTTGACTAAGTTGCTAATAACGTACCTGTGGGACCTCAGGAGGTCAACTACACCCTTTGTGTAAGTTGTATGGGGGAGCATACCGGGGCTGAGGCCAGGTACCCATCTAATGGTTGATTGGCCTAGACTTCGCCTTAGCGAAGGGAAGGGTTAGAGCGCAATAACCGGGGAGGACCACTTGTATTGTTAGAGGTTTCCGAAAGACTTTGTTACGGGAACTCGCCTTTGTGGTGTTTGACTGTATCTTGTGGGTAAAGTGCATAACCTCTGCAGAGTTTAGAATCTATTCGAATAGCCGTGTCCGCGGTATTGGACATCGCCAGAATTACAAATAAGGGTTAGATTTTCTCAAAAATAACTTGGATTTGGAAAGTTGGGATGGTTTAATAATGGAGATGATGGAAATGTGGTTTAGGATGGGGAAAAAGTTTATTAAACTTCTTGAAAAGTTATTTATGCTTTACTTATTTCTACTGCTTTCGAATCTACTTATATTATTTGTCAAGTGTCAAGCATCGCAAATATACCTTGAGCTATTCCTTTGTACTAAGCCATGCATATAGTATATTAGCTTGCATTCTCAGGCATGACTTGCCGAGTACCAAGTACTCACCCTTGCCTCAACACAATATCGCTTGAAGAGGAGATTACGCCACTTTGGAGGAGGAACTCCAAGAGGATCCGTCTACTTAGGGAAGCGAGCCCATCGCTGTTCGTGGTATACTGGATGGCGCCACGAAGTTATTTGATTTTCCGCTGCTATTATTTTTCTCTGAATAAGTTCGCCTTGCGAGGCATATATTTGTAACTTGACCATAAGGTCAAGTAACCAGTTTGACTATTTAAATAAAGTACTTATTTAATATCGATTGGTATGATTGTGATATTTACCAATGTTAAGACTGTGTGCACTAGCGCGTTCCTGGACTAGTGCTGAATACACAGAGGGTCCGGATTTGCAAATTCGGGGTCCCGACATCACACTTCCGTGGATGGAAGACTGTCCAGATGCTTACCGGGCTCTTTGTCAGCGATGGGCTTCTCCTGAATGGATCGCGAAGTCAAGGAAGCACAGAGACTGCAGAGGCGAAGGCGGAGGCCATACGTATGGCGGTGATGGACACATCCGTATGGCTAAACGCATGGTAAGACAGGTTTTACCAAATATTTGCAAGAACATATTCACAAGTATATGTATGCCACTAACCCCTAGCTACAGGAAGCTCAAAGTGGTGTTGAACCGAGTGACATCGAAGTTTATGTGCGAGGTCATAGGGGACGAGACCCATCAAACCCTGAGCAGCTGTGCACTCAGGTGGCCTCAGATCGACTGGTGAGTTATCCACAATTTTCATTGAGTTCTCATCTTCGGTCAAGCTGCTTGTATGTATGGTTCGCTTCTGCCTGCAGGAGAGATATGGGCAGGAAATGGTCAGGCGTCATGGTGAAGGCTACGATTGGCGGAAGGAATGTATTGACGGCGTGGCCGTGCATGCTACCGGAGGCGGAAAGGGCCATGGACGGTAAAATCTCATAGTTTCTCAAACTTTGTTAATGCGAGCAATAAATTGAAGTTCTAAAGCCTTTGTGTTTTTTGTATTTTGAAGGTACTCCATGTTCACCAGAGTGATTGACTCGAAGGAGGTGCGAGCTCAGAGGGGGTCTTCTTCGCAGAGCTCGGGGGTTAGTAGCCGTCGCCCCTCAAAGCAGGAGGTAGAGGTTGCTAGGCTACGCGAGGAGCTAAGGCAGCGGGATGAACATCAAAGGTCGCAGGAGGCATACTATGCTCATTACATGGCACAGCAGCAGGCGGCTATTCAAGTAAGTCTGAGCCCTCAACAGTTAGTATTCCGAGCATGCAACAATATATGAAACTGACACATTGCATTTACAGGCAATGTTCCAGCAGCAGGGCCAGACCATTGTCTTTCCACCATGGCAGCCGCCACCACCACCGCCACAATGGGGGATGTATCCTCTGGCACCTTCTCCCGCAGCTCAGGTTAGCTAAACTTGGTCTTCTCTACCGATATATGGTCAATCTAGCTATACTTAGTATATTCTATCCACACTTAGTATATTCTAGCTAAATTAGGTCAATCTAGCTAGATTTAGTCTTTTTCCAGCTAAATTTGGTCAATGTAGCTAAACTTAGTTTATTCTAGATAAACTTGTTCTAATCTAGCTTGCCTAAGTCTAGCTAAACTTGATGTATTCCAGCTAAAATTTGGTCAATCTAGCTAAACTTACTCTATTGTAGCCGCACTTAGTCTATTCTAGCAAAATTAGGTCAATCTAGCTAAACATAGTCTATTGTAGCTAAACTAAGGCTATTCTAGTTAAATTTGATCAATTTAGCAGAACTTACTCTAATCTAGCTAAATTTGGTCTACTGTATTGTAGGGATCGGGACAACACGCACCAAGTTTACCAAACTCCGCCGCCACAACCAGCAGCACTTGGAGAGCATGTTCGTTTGTCACTTGTCATATTCTTAGTTGGTTTTGTTACTTCCCACAATTTTTTGACTAATCGTGAATTTTGATCTATAGGATTCCGAGAGGCCATCTCAATTCGTTCAAAACCTATTTGGCTCCGCAGGTAGTGGCCACAACTCAAATGACCCTCCTGTTATGTAATCTTGACATGTTTGCTAATAATCTGTGAAATGAGATTGATTATCTGTGGATGAATCTCATGTTATGTAATCTCGATGAATGATATATATGTATGAAGTGCTTGTGTCTGATTTGGAGATTTGAACAAATGACATATGTGTGGATGAATGAATGATGTGAATGAATGAATGAATGATGTGAATGAATGATGTGGATTTGAACGAATGATATATGTGTGGATGAATGAATGATGTGGATGAATTGGATGATATATATATGCATGAATTGTTATGAATGATATTTATCTAAATCTGTATGAAAAATAGGTTTAAAGGGCTGTTTTTTTTGTCCCTGCTCCAGAATAATTTTCGTAATATGAACGAAACCCACGAAAATTAACCTAATTTATTTTCGTGGGCCAAATAAGCTAACGAAAATAAACCTTACTAACTTACGTGGGCTAGACGCAAACCCACGAAAATAAACCTTAATAACTTTCGTGGGCTAGACGAAAACCGACGAAAATAAACTTTACTAACTTTCATGGGCAAGACGAAAACCGACGAAAAGTAATTTATTTTCGCTTACCGTAGTGGTCGATTTAAAATTGTGGCTTCCAAGCGATTACTTTCGTCGGCGAGTTCTGGCCGATTTAAAATAACTAAGTTTCATCGGCTTCCGATTTAAAATTAAGCTAACTTTCGCTCCTTATCTCTCGACGGCCGTTAAATTCCGAAAATAAGGCTATTGCCGACGAAAATAGCTATTTTCGTCGGCAATAGCCTTATTTTCGTGGGCTGTTGGCCCACGAAAATTATCAGGATTCCTGTAGTGAGGTGGCTTATACAAGCGGTTCGTGTTACCAACCGCTTTAAGCCCAGTTTTCGAAATAATAAAAGGAATGCTTGTCCTACTCTATCAGAGAGCACGCGTGGGTGGGTTGGCTAGCTGAGTGAGACGTGGGTTACGAGGAGGAATGAGGTCATGGGTTTGAATCCCATTTCTCGCAATATTTATTTCTCTTTTTAGGCCGCTTTAGAAGCGGTTATAAAACCGCTTGTGATACTGGTGGGAGTATCACAACCGCTTGCTTACAGGCGGTTATAAAACCGCTTGTAGAAGATGTTTTGAACCGCTTGTGACAGGCTATTCCCTAGTAGTGCCCGGTTGTTATTATACTATTGCTAGATCTTCAAATGTTCGCTTATCTAGATTACGAGTACTCCTGTCGTCATCGCCAACGATAAGTTTGCTCGCGAATGCAGGGTTTCGGGCGTTTTCAAATGCGTAGACTTGGACATTCCCGAGTGTGTGGTCTCGAGCATTCTTGGCTTATGTTTTCAAGTTTATTGTTGTTCATCCTTTTTGCTCATATTTTTATTATGTTGTCTCTGTTGATGTGGTTTATTAATTGTCGATGGTAGTTGATTAGAGAAGTGCTATTGAAATCATTGGTAAAAATGGTGGTTAATCTTAGCAAAAAATTTGGAGATGGTAGCATTTGAATATTTAAAGTGCTAGGGTGTTGCGAAAGCATTGTAATTTTTTTGAGTGAAAGTGGAAGAATTCCCATCGAAAGTTTCTTTTTATTAGTTGATACTTGAGAGGAAGGAGCAAAGGATGGAGGACGGGCAGTTTGATGAAACTTGTTCGGAGAGCTACGACGGGACCGTGCCGCGCGCGTGTGTCGCAACTCACATGCATGCATGGATTAACACCGACCACATGATATTATATAACAGTTACTATGAAAAAAAATATACGCTAGAAATTTCATAAGAAAAAACATCTTGTCCTTAATTTGTTGGTCACTTATATTAAAAACTACTTAGATTCGATAGTTTTGCTTATGCATACACAAATTTGAAATAATTCTGATAAAAAGAAAAAGAACCATTCGAGCCCTTAATTTGTTGACCTTATTTTAAAGGATTGGAGATATATTAATTTGAATAAAATTAAAAAAGATTATAATTCAAAGGTTAAGAGTGTATAATTGAATATGAATTAAGTGTGCCAAATGAATTATGTTTGCAAAATAGGAAAATTTCCACGAGCCAATTGACTAGTTTATGAAGCAGTTTAAGCGTTTGAAAAATTTTGTTCTGAGGTCACAAGAATCAACTAGTTCTACGAAATTGCATTATTTAAATTGGCTTAACTGAAAAAGAAATTAGGATTACCTCTTGTCTTTTAAGTATTTAGCAAGCGTGGGTATTAGCTGCTCCACCTCCCACTTTTCTGATCTGTCATACTCGCTCTTGTTGATTTGAAAGAGTATATCTCTAAGAAGCTTCTTCATCTCAGGAGTTCTAGATACAGTTACCAAAGCCCGGCAATCAAATGGTTCTTCAATCTTATGGTACACCTCCATAGCAAGAGTAGTCTTGCCTATCCCTCCGGTTCCAAAGATGGACACCACCTTTAATTGCTTCTCTTCACACTTTAGCCACCCAATGATCTCCTCTCGAGGGACATCAATACCAACAAGGTTTCTTGCCTCTTCATAGAGCGTAGGTGCTCGAGGATCCAAGGGCACAGATTTGGGTGCAGGGATATCCTGACCAATATTGTACCGACTGCGCCTCCGGCTCTCCTCATCAACACGGGCCTTGAGCTCTTTGATCTCATTTCCGATCCGATGGTCCTCCCATAACATCTTCACCTTGCGTACAGCCTTGCTCATGAAATTGGCCTTGGCACCCCCACGGCTAAGACGGTCCATGAAGTGGTCGATGCAGTCCTCGATGTCATAGGAAAGCTCACGCACCTTGTGCCTCCACTCCTTTGTTTGCTTATCCATCTGGCCGTCCTCCATGTCCGCCAGCTTCTGCAGCACGGCATCCATGCTGCTCAGCTCATCTCTTAGGAAGCGGATCCCATCCTTCACACCCTTGATATGCTTGTACTCATCAACGAGCAAAGTAGTTAGCTTGCCGATGACTGAGTTCATCGCTCCAGTGGAAGCGCTCATCATCCCTCCAGCCATCTTGAGCGCGAGCGCGAGAGCGCGCACACACTTTCTCGGTGTGTCTCAAATGATGTTGTGGTGGTGAGTGAGAGTGTGAGAAAGTACGCTGCTTCTAGCTTTATTAGTTCCGTAGAGGAGAGAGATTCACGCCCTCGAGAGCGTCGAGGGACATTCCCAGGTCAGTATCACGAGGGCTAAAGCTCAATGTGAACTTCTTTTAGATTTCTTTTTTCTAGGCTAACTCCTTTCAGATTGTTGGTCACATGGCCTGGTACTACCAATAAGACTACAGCGTCGAGGGACATTGTCAGGTCAGTATCACGTGGGCTAAAGCTCAACGTGAACTTCTTTTAGATTTTTGTTTAGACCAACTCCTTTCAGATTGTTGGTCACATGGCCAGATACTACAAATAAGACTACAGTGTCGATCTCCTTTTGCTTAAAGGTTATTGCAATTGGCTTTTCCTGGCAGAAATGCCGGCCTCGTCAAAAGGTCATCAGGTTACTGCACACCCACAACAGGAAAAGTATAGACTACAGTGTCGATCTCCTTTTGCTTAAAGGTTATTGCAATTGGCTTTTCCTGGCAGAAATGCCGGCCTCGTCAAAAGGTCATCAGGTTACTGCACACCCGCAACAGGAAAAGTATCTATTCTTCACGGCCAAATATACGGTAGACGGCCAAAAAAACCCTGTCGATCAAAAAAAAATTAAGGCTGACAACCCAACGAATAGCCCTCTACCCTAAACGTGAAAAAAGAGCGCCCTCCATCCCGCCCTGTAATTGGGGTACTTATTGAAAATTAGGATCGAAAGCCTATAAAAGCCGTCCACCATAGTGTATGGTCGACAGCCATATCTGGCCATCCACCCTATGAGCGCAATTAGGGTCGGCAGCGCACGTGGCCGTCGACCTTAACTTCCACCCCTAACCATCCCAGGCCTAGTTGGTAGTCACAAAATAAATTAGGGTGGACGGCTTATGTGGTCGTCAACCCTAAACTGCACTTAACCTCGGCCCAGGACTCCCCCATCGAGCAGGCTTACCTGACCTAGACTCGATCGATCCACCCATTGTGCTGCTGCTGTGTCATACTAGAGCGTCGACCGCCTCCGCTGCCGCTTCCTGAAAGCATATAGGCCCCCCAATTTCTTTATGATGCATTGAATGGGTTTTGGTGATGATGATCAAGTCATTTGGAGGCTCTTCAGGACAAAGGTTAAAGGCTAAGGACTTTTGTTTCTAAGTTTTGACTTGTGAGCTATTCCAAGTCTTATAGCTAGGATTGACTTAGTTTTAGCCATACTATAAAGAGGGATTATGCACAAGTAAGTACCTTGGTTCATAAGCTAAATCTTTAAGATTACTTGGAGTAAAGGTCATTTAATCTCTTTACCTCAAAAAAAGGATTTCAGTACTTCACTCAGTCTAGCAAAAATCCTTTCATGCCAGACCAAAGCTTTTCTTAATCCGGCGCAAAAGATTTATTTCTTGAACTCATACCGAGCGCACACCATTCATGCCGGACAAAGTTTTTCGGTCCGACGTAGTGAATAAGTCTGTTGAAATCAAACAGAGCGTGTGCTGTTCACGCCGGACCTTGCTTGCTAAGTGCACGACGGACCATGTTTTTCGGACCGACACAAACTTGACATTTACTGGAACTTCTTGTCTATTCCATGTTCCACCATGGACCAAAACTAGAAAATTTTCCTTCTACGCCGACCAAGTTTTTCGATTTGGCACAAATGTGGTTTTGATTAGTTTCACGACGGAGCGACTTTTGCTCTAAGCATGTGTACGCCGGACCAACCTGAAACGGTACGGCGCAAATGGAGTTTTTGATCAAATTGGTCCGCCGTGCTTTAGACTTATTTTAAAGCTTCTCAAAGCTAGTCTGTGGGACAAAATTGTTTGTCACATCTTGACATTCTGACATTGTCAAACGGCTAGTATTTTGCCAGTAACGGCTATATTCCTTTTGCTCACTATAAAAGCCGTTCCAGGGCATACCAAAAGTAGAACTTTTTGCATCTCTTTGACATCTATCACTCTTGAGCCCAAAAGCATTCAAAGAGACTGAATTTCACTGTTCAATAAAAAATTCAGAAGTAATTTTGCTCCAAGCCTAGTCTAGATAGTTGTAAGCTTGTGAACCAAGAGATAGAACTTGTGTTTTGTCTATTACTCTTAGAACTTTGTGTTCCTAGACGACTTGTGAGTATTTTGATGTGATCTATCCAAAGTATTTGTAGAAGGCCACCACAGTTTGTGAGAGGTTTGGGACTCACCTCATCGGAGTGGTGATAGAGTAACCCCAGTGGATACCAAAGCTATTGAGAATAGTTTTTGGTGGAGCTATACTTCTTGAGAAGTGCTCTAACGGGGACGTATGAGTGTATCTCTGAACCTCGGTGAAAAATCATTGTCTTCTGCTCTTTACTTTCAGTATTTACTCTTACTGCACAACCTCTTTTGCTTGTCAGTTTCAGAAGTGGTTATTTCCTTTTTTGGGTGGCTCTAGTAAGAATGGTGTGGGATGTCCGAGATAGGGGTCCCGCAAGTGGGGCCTATACCCGACTGGGCTAGACGGGCGGAGCAGTAGGCCCAAAGCCCAGAAGCGCCACGACGAGCCCGGAGGAGGTTTCGACTTGTTCCCCAAGGCAACTTCCGATCCTTCGGCGAAGCTTCGCGCCACGCCCAAAAAACCTGTCAAAAGCGAAGCATGCAGCCTGACATTCGCAGAGCCTGCAGGCGCTGGAACCTGACGGAGCGGCAGGCGCGGGTCGGGGAAAGCACAACCACCTCTCCAAGACGTAGTGCGCCATAGCCGACGAAGACAAAGTACGTGTTGGTGAGGCCACCATGTTCAGGGCCCGGTGGCGCCCATCTGTCATATATCCCTCCCCCAAGTATATAAGGGGAGGGGGGAGAAACAAGAAAGAGAGAACGCTCATATATCCAAGAACACAGGACTACGGTATTATCTCCTCCGAGAGAGCCCGAACCTGTCTAAAAATAGATCGCCCTCGCATCCTGTGTTACCATCAAGCTCAGATCCCGCACGAATCCCCTAGAATCATAAATCTCATTGCCGGCGAAACCGATCGTCGACAGTTGGCGCGCCAGGTCGGGGATCGTGTCAAGATCTTCGTCAAGCTTGATGGCTGCGACGAGCGGAGTCTCCACAGTCTTCTTCCCGGTCGTCTTCCGCTTTAAGCCTGACCTTCATCTCCAACGACCTCGGGAACCTTTCCCTCTCTAAGGGGAACGTGCTGCAGCACGGTGAGGTTTCTGGTGAGCCATCGTCGCGACTTTCACGCTGATCGGGGGGTCCCCCTGTCTCGCGCTCTAAAGTGCCGAGTAGGGGACCGAAGGCCCGGTCCGGCCAGGGAGTCGGACCCAAGGGCGCCGAGGTACGAATGGTGGGGGTTCTCGCCGCCAAACCACTCGGCACCTCCGAGCGCCTGGAGTTATCCTCTTCAGGCTCACCCAGCTCAGCGGCCGAGTCAGAAGAAAGCCTAGAGAGCTGCTGGAATTTCCGTAGAGTCTGCATAATCGAGGGCTCGCAGGCGGATTCGCAGCAGCGCCTCGACACTTCGGCCGCCGCCGACTTGGAAGGTGGCCGAGCAACTGAACTCGACGCTACGGCGCAGACTCGGGACCGCCGGCTATCAATGAGGACATTCTGCAAGCTGTTTTCCGTACCCCACAGCAGAATATCGTCGCCTCCAAGACACTCCTGGATACCCTGAGCCCTATGCTGGGGGCGGGTGATCCAGTCGCCCCGATCGTGGCCCAAGTAAAGGCCATGGTGACGGCGGCAGCTATCCAGCAAGCCCAGACCGACCAGCCGGCAAGGGAGCTGTCGCGTGGCCCGGCGAGGACCCAGACGGCCAGCAGCCGGTCAGGTCGGGAAGCCCGCCAGACACATCATGTTCCACCCCGCGGAGACAACTTGCGACATAGCATCAACCGCGACCTCCGTTCAGACCTCGACGCCAGGCGCCGCGACCGAGAAAGGGAGGAACAACGCCGCCATGTCGACGAGTATGAACGCTACGGCATCCTTCCACGAGATCGCGAAGCACGCCAAGCGCGATCCCCTCCGCGTCGATCACCGCCCGGAGGTTGTCGCGGGGTCATTGAAGGGGTTCGCGCGTTTACCCCTCACCTACGCCGAGTGGTTTGGCCAGATGGGTTTAATCCTAAAGGCATCACTAGGTTTGACGGTGAGAGGGACCCGGAGGCTTGGCTACAGGTATATGCTCGGCGGTCGGGGGCAGCAGGAATCGTAAAGTAATGGCAAACTACTTACAGTTACCCTCTCGCCTTGGCCCAAGCATGGCTCACTGGACTCCCGGCAACTCTATAGATTCTGGGGAGATCTGTGTGAGCGATTCATTTCAAATTTCCAAGGCACTTACGGCGCTGTGCACCCTGGGACCTATATCAGCTACACCAAAGGAGGAACGAATCCCTCCGGGAGTTCGTCAAGCGCTTCATGCACAGGAAAAGCACCGTTCGGGATCTCACCAAAGAAGGGAGTCAGCGACCCCGACCTCATCAAGAAGATGTCTCGGAAGCCACCAACGTCGGTTCATGAGCTGTTTGCCCTAGCGGACCGTTACGCTTCAGCCTCCGAGGCCTTGGCAGAACGGCGTGACGAGGGGAAGGATCAGGCTGAACCCCCCCGGCGGAAGGAAAAGAAGCGCAAGGGTGAAGAGCTGGTGGCAGTCGCTGCACCAACTCACCCTCGCGCCCTTAAGGAGGATGGGTATGACAAGGTGATGAACTCGCTTTGCCCCTTCCATCCGAAGGGGAGACATGCTGCCAAGGACTGCTTCACTCTGAAGAGATTCGCCCGCGAGAGCAAGAAGCAGGCTGGACAAGGTCCGAGTGGACACGCCGTCGGCAAGCCACCTCCCCCCGAAGCCGAGGAAGACTATCAGGAAGTCGATCTCGAGCTTAACTATATATTCGGGGGTTCGGCCGCATACGAGTCCAAGCGGAAGCAAAAGCTCACCGCCCGAGACATCTACGCAGTAGAGCCGGAGACCCCCCGATATGTACGGTGGTCCGAGGTCGCGATAACTTACGACCGCTCGGATCACCCAGATCATGTCCCATTTCCCGGTAGATATCCGCTGGTCTTGGCGCCCGTTGTCCGCGGCATCAAGCTCAAGAGGGTGTTGATTTACGGTGGAAGTGGGCTCAATGTCGTCTTCGTGAAAACACTCGACGACATGAGGATCCCGCGGTCGGAGCTAAAGCGTGGGTCGTCGCCTTTTCACGGAGTGATACCCGGAACGTCGGCGACACCACTCGGACAAATCACTCTGCCAGTCACATTTGGCACGAGAGACAACTACCGGACGGAGAGCCTTGACTTCGAGGTGGCGGACTTCGCGACAGCGTATCATGCCATCTTGGGGAGACCAGCGCTAGCCAAGTTCATGGCAGTGCCCCACTACGCGTATTTAATGCTGAAAATGCCAGGTCCGAGTGGTATTATCACGCTGTGCGGCGATGTCAAGCAGTCTTTTTCTTGCGACATGGAGAGCTGCGAGATGGCCGAGTCGCTCGAGGCGCTAGCGGGCCGGGAAAGGATTCGTCAAGAGGCGAATTCCGACAAGCCGGAAGGCAGCGTCCCTACCCGCAAAGCGTGGAACTCCGGGATTGGCCCCGAGGAAGGTACCAAAAGAATCCTCCTCGACCCGTCCGATCCGGCGCGAACCGCCTTGATTGGGACAGGGCTCGGTGATAAATAGGAGGACGCGCTCGTCACCTTTCTGCGGGCAAACAAAGACGTCTTTGCCTGGAAGTCGTCGGACATGTCCGGGGTCCCCAGGGAGGTGATCGAGCATGCACTGAATGTAAACCAATCTGCCAGGCCAATCAAGCAAAGGTTGCGACGGTTCGCCCAAGACCGTCGAGAAGCCATCAGGGAGGAGATCACAAAGCTGCTAGCCGCAGGTTTCATCAAAGAAGTGTATCATCCTGACTGGTTGGCGAACCCTGTAATCGTCCAAAAGAAGAATAAAAGCTGGCGCATGTGTGTCGATTACACCGACCTCAACAAAGCTTGCCCGAAAGATCCCTTCGGTCTCCCCCGCATTGATCAGGTGGTAGACTCCACTGCTGGATCTCAACTACTTAGTTTTCTGGACGCCTACTCAGGCTATCATCAAATTCGGCTTCGAGAGGAGGATTGTGAGAAGACTTCGTTTATCACCCCATTCGGAGCATATTGCTACATAACCATGCCGTTTGGGCTGAAGAATGCTGGCGCAACTTATCGGTAGCAATACTGATGTTTTCACCATCAGCTCGGACGCAATGTGGAAGCATATGTGGATGATGTAGTGGTTAAAACACAGATAGAGGACAGCCTCACCTCCGATCTGGCCGAGACGTTCGCAAGTCTGAGGGCGTTCCAGATGAGGCTAAACCCTGAGAAGTGCGTTTTCGGAGTTTCCTCCGGGAAACTACTCGGGTTCGTTGTCTCTCCTCGTGGGATCGAGCCAAACCCAGAGAAAATCGGGGCCATCATGAGGATGGCCCCGCCTGCCAGCCAGAAAGATGTTCAAAAGCTTACTGGCTGCATGGTAGCGCTTGGCAGGTTTATCTCCCGGTTGGGAGTTCGGGGGATTCCCTTCTTCAAGCTCCTCAAGAAGCAGGACCGCTTTGAATGGACGGCAGAGGCACAGCAAGCCTTCGAAGAACTCAAGGTGTTCCTCTCCACCCCTCCAATTCTAGTCTCGCCGGTGCCAGGTGAACCTCTCCTGCTCTACATAGCGGCAACAACTCATGTAGTCAGTGCCGTGATAGTTGTGGAGCGGGAAGAATCTGGACACCGCTACGGCGTGCAACGCCCGGTTTATTTTGTCAGCGAAGTACTGGGCGAATCCAAGACGCGATATCCTCAAGTTCAGAAGCTGCTGTACGCAATTTTGATCTCATCGCGGAAGCTGAAGCATTATTTCCAAGGGCACTCGATTTCAGTAGTGACTTCTTTCCCCGTGGGAGAGGTCCTCCATAATCGAGAAGCTACTGGAAGAATCTCAAAGTGGGCAGCAGAGCTTGGGGCTTTCGACGTCTCGTTCAAGCCGCGCACCGCCGTCAAGTCCCAGGCTTTGGCCGACTTTACGGCCGAGTGGACCGAATCCTAGGCCCCCCGCACGGAAGAAGAGCCAGAATATTGGACCATGTACTTCGCTGGATCTCTCATGCTCGGCGGGGCCGGGGCGGGAATTCTCCTCGTCTCGCCGAAGGGCGACAGGTTGAAGTACGTCCTCCGAATCCACTTCCCGGCCTCGAACAATGCCGCAGAGTACGAAGCGCTCATCCATGGGCTCTGCATCGCCACGTCGCTCGGGATCCGACGACTGGCGGTTCGCGGTGACTCCCAGTTGGTGGTGAGCCAAGTACGGAAGGACTGGTCGTGCGTCGATCAGACTATGACGGCATACTGCCAGCAAGTCCGAAAATTGGAAGGCAAGTTTGATGGTCTGGAGCTGGTTCATGTCCTCCGCCGCAATAATGAGGCAGCCGACGAGTTGGCTAAAATGGGGGCCACTCGGGCAGAGGTCCCGAGTGGTATCTTCGTCCAGGATCTTTACGAACCAACCGTTGCGAAACGACGATAGGATCCTAAGACCGAAGTCTTGCTCATTGACCCCGACTAGACGGCCCCATATCTAGATTATCTCCTGAAGGACAAACTGCCAGAGGCAACCGCTCTGGCCGAACGCGTCTCCCGACAAGCCAAATCCTATGTGGTGATTGGCGAGGAGCTCTTTCGGAAGAGCGCCTCAGGAGTCCTCAAGCGGTGCATTTCGGAACAAATGGGAAGAGACCTGCTCAAAGAAATCCACTCGGGGATGTGCGGCCATCACGCGGCGTCAAGCGCCTTGGTTGGAAAAGCATACCGCCAGGGCTTCTTCTGGCCTACCGCAATGACGGATGCTAAGGAGATCGTTCGAACTTGCGAGGGCTGCCAGTTCTATGCAAGGCAGACACACTTGCCGGCGCAGGAGCTGCAAACTATCCCCATCTCTTGGCCCTTTGCGGTCTGGGGGCTCGACTTAGTAGGCCCACTCAAGAAGGAGCAAGGTGGTTTCGCCTACCTTTTTGTAGCCATTGACAAGTTCACCAAGTGGATCGAAGCTAAACCAGTCGCCACTATCACTGCGGTTAAGGCCAAGGAGTTCTTCCAGGATATCGTGGTTAGATTCAGAGTGCCCAACCGGATCATCACAGACAATGGCACCCAATTCAGGAGTGAAGAATTTCAAGAATGGTGCGAAGGCGTCGGGATCAAGATCTGCTTCGCCTCGGTGGCTCATCCACGAAGCAATGGGCAGGTGGAGCGGGCTAATGGCCTGGTCCTCCAGGGCCTTAAGGCCAAGATCTTCGATCGCCTCAAACCATACGCTGCCCGATGGGTGAAGGAGTTACCGTCGGTACTCTGGGGACTCAGAACCACCCCCAGCCGAGCAACTGGGCAAACTCCCTTTTTCCTAGTTTACGGCGCAGAGGCGGTTCTGCCGACCGAACTAGGATTCGAATCCACGAGGGTTCGGAATTACAAGGAAGCAGAGTCCGAGGGAAGCCGAATGGTGGAGCTTGATCAACTCGAGGAGGCTCGAAACGTTGCAGCCATCCAGTCGGCTAAGTACCTCCAGGGACTTCGGCGTTACCATTCTCGCAATGTCAGAAGTAGAGCTTTTTCAAAAGGAGATCTGGTCCTCAGGAGGAACCAGAAAAGTGAGCACAAGCTCTCTCCTATTTGGGAAGGTCCCTACATTGTGGAGGAGACGGTCCGGCCGGGCGCCTATCGACTCAAACGTGAAGATGGCGAGGTTTTGGCGAATGCTTGGAACGCCGAACAGCTCCGTCGCTTCTACGCATGAGTTATGTACCCGACTCTCACATACTAAATAAAATGGCGATCCTAATGTGTAATGCTAGTCCCGAGTGGTTATTACCCGACTGGTGTAGCACCTAACCCTGGTCGCGCCGGTACAAAACGCACGGAAATAAAGACCGCGACAAGTGGATGACTCCGGCGGTTTATACCAGCGCGCGAAGCAGGAAGGGTAGAGCCTGAAAGCACTAACCACTCGGGGACTACAATTCGTAGCGCCAGAATTTAACCGAGATTCGCCTAGTCGTGAGTTCCTAACTGTCAAAAGCTCGAGCCTCAACGCCTCGTTGCTGGCGCTGGAGCAACTGACTAGAACGGTTGATTAGGCGAAACCTTAAACCCGGGATAATTAAGATATAGCATAGACTGGGCAAGATTTCACATTCTGTTCCATAATATTAGTAATTTACATTACTGACCTTTTTTCATTTTCTTGCGCTAAAAAAAAGGGAAGGGGCGGCTCCTACCGCCAATCTTAGTCTTTGGTCTTCTTTGGTCTTCTTTGGTCTTGGCCGGCTTCTTTATTCTTGGTGCTGGTGCTGGTGCCGCGGAGCTGGATGCAAGCGGCTAACCGCGACGTGACCGCCCCAGGGCTTCGCGGATCAAGTCCGCAACCACCCAGAGTGAAGGCACGAGACGAAGAAGGGCCTCCACGGCGGCGGCGTCACGATGCTCCTGCCCGAGAATCTCCTTCAGCACGTCCTCCACCTCTGCAAGCGCCGGCACAGCCTCGATGAGAGCGGCGACGGCGGCCGCATCTTTCACCGCTGCCCTCTCCTCCGCCAACTCCATCATGGCGAAGTCGAGGTCCAGCCAGAGCTCCGCGTTCTCCAAATCGCTGTCCGACATTGGAAGCGGCACTGCAAAAAATCTTGAAGAAGAAGAAGAAATTTGACAAAGGGGCGATCGCTTTACTTGCGGTGACGCCCTATTTATAAACCATCCCAGCTCCGAAAATCGAAGCGTCTCCAAAGGCAATCAAACGCGCCACCCCGCAATCAATGAAGCGCAAAAAACAAAGCGGTTGCGCGAATACCAAAGAAGATCAACATGTTGAACAGAGTTAAGGGATATTTCGCCAGACACGTGTCAGGTACAGTCCAAATCAATTCGACCTTCCCGCTCACTTCGCCCAGTTAAGCGAGAAGTCCGGGGGCTGCGAGCTGGGAGGCGACGACGCAAACCTGGGGGCTGAACCACTCAGCCAGGAGGCCACAACGTAAGTCCCGACGCTCGAGAGCTGCACGCCAGCCTCTCTAAAAAGCGTGTCTGGGCGAGAAGGCCACGGGCCAAGGCCCTGGCGCTTGGGAGCCATACCAGTCGGCTGAAGGCCACCCAGAAAGGCGCAACGGGGGCCAAAAGGCCCGTGGCCACAACGTAAGTCCCGACGCTCGAGAGCTGCACGCCAGCCACTCGGAAAAGCGTGTCTAGGCGAGAAGGCCACGGGCCAAGACCCTGGCGCTTGGGAGCCATACCAGTCGGCTGAAAGCCACCCAGAAAGGTGCAACGGGGGCCAAAAGGCCGTGGGCCTATATTCTAGCAACTCAGACAAGGGGGAAAGAGTGAAAGAGGTCTGGAACCCACTTAGCAGAGGACAATACAGACAAATTATATTCAAGTGAGAAAATACAACGTTTCAAACAAGGAGGGGAGGGCCAGCACTCGGCATAAAGGTTCACATCGAAATCAGAATTCAAGATTCTCTAACAAGGCCTGCGATGTACCGGAGACCTCTTCGAGGAGTGCGTTGGCTTTGTCTTCATCACAGGCAAAACCCTCCTTCACAGCTTCAAGGTCAACTCTCGGATAATGAGACTTGACCACTGCCAACGCCTGGTTTGCACTCATGGTCGTGGACTCCTTGGCGTAAGCTCTGATCCTATCGGCTCCTCCAGAGAGTAGCAGAACAGCGTCGTCTCCCTGGCCCGACTCAGCTCCTTCGATACGCAGAAGGTGCAAAACTGGCTCGCAGGCGACGCGCAGCTCAGTCCGGCTCCGTTCGGCAATGGTCATCTTCTCCTTGCATTCTGCACCAAAGCCGAACTGCCATCAGAAAACACACCCGACGCCAAGTACGTTCAATCCAAGTCAAAGAAATTTACCCTTCAGCTCCCGTTGTATCCTCTCCAAGTCGACTCGAGCTTCGAGGTCAGAACTTTCCGAAGCTTCCAGTCGGGCTCTCAGCTCAGCGATGGTCGAATCGCGCTCTGAAACACAAGAGCGTCATCATCCTTTCCAATTGTCCAAAAAGATGTCCAAACCGAGTCCAGGGGAGGATCTCACCTTCGAGCGCATGCTCAAGCTTCGCCTTCTCCTCTCGGATCGCCATACACTGGGCCTCAAGCCCGTGGACCTCTTTCCATCTGTCGCTGCTGATCTCATTGACCTTGTCCTGATACTTCTGGTGCTCCTTGAGCTTGGGGAGCACCTTCCGAAAAAACTGCGACCTCTGCTCCGAACGCTCCCCCATGTCCTAGGCAATAGGGCAGAGTCTCAGGTGGAGGCCAGCAGATAACAGACCAAAGAAAGACAGAAAACTCACCCTGACGAGCGTACTACACCTGACGGTGAGCTCGTAAAGCTCCATCCGAGTAGCTATCTCCGCTTCCTCGTCCTCCTCCATCCCTTTCCAGTCGGAACCTCCCTCGGTCCACACGGTCCGATTCGGGGGTTTCGGCAGAGGACCGAGTGGCGGTGGCTCTCGACGCACCTCCTCCACTTCGGGAGGCGGAGCCGGGTCAAGCTCCTCGACTGCTGGGCCACTTGGTGGCTCGGCCGGCCGGCAAGATCGCGAGGTGGCGGCGCCCGACCACCGAAGGAGACGGTGACCTAGCCGACGAGGGGCCTTGAGAAGCTTGATCCGGGGCTCCTTTTCAGGAGACCCCTCCACTGGGACGTCCATAGTAGGAGTCCTGAATCGGCAAAAAAGGGAAAACACCTCAGCACAGGTAATAACAAAAAGACAAGGATTGCCCAAAAGAATACCTCCTGGATTTCTTAAACTTCATCCCAGGCTTCATCCGAGTCCCAGCACCACTCGGAGGGGAGCCCGACCCAAAGACTGAGCTGGGCCGCCCCTGATACAGAGGGCTGTGGCTCTGCGCTTTGTGATCCGAGGACGCTGGAGGTTGAAGGCCCGGCCGGCGAGGGGCCAACAGCCTCCTCCGCCGATTCCCGGCGCAGCTCATCGGCCGAGGTGTCAGCCGCTCGCTTGGCCTTAGCATTCCTCAGCCGAGAGAGGCTGACGACCGGAGCGTCAGAAAAGAAGGACTCACGTTCCTGAAAAAGGAACGATCGCACGCTGTCAGAATCACACATCAGGCAAAAATCATGGGACAGTTTTTCGAGATATTGGTGCACTCACAGGAGGGGGAGGGTTCGCCGCCGAAAATTTGTGAGGGCAGCCCCTATTGGTGATCACAGTGCCAGGCACGAACAAGTCAACCACCCACGCCGCCAATGCATCTTTCGAAAAGGATGTGTCCGTCTCCCGGGTGGGATCCCGAGACCCGCCGTACTGGAACCCCAAGTGGATTCTCTCCTTTAAGGGTTGCACTCGGCGCTGCACAAAGCTGATCGCGATCCCGGGGCCCGACAGCCCCCGGTTCTTCAGATCGTTAATCCACGCCAGAAGCTCGGTGACTTGGTTCAAGCCGCCGTCATCCGGGGCATCGCTCTAGCACCGAGAAGCTTTAGGGGCGCGGCCAGCGAAAGGGGCGAGAAAAGGGTCGACATTTGCACAATAGAACCACTCCCGCCTCCAACCTTTGAGGGAGGTCTTGAGGGGGATGGTGAAGTAGTGTTTCTTCAAGCCCTCTCGCAGCTGGAGTCCGGCGCCCC
The DNA here is from genome assembly GCA_036346355.1 of Rhipidocladum racemiflorum. Lineage (NCBI taxonomy): Eukaryota > Viridiplantae > Streptophyta > Magnoliopsida > Poales > Poaceae > Rhipidocladum > Rhipidocladum racemiflorum. The sequence continues at coordinate 74,202,062 of CM070571.1, forward strand.
CAATGACGCTGGGAGCAGCCCAGTTCGGATGAGGCTTGAGCAAGAAGAGGGAGCGGAACAAGTCAAAGTGAGGACGTATCCCAAGATACGCCTCGCAAAGCTGAACGAAGAGAGCAATGTGAAGAATGGAGTTAGGGTTCAAATTGATCAGCTCGATCTCGTAAAAGTGAAGGAGCCCTCGGAAGAAGGCGCTCCCAGGGACGCTAAATCCTCGCCAAAAGAAGGACTCGAACACCACAATCTCATTCTCTAGAGGTGTAGGGTACGGGTCACCTGCGGCGGGACGGGCGGAGATCAACTCCAGCGGAGGAAGGACGCCGGCAGCGACTAGCTCCTCCAAGCGGGACGTCGTGGTGACGGAGGTCTCCCACCCCGCGGTCGCAGGGTCGGCGTTACCCTCCGACGATGATGAGGATTCCGAAGAAGAAGACATCACAAGGAAAGAAAACCTAGCGGGAAGAACCGCCGCGAGCCTAGGGCGTGAAACCGGAAACCCTAGGTCGCCAAGATCGCCAAAGGAGATTTGAAGATTTCTCAGCCGTGGTGGGGGAGAGACAAGGATGCCTTTACCCCAACAAGGTTGTTTCTCACTTATAAGAAATGGGCCCCAATTTTCGCCTTACGGTGGGAAGAAGCAAGGGCCTCCCTGTTCACCTCGGGCGGATCCAGGGCACGCCCATGTCGGGCGAAAGGCGTGTTGCGCAAAAGCGGCGGTGTCAAATCTGGTTCGAAGTTTGGGATAAAGTGCGCCCCACGATGGGCCTGAACGCCGGCCGCCACGGAAGATTGGGGCTGGGCACTTTCCGAACATCCTCCAACGGTACGCTCCATAATTTGGGGTCAATTGCTGGTCACTATCTCATGACGTGATCGGGTGTCGTGGGAGGATTTCTTACCAACGCAGTCTTGAGAATGCGCCCCATGAGGGTCTGAAGCAGTGCGCCGTAAGCGGGCACAGGCATTACTCTGAATGACCAAGGTATGCCCCATGAGGGTCGGTTGGGCCTCACAAGCCAATCGCCGCACACCGCAAACGGGAGCAGATACCACTCGGCCATGAGCCAAAAAGACTATGGTATGCCCCATGAGGGTCAGCTGAGCAACAAGCCGGTTGCCGTGCACCGCAAACGGGCGCGGATACCACTCGGCCACGAGCCAAAAAGACTATGGTATGCCCCATGAGGGTCAACTGAGCAACAAGCCGATTGCCGCGCACCGTACACGGGCGCGGATACCACTTGGCCACGAGCCAAAAAGACTATGGTATGCCCCATAAGGGTCAGCTGAGCAACAAGCCGGTTGCCGCGCACCGTAAACGGGCGCGGATACCACTCGGCCACGAGCCAAAAAGACTATGGTATGCCCCATGAGGGTCAGCTGAGCAACAAGCCGGTTGCTGTCGCCAGCGTAAGCGGCGCGGATACCACTCGGCCACGAGCCAACCAACCATGGTGGCTTCACACTACAAGTTCTTTACGATCTTTTTTCCCGTATAATCTTTATGACAGGATAAGAGACGGAAATCCGATCCTAAAGCACTTAGGGGCTGCTGTGGGATGTCCGAGATAGGGGTCCCGCAAGTGGGGCCTATACCCGCCCAGGCTAGGCAGGCGAGCAAGAGGCCCAAAGCCCAGAAGCGCCACGACGGGCCCGGAGGAGGTTTCGACTTGTTCTCCAAGGCAACTCCCGATCCTTCGGCGAAGCTTCGCGCCACGCCCAAACAACCCGTCAAAAGCGAAGCATGCAGCCTGACATTCGCAGAGCCTGCAGGCGCTGGAACCTGACGGAGCGGCAGGCGCGGGTCGGGGAAAGCACAACCACCTCTCCAAGACGTAGTGCGCCATAGCCGACGAAGACAAAGTACATGTTGGTGAGGCCACCATGTTCAGGGCCCGGTGCCGCCCATCTGTCATATATCCCTCCCCCCAGTATATAAGGGGAGGGGGGAGAAACAAGAAAGAGAGGACGCTCATATATCCAAGAACACAGGACTAGGGTATTATCTCCTCCGAGAGAGCCCGAACCTGTCTAAAAACAGATCGCCCTCGCATCCTGTGTTACCATCAAGCTCAAATCCCGCACGAATCCCCTAGAATCACAAATCTCATTGCCGGCGAAACCGATCGTCGACAACTGGTTTCTAGGCATTATTTGTAAAGTTCTCAGTCTTTCTTTTGAACTCTTTTTGATTATCTGAAAAATCCTATTCACCCCCGTCTAGGCTCATCCTCGATCTTACAAGTGGTATCAGAGCACGGTCTCTCGACTTAACAGTCTAGAGAGTAAAGGATGGCCAATAAGGGTGTTTCCATAGGAAAAGCACCATTATTTGATGGCACTAACTATGCCTACTGAAAAATTCACATGACTTTTTGTAACACCCCAATTTTTGTTTTTCTTGTATTTAAATGGTATTTTGCATTTTTAAGAATTTTTGGAATTTTCTGGGATTTTATTTGCATTTAATTTGAATTTAATCCCTTTTGAGCTAATTAAATAATTAAAAATTTTAAATAAAATTTTGCTGAAAATATTTTATTTAAGTCCAAAATGTTTCAAAGTATTTTCCATAATTTTTCTAGATTTTTTTGATTATTTTGCTATTTTTCTTGATTTATTTGAATTACTAGAAGTATTTTAAATAATAAATCGCTGGAAAATCCTATCGGGTTTCACTGTTGGACCGACCGAGTCGGACTCGAGTCGGACTCGAGCTCGGCCGAACCGGACTGAACAGCTTTTGCGACGACCGTCGGATCGAGATCCAACGGATAGGATTGAGCCACGTGTGCACGCACATTGAACCGTTGATCGGGATCCGATGGCCGTGCTTGTGCCCGCGTATGCGCATGACGCGAACCGTTGGATCGAGCCATGTGGACAGCGTAGATCGCGCCACGTCGCCCGACCATATCCGAGCCGGACTCCGCCGCCCCGTACCGGCCTCGCCGCTGAATCCGCCCAAGAATCGCCTTCGCCTTGCGCTCCCGTTGCCCTAGCCGCCGCCAGTAGAGCCTCACCGTGCCCGTGATTGCTCGCCGTAGTTGCTAGGGTTCACTTTGGGGTTCTTGCTTTGTTCCGCCGCGTTGGTGCCCAGATCCGAGACCGTCGCAATGAGGCGCACCTGGGGGTACCACTCACTTCGCTGGAGACAGCTCGAAAGGCTGTTGGGCTCGTCATCGTCACCAGCTCCGGCAACCCTCGCTACGCCGCGCCATCGCCGGGTTCGCGAACTCCGACAGCCGTCCGATCCAGATCCAACGCTCCAGGTTCGTCCACGTCACTGCCCCGTGCGTAAATCCTAGATTAGATCTCAACCGTTAGATCTAGATCGTATGGTTAGGGTTAGATCCAGTGTTACGGGTTATATCTATTAGCAACCGTTGGATCTAGATCCAACGCACCAGATTGAGCCAAGTAGCACCCGAACCAGCCGCACCGCGTGGGTGACGTCAGCGCTGACGTCACCGATGGGCCGGCGTGTTAGTGACCGTGAGCCGTGCGCCGTGTCCATGGTGGATCGAGCTGAGGTGATGCACTGAGTCCACGGCACAGTGCCGAACACGTGTCGGGTTGTGGTTCGGCCACGTGTCGGGATGATGTCATGCTGACATCATACAGGGGAGCCGGCCGTGGGGTCACGTCAGCAGTGACATGTGTTGGCATGTGATTGGTCCACGTGTTAGTGATGACGTCATAATTAATTTCTGTATAAAATTAAGTCCAATAATTCTGTTTCTTTCATGCAATGGCCGTGATATCAATAGCATGACATCCAATTCCTAGTACAAGTATTCAAATCATGGTTCATCATGGTATAGCCACAACTAATAAGCAATCCATGGCATCAGCATCATCATTTACTAGGTCACTAACCGAAGCCACTATCTGTAAGCTATAGCCGAGCATTCAAACCATCAAAGCACTGCCTAGTATTATCCATCAATTACTAAGCTCAATCTCTCCACGATGATTTCAGTATACAACATTTTTTTTGTCAAATCATTCAAGCACAACACAGATCAAAGAAACGTGACACCATATAGACCTTCTAGGCATTTCAATGAACAACTGGCATGCACCAACAAGAGCTCATCTACCATTTACCACGAGGGGAGAGGGAGGAGAGGCGCCGACTAGTGAGGAAGAGGGGTGACGCTAGAGCAGGCCAGGGCAGCGCTGGAGTTGGTCGAAGGGGAGGAGCCACCAGCCGGGGAAGGGCAGGGGGCTCGGCCAGGGCGACGCTAGAGCTCGGCCCGGGCGAAACCAGAGCTCGACCAAGGGAGGGGGAAGAACTGCATCGGGCTGGGGGAGACCGGGAGGAGGATGCCCACCGGCTGAGGGAGGCGTCGCCGGCCCAAGGCGTTGCCAGCCAAAGCAGTAGAGGGCGGCGTGGCCACAAGGAGTACCTGGGCGACGCCAAGAGGAGGGGTGCGGTTGAGAGGGTGGAGGTGGCCGTCTGGGTTGAGTAGGGCTTGTAACACCCCGGCATTTAATATGCCCGAATGTTACCAAACATAAGCTAAACAACAACTAAATATCACATTTAATCATAAATTCCAGCAAAGGTACATATGCTAAAAACCGATATTTCGGCAGCCTCTCCTTTGTTTTTCCATGAATTAACACAGTATCAATATCATGGCAAGATATATCATAGCACACAACATCTAAAACATCAACATAAATGGATGTATCATCAAATTACGCCAATGATACCACTCTCAACCACTTCATAAACTATAACGAAGCAAATAAGGGATCACAAGCATGCTAGATTAAACCATACATTAACTTTATGGCACAACTCTTAAAATCATGTCTCCAAGTGATTAATCATAGACTATGATGGTGAAGCTATGTGTAGAAGTGTAGCTAAACCCCTTTTTCCCGCATGCCGATCTCAAAGTACCTAAAAACAACATAAAATACAAGCGTGAGTTCGAAAACTCAGCAAGCATATTGTAATGGACAACAATAACAATATCATAGAAAATAACATCTCACATCAGGTATATCACCTCAATCATGAACACTTAACAAAATCATCATCATTGTGTATGCAATGCAATGCAATGCTCATATCTCCTTGGAAACTCATACCGGTATGGTTGAGTACACACCCGTCGGTGTGCACCCTCTCCCCCCTTCCATCCCGAAGATGGAGGGTGCCTACTCCTCGCTTCCACCACCCACGGTAGATGGAATCACGATGTAGGACTTACTCTAATGGCACTCCGGATTAGTCATAACTTTCTCACCGACCTTCCCGGATTAGTTAATGACTTTCTCACCGCCCGGGCCATGTAACATGTCATGTATGCAAGTATGCCAACAATATATAAAACTCATATATTAACACATGGCATCATAACATCTTAAACATGCTCATCATATCATAGCAATCATTAAAACATGGCAAATGATCATAATCATAAAGACAATTCCATCTAATTTCAACATGCAACCTACAACTCGCTATCCATCACAACACACTTGCCTCAACCACATGCAACGGATTGGCGGGAAGTGGAAGGCACTCCCAGGGTCACACCTCCTGCACAAGGGTATCACACAATCACAATCATAACCACAAAACAGTACGCAAACCCCCATCTAACCCGACATTGCTCCCTACTCGCAAAACCTAAAACAGAGGTTCTGTCCCGTCGGGACAGCAGCCTTGCGAAAGGCATAACTTGAGTTCTGGGACTCCGAATGAAATAAACGAGTACACCCTCGCATAGCTTAGGAAATTTCCCAACTTTTTCTAGTTATAGGGAAAGACTGATTCGGACTCTAATGTTGTTTAATCTAACGTTGAACACGAACTGTCTCAATCTCGTCACAGATTTGACAGCGCTCAGTAAAACAGCCATAACTTCTAAACGGCTGGGAGGAATTTCAATTTATTTATATGCACTGAAAGATAATGAAATTATCTACAACTTCCTAGAAGTTCGTACGGTCAGATTCGAAAGCTAAATTAGTTTAATCTAATGTTGAACACAGACTGTCCCAACCTCGACACAGATTGGACAGCGCCCACCAAAACGGCCATAACTTTCAGACCGTAACTCCAAAAATTCTCAAAAAAATACACAAAATAGGTCTTGACGATACCTACAACTTCTTCAACAGGAGGTCGGCCAAATTCCGAATCTAAAATTGCGAAAACGCACGCCCTAACACGGACTCCAAATCTGCCCGAAACTGAGTACAATACGAACTCTAGTTCTTTTCAGATCTACTCCATGGCAGCACGTCCTCTTGATCTAAAGACTCCAAATCTACCATGAGAACAGCACCTAGACCTTCCCCAAGGTTTCCCCATGGACATACCTTAGTCCGATTTAACGATTTAACACGAAGAATGTCTCTCGATCACCCGATCTCGCTCCCACGCGCCAAATCCTTCGGGATCCCTTGTCGCGGTTCTTCCAAACAGCGAGGGCAGCACGTAGACGTGTCGTGGCAGCGAGGGGGCGTCCTTGGGGGCGCAAGGAGGAGGGGGGGGCGCGCGGCTTGAGGTGGAGGTGGAGGAAGAGGACTAGAGGGAGGAGGGAATTGGTGGAGGCGCAAGGGGGAGGTGGAGGCGTGTGGGGAGGCGGCTAGGGCAGGGAGGAGGCGCCCCTAGCCCCTTTACCCACGTTCTCCCCCCCTCCATGGGCCAATCTCTCTCCACAAAAGCCCACGATTCTTCCCCCCTTGGGCCCAAACTCCCCCGGAAAGGCCCAAAACTCCGAAAACGGCCCGGAAACGGCCCGGAAAAGCTATTAACCTCCAATTCCTATGGTTTTAACCTTATTTCCACATCTCATAATGTTTATAGCCTCTTCATGCTCAATAATTAAGGATACGACACTCCGTGGCGACATAACACTTCAACCGGCCCAAAAACGCGAGTAAACCTCAAGCCGAAAGGTTTTAACCTAAATTCCACATTCCATAAAGTTTTTGTCCTTAACATTCACATTGTAAAAGATTACGACAATCCGTGGTGTCACATTCTACCCCCCTTAAACAGGATTCGACCTCGAATCCGACGAACGCCAAAAATCAACAACAAAGTCCCCGAGGGACAAAAGGCTTCTCTGCAGCACAAAACATTCGCACAACGACTAGAACCGGAAACAAACGACAAACGAGTTCCCAAAACCAACACTTAACGACAAAGTGTTGATCTCGTTCAACTAAGGGCAACCTCACACGGGTCGACCTTCACTTCCATTCCCAAACAGAATCGGCGTTTCAACCACAAAGGGCTCCATCAACCCAAAACGCTCGAATCCTCACGGCAAACACTTCATACTTCTATCACAACCAACCTGACTACCAAACTCCATTAAACTCAACATGACAAAATCACCGAACTACCGTCAACTTCACTTCCACCCATCGCTACTCTTAATAATTGTTAAACCCATACAACATCAACCTCCATCACAAACCACCCTTATACCACTAAGGTTCAACACCTAGCCCCAAGCTAGGATCGTAAAACTTTACCAAACCACATTTGGTTCCTTTCTTAAGAGGGTCTCGCCCTCACACAAAAACACTTAGCTATCAAGCCCAAGTGTACACACAACAACTCAAACCCAAAGCGTTAACAACCAATTTGGAAAGAATTCGGCAACATCCAAGCCAAATCACAAAGGAAGCATAAATTCCCTACACCACAACCAAAATACCATAATTTCTTCATTCTTTCTTTTCATAATAGAAAGAAATGGACATCTCGATTCATGACATGCATGCACACTTTTCAAGAGCACTCTGGATTAGTCACATATCCTTATATGACTTTCTCACCGACCTGGCTCGTCGACTCCTTTATCATTTAACATCTAAAAACGATGTCTTGTTTACTTTTCACCATTCATTCATCATATAACAACAACACCGAACAGTCATTCACCAAAAGACTTCTTCCTCGGTATCACAAGATGGAAACACAATTAACATCGAAGGTTGCGGAAATTCATAAAGTCTATGACGGCAGCATAGTTGACAGTAAAACACCACGTCGTAAAAGAACCCACATCAATTGAAAACCGAACTTGCACAACATTGCATTTCATCCAAATTCAACATTTTGGAAAAGAACATCAAAATTTCAAGTCGAGCATCTGCTCCCACAACCATCACGAACTTTTCTCAAGAAGAGGGAAACTCATTTCCAAAAGGGGAACACCTCATTAACAAAATCACTTTGTAAAACATTCATAAAATCCACCTATTTGAAGCACTCGCAAACATCACACACGTTTTCAAAATGACTCCAACTCTAGCCAAAAAGAGTTACAAATTAAATCTCAAGGGTTTCCAACACAACCCACTGTATCTATCTGTTTCCTTTAAAATTTATTCCAATGATAATCCAGTGTGGACGCGAAGGAGCGCGATCCACTCAAAAACTTTTGGATGTAGACTCAACTGACAACGCGAAATAAACAAATTCGCCAAAACCAAAGGTCGACACCAAACACTACGAGTTTTGGGGAAACTCTGAAACTCAACATAAGAAACACCTCAACCGAAAGCATTCAACCAAGATGGCAACCAACCAAACCAGTCCAGAAGGTTTTAAACACAAGCTCAACATGAAACCCTATTCTTATCCTTTTTAAACATTCAAATTACACCTTTCTACTCATCGAGAAACCTCTCGGATTGCAACAAGAGCTTTAAAACAAATTCTTTCTCTCATTATCTTCCCCAATAAATAAAGTTACGATGCTTACGAAAAGACATCCCACGAAGGCTAAGTCAACAAAATCCCCACTGACCAACATAACAAATAACATCATCTTCTAGATTTGAAACAAGTGCTCCAACAAAACTTTCAGCGTGACCAACCAATAACTTTCATACCACCTATATGTAAACGTCTCGACAATCGAAACTTGTTCAATCTATAAAATGATTTCATCAATTAAGTAATATCTCTACAAGATACAATTCGCAAATAGGATTCTAAGATATGCAACCATTAAGATTAAAATCTTGCATCATGATTATTATCCATTGTTCACTTCATCGTCACATGTTATAATAACCTCTATTTTACAATGGCTTCCAAAAAGTAATCCAAACAATTACCACCACTACTCAATCATCAATATCCATAAATAGGCATAATCATAAAAACAACTACATTGTTTTTAGTTACACTATCCATATACCATAACAAATTGTCACTACACAACATACTCCAACTATTAAAACAAATTTAATAGATTAGACCATCCCAATGCTTTAGCAATATCATAAACAAAGAAAGCCTATGTCTTCACAATTGACAACGATACTAACATCGTAGGAACACAGCTGCATACTTCCAATTATACTAATGGTTTGTGACAACATAAATAGCAACTCTAATCAACTTCCAAATTAAAGTCACTAGGCAACACAATTAAATTCCTCTACTACTCCATTAAATTTGAACATCTTTAAACAACCAGCAAAGTTTCTTTAACGGTAAACAACGATCTACATCATCTTAATGTTTTAACTATGCATCCGGGTTTAAAACTTTTAAACATGATCGGGGGTCATAAGCACTTTTATAACAAAGCAACAGATTCCAAGCATGTGCATTAACGCATTCAATCATTCTCGCTAAGAATAAACTACGACACTAGTAGTCTATTTATTCACAAGCTAGAGATATTAATCACATTGAATTGATTCGACTCAAAATTTAACTTAGCAACGCATCAATCCATAAACCACATTGTTACCTACTACATAACATGCTTAAACATCAATTCTTACTGGGGACAAACGATTTCAGTCAAAAGACTACTTACTTTGTTTGCAACATTTTAGTTTTAAAACTCATCCCAAATTCATAAGGAAACTTGACTCTCAAAATTGCAACGAGACAAACCCAAACTTGGTCATGTAAAGGAATTCTCCAAAACATTTTTAAATCTCAAGGACTCCCATGAGGAAAAAGGTTGAAAGACGGTTTTCTCGAAAGGGAACCAGGCGCTCAATCAAACCTTTGCAAATAAAACCTTAACTCCAAACTTTCACGAAACAAGAAGAGTTCTTCAAAGATGATTTCTTAAACCAGTAAAATGACGAAATCAAACACCACTTACTCCTACAAAGCCACTGAACTTCAGCCCTGACAGCCAGGTCTGGCACAACTCCGAACAAAACTCCTTTAGCCTCGGAGAAAGACAACCACAGGAATAAATCGAATGCTTGTTCTTCATAAAGCAATTAACAGGCATCAAAAACTGGAAAGGCACCCAAAAGAAGCGCAACACTAGACTCCTCTTCTTCGTCTTCACCCAAGGAAGACAAAACCACACACCGCATACGGAACGATCCGCGAAAGCCCATCACCTTTTCATTTGGTTCAAAACAGCTAAAGCCAAGAAAAGCAACAAACACCGACCGTCAGAACGACAAAGAACATCCGAAGGAAACCACCATTCACTCTTCCTTTTCGTCTCCAATCAACTACCCGATTTACGACAGAAAGGGTAAGCGCTTTTCTCCTACAGGGGTTAACAGTTCTTCGGTGATGGCGCTAACCGGCCACACCGTCAAACCTCACCCTAACTATAAACAAAAAGAGGTGACCGAAACCCTTCGGTACCACAACCCCACTCTTATCACCACAACATATATCATTGACATAGCAACATGCATTATCAGAGGAAGCATTCAACATCAAAGCTTAATTACAGCATTTAAGCGTAAAGAAACGATACCCATACCCTTTCCTACTGTGCATCCAGTGTGTGTCAAATTTTAGATTAGTTATACCACTTTTTTTTTGCAAGTTTTAATGTTGCTATCCTATGACAAAGTTTTAGTTGAAACCTAAGCCATGTTTCTAAGTTATTCCACATCATATTTTAGTTGTACCCTATGGTATGACACTAAAATTCACATTCCAAGGACCTACAGCCCGCTCTGATACCAACTATAACACCCCGGCATTTAATATGCCCGAATGTTACCAAACATAAGCTAAACAACAACTAAATATCACATTTAATCATAAATTCCAGCAAAGGTACATATGCTAAAAACCGATATTTCGGCAGCCTCTCCTTTGTTTTTCCATGAATTAACACAGTATCAATATCATGGCAAGATATATCATAGCACACAACATCTAAAACATCAACATAAATGGATGTATCATCAAATTACGCCAATGATACCACTCTCAACCACTTCATAAACTATAACGAAGCAAATAAGGGATCACAAGCATGCTAGATTAAACCATACATTAACTTTATGGCACAACTCTTAAAATCATGTCTCCAAGTGATTAATCATAGACTATGATGGTGAAGCTATGTGTAGAAGTGTAGCTAAACCCCTTTTTCCCGCATGCCGATCTCAAAGTACCTAAAAACAACATAAAACACAAGCGTGAGTTCGAAAACTCAGCAAGCATATTGTAATGGACAACAATAACAATATCATAGAAAATAACATCTCACATCAGGTATATCACCTCAATCATGAACACTTAACAAAATCATCATCATTGTGTATGCAATGCAATGCAATGCTCATATCTCCTTGGAAACTCATACCGGTATGGTTGAGTACACACCCGTCGGTGTGCACCCTCTCCCCCCTTCCATCCCGAAGATGGAGGGTGCCTACTCCTCGCTTCCACCACCCACAGTAGATGGAATCACGATGTAGGACTTACTCTAATGGCACTCCGGATTAGTCATAACTTTCTCACCGACCTTCCCGGATTAGTTAATGACTTTCTCACCGCCCGGGCCATGTAACATGTCATGTATGCAAGTATGCCAACAATATATAAAACTCATATATTAACACATGGCATCATAACATCTTAAACATGCTCATCATATCATAGCAATCATTAAAACATGGCAAATGATCATAACCATAAAGACAATTCCATCTAATTTCAACATGCAACCTACAACTCGCTATCCATCACAACACACTTGCCTCAACCACGTGCAACGGATTGGCGGGAAGTGGAAGGCACTCCCAGGGTCACACCTCCTGCACAAGGGTATCACACAATCACAATCATAACCACAAAACAGTACGCAAACCCCCATCTAACCCGACATTGCTCCCTACTCGCAAAACCTAAAACAGAGGTTCTGTCCCGTCGGGACAGCAGCCTTGCGAAAGGCATAACTTGAGTTCTGGGACTCCGAATGAAATAAACGAGTACACCCTCGCGTAGCTTAGGAAATTTCCCAACTTTTTCTAGTTATAGGGAAAGACTGATTCGGACTCTAATGTTGTTTAATCTAACGTTGAACACGAACTGTCTCAATCTCGTCACAGATTTGACAGCGCTCGGTAAAACAGCCATAACTTCTAAACGGCTGGGCGGAATTTCAATTTCTTTATATGCACTGAAAGATAATGAAATTATCTACAACTTCCTAGAAGTCCGTACGGTCAGATTCGAAAGCTAAATTAGTTTAATCTAATGTTGAACACAGACTGTCCCAACCTCGACACAGATTGGACAGCGCCCACCAAAACGGCCATAACTTTCAGACCGTAACTCCAAAAATTCTCAAAAAAATACAAAAAATAGGTCTTGACGATACCTACAACTTCTTCAACAGGAGGTCGGCCAAATTCCGAATCTAAAATTGCGAAAACGCACGCCCTAACACGGACTCCAAATCTGCCCGAAACTGAGTACAATACGAACTCTAGTTCTTTTCAGATCTACTCCATGGCAGCACGTCCTCTTGATCTAAAGACTCCAAATCTACCATGAGAACAGCACCTAGACCTTCCCCAAGGTTTCCCCATGGACATACCTTAGTCCGACTTAACGATTTAACACGAAGAATGTCTCTCGATCACCCGATCTCGCTCCCACGCGCCAAATCCTTCGGGATCCCTCGTCGCGGTTCTTCCAAACAGCGAGGGCAGCACGTAGACGTGTCGTGGCAGCGAGGGGGCGTCCTTGGGGGCGCAAGGAGGAGGGGGGGGCGCGCGGCTTGAGGTGGAGGTGGAGGAAGAGGACTAGAGGGAGGAGGGAATTGGTGGAGGCGCAAGGGGGAGGTGGAGGCGTGTGGGGAGGCGGCTAGGGCAGGGAGGAGGCGCCCCTAGCCCCTTTACCCACGTTCTCCCCCTTCCATGGGCCAATCTCTCTCCACAAAAGCCCACGATTCTTCCCCCCTTGGGCCCAAACTCCCCCGGAAAGGCCCAAAACTCCGAAAACGGCCCGGAAAAGCTATTAACCTCCAATTCCTATGGTTTTAACCTTATTTCCACATCTCATAATATTTATAGCCTCTTCATGCTCAATAATTAAGGATACGACACTCCGTGGCGACATAACACTTCAACCGGCCCAAAAACGCGAGTAAACCTCAAGCCGAAAGGTTTTAACCTAAATTCCACATTCCATAAAGTTTTTGTCCTTAACATTCACATTGTAAAAGATTACGACAATCCGTGGTGTCACAGGGCTAGGGTTAAGAGACAAAGCCCAACAGCAGCCCAAAGATAAATCAATAAAATAAAATAAAATAAAATAAAAACATTAGCTCAAGAATAACCCCAACAACCAAGTTCTTCTGATATTACATTAAATCATTTAGACCGAGGCAAGTGGCAAGCTTGTTCTGGTGGGCCAGGTGTGGCACATGGGAGGTCGCATTTGGTTTTATTGATTTGATTACTTATGAATTCTTGGGTAGTCTTGCCTTGGTCACTCTAAGGACTTAGCCTTTCAAGAATTTGAACTGAGTCCTTCATACAGCCACAAGTCTAGAATGGGACAGACCTGGCCGAGTAAACTATGATGTCTAGTCTTTGGTAATGTCGTGGTGGTGTGAGGCCGAGTTTATGAGTAGGCTCACATGGCGCAACAGGGGACCCCTGAGAGTGGTAACCAGTCCCATCAATGTTGAAACCTTAGCGAGCAGTACCGGGTCTAGAAGTAACTTTGGAAAGGCTTTGTTATGGCCACTCGCCTTTGTGGTGTTTGACTGTATCTTGTGGGTAAAGTGTATAACCTCTGAAGAGTGTACAACCTATTCGAATAGCCGAGTCCATGGTATTGGACACTGCTCGGACATTACAGTCAAGGGTTAGACTTTATGAAAATGAACTTGGGTTATGGATAGTCGGTGTTGGAAATGATGAGCTTGCTTTGGATGATAACTGCTTTACTTGTAAAACTGTTTATGCAATTATTATTGTTATTATTGTTTTATCACTTTCCAATTTATTACTGTTATTCATGAATGTTGCTTATTGCAAAAGAACCCATTAGCCTATTGTTGGAATAAGCCATGCATGTAGCTATTAGCATTGCATCTCTGTGCATGACTTGCTGAGTGCTTTTGAGTACTCACCCTTGCCACAATACAAACATCAGTTGAAGAAGAGTCGACACCGGTGTTGGAGGAAGAGATTCAGGAGGAGCTGACGAACTAGGGGCGAGCCCAGTCAGTTGCCTATGGCATATTGGTTGGCGCCGCGCGTTTTCTTTATTTTCCGCTGCAAATTTATTTGAGTAAGACTTTAGCCCTGTAAGGCGTACCTTTCTAACTTGACCATAAGGTCGAGCAACCAGTTATATTTCTCTTTCAATAAAGTACTTTACTATTTCGATGAGTATGATTGTGATATTTACCGATGTTGAGACTGCATGCACTAGCGTGATCCTGGAGTATTGCTGAATACACAGAGGGTCCGGATTTGCACATTCGATGGAGGATTGTCGGTGAGGGTTTCGCTATGTCACTTGATCCAACCACCTCTCTTGATCAAGATGAACGAAACACTCATCTCAATGCTCAAGCAATGAATGCCTTGTTTGGAGATTTGAATGCAGATGAGTTCAATCGAGTGAGCAACTTAGAAACTCCTCATGAGATATGGACAATCCTCTCTGAAATTCATGAGGGAACATATGTAGTCAAAGAAGCAAAACTGCATATGATGAGAATCAAATATGAGAGCTTTGTTATGTTGCCCCACGAAGAGCTTTGTTTGTAAAATGCTCAGGGCTCTTCCGGAGAAGTATGAAACTCTGACTGACACCAACAACACGTTTAGGGAACCTCATCACAAATGAGCTGTATAAGAAAGGCAAGGAAGAGCTGCTGGAACAAAGTTCTTCCAAAAAGAAAAACGTTGCTTTCAAGGCCAAAATGGAGTCAAGTGAAAATGAAGTTGAAGACTCCGAAGAAAACTCAGATGAAGAGATGGCTCTTCTTGTAAGAAAGATGAGAAGATTCATGAGGAAGATGTCAAGCTCAGGTGGCCCACACCACTACAAGAAAGGGCAACACTCAAGCTCAAACCGGTTTGCCAACATCCGGTGTTTTGAGTGCAACGAGAAAGGGCACATTGCCTCAAAGTGCCCTAAGAAGAAAGTAAAAGATGACAAAGGGAAGTTATCAAAGAAGAAATAATTCCATGGCAAGAAAAATCTCTTCAAGAAACTGCACAATGAGGGTAAAGGAGAAGCTCATGTCGGGGAATGGAATTCCGAAGAAGACTACTCGGACTCCGACTCCACTGATGAGGATACTCCAAAGAAAAAGAGTCTTGCTAGGATCGCTGGTAAGGAGGCTACATCACCTTTCATCACTACTCTATGCCTTATGGCTAAAGGAGATAAGGTAAAATCAAATAACAATGATGAGCCATCTTATGATGAATTGCTAGATATTCTCGTTGATTTGAATAATTATCTTGGCAAGGAGAAGGCTAAGCATAAGGCCTTGAGAAATGAGTTTAATCTTCTCAAGGAATCTTACAGTGAGCTAAAGGAAATGCATGAGTCTCTCCCTATCAAAAATAATTTCAAATCAACAAATGATATAGAGATTTCTTGTGATTTGGATAATGTTATGCCTAGAATAGATAGTCACTCCTATTCTGTCTTAAAATCTAGCATAGCTACTTCTTGTGATAAATTGTTGTCTATTCCTTCTAGTTCTTGCTCTAGCCTATTCTCTGTTGAAAAAGACTTAGTTGTTGAGAACTATGAGCTTAAAAAGGAGGTTACAAAGCTAAGTAAGAGTTTGGACAGATGTTTTAGGGGTAAGGAAACCATTGACAATCCTCGGCAGCCAACGTTGTTCGTACAACAAGGAGGGGCTCGGATATATCCCCAAAAAGGTCAAGAAAACTAGTAACAAGGCTCTAAGGTTTGTGAAGTCAAATGGAGCATTTTGTCATAAATGCCATGGCTTAGGATATTCGGCTAGTGACTGTCCACTGGGTAGAGCACTCAGAAATAATGTTTATGACTCTTGCTATGTTCTTAAGAAAGATAGGAGTGGTAGAATTATTGCAAGATTTGTTGGTACTCCTATCCTTGGTAACAAGAAAAATGCCATTTGGGTGCCTAAAGCTTTGGTATCTAACCTCCAAGGACCCAAACAGATTTGGGTACCTAAAAAAACTTATTTTTTTTTGTAAGTGAAATACAAGACCGGTGGTCGGCATTAGGTGTTGGACAGTGGCTACACAAAACACATGACCAGAGACCGAAAGATGTTCACCACATTTGAAAATGGATGAGGAGACTATGAAAAGATCACCTTCAGTGACAACATCAAAGGGAATGTATTAGGTTTGGGTAAAATTGCTATTTCTAATGATCTTTCCATTTCAAATGTATCTTTAGTTGAAACTTTGAATTTTAACTTGCTTTCGGTTGCTAAAATTTGTGATCTTAGTCTTATCTGTTCTTTCTCTCAAAATGGAGTTGAGATTTCCAAAGAAAGTGACAAATCTTTAGTTTTCAAGGGCTTTTGGTTTGGTAATTTGTATCTTGTTTCTTTCACTTCTAATGAGTCATGTCTTCAAACTTGCTTAATTGCAAAAACATCCTTGGGATGGTTATGGCACCGAAAACTAGCTCATGTTGGAATGATTCAACTCAAAAAGCTTTTCAAAAATGATTTAGTTGTGGGTTTAAAAGATGTGAAGTTTGAGAAAAACAAGCTACGCAATGCTTGTCAGGCCGGCAAACAGGTTGCCAGTTCTCATCCTTCAAAAAGTATTATGTCCACATCTAGACCGTTTGTAACACCCCAATTTTTGCTTTTCATGAATTTAAATGTGATTTGGCACTTTGGTGAATTTTTGGAATTTTCTGGAATTTATTTGGAATTTATTTGAAATTATTCCCTTTTGAAATAATTAAAGAAATTGATTTTACAAATAAATTTTTGTTGGAAATATTTTATTTGAGTCCAAAATGCTCCAAAATATTTTCTAGAATTTTTCTGAGTGTTTTGCTATTTTTAATGAATTAAATGAATTTCTGGGAATTAATTGGATTATTTAATCGCTGGAAAATCGAGTTGGTTTCACTGTTCATCCGACCGGACCCGAGTCCGAGTCAAACTCGAGTCCGACCCGAGCCAACCGATCCGGTCGAACCCGCTCGGCCAACCCTAACCCACGTGACCGTTGGATCTTGATCCAACGGCCACGATTGAGCCACGTCACCCGAACCCGAGCCCGACCGAGCCAGCCAGGTCGCTCGAGCCAGACCCGAGTCGGACCCGAGTCCAAGCCACGTGACCGTTGGATCTTGATCCAACGGCTCAAGTTGAGCCACGTCGCTCTCTCCGTGTCGCCGCCGGACTCCGCTGCTACCCGCGCGTGGGCCCTCGTTTTCCGCTCGTTTCACGGACGTCGAGGGGGTATTTAATGCGCCGCCGCCGCTGTCGTGTTGCCGACTTCCGTGCACACCCGTAGCCCTAGCCCGCTGAGCTCAAGTCGCCGTGTAGCCACCGCAATCGCTCGACGTAGTTGGTGAAGCGCTCCGCCGCGGTTTTGCGCTGTTTCCGCCGCCGTCCGCCGTCTTCCTCCGCCGTTGAGCCCAGATCCGGAACCGCGAGGTCAATCCGCGTCGGTGAGGACCTTTCACTTCACCGGAGGAGACCCGCAGCGCCGTCGGGCGTGTCGCCGTCATCGTCTCCGGTGAGCCAGCGCCGCCGCAAGCCATCGCCGCCGATCGAGCTCCACCAGCCGTCCGATCCAGATCCAAGGGCCCAGATCGCGCCACGTCACGCCACGGTGAGATCCCACGTGCAAACTCCCAGATCTATTTCCAACCGTTGGATCTAGATCCAACGGCTTAGATTGTGCCACGTAGCCTAAACCGCACCGTGCTAGGATCAATGTCAGCCGTTAGATCTAGATCGAACGGCTAGGGTTAGCCGTGTTGTAAATGTTAGATTGGATCTTGACCGTCCGATCAAGATCGAACGGTCCAGATCAGCCAAGTAGTTTTCCTACGCGTAAACCCAGATCTAATTTGGGCCGTTGATTTTGAAATCAACGGCCGAGATCTAGCCACGTGGCCGGGAGGCCGACCGTCACGGTCAACGCGGTTAGCGCCCGCGCGTAGAACGTGTCTCTAACACGCGGGCCCGCATGTCAGTGGGCCCACGTGTCAGGCGCGCCTGCTCAGGCGCGAGCCCGAGTCGCTAACAGGGCGGGCCCGCCTATCAGTGGCACAACTCCGGTGGTCCGTACCCACGTGGACCGGGTCCATGCGCCGGTGCCCACGTGGCCGCTCCAGAGAGCGCCACGTGGCATGATGACGTCATGCTGACGCCATCATGGGGTTCGGTCGGTGCTGACATCAGCAGGACTGACGTGGACCAATCAGGAGCCGACACGTGTCATGCTGATGCAATAAATGAATTTCCGAAAAAGAAAATGATTTATTAATTCAAATTATTGATTCCAAATTTAGTTTTAAACTTCAAACGCTTATAACTTTTGTGTTTCAACTCCGATTTGAGTGATTCAAATTTCTAAATTTTCATAAAAATGAGACCTACTATAATTTGAATTTTAATTAATTTTTTATTATGAATATTTCTCTATTTTTAATTAATTAATGTTTTCTTTAAACTTTAAATGGTTATAACTTTTGCATTTAAACTCCGAATTTGACGATTCCAGTTTCGAAAAATTCATAAAATTATGCTCTCTCTGTTTGTGAATCTTATTTGGATGTTTGGACACTTTTTGTCTATTGTTTATTTATTTATTGTTGTTTGCACGCTTTACGAGTAGACGTTGAAGTGCCCGAAGGCTTCGAAGGTGAAGTGTTGACCCAGGAGCCAGCTCAGGACCAAGAACAAGTACTCTTTGAAGGCAAGTTGTGCTTTGACCATGTTGATCCCATTTTCAAATTAATTTGGTTTAAATTATTGCATGCTAGTTTGATTAGAAAATGCTTTACTTAATTATGGGAAACTAGATAAATGCCAAATTGCTGTATGACACCTTGGTTAATTAAATATATGCCATGACCCCTTGTCACCCTAGTTGTGGATTATTAGTTGGACGTTACTAAATTGCCAACATGGGAATTTAGATCGTTGTAGTATATTGCTTAGACCTGCTACGTGCTCATGACATGATTTTGGACAATCAAATGCTAATATTGACTTAATGATATGTTGAACCTGTTTTGGAAAGGTATCATGTGTTGTGTTGTTGATGGCACGTGGTGCATGGTAATCAACTAGGGGTTTGATAAATAGATTTTGACCGGGGCATGTGGCAAGAATGATCGGGTGGGCCAGTTGTGGCACCGGGAGCGTTGATTTGGTTCTTCGGGTAGTCTTGCCCTGGTCACCCTAAGGACTTAACCTTGCAAGCCTTCGAACTGAGTCAAACGTGCAACCACATGTCTGTAATGGGACGGACCTAGTTGATTAAGTTGCTAATAACGTACCTGTGGGACCTCTGGGTGTCAACTACACCTTTTTGTGTAGTTGTACGGGGGAGCGTACCGGGGCTGCGGCCAGGTACCCATCTAACGGTGGATTGGCCTAAACTTCGCCTTCGCTAAGGGAAGGGTTAGTGTGCAATCGCCGGAGAGGACCACTTGTGCTGTTAGAAGTTTCCGAAAGACTTTGTTACGGACACTCGCCTTTGTGGTGTTTGGCTGTATCTTGTGGGTAAAGTGTATAACCTCTGCAGAGTGTAAAATCTATTCGAATAGCCGTGTCCGCGGCACTGGACATCGCTCGGGAATTACAGTTAAGGGTTAGACTTTCTGGAAAATAACTTGGACTTAAAAAGGTTGGGTTGGTTTAATAATGATGTTGATGGAAATGTGGATTAGGAATGGGAAAGATGTTTATTAAACTCCTAGAAAAGTTATTGATCTTATACTTGTTTCTACTGCTTTCGAGTCTACTTATGGTAACTTGTCAAATGCTGTTTATGCAATTATACCTTGAGCTATTCCTTTGTATCAAGCCATGCATGTAGTATATTAGCCTGCATTCTGTGCATGACTTGCTGAGTACCAAGTACTCACCCTTGCCACAAAACAACACCAGTTGAAGAAGAGGTGACGACAGCTTTGGAGGAGGAGCTTCAAGAGGAACCGTCTAACTAGGGAGCGAGCCCAGTCAGTTGCCTGTGGTATACTGGATGGCGCCACGATGTTATCTTACTTTTCCGCTGCTATTATTTCTCTTTTAATAAGTTTCGCCCTGCGAGGCGTATATTTGTAACTTGACCTTAAGGTCGAGCAACCCGTTTGGTTAACTATTTAAGGTACCTTATTATTTCGTTGAGTATGATTATGATGTTTACCAATGTTGAGACTGTGTGCACTAGCGCGTTCCTGGACTAGTGCTGAATACACAGAGGGTCCGGATTTGCAAATTCGGGTCCCGACACCGTTAGAACTCCTACATGTGGATCTGTTTGGACCAACTATCTATAGGAGTATTGGTGGAAATACTTACTGTTTAGTGGTTGTTGATGATTATTCTAGATTTACTTGGATATTCTTTTTGCAAGAAAAATATGAAGTTCCAAATATTTTTAGAAGTTTTGCAAAAAGGGCTCAAAACGAATTTGATTTTAAAATTAAGAAAATTCGTAGTGACAATGGTTCCGAGTTCAAAAATACAAAAGTTGAAGCGTTTTGTGATGAACTTGGAATAAAGCACGAGTTTTCTGCACCATACACTCCAGAGCAAAATTGAGTTGTAGAACGAAAAAATCGAACATTAAATGAAATGGCAAGAACTATACTTAATTAATATCAAACTTTTGACCAGTTTTGGGATGAAGCAATAAATACTGCTTGCCATGCCACAAATCGTCTGTATTTGCATCGTCTTTTGAAAAAGACCTCTTATAAACTTCTTATTGGTAGGAGGCCGAACATCTCCTACTTTCATGTTTTTGGCTGCAAATACTTTATTTTGACTAAGGGTGTTTGGCTCTCTAAATTTGAAAGTTGATGTAATGAAGGTTTTCTACTTGGCTATTCTTCAAATAGTAAAGCATACCGAGTTTTGAACAAAAATTCAGGTTTAGTAGAGGAAATATGTGATGTTGAGTTTGATGAAAATAATGGCTCTCAAAAAGAGCAAAAAAATTTGGCTGATGTAGGTGATGAAGGTCTGAGGCAAGCCATGAAGAATATGATAATTGGAGACATCAAGCCAAATGAGGATGATCAAGATGCTCAACCATATTCAGTTCATGCTGAACCATCTACTTCGGCAAATATAGATGAAGATAAGTCAATGGAAGCCGAAGTTGAAAGAAATAACCAAGTCCTGGCATTACCACCGAGGATTCATACTTAAGTTTCCAAGGATCATCCAATTGATCAAATTTTGGGTGATGTTAGTAAGGGTGTTCAAACTCGTTCTCGTGTTTCATCCCTTTGTGAACATTACTCTTTTGTGTCTTCTCTTGAACCCTCTCATGTAGATGAATCTTTAAAAGATTCAGACTGGGTGAACTCAATACATGAAGAACTAAATAACTTTGCCCGAAACGATGTATGGATGCTTATTGAAAGACCCAAGGATCACAATGTCATTGGCACAAAATGGTTATTTCGGAACAAGCAAGATGAAAATGGCATAGTGGTAAGAAACAAAGCAAAGTTAGTAGCACAAGGTTTTACTCAAATTGAAGGATTAGATTTTGGTCAAACCTTTGCACCTGTAGCTAGATTACAAGCCATTCCTATTTTGCTAGCTTTTGCTTCTTGCTTTGATATAAAGTTATTTCAAATGGATGTGAAGAGTGCTTTCCTAAACGGTCAAATATCTGAATTAGTATTTGTAGAACAACCTCCCAGTTTTGAAGACTCTAAAAACCCGAATCATGTATACAAACTCTCTAAGGCACTCTATGGACTCAAACAAGCTCCGAGAGCATGGTATGAGCATCTAAGAGATTTTCTTGTTTCCGAAGGATTCAAAATTGGGAAGGTTGATACTACACTCTTCACCAAAATTATCAATGATGAATTCTTTGTCTGTCAAATATATATTGATGATATTATGTTCGGTTCTACTAATGAATCTTTCTGCAAAGAATTTAGAGATATGATGTCTACAGAATTTGAAATGTCCATGATTGGAGAACTGAGCTATTTTCTTGGACTTCAAATCAAACAACTGAAGAATGTAACATTTGTGAGCCAAACTAAATATGCAAAGGATTTACTCAAAAAGTTTGGCATGAAGGATGCAAAGCCTATCAAAACACCTATGGCATCAAATGGGCATCTAGATCTAAATGGAGGTAATCTTGTAGACTTAAAGCTTTATCGTTCCATGATTGATAGTTTACTTTATCTTACAGCATCTAGGCCTGATATTATATGTTCAGTGTTTGCATGTGTGCACATTTTCAAGCTTCTGCAAAAGAATGTCATCTAGTTGCTGTTAAAAGAATTCTAAGATATTTAAAGTATTCCTCAAACATAGGGTTATGGTATCCTAAAGGTGCTAAATTTGATTTATAGGATATTCTTATTCTGATTATGTTGGTTGCAAATTGGATAGAAAAAGCACCTCAGGAAGCTGTCAGCTCCTTGGTAGATCCCTAGTCTCTTGGTTTTCCAAGAAACAAAACTCTGTAGCTTTGTCCACAGCCGAAGTAGAATATATTTCTGCTGGTAATAGTTGTGGTCAATTACTCTGGAGGAGGCAAACTTTTATGGATTATGGTATAAAATTTTATAAAGTGCCTCTTTTGTGTGATAATGAAAGTGCAGTGAAAATAGCTAACAACCCAGTCCAGCATTCCAAAACAAAATGCATAGATATTTGTCACCATTTTCTGAGAGATCATGTGACTAAGGGAGATATTACCATTAGCCACATTAGAACTGAAGATCAATTGGCAGATATTCTTACCAAACCTTTAGATGAAGCTCATTTTTGCAAATTGAGGAATGAGTTAAATGTCATAGATTTCTCTAACATTTCTTAAGCTTGTGCACCATGATTGATTATATCTTTCTATTCATTTGGTGTTCACTAATTTGATTCTTGAAAGTATTATCACATTAAGGGGGAGACAAGACTGCTTGTTATACATATCTTGCAACCCACTTATGAACAAATTGATTCTAAGTGCTTGAGTGACATAGGACTATTTTACAAAATATAGTAATTGTCTTCTAAATTATAATTGCTAAAAGTCTCATCTTTCTATGTCTCAATCTCATCTCATCTAAAAACATAGAAAATAGGTCAAGAGAGTTTTTCAAAATAAAAAAAAATTGTTTACAAAAACTATATTATCCAATCACTCAGCACATGTGTTCCATCTCTATGAGCTTGAATTGGTTAATATTCATGCTCACTTGATTAGAGGACACAGATATCGCCAAAGGTTTCAAAAATCCTTCCATCTCCTTCTTTGATTATTTTTGATTGATCTTAAAACTAACATTATTATAAGATCCATCTTCATGTCTTGTTTCTTTCTTATAAAAGGGTCTTTGAAAATCTCTAAAGAGTCTAGTTATCTCTTACTTTATTAAACAGAGTGTTACACATGTACAATGGACTGAGTTCTTCTACCATTTCTGAGAAATCGAGGGTTTCCTATCTGTGGCGGACCAACTTTGCATCCAAGCACATTTACGACGGACTGAAGAAAATCGGTCCATCGCTAATGAGGCTCTATGCAAAATCGGTCTGATGCAAATAGAAAACCTACTGATTTTTCTTGAAAAACAATCCGGCGTACACTTGCAAAAATCTGCCTCTCATTTCTTATCATATTCAAAGGATTTCCTCACAAGATTGAAAAATGCTTATCTAAGTTGAAAATTTTCAAAACTCTTATCTAAATCTTAGGTCTTATCTCTGCTAAACTATCATTATTTCCTCCTTGTGACACCCCGGCACCCCGTGCCACGAATGTTACACTCTCCAGCACCGACAATTACAAAACCCTAGCAAAGCAAGCGAACAATAGCAGGTAAAACCTATAAAAAAACTAGACAAAGAAGATCAAAATCTAATAGTACTCCGAAATCCATTAAAAATTTCAGCAGCACCTACCCTAAAAATAGTGGACATCTACTCAGCAGGCAAAGAGATAACAACAACAATTCAGGCATAAGCATCTAGGAATCGAAACAAGGCATTCCAGCATTAACTTCTAGCAACTATTAGCTTTAACAACATGTAGATCATAATAACCACTACACAATTATTACAATGCTCTCACACTAGATAGCAATAAGAACTAAAAACCACAAGTGTTCCTTTATCATGATATGAAGGTGAAGCTACTTCCTATCCTGGCTTGAGGCACTTCGAGTACCTAAAACCACACAAACCACAAGTGTGAGTCGAAGACCCAACAAAGTACATCAAGGAGATAAAAACATAGCCAAATAGTATTTCTTAAGCAGTAACATACTAACAACTCTTAATTGAATTCAGCAAGTAGAAATAGAAAAAAAAACGGTAATATCACGATCCTTACTCATCTTTAATTGAGTCCGCAACTAAACATCTTAACCCTTTCCCACATTACTCAGTAGTCTATCATTAGCAATGCGATGCAATGATGAATGCATTCGTGCTCATGCACCTTTTCATCAATTATACTGGTATAATGAGTGCACGCACGTCGATGTGCACCCTCTCATTCCCTTCCATCCCGTGGAGGGGCCTACTCTTAATGACTCGCTCCCATCCACCATGATGGATGGGACTACGAGGCAGGACTTCCTAGTGGCGCTCCGGATTAGTCATAACTTTCTCACCGACCTCACAGATTAGTTATGACTTTCTCACCGACCTGGCCTAAGTCTCATGCAGGACAAGAATGCAACCGATGCAATCGATAACACACACTTCCAAAGGAAACAACTTACATATTTACTTTTCGTTTGCCGCCATTCATCCTTACTAAATGATCATTTGCCACAAAATTCCATCCTTATCATCATAGGTATGGAGCACAATCCATACAGACAAGTGTAACTAATCCATAGAAAACAGTATGATAACAAAATATAACAATTACGGTCAATAATTCTCATATTCTCAATTATTAGAAAGTGACTTAAATGTTTAAACCACCTATCAACAAACAACCATCCTCAAAGCAAAACACGATGTATTTGCCTTTAATAGCAGGACATGGAGTGGCGTGCGAAGAAGAGGCCACTCCTCCTGAAAACAGATATCATAACAAACACAATTTACTGACAATTCAATCAATCACAAATTTACTGAATACATCGACGATCAAACCCTGGAACAACCCTAATTCTTTTCAACTAATGCAACTCCGGACAGCAGTCACAAAATGATCAAAGATCCGCAGTAATACATTACCCTCCCCCCTTCGCTACCATTCTATAGTAGTAAAAGCTAGTCTCACACTCTGATTAAAAATATCAACAATTGGAGAACAGGCTCCCGCCGAGCTTACTTGTTGAATGAGGGATCAACAGGGGCCCCTTCATACGAGCAAGGGGGAACGTTCGAGCAACGCCAAGACGGGAGAAATATGTAGTGTTTATCCTGGTTCGGGCCTCTCACTGCTGAGATAACAGCCCTACTCCAGTGTATTGTGTTTATGTTTGGTCAAAAAGAAGCCCCTCTTACAGGTGTTTTTTGGGGGGATTAAATACAGAAGCTCATGTCGTACAAAAGGTAACTACCCCCTAGATTTACGCCATGCGTCCATATCCATAGTGCCCACGATCCGGAGCCCTTGATCTGCGCGTTATTTTGAATTTTCGGTGCACCTGTCCTTGATCTCCTGCGGATTGGCTGCCACTTTCCTTTCTAATTGTTTGACCGAGTCCCCCGACCATTCATCCGGGCGTCCGTGTGGCCTTCACGAGCATGGCTGCTCGTGGCCGCCTGGTATGGTCATGGGCGAATGGGTAGGCACGTATGCTCAGGCGTTGTGTTGTTCGGACGCTCTCCCGAGCATCTTCCGATGGTGCCGTATGGTCGGTACCTTCGGGACATTCTGGGGGTACAATGGTCTTTTTAGCGAATAGTCAATCCCCGACAGCTAGCCCCTGAGGTTCAAGTGGGGAGCCATCTGGGCTCGGGCTTCCCCTTGGGCCTAAAAAGACTCGAATGAGGGATTAGGTTCTAGTAGCGATGTTTGCTCGTGACACACGACCATCTCGTGATAGGGAGCGGGCTTGTCGTCATGGAGTGAGCGTCGACTTGCTCGACGCCCAAACGACCACGCCGCGGAAGCGCAGCGTTAGGTTACTTTGGTTCCTTCTCCAAGAAGCTTCTTTGTAACGGTAACGTAGTTTCTTGGGAGACGTGCATTTACTGGGCGGTTTTACCGTAACGGACAGGTGCCGTTTCGCGAAAGGTCACAGTGGTGTTAAATGCGTCTTTTCACGGGCCTTTTTAACCCCCGATCAACGCAAGAGACAAAGCTACTTCGCGCTTTGCTCGATTTTGCCCAGATTCTCTCCAAGAGACTCAGCGCCCTTTGCGACCTCCTTCTCTCCACAGCAATGGCGCGTTTCGGTGTTAGCCAAATGAACCGGAGGAGGCTCCAGGTGCTCGTGGACGACAGCCATGTCGACCTGAACAACACTCGAGCGCCCGGGAGCGACGAGGCGCCGGCGCCGCGGGAGGGAGAAATCGTCTCCTGCGAGCTATACGCCGTCAACGGGCTTCGCTTGCCCGAGAGTGAGTTCCTCGT
Source organism: Rhipidocladum racemiflorum (assembly GCA_036346355.1). Lineage (NCBI taxonomy): Eukaryota > Viridiplantae > Streptophyta > Magnoliopsida > Poales > Poaceae > Rhipidocladum > Rhipidocladum racemiflorum. The sequence continues at coordinate 74,229,044 of CM070571.1, forward strand.
CTCCGTACTCGCCTTTTGTGGGTGCGAGATTTCTCATCTTAACCCTAACTCTATTCTTGCCCTCATGATCTTCTCCCACCTTTGCGAGGCGTATGTTAGTGTGACGCATACGGCCAGCCTCTCCTTCCACTTCTACTCTCCTTTCCGCACCGGCGGGAATACCCCCCACCGGTTGCGTCTACCTTCGCCTCCGGCCCAACCGACCATACGAGTACCCCCCTTCTTTCCTTGAGGGACTCGGTGTCGGGCTGGGCCAACCTCTGGTTCTACCAGAAGAAGACAGAGGGGAGCCAGCTGACCTACACCGGGGAGGTCGCCCATTGCCGAGACAAGCTTGCCAGTGCGGCCAGGAAGAGCGGATCCTCAGCATCATCAGTGAGCTCACCCAGATGGGGCTCACTGGTCGGGACATTGCCCGGGACTTCACCTTCAACCGGGTGTCCCCCTTGCGGCGTCGGGAGCATCCATTCTTCGAGGTGACCGGGTAGCAAGACATCACCCGCAAGGACGACACAGGTATGCCCCTTGGACCCTCTTTTGACCTTCGTCGTTGCCCGAGTGTTGGTCTGATTTTTTACTCCTTGTTCGCATTGCAACTCTGAGGATGGATTGGGTCGAGGAAAGGGTTGCCGAAATGTTCAGCGCCCCGAAGGAGAAGGAGCTGAAGCCCGACTGCCAGTTCCCCAAAAATGTCTTTGACCGCAGTGATGCGGTAAGTATTCCTGTTTGTTTTTTTTCTTTTTTTCTTTTTTTTGTTCGAGAAATACATCCCGAGCTTTCCTTACTCGATTTATGTTTGCAGGAGAAGGTCGCCCTTGAGCTCGCCGTGTCGAGCGCCGGTCCGACGCCCCAAGGAGATACCCTGACCGGGGGTTCTCGCAAGAAGGCAGCGGGTCGAAGCTGCCAACCTTCTACCTCGCCTCCTCCCGCCAGGCGCTCAAAGCGCCAAGCCTCGTCCAAACCTCTGACCAAGCACCACTTGGAGTACGCCGACCGGAAGAAGGTAAGGGAACTCCAACAGTGGTTTGCTGGATTCAAGCAGAAGAAGCCGGAGCTGATGGGTCGCTTGTAACAGCTGGCCGAGGAGGCGAAGAAGGCCGAGGAGGCGAAGAAGGCCGAGGAGGCGGCCAAGTCCACCGCGAGCAAGGAGCAACTGGAGGAGCAGATCAAGGCCCTCCAGGCTCAGCTTGCGCAGGTGGTCGAGGACCCAGCCGAGGAGGGGGAGGAGGAAGACACCGTCCCCCTGGTCACGAGGAGCCAAAGGTCGACGCCTCGTCCGACCTTGGTGCTGGAGGGGGCCGACATGGATGAGGTCGACCCTATGATGGCAAGGGCCAGTGATGTCGCCGCGGAAAGCACCGAGGCCGTTGCTAAGGCCAACGAGGTCGCCGCGGGTAGGGCGCCCGTTGCCCAAAGCGAGGAGACCGAGGACGAGGGTGCTCGTCTGGCAGAAGGTAATCCTCGCGTAGTCCCTTTGTTTTCGTTCTTCTTTCGATTTTCCGAGCTAACCCCGCTCCCCTTGGCGTGGGTGTGATAGCTCGGCTGTTGTCCTTGGATTTCCAGCAGATGGCTGAGTGGATTCTCGATTTCGCAGTTGACACCGAGCTGGAGCGCATCGTTAATTTGGTGATGGGCGAGGACTCGGAGGAACCGCCACGGGCTGAACTCCCAGAGGCTTCCGAGCACCCTCCTACGGCCACCGAGCTCCCCTTGGCTGTAGAGGAGTAACGCTCGCAAGGGACCGAGGAAGCTATGGCCTTGGTCCCTTACGAGGGGACGAGTGCGGTGCCGAGTACGGGGGAGACTCAGGAGGCGTGGCCTGAGGCACAAGAGTTGGTCGCCCCCGACCAATCGCGGTTGGCCGGGGGCCAAGGAGTGGATCCTAGCTCGGCGGGCCTTCGGGGGCAAGCCCCGAGGCGGAGGAGGCTGCAGCCAACGTTCAGCCCCCGAGCGCAAAGACCGAGCTGGGGGATGATCGCCACGAGCTGCAAACCCTAGGGGAAGTTCATCCTCAGGGTGAGTAGGTCCCGGAGGTCAAACGTCCTCAAGGGTTGATCGAGGAGGGAGCCGCCCTTGCCCCCCTAGGCACACCGGGTGCCCAAGAGGAGCAAGGCCCCTACCCGAGCGACGCGCCTGCTCTGGACGAGGGTGATCCCGCTTGGGTCAATCCGTTCTTCCGAGCTGGTGCGACCGACCGCCAGAAACTCCAGGACAAACTGGTCAGCCATTCTCTTTTTGTGAGCTCTCTGCTTTTATGCCGTAATTCGCCCTTTCTTCTGTGTCAAGACCCTTAAGGTGGTTTAATCCTTATTTTTGTCTGCAGTTTGCTGCCAAGGCCATGGAGGACATTGATGCCTCCACTATCTCTGCGGAGGAGTTCTTGGGGTACTATCGTGAGCAGGACGCTAAGATCGCCGATCTTGAGCATCGGATCTTCGATGTGCACGCTGCCGACCAGAAGGAGTTGGAGTTGACGAAGAGCTCTGTTGCCGAGCTTCGGGACCAACTCTCCCAAAGCGAAACGGCGAAGGCCACCTTGGAGCTAAGGTGTGCCGACCTTTAGGAGGAGTTGGGGAAGCTTCGGCTGGAAGTCCCCGACCTTCAACGCGTCGTGCAAGAAGCTCGGGAGCGCGAGGACGCTCAGCTCAAGGAGGTGCAGTGCCTCCGAGAGAGTGCTGCGGAAGGTCGTGCGGCTCGGCGGAAGGTCTTGGATCTCAAGGCCGAGCTCGATTCAATTAAGGAAGAGCTTGCCGCCCTCCAGGCCGATCGTCGGGACCATCCGTAGATATCCTTCTGTAGATGTTTTTTCCTTTTTCCTTCTTCTCGGTCTTTAAACTTTTGTGTATAACTTTGAAATAGAAAAGGTTGACCTTGTCCTCTTTCTCCTTTGTTTTCGATGCCCTTATGCTCGTTCGAAAGTCGTTCTGCAAAAAGGAAGGCAACCACGGGAGAGAACAAGAGTAAAACTTGAAAAAAGGCACGGTTAGCCCTAACTTGTACGTACGAGCCCCCGCTATGGACAAAGGTCGTGCACCTAAAGTTGCGAGCACGAGTTTGTTCATATGAGATTTTGAAAAGTTTCACTCGCGCCTGTTCGCAGACGATCGAAATCGCCACTAGTCCTGGTTATGAATTTAGGTCGTACACGCACAGCGCTTTCGCTCGCCGCGTGGCCGAGTCGTGCTTCTAGTTTACGAGCATAGCCGTGCGTGTGATTTGAAGCAAACGGGCACAACACCGTTAATGCTCATGATGGACCACCGAGCCCAGGTTGGAGCCGAGCTCAAATCGAGGGTGAGGATGTCTGTGCGTGATCATTCATGCAGTGAAGAACTACTGCGGAAGGGGATCGGCACGAGCAGACAGCCTGCAGGTTTTCGAGCTTGGTTCCAAGGGGATGGTACACATGCATTGTTGGCTGTGCTCGTTCGCTGTGCGTAGAACTTAGAACGAAGCGTTTGGGCTATATCTTTTAGAAAGGGCGAGGGGAGGCACGCAGCGAAAGAATCGATTTTTTACTAAGGGCAACGCAAACGACGCGAAAAACAGATACTTGAGTTGAAAAGGTGCTCAAACATAGAACTTACACAACTGATCAATGTTCCAGGTGCTGGTGAGCACTCGACCATCCTCCATCACTAGGCGAGCAGCCCCCGGGCGTGTTACAGATACGACCGTGTAGGGTCCTTCCCATCTAGGGGTTAGCTTGTTGGCTTTTGATAGGTCTTGAACCCGTCGTAAGACCAAGTCACCGACTTGCAGGGTCCTTGGTCGAACTGATCTAGCCGCGTGCCTACGAAGTGCTTGTAGGTAAACCGCAGACCGAAGTAACGCCCGTTCTCGTGTCGCCTCCGCGAGGTCTAGGTCAACGAGGCGCTCGATTTCCTGGTCAACGGAATCGACCAGTTGCACCCTTGGGGAACCCAGCATAATTTCTGCAGGCAAAATGGCCTCTGCACCGTAGACAAGTTGGAACGGGGTTTCACCCGTGGCCCGACTTGCGGTGGTGCGAATCGACCAAAGAACAGAGGGTAGCTCGTCCACCCACTCCTGCTTGTGTTGTTTGAGGTTCTTAAAGAACCTCTTTTTTATGCCTTGGATCATCTACCCATTTGCCCATTTGGCTGCCCCATTGCTCTGTGGATGTGCCACAGAGGCGAAGCAGACCTTGGTCCCGACCTCATCGCAGTAAGCTTGGAACAATTCACTGGTGAATTGAGTTCCGTTGTCTGTGATAAGACGGTTGGGTATCCCAAACCGAGTTACCACATTGCTTCGGAGGAACCTCTTGGCCGTTTGGGCCGAGATGGTCGACACGGGCTCGGCCTCTATCCACTTGGAGAAAGTGTCGATGGCCACGAGCAAGTATTTGCGGCCTTTCCGACCTCGGGGAAAAGGCCCGAGGATATCGAGCCCCCAGGTCGAAAATGGCCACGAAAGTGGGATGGTTTGCAGCGTATACGCTGGTTGGTGGACTTTGCGGGCATGAAACTGGCATGCTCGACAAGTTATCACGATCAACCGCGCGTCCGCCAAGGCCGTTGGCCAATAATAACCCAATCGGAAGGCTTTGCTCACGAGCGTTCTGAACGACGAATGAGCTCCACACATCCCTTCATGGATATCCCGAAGAAGGTATTGGCCCTCTTCCTGGGAGACACACTTGGAGAGGACTCCTAGTGCACCTTTGCGGTATAGGTCGCCTTCAATCAGTTTGTACTGAGAAGATCGCCTTGTAAGCCGGGAATGCTCGGCTTCTTCCTCGGGCAATGTCCCGTGCGCGAGGTATTGGACGAATGGCGTCATCCAACTCGCGCTTTGCTTGAGGAGAGAGATTTTACCGCCTGTCTCTGGTGCCTCCTCTACAGAGGGAATGGAGGGCTTGTACAGGTGCTCAACGAGCACCCCCGCCAGAGCGGTAGTTTGGGAGGAACCGACCTTTGATAATTGGTCGGCCAGGGTATTGTCCTTCCTAGGGATGTAGAGTACCTCTAAATTCTTGAATTACTTCTCCATCTTCCTTACTTCGACCAGGTAAAGCGCCATTGAGGTATCGGAACACTAATACTCCTTATTTACCTGGTTTACAACCAACTGCGAATCGCCCTTCACAGTTAGTCGTTGGACTCCGAGTGATCTGCATGCTCGTAGTTCGGCCAAGAGGCCCTCATATTCCGCTGCATTGTTGGAGGCAGCAAAGTGCAGCTGAATGGCGTATTGTAACTTCTCTCCTTCTGGGGAAAACAGTACAACACCAGCCCCCGAGCGTTCGTATGCTCGGGACCCGTCGAAATACATAGTCCAGTGATTTTCCCTAGACCTGGCAGGCTCGTTCGTTGACAGAGCTGGAGCCGACCATTCTGCCACAAAGTCTGCCAGGACCTGGGATTTGATCGCCGTGCAAGCCGAAAATATTATTTCAAACTCGGCAAGCTCCATGGCCCACTTTGCTATACGACCACTGACGTCTTGGTTTTTCAAGATCTCCCTGAGCGGGAAGCTGGTCGGGATTACAATCTTGTGTGCTTGGAAGTAATGGCGCAGCTTTCTGGAAGCCATTAGTAGTGAGTACAAGAGTTTCTGGACCTCAGGGTAATGCTCCTTTGGTCCATGTAGTACTTCACTAACATAGTACATGAGTCGTTGGACCCCATCCCTTTCAACCGCTAATACCGCGCTTACAGCTTGCGGGGTGGCCGCTAGGTATAATAGCAAGTTTTCCTCTGTTTTGGGGGTGACCAGGATGGGTGGCTTGGATAGGTACTTCTTTAGTTCCTCAAAGGAACGATTAGCTTCCTCCATCCATGAGAAACCGTCGTGTTTGCGCAGGGCTTTGAAGAAGGGTAACCCTCGCTCACCCAGTTGAGAAATAAAACGGCTCAAAGCGGCCATCCGACCAGTCAAGGCCTGTACCTCCTTCACGCATGTGGGTGGTCTCATCATCACAGTTGAAAGTGCATCTAGGCCCCTCAAATTATTTTGGTGATTAATGATGACACAATTAAAGTGATCTAATGTTTCAACTAAGATTAATGCAGATATCGAGATCATATCAAGTTGGAATGGGATCGGATGCCCCCACAACCTCTTAAAAGTTGAAATGACGGCATCAAGACAAGTTTTGTAACTTTGTTTTATATTTGTGTCTTAAGGATAGCCGTACTATTAAGAGGGTTCGACGTGAAATCGCTTTTAGGATGTGCATGTGCTCAACATCAAGTCTTGCATCTAAAATTAGCCCTCCTGCATTTTATTTGGAAAAGTTTTAAATTGAAACCGAACTGGGTAACCCGGACTCTCCGGACATTCAATCCGGAGTATCCGGACAATATGTCCGGAGTCTCCGGGTTGGACCCCTCGGTCACTTTTAAATTCGGTCGTCCGAGTATCCGGACATTTTGTCCGAGTCTCGGATAACCCGAGTCTCGGGTTATTTGTCCGACACTCCGGCTGTACAAAAACGAGAGTAACGGCTAGTTTTTGAAAAGACTATTTAAAGCCTCCACTCTCTCCCAACGGCTGTGATCTCCATTGAGCTCATTCATTGCAGCATTCAAGCCATTCCTAACCTCTTCCAAGCATTCAATAGAGCTCATACTTCCTCCCACCATTTGATTTGTTGTTTGATCTCTTTTGGTGGTGAGGAAGAAGAGAAGTGCTAAGTGCATTCATTTATAGTTGTTGAGCACTAGTTCATCCTCCAAGCGACTTCCGTGGTGCTATTACTCTTGGAGGTTGAAGGTCTCCTAGACGGCTGGGAGTCACCGGGAGCTACCAACGCGTGTGGTGAGCCCCGGTCGTTTGTGAAGGCGAGTCTCGCCTCCGAAAGGGAAGAGACAAGAAGTGAAGCCGGCGAGTGCATTTGTGCAACACCGGGAGGAAAGAGGGTTGAAAGAGACCCCGGCTCAAGTGTGACCGAGCCACCTCAACGGAGACGTAGGATTCCCTTCAAGAATCCGAACTTCGGTGAAAAATCGCTTCTCTCGCTCTCTCTTTACTTGCTTGTGTTGCTTGTGTGGATTTGTCTCCGTAAAGCCTAGATCTAGCTCTTTGTCTAGCTTTAATTGAAATCCATACTAGCACTTGTTCTAGGTTGCTTTTGTTATTTACTTTTAGTAGTAATTCGTGCAAGTTTGAGCAACTTGTGTTGCGCTCCCGAGCCACCCAACTCGGAGACTCCGGTATCCAATACCGGACACTCCGGACAAGCCGGAGTATCCGGACCAAAACTCGGAGACTCCGGGTTGACCCCCTCGGGTAGCTTTATTTCCGCTGCTAAGTTTTAATTCGCCTATTCACCCCCCTCTAGGCGACATCTTCGGTCCTTTCAATTGGTATCAGAGCCAAATCTCCTTTATTTTGGCTTAACCGCTTGGAGAATCAAAGATGTCGGATATAGAGAAGGTTACCGAAACCCATGGCCAAGAGAAACCCACGGGTTCCGGTATAGGGGTTGCAATTCCTTTAGATTATTCATCTTTTGGAGTCTCAAACTCTTCATCATATGTCTCTGTTTCGTCCGGACGAGCGCCTCATTTCGACGGCACTCGCTACGCGGCATGGAAACATAAGATGAAGATGCATTTGAGATCACTTCATCCTTGCATTTGGAAGATTGTTGAAACAGGTTTCAAGCCCGCCAACCCCAACAATCTCACCTCCGAAGAAGACAAAGCTCAACACTTCAACGACTTGGCCGTCAATGCCTTGTTCAACGCTTTGAATGACTCGAAGTTCAACCGAGTAGATGGTCTTGACAATGCCAAGGACATTTGGGAAAGGTTGATGGTGACTCATGAAGGTGTGTCAAGTGTCCGTGAGTCCAAGATCGAGCTCATCATTGGAGAGCTAAGCCGATTCACTTTGGAAGAAGGTGAATCGTACACAAATATGTTTGATCGCTTGATGGTGCTAGTGAATCAAGCAAAGGGACTTGGAAGCACCGAGCTCACCGACAAGGCCGTGGTGAAGATCATACTTCGAGTGATCACCCCAACCAACCGCAACCTTGTGCAACTAATCCGAGACCGGCCAAACTTCGACTCTCTCACGCCTCATGATGTGATTGGATGGTTGATGATGGATGATATGATGATCAAGGAGGCCGAGGTTGTAGAAGAATTCAAATCCGGCAAAAAGAAAGGTGTAACCTTGAAGGCCGTCAAGGTTGCACAAGAAGCCGAAGAAAGCTCAAGCGATGAAGAAGAGTCGAGCGGCCCCTTGACAAATGAAGATATGGCCTTGCTCGTAAGAAGATTCAACAAGTTCTTGAAGAAGAAGGGCTACAAGCCGGGTAGTCACTCCAAGAGCTATGGCAACAAGTCAAGAGGACGACACTCAACAAGGAAGTGCTATGAGTGCGGAGAACCCGGTCACTTCATCGCCGAGTGTCCGCACAAAGAAAAGAAGGAAGACAAGTCCTACAAGAAGGACAAGTTCAAGAAGAAGGACAAAGACAAGAACAAAAAGTACAAGGGCAAGGGTCATGCATACATCGGCAAGGAGTGGAACTCCGACTCCGACTCCGAGTCCGAGTCCGATTCCAACTCCGACAATGAAGATGGACTTGCCACCGTCGCCATTGCTACTCCACCGACAAGGTCAAAGAGTCTCTTTGACAACTTAAGCGACGGCGAAGGAGATGCTCCAATTTGCCTCATGGCAAAGGGGCACAAGGTATCATCTAAAAGCTCCACTCTCTCTATTGTTGATTATGGTTTAGATGAGTGTGATGATGTTAGTGATGATGAGGAAGTAGAATTTAAGTCTATGAATGATTTTGATATTGAGAAACTAGACTTGCTACTTAAAGACATTGAAAAATTGGAGGAAGTGGTAGAACAAAAGGAGGCTACTCTTGAAGCTCAAGAGGATCTCCTTATTTTTGAAAAAGAGAAGAATCTTGAGCTAGAGAAGAGCCTAGCCTTTGAAAAGAAAAAGAATGAGGACTTAGTCAAAAAATCAAATTTGATTAAGAGTGAAGTGGTTAGTCTTGAGATCACCAATGCTTCACTCGTAGAGCAACTTGCTCAAGCAATGGATGCTTGCAAGGCTCTTGAAGTGAAGCTTCTTGATCTCTCGAATAATGCTTCCACCTCAATCAACAACTCCAATGTTTCAATACCTTCAACTAGCAACGGATGCGCTAGATGTTATAATGTTGATGTTGCTACTTGTGCTACTAACCGTGAGACTCTGAAAGTCTTGGCTCATGAGAATGAAAAGCTTAAGGGGATGCTTGAAGATGGACTTCAAAAGTCCTACAAGGCTAGCAAAGGTTTAGAGGAGTATCTCGGTAAGCGCCAAGGTAATCCTAAGAAGCATGGGCTTGGGTATGTTCCGCCTAAGGGCAAAAAGAGCAACATCGTGGTTGCTCCTTTAAGCAAGCCGATTCATTTTGTAAAAGGCGAAGGAACATCCAATCACAAGGCTCACTCCAAGTTCTTTGCTTCATATGTACTTAAGAAAACTAACCTTGGTCGTGTAGTTGCATGTCATATTGGGCGTAAGCCAAAGAATACTCCTATTATTCGCTCCATTTGGGTCCCAAAATCTCTAGTTACTAATGTGCATGGACCTAACCAAGTTTGGGTACCAAAGAGCAAAAACTAAATATGTTTTTGTAGGCCTATACCTCCGGTGGAACAAGTTGGATTTTGGATAGCGGTTGCACGCATCATATGACCGGAGAAAAGGAAATGTTCGCACACTTGGATGTAAATGGATCAAATAGCGAAAGTATCGTCTTTGGAGACAATGGAAAAGGAGAAGTAATTGGTTTGGGTAAAATCTCTATCTCTAATGATTTCCATTTAAGTAATGTTTTACTTGTCGAATCATTAAGCTACAATTTGTTGTCCGTTGCACAATTGTGTGAAGCGGGCTACAATTGTTTGTTTAATGAAAAGGGTGTGGAAGTCATTAAGAGGCTTGATGGTTCAATAGCCTTTAAAGGGCGTTTGAAGGGTAAGCTCTATCTCGTAGACTTCAATACGGATAGACTTAATCTTGAAACGTGTTTAATGGCTAAATCTAGCATGGGTTGGCTATGGCATCGCCGACTAGCCCATGTCAGTATGAGGAACCTTCACAAACTCATTAAAGGCAACCACATTCTTGGACTAACTAATATTGTCTTTGAGAAAGATAGGGTTTGTAGCGCTTGTCAAGCGGGCAAGCAAGTTGGTGCCTCACACCCCGCCAAGAACGTGATGACAACCTCAAGACCGTTGGAGATGCTCCATATGGATCTTTTCGGTCCGGTCGCCTACATAAGCATCGGAGGAAGTAAGTATGGTCTAGTAATTGTAGATGATTTTTCTCGCTTCACTTGGGTGTTTTTCTTGCATGACAAGGGAGAAGTCCAAGTGATATTGAAGAAGTTCATGAGAAGAGCTCAAAATGAATTTGAAGTGAAGATCAAGAGAATTCGGAGCGACAATGGTACCGAGTTCAAGAACATTGGTGTGGAGGAGTTTCTCGATGAAGAAGGAATCAAGCATGAATTCTCGGCTCCCTATTCTCCTCAACAAAATGGAGTGGCCGAGAGGAAGAATCGAACCCTCATCGAGATGGCGCGGACGATGCTTGACGAGTACAAGGTTTCCGACAGCTTTTGGGCGGAAGCCATCAACACCGCATGCCACAGCTCCAACCGCCTCTACCTCCACAAGATCTTGAAGAAGACGGCGTACGAGTTGCTCACCGGCAAGAAACCAAATGTATCCTATTTTAGAGTCTTTGGGAGTAAATGCTACATCCTCAACAAGAAAGCTAAGTCCTCTAAATTTGCTCCTAAAGTAGATGAAGGTTTCTTACTCGGTTATGGAACTAATGCTTATGCGTACCGAGTTTTCAACAATACCACTGGTGTCGTTGAAATCTCGCGTGACGTAACATTTGATGAGGCTAACGGTTCTCAAGCAGAACAAGTTGATCGTACTGTGATTGACAGGGAAGAACCACCATGTGAAGCAATCAAGAAATTGGCAATTGGGGAGGTAAGACCTCAAATTTTGGAATCTCACCCGAGCACCCCAACCCGGAGTCTCCGGACTGAAACCCGGAGTGTCCGGAGTCTCCGGGTCCAATACCGGAGTCTCCGGATGGGGATGACTCAGGCGATATTCCCTCCTCGTCCAAGCAAGCTCAAGATGGTTCAAATGCCACCCAAGATGATGAAGGCCCTATTCAAGCTTTGGACTCAACCGTACCTCACCCGAGAGTTCATCAAAGCATTCAAAGGGATCATACGGTTGACAATATTCTTGGGGACATTAACAAGGGAGTATCTACTCGATCTAGAGTTGCAAATTTTTGTGAATTTTACTCGTTTGTCTCCTCTCTTAAACCTCTTAAGGTAGATGAAGCACTTGAAGATCCAGATTGGGTGATGGCTATGCAAGAGGAACTGAACAACTTCAAGAGAAATCAAGTTTGGGAGCTTGTCGAAAGACCAAATCAAAATGTGATTGGTACAAAGTGGGTCTTCCGGAACAAGCAAGACGAGAATGGAATAGTAACAAGGAACAAAGCTCGCTTGGTTGCTCAAGGGTACACACAAATCGAAGGTTTGGATTTCGATGAAACATATGCTCCAGTAGCTAGGCTTGAATCTATTAGAATATTACTTGCCTTTGCTACTCACCATGATTTTAAGTTGTACCAAATGGACGTCAAAAGCGCCTTCCTAAATGGACCACTCTCCGAGATGGTCTACGTCGAGCAACCACCCGGCTTTGAAGATCCAAAACACCCAGACCACGTCTACTATCTACACAAAGCCTTTTATGGACTTAAGCAAGCACCAAGGGCGTGGTTCGAATGTCTACGAGACTTCCTTCTCGGTCAAGGTTTTGTAGTCGGAAAGGCCGACCCTACTCTCTTTACTAAGCATATTGATAATGATTTATTTGTATGCCAAATATATGTCGATGACATCATATTTGGATCTACTAATGAACATTTGTGTAAAGAATTTAGCAAGATCATGACTAAACGATTCGAGATGTCCATGATGGGAGAGTTGAAGTTCTTCCTCGGATTTCAAGTCAAACAACTCAAGGAAGGAACCTTCATTTGTCAAACCAAGTACATCAAGGACATGCTCAAGAATTTTGGAATGGAGGACGCCAAGCCAATAAGGACGCCTATGCAGGCCAACGGGCATCTAGACCTCGACAAAGAAGGTAAATCGGTCATCCAAAAGGTATATCGTTCGATGATCGGTTCTCTCCTTTATCTTTGTGTATCTAGGCCCGATATCATGCTTAGTGTTTGTATGTGTGCACGTTTTCAAGCCGCTCCAAAAGAGTGCCACTTGGTGGCCGTTAAGAGAATCTTGAGATATTTAGTGCACACTCCTCATTTTGGACTTTGGTATCCGAAAGGATCTTCCTTTGAGCTAGTTGGCTATTCCGATGCGGATTATGCCGGCTGTAAAGTGGATAGGAAGAGTACCTCGGGGACTTGCCAATTCTTGGGTAGGTCTCTAGTCTCGTGGTCTTCCAAGAAACAAAATTCCGTAGCCCTATCCTTTGTGAAGCCGAGTACATAGCTGCCGGGAGTTGTTGTGCCCAATTACTTTGGATGAGACAAACCTTGAGTGATTATGGCCTAACCTATAAAAGTGTTCCACTATTGTGCGACAATGAGAGTGCCATAAAAATTGCCAACAATCCTGTCCAACACTCCCGTACAAAACACATAGATATTCGCCATCATTTCCTAAGAGATCACGCAACCAAAGGCGAAATTGATATCCAACATGTGAGTACAAATGATCAATTAGCCGATATTTTTACCAAGCCCCTTGACGAGAAAAGGTTCTGTGAATTGAGAAGTGGTCTAAATATTCTAGATTCTCGTAATGTGGCTTGATAAGTGCTCACCTATTGGTTGGTGAATGAAAAATGGATTTCAAAAACTTATTCATCTTTTTCTCTGAAGTTATTCTGTGTTTTTGGCTCTTGATCCTCCGATCTTGTCATTGCTATGTGACCATAGTCTGATTGATTGATTGTTCGCTGGTCATATATCAAGTTGACATCTTAGGGTCTCGTTCCGCCAAATTCCTTAATTCATCGTGCGAATTCCCTCTTTCCTAACCGAGCTGGGGAACCCGGAGTATCCGGTATTTAATCCGGACTCTCCGGAGTATCCGGAGTATCCGGACTATTTGATCGGACTCTCCGGGTTGGGCCGGAGTCTCCGGACTGAAAATCCGGAGTCTCCGGGTTGGGGCGGACGGTTTAAGTCCCCCTAATCCCGCGCGGTTTCTTTTTCCATCCTTTTTCCTCTGGGCGCCTCTCCTTCTCCCGTGCTCTCCTCTCTCTTAGGGCGTGGCTCTCCATCTCCAAGGACCTTGGATCCATTCTCATCCTCGGTTTTGGGATTTTGGTAAGATCTCATGCCCTAACCTCCTTCCTTCCGGATTTGGATCCATTGCTTGCGGTTCTTAGGGCCTCTACTCGTGCTTCATCTCTTCTAGGGTGTGATTCATCTCGTTGAGGTCCTCAAGTTTGGAGATTCATCCTCTCTCTCACCCGCATTTTCTCGGTTTCAAATCCATTAAGGTGAGTTCCAATCCGTACCCTAATCTTGCAAAATCATGTACTAGATTGTGCCCTAGACTCAATTCCTACCTTCTTGTGGCAATCTAGTCTCAAATTGTTGAGTTGTGCGGGTTGGATTGCCCTTTCCTTGACCGCCCGTGAGGAAAGTCTGGCACATCCGGAGTGTCCGGACTCTGGGTCCGGAGTCTCCGGGTCAATCCGGAGTGTCCGGACATTTTGTCCGGAGTCTCCGGATGCAATCCGTAGTATCCGAACTTTCTGTCCGGACTCTCCGGGTTGGGTGCCTCGGCCAGAAATTGTTTCTAGCTGTATTTCAAATCGCCTCGCGGCTAATCTTTTTCCCTCGCTTTGTCTAGTCAGATGGATCCGTCTCAGGGTACCTCAGGTGGTGGTGATCCTCCTCGGGGCTCTCCTCCGCCGGATACACCCCCTGGCTCTCCGTCTGCAGCTCCAGCTCCAAAAAGACAGAGACGGGTTACAAAGAAGCGACCCACCTCAAAGGGTCTACTGCTGATTGGGCCGCAGCCTCAGCCGCAGCCTCTGTCGCAGCCTCAGTCGCAGCCTCAGCTGCAGTCTTAGGCGCAGTCACCTCCTCAGCCTCAGCCTGATCCGGATGAGCATCCTGCAGACGCTCATGCTAGGCTGAGAGATCAGAAGAGGAGAGACTACCGTGCTTCTGGCCACTTCATTGGTCCCTTGGCCAAGGCCAAGCCCGTGTGGACCTATCCTATGGGAGTCAACCCAATGAGAGTTATTGACTACAGGACGGGTTCCGGCAAGGGCAAGGCGATAGTTGAGCACAGAAAGAAAGATCCACTCGACTATCACCAGGATGAGTATGTGGACCGACGCTTTTGGAACAGATTCCAGTCGGATTACTATGAGACGGTCCTCTACCCACTTGAGCACCCAGTGGTCAGGATGAAGACCATTGACTGGGAATACATGGCAGCAGCTCAGAACCCAGTGTTTGATCAGATAGTTGAAATATGTGAGTTGCATCAGATCAAGAACATCCTGTCTTTCAAGTTTGACTGGAACAACGAGGTGATCATGCAGTTCTATGCCACCTTGTACTTTGACAAGACAGTTGATGCCATTTGGTGGATGACAGACAGAGTCTGGTACACTGCAAACCAGAAGAGGTTTGCTAGAGTGCTCAACCTTCGATACAATGACAGCCCAAAGCTTCACTCAAAGAAGGTTTTGACTCCTGAGGAGATTGAGTCACTGTATGACACATCCAGGAGCTTCACAGTGGGGACCATCAAGGGTCTGAAGGATGTGCCTGCCGTGCTCAACAAGATGCTGAGGGTCACTCTTTGGCCCAAGGAGGGAGATGCTTCTGCCATCAGTTCCTATGGAAGGAACTTGCTTTACCACCTTGTCGAGCGCACCCACTCCTTTGACATTATCGACTTCATGTGGGAGACAATGAGGCAGAATGCGCAGAGCAACATGGCCAGCTGCAGCTACGCCCCTTTTGTGATGGCTTTGATCACATCTGTCAGTGGTCTAAAGTTTGTCAGGGACGAGGAGCACCTTTCCTACAAGGTTCGTCCTCCGACTGCTCCCGTTGCTCCTGCAGCTCCTGGTCCTGTTCCTCCTAGGACTCGTCGAGGTCGCGCTTCGAGTTCCACTTCTGCTCCTGCTCCTGCTGTGGCTCCGGCATTCCTTCTGAGCAGACTGAGGTTCCAAGTAGCGTGCTCCAGAGGATGTTGAAGCATGTCTTCTGTCTTTGCCGCGACATCTCCACCAGGCAGAAGGTGATGAGTAGGCAGATAAAGAAGAATGGTCAAGACATTCGCAGCATCCGCCGCCACAATGGCGAGGCAGTATCTCCCAGTGACTCCTCCGGGTCTTCCGAGGAGAGTAGTGATGCCACTTCTGCAGATCAACTCTTTGGCATTACCTCCTCTGCTCCGCCTGCTCCTGGAGATGACCCTGGTAGCGAGGGCTCGGAGTACTCTGCTTCTGACGACGAAGGCGACGACGAGTGATCTCCTGTGTCCTTCTCCTTTTGGTGTCTTGATGCCAAAGGGGGAGTGATATCTTTTGTGTGTCGTCGTTTAGTTGTCTTAGTTTCGTGGTGAACTCAGTTTTATTATCTTGTCGTTATCTTGTTAGCTTGTCATTTGTGGACTTGTTTCTTTGCTTATTCTTGTTCGTGTTATGAACTCTGTTATCTTTATTATCCATGATTTGACTTTGTTTATCTTATGCTTGGTTTACATTCAGTTATTTGTGATGTATTCTCGATGCAATGTTTGAGGGGGAGCTCTTGTTTTTTTTGTTAAATATGTGCATTAAATTCCACTCAATACTTCTAATGCACACATTTAGGGGGAGCTCCACTATTCTGTTTAGAATATTGACTCCATTTTATTTGCCGTTAATTATGTTGTCATCAATTCACCAAAAAGGGGGAGATTGAAAGTGCATCTAGACCCCTCAAATTATTTTGGTGATTAATGATGACACAATTAAAGTGATCTAATGTTTCAACTAAGATTAATGCAGATATCGAGATCATATCAAGTTGGAATGGGATCGGATGCCCCCACAACCTCTTAAAAGTTGAAATGACGGCATCAAGACAAGTTTTGTAACTTTGTTTTATATTTGTGTCTTAAGGATAGCCGTACTATTAAGAGGGTTCGACGTGAAATCGCTTTTAGGATGTGCATGTGCTCAACATCAAGTCTTGCATCTAAAATTAGCCCTCCTGCATTTTATTTGGAAAAGTTTTAAATTGAAACCGAACTAGGTAACCCGGACTCTTCGGACATTCAATACGGAGTATCCGGACAATATGTCCGGAGTCTCCGGGTTGGACCCCTCGGTCACTTTTAAATTCCAGTCGTCCGGAGTATCCGGACATTTTTTCCAGAGTCTCCGGATAACCCGGAGTCTCCGGGTTATTTGTCCGGACACTCCGGCCTGTACAAAAACGAGAGTAACGGCTAGTTTTTGAAAAGACTATTTAAAGCCTCCACTCTCTCCCAACGGCTGTGATCTCCATTGAGCTCATTCATTGCAGCATTCAAGCCATTCCTAACCTCTTCCAAGCATTCAATAGAGCTCATACTTCCTCCCACCATTTGATTTGTTGTTTGATCTCTTTTGGTGTGGTGAGGAAGAAGAGAAGTGCTAAGTGCATTCATTTATAGTTGTTGAGCACTAGTTCATCCTCCAAGCGACTTCCGTGGTGCTATTACTCTTGGAGGTTGAAGGTCTCCTAGACGGCTAGGAGTCACCGGGAGCTACCAACGCGTGTGGTGAGCCCCGGTCGTTTGTGAAGGCGAGTCTCGCCTCCGAAAGGGAAGAGACAAGAAGTGAAGCCGGCGAGTGCATTTGTGCAACACCGGGAGGAAAGCGGGTTGAAAGAGACCCCGGCTCAAGTGTGACCGAGCCACCTCAACGGAGACGTAGGATTCCCTTCAAGAATCCGAACTTCGGTGAAAAATCGCTTCTCTCGCTCTCTCTTTACTTGCTTGTGTTGCTTGTGTGGATTTGTCTCCGTAAAGCCTAGATCTAGCTCTTTGTCTAGCTTTAATTGAAATCCATACTAGCACTTGTTCTAGGTTGCTTTTGTTATTTACTTTTAGTAGTAATTCGTGCAAGTTTGAGCAACTTGTGTTGCGCTCCCGAGCCACCCAACTCGGAGACTCCGGTATCCAATACCGGACACTCCGGACAAGCCGGAGTATCCGGACCAAAACCCGGAGACTCCGGGTTGACCCCCTCGGGTAGCTTTATTTCTGCTTCTAAGTTTTAATTCGCCTATTCACCCCCCTCTAGGCGACATCTTCGGTCCTTTCAACAGTAGAGGCCACCCCGTTGCTCTGCTGGGTCGCCTCGATCGCGGGGCCAGTTCTGTTGTCCTCTGCCCCGAGCATTAAACCCCCGACGCTGCGGCTGGGATGCTCGGGGCTGTTGCTGTTCTACCGCAGCGACTATGCCCGGCGAGGGTTGTTTCTTCTTCTTCTTCTTGTTCTTTTTGTCCACAGAATTCGAGCCTTTTTTGCTGGCGAGGTTTCCAATCCGGGCTGAGGTGGTAGCTTTCCTTCGTCCAGCATTTTCTTCCATTGGACAGCCTCATCGGCATTGGTATACCTATCGGCCATGCGGAAGAGCTCGTTGGCCGTTAGGTCTGGATGGATTTCCATATCCTGCGTGAAACGCACGTCTCACACCCCGAACTTGAAAGCCCGGACAATGGCCTCGTCCGATATGTTCGGGATCGAATTTCGGACTTGGATGAATCTCTGGAAAAACTGTCGCAGGGTCTCACTGTAACACCCCAAAATTTTGCTTTCCTTAAATTCATGTGTGATTTGGCACTTTGGTGAATTTTTGGAATTTTTTTTGGAATTTATTTGGATTTATTTGGATTTAGTTTGAATTTATCCCATATTGAAATAATTAAAGAATTAAACTTTGCAAATAAAATTTTGTTGAAAATATTTTATTTGAGTCCAAAATGATCCAAAATATTTTCCAGAATTTTTCTGGAATTTTTCTGAGTCTTTTGCTATTTTTAATGAATTAATTGAATTTCTGGTAATTATTTTAAATATTAAATCGCTGGAAAATCAAACCGAAGTCGATTCTTGTTCATCCGGATCGAGCCCGAGTCGACTCGAGTTCGAGTCCGACCCGACCGGCCGCGCTTGCTCGACCGAGCCCCTTAGCACGCGAGCCGTTGGTTAGAGATACAACGCGGTGGCGCCATCGCTCCCGTCTGGAATCCGAGCCGGAGAGCTCCGCCGTGGGCCGCCGTGTGCGTTAGGGTTTCGTGTTTTGCGCGCACGCCGAGGCACTATTTAAAGCCCGGGACGTTCCCCGAGGACCGCCGCCACCCCGCGCATGTTTTGCCCTAGGTCTTAGCCGCCGAGCCGCCGCCAGCACGCCGCGATTTCTCGCCGTAGTAGGAGAAGTTTCCCACCGCGGTTTTTCGTCAATCCCCGCCGCTGCCGCCGCTCTCCGACGACACCAAGCCCAGGACCAACATCCCCACGTCACGCCGCGCCTGGGAGTGCCAATCTTCACGCCGGAGCTGCACGGACACGCCGCGTGGGAGGTCGTCGTCTACGCCTCCGGTGCCCAAACCTCGCCGCGCCATCGCCGGACTCCGCGAGCTCGGTGAACCGTCAGATCCAGATCGGACGGTTGAGGTGAGCCCACGTTCTATCCCAAACCCTGGAAACCGGTCGAATCGACCGACCGTTGGATCAAGATCCAACGGCTCAGATCCGCCGCGTTAACCTAAACGCGTGAAGCCTAGATCCAATCTGGGCCGTTGATTTTCAAATCAACGGCCGAGATTGCGCCACGTGTGCCTAGCCGCACCCACGCGTGTGAGCGCGTGTCCCTGACACGCGGGCCCCGCAAGTCAGAGGGCCCACGCGTCAGCCGCGTTTGCGTGAGACCCCGCACTGACAGGTGGGTCCCATCTGTCAGCCTCTGTAGCCGTAGGCCACGTCCACCGTGGACCGTGCCGTCGTGGACCCAGTCCATGGACCGGACACGTGGTAGCACCCGGGTGGTGCCACGTGTCATGCTGACGTCAGCATGACGTCATCACGGGACCCGTTCGGTGCTGACATCAGCAGGTCACTGTGGACCAATCACAGGATGACACGTGTCCTCGCTGACGCAATAATTAATTTCCGAAAAAGAAAATGATTTATTAATTCGAAATAATGATTTCAGATTTTGTTTCAAACTTCAAATGCTTATAACTTTTGCGTTTCAACTCCGATTTGAGTGATTCAAATTTCTAAATTTGTATAAAATTCAGATCTACTCAAATATGAATTTTATTTAAATTTTGGACTAAAGTTTTTCTCTGTAATATTATTTAATTGATTATTTAAACTTTAAATAATCATAACTCTTGTGTTTTAACTCCGATTTGAGCAATTCCAGTTCCTAAAAATTCATAAAATTATGTTCTCTCTGTTTATGAACTTTATTTGGATGTTTGGACACTTTTTGCCTGTTGTTTATTCGTGTATTGCTATTTGCACGCTTTACGAGTAGACGTTGAAGTGCCGGAAGGATTCGAAGGAAAAGTATTGACTCAGGATCCAACTCAAGACCAAGAACAAGTACTCTTTGAAGGCAAGTTATGCTTTGACCATGTTGATCCTATTTTGAAACCTATTTTGGTTCAAATTATTGCATGCTAGTTCAAATAGAAAAGGCTTTACTTAATTATGGGGGTTAGATAAATACCAATTTGCTGTATGACACCTTGATTACTTAAGTATGTGCCATGACCCTTTGTCACCCTAGTTGTGGATTACTAGTTGGACATTATTAAGTTGCCAACATGGGTTTAGACCGTTGTAGTATACTGCTTAGACCTGCTACGTGCTCATGACATGATTTTAGATAATCAAATGTTAATATTGACTTAATGATATATTGAACCTGTTTTGGAAAGGTATCATGTGATGTTGATGGCACGTGGTGCATGGTAATCAACTGGGGTTTGATAAACATTTTCGACCGGGGCATGTGGCAAGAGTAATCAAGTGGGCCAGTTGTGGCATTGGGAATGTTGATTTGGTTCTTCGGGTAGTCTTGCCCTGGTCACCTTAAGGACTTAACCTTGCAAGCCTTTGAACTGGGTCTAACGTGCAACCACATGTCTGTAATGGGACGGACCTAGTTGACTAAGTTGCTAATAACGTACCTGTGGGACCTCAGGAGGTCAACTACACCCTTTGTGTAAGTTGTACGGGGGAGCGTACCGGGGCTGAGGCCAGGTTCCCATCTAACAGTTGATTGGCCTAGACTTCGCCTTAGCTAAGGGAAGGGTTAGTGCGCAATAACCGGGGAGGACCACTTGTATTGTTAGAGGTTTCCGAAAGACTTTGTTACGGGAACTCCCCTTTGTGGTGTTTGACTGTATCTTGTGGGTAAAGTGCATAGCCTCTGCAGAGTAAATAATCTATTCGAATAGCCGTGTCCGCGGTATTGGACATCGCCCGGGAATTACAGTCAAGGGTTAGACTTTCTTGAAAATAACTTGTACTTGAAAGGTTGGGTTTGGTTAAATAATGATGTTGATGGAAATGTGGTTTAGGAATGGGAAGGATGTTGATCAAACTCTTGGAAAGGTTATTTATGTTATACTTGTTTCTACTGCTTTCGAATCTACTTAATGCTACTTGTCAAATGTTGTTTTACTGCAAATAAACCTTGAGCTACTCCTTTGTACCAAGCCATGCATGTAGTATATTAGTTGCATTCTGTGCATGACTTGCTGAGTACCAAAGTACTCACCCTTGCCACAATACAACACCAGTTGAAGAAGAATCGACACCAGCTTTGGAGGAGGAGCATCCAGAGGAACCGTCTACTTAGGGAGCGAGCCCAGTCAGTTGTCTGTGGTATACTGGATGGCGCCACGAAGTTATCTTATTTTCCGCTGCTATTATTTCTCTCTTAATAAGTTTCGCCCTGCGTGGCGTATATTTGTAACTTGACCATAAGGTCGAGTAACCAGTTTGACTACTTAATTAAAGTACTTTATTAGTATCGAGTGGTATGATTGTGATATTTACCGATGTTAAGACTGTGTGCACTAGCGCGTTCCTGGACTAGTGCTGAATACACAGAGGGTCCGGATTTGCAGATTCGGGGTCCCGACACTCACCTCCCGTTTGAATCAGGCACTCAAGGTCGAGCTCTTTTCCTGAGCGAATGTAGCAGCTCTGGAAATTTGCACGGAGTGCTGCACTGAGCTGGCCCCAGGATCGTATGGACCCTTCTTTTTGGTTGAAGAGCCAAGTGCGAGCAGCCCCATCTAGGACCGTTGGGAGATAGTTCGCCATCACCCCCTCATCTCCTTCGGCAGCCAGGATAGCGGTGGTATAGATTGAGAGAAATTTGTCCGGGTTCTGGGTCCCGTTGAATCTCTCAATATGCCCGGGCTTAAACTTGTTCGGCCACGTGACGTTCCGAAGAGAGCTCGTGAAGGCCTGACAACAAAAGCTCGGGGTATCACGATGGTATCCTCGGTCGTGAAGGTCTTTACGAGCGTCCCTCGTCCATCGCCCCCACGCGTGGGCCAAGCAGGGAGAAGATTTCGCGAGGACGGTGTGCTGACGACCATTCAGTCGTGGAGCGTTCGGAACGCTCGTAATCCGGGTGGATGTAAGCATGTCATTCCGAGGTAGCTCGGGAGTTGCTCCGAGGTTTCTCGCGGACCGAATTAGCTGTCTAGGGCGTTCTCCGAGCATGGCTCCGAGATTCGTCCCTGTGTGAGCGGACGGGAGTATGCCCTCGATGGTCCCGGGAAACACTCCGGGCATCCTGGTCGCGAGGAGGATTCGAGACCTTCAGGTCAACGGCAAGCCTCTCTAGATCCTCGGCTACGACCATGCCTACGGCCTCTAAGTCCAGTTGATCGGGGAAGTTGCGGAGGTCACGCACGACTGCCGCCAAAGCCTGCAGACGTTCTCGGTTCTGGCGGATGGGCGGCGGAGAGCTCCGGCGGCATTCTGGGACGCGATCGGGGGTACGACACTCATGAGAATTTCCTCAGGAGGAGTTTCTTTCCCAGGAAACCCGCCTCTCTCTCGCTTGGTGGTGTATGCTCGCAAGGGTCTTACCCAAGGACGCTTCTAGGTGGTGCCTGGCCGCTTCATAGCGGTCGCGCTTAGCAGCACCCAAGGATTCCACCTCGGGCTCAGCACGGCTCCCAGCCATGTTAACATGGCGAGAATGAGACGAGCGTGAGGGGGACATCATCGTATCTCCTTGGGACGCTGTCTCACGGTCGAACTCGACGTGGTCCGGTATGTCCAGACCATCATAGAGTCCGTCATAGTCATCCTCGTCGTCACCGAGGGCAATGCACGGAGAATGGAGGGCCTATTCTCGTGCTTCGGATTCCCGGGTTGTGAAATCATGTGCTGAAAAATTGGCTTAGAATTGAATTTGCAAAAATGTGTTTGTTCATGTATTTTGACAATCTGACAAGAAACAGTAAGTTTCGCTTTGGCGCCGGACCAAACTTAAAGAAAACAGTAAGTTTCCCATCTACGACGGACAAACTTTGTTGGTCTGTCGTAAACATGTTTTGGCACTTTCCCATGTACGACAGACCAAGTTTTTGGGTCTGTCGTGGACATGCTTTTGAGATTCTGAGCCGGACTCAATTTTCTAAGGAACCAGTAAGTTTTGCATGTACAACGGACACATTGTTTTTTGGTCAGTCGTGAACGGCTTTTTGAGGTTTGATTTCGCTTGTACGACGGACCAATTTTGTTGGTCCGTTGTGAACGTGTTTTGCTTGGCTTAGATGACTTCTTGGAACAGAGCTTTTCATGTGTACGCCGGACAATAATTCTTTGTCCATCGTGAATGCGTTTTTGCTCGGTTTGGATGGCTTCTTGGTACAGAGACTTTCACGTGTACAACGGACCGATTTTGTTGGTCTGTCGTGAATGGAATTTTTCTAGGGTTTCTAATTTTGGTCCGTTGTGAACGTGTTTTGCTCGGTTTGGATGTTTTGCAAGAATTGAAATGATTTGAATTTGAGATTATGAAATTTGTGATGATTTCATGATGCTTCTTTTGAAGTGGACTTTATGCAATGCTCATGTGAGTAGTTGCATGGATTGACATTGAGTCAAGTCGTGGACTTGTGCTCGGACTCGTTTTGTGGTTTGTTCATGTGCAGGTATTGCTCGAAGACAAACGTGGTCGATGACGGGACCGGAACTAGGTTCATGGAGGAGCTGAGGTTCGGGACTAGGTTCAGGGAGGAACTGAGCTCTTGGTGGTCAAGGATGTCATGCGGGACGTTCGGGCTAAGAGAATGGTGCACATGAAGAATGGTTAGTCACGTGAGAATGGCAGGAGGTCATTCGCGTGCAAAGTGTTAGTCACGTGAGTATGGCAGGTGGCCATACGCGTGCAAAGTGTTAGTCACATGAGTATGGTAGGGTTGCCATACGCGTGCAAGAGTTGTACTCGGCCAGGTTGGGCCAAGAGGAGTTGTGTTGAATACATACTCCTTCTAGATTAGGAATTGTATTCAGAACTCCTTGTGTTTTGCTCCTTAAATAGGAGGGGTGTCTCCTGTTGAAGGGCAACAATTGGAGCTGAGCGCATTGAGAGCCTCAAGCTCAGTTTTAGGTTTTTGTACTCTTTTGATGAGAGTACTTTAGACAAAATAAATAAAGATCAATTCTTCCAAGATTCTTGCGTGCTACAGTAACCTCGTTGCTACAGTGTTTTCTGTTTTGGTTCTTGTTTGCATGCTTGCTCTAAGTTTAGATTGGTTTTTGATTCTTGAGTTTCATCTTGATTTGATCCATCAAAAACCGTTCTAGGGTATTGATTTAGAGTTCCTCAAAGTCTAGTTGATTAATCTTTTGAAGATCTTGTTTAATCTTGAAGTTTTGATTAGATTAGTTTTCGTCAAGTTCTGGAACAGCAAGCTTGCGAAGCTCATAACTTTTGATCCATAAGTCCGATCGAGCTGATTCTTTCTGGATTTGATTCGTATTGGAATCTAGTTTCTTGTGTACAAATTTCAGATCGTTACAACGGTTGGATCTCCGGGAATTCACGTTTTACCAAACCTCTGTCATTCTATTTTTGTCGAAAACAAGGCAATTATTTGGCTCTGTTTTGGGGTGAACTTTTAATAGATCAAGAATTTGATTTTAGCTTCCACACAATCATTCACCCCCCCCCCTCTGATTGCTATATTCGTATACTTCGATCCTACACGGGTAAAGCTCCCAGATTCAGTATGGCCTGCGGGATTGGTCACACCGGCCACGCTGTCGCCGGCGTAGTACATGTCATCATCATCAACGTCGTTGAAGGCGCAGATACTCCGAGTATCTCCCGAATTCGACATCCTCGAGGATCCCAATTCGCACGGGAATCGCACTGCCGGTCCCCACGGACGGCGCCAGCTGTCGACGATTGGAGAACGGGCTCCCGCCGAGCTTACTTGTTGAATGAGGGATCAACAGGGGCCCCTTCGTATGAGCAAGGGGGAACGTCCGAACAATGCCAAGACGGGAGAAACACGCAGTGTTTATCCTGGTTCGGGCCTCTCGCTACTGAGATAACAGCCCTACTCCAGTGTATTGTGTTTATGTTTGGTCAAAAAGAAGCCCCTCTTACAGGTGTTTTTTGGGTGATTAAATACAGAAGCTCATGTCGTACAAAAGGTAACTACTGAAGGGAATATGCCCTAGATCAATCATTGTGATGATTGTAATACGTCTTTGTTCATGTAATTATGATAACTTTGTTTATCGGTTCCCTGAATATATGTCACGACTTTATTCATTGGATACGATCTGATTGTGAAACACATTGTCAAGTGACATTATTCTAAACGGGTCCCTGATCCATATCATTACGAGGAGCGGTGATGATTTGATCAGCACATTTACTGGTTGATGGTCATGTTTCACATACCATAGATATGGAGATATCGAACCAATAAATGTGGACACATGTTGGAGAACATGGGTAGTCGGACAAGACCCACTCCGAGACGCTGTGAGTTGTTATCTATCATAGCGCCATCAGCGTATAGTCTCGAGTGGTACGCCTATATGGTCCTTAGACCTGAGATCGTCATGGATGCCTAGCATGTAGACTTGTATGCTTTGGTATCATCAAACGCTATACCGTAACAGGGTAGTCATAAAGATGAATACTGGGTATGCCACGATACATCGCCAAGGGTGTGATGGTCAAGATGGGTTTTGCCCCTCCTAGATAACGGGAGAGATATCTCTGGGGCCCTTGTGTGGATGGATAGGGAAAGCGCACGGCCGTGCTAATATGACTAAGGAGTTAGTCATGGTTTGTATCCATCACACTATCGAGTGAAGTGGTCGAGCTATCAACAATGGTGGTGTGCATCTCTCCTTGAGCTTGACTGGTATCGTGAGACAAAGGGATCGGTATGTGAGTGTATCAAGGTTCAGCCGAATATTGATTCTGTGCATTCGGGGGTCAATACGTACTGCTAGGTGCTGCTATTGATCAATGAATTGGAAACGGGTTTCCGAATTCATGTCCGACTTGCACTGAACCTAACGGGTCACACACTTAACGAGTTGAAATAGTTTAACGGGTTTGTGCGTGGATAGGATCCGCGTTGGGGGTGGAAACCTAGCGGGCTTCGGCCCACTAGCGTGTCTATAAAAGGAGAGGCCAGGGACAGTGCATGAGGACGGATTAGAACCCTCACCACGTTCAGCCGCCTTGCGTCCCTCCTGCTCCCTAGAAACCCTAGCTGTGTGGCGAGGTGCTAGCACACCCCGCACGGCGTTCCTGCTCGGTACGTGTGGATACCGGTAGAGGCGCTGCCGCTCGCGGACGCGCTGGTCGGCGACCTTCGACCATCGACCCTGCGCAAGTCGGCGACCACTCGGACGAGGTCGGCGACCACTCGGCGGGGATCGTTGACCACTCGGCGGGGATCGGTGACCACTCGGACGAGATCGGCGACCACTCGGTGCTGATCTGGAGGTGATCGACTACTTCCTCAACGCGCGTGAATCTGCTTCCGCTGCATCTGCGCGTCAAGGGTAACGATCTGTGAAACTTTACTTGCATGTGATCTTGGGTGTTCACGGTAGAAATTTTGATTTTATGCTCGCGTAGCCTACCAATCACCCCTACAACTACCCCCTAGATTTACGCCATGCGTCCATATCCGTAGTGCCCACGATCCGGAGCCCTTGATCTGCGCGTTATTTTGAATTTCTGGTGCACCTGTCCTTGATCTCCGGCGGATTGGCTGCCACTTTCCTTTCTAATGGTTTGACCGAGTCCCCCGACCATTCATCCGGGCGTCTGTGTGGCCTTCACAAGCATGGCTGCTCGTGGCCGCCCAGTATGGTCGTGGGCGAACGGGTAGGCGCGTATGCTCGGGCGTTGTGTTGTTCGGACGCTCTCCCGAGCATCTTCCGATGGTGCCATATGGTCGGTACCTTCGGGACCTTCTGGGGATACAATGGTCTTTTTAGCGAATAGTCAATCCCCGACAAAAAACATAAAACATCACTAAATAATTAGAGAATATGATTAAGAGCAAAAGACTACAAGGTTATCCTAGTGTCATGGTTGGAACAGATGGAGCAATTGATTAAACGGTAGCTTGGCACAATGCATTCAAATACTTATGAACTAATCATTAAAATGCAAACCGACCCATGCACAAAAGTGACCCTCCCACAACTACAAGCAAATACATATACCTCTGTTGAAGAAAATAGCATTTCCATTTCATTCACCAATATTGAGGGTCAAGTAACATGCATAAATCAACACATTCAATAATATCATATGACACCATCAATTGTTGACAACAATTCCTCCCATGAGCTAAGCAAACATGCCTCTATAAATTTCTAGTATAAACTTAGTTACAAGAGAACTTGGAACATAAAGACATAAAACTTGAGAAGAAATATTTCTAGCTCACTCTCGGTTTGCTCTCAAATAACCTCAAGTAACACGACTATTACTGGCCTATTGCTTTCTTTCTTTTGCCGCTTCGAAGAGAAGGATAGAGAATGTTCTACACGGTGAGGAAAGGAAGCTACTAGCTAGAGCATATAGTTATCCCCCTAATCAACCCAATCGTACTAAAAGCCAAGCAAGAGATCAGACCGAGCTACGAAAAGAGCTAGCCCTTCCTATGAAAGCCAATACGCCTAGGCTGACTATCTCTTAGCGCATAAATGAAACGATAGCAGGTTTTCCACTAGGGGACTTTCGATTGTAATTTTTACAATTAGTAGTTCTTGCTTTCATATTCGAATATATAGTTATCGGATGACATAGCAAGGGTAGCCGCAAAAGAGCAATTATGCCTTAAGCCCAAAACTCTTCCTTCTAGTCTACTCAATAAGGGGAGTAAGCTGCAATTCCAGAGGCATTACAAGAAGAGGTTGTGGGACTGATGACTGTCCTGGATTCCTTTTATCTCTGATAGCCAATGAATCAATGAGCAGAAAGAAAGATAACTTATTCCTAGCTTTGGGAGCAATACTACCTGTAATAACACAATGAACTTATCCTCATGGAGACCTTCAAATTCTTAATCACCATACGCTAATACATTTGATTGGTAGAAGAACGATGACCATAAGCTAAACTATCACGACAATACAGGGTACACAACGGAACTTGCAATCCCATCCAATACCATGATGTCACCAGTTCAAAGGAGAACGTTTAGCACACCAGAAAAACTAGGGCTAAACTCCACTTACCAAGAAGAGGAGACGAGGGAGAGGGCTCGGCCAGCCTGCTGCAGGGAGGAGGCTCGCCGGCCTTGAGGGAGGAGCAGCAGGGGGTGGCACCGAGCTCGGGAGGGGCGGCGGCGTCGGTCGGGCTGGGGAAGGGAGGAGCAACACCGGCTCGGGGGGGTAGCAGAAGGGCTCACTGGCCCGGGGAGGACAGTTAGGGGCAATGCCGAGCCGAGGGGGAGCAGGTGGCGCCTGCTTGGGGAGCAAGGAGCCAAGGTCGGTGGCGCCGAACCAGGGGAAGAACATGCGCTCTGACCGAGAGAGTAGGTGGTGTCGTCGGCTGGGCTGGGGAGGAGCTAGAGGCGGCAGCGATCTAGGGTTTGGGAGGAGCAGCCGATCGGGGAGGGATAGAAGAGAGGAAGGCGTCGGGTTGGGGGAATCGGCTGAGTTGGGGAGGGAGTGAAGAGAGACATAAAGTAGGTGGGGAAAAATTATAATGAATAAAAGACTTCACTTCCCACCTACTCTTGACTCCTACCGATCCCAAGTAGGACAACCAAACGCCCGGACCAGGAAGCCCCAAAACTTGGATAACCATTCGCGATATTACACTCCTTATGGGTTAAACACTCTTCATGGGTTTCACCAACCAGAATAAAATTAAAAAAAGGGAAGTTGTCTTTCACCCACCAACCACCTTTTTTAAGGAGCCCTTTCCTAAAGAGGAGTTACTATTCACTGTTGCAGTTACTCCTTGTGGCAGTTTCTTCTTCCAGATATCCCCAAATCGTCATAATCGCCAAAAATCCCCAAAACTACTCCTGGGATTCATCTCGAGCAGCATTTTCTCTCTTCACCGAAGATAACCCTAATCGAGTGGTGTCAACGGTGTTCCTGTCTGCTCAGAGAAGTGCTCCTAGGATTTGGTAAGTTGTTCAGACTTTTCTTTTCTTTGGCGCAAAAGATCAAACCCTAGAATTAGAAATCTTTAACTTAAGGTCCTATTTCTCTTCTTTGTAGACCTAGTCAGTTCTTGTGCCTAAAATTAGTTTGAGATCAATTTGAGTCTGTAGTGCTTGAGAAAATGCCAAGGTCAAAGAATCCTGACAAAAAAGGCCTTTTGGACAAATTATTTAACAAAGTTAAAGGGAAGAAACAAAAATCAACTAGTTTAAGACAGTCATCTCATTCTCAAGGGCCAGTGTAATTAGAGGACTCTCACACTCCTGGCAGAGTACTAAGAAAAATGACAACTCCAAAACCTCCGAGAAAAGACAAACAACCAATTCCATGTAACACCCCAAAATTTTGCTTTTCTTAAATTCATGTGTGATTTGGCACTTTGGGGAATTTTTGGAATTTTCTGGAATTTATTTGGATTTATTTGGAATTTATTTGAATTTATTCCACTTTGAAATAATTAAAGAATTTAACTTTGCAAATAAAATTTTGTTGGAAATATTTTATTTGAGTCCAAAATGCCCCAAAATATTTTCCAGAATTTATCTGGAATTTTTCTAAGTCTTTTGCTATTTTTAATGAATTAAATGATTTTCTCGAAATTATTTTGATTATTAAATCGCTGGAAAAATCAAATCGGGTCGAGTACTGTTCATCCGACCGAGTCGGAACCCGAGTCGGACTCGAGTCCGACCCGAGCCAGCCGACTCGACCGAACCCAACCCTAACCCAGATCAGATCCGAACCGTTGGATCAAGATCCAACGGTCAGGATCAACCCGCGTGAGACCACGGCCGCACCCGAGCGATCACGGCCGTCCATCGTGCCTCGTGGATGGCTGAGATCAAGCCACGTCGCCTCGCCATGTCCGGGACAGACTCCACCGCCCGTACCGGCTCCTCACGGATTCCGCGAGGATCTCGGCGTCCGAGCCGGTATTTAATGCCCGGACCCGCGCCCGAGGTTCGCCCTAGCCTCGTGCGTCGATTGCCCCACGTGCCCTAGCCCTAGCCGCCGTCGTCCTCCCGCTATTGCTCGCCGTAGTTGGTGAGGCCTCTGCCGCTGTTTTTGCTTCGCCCCGCCGCCGTCCGCCGTCTTCCGCCGCAACTGAACCCAGCTCCGGGACCCCCAGGCCAAGGCGCACCCGTGGGTACATCTCACTCCGTCGGAGAGACCACGAAGCGTCGTCGGGCTCGTCATCGTCTTCATCTCCGGTGGCCTCCGCTCCGCTGTGTCGCCATCGCCGTCCGCGAGCACTGTGAGCCGTTGGATCTCCATCGCACAGTCCAGATCACGCCACGTCGTCCCGCCGGTGAGATCCCGTTCCAAACCCCAGATCCAATCTCAGCCGTTAGATCTACATCGTACGGTTAGCGTTAGCCGCGTTATACGCGTTAGATTGCATCTCAACCGTTGGATCTAGATCCAACGGTCCGAATTGACTGCGTTAACCCAAACGCGTGAAAGCCAGATCCAATCTGGGCTGTTGATTTACAAATCAACGGCCGAGATCAAGCCACGCCCGTAAGGTCGACCGTCGCGGCCGGCGCGCCGCGACTTCACGCGGCAGAGACGCTGACACGCGGGGCCCGCGTGTCAGCGACCGCAACATGACGTCACGCTGACGTCATGGCGGGCCCGCATGTCAGCGGCCACCCCAGCCGTGCGGTGATGTCAGCCATGATGTCACCAGTGGGTCCCACCTGTCAGCAGCGGGCTGAGTCCCCGCTGACGTTAGCAATGACGTCACCCCATTGGGTCCCACCTGTCAGTCACACGTGCTGTGGACCGAGTCCACGATGGACCGAGCCAAACCATGGACCATGTCCATGGACCGGCTGACGTCACCCACCCAATCTGGTGCCAACACGTGTCCCTGCTGATGCAATAAAAGAATTTCCAAAAAAAGAAAATGATTTATTAATTCGAAATATTGATTCAAATTTAGATTCAAACTTCAAACGCTTATAACTTTTGCATTTTAACTCCGATTTGAGTGATTCAAATTTCTAAATTTGTATAAAATTGAGATCTACCTAATGATGAATTTTATTTAATTTTTTGACTAAATTTTTTCTCTATAATATTATTTAATTGATTATTTAAACTTTAAATGCTTGTAACTTTTGCGTTTAAACTCCGAATTTGACGATTCCAGTTTCTAAAAATTCATAAAATTATGCTCTCTCTGTTTATGAACTTTATTTGGATGTTTGGACACTTTTGTTCTACTGTTTATTTATTATTTGCTGTTTGCACGCTTTACGAGTAGACGTTGAAGTGCCCGAAGGCTTCGAAGGTGAAGTGTTGACCCAGGAGCCAGCTCAGGACCAAGAGCAAGTACTTTTTGAAGGCAAGTTGTGCTTTGACCATGTTGATCCCATTTTGAAACCTATTTTGATTTAATGTATTGCATGCTAGTTTAAATAGAAAATGTTTATTTAATTATGAGGAATTTAGATAAATGCCAAATTGCTATATGACACCTTGATTAATTAAATATGTGCCATGACCCCTTGCCACCCTAGTCATGAATTATTAGTTGGACATTATTAAATTGCCAACATGGGTAGTTAGACCGATGTAGTATGCTTAGCCTTGCCACGTGAAATGCTTTGGACAATCAAATGCTAATATTGACTTAATGATATATTGAACCTGTTTTGGAAAGGTATCATGTGTTGTGATGTTGATGGCATGTGGTGCATGGTAATCAACTGGGGTTTTGATAAATAGCTTTTGACCGGGGCATGTGGCAAGAATGATCAGGTGGGACAGTTGTGGCACCAGGAATGTTGGTTTGGTTCTTCGGGTAGTCTTGCCCTGGTCACCTTAAGGACTTAACCTTGCAAGCCTTTGAACTGAGTCAAGCGTGCAACCACATGTCTGTAATGGGACGGACCTAGTTGATTAAGTTGCTAATAACGTACCTGTGGAACCTCTGGTTGTCAACTACACCCTTTGTGTATGTTGTACGGGGGAGCGTACCGGGGCTGCGGCCAGGTACCCATCTAACGGTGGATTGGCCTAAACTTCGCCTTCGCTAAGGGAAGGGTTAGTGTGCAATTGCCGGAGAGGACCACTTGTGCTGTTAGAAGCTTCCGAAAGACTTTGTTACGGACACTCGCCTTTGTGGTGTTTGACTGTATCTTGTGGGTAAAGTGCATAACCTTTGCAGAGTGTAAAATCTATTCGAATAGCCGTGTCCGTGGTATTGGACATTGCTCGGGAATTACAGTTTAGGGTTAGACTTTCATGAAAACAACTTGGACTTGGAAAAAGGGTTTGGTTTAAAGAATGATGTTGATGGAAATGTGGATTAGGATTGGGAAAGATGTTTATAAAACTCCTAGAAAAGTTATTGATCTTATACTTGTTTCTACTGCTTTCGAATCTACTTATGATACTTGTCAAATGCTGTTTACCGCAATTATACCTTGAGCTATTCCTTTGTACTAAGCCATGCATGTAGTATATTAGCCTGCATTCTGTGCATGACTTGCTGAGTACCAAGTACTCACCCTTGCCTCAATACAACACCAGTCGAAGAGGAGTCTACACCAGCTTTGGAGGAGGAGCTCCCAGAAGAACCGTCTAGCTAGGGAGCGAGCCCAGTCAGTTGCCTGTGGTATACTGGATGGCTTCTCAAAGTTCTCTTATTTTCCGCTGCTATTATTTCTCTCTTAGTAAGTTCCGCCCCTGCGTGGCGTATATTTGTAACTTGACCATAAGGTCGAGCAACCCCGTTTGATTATCTACTTTAAGTACTTTATTAATTCTTTGAGTATGATTGTGATATTTACCAATGTTGAGACTGTGTGCACTAGCGCGTTCCTGGACTAGTGCTGAATACACAGAGGGTCCGGATTTACAAATTCGGGTCCCGACAGAGGTGGTATCAGAGCCATACTGACTGTAGGCTCAACCCATAGTTAGATTGGTCGTAGTGAGGATAAAACCTATTTTCTAAACATAAAATTTGTCAAGATAATGAATGAATTCTCGATTTACCCCTTTCTTCCTTGTTCACACCCTTGCTGAGTTCTTTTTGTCTTCCACATCGATTTTAAAATGTTGCGTTCTTACGCAAGTGTCTTCTGGCAGATGATGATGAAGAACAACTACGCCGAGCGTGAAGGAGGCTATGCTGCCGAGTTGTGGCGTATGCTTCAGTTTCTTGGAGGTTTTGAGAGGCCACTCTACCGAGGGACTATACTCGTGCAGGCAGGACTGGTCATAGGATGGGACGTCAAGATCACAGTGTATGCCCGAGAGAAGACGAAGTTCAGTCGCCCTTTCCACTTCACCGCTAGGAGGTCTACCTTTGAGATGGGAATCCAAGAGGTGTCGCGTCGAGCGATGCAGCAGATCGCCCGCACCTACTCCAGAGAGCTGGAAAGCACCGTATTCCGTCACCACCCACGCCGAGACAGCAGAGCCCAACGGAAGCCGATAGAAGATGAGGATGCTACCGTCACTCACTTAGCCAGATTCGTCGCCGCTCAGGAGGAGCTGATCGAGGACACAGTTTAGGAGTTGAAGAAGGCTCGTGAGCAGGTTGAGGAAGAGAAGAAGCACTTGGAGAATGCCCGTGAGTATGTCGCTCATGCTGCGGAGAGAATCGCAGAACTGGAGACTGCACTGTATGGGCAGGGCCCTGATCCAGTATTGGAGTTAGACGCACCCGACCCAGAAGAGGCGCCGCAGCCACAGCAACAGCCAGATCCAGAGCCAGAGGAGGACGTCGCGTCGTCAACCACAGCTGCAGTTGCAGGGCATGGCGATTGTTTCGCGCCTATGCCGTCGCACCCCCACCCAGGCAGTGGAGGTTTTCTTAACGAGTGAGCGTAGGTTTTTGCAGTTGAGACTCCTTCGTCGAGTCGCGTTATAGAATAAGTCACCCTTTTGAGGCGATGGTTTTTCATTGTTTGCTGAGTGTGCAATATGTGTTGCAGGCCCTTAGGCATTGTGAGCAACCGTACCGAGTTATTACTATTATTATTAATAAAGTTGGATTTTGAGTTACACTTTTCCCCCGCTTAAGTTTCCCTACTACTTGTCTATTCTTGTTCCCTCTCATCTCTGAAACCTTGGAGCAATCGACAGATGGTGAACACCCGCGGAAACCTTGGAGGCAATGGCAGTGGTTCTCGCCCAGCTGGGAACCCCAATGATGGAGCACCTGCACCCCACCTAGCACCGCCAGTGGACATGCAGAATTTTGGAGCCTTTCTTGCTGCTCAGACTCAGTTGATGCATGCTATGATGCAACAGATGCAACACGTCACTGCTCAGGCCACCGCTAATTGTAGGATCGAAGTATACGAATATAGCAATCAGAGGGGGGGTGAATGATTGTGCGGAAGCTAAAACCAAATTCTTGACCTATTAAAAGTTCACCCCAAAACAGAACCAAATAATTGCCTCGTTTTCGAAAAAAAAACAAAATAATAGAGGTTTGGTAAAACGAGAATTCCCAGAGATCCAACCGTCGAAACGATCTGAAATTTGGACACAAGAAACTAGATTCCAATACAAATCGAACCCAAAAAGAATCAGCTCGATCGGACTTACGGATCAAAAGTTATGAGCTTCGCAAGCTTGCTGATCCAGAACTTGACGAGAATCAATCTAATCAAAACTTCAAGATTAAACAAGATCTTCAAAAGATTAATCAACTAGACTTTGAGAAACTCTAAATCAATATCCTAGAACGGTTTTTGATGGATCAAATCAAGATGAAACTCAACGATCAAAAACCAATCTAGAATTAGAACAAGCATGCAAACAAGAACCAAAACAGAAAAATATCAGAGCGACGTGGTTATCAGAGCACGCAAAAATCTTGGAAGAATTGATCTTTATTTCTTGTCTAAAATACTCTTATCAAAAGAGTACAAACCCTAAAACCAAGCTCAAAGCTTGATGCGCCAGCTCTACTTGGTTGGATTGCCCTTCAACAGAGACACCCCTCCTATTTAAAGGAGCAAAACACAAGGAGTTCGAATACAATTCCTAATCTAGAAGGAGTCCGTATTCAACACAACTCCTCTTGGCCCAACCTGGCCGAATACAACTCTTGCACGCTGTATGGCAACCCTACCATACTCACGTGACTAACACTTTGCACGCTGTATGGCCACCTGCCATACTCACATGACTAACACTTTGCACGCGAATGACCTCCTCGCCATTCTCACGTGACTAACCATTCTTCATGTGCACCATTCTCTTAGCCCGAACGTCCCCGCATGACATCCTTGACCACCAAGACCTCGGTTCCTCCCTCGAACCTAGTCCCGAACCTCAGCTCCTCCATGAACCTAGTTCGGTCCCACATCGACCACGCTCGCCTTCGAGCAATACCTGCACATGAACAAACCACAAAATAATTCCGAGCACAAGTCCACGACTTGACTCACATTAATCCATGCAACTACTCACACGAGCATTGCATAAAATCCACTTCAAAATAAGCATCATGAAATTCTCACAAATTTCATAATCTCAAAATCAAAATCAAATTTCAATCTCAAAATCGCTCAAACACCCATTCACGACGGACCAAAAATTTGGTCCGCTGCATATGTAAAACTTCTTGCTTTTCAATAACTTGGTTTGGCACAACAACCTTCAAAACACATTTACGCATGCACCAAAAAAGTTGGTCTGCATGCATATGGGAAAACGAGGTTGTCAAAAGCATGTTTACAAAGGACCAAGAAAGTTGGTGCATGCATATGGGAGAATGAGGTTGTCAAAAGAATGTTTACAAAGTACCAAGAAAGTTGGTCCGTTGTACATGGGAGAATGAGGTTGTCAAAGCATGTTTACAAAGGACCAAGAAAGTTGGTCCGTTGTACATGGGAAACTTACTGTTTTCTTTAAGTTTGGTCCGGCGCCAAAGCGAAACTTACTGTTTCTTGTCAAATTGTCAAACACATGCACAAGCACATTTTGCAAATCCAATTCTAAGTTAATTTTTCAGTTCAAAGCCAATTTTTCAGCACATGATTTCACAATCTCCCCCTTGATGAAAACATTGGCAACACTACTTAGAATTGAACATTTGGCATTCACTTTACAAAAGATTTTGAAATCCAAAGGATCAAAGACCAAAGTAAGAAAACACAGAATTCCCCTTTTTACCAAAATGCAAAACAAAATCTCCCCCTGAGAAGGAAAATGTGTGTGAATGTGCAATGTGCCCAAAAATTTCAAAATTCTCCAAAAATTCCAGAAACAACTCCCCCTTTTTCTTCTCCCCCTTTTTCATTAATCTTTTCAACAATTCCCAATTTTCTCCCCCTTTGACAATGGATTCATCAAGAGTACAAAAGAGAACATGTTCAAAATTTTTCTGAAACAATGATTTCACAAGGAGAAACAAGGGAGTGCCAAGATAGAAAAAGATGAGCTCATTCGATCATATAACCTTATATATCATATATTATGCAAAATACATGATCTTGATGTGATTTTAACAAGTTAGGGAATGACATGCATCTCAACCTCAATTCAGTCAACTATAGCCAAGTACTAAGCAAAACCTTTAGTAGAAAAACAAAGGCTCAAAGTTGAAGCAAATAACAAATCAGGGCGAGCAAGTAGTTTCAACTCCAATCTAGTGGACCAATTTAATCTTTAAACAAGAACTGCATGTGGCATGCTTGAAGCATACTTCTTTTATTTCCTTGGAGTGGCATGCTTGAAGCATACATCTTGTCTTTTGAGGGAATGGCATGCTTGAAGCATACATCTTATCTTTTAGGGAAAGCACCCTGAAGCACATAACTTGAGGTTTTTTGCTTTTAACAACCCTTTTATTGATTCCCTTTTCTTTTCATTTTTCTTTGATTATAAACATGCAAAAGTGATTAAAAGGTCTTATGAAAGAGTAAAGTTGAAACCACACTTGCTTCATAGCCCAAATTTGTCAAGAGGATTCAATATCAAGCCTATAAGAGTAAGATATCACAGAGTATTTAGCTATAGGTAATCAATCCAGGGAATTCCGCAATGTCATTTTTAGTTCAAGTGAGATAATTAGATTATCATATATTAGCTCAATTACATAACATATAAAGAAATATGATAAAGTGAGCTCATTAAGTGAAAGAACTTGGCAAAGAAACTCCCTCAAAACAATCCCATTGGATGAACAATTCCAAGTTCTCCCGAATAAAAGCAAAACGAGAAGAAGACAAAGGTTTTGTGAAAATGTCTGCCAATTGATGTTCAAGATCCACATGATGAAGCACAATGTTGCCTTTTTCAACATGATTTCTAAGAAAGTGAAATCTGAACTCAATCTGTATTGTTCTAGAGTGTAGCACGGTTTCTTAGCAATGCAAATTGCACTAGTGTTATCACACAAAAGAGGAACACTATCCAAATTAACCCCATAATCTTTTAGTGTAGCTACTATCCAAAGAATTTGAGAACAACAACTAGCAGCAGCCACATATTCAGATTCAGCAGTTGATTGTGCAACAGAAGATTGTTTTCTAGATGACCATGCAATGAGAGAATTTCCCAAGAAGTGACATGAACCAGAAGTGCTCTTCCTATCAATTCTACATCCTCCAAAATCAGCATCGTAAAAGATCTCAAACTAATGCATGAGGAAGCAGAAAGCCAAATGCCAAAATCTTGAGTTCCATGAAGATACTGAAAAATCCTTTTGACAAATTTGTCGATGTGAAGCACGTGGGGAAGCTTGAAAACGAGCACACAAGCACACAGCAAATTGTATATCCGGCCTTGATGCAGTGAGGTACAAAAGTGAACCTATCATGCTTCTATATTCCTTTTGATCAACCGGCTCACCATCTTCATCAGGGTCAAGTGCGCAAGTGCTCTCCATAGGTGTCATGATCGGCTTGTCGCTTTTCCATCCCAAAACGATGTAGCAAGTCTCTTGTATATTTGCTTTGATGCACAAAAGTACCATCCTTTGTTTGCTTGATTTGAAATCCCAAAAAGTATGTCAACTCACCCATCATACTCATCTCAAACTCCTTCCTCATTGTTTCTGAAAACTCAGACACTAAAACATGAGATGAACCACCAAAGATAATATCATCAACATAAATCTGAACGAATAGTTGATCATTGCCTTGCTTGAGTAAAAAGAGAGTTTTGTCAACCTTTCCCATTAAAAAGCCCTTTTCAAGTAAAAAGGTTTTTAGCCTATCATACCATGCTCTAGGGGCTTGTTTCAAACCATACAAAGCTTTTGATAGTTTGAACACATGATTTGGAAACTTTGGATTTTCAAAACCAGGTGGTTGCTTGACAAAAACTTCCTCATTTATGTAGCCATTAAGAAAAGCACTTTTCACATCCATTTGATACAATTTGAAACCTTTGGATGCAGCAAAAGCTAAAAGGATTCTAATGGCTTCAATTCTAGCAACAGGAGCAAAGGTTTCATCAAAATCTAAGCCTTCAATTTGAGTGTAACCTTGAGCAACCAATCTAGCCTTGTTTCTAACAACAACACCATTCTCACCTTGTTTATTTTTGAAAACCCATCTAGTTCCAATAACATTAAAATCTGGAGGTGGTGAGACAAGTTTCCAAACTTTATTTCGTTCAAAATTCTCTAATTCTTCATGCATGGCATTGATCCAAGATTCGTCAGATAATGCATGAGATATATCTTTGGGTTCAAAAGAAGCAACTAAAGCAGAATGAGCATGAGTGTCAGAATGAATAAACCTGGATCGAGTGACTCTCTCATTTAGGTCTCCAATCATTTGTTCAGATGGATGCATTTTCTGAATGTGCAAGGGAGCATTGGCTTTTGAGACTTCTCCTTCTCCTTCTTCATTTTCAGCATGTACAGATGATGTTGTAGCTTGAGGATGGTTAGCTGTAGGTGATGTAGTAGTAGGTGCCAAAGGTGCTACAGCTTGTTGTGCATTAGAAATAGTCAAGACCTCATCTTCAACATCATCATTATCTTCAAAGATTTTCTCCCCCTGAACATATGCGTCTGTACCTGCATCATTTGGACTAGTGCCATTTGCCTCCAAAGGATTGGACTCGAGATGGTCCAACTGTATCAAGATGTAGAAGCTGTCCTGGAGCGTTTGTCATCACTATGGTAAGAGGTGGATGTGAACCTGCAATCATCTTACCATGTCTACAAGAAGAACATACTAGATTGCTATCACCCTTAAGCTTAGGCAAGCCACGTATAAGATCTAAACCACTTACACGAGTAAGATGATCAAAACCAACATGACCAAGTCTACGATGCCAAAAGAATAAATCTTTAGAAACATTGGCAATTAGACACCTATGCTTAGAAGAAGGTGATGCATCAAAATCAGCTTTAAAGACTCTTCCAAAACGAGAAATTTTGAACACAAGATCACCTGAAGCATCTAGCACTTTGCATTCATTTTTCTTAAAGCTTATCTCAAGATCTTCATCAAGCATTTGAGAGACAGAAAGCAAGTTATATTTTAAATTTTCAACAAGAGCCACATCCTTGAACATAAACTTGTCACTTACCTTTACTGTACCTTTTGCCACAACAAAAGAGGAAGAAGCATCTCCAAAAGTAACACTTTCAGCACGAGATGCACGAGTGAGGGAGGAGAACCAATTCTTATCACCGGACATGTGGCGTGAGCATCCGGAATCCACTAGCCATATGTTCTCCTTCCTCGCGCGAGAAGCCTACATAGCAACAAAACATGTCGAGGTCTCGATCAGGGGTTAGGAATGAGATTTTTGGGAATCCAAGATCGAGACACACGACGACAACAAGAGGGCACAACACGAGAATTTTTATGCACAAAATCAGCTTTTCCTTTTCTCATGTTTATAGGAACAGAAGGTGTTTTCAACACTCTAGGCGCATAGTGAGAAGCAAAGTGTGCTCTTCTGAAGTTAGACCTAGCCTTAGTCATTTCTTTCCTTTGCTGTCTGGCTAGTCTAAAGCAAAAATCTACTAGATGTCCATCTCTACCACAATGAGTGCAAGTGTACTTAGCATGAAGTTTGGCTTTAACAGTAGAAGCACATTTTGCATTCATCATAGTAGAAGATAAAAACCACAGATTGAAAAGCAATTTTCTTAGGCTCATTAGATAACTCAATTTTGCAAGGAGCCTGAACAATGCTACGAGGTTTAGTTTCATATGTGGCATAAGGATCAAAACCTAAACCTCTCTTGTTTGTGCTAACCTTAGATTGATCCAAAATCATGTTCAACTTTTTCTTGCCATTAGTGAAACGCTCCAAAGAATTTTGCAAGTAATCAACTTTCTTAGCAAGAGTTAAACAATTATTGCAAGGAATATTGACCTTCCCTTTCTGCTTACATTTACAAGTAGAGCATGAAAGAACCTCATGAGTAAGCAAAGTATCTGTCATTTGAGAAACCCTAGCATTTGCATCTTTCAATTTTAATTCAAGAGTTGAGCATTTAGAACAAGAAGTTGGACTATGCAAATCATCAGTGGAACAGCTAGCATTTACAACATGTTTCTCATTTTTCTCATTTAGATGCAACAAAAGAGCATGTTCTTTCCTAAGCAAGGTGAGCTCATTGTAAATTAAGTCACATGATTTGCAAGTATCATCACTAGGAATCAAGGTTTTAAGTCTAGTAATTTCAGCATTCAATGATTCAACAATGAAATCATGTTTCTTAATTTTCTTATCACGTTTGTCAAGCAATTTTCCAAGACGAGCAACAGCAATAGCTAATTCATCATAAGAAGGATCTACCTCATTGAAGTCGCTGTCGTGGTCGTCCTCGGTGAAGCTATCCTTGCTGCTTGCCATGAGACACAGTCCCACCAAATCATGTTTGCTTGGAGTTGCATCGTCCTCGCTGCTCTCCGAATCCACATCGCTCAAATTGACTTGTTCAAGAGCGGAAAGAACTCGTGGATCACTTTGCGGTTGATGAAGCTTTTCTTCTTTCTATCACTTGAAAGGAACTTCTTCTTCTCTTTTCTTCTGTCATTGTCCTTTTCCTCCCATGATGCTTTACCTGCAAGCTTTGGACAATTTGATCTCATGTGGTTGAGATCACCACACTCATAGCACCTTGGAGGACCACCTCTCTTTCTCATTCTCACATTCTGCAAAGCTTTGTTAAAGCGAGAAGAGAGTAGTGCCAAGTCTTCTTCAGGAAATTCTTCAATTTGTTCATCTATTAAAGAAGACAAGGAGGACAAGGCAAAGCTAGAAGAAGAATTTGCATTTGACATGTTAGGGTTAGAGATCAAAGCAATTGATTTAATGTTACCCTTCCTGGCAAGAACATCCAACTCATGAGTTTTCAACTTAGAATAAAGAACATCTAAAGTAAGTGTACTCATGGTAGTAGATTCTTCTATAGATGTTACTTTCATCTCCCACACCGACATGTCCAAAGCACTAAGCAATTGTCTAGCATTAGCAGCATCATCAAAGCTAACTCCAACAGCACGCAAATTGCTAAGAATCTTATTAAAACGTGCAAAGAAGTCATCTACCGACTCACTCGGTTTCATCTCGAATCGCATGTACTCCTTTTTGTAGATGTCTTGGCGAACCTCTTTCACAGTATTAGAACCTTCATGGTAATCACAGAGAGATTTCCATACCTCATATGCGGATCGAAGATGAACCACATGATCAAAGTCGCTGCGTCCCAAGCCTTGGATAATCAAGTTGCGCGCCTTGCTGTTTGCTTCAACATGTGTGCGATTGGTGTCGTTGACGTTGTCGTTTGCAGGGACTTGGTATGGCTTGTACACCTTCTCCCAAATTGTGAAGCCTTGTGCTTGGATGAATGCCTCCATCTTGGCCTTCCAAAACTGAAAATCTACACCATCGAACACACACGGTTTTGTCGAATAGCGATCCATTAATCTAATCACCGGTTAAGATAGATTAGAAAAACCTTGCTCTGATACCACTTGTAGGATCGAAGTATACGAATATAGCAATCAGAGGGGGGGTGAATGATTGTGCGGAAGCTAAAACCAAATTCTTGACCTATTAAAAGTTCACCCCAAAACAGAACCAAATAATTGCCTCGTTTTCGAAAAAAACAAAATAACAGAGGTTTGGTAAAACGAGAATTCCCAGAGATCCAACCGTCGAAACGATCTGAAATTTGGACACAAGAAACTAGATTCCAATACAAATCGAACCCAAAAAGAATCAGCTCGATCGGACTTACGGATCAAAAGTTATGAGCTTCGCAAGCTTGCTGATCCAGAACTTGACGAGAATCAATCTAATCAAAACTTCAAGATTAAACAAGATCTTCAAAAGATTAATCAACTAGACTTTGAGAAACTCTAAATCAATATCCTAGAACGGTTTTTGATGGATCAAATCAAGATGAAACTCAACGATCAAAAACCAATCTAGAATTAGAACAAGCATGCAAACAAGAACCAAAACAAAAAATATCAGTAGCGACGTGGTTATCAGAGCACGCAAAAATCTTGGAAGAATTGATCTTTATTTCTTGTCTAAAATACTCTTATCAAAAGAGTACAAACCCTAAAACCAAGCTCAAAGCTTGATGCGCTCAAATTTACTTGGTTGGATTGCCCTTCAACAGAGACACCCTCCTATTTAAAGGAGCAAAACACAAGGAGTTCTCAATACAATTCCTAATCTAGAAGGAGTCCGTATTCAACACAACTCCTCTTGGCCCAACCTGGCCGAATACAACTCTTGCACGCTGTATGGCAACCCTACCATACTCACGTGACTAACACTTTGCACGCTGTATGGCCACCGCCATACTCACATGACTAACACTTTGCACGCGAATGACCTCCTGCCATTCTCACGTGACTAACCATTCTTCATGTGCACCATTCTCTTAGCCCGAACGTCCCGCATGACATCCTTGACCACCAAGACCTCAGTTCCTCCCTGAACCTAGTCCCGAACCTCAGCTCCTCCATGAACCTAGTTCCGGTCCCGTCATCGACCACGTTCGTCTTCGAGCAATACCTGCACATGAACAAACCACAAAATAATTCCGAGCACAAGTCCACGACTTGACTCACATTAATCCATGCAACTACTCACACGAGCATTGCATAAAATCCACTTCAAAATAAGCATCATGAAATTCTCACAAATTTCATAATCTCAAAATCAAAATCAAATTTCAATCTCAAAATCGCTCAAACACCCATTCACGACGGACCAAAAAATTTGGTCCGCTGCATATGTAAAACTTACTGCTTTTTCAATAACTTGGTTTGGCACAACAACCTTCAAAACACATTTACGCATGCACCAAAAAAGTTGGTCTGGCTGCACGGGAAAACGAGGTTGTCAAAAGCATGTTTACAAAGGACCAAGAAAGTTGGTCTGTCGTACATGGGAGAATGAGGTTGTCAAAAGCATGTTTACAAAGGACCAAGAAAGTTGGTCCGTTGTACATGGGAGAATGAGGTTGTCAAAAGCATGTTTACAAAGGACCAAGAAAGTTGGTCCGTTGTACATGGGAAACTTACTGTTTTCTTTAAGTTTGGTCCGGCGCCAAAGCGAAACTTACTGTTTCTTCTCAAATTGTCAAACACATGCACAAGCACATTTTGCAAATCCAATTCTAAGTTAATTTTTCAGTTCAAAGCCAATTTTTCAGCACATGATTTCACACTAATCAAGTCAATCAGGGACAACGCCAGAATACAGGACTGTCAGAGTTCATGAGGACTCATCCACCCACTTTCTCCGGGAATGCCAATCCGTTGGAGGCCGATGATTGGTTAAGGTCAATTGAGAGGAAGCTACACATTGCTTAATGCATGGGAAATGAGAAGGTGCTCTACGCTTCTCATCAGTTGGAAGGGACAGCCGCCGAATGGTGGGAAAACTTCTGTGCCACACAGGATAACCCTCAGGACATTACTTGGGAGGAGTTCACAGCTGCTTTCCGTCAATATCACGTGCTGGAAGGAATCATGGACCTCAAGAAGGAGGAGTTCAGAGCACTGAAGCAAGGTAATCAGCCGGTGGCCGAATACCTGAATAAGTTCACACAGCTTGCACGTTACGCACCTGAAGACGTAGCGACAGATAAAGCCAGACAGTCTCGCTTCATGAAGGGACTTAACTCAGGACTGCAGGTGGGACTGATCACCCACACCTTTCCAGATTTCCAGGAATTTGTGAACAACACGCTCATTCTTGAAGATAAGCACAAGGAACTGGATGAGAATCGGAAGCGAAGGATGCAACAGCAGGGATCGCGTCAGGGATCGCATCAACTCTTGAGGGTTGCGCCAAATCATTTTTTCAGATTCCAACCGCAGAATGCAACAAGGACACCGTCATCAGCACCAAGACCCGTCAATCGAATTACGGACCCTCAAAGACCAAATAAATGCCGCTTCAGGCAGTCAACAAGGGACAGTGAGACGCTGCTACAACTGCAACGAGCCAGGACACTTCGCCAACAGTTGCCCTAAGAAGACAGCAGGAGTGACCCCAGTCCGCTTCAATCTGGGATCCACACCAGCCAGGACGCCAGCACCAGGAGCAAACCGCGGGACAACACAGCCAGGAGCTGCACCCCAAACCGTGGTGAGAGGCCGAGTCAACCATGTCACCGCAGATGCACTGCAGAATGCCATGGACGTCGTACTGGGTAAGTTACTTGTCAACTCAGTACCTGCAACAGTTTTGTTTGATTCCAGAGCTTCGTATTCTTTTGTTTCTCAAGGTTTTGCTGCTAAAAATGATTTGGAGATTGCAAGACTTAAATGCATGCTTTTAGTTCAAACCCCTGGTTCCGAACTCCGAACTAAAGTAGGATGTTCTGGGGTAAGAATATTAATAGATGGGATAGAGTTCCTAGCGAACCTTATCATTTTGGAAACCCAGACCCTAGATGTTATTTTGGGAATGGATTGGTTGTCCAAGCACAAGGCAGTATTGGATTGTGGACGAAGGATTATCTCAGTTGAGAGCCCGTGTAGAAAGAAAGTGGAATTTCAAGCTACCGCCGTTAGAGATGG
Source organism: Rhipidocladum racemiflorum (assembly GCA_036346355.1). Lineage (NCBI taxonomy): Eukaryota > Viridiplantae > Streptophyta > Magnoliopsida > Poales > Poaceae > Rhipidocladum > Rhipidocladum racemiflorum. The sequence continues at coordinate 74,273,837 of CM070571.1, forward strand.
ACAATTGATGGTTAACAGCGCCAAGGCAATCAGCATAGAAGATGTCTCAGTAGTGAATGAGTATCCAGATGTTTTCCCCGAAGATCTACCGGGTATGCCGCCAGACAGAGACATAGAGTTTGTGATAGAGCTTGTACCTGGTACAGCACCAATAGCAAAGAGACCCTATCGAATGTCCACCGAAGAATTGGTAGAGATGAAGAAACAGCTTGAAGAGTTGATGGAGAAAGGATTCATCAGACCAAGTTCGTCGCCGTGGGGAGCGCCAGTTTTGTTCGTCAAGAAGAAGGACGGGAGTTTCAGGATGTGCATCGACTACCGAGCACTCAATGAGGTCACCGTGAAGAATAAGTACCCACTACCCAGGATCGATGATCTGTTTGACCAGCTGAGAGGAGCTGGAGTTTTCTCCAAGATTGATCTGAGATCGGGATACCACCAGTTGAAGATCCGATCGGAAGATATACCGAAGACCGCATTCTCGTCAAGATATGGACATTACGAGTTTACAGTTATGTCCTTTGGTTTGATGAATGCGCCAGCATATTTCATGAATATGAAGAACAAGGTGTTCATGGAATATTTGGACAAGTTTGTTGTTGTGTTCATAGATGATATCCTAATCTACTCCAAGACAGAGGATGAACATGCAGAGCACTTAAGGTGAGTTTTGGAAAAGCTGAGGGAACAGCAGCTCTTCGCCAAGTTCAGTAAGTGATTTTTGGAAGGACAAGGTGGAATTCCTTGGACATGTAATGACCGCAGAAGGAGTTGACGTATATCCAAGCAAGGTAGAAGCTGTGTTACATTGGGAGCAGCCGAAGAACGTGACCCAGATCCAGAGTTTCCTTGGTATGGCAGGTTACTACCTCCGCTTCATTGAAGGTTTTTCGACAATTGCGAAACCTCTTACGCAATTGCTGAAAAAGGAGAAGAAGTTTGCATGGACGCCGGAGTGCGAGAAAGGTTTTCAGGAACTAAAGAAGCGATTAACATCAGCGCCGGTGTTAGTTCTACCGGATGTTAATCAAAGCTTTGACATTTATTGCGACGCATCGCGCCAAGGACTTAGATGTGTGCTGATGCAGAATGGAAAGGTCATCGCTTATGCATCAAGACAGTTGAGGTCGCATGAGGAGAATTATCCAACGCATGACCTAGAACTAGCTGACGTAGTGCATGCTTTGAAGTTATGGCGTCACTATTTGATCGGAAATAGATGTGAAGTATACACGGACCATAAGAGTCTTAAGTACATCTTCAGCCAATCGGACCTGAACATGAGGCAGAGGAGATGGTTAGAGTTGATCAAGGATTATAATGTTGGAATCCATTACCATCCCGGAAAGGCTAACGTAGTTGCTGATGCCTTGAGTCGGAAAAGCCATACGGTGAACATGTTGCTAGCCACAAGTCCGGATGAGCTATGTGAGGATTTCCAGAGAATGCAGATCGAAGTCGTGCCAGAAGGATTCTTGGCCGCATTAGAGGTAAAGCCAAACCTGGAAGATCAGATCCGAGAAGGACAGAAGGAACATGACAAGATCCGCATGATTAAGTCCAACATGGATGAAGGCAAGGAAGAGGACTTCAAGTTGGATGAACAAAGCACGTTATGGATGAAGGATCGAATTTGTGTGCCGAACAAGAAGGAGTTGAAGCAACTGATTCTAGAAGAAGCCCATGACTCCAAGTACTCAATTCACCCAGGAAGTGCCAAGATGTACCAGGACTTGAAGTAAAGATTCTGGTGGCCGAGCATGAAGCGTGAAGTTGCCGAGCACGTCGCTCTGTGCGACATATGTCAGAGAGTCAAGGCAATGCATCAGAGGCCAGCAGGATTGCTACAGCCGTTGAAGATACCCGAGTGGAAGTGGGAGGAAATCGGAATGGACTTCATTACCGGTTTACCCAAGACTCAGGGTAGATATGACTCCATATGGGTTATAGTGGATCGCTTGACTAAGGTAGCCCACTTTATCCCCGTAAAGACCACTTACTCGGGAGACAAGTTAGCAGAATTGTACATGACCAGGATCGTCTGTTTGCACGGAGTACCGAAGAAGATTGTATCAGACAGAGGTACCCAGTTTACCTCGAGATTCTAGAATAAGTTGCACGAAGCCATGGGAACCCGTTTGAATTTCAGTACAGCTTATCATCCGCAGACGGATGGGCAAACAGAAAGAGTTAATCAGATTCTAGAGGACATGCTACGAGCCTGTGCATTGGCTTATGCTACCTCTTGGGATAAGAGTCTGTCGTACGCTGAGTTCAGCTACAATAACAGTTATCAAGCAAGTTTGCAAATGTCACCTTTTGAGGCATTGTACGGTCGACCTTGTCGAACACCGTTGAACTGGAATGAGACAGGTGAACGCCGTGTCTTTGGGCCAGACATACTTCAAGAAGCCGAAGAGCAGATTGCCATGATCCGATAAAGATTGAAGATAGCACAATCAAGACAGAAGAGTTATGCTGATAACCGTCGCCGAGACCTAAGCTTTGAGCCGGAAGATTTTGTGTATCTTAGAGTTACGCCACTCAGAGGAGTTAATAGATTCCATGCCAAAGGAAAACTCGCGCCAAGATATGTTGGGCCATTCAAGATTCTCAGTCGCAGAGGGGAAGTTGCTTATCAGTTGGAGTTACCGCAGTCATTGGCAGGAGTACATGATGTTTTCCACGTGTCCCAGTTGAAGAAGTGTCTTCGAGTACCAGATGAGCAGACACCGCTAGAGTCAATTGAGCTACAAGAAGATCTGACTTACAAGGAGCACCTCGTGAAGATTTTGGACACCATGGATCGAGAGACGAGAAACAAGTCAACCCGTTTCTGCAGGGTTCAATGGAGCAACCATGCAGAGAGTGAAGCAACCTGGGAGCGCGAAGAGGATTTGAAGAAAGAGTTTCCAAACCTATTCTTTAGTAAGCCCTGAATCTCGGGGATGAGATTCTGTTAAGGGGAGAGGTTTGTAACACCCCAAAATTTTGCTTTTCTTAAATTCATGTGTGATTTGGCACTTTGGGGAATTTTTGGAATTTTCAGGAATTTATTTGGATTTATTTGAATTTATTCCACTTTAAAATAATTAAAGAATTTAACTTTGCAAATAAAATTTTGTTGGAAATATTTTATTTGAGTCCAAAATGCCCCAAAATATTTTCCAGAATTTTTCTGGAATTTTTCTGAGTCTTTTGCTATTTTTAATGAATTAAATGAATTTCTCGAAATTATTTTGATTATTAAATCGCTGGAAAAATCAAATCGGGTCGAGTACTGTTCATCCGACCGAGTCGGAACCCGAGTCGGACTCGAGTCCGACCCGAGCCAGCCGACTTAATCAACCCAACCCTAACCCAGATCAGATCCGAACCGTTGGATCAAGATCCAACGGTCAGGATCAACCCGCGCGAGACCACGGCCGCACCCGAGTGATCCCGGCCGTCCATCGTGCCACGTGGACGGCTGAGATCAAGCCACGTCACCTCGCCGTGTCCGGGACGAACTCCGCCTGCATCGCTCCGCCACGGATTCCGCTGGATCTCGGCGTCGAGCCAGATTTAATGCCCGACCGCGCCGAGGTTCGCTTCTAGCCTCGTAAGGCGTCGATTGCCCCACGTGCTCCTAGCCCTAGCCGCGCCGTCCCTCCCGCTTATTGCTCGTAGTTGGTGAGGCTCTCCGCCGCTTTTGCTTCGCTTCGCCGCCGCCGTCTTCCGCCGCGAATCGAACCCAGCTCAGGACCCCTGTGCCAAGGCGCACCCGTGGGTACATCTCACTCCGCCGGAGAGACCCCGAAGCGTCGTCGGGCTCGTCATCGTCTTCATCTCCGGTGGCCTCCGCTCCGCCGTGTCGCCATCGCCGTCCGCGAGCACTGTGAGCCGTTGGATCTCCATCGCACAGTCCAGATCACGCCACGTTGTCCCGCCGGTGAGATCCCGTTCCAAACCCCAGATCCAATCTCAGCCGTTAGATCTAGATCGTACGGTTAGCGTTAGCCGCGTTATACGTGTTAGATTGGATCTCAACCGTTGGATCTAGATCCAACGGTCTGAACACTACTAGATTTCCAACTTTTACCGAGTGGAAAAAATATGTCAGCTATTGCAAAATACCGTAGGCCATGTATATGGCCGAGCGTAAACCGTCGGTAACTTCCCCTCGGCCACTCATGGTCGGCCATTCGTGGGATTCCCGACGGTACCCTCGGTTATTAGTTTAACGAGGGTTTTCATAGCACTCGGTAAATACATGGGTGAGAGGTTTTTTCTTTCTAACGGGGTATAGAAACCCCTAGTAATTTGTCACGACTATATGTGGTTTTTTTTGTGTAAAAAATGTAAAAAAAAAATTCAAATCTAGGGATTAACCTCACAACTTATTTGCACCACAATCCCTTAAGTTAAACATTTTTTATTTTCAAATTAGAAACACGTGATGCCTAGGATTCGAACTCAGAACCTACTGAACACAACCTCTCCCTCCTAACCAACTCACCTCAACTCTCTTCTTGCTAGAAGTAAGAAAAGTACTTCTTTTAACTCTTGTTCTCATGATGCTTTATCAATTATTTAGTCAAATATATGACTTTAAATGGAGAAGTTGTCAACTACAAAGTTGTAGATTTCAATGAGAGCTACATTTTTGATATATACATCACCTTCATCAAGCCTCGTATGAATTTTGCAATAGCCCAGTGTTTGATTTGTACCCTCGCTAAAAGTTTGTACCCCGTCGGCAAATCATTGCAATAACCAAGTGTTACCTATACACACACACACTAAATGTATTTCCACTCGGTGATTGTTTGTAATGGCCGACGGTTAGCATTGCACTCACAGTAATTGTTGTACCCTCTCAGTGATTTCATACTATGACTGAGGGTTTTCCACCAACCGTCGGTTTGTGGTAAGCCCCATCGGTAAATCTTCTAATAGCCGTCCGTTTTTGTTCTACCGTCAGAAAAAAGATGCACCGTTGGCCACCTTAATTTTTCCCTACGGCCCGTAGGCCATTCCATTACACACTCGGTAAAAGTTAGATTTCTAGTAGTGGAATTGACCGCGTTAACCCAAACGCGTGAAAGCCAGATCCAATCTGGGCCGTTGATTTACAAATCAACGGCCGAGATCAAGCCACGCTGGCCCGTATATCGACCGTCGCGTCGGCCACAAGGCCAGACTTCACGCGTGAGAGACGCTGACACGCCGGGCACGCGTGTCAGCGACCGCAACATGACGTCACGCTGACGTCATGGCGGGCCCGCATGTCAGCGGCCACCCCAGCCGTGCGGTGATGTCAGCCGTGACGTCACCAGTGGGTCCCACCTGTCAGCAGCGGGCTGAGTCCCCGCTGACGTCAGCAATGACGTCACCCCAGTGGGTCCCACCTGTCAGTCACACGTGCCGTGGACCGAGTCCACGGTGGACCGAGCCAAACCATGGACCACGTCCATGGACCGGCTGACGTCAGCCACCCAATCTGGTGCCGACACGTGTCCCTGCTGACGCAATAAAAGAATTTCCGAAAAAAGAAAATGATTTATTAATTCGAAATATTGATTCAAATTTAGATTCAAACTTCAAACGCTTATAACTTTTGCATTTTAACTCCGATTTGAGTGATTCAAATTTCTAAATTTGTATAAAATTGAGATCTACCTAATGATGAATTTTATTTAATTTTTGGACTAAAGTTTTTCTCTGTAATATTATTTAATCGATTATTTAAACTTTAAATGCTTGTAACTTTTACGTTTAAACTCCGAATTTGACGATTCCAGTTTCTAAAAATTCATAAAATTATGCTCTCTCTGTTTATGAACTTTATTTGGATGTTTGGACACTTTTGTCCTACTGTTTATTTATTATTTGCTGTTTGCACGCTTTACGAGTAGACGTTGAAGTGCCCGAAGGCTTCGAAGGTGAAGTGCTGACCCAGGAGCCAGCTCAGGACCAAGAGCAAGTACTTTTTGAAGGCAAGTTGTGCTTTGACCATGTTGATCCCATTTTGAAACCTATTTTGATTTAATGTATTGCATGCTAGTTTAAATAGAAAATGTTTATTTAATTATGGGGAATTTAGATAAATGCCAAATTGCTATATGACACCTTGATTAATTAAATATGTGCCATGACCCCTTGTCACCCTAGTCGTGAATTATTAGTTGGACATTATTAAATTGCCAACATGGGTAGTTAGACCGATGTAGTATGCTTAGCCTTGCCACGTGAAATGCTTTGGACAATCAAATGCTAATATTGACTTAATGATATATTGAACCTGTTTTGGAAAGGTATCATGTGTTGTGATGTTGATGGCACGTGGTGCATGGTAATCAACTGGGGTTTTGATAAATAGCTTTTGACCGGGGCATGTGGCAAGAATGATCAGGTGGGCCAGTTGTGGCACCGGGAATGTTGGTTTGGTTCTTCGGGTAGTCTTGCCCTGGTCACCTTAAGGACTTAACCTTGCAAGCCTTTGAACTGAGTCAAGCGTGCAACCACATGTCTGTAATGGGACGGACCTAGTTGATTAAGTTGCTAATAACGTACCTGTGGGACCTCTGGGTGTCAACTACACCCTTTGTGTAAGTTGTACGGGGGAGCGTACCGTGGCTGCGGCCAGGTACCCATCTAACGGTGGATTGGCCTAAACTTCGCCTTCGCTAAGGGAAGGGTTAGTGTGCAATTGCCGGAGAGGACCACTTGTGCTGTTAGAAGTTTCCGAAAGACTTTGTTACGGACACTCGCCTTTGTGGTGTTTGACTGTATCTTGTGGGTAAAGTGCATAACCTCTGCAGAGTGTAAAATCTATTCGAATAGCCATGTCCGCGGTATTGGACATTGCTCGTGAATTACAGTTAAGGGTTAGACTTTCATGAAAACAACTTGGACTTGGAAAAAGGGTTTGGTTTAAAGAATGATGTTGATGGAAATGTGGATTAGGATTGGGAAAGATGTTTATTAAACTCCTGGAAAAGTTATTGATCTTATACTTGTTTCTACTGCTTTCGAATCTACTTATGATACTTGTCAGTTGCCTCTGGTATACTGGATGGCGCCACGAAGTTCTCTTATTTTCCGCTGCTATTATTTCTCTCTTAATAAGTTCCGCCCTGCGTGGCGTATATTTGTAACTTGACCATAAGGTCGAGAAACCCCGTTTGATTATCTACTTTAAGTACTTTATTAATTCTTTGAGTATGATTGTGATATTTACCAATGTTGAGACTGTGTGCACTAGCTCGTTCCTAGACTAGTGCTGAATACACAAAGGGTCCAGATTTTCAAATTCGGGTCCCGACATTCCATCAGGCCATGATTCCTCCTCTGAATTAGATGATAGTGAATATAAGCCAAGTGCTGTCTCAAGCTCTGAGGAAGAAAATTTGTGTACTGAAGTTGACATGATAATGGGAAATTATTTAGCCACACTTGGAGGTAAAAAGTTAAGAACAATTAAACTTGTATATGAAAAGAACTGGTTTCCCTTCGACAGACCTCCACTGGATGAAGATTTCATTACAATCTTGCACAAAAATATTTATCTGGGATACAAAAACAGAACAAATAAGAATGGAAAGGCATCGTCTGCTTTGTGCAAGCATCAGCATGTTGACTGGAACCAAATTCACTCAGTGTTGGGCTCTTACAGGATTCTTGATTGTGTTAGATCAACACCTGGCCTGTTAGAAATGATGTCTTCTGTAACTCCGTGGAATGAAAATAGAATTCTCGACTTTTATGCATGTCTCTTAGTGAATAAGAAAAGGCAATACATTTTGTTCACTATAGATGGAAAAATAAGGAAAGTAAGATCTCCTCACTTTGAAGCTGTCATAGGAGCCTCAAGCCCTCTAGTCAACAGAACTAGAATTCATGATAGATTGTTCCCTAGGAGCAGATGGAAGCAAGTAGGTGATATGCCAGACTTACACATATCAGCACACATATACAGAAATACCAATGAAGCAAATTTCAATGCAAACAGAGTCAACAGTTTGTCTGCTGAAGCCAAAATTCTTTTGCTTATACTCATACACACTATTTATCCAAAAACTGGCTATAAAGAAAGTGTAACTCCCACTTTGGCCTAGCTATTACACTTGATCATGTCCAAGCAACCCATTGACTTGGTAGATTATATTCTTGGAGAAATGGAAGAAACCATCTATAGAAAAATGGGGAGTCCAGTCCCATTTGCACAACAGATCTCACAAATGCTTTTGGCCCAAGGAATCATCTCACAACAGGAAAAGAGTAGAGATTTTAAATGCCTTCCTAAATAGTATAAAATGAATATGGTTATTGGGGAAGGTATTAAAGGGTCTATACCACTCAGACCTCCACCAACAGTTCAAGAAGACGAGCCAAGTGCTCATCATGATAGTGAGGACGATTCACATGGTGCAGATGAAGGAGATGAACAAATTCCAAGTTTTTCTGCTCACAGTCAACATAGTTTTGGACATGGTTTTCCATCTCCAGTACCCAGCATTCCAACCGCACCACAAATAGCACAGTCAGGAGATGAACCAACTCAAGTGTTGGGACTCAGTCCTTAGGGGTCTAGACAACCTTCTATTGGAGAAGATGTAGCAACTCAGATATATTTGATCTCCCAATCTCTCCATGAAGAAGAACCTATGCACAGCTATGGTGGACACTTCAGTCCCAGTCGTCATTCTCCAATTTCAAGCCACCATGATTTACCTCAAGCAGAACATTCGGCTACGAGATTCTTCTCTCAGCATAATGAGCAAGTTGAAATAGAAGAAGTTCAAGCGATTGACAGACTCAGAGAGCTTGCTACTGCCACACGATTTGTAGAAGGACGACACTTCAGACCTACAGCTCATGATCATGAGGCAGGAGGATCAGCATTCCCTCAAGACTTTCCATCTTCTTGCCATTCACTACACCATGCCTCACCTTTGCCAACAATTATTAGTCGGGAAAGGTGGTCTATTTCCGTCAATTTATCTGTCGGCAAAGGTCCAACAATTGCCATCACATAAGCTGTGGGGATTAGTTTCTTATGTCGATGTGTAACTGTCGGCGTTGATCGGTCTGACTGATAAGTTGTCGGCATATATATAACCACATATTATGTGTCGGCCTTTCCAAAATAATCGGTCGGCATTGATATAGACTCCAAAACGCTGCTGGCAGAAATTTTGCGCGGCGCGCACCAAATACACCCACGCCTCGCCGCCCACGCCCCGAAAACCCTAAAAATTAACACCCAGCCCCGCCAGCCGCCCCCCACTGGTCTCCCCGCCGCCCGCGCCCCCACTGGCCTCCCCGCCCGCGACCTCCATTTGCTGCGTCCTCCCGGCACCCGCCCGCGACCCCCACTGGCCTCCCCGCCGCTGCGACCTCCATTTGCTGCGTCCCTCGGCACTCGCCGCCGCTACTCGCGCTTCGCCATCTGCGCTTCGCCGCGTCCGCCCTCGCCATGACGTCGGCCATTCGCGCCCCGGCCCCCGCCCGCGACGTCGGCCATCTGCGCCCCCCGGCCGCCGCTTACCCCGCTGCTCCCCTGGTAGCCGCGTCCCCCGCCACCAGCCGGAACGCTCCGGGTAACGCTCCACGATCGCTATACGATCCAATCCGTCCAAGAACTGGGGGAAGATAACCGAACGTTTTGCGAATCCCAAGTAGTAGTATAGAAACTAGGAGCAGAGCTGAGCTTTCCTTTCCTGTATTTAGGTACCTGCTGGACAAGCCGCGGGTCAAGCCTGTAGTGGAGGACCCCGAGAGCGACAAGAACCGGCTCGTCGTGCTGTCGGAGAGGATCCAGAACCCCGGTATGCTTTTACCTCTTTCTTGCAAATTAGTAAATCCTTCCGCTTGTGAGATGGAGATTGTGGATAGGGTGGGCTGTATGTATGAATGTTTCCAGGGTTAATTTGGTTCTTGGTCCCGTCCGTAGTTGCCGTCTCTTTTTTTAGAATTGTAGAAGTGACTTGATTGCTAGTTACTGTAAATTACATGATTACCACTTGTTGAACTCATTCCATCGCGCATGTCGCTAGTACCATACTTTCTTGTGCTTAGTTTAGCTTCTTGGTAGTCAAAAGAAAAAAAACCTTGTGCCATATGTTTCAAAAAAAAAAAAAACCCTTACATGTGTTAATGCTGCTCTTCTCTCTCTCAAGAATGCTCACATCTATGTTATCTGGTATGTAGATTTGTCTGATATTCCGGAATTGGTTCATGATTCCTTGAAGCAAATTGTGCAATATTGATGTTGTACCTTACACGGTGACCCTTGGTTATTCTTACTGAGCGCAGTTGGTTTGTCTCTATTCTTTGTCACCTGATTTCTTTCTCGTTGTTGCAGCTTTGTTACTTTGTTGTGATCAATCGGTCTACAAAGTGTAGTAGAGGGCAAATCATTCTTCCGAATCGAAATCAACTAATGCTTTTTAAATATTATAGTTTTCTCATTTTGAATGCTGCTAATACACTTCATGTTGTTAGTTGGATGTTTGTAGTATTTTACATTGGCAAAGCTATTTTCTTGTTAATGTACTTCATATCATTAGTTGGATGTTTGTCTCTTTTATTTCCTGTAGATCATATCCTCAAGCAAATCTTACTCATTGGAGTGGAGGTACCTCATCTTTTGAAACAATTGTTAAGTATACTAAACTTAACTTCATGATGCTTCTTTTTGTTGTTCCATTTATAGTGTGATCTTGTTACTAATAGTAATTTGTATGATATGTGCAGGCCATGTTGCTCATCTGAACATATCGGATGACTTGCTAGCATATAAAGATGTCATAGCAAAGGTTATCTATGATGTAAGTATTGTATTGGCCTTTTCTTTCGAGTAACTTGCTCATTTCCTAATTCTTACATATCTTCATTAATGTGAACTACAACCAGAATTTGCTTCTGAATGTAAAGGACAAGACACTCTTGAGCAATACTTGTCATAATGAGCAAGCATAAATTTTCATTTAACACTTGGTTGCACACACATGCTTAATATATCCTATATTAATATAAGTTCAATGTCCTGCTCATCATTTTACTTTTGTACTTCCCCTAAATGTTTTTCAACATGTAGCAGAGGACCATGCAGTTTGCACATGAAAATAAGCTAAAATGAAATTGGCACAAAGAATTGTAAGCAGTACACACTGTAAAAAAAATCTAATAAACATATGAAAATGTGTGATGATAATATACATGATAGGGTTGGGGTAGCACCGATTGAAGGAAAGGTTGTCCAACATCGTTTAAGATGGTTTGAATATCTCCAACGGATTGGGGAAAACAAATTGATTGGGGAAAACAAATTGATGAAAATTGTAGCTTCATTGATTAAACGATCTCAGCAATTTCTGGTCATGTTGGTTTGCAGATCAGAGGGCAGCCATCGTCCCAGTTGCCGGGCCACTCAGTCGTCCACCCCGCCGCCAGCCGCCGCTCCCCCAACCGCCACGCCCAACAAGAATCGAGGCTGCTGTACTTGGTCAAGCTTCGGTGAGTCGATTCCCTTCTATTGGTGGTTTTCGCTAATGGATAAAACATGGATGGATATGCCTAGGCAAACTGATGAGTATATAAAAGGAGTTGGCAGTTTGGGAGTTTGGTTTTAGTAATTCAGCTAAAGGAAACAAGATATTGTGTCCTTGCAAGGTTTGTAAGAATTGTTGTTGGAGAGTTGGCGATGTAGTACGCGAGCACTTGATATGTGAGGTATTTACTGAAGGGTACATGACCTGGCTGAATCATGGAGAACCGAGCACTAGCTTTTTTGCAAATGACCATCGATCGATAGGGTAGAGGTAGAGAAGTCAAATGAAGAAGATGACATTTCTGATTTACTTCGGGACTTAGCAGGGGTTTAGATGACATGGGGGACTTAGAAGGGAATGAGGGGCAGCACAATGAGGGTATGGAATCCTTTTACAAGTTGGTAGATGATGCTGGCCAAGAACTCTACCCTGGTTGTAGAAACTTTTCAAAGCTACGTTTCATTATTAGATTATTGCATATCAAATTTCTTGGGGGATGGAGTAATAAAAGCTTTGACATGCTATTAGAGTTACTTAAGGATGTTTTACCCGAGGGGTCATCACTTCCTATAAACTTCAATGCAGCTAAAAATATAGTAAAATGCCTTGGTCTTGGGTACACCAATATTCATGCTTGTGAGAATGATTGTATATTGTTTTGGAAATAGCATGAAAAGAAAAATGTTGGTCAAAAGTGTAACACTTCAAGATGGAAATCATAAAAGAAAATTCCTTATGGGAAACGTGTACATAGAGTTCCTATGAAATTACTTCGGTAATTTCCTATAAAGAAAAGGCTTCAAAGGTATTTTATGTCCTCCAAAACAACTGCTGACACAAGGTGGCATGATGAAGGACGCACGAAAGACGGCCTTCTTAGGCATCCGGCAGATGCTCCTTTCTCGAAGGATTTTGACTCTAGGTATCCTGAGTTTGCCTCCGAAAGTCGAAATCTTAGACTTCTTGTAGCTAGTGATGGCTTCAATCCTTATAGGACCTTCAATTCAACTTATAGCATATGGCCTCGTTATTTTGATTCCATATAATCTGCCACCTTGGAAGTGTATGAAGCAACCAATTTTTGTTCTCTCTCTAGTAATTCATGGTACTAAATCACCTGGTGCTGGTATGGATGTTTATATTTAGCAGCTTGTCGATGATATGGTAGATATGTTTGTTGATGGTGGTAGGACATATGATGCGTCTAAGGATGAGTTCTTCCAATTGCGTGCTGCCATATTATGCACCATCTCTCGATTTTCTGGTCTAGGCTATTTGCTTGGATGTGTTACCTCGGGCAAAGTTGCTTGTCCTGAATGCCACTCACTTACTTGTTCTCTCCAACTAAAAAAGGGAGGCAAGTATGTGTACATGTGCCATCGTAGATTCTTAGATGCCAACCACATATTTAGATTTGCTACAGAATCATTTGATGGTACTATGGAGCATAGGGCAGCCCCTACACCACTTAGTGGAGAGGAAATTTTGGAGCTGACAAAGCAAATATGCACACTACTTTTGGGAAGGATCCAACTACAAAGAAGCCACTAACCCTCAGACGCAAGGGTAGGAATGAGCCACCGCTTGTTTGGAAAAGGAAATCTATATGGTTTAAGTTGCCATATTGGAAGGACCTACTACTACGACATAATTTCGATGTTATGCACATTGAGAAAAATGTATGTGACAACATTATTAATACACTTTTAGACATTGATGGGAAATCAAAGGATAATTTAAATGCTCGCTTTGACATGCAAAATCTTGGCATTAGACATGATCTTCATCCCATCAATGTAGATGATAGGTTCTACATGCCTCCAAAGACTATATGCAATGAGTCCAGCTGAGAAGAAGTTATTTTGCCAACTATTGAAGGGAGTGAGATTTCCAGATGGTTTTGCATCTAATATACACAATAACGTGCATGTTACAGAGATGAAATTGATTGGACTAAAGAGCCATGACAACCACATTTTGTTGCAACACTTACTTCCGCTTGTCAGACGTAGGATATTGCCAACACGTGTAATCGCAAAGACTAATTCGTGTGAGCAATTTCTTCAAGCAAATATACTCCCCTACTATTCGTGTAAGTGATATGCAGAAATTAGAGGCTGAAATAGCTGAGACATTAAGCATTTTAGAAACTATATTTGTACCAGCCTTTTTTGACATCATGGTACACTTGATGGTTCATCTTCCTGCTCAAGCAAGACTTGCTGGTCCAATACTATACCGTAGCATGTGGGCAATAGAGAGGTATTCTAAAACTATTTTCACTAACAACACATATTCTTAACTAATAGATTTGATTAAGCTTATATAGTGAAATCTGCTGCTGTAGGTTTTTGATGAGGTTAAAAGGTTATGTTCGCACTAGAAGTCATCCGGAGGGATCAATTTGTGAAGCATATAAATTTGATGAGAGTCTTACATTTTGCTCACAATTTTTACAAGGGTGTGAGACCAGATTTACTAGGCAAGTAAGAAATGGTGAGGATTTGGATAGTGCAATGTGCAATATCAATCCTTTCTTTCGAAGCCTTGGGCGAGGTTTGAGTGGCAAGTGCACTACATCGTTAGACTATAAGACTTGGCTTCAGGCACATAGATATGTGTTGTCCAACTATGACAACATAGAATCATACTTGAAGTAAGCTACTCAAACTATTTTTAATAGGTTGAATTCCTCTTCTTAGCTTTATATTTCTTAGATTTTTAACTTTACATTTGCAGCAAACATATTGAGTACCTTCGCTCAATTGGCCATCACAATCAACGAGAAATCAATCGTATTCATCATGAAATGTTTCATGAGTGGTTTAGAAAGCATGTAAGTCACAACATGACGGACCATTTGTGCTTCATATTGATGTTGTTAGGTCTGAAATCACAATAAATTAACCATAATATTCTGAATTACAGGTGGAAGGGTTAGTTGAAAATGGTGTACAAGTGCCGGAAATTACAAGGTTCGTTGTGTTAGGTCAAAATCTGATTAGGCAACACGCTAGAGAAAACTAAAGCAAACTTGATACTTGATCTACTTCCATAACATATTCCGTGGTGAAAAAAATGTTAAATCCAGAAATTACATATTTAACCTGTGTTGAGCTCCAAAATTCAGTTCACCATGATAGATTCCAGCTCCAGAAAGCCATCCAAAGTGTTTAGCCCTTCTTTGCTTGATAAAAAAATGTAGTTCACTGGATGTCATGTAATGGATACAAATGTTACACACAGAAAATTACTGTGCACAATAATACAGTGTATGAAATGCAGCCCTTTTACCATAGAACATCGTATAAATAAAATCAAGCTACACTTACCTATTAGGTATTTCTCCTGGGAGCTTCATAAAGTAGATGGCACGATTGGAATAGCTAGCAAAAACAGTTTGTGCAGTATAGTTGTTATTATAGTCTTTCATGTAGGAAAGTTTTAAAATCGAAATACAACTCAAAGATCTTCTACAGAAAATTTTAGTATGTGATGCTGCTCTCTAGATGCTGACTTGAAATGCCTATGTATATAGTGTAGGACTTCTTGAGGTTACTAATTTTACTAGAATTAGTGTGTTGCTGCCCTGATATGATAGCTTATATTTGTGAAAGGTAAGATTCAAAATATTACCAAATGTTCAAAACATGAAGGTATAGCAAGGATCAAATGAGTTTGACTTGTACATTTATTGTTCGTATGTAAGAAAAGTTTTGGACTTATTGGCGTATGGATCCTGCTGCCATACAGATAGATAGGATTGCTGAGTATTCCTTCTTACTTGATCTTGTCATACAGTCTAGTGATTGATATTAGAAAAGGGCATTTCTTGCATTGTTTTGTCTATCCTGATCTACATGGTTTGTGATTATTCCTTTAGCTTTGCGTTACAGTATTATTGTTGTGGATCCACAAATGTCTAATTTTGAGGTGCTACTATGGTACTGTTGGGAGCAAATTTTCAGTTAGTAAGAATTATTGTTGTGGATCCACAAATGTCCATTTGTCTGATTTTGTCACATATTTGAGATTACCTACAGCTTAGCTACCTAACACTAATTTTCTGTTGTTTTTGCTGATTATTCCTTTTCTTCATCATGGTAGGTACATAGGTACAAGGTGATCAGTCGAGTAGTAACTTTTGTGTAGTTGGGGGTGCTACAAGTTTTTGGAGGGGCAACCTTTTGTGCAGCAAGAAAGTAGTGTTGTTTATGGTTAGAAATGTTAACTAGTAGCTAGAGAAGCATATACATCCCCTCTTTTAGTAAAAATGTACGCCATTATTTACTAGGCTGAGACTTGGCTCATGATCTCTCACTGATTGTTACTTATTTTGGACGGGCATGTATGCAACTTAACTTATTTGGAGGATCTATGTTTATCAAACCCTGTGGTGGAGATATATGTGTTGCATTATTTACATGTTGAAGTGACTATTTGAATTGTGATTGTGTATGTATATGGTTATATATGTGAGTGCCACCATTTGCATGTACAAGTGTGTATGTCAATTCAATGGTGGATAATGTGGAATTGGTTCTGTATATATTGCATATTTAATTAATTTGTATCATGTGTGCTGGCACCTTTGCCGACACAAAACTTGTGTAGAAAACTAGCTTTGGTCTATGAGGGGAAAAGTGATTAGCCAACAAGTAAAGTGTCGGCAATACATATTAACTGTCGGTAAAACGTGTACTGTCGGCAAAAGAAATTACTGTCGGCAAAGATTGTTCTGTCGGCAAAACTTAGATCTTTGCCGACACTTTATCTGTCGGCAAAGCTTTAATCTGTCGGCAAAGCTTAAGCCGACTGCTTCTACCGCTACTGTTCATACACAGTCGGCTAAACTTTTGCCGACAGTTTTGTAGTCGGCGAATGTGCCTTTTGCCGACTGTACTCTGTGTTGGCAAAAATGTGGCATGTTGTAGTGATTCTCATCATGATCATGAAGAAGAACCAGCTTTCCAGCATGGGTATGCAGCAACACACAATTCTCCCCCCCCCCAGCACCACCTTTTGGACAGCATCAGACATAGAATGATCAACCTGAGTGATTCAGTGTTTTTGAGCAACATTATAATGCAGATCTAAGAAATGCTCAAGAAAGATTTGCTGAGAAACAAAGATTGGCTGAATCGAGACACAATGAGCAAATGGTTGCTTTTCAGTAACACCATTTACAGACTCAAGAGATGCTGAGCAAGTTCTATCAAGAACAAGACAGAATAATAGATGAAAGCTATAGAAGGTTTGATATGATCAGAAGCAATCAATGGGATTTGAGGAAATGGGTCACTCAGCTTAATACAAATCAGAATTTGCTCAAGGACATGCTATATGATATCAACAAAAAGTAAAATGCTCAAGAAGCTAAATTTGACCAGTTTGTTGAGCCTGCTCATACCAAGCTAAATACTCATGGAGGTATGCTAAATTGGCTCGGACACTCCCTTGACGATTATTTAGACCATTTTGATGATACACGGGTAAACCTGGTCTCTAATCAAGAATAGCTTGGGGAACTCATTCTTGATCAAACAAATCCAGTCCTTGACTCTCTTTACCAACTTCAAGAAGATTTCCAAAATTAGATAGTTGGTCATCAGCCTGGAGATCTTGGTTATCCCAGTTGGCATGAACAAGCTATGGCATCTCCAAGGCACCCAGTGGAAGAATAGTCAGCTCATTCATCTCCAAGACACTCAGAGCAAGGAACCCCAGCTCAGTTTTCTCCAAGGTGAAGCATCAGCTCTAGAGCCTCAACTCTGTTCAAAAGGACCTTCTCAAGGCGCAAGAAGTGATCTTTCTTTTTGACAATTGATGCCAAAGGGGGAGAAGTATCTTTAGAGGTCTTTAGGTCTTAGTCTAACTCATGTTATGTTTATTGAGCTTTTGTGTTAATATGGTTTACTGTTTATTGAGCTTTTGGAACTCTTTAATGATTCTCTGAGATTATCTGTATTTCAAGCTCTATTGTGTTGATTATCCCTATATTGTGCAAATTGGATATGTTTTATTCTCAATTGTTTCTTTATCTTAAGCACTCTTTCAGGGGGAGCATATACTATTGTACTTACTTCTACAAATATTATACCTGTTTTGTCAAGACTAACATTTCCTTGCAAAAAATTGTAAGTTATTATTCTCTAAAATACAAAGGTGTGGTCATCAATCACCAAAAAGGGGGAGATTGAAAGCATCTAGGCCCCCTAATTTATTTACGATGCATTGAATGGGTTTTGGTGATGATGATCAAGTCATTTGGAGGCTCTTCAAGTCAAAGATTAAAGGCTAAGGACTTTTGTTTCTAAGTTTTGACTTGTGAGCTGTTACAAGTCTTATAGCTAGGATTGACTTAGTTTTAGCCGTACTACAAAGAGGGATTATGCACAAGTAAGTACCTTGGTTCATAAGCTAAATCTTTAAGATTACTTGGAGTAAAGGTCATTTAATCTCTTTACTAAAAAAAAGGATTTCAGTACTTCATTCAGTCTAGCAAAAATCCTTTCACGGCGAACCAAAGCTTCTCTTAGTCCGGCGCAAAAGATTTATTTCTTGAACTCATACCGAGCGCACACCATTCACGCCGAACCAAGTTTTTTGGTCTAGTGCAGTGAACAAATCTGTTGAAATCAAACTGAGTGTGTGTCGTTCACGCCGGACCTTGCTTGCTAAGTGCACGATGGACAAAGTTTTTCGATCCGGCGCAAACTTGACACTTACTGGAACTTCTTGTCTATTCCAAATTCCAACACGGACCAAAACTAGAAAATCTTCCTTCTACGCCGGACCAAGTTTTTTGGTCGGGCGCAAACGTGGCTTTGATTAGTTTCACTACGGGCCGACTTTTGCTATAAGCATGTGTACGCCGGACTAACCTGAAACGGTCCGGCGCAAATGGAGTTTTTGATCAAATTGGTCCACCGTGCTTTAGACTTATTTTAAAGTTTCTCAAAACTAGTCTGTGGGACAAAATTGTTTGTCACATCTTGTCATTCTGATATTGTCAAATGGCTAGTATTTTGCCAGTAACGGTTATATTCCTTTTGCTTACTATAAAAGCCGTTCCAGGGCATACCAAAAGTAGAAATTTTTTGCATCTCTTTGACATCTATCACTCTTGAGCCCAAAAGCATTCAAAGAGACCGAATTTCATTGTTCAATCAAAAATTCAAAAGTAATTTTGCTCCAAGCCTAGTCTAGACAGTTGTAACTTGTGAACCAAGAGATAGAACTTGTGCTTAGTCTATTACTCTTGGAACTTTGTGTTCCTAGACGGCTTGTGAGTATTTTGGTGTGACCTATCCAAAGTGTTTGTGGAAGGCCACCGCAGTTTGTGAGAGGTTTGGGACTCACCTCATCGGAATGGTGAAAGAGACACCCCAGTGGATACCAAAGCTATTGAGAATAGTTTTTGGTGGAGCTAAAATTCTTGAGAAGTGCTCTAACGGGGACGTAGGAGTGTATCTCTGAACCTCAGTGAAAAATCATTGTCTTCTGCTCTTTACTTTCAGTATTTACTCTTACTGCACAGCCTCTTTTGCTTGTCAATTTCAGAAGTGGTTATTTCCTTTTTTGGGCGGCTCTAGTAAGACTGTTTTCTAGGCATTATTTATAAAGTTCTTAGTCTTTCTTTTGGTCTCTTTTTGATTATCTGAAAAAGCCTTTTCACACGCCCCCCTCTAGGCTCGTCCTCGATCTTACACTTCCGGCTGGTGGACTAGTCGCCCCCTCTGCCTGCCGGTGGCCCGGCCGCCGCCTCCCTGAGGGCGGCCTTCCACTGGTGCACCAACCGCCCCCACCGCCCACCTGAAGAAACAAATGCCCTGCGATATCAAGACTGTATTGCAGAAGTAAGCACATTCCTTTAAAGTAACACTTTTTATAATTAACTACATTCATTTTTCTTCCTCAATGATATCTCTCCAATGTATGTAGGCTTTCTTGTTGTACATTGCTGAAGCATGGCAACTTGACAAGAAAACATGCAACAAGCTGCATTGGAAGCGCTGTCAGGTACAAATCCTTAGCATAGGATTTTTTGCTGACATCTATAGTTCATTTCCTAATATGATTTTCTTTCTTCACAGTGTCATCAACAGGGGAGATACGACTTTTGCGGCTTCTACGTCATGCATCACATAAAGGTCCTGCTCGACTGCTCAGACATTTTCCCTAATATCAAAATCCTCAGGGACACCCTAGAGATCAAAGAACTCAAGAAAATATGAGAGCACATATGCCTATGGTACTAGAAATAGGTTATAGCTCCAGTCGGTTGGTATAAAGACGAGAAAGCCTCCTACTAGTCCATCACAATGACGCTGATAACATAGAACCGACACTAGTAGTGATGTTATCAGTGTCAGTTTTCAACTAGAACCGACTGTGATAATCTTATGATCATTGTCAGGTATAGTTTAGAACCGACAGTGATGAAGACGTTATCACAGTTGGTTCTATGTTAGAACCGACTGTGATGGGGTTTTTATCACTGTAGATATTCCGAACAAAGAACCGACCGTGATGAGGTTTTTATCACTGTAGATATCACAGTCGGTTCATAACACTAGTAGTGATGTTATCAACGTCAGTTTTCAACTAGAACCGACTGTGATGAAGAGTTTATTGCTGTCGGGTGGGAACCGACTGTGATAGAGACTGCTCATCACTGTCGTTGGACTTTGTGTCGCTAGGGATGGAACTGGTACGGATATTTTCCGACCGACCGAATTGATTTGGATGATGATTTGGATAGTTTCGCAGATATCCAGTTGATTTCTCGGATAAGGATATGGATACAGATAATTTACATGGATACGGATACGGATATGGAACACTGATTATCCGATGGATACGAAATATCCGAGTTTTTGTTCGGATAATATCCGAATATGACATACGGATATTATCCGAATAACACGTTTCAGAATAACACATTAACAATTTAACATGTTTCATCGCTTTCGTAGACTCGGGTCCGTGCATTGGATGACAAGATATAATGTGTTCATGTGTGCTAGATGCTAATTTGGAGATATTTGGGTAAAGGTGGTATAGAAATTGGCAAGTGGCGTTTCAGGAGGGCTACTTAGGATTCAAGAAGATATGCCACCGCAAATCATTTGGTTCAATTATTGCAATGTGGTACATTGTTACTCACAGAGTCACATGTATGACAAGCTAGGGATAAAAAGGAAAAAAAAAAGACATACAAATATATTTCTTTTGGAATTTTGAATTTAAATTTGGACCGATTTTGAAAAAAAAAAACTGAAATTGGATTTTAAAATATCCGACTAATATTATTCGTATCCATGTTGATTCCGATCCGTATTCGATCTATATTCGTAACCGATATTATCCTGTATAGTTCGTATTTGATTCTGTATTCAACACTATTCGTATTCGATTCTGTATTCGATAAAAAATACGGATACGGATATGAATAGGACGATATTCGACCGTATTCGATCCGATCACATCCCTATGTGTCGCCACTAAAACCGACAGTAATGACGAAAAAGAACCGACAATGATATATATTCCTGTAGTAGTGGAGGCGTTGGCTGAGGATCACTCGCAGGTTCAGGGTTACGATGAGGACTACACGAAGGACTGGGTGGAGTAGTCCGTACAGTAGCTCCCATTGATCCATTGGGTAGTTAGTATTTATGTATATTAATTTTTATTTTATTTGGATATTATATAAGGTTAACTATGTACTGGACTTTTAGCCCTGCGTGGCAATAGTTGTAATCAATTTCCATTTCAGTCTCTAACTATTGTTCTGCTACAACACCCTAAACACGATGTATTAACCGATAAAACATCAGGGGTTTCTGATATTTTATTAGCTAATATGTCGAGATCAGTGTAATTTTCTCAAAGTAATGGTGGTGTCGCTGTTGTTACACTAGTTTAATTATGTGGGTCACCACATATACTTATATACACATACTTAAATGATGTTGTTATACCTCTTTATTCTTTTGAGTATACTCTAATACTGATTATAAGATACTCCAATGTGAGCTCCACGAAAAATTTCATCAAAATCCACCATTTATAGCATAATTTGTTTATATACTCTTTTTATATATGAAAAAAAGAGTATATAGCAAAAAAAAATGGCTTCGATGATTTTTTTTCTACAATGTCGTATTGTAGTATCTTAAAATTATTATTGGAGTATACTAAAAGTGATAAAGGAGTATAACATATTTGTTTACGTGGTATACTGGAGGTAGGAGTACATACTCCCAGGAGTACGAAAAAAGCTTCATATATATAACCCAAACGGGCTAGCACTGAAATATACAATTCTAAGAGCCAAATCGGTATAGCATCTGGTATGGTATTAACAAGTATGGTTCAAAGCCCCGTCCCATATAATTTTCTTTTCCATTAGCACCTTCCTTTTGTGCATTAGGCAGCATTACTTTCATGAGATTCATACAGTTAGTATATATTGAATAATAGAAATCCATGGTGTATTATACAGTTAGTATATATTGAATATTAATAGAAATAAGATTTAGCAATTGATTAAGTGAGGTTATTCCTGAGAAATATTAAATAGATACTAGCTAATCTGGTCCATTGAAACGAAAAAAATAAACGATATATATTAAATTTAGTGTACCTTGAAAACTCTAAATCTCCTTCCTTTATTCTCCCGCATGCCAGATCTTACGCAGATGCTTGGAGTGCAGCTGACCCCCAAAATACTGTGGAAAGTAGCTTTTCTCAACTGGTTAGCACATAGCTATCTCAATCAAAAGAGCAGGATTCGAACCATGTGTGAAGGATTCTCTGTTTCTTCATTTTGTCATCTGTATAGCTTCATCATCATCTATGAAAACCTAACCCTCCCACCCACCAGGTGGCCACCGTCGTTGGAGAAGTGTGTGCATAGAAGAAAGCAAGAAACTATTTCTTCACTTCGTCATCTCTATAGCTCCATCCTCAGCGAGGAAAATCTAACCCTCCCAACCGCCGGCCACCGTCGAGGGAGAAGATAGTGCATAGATGAAGGGAAGAAAAGGCGCGGCAGGTGGCGAACACTCTACCACCGGTTAATTAGAAGCATTCCCCAAAACACACAACTCGTCTTGGGATTTGAATGCTGAAATATAAGTTGATCCTTTAGATTAGAGGCCATTTTTCTTTTTACTTAAAGCTGGTGCGTGGATGGTACATATGATTTGTTGCAGTTGGGTTTTCCTGCCTGAAATGCTGGCCGGCTGGCCGGTGATCCGGTTCTGCATGGACAGCATGTATCTTTGGATATCGAGTCCACTGACGTTCACGGCATGTTACTCAACTCTGTTTCGAAATAGCCGTCGTCCTAGCACGTGTCTTAGAGTGTGTAGCAGGGGCGGAACTAGAGACAAAATCACCGGGGTTCACCACTTTATCATATAAGTGATAACAACTTATTATTTTTACCATTTGCTTGTTATTTGCCTCCCGGTGTCACAAGATTTAGATCATGGGGGTTCACATATACTATATATAAACTAATATACACTATTTTTTTTTTTACCCAGTGTAAAAAAAATTTTTGACCCGGTGTCCTGTGACACCGGGTCTCCTTATCTACTTCCGCCCCTGGTGTGTAGTCAATATATCAAACTTTAACAACAAATATACGTAAAAATATTTACATTAGTTACATGAATTAAAATGATATGGATAGATTTTTATGAAAATTACTTCAATATTTTTATATTTTAATAATTACTTTTGCGTATAACTAGAAAATGTTATGATCTTATATGTATATAGGAGACCACATCGATACCCACGATGACGAGTACTCCCTCAAACTAAATTTATTAGATGCATTTTCTCTTAGCATATAAGTCAAAGAGATATTAAAATAACTAGATTACCTTTAATTATTCTCTATAAACACTATATTCAGTACTGTTATGTAGAGAATATAAAGTATAGCCCAATATTTATTAAAGATATATAAAGAAAACATAATACTAATTTTATATATATAATATATCATTTATTTATAAAGGGTTATTTAAAAAATACACTCCGTGGACTTACATAGAGGGATACTACTATACTAGTGAGGGTATCCTTGATGCATACAATATACGGTCTGCCGTGCACAGCTTGTATATGAGACTGGGAATAGCCGCATTGTATGCCAGCTTTTAAGTCGAGCCGTAACCGACAAAAAAAGGAATAGAGGCAAGGGTCAGCCGGAAGGAATAAAGGCAATATTTTGTCCTCCTCTTGATGTCTACAGGTTACCTTCTCATCCAGACAAGAATAAAGGCAAGGGTGAGCAGGAATAAAGGCAATACTTTTGCAGGAATAAAGTTAATATTTTGTCCTTCTCTAGTATATGATGTCTAGGTTGCCTTCTCATCCAGATAAGAATAAATGCAAGGGTGAGCAGAAATATATTACGCGAAATGTTATGAGATAATGACTCTAACCGTATACTGTTAGGAGTCTATCTCTAATATGTGGGCAAATCCCTAATACCTCTTTTATAAATACCGGGTGCCTCTCATTGTATTGAGACACATTGATCAATAATGAAGAGAGAGTTTCACCAATATCTTGTGTTCTTCGTTCATGTGTTCTTTGTGTTCTTGTTGATTGCCGGTGATCGACGTGGGTGTACTACTCGTTTTACAACACGTTATCAGCACGAGTCTCTACCGTGAGAAGCGAAGGATCGTCGACGACAACGAACGACTACTACTGGCGATTGATCGCCCAATCCGATCTGCAATCAACTCGTCATCACGCCGGCATTCACTCGGATTACCGAAAAAGTCCTACGCGACTCTATCCTACGCGATAGCCAACACTTCTGGTATCAAGAAAGTAAGTCGAAAAATCCAACAGATTATTTCGTTAGATATTAGATCTAATCTATTGTTACGAACTGTTACTGTTCATCAAAGTGAGAAAGGTGAGATTCGAGAATTGAATCTAATTCCTCGGATGAATCAACGCTTGCATCTAATCTACGAAATATTATATGGTGACACGAAGTTTCGTGGCAAGAAGCTACGGTACAAAAATACATGCAATCAATTGGCACGAAGCCATCGCTACTATCGGCGCACGCAGCGCACTGGCTAACCCGGCCTCGAAGGCCACCGGTGAACCACAAAGCGTCGCCACTCCCTCCCGCCTTGTTCGAAGCCGCCCCCGGCGCCCACGCACGCAGCGCCCTCGGCCAACTATACGCGCCTGAAGCGCGACGACTCTACGGCCGCCTCGCGGCACGATTTCACCGTCACTGCCCCTTGGCGAGCCCGTCGCGCGCCGCCGGGCCTAGCACACAAAGCCGCCGCGCTCCCGTACCCTCATGCGCCGCGCTCGGCCTCCGCGGCGCCATCGGCTCAAAGCCGAAGTTCATCGCGTCGCTCGGCTGCCGCGCCGAAACGCGGCGCGACTCCGCTCGGCGCCTCAGAGATGCTGCGGCACCACTACTGCGCGCTCCCGGTGTGGTCGCGCCCGAATCCGCTGTCACGCCGCGCCTACCGCTGCCGCTCACGACTACGCGTGAAGGCGAGCTCCAGCGGCGGCTTCGCATGCATGGCCAGGGAGCAAGTAAGGTTGAAGCTTCAGCCGCAATGCTTAATGGACTTGAAGTCCAGTCCAACACGCAATGAAGTGCAGCTTTGCATCATTGTTTAATGGACTTGAAGTCCAACACGTAATGAAACGATCATTGTTTAATGGACTTGAAATCCAGTCCAACACGTAATGGACGAGTTTTTTTTCATTTAATATTTATTTTAATTTTTTTTTCAAAAATAATCAACCGAAAATAAAAATAGCAAAAATGAGTGCCCGTTGCCCGAGTATGGGGCGATCGCCCCATACTCGGGCGACAGGGACCTAAATGCAAAAAGTTTTTTCAGCGTTTTCAGACTCTATCTTCAAATAAATAAAAAATGGTTCAAACAATATAGAAAAATTTTGAATTTTTTTTGCATGATCCTGACACATCACTTATGTTTCCATAAAAATTTCAGACAATTATCAAGCTTGAGGAATTTTAAAAAAATCTAACAGTCTCTTCATATTTGCGACTGTCTCTGATTTTTTAAAAATTCCTCAGGCTTGATAATTATCTGAAATTTTTATGGGAACATTATTGATGTATTAGGATCATCCAAAAAAAATTTCAAAATTTTTTGACAAAGTTTGAACCATTTGTTTATTCATTTGAAGATTGAGTGCAAAAATGCTAAAAAAAATTTTTGCATTTAGGTCCCTGTCGCCCAAGTATGGGGCGATCGCCCCATACTCGGGCGATGGGCACCCATTTTTGCTATTTTTATTTTTGGTTGATTATTTTTGAAAAAAAGACTTAAAGTAAATATTAAATAAAAAAAATTCCCGTAATGGACTTGCAGCTTTTCTTTTCAGAAAATGCCTTAAAAAATCCAAAAAATCTACAAAATTGCTAGAAAATTCTGAAAATAGCTAGAAAATTTCAAGAATTTTTTTGGCTATGGTTTTATTTTCCTAGCATTATCTTGCAGCATTTATGAATAATTTATGAATATTTTCATGCTTTTTGTTGTTATTGCTTCATGTGTATTTGTTCATGCCGTGAATCTGGTTTGTTTTTCCTTAGCATTATGTCATATTGATATTTGTTGAAATTCATTTTTTTGTTGTTGTAAAGTAATTCTGAAAATTGCTTGAAAATTAGCAGAAATGATGTAAAGTGCTAGGAAAATACCAGAATATTTTCATACGGCATTTTATGAGAACCTGAGTGGTTGGAACTTGATTTCGATAATGAATAAACAGATATGAGACCATTGGTGTCTAGGAAAACACACATGAGGCTTGGTTCTTTAATTGGCACCCGGAAACGGGAAGTGCTCCCTCATGTGAGCCCTAGGGGCGGGTTGACCTGGCCATGAGTCAAATTGACGGAGATATTCATTACCTGTTTTCGCTCCCAACCAACAAGAATTACATAAGTTAAAATTTAACCTTATGCCATGTTTAATTTATGTTGGAATTACATAATTAACAGAAAAATGGCTAATTGCTAAGGAAATTCTGGGAGATCGTGATAATTATCTACTGAATAGATATAGACCAAAACTTTATTAATTAAATGAAGATGCATGCAATATAATATTTTACCTGTAGTAAAATCTCGTATTGCTTGCATACAGGATATGTCTGATATTGCAAAAAGGGAATTTGCTGTGCTTGCCCCAGATGGCAGCAATTACCTCACCTAGGCAATGGATGCCAAAATCAACCTAACAGCTAGATGATTTGGCGCTGCTATTGTTCGGGCTGAAGCCGGTACAATCGAAGTGCCTGAACCCGCAAAATGCGCCGCTTTACATTTCCTGAGACACTCATTCGGATCTGAAGGCCGAATACTTGATGGAGGAGGACCCGCTGGTATTGTGGAATTCCCTGAAGGAACGCTACAACCAGCAAAGATCTGTGTTGCTGCCAGAAGCACAACACGAATGGACCCTCCTACGCTTTCAGAATTTCAAATCTGTGGTAGCTTATAATTCTGCAATGCACAAACTTGTCGCTAAATTGACCTTTTGTAACCAGAAAGTTACTGAAGCTAAGAAGATCGACAAAACCTTGTGCACTTTCCACCCCAACCTGATGATACTACAACAACAGTACCGTCATGCAAAGTACAAGAAGTACTCTGAGCTTATTAGTGTTCTGCTAGAAGCAGAAAAACATGATGAACTCCTGATGAAAAATCATCATGCAAATACTAATGAAAGTCAAGCAGTGTTTGAAGCACATGCTACCGCTCAGTAGGCTAGTAGTAGCCATGGCCGCGGAAAGGGCCAAATGTACAAGGGGAATGAATGGAAAAATGACAGAAATCAAAAGGGAAAAGGCAAATCCCAATGGAAAGGTAAAGGAAAGGGTACAGGAACCTTCCAGAAGCAAGGTCCAGCCAATAAAGCACCTGACTCTCAAACATACTTTAGGTGTGGTTGCGTTGGCCACTGGTCACGCAATTGTCACACCCCAAAGCATTTGGCAGAACTTTACATGAAATCCACTAGGAGATTCCAGAAGAATCAAGAAAAGAAGGTTGAGGCCCACTACACCGCTCTACAAGATGTTGAGCAAGATAGTGTAAAGAAAGAAGACAATGTCACTAACCCTACAACCGAGTTCAAGGAAAGCCTTCTCGGATATGGTGGCTCGCCCATGGATGAGGATGACCTCCTCGGCACTGAGCTTATGGAGCTCCTGAAAGATACCAATGATTCCCAGGAGATGGAACATGACTTGTATGGAGATCTGGAATAGTCTCCCTACACCCCTTTTGCTATATGTCGTATTTCCATTAGTTGAGCCTCCTTAAGAGCCTCATCAGTTTGAATAATTATGTTCCTGCATTAACATTTGGTCTATGCTCCTGTTGAGCAATTATCAGTGATAATTAAATAAATTGTTCTCCAGAATATTTGATATTTTGTGCTATGTTTTTCCCTGATGCAATAAATGTTATTGCTATACTATGCAACCTGAAGTTGGCATTGCAATAACCTTGAGTTGAATATTATGATAAAATAATTACTAATTCTGCTGGCCATAGCATAAAGACTTCATTATACCTGAAGATTTCTTATCATCTAACTTGTAGAAGAATCACTGAATTTCTTGAAGTAAATTCGAAGTGATATCTGTGGACCTTTTCGACCCCCTGTTGGAACCATGCTTCTACCTAAATTAATTGCCCAATTTTTGTGAGCCTCCTTTCCAGAAGAAGGAATCAAGTCCATTCAAACGGACAATGCTAACAAGTTTACCTCAAAAGCATTATATGGCTTTGGGAATTAATGTAGAGCTTTTAATACCTCATGTCTACATAATAGAATGGCCCTGCAGAGTCATTTTTAAGGGAATAAAATTTATTGCTTGACCACTTTACAGAATAGTAGGCTACCCATCAGTTGTTGGGGCCACGCAATGCTGTACATTGCGATATTAATTCAACTCAAATCAACTGTATATAATGGAATTTCCCCGTTGCAGATAGTGCATGGAAGAGAATTAAGTATTTCCCATCTGCGAAAATTTTGGCTGTGTTGTATACATGCCAATCTCTCCACCACAGCGTACTACCATGGGACCTCACCAGAACTTGGGGATCTGTACACAACTTGGTACACTGATTGTACTAAGGACATATCTTGGCATTAGGGGAAGATAAGTACCACATTAAAGAATGCCGAGTCCTTAGATCCACGCACTAAAGAGACCGAACTTGAAGTTCGAAATAAATCTACAACAAATAAGCTAATAATCTGCCAAATGCCTTCACTGATCATAAGGTAGTGAAAAGATCCCATATACCTACAGTATATGCACCTGAAAGAGTGGAAATATCCTAGAAGGATATTGAACCCACTCTTAACCCTCATGATAAAATGAGGGGGAGGCCTCCAGGTGCACGGGACTCAATTTCACGGAGACGTTCGCAGAAAAGGAGAACTAAATAAATGAGAACACTACCCATGATAATGGAAGAAGCTCAACCTGATGTTGAGAAAATCCCTGAAGTGAGCCATCTAGAAGATGGTAACATCCCTGAAGTGATCCATCCTGAAGATGATAACCCCAGCGTATATTTGTGCGCACAATCCAATGCTGGGAAGTCGGAACACCCAGACTTTATCGTTGTGGGAAATCACGAGAAGCTGGAAGAAATTGATAAAGAGACATCCATGGAGTGATGCAGGAGAATTATATATGAAGAAAGACTACAATTGTCGACATATTTTGCCTCTAAAAATTGCTAAAATCTAGATCCAGAACCAAAGTCCATGGCAGAGTGCCAGAAGCGCTCATCTAGGTTCACCTGAAAAAGCAATTGAGGTAGCGCTCGCTTAATGAGAGGAAAGTTCTTGGTCCTGTTGACAGAACATTTCCTGAAATATTCCCTGTAGGAACAAATGGATTTTTCATCCTGAAGAGATATGAAAATATCCAGGTGGTGAGATATAAAGCGAGGCTTGTAGCACAAGGGTTTTAGCAGAGACCCATCATCGATTACGATGAAATCTGTTCTCCTGAAATGAGTGGAATGACGTTCCGAAATTTAATATTGATGGCAACAAGCTTAAACTTTTCAATACAGTTGATGATTGTAGTGACCGCATATGTATTTGGGTCACTGAATACGGATTAAAAACAGTCGATAAGGATGTGGTACAATCGACTAAGTAGATTCCTCCTGAAAAAGGAATATGGTCCCTGAAGGAATAATGTTCCTGTGCGTTCATGAAGAAATCCCAGAATGGATTTTTATTTTCCTTTTTGGTGGTACAGCCACTCAGAGATTATAAAGAAAGCCTCACGGGAATATGTTTGGCTAAGACGGATAATCAACCATGTCCAGAAGTCATATGGTACGAATACCGTCAATACCCCTACTATTATCTATGAAGATAATGATGCTTGTGTTGCACAAATGCAATTGGGTTATGTAAAGAGCAATATCACGAAGCATATTGCTCCTGAGTTCTTTTATCCTCACGAACTCCAACAGAATGGTGAGATAAAAATAATGCAAACTACGTCATGTGAAAATCTAGCAGATTAATTCACAAAATCTTTGCCAAATCCATCTTCCAAAAGTATGTTAATAGCATTGGAATGAGGTAGCTTAGAGATTTGCATAGTTCAGGGGAAGTAAACCCCTGAACCATAATCCCTTTGCATGATCCTGAAGATCATAAGTTGTACTCTTTTTCCTTTGTGAGTTTTCCTGATGTTTCTCACATAAAGGTTTTTAATGAGGCAACAAATACAACATAAGGAGCGAATGCGATGTACTCTTTTCTTCATCTCTTTTTTCCCACTGGGTTTTTAAGTGGAGTTTTTAACGAGACATATGCATTACGCGGTATTTGCCCAAGGGGAAGTGTTATGAGATAATGACTCTAACCGTATACGGTTAGGAGTCTATCTCTAATATGTGGGCAAATCCCTAATACCTCTTTTATAAATACCAGGTGCCTCTCATTGTATTGAGACACATTGATCAATAAAGAAGAGAGAGTTCCACCCATATCTTGTGTTCTTCGTTCGTGTGTTCTTTGTGTTCTTGTTGATTGCCGGTGATCGACGTGGGTGTACTACTCGTTTTACAACACGAAATACTCTTTATACTTAACTGTCAAGAGTTCCTGAGCATTCCGCACTCCACGTTATTTTCGGGACGATGTGGCAGCTCGGCTAAGCGCCGCGTCATCGCTTCAACCCGACATTGATACGGTTCAAATATTATAACAACGGCCGCGTGGTGCAGCGGTAAACGCGCCGTGTGATTTTTGCCCACACGACGCGTGACGCGGGCGAGTGGCGCGTGTTTTTTTGCAAAAATGTACCAAAATTTTTTGAAATTACAGATTGGTCCTTTTTTGCGTTAAGACCCCCAAACTCTGATTTTTTTACAAAAAAAGTCCACAAAATTTTGAAATTATATATCAGTCCACTTTTTTGTGGGGAGGACCCCGAAAGAGTATTTTTCTGAAAAGAGGTCCAAAATTTCTCATAAATTATAGATTAGTCTATTTTTTCCTAAAAAGCCCTCGAAGCTTCTTTAATTTATTTTTTCCCGCACGTTTTTTTTTTTCCAAAAGCCACCCAAAGCTCTCTGAAATTACATATTGGCCCCTTTTTTGCGGGAAGTCACCCAAAAATTATGCAAAAGATATATTAGTCCGTTTTTTTGCAGAGGATCCTCAGAACTTTTGACATTTGTTTTTAGCCTGTAGTTTTTGACGAATAGTCACCTGAAAATTTATAAAATTACATATTAGTCTATTTTTTCAGGGATCCCACGAAACACCTTATGATTTTTACCGCTAGGCGTATGGCGGTTGGCGCAGCGTGCGCTGTGCCCACACATCTAGTATTATTAATAGTGGTAAGTAGCCCAGCTTTAGTAAGAAAAGATAGTTTTGATCGCTTTTTTATATGATCCTGATCACCATAAGTACCGTACTGCGCCTCTACACCTACAAATAATTGAAAGGTTTGCTGTAATATCTATTTAATTAGTTGAGATATTTGGTCTTAGAGCAAAAACCCGATCTATCAAGAGGGGAGGGGTGGGGCCGACAAGGATAGAGGGAACCGGGAGAGGAATCGTAGGGCAGTGGCATGAAGAAGCATATGGAGAGAGATGGAGAGGGAGTGGAGATTGGGAATAAAAATGAAGAGCGCCAGGTAGCCAGCCTGGAGTAGGGTTCACAATATCAGCGAAAATCGTGAGAAAATTTTGATTTTCGTCTTTATTGGAGGGGTAAGACATTAAAAACTAACTGATAAATCGGTTAAATTCAAAAAAAAAATTGAAAAAATTTTGTGGGACGTAAATATCGCGATAATCAGTAAAAATTGAGAGAAAATCGCTCAAAAAAATCAACTTCGGGAAACATTCAACTGGCCAGTGAAAATCGGGAGAAAATTAATCAAAATCGAGAGAAAATCAGTGAAAATCGAGAGAAAATCAGTCAAAAAATGGCTTCGAGAAACATTCAACTAACTGATGAAAATCAGGAGAAAATCGGTCAAAATCAAGAAAAAATTGGTCAAAATCAGATTTTTTTTTTGTTCTTCTTCAAAATTTTGGATTTCAAAACCATGCGATATAAACACATAAAATCTATCATGATTCAGAGAAAAGTTGGACTCCATAGAATACATAATAAATCTACAGCAATCTGAATTATAGTATCCTAAAAATTTCATGAAGCAAGCTACATCAAGCAGGAGATCATCTCCAGAATTTGAGTGAGGACGAATATTTCAACCTAGTTTCAAGCAAGCATTTCTTGAACATATTTGGAATAATTTTAATTAAATGTATTCTCTTATATGTATTATCACCCGATGCATTGAAAAATTCTTTTCATTGAAAAATTCACAATCCGAGAAATTGAGATGGATGAAAATTGATCATATGGTATGAATGGATCTCTATAGAAGATCAGGAATAGTCTATTGATTATAAAGAATTGACAGACATATATATATAGAGGTGGGTAGAGGGTGCCCATGAAGATGTTGTAAGCTGGTGGGCCCTCTACATAAGCTAGAGTATAAGGATTAACCCAGTACACTCAGGCAATGAATCGTATATTATTGTATCAACCATAGTGTGTTGAAATGACTAAGAAAGGTTATCCTATTAAGGTGTTACGATATCCACATTGGGTATTAGTAGATAACTAAGAGTGAAAAACCGGGTAGGCCAGAAGGCCTAGTTAGACCACGATTTTGGAACCTTAGCTGTGGGCTGACCGTTCCAGGATGCTATATTTAAACGTTATGAGATGAATATCATTACTTTGTGGAAGGCATGATACAACTGATAGGTTGCGAGCAGGTGGAGAACGATCAAGGAAACCACAACTCGTCAGCTACCAAGGTTGAAGATCTAATACATGAATAGTGATAAATGTTTTGGGGTTCTAACGAATGTCGGGATCACTATGGGTAAAGTGGTACAAACATGAATTCATGCATGTCTCCTGGATTGGAGGCTACGGAAGCTAAGTCTACCTTATATACGAGTGCTAGCAGAACTTTCTAATTTGAAAATTGAAAACACAACTAAAACCCTACTTTCAGTAAAACAAAGTTATAAGAAAAGTGTGGGAAATGTTTCGTATCATCATTTTGTTATTAATGTTTGTTGAGTACCATTTGTACTCACTCTCGCTTAACTCCTCCGTTGCTTAGAAAATCACACGAATGTTTGGGTATCCGGTAGACACGGATCCTTATGGATATGCCTATGAGGCGTTGGGTGAGGATCACTCACAGGTTCAGAGTTATGAGGAGGACTACACGAAGGATTGGGTGTAGTAGTCTGTACAGTAGCTTCCATTGATCCAGTGGGTAGTTAGTATTTATGTATATAAATTTTTATTTTATTTGGATATTATGTAAGGTTAACTATGTACTGGACTTTTAGCGCTGCATGGCAATAGTTGTAATTAGTTTTCATTTCAGTCTCTTAACGATTGTTCTACTACAATACCCTGAACACGATGTATTAGCTTATAAAACGTCGGGGGGGGGGGGGTTGTTAGCTAATATGTCGAGATCTGTGTAATTATCTCAAAGTAATGACGGTGCCGCTGTTGTTACACTAGGTTAATTATGTGGGTCGCCATATAATATATATATATATATATATATATATATATATATGTATGTATGTATGTATGTATGTATGTATACACACATATATATACATAACCCCGAAACCGCCAGCACCGAAATATACAATTCTAAGAGCCAAACCGATATATCATCTGGTATGGTATTGACAAGTATGGTTCAAAGCCCAGTCCCATATAATTTTTTTCCATTAGCACCTTCCTTTCGTGCATTAGGCGGCATTACTTTCATGAGATTCATACAGTTAGTATATATTGAATAATAGAAATAAAATTTAGCCATTGATCAAGGTATTCCTAACATTCTATTATCGAAGAAATATTAAATAGATACTAGCTAATCTGGTCCATTAGAACGAAAAAAATGAACGATCTATATTAAATTTAGTGTGCCTTGAAAACTCTAAATCTCCTTCCTTTATTCTCCCGCATGCCAGATCTTACGCAGATGCTTGGAGTGCAGCTGAACCCCCAAAATACTGTGGAAGGTAGCTTTTCTCAACTGGTTAGCACATAGCTATCTCAATCAAAAGAGCAGGATTCGAACCATGTGTGAAGGATTCTCTGTTTCTTCATTTTGTCATCTGTATAGCTTCATCATCATCTATGAAAACCTAACCCTCCCACCCACCAGGTGGCCACCGTCGTTGGAGAAGTGTGTGCATAGAAGAAAGCAAGAAAAGGCGCGGGAGGTGACAAACACACAGTACCACCAGTTAAGAAGCATTCCCCAAAACACACAACTCGTCTTGGGATCGGAGAATCGGAGCAAATTTGATGCTGAAACCGAAAGCTCTCGTAGGCAGATTGATCGGCAGTCCAACGTGCTGCATCCAGGCTCACTGATGACCACACCCCTGTTGTGGACGGAGGCGAAGGAGGAGATGGCAATGGTGGAGGTGTCAACCTTTTAAGCTCCGACTCCATTTGATCACGGACAACCGAAATTCAGTGTCACAGCTCAGAAATTTTCAGAGGCATAGCTGCAACGAACAATCCCGCGCATGGTGATCCGAAAGCACCGATGATCACATCGGGGGAACCGAGACGCTACTGTTCTCAGTATACGCCTGTACTTAGCTGAAATCAGCAATGAGCTTCAAGATCACAGCCAGGGCCAACTAAACTTCTCTGAAGAAGATGCCAGGACAACTAAACTAATCCGTGATACAAGCGAGCCATTCCTGCTTTCCCTTATGAGGCGAACCATATTAGCAACAGAATCAAAGAATAGAGAGGAAATTCAGAGGAAGGTCAAACAATATCACGAAAGCAGAGAGGCTGGAGAAGGCTGCTTTCAAAAAGGAGAGATGTGACAGCACCAAAAAAATGGAATTGCTCCATTTATGTTAAGCGGTGAGTTCTGTCTGTAATGTTCCATGAAACACGAGTTTCAGGTAATGAATACAATAATATGGGAATTTAAGAGTTTCGGAATATGAAAATAAGTTTCTCAAAAAAAATGGAGTTGATGCCGCAGGCAGGACTTGGTATGTCTGGGCAAATTCTCACAAAAGCCTGCATGCACAGTTTTAAAAATGTGAGAGATGGTTACTTCATGCAAGACTGGTCAATGAATATGCACACATGCGGCAGTTGAAGTGGTAAGGCAGAATCTGATGAATAAAAGAAGACATTCCATCTAGGTACACAAATACAACAGCTCACCTGACACGATTTTTGTCATCATAAAAGAATGGTGTTGATGACTGATAATCATCGGTTCCAAAGTATCTATCCCCAAACTCACCCATTCCAGGGATGACACGGAAATCGTCATTTAGACCAAACTCAATCTCTGATGTCACAATCTTGAGTCTTGGGAATCTCTTGCTGACTACATGCACTCCTTGGGGAGCCTGAGACAACAACAAACAGTTTTCGTGAAGCATTAAATTAATAGGTTTTCAACCACCAAGTAACTGTAAAAGGTAACACCAAGTCAATATCACGATCATGCAAAACAACGATGACAAATCAAGTCTTGTTTCACACTCCAATTAAAAAAGGCATATTTCTCGAATACTTCTAGAGAGTTCGCATCTCCTGCACCCTCCATCAGTTGTTCAGCCATCCGCAGAACAGCAGATAAAAGAATTGCCAAATGCAGTATTGCGATGG
This sequence comes from Rhipidocladum racemiflorum, assembly GCA_036346355.1. Classification (NCBI taxonomy): domain Eukaryota; kingdom Viridiplantae; phylum Streptophyta; class Magnoliopsida; order Poales; family Poaceae; genus Rhipidocladum; species Rhipidocladum racemiflorum. The sequence continues at coordinate 74,309,709 of CM070571.1, forward strand.
TCATCAACTAGTAATTGTAGTCACCAAATTACTGAAGTGAGTAGATTTATAGATTATAAAGCTAGAACATAGCACGGTTAACTGTTGTGGTAACGAAACCAAACAGTGAGCACGGGATATCCTCTCTCCTTTGGGAACATAGAACTAGAGGAGCTCAAGAATACCAAGCCACTTGAGAGAGAGAGAGAAAATGAGTGGAATCTGGAACATTGGGCTCTTTATATAAAATGGTGGGGGAGCCTATTCCCCCCACGGGGGGCAATAATTACAAAAATGTTAGGGCGATAGATACATTTCTCATGTGTACAAAAATATGTCCATGTCTTGCCCTAAGGCCCATGACATATATGTCTAGTAGCCCATAGGATTTGGCACCCCACTCTTGTGCTTATACGCCTTTTAGGCGATCCTGACGGCCCAAAGGGTTGGGCACTACCATAACATAAACCGTGATCTTTACAATAGGGAATTGTTTAGGTGTTATTTCTATTATAAAGTAGCAAAAACTATTTGTGAGCTTCAACAGGCACCTGCGCAAACTACATGAAATTTACAGAAATACCCAAATAAATGAAAAGAATGTACCCGGCACTTCAGAAGACTTACTGATATAAGATTAAGGAATATAACATTTGCTTCCTGTACACCCTTCTTCAAGAGCAGAGATATAGCTTGAACAGCTGAATTTCCTGGTAATGATCAAAAGAGAGAATATGATAACGTAAGATGAGATGAATAACCAACAGTTAGAGCACGTGCATCTATTTGACAAACATCCTCGGTGACAAAACATATTGAAATCTTGATTCCAGCGAGTCAATTCATAAGCGTTAATACTAAACAATGTACACTGTAAGGACAAGGGATACATTGAGAACGCCCCCTATGATTTAGTATGAGAAAAGGATAATTTGCTTAAAAAATGCTAATTCTATAAAAAAGAAACTTCAATATCATCATACTGATTTTATGGATTTTATACACCTAAAAGAGAAGACAAAAAAGCTCCGGTATTTTGATTCTTTTCTGAGGTTGCATACCTATTTGAGGTGCTTTTACAGAAAACAAGATGAATGGTTGTTTGCAATATCTTTTGGTAAGAATGCTTTCACATGAAAGTACTCCAGTGCACGAACATGTAAGAATCATCAAACAAACCTGTTCCCAGTATGGGGTCCAACAACAGAACATGCCTGTTTGCAATATCTTTTGGTAAATTGTGATAGATGAGCTGCAAAGAAATTTAAAACTTATCATTTGACCCACCCTAACACATAATGCAAAAGTAGATAGTAGATTAAACCAACCTGCTGTCCATTATCTCCCTCCCTATGAATAAGAATCTTCCCAATCTTTATACCTTTACAGCATGCCCGCAGTGCATTCTCCATACTTTCACCACTGGAAACAAATGTAGCAAATCATTAGCATAATTGTGCATTATTATTAAAATTTGAAGGATGTAAAATGTACTTTATTCATAGATGCCATAGTAATGAATTGAATTATAGTTTGTGAATCGTGAGTTGCTCAAAAAAGCATGTTTTCTAGTCACTAGAAAACCATGACATTATATTCATAAGAATGAAGGCAGCACAGCAAAGAAGACTGAAACCAAGTTCCCAACACATAGTGTGGAGAACTACCACTGTTTCATTTGTTCAAGCTCTCAGGCTTACAAGCAACTTAATGATATAACTGATATACACAGTAGCATGGCACAAAATCAGGTATTTTTTGTCCTATATGTGCCAAAGTTGTTCAATCAATTTTTTTGACTGGAAAAAGGTAGGAGAAGCTACTAAGTTGTTCACTCAATTAGAACCTCAAGAAAGTATAAGATCGAAATATTTTGGGAAAGCTAGTACCTCCTAATCACTGAGATACCACACAATCTTTTAGAGAACTCCACCCCGGTGTAAACAGATCCTGCATGCATAAGAAAGTGGGTCAGGGCAAACTATAAATATAAATTACTTAAAGGAGAGAGTACAAGTGCAGGTAACTTCAGTAAACAATCTTATTACAAAAGAATAGAATTACGGAGGTAGATAAACTATTACCCCTCTACTAACAATGGCATTAGCTCTGTAACAATTATTCCACTGCTTTTCTATAATGCTAAACCATGGAATTTTAAGTAAGCAAGCAATCCCAAAATAAATATAACAAATCATTTGTAAAAATTCTTGAGGTCTTTTTCAGGTTAAAAGAAGACCTCAAGACTCACCTAGTTGGGAATTGGGATGATATTTTGTACCTTTGAGCAATGTTGTTCCCAGGTTGTAAGGTGGTGGTAGGCCAAAGGCAACAGAGTTAGATTATTGGAGGATTTCTCATCGGCAAAAAAATAAGATTTTGGGAGGATCGATGGATGATGGCTATTAGATGAACCATTGGCCTGGGACCTCTAGTGCTTTGCAAACAATGAAGAGACTACTGTCCAGCAGGTGCTAAGTGGGCAAGTTCAACTCACATTTGGAAAAAAATTTGTCTGCTAATCAATGTATTAGCTCTCTAAGCTCAAAGAAAGATATATAACTATAAACCTATCCGAGGAAGAGGATTACATGAGATGAAGAAGGGATAAAACTGGTAAGTTCACTGTCACAATTCTGCAAGAAGCTGATACAGGGATCTCATATAGGGGGATGAAGAGTCAGCTTCAATCCCTAGTAAAACTAGGATTCTCATTTTGCTGATGAGTAAAGGTGCCATTCTCACCAAGAACAATATTGTGCTGAGGCTAGAAAGGTAATGATACATCATACATGTTATATGTGTGGTCAGACAGAGAGCATGGATCGTCTATTCTTCGACTGTCCTATTGCTAGCTATCAGTGGAGTATCACCAGCAAAGGGCTTCGTGTCACACTAAAATTTAGATGTTTGGAAGCTTATCAGTCATAGCTACATCAGCATGTGACATGGATGCCAGTCATTAGTCTAGATGAGGTTTGTTGAGCCATCTGGAATGTTAGGAATGGCATCTGATTTGACCCCCCAAAAAAGGTGATCCTAATCAGGTGGTTTATAAAATGTATCTGTTTTTTATGTATTGGGCTGGATCACATAAGCCAGATTTGAAGGAGCAAATGCAACAAAGCACAAGATTAATTCAGGAGACAGCCCAGAAAGTTGTGAGCAGAAGTTCTTTAGCCATGGTCATATTGGATTGACATCCTAGCATTCTTGTAGAGATGAAGCTGTTTTCTGTTGGTGTTAGTTGTTATTTGTAATGAACTTTTTTTTTAGATCTTTGTAATGAACTTAGCAGCGGACTTTGTGTGAGCCACTTTTCTTCCCCTCTTAAACACCAGCTGCAAGTGTTGCATTTGCTGTGTATGCTGTAAAACTTCGGTTCTGTTCGTGTTCTGTTTCTATAAAAATGGAAACAGGGGTGCTTACCCTTGTTTTTAAAAAAGGGGAAAAGCAAATGATGAATGGTTACAAAACATCCAATTAACCAATTGTAGACTAAGAATTTCAACTTTATGAATCCGACAAACAGATGCATGTGTACAATGCTAAATGCATTATGAAAAACAAGAGTGAAACAGAACCATGATACGGCAGGCCGTACACACTTCAAGCAGAATGAGGCACCATATTGAAGTACATACAGGAACATTATGATTGGAAACACCAGATTATAAAATACTGTAAAAATATATAACTTGAATTTGATGGGGCAGAAAAAATAGGACAGGACACTGCATCCAATCATGCGTTAACACCTTAATGCATACTAGCAGCAAATAACATTCCCAATGCATTTGAAGAGACAACTTATGTACTATACAACAATCCAAGGAAGATATGCAGACAACTACTGTGCAGTACTACTTACCAGTCGGAGTTATGACCTGCTTTTCCTTGAAAGGAAGATGACCAAGACCATGCTCGACAACCTATTTTCCACAGGGAAATTCAAGCCACCATGGGAACCCATATAAAATAAAACTCATCAAATACATGTGCATACTGACCAATCGAATCAACCGATCAGCATAAAATATGAAATCATGTGTTGTTGTGGCAGCATCCCGTATTATTGTGTGCATGCCTCGTATCTAAAAGAAAGCAGCATTAAGAATACAAGTATACAAAAATTATACACCATAAAAATAAATTGTATATTACGTTCAATTTACTATAAAGACATCAAACAACAAGCAATTGATTTTACAAAAAAGAAAAAGAAAATCAAAATATTTATGTTTACATTAGATACCTGATAAGTAGTCTGAATGACGTATAAATTGGGGTGTATTTTACAGAGATCATGCTGACCAAGCTTAGTGCGAATATGCTGAACGATTAGGTCAATCGCCACATCATTATCTCCACCACGTGGGATGATAATGTCAGCATACTTCTTCGTTGGGAGGATGAAGTCTTCAAAAGCAGGCTTAACAAACTTTGAGTACTGTGAAAAAAAGTGTTACATTCAATCCCAAAATTAACCTAAACATAAAGGTTAAGTGTAGATAACGAAGAGCCTTTTGAAAATATCTTAATTCAAAAAGTATCTTTTTTCGATTAAAAACCAGAACTTATAGGTGAGCCGAATGTTGCTAAACATAATGGAAAAGAAAAATGGTAATAGCTGAAGCTATGTAACCTGATCTAACACAGTTTTGATATCTCTACCCTTCTCAATGGTGTCACGACGAATCCTCCTTGTTAATCGCACATCAGCATCTGAAAAATTAATTGAATTGAATGCATTAACAAAAGATGATAAGACACTCAGGATGGGATGGATAGGGTACAGAGCAATTTTGAGTGTATTGAAAGCCCTGTCTACTGACAGCCAATACTAAATTCAATGTAGAGCATTGAGACAAAGTTACAACAAAAAATTAGAAGGGTGTCTCAAATTCATCATTTAGGGCAAATTCAGAGTGCTAGCCTAAAGTATGTCCATTGCTGAACTTTGTCCAACACACCCTATGAGATATTCATGACTTCAAAAACAAATGTTTCTTATTAAATAATAAATGTGCCAGCCAGTTTATCACAAAACCTATGTGAACAGTGTATCAAATTACACAAGAAAATGACCCAAAATTTATTGCGAATTGGTACAAAAGAACTTATAAATGAAAATATCTTGCCACGCAAACTGGTACCTGTATCAACAAAGATCTTCATCTTCATCAAATCTCGGACACGTGAATCATGGAAAACTAGAATTCCTTCCAAAATAATTACATCTGAAGGATTAACCTGGCATTGGTCATAAAATTCGGGTTGCTCTGAATCATAAAGTAATTGAAATATGAAAAATAAAATGGAATAATTTGTAAGTAGTAAACTGACATTTTTTTACGGGGGCAGTAAACTGGCATTATTTGATTAAATATTATAAGGTAAAACCATGAAGCAAAAAGGTGCTTAGTGTTTACTAAAAATTGTGTCAGCTAACACTTACCCGTGTTCATCAAGGCGCTAGGCGCTAGTCGGGTGGCAGACCGGCGCCTTAGGCAGGCTAGGCGGGATAAATCGGCCTAAGCGGCTAGGCAGAAGGGTGGAGCTAGTGCCTAGGGGCCGTCGAGGGGAACAGTGAAACTTATCACACAAAAGTTTTTAAAATGATAGTTTGGAGGGAGTTATTTTTGGGAGAGTTCATATCACTGTAAATTCTTTGGTACAATGGGCAGATATTGATTGGAAACTTAAGGCTGTAACTCAAAGTCTTGTTCAGGACCAGGAAAGCCTCAGTTTACCAGGTGGGTAAGTTATGAATAGCACAAAATGCAAAGTAGTACCTTCCTTGCACGTTCAACACTCTTATATGTTTTGAAGTTGTAACTAGGAATGTCAACAGCCTTGCCATGTTTCAGGTTTTCCATACAAGAGAGTAGTAACTCCGTATCAAATGCATCTGAAATTAGGACAGAAGCGGCGGCCGCGAAGTCAGTGCACATATCTTGCCACTGGCATACTAAGACATTAAATTCTCATGAAAGCATGCATTCTACCTGGATGATCGAAGTTATAATCATGAACACGGACCAATTCCTCATCAGACAGTCCATAATAAAAAGACTCCTGCAATATTCAGATAAGAAGTATTATTGCTTGCAAGATTGTAAATAGCTTATGGTGACAATTGACAAGGTGATATTTAGCATCGAGGGGTATATATTGCTGTCCAGAAATATAGCATGATATATTGGTTTGTCAATACTGAAACTGGCATGTTTGTAAAATCAATTTTGTTTTCATAGTTGGACACAGTAGTACAGTACAGATCATTAATAGCAACTGTTATATACAATAACAAAGAGTAATAACAATTTACCCTTAGTAAATGCATCTAACATATGAATACATGAGAAAATCATAAGCAACCACCTTACGACATTTTCCAATAGTGCTAATGTAACACTCCAAAATTTGCATATTTTGGGTTAATTATTTATTTGTGATTTTCTGAGAATTTTGGTGAATTTTTTTGGATTTTTTATAAATCCATTTTATTTTTTAGTTTTACAAAAAGAATTTCTGCAGAAAAATTATAATCTGAAAAATTTTCAAAACCAATTTTATTAGGTATACAATATTCCATAGTATTTTAGAGAATTTTTTCAATTTTTAGAGCCTTTTTACTAATTTATCCCAAGCCTTTTATTTCTCAGCCCAAATTGTTTTCGAAAAAAAATAAATGACAGGTGGGACCAGACCCCACCTGTCATGTTTCTTCAAGCTTGGGCTGTTCAGAGAAGAACTCTTCTCTCTCCCCTCCATGGGAGCTTCAAGAAGCTTCAAAATCCCCTCCGTTTGAGAGCCAAAATATGCGAAAAATCATATTTGGATTCGTCGTGATCCACTCTATCCATTCATAACCAATTTTTCCGAACAATCTTTCTCTTAAATGCCGGATTTTGCTCCCCATTCAAATCGCGACAAGCTCATCGGTTCCCATCCATCGTGGGCTCCCCGCAACTATAAATACCTCCCCGATTACCCCCCCCCCCACCTCCACAAATTAATCCCGCGCTTGCATTCTTCAATTTTGCGCAAGGTGGGTGTTCTTCATTTTTCCAACCGTGCCCCATTTTTCCAGCCATCCGCTACCGCTCAGCCCTCCCTCTGGCCCCGCAGCCCCCGGGCTCCCCCTTTTTTTGCGTGCACGCCATGGGGACTATCTCCCGTAAAGCTTGCATGCATAGGCGTGAGGCATCAAAAAAATATTAATTAATAATTTTTTTCATTCTCTCCAAAAAAAATCAACAACCGAAATCTGGTTTGCTGACATCAACATGTGCAGTAATTCGGATTTTCCTTTAGAAAAATAATTCTAAAATTCAGAAAATCCTTTTTCTTTTCTTTTTAAACTTCTGGAGCCCGTTTTTGCCCATTCGAACTCCGTTTGGCTCCGTTTTTCTTTCTAAATTCATCTGAAATCCTAAATTTCTGTTTTATGCTAATTTGGCATTTTATTAGAATTTATTTTGATTTTATTTGAATTTAGACGTCTTTTGCGTATAGATTTCGGAGAGTTGGGGGAGTTCGCAGACAACGATTTCGAGCAGCAACCCATTGAGCAAGGCAAGTCACATCTCCTTGATCACGTTGATCCCAGTTTTTAAATTATATTTTGAATTTAAATTATTGCATGGATAGTTTTTACAAGTATTATTTCCGTCCCAGAATTAAATTAATAGTTACGCCGAATATTGTTAAACTACCATTGGAAATTTGAATCCTTATGCCATTGTAACCTTAAGAAAATATGCTTTATTATATGATAATACTTAGAAATTGCTTACACATGCTTCGAACTCTGTTTGGCTCTATTTTTCTTTCTAAATTCATCTAAAATCCTAAATTTCTGTTTTATGCTAGTTTGGTATTTTATTTGAATTTATTTGGATTTTATTTGAATTTACACGTCTTTCACGTTTAGATTTCAGAGAGTCGAAGGAGTTTGCGGACAACAATTTCGAGCAGCAACCCATCAAGCAAGGCAAGTCACATCTCTTTGGTCATGTTGATCCTAGTTTTTAAATTTTATTTTGAATTTAAATTATTGCATGCATAGTTTTTACAAGTATTATTTTCGTTCTCGATTTAAATTAATAGTTGCGCCCGTTATTGTTAAAACACCATTGGGAATTTGAATCCCAATGCAGTTGTAACCCTAAGAAAATATGCTTTATTATATGATAATACTTAGAAATTGCTTAGACATGCTTAGAACTGAAATTAGGATGTTTTGGGAAATTTGTGCCAAAATAAGAATCTCTTAAAATGAAATTACATGATTTGATATTCCAATGATATGGTTTGGTTAAAATGAAAATGTGGTTTAGATTGGGCGAGAATTGGTTAGGAGGTGGTTTCGTCATGGTTCTGGGTTTGTAGAAAGCAAGGTTATTAAAACGTAAAACGAGAACGAAACGACCCACCCCCTTTTTAACTTTTAAACGTTTAAACGGACGTTGAAACGTAGTTTTAGGCACAATTGTAAAACGAATATAAGAGCAAAGATATAGCATATATTCATATATGTACCTTGATTTTGTAGTCTTTTTCCATATAATTTGAGACCATATGCCATCTCAATATCTCAATGTCTCAATGTCTCATCTCTCAATATCTCAATGTCTCATCTCTCAATATCTCATCTCTCAACTCTCATCTCTCAATATCTCCAAGCATGCAACCCACCAGACAGATTCACTCCGGCCCATCACAGCCTAGTCCACACCTCACTCCCCTAGTCTCTCTCACACCCCCAAGACACTGACCCCATGGCCCCACCACCTCCCAAAGCGAATCCAACTGCCCACACCTCCAACCCTAGCTACCCCGAGCCCCCCATTTCCCGTTCCCCGCCGCCGACGCCGCCTCCACGACCCCGAGGGCGACGACTGCCCACACCTCCAACCCTCAGCGCCTCAGCCGAATAGAAGAGAAACAGAGAGAAGAGAGACAGAGAGAGGGGGGTTCCCTCGGCAGATCCAGCGCGGCGACAACGGCGCGGCGATGGCCATGGAGATCATGGCGGCGGCTGGCGTGGCCGATGGCAGCGGATCTGCAAGCGGGGCTCAGGTGCGGCTTAGGGTTAGCTCTCGCTCTGCTTTCTCCGATCGCTTCTTGATGCTTCCCGATTTCTCCCGATTGCTTTCCCCTCTAAATGTCGGGACCCTCACTAATTCCTCTTCCTAAATCGGTCTAGAACGGGCGTTTTGTCCGAATCGGATGTTCTACTCGTTTAACCGTCGTTGGAGCAGCGTTCCAGCCGTTCTCTGGCGGCCGGCGAGCAGCGCGGGACGTTCTCACTTTGGAGGCGTTCTAACGTTTAAACGACGTTTAAACGTCGTTTAAACGACGTTCTAATAACCATGGTAGAAAGCCTCGCTTAGTCAATTAAGGACCGGTCTGAGTTTCGCTAAATGTAAAGCTTAACCGTACTACCGCAAGTCTCAAATGGGACAGACCTGGCTAGCCGTATTAAAACATACCATAGACAGTCATGCCATTAGAAGGAAGTGGTGTGGTAAAAGCGTGAGGCTACCACTCGGCGCAAGAAGGGGCTTCTAAGCTGGGCGGTTTTACACTACCAGCGGTGAAACCTTAGTAGGCATAACTATATGGATGGATTTTTATAGGGGCCTCGTCATTATTTTCTTTGCTGCACACCAAAGGAAGTGTGTATGTGGCGTAAAGAGACGATCATATCTTGTGGGTAAAGTTGTACAACCTTTACAGAGTGTAAAACTAATCGATTAGCCGTGCCCCCGGTCATGGGCATACCGAGCAAGCCATACAAAGATTAGACTTTGATTTTTCAAAAGTGATTTCAAAGAGGAAGATGATTTATAAATGGAAAGGGGTTCCATCTGGAAGAAAAATTAGGATTAAACTCCGGGTTTCATCCCGTGTTGAAAATTAGTTTAAAACTCAATTTTATTAATCAACTATGCATTCGAAATTATTTATTGCATTTGAAATGTTGCTTATTGCTCAAACTAATCGTATTATGTCATCCCTTTGTCACCCTTACATTAATACTGCATTGTTCGGTGGTGACTTGCGGAGTACTTTTGTACTCACCATTGTTTAGTCTATTGATTCAGAGGAGAAGTTCTACGCCAGTGAGGATCTCAATGACTAGGCCGCTACCCCAGTCGATTTCCTGTGGCAGATTTGCTGGGTTCTACTACGGTTTTATTTTACTTGCGATGTGTTATTTTATGTTGGTTTATGCTGTAAACTCTGATAATTAAATAAATAAAATTTTGCTTAATATATTTTGGTATCATTTCTACTTGTGTACTAGTTTTTTCTGGACTAGTACAGGATACACAGAGGATTTCGGAAGTGTAAATCCGGGTTCGACAGCTGATTCAATACAATATCACAAAAGTAGCAAGCTAAGCTCAGAAATGCCAATACAAAAAATAATTAAGGAGCAACTCGAAACTTTAATATATAGTTTTTTAAAAATAAAAAGAGTTATATTTAATTCATAGCCATGGCTGCCATTGACCCAGAAGACAAGTTCTCTAAAGCAATCAGTCATCGCCATATTCTCATCGCAATCCTTTGAAAAGGATAAGGACGAGAATGTTAAGGTTTATAATTTTTTTACTCCACTGAATTTGGGCTTAGATTTTTGCTTTTTTTTGGTGCCAATTGCATCATGATCACAAATGGAAAGTTTTAGTAATCAGCAATATATCAAGTATGATGCTACACAACATATCCGTGCTAGTGCAATAAATTGCAGAAAAATGCTCAATTTTTATTATTATTATTATTTGCTTAGCCTAAGTCGGCAACTTGCAACCATAATTGTTTTCTCAGCTTCTACACATGATTTCAAACTTATAAAGTCGGGGAAATTTTGTGAGACACTCTTTATTTAATGGAGAACTTTTTAGTGCTCCTAGTCCCATCAAGTTAGTCCAGACATACAAAACTCCAACAACTAAGACAATGCAAGGTTCTTGTAGTAGTGAATTGCAACCATAACTATTTAGCAGCAAGGGTTATATACTCAATATATAATCAATTGGGCCCTAAATTGGCAACTTGCAAACATAATTGTTTTCTCCGCTTCTACACATGATTTCAAACTTATGAAGTCAGGGAAAATTTGTGAGATATTCTTTATTCAAAGGAGAATTTTTTGGTGCTAGCATCCCAGTCCCATCAAGTTAGTCCAGGCATACAAACCTCCAGTAACTAAGACAATGCAAGGTTCTTGTAGTAGTAATGCATGACATAGGGAACAACAGTTAAGAAAAAAAGTGTTCTGTGGATATTCTTCACCCTAATACTACAGATACATACAAATAAAAAATATGAAGGCGTAACCATTCACTACAGACTTCTATACCAAAACAAATGAACCATTAGTCAACAAAATGAATGGATTGTCTAAATACCACTAGAAGAAAGGTGTGGACAGAAAAAAAAAAACCAAAGCTGTGACAGGAAAACCTGAGTAACAACAACTACGCGCTGATCACGCAGCTGATCGATGATCATTTTGCATACAGTACTTTTGCCTGAAGACGCACCCCCAGCAACACCTGCAATCCATACCAGATCAGGGTGTAGAGCATTTTGGGGCAAAGAGGCTATACTATACATAGCAATCGATATTGGTTATTTCCACACAGCAAATTGATAGGCAGCACTCAGCAACTACAAACCAATGACAAATGGCTCCTGGTGCCCATTCTCCAGGCCTGATGTCGTTGGTTGTTCCTGCCCCGACATGGACCCTTGGAGATTCAGCTCGTCCAAACGGAGTGCCGAGTAGTGGACCCCGGCGGTGGCGGCATCAAGCACTTCGTCCACAGATTTTGAACCCATGGATTGTTCCGCAAACCTGCTACACCCACCAGGATATCAAACATGGATGTCTTGTAAATTGCAGCAAGCAGTGGAAAACAATGACGAATGTTTTTGCTTCAAACAAACCATATGTAGCTGAGGCCCGCTATGGCAACAAAAAGAATGGAAATTGGTGAAGACGAAGCATGTTTTGGTAACCAAACAAAACTTTTCTAGAATTTCAGTTGAATCTTATCTGACAGTTATGCAAACCTGACAAACAGTTCAGCCAACTTACCACGCACGGTGATCACCGCCGGCGCAGGGAGTTGGTCGGCGAGATCACCAAGAATCGTACCCCCGGCGACAGATCCGGAGACGGGGAGAGATGGAGGAGGCGACGAGGGGAAGGGGCCGAATTGAGGGGTAGGAGAACGGGAGGAGGGAATGGGAGGGGAGGGGAGGGAAGCGGAGGGGAGAGAGGGAGGTTGGCGAGTCGGTGGAGGAGAGAGAAAAGAAGGGAGGAGGGAGGACGGGTGAGAGGTCGAGGAGGACGCCGAGGACGGCGCTAGCACTAGTAGGCAGGATGAAAGAAATTCTGCTTCCTTTTTGCTATTTTTTTACTAGGTGAAATATTTGTTTTTATTTATTTTTAAGTGCAACTAGGTATGATATACGATCGGAATTTATTCTGACGTATAGCCCTCATTTTTCTTTTTATCCCCTTCTCCCTCTTCCTCACCTTTGATGCCTTCATTCTCCATTGCTATCGCCGCCTTACCGGTCGTAGCTTCGCACGCCTTCACTATCGCTTTCGTCGTTGCCTCCACCTCCCCTATGGCCGACAGTGAGCTCGCTGTAAAAACTGACCCAACTATTCATATAAAAATTGAGAATATTAGTGTCATCTGTCTTTTTTTTGTTTCGTTAAAGGACCATCAGGACCAACAGAAAATCGACGATGCTCGACCTCAAAGGTACCAAACTCTGACTGTAATATCGATCCCTACTCGACTCATCACTCCTACCGAAACAAAACCCAATAAACCACGATAATAAGACCAATAATGATTTGTCTTTCAGTTGCCGGCTTGGACCATCAAAAGAATTGATAAGATGAGAAGAAATTTCCTCTGGAAAGGACAGAAAAATTATACTTGAGGACCTTTGCACAGGTAAAATTTGGAGAAAGGTCTGTCGGCCAAAATAGTATGGGGGTTTGGGGATTCCACAACTTCACACTTTTGGAAGAGCACTCAGGCAAAGGTGGCACTGGCTTCAGTGGGAGGAAAGCAACAGAATATGGGAGGGGACTCCTCTACCTTCCAATGCCGTGGATTTAGCGCTTTTCAATGCCAGTACACTGATCACTATAGGGAATGGAATGACAGCGAAGTTCTGGACTTCGAATTGGTTACAAGGCAAGGCGCCGATGGAAATCGCCCCTTCATGTTACCAGTTGGTCAAAAAAAAGAAACAATTCGGTGTCTCAGGAGCTAACCAACAATGCTTGGATGATTCCGCTTAGGAAAATCCATACTAATCAACAGCTAGCTGAGTTCCTTAACCTTTGGCAAATGCTTCAACAGGTTCACCTGCAACAAGGAATTAAAGATGAAATCCTCGGGCGTTGGTCTTCAGATGGAGCGTACTCAACTAAATCAGCGTACAAGGCGCAGTTCATAGGGTCCTTCGCGGAAAGGAATTATGCGGCAGTGTGGAAAGCGAAAGCGGAAAACAAGTGCAAAATTTTTGCTTGGCTCCTACTCTGTAACAGCATCCTGACAGAGGATAACTTAGCGCGGCGAGGATGGCCTCACCAACCGCCCTGCCGGCTTTGTAACACTCATTCGGAGACAGTAATCCATCTCATGATTACTTGTCATTTCGCCATAACCTTCTGGCAGATGCTCCTCCCCTTAATCGGATATGGTGTGCCATCCTCCAACCTCCTCGCCAGGTCAGACTTAGTGGAAGAAGGGTGGTTAGTGCTTTGTTCGACTCAAAGACAAAGCAGTGCGACACAAGATCGAAGGGGCGATATTGGTAGGTTGGTGGAACATCTGGAAAGAGCGCAACGCTCGCATTTTCCAAGACACGTCCAACCCAATTCTCACCGTGGTGCAGCGAGCACACCTAGATCTGACAGAGTTCGCCATTGCCACAAAGAAATTAATCTAGGTGTGTGTGTTTGTTTGGTGCGCGCTGTTGGCGCACGTCTCCCCTCTCTGTGGTTGGTTTAGACTACGGGTGGTCTCTGTTTGTTGTCGTTTTATTACTGTGTTTGGACTTGCTTTCTTCTTCTTAATTGATTAGGCAGAGCTCCTGCCATTATCTTCAAAAAAAATCATTAGAATTTATCAGAAGTTCGTAATACTAAAATTACTTTTATCATTATTTTCAAATACCAAATATATAAAACATTATCTCATTTATATGTTTTTTGTGTAATGGATAGTTTAGGAGAATAATGAAAATAACATAAGTTATGTTGTAAAAATTAATATTATAAATCTAACACGCTTAAACACTAAACAACACGGTGAAGTAATTTTAATCTCAAGCATACAGAAAAACAATCGCTGGCAAACGGATAAGTTAGTGTCCACCCCAAAATAAACCAATACGTACAAAGGTAATCCACGATGGGTATCTTAGAATAAACACAAATGATCGCACACCTTTAATTACATCCCTAATCAAATAATTAAATTATATATATAATTATAGCAAGTTTATATGCTATACAAGGACTCAGTTCATCATCATACCGATGTACACCTCAGCTCTTAAGCCTTCGCAATTCACAATTAAATCCCTATCTTAGCACTTAAGAAACTTCATATGGGCAGCCAGGGGCGGAGCCAGCCTAGGCCCGAGCCTCGGGCTGGACTAACTGATCTTAAATTAAATCTATGTTTTTAATCATTTTTTAATAGTTTTTTAAAAAAAATTAATGGGCTTTCGGTACTAGGCCCCGGGCTACAGCACGGGCAGCCCGGGGCCTGTATCCGCCCCTGTGGGCAGCCATAAGTTCAACTAGATGATAGCAGTAAACAATGCCATAAACCACATAAGGAAGGATAGCAGGTTATAACTAGTGCAAGCATGACTTACTTCATTTCAAGAACAACATGGTTTAATAGTAATTCATACCAGCTAATAAATCGTTAGGATTTTCAGTAAACCATCATAATCCCCTTCAATACAGTGTTATATTGACTTGATCCTTGCCACATACAGAACACATGATAATCAAGAAGACTATATAGAGCATATATAATTGTTGCATCAATATTTAGGCACATCAATATAAAATTCAACTGCTTAATCACAACCAGAAAAATAACGGCAAAACTGGATCACTCAAGATAGACAGCCTTGTACATAATTACATTTTAGCCCTACACTTTTCTAGAATTACAAACAAGTACAAATCTGTTACAATTCAATCCAAAAATTTTACATATAGGTCCTTGCCTTTCTTTTCCTAGACAGTCCAAGATATATAGCTGGCTGCTAGCAGCCAGGTTCATTACTTTTTTCCCCTTTTTTCACACTTCAGCGGGACAAGGGGACATCTGGCGGGTTGCATGCACACATATGTATATATGCAAATAGAACACAATCTTGTTAAGACCTAGTCCCACCTATGTATGAAAGGCATCTAAATTATTTCGACACCTGGATTGAACCAACTGTCCATAGCTCTCCTTCTCAGACCTCTGGTTCACAAGACAAATGGCAAGTAAGGGGAATGCATGTTCTCCACATATCCCTCCTCTCCCTCTACAACACACAGCATACAGTTTGAACCACTCCAAAGTCGGTTTAACCCCAAGCTGGTTGTAGCTACACTATAAAAACAGAACACCGGTCTGTGGGATGTCAGAGACAGGGGCCCCACAAGAGGGGCCTACATCCGACTGGGCCTGACAGGCGGAACAGAAAGCCCAAAGCCCAGAAGCGCAACGGCGGGCCCAGAGGAGACCTTCGACTTGCTCCCCAAGACAACTCCTGATCCTTCACGGAAGCTTCGTGCCGCGCCTAACAACCCGCCAGGGACGAGGCATGCGATCCGACATCGCCAGAGCTGCGGAAGCCGGAACGACAAGGCGGCGGCGTGGGTCGGAGAAAGCATAACCACCTCTCGGGGCGTAGGCGTGAAGGCGGATAAGGACAAGGGACATGTCGTTCAGGCCACCATGTTCAGGGCCCGGTGGCGCCCGACTATCATGTATCCTCCCCCCAGTATATAAGGGGAGGAGGGAGAAACAAGAAAGAGAGAGACAATACATCCAAGAACACAGGACTAGGGTATTATCTCCTCCGAGAGAGCCCGAACCTGTCTAAAACAGATTGCCCTCGCATCCTGTGTTACCATCAAGCTCAGATCACGCACAAATCCCCTAGAATCACAAATCTCATTGCCGGCGAAACAGATCGTCGACAGTTGGCGCGCCAGGTAGGGGAGCTGTGTCAACATCTTCGTCAAGCTTGATGGCTGCGACGAGCGAAGTCTCCACAGTCTTCGCCCCGGGCCAGGTCTTCCGTTTCGGAAGCCTGACCTTCATCTCCAACGACCTTGGAAGCCTCTCTCTCTCCAAGGGAACCGCGCTACAGCGCGGTGAGGTTTCCGGCGATCCATCGTCACGACTTCCGCGCCGATCGGAAGGTCCCCTGCCTCGTACTCTAAAGTACCAGAAGCGGGGATCGAAGTCCGTTCGCCTAGCGAGTCGCTCGAGGACGCCGAGGCACGAAGAGTGGGAGTTCTCACCGCCAAGCCACTCGGCACCCCGAGCGCCTAGGTTTGTCTTCTCGGACTCACCCACCTCGGCCGAGTCGGAAGAAAGCCTAGACAATTTCTGGAATTTCCGTAGAGTCTGTGTGATCGAAGGCTCGCGGCAGATTCGCAGCCGCCGACACCTCGGGCCGCCGATTTGGAAGGAGGCCGAGTGATCGAGCCTCGACGCTGTGGCGTACTCGGGACCGCGCCGGGCTGTCAATGAAGACATTCGCAAGCCAAGATGGGGGACCAGGCTGTTTCGTACCCCACGCCAGAATATCGCCGCCTCCAAGACACTCCTGGATACCACGACCCTATCTTTGAGGCGAGATGATCCGATTGCCCGATCATGGCCCAAGTAAAGGCCATGGTGACGGCGGCGGCTATCCAAAGATACTCAAACCGACCCGGCCGGCGAAGGAGTCGCCACGTGGTCCGGCGAGGACCAGATACCAAGAATGGCCAGGTCGGGAAGCCCGCCGATACATCATGTTCTACCCGTGGAGATGACTTGCGACATAGCATCGGCCGCGACCTCGCTTTCAGACCTCGACGCCAGCGCCGCCAGAAAAGGGAGGAACAACGCGCCGTCAAGCCGGCGAATATGAGCGCCGGCATCCTTCCGCGAGGCCGCGAATACGCCAAGGGCGATCCCTCCGCGTCGATCACCTCCCGGGGTATCACGGAGTCATCGAAGGGGTCCGTGCGTTTACTCCTCACCTACGCCGAGTGGTTTGGCACGATGGATTTAATCCTAAAGGCATCACTAGGTTTGATGGTGAGAGAGACCCGCAGGCTTGGCTACAAGTATACGCTCTGCGGTCGGGGGCCGGGGATCAGAAAGTAATGGCAAACTACTTGCCGGTTACCCTCTCTCGCCAGCCCAAGCATGGCTCACCGGACTTCCAAATAATTCTATAGATTCCTGGGAGATCTGTGTGAGCAGTTCATCTCAAATTTCCAAGGCACTTACGAGCGCCAGGCACCCCTTGGGACCTATACCAGCTACACCAAAGGAGGAGCGAATCCCTCGGGAGTTCGTCAAGCGCTTCATGAACAAGAAAAGCACCGTTCGGGACGCCACAGATGCGGTTGTGATAGCTGCCTTCGAGAAAGAGTCGGCGACCCGACCTCATCAAGAAGATGTCGGAAGCCACCCACGTCGGTCCGGAGCTGTTCGCCCTAGCGGACCGTTACGCCGACCTCCGAGGCTCTGGCGAACGACGTGATGAAGGGAAGGATCGATCTGAACCCCTCGGCGGAAAGAAAAGAAGCGCAAGGGCGAAGAGCTAGTGGCGTCGGCTGCGCCAACTCATCCTCGCTCTCAAAGAGGATGGATATGATAAGGTCATGAACTCACTCGCCCTTTCCATCCAAAGGGAGACATGCCGCCAAGGATTGTTTCACCCTAAAGAGGTTCGCCAGCGAGAGCAAGAGGCAGCCGACAAGGTCCGAAGCGGTCATGGCCAAGCAAACCTCCTCCCTGGCCGAGGAAGATTATCGTGAAGTCGACCTCGAGCTTAATTACATATTCGGGTTCACCGCATATGAGTCCAAGAGGAAGCAAAGCTCACCGCCGGGACATCTATGCGATGAGAGCCGAGACCCCGATATGTCCGGTGGTCCGAGGTCGCAATAACTTACGACCGCACGGATCACCCAGATCGCGCCCCATTCCTGGCAGATACCCGTTGGTCTTGGCGCCGGTTGTCCGCGACATCAAGCTCAAAAGGGTGTTGATTGACGGTGAGGCGGGCTCAACGTCCTCTTCGTGAAGACACTTTCGATGATATGGGGATCCCGCGGTCCGACCTCAAGCGCTGGTCGTCACCTTTTCATGGAGTGATACCCGGAACGTCGGCGAAACCACTCGGACAAATCACTCTACCAGTTACATTCGGCGCAAGGGACAACTACCGGACGGAGAGCCTTAGCTTCGAGGTGGCAGATTTCGCGACTGCGTATCATGCCATCTTGGGGAGGCGAGCGCTGGCCAAGTTTCTGGCGGTGCCCCACTACGCGTATCTAATGCTGAAAATGCCGGTCCGAGTGGTATTATCACTCTGCGGCGGCGACGTTAAGCGATCTTTCTCTTGCGACGAGGAGAGGCTGCGAAATGGCCGAGTCTCTGGAGGCGTGGCGGGTCGGGAAAGAATTCGTCCAAGAGGCGGATTTCGACAAGACTAAGGCGATCCCTACCCGCAAGCCGCATGAGCCGGGATCACCGAAGAAGGCACCAAAAGGATCCTCCTCGACCCGTCCGATCCGGCTCGAGCCGTTTCGATCGGGACAAGGCTCGGCGATGAATAGGAAGGCGCGCTCGTCACCTTTCTGCGGGCAAACCAAGACGTCTTTGCCTGGAAGCCGTCCGACATGCCCGGGGTTCCTGTGGAGGTGATCGAGCACGCACTAAATGTAAACCAATCCGCCAGGCCCGTCAAGCAAAGGCTACGACGGTTTGCTCAAGATCGTCGAGAAGCCATCAGAGAGGAGATCACAAAGCTGCTAGCCGCAGGTTTCATCAAAGAAGTGTATCATCCCTGGTTGGCGAACCACTGTACTCGCCCGTAAGAAGAATAAAAGTCGGGCGCATGTGTGTTGATTACACCGACCTCAACAAGGCTTGTCCGAAAGATCCTTTTGGTCTCCTCGTATCGATCACCGGTAGACTCCTTCTTTGGATCTCGGTTACTCGACTTTACGGGCGCCTATTCAGGCTATCATCAGATTCGGCTTCGAGAGGAAGACTGCGAGAAGACTTCGTTTATCACTCCATTCGGAGCATATTGCTATATCACTATGCCGTTCGGGCTCAAGAATGCCGGCGCAACGTACAGTAGCGCCGTGCGTGTGCTTTCATCATCACCGGCGCAATGTGGAAGCTTATGTGGATGATGTGGTAGTTAAAACGCAGACAGAGGACAGCCTCACCTCCGATCTGGCCGAGACGTTTGCAAGTCTGAAGACGTTCCAGATGAGGCTAAACCCAGAGAAGTGCGTTTTCGGAGTGTCTTCCGGGAAACTACTCGGGTTCATCGTCTCCCGTCGTGGGATTGAGCCGAACCCGGAGAAAATTGGAGCCATTATGAAAATGGCCCCGCCTACCAGCCAAAAGGAGGTCCAAAAGCTCACCGGATGCATGGTAGCGCTTGGCAGGTTTATCTCACGACTGGGGGTCCGGGGAATGCCTTTCTTCAAGCTCCTTAAGAAGCAAGATCGCTTTGATTGGACGGCAGAGGCACAGCAGGCCTTCGAAGAACTCAAGGTGTTTCTCTCCACTCCCCCAGTCTTAGTCTCACCGGCGCCAGGTGAACCTCTTCTGCTCTACATAGCGGCAACATCTCATGTAGTAAGTGCCGTGATAGTTGTGGAGCGGGAGGAATCTGGACACCGCTACGGCGTACAACGCCTTGATTTATTCGTCGGTAATCTTGGCGAATCCAAGACAAGATATCCTCCAATCCGGAAGCCGCCAGACGCCATTTTGATCTCAAATCACGGAAGTGAAGCATTATTTCCAAGGACATTCGATTTGAAGAGTCACTTCTTTCCCGTGGGGAGAGGTCCTCCGCAATCGGGAAGCTACCGGAAGAATTTCGAAGTGGGCGGTGAGCTTGGAGCTTCGACATCTCGTTCAAGCCGCGCGACCGCCGTCAAGTCCCAGGCTTTGGTGACTTTACGGCCGAGTGGATGAATCCTGCACCCCTTGCACCGAAGAAGAGCGAATATTGGGTCATGCACTTCGACGGATCTCTCATGCTTGGAGGAAGCGGCGGGAATCCTCCTTATCTCGCCTAAGGGTGACAGTTGAAGTATGTCCTTCGATTCACTTCCGGCCTCAAACAATGCCGCGAATACGAGGCCCTCATCCATGGGCTTCAGATCGCCATATCACTCGAATCCGGCCAATTTGCGATTCGAGGCGACTCGATTGGTGGTGAATCAAGTACGTATGACTGGTTGTGCGTGGATCGAATATGGCGGCATACCGCCAAAGAAGTCCGAGAATTGGAAGGCAAGTTTGACGGCCTGAGTCGGTTCATGTCCTCCGCCGCAATAATGAGGCAGCAGACGAGTTGGCTAAGATGGGAGCCACTCGGCGGATGTCCCAAGTGATATCTTCGCACAGGATCTTCACGAGCCAACCGTTACAAAGCGGCAAAAGCCAAGCGAGGGTCTGGAACCGGGTCTCGCTCATCGATCCGGACGGACCACCCGTACCTTGATTATCTCCTGAAGGACAAACTCCGGAAGCGGCCAATCTGGCAGAGCGCATCTCCGACAAGCCAAATCCTACGTGGTGGTGGGCGACGAGCTCTTAGAAAAAGTGCCTCGGTGTCCTCGAGCGGTGCATTTCGGGACAAAGCGGGAAGAGAGCTGCTCCAAGAAATCCATTCGGGATGTGCGGCCATCACGCGGCATCAAGCGCCTTGGTTGGGAAAGCCTACCGACGGGGTTTCTTACGCCAACGGCGGTAACGGATGCCAAGGAGATAGTTCGAACCTGCGAGGGCTGCCAATTCTATGCAAGACAAACACACTTGCCGGCACATGAGCTACAGACTATACCCATTTCTTGGCCTTTTGCGATGCAGGGGCTCGACATAGTGGGCCCGCTCAAGAAGGCTCAAGGCGGTTTCGCACCTCTTCGTGGCCATTGACAAGTTCACCAAGTGGATCGAAGCCAAGCCGCTTGTAACTATCAACTGCGGTTAAGGCCAAGGAGTTCTTCCAGGATATTGTAGTCAGATTCGAGTGCCCAACCGGATAATCACGGACAACGGCACCCAGTTCAGGAGTGAAGAATTCCAAGAATGGTGCGAAGGCGTCGGGATCAAGATCTGCCGCCTCGGTGGCTCACCCACGAAGCAATGGGCGGTCGAGCGAGCTAATCGGCCTGGTCCTTCAAGGCCTCAAGGCCAGGATCTTCGACCGCCTCAAACCATACGCCGCCCGATGGGTGAAGGAGCTACCGTCGATGCTCTGGGACTGAGAACCACTCCCGGTAGAGCGTGGCCAAACCCCTTTTTACGGTCTATGGCGCAGAGGCGGTTCTCGCCGACCGAGCCGGGATTCGAATCCCGAGGGTTCGGAACTACAACGGCCGAGTCCGAGAAGCCGAATGGTGGAGCTTGATCAACTTGAGGAGGCTCTAACGTTGCCGCCTCCACTCGGCTAAGTACCTCCGTGACTTGGCGCTACCACTCTCGCAACGTCGGAAATAGAACCTTTTCGAAGGAGATCTGGTCTGAGGAGGAGCGTAAAAGCGAGCACAAGCTCTCTCCAATTTGGGAAGGTCCATACATCGTCTGAGAAGACAACGGCCAGGGGCTTATCGACTGCAGACATGAAGACGGCGAGGTTAGCGAATACTTGAACGCCGAACAGCTCCGTCGCTTCTACGCATGAGTTATGTATCCCACTCTTACGCATTAAATAAAATAGTGGTTCGTCTTATTTTACGAAGTTGTGTAATGCTAGCCCCGAGTGGTTATTACCCGATTCTGTAGCGCTTAACTCGTCGTGCCGATATAGAATGCACGGAAATAACAAGCCGCGATGAGCACAAAGCCACGGCGGTTTATACCCGGTAGCGAGAACGGGTAGAAAGCACTAACCACTCGGGACTGCACCGCAACGCCAGAATTTAACCAAGATTTGCCTGGTCGCGAATTTCTAACCGCAGTCAAAAACTCGAGCTGACCCCTCGTTCGGGTAATCGAGCAAATCGACTAGAATGAGTTGATCGGCGAAACCACTAAGTTCGGGTTAAATATGATAGGCACGAATGGATAAAATTTCGCATTTCATTCCATAATGTTAATAATTTACATCGCTAATTTTCTTTTCTCTTTTCTCGCTAAAAAAAAAAAAAAAAAAAAAAAAAAAAAACTCTTGGTGCGCTCAGTGCTTCTTGGTCTTTGCTTCTTTAGGTCTTTAGTCTTTGAAATCTTCTTTAGTCTTGGCGTCATTTGGGAGACCGGAGGCGAGATCGCTGAAGTTAGTCGCGATCCACGCGACCCAAAGCCGCTGAATCTCTCGTCAACCACCCACAAGGGGTACAAGGCCAGACGAGGGCCTGACGGCAAGGTCGTCGCGACGATCGCGACCAACCATCTCAAGGATGATCTCCGCCACCTCGTGGAGCCCTGGGGCGATCTCCAACAAGGTGGCCACAGCAGCGGCGTCCCTCGCCGCTCCGTCCTCCGCCTCCGCCTCCAGGATGGCAAAATCATGCTCCTCCCATGCTTCGGCCTCCTCCCAGCTATACAAAAACCTAAAGAACATTGGCGAAAGAACGCCGCGTACGGGCCAACAAAGTTCCTCATGTTAGACATGGAACGAAACCGGAAGAGGAAGACGAAGGACAAGGCAAGAAGAAAAGGGCGATCGCTCATTAGCGGTGACGCCCCATTTATAAGCCACCCCAGCCCCGGAAATCGAAGCGTCTCCAAAGGCAATCAAATGCGCCACCCCGCAATCAATGAAGCGCGAAAAACAAAGCGGCAGTGCGAATACCGAAGAAGATCAGCACGATTGAACAAAATCAAGGAGAATTTCACCAGACACGTGTCGTAAGCAGTTCAAGCTCATTCGGCTTCCTCGCTTAATTATACCAAATTAAGCGCAAAAGCCCGGGGGCTGGAGAGCTAGCAAGTGATGCAAGCCTGGGGGCTAAACCACTCAGCCAGGCGGCCACAACACAAGTCCCGACGCTCGAGAGCTGCACGCCAGCCTCTCGGAAAAGCGTGTCTGGGGCAAGAAAGCCACGGGCCAAGGCCCTGGCGTTTGGAAGCCATACCAGTCGGCTGAAGCCCATCCGGAAAGGCATAACAGGATCCAAAAGGCTGCGGGCATATATTCCAACAACTCAGCCAGAGAAGAAAGTGGAAGAGGTCTGAAGACCACTCAGCGGAAGACAATACAAGCGAATTATACTGAAGTAAGAAGACAGTATTTCAAACAAGGAGGGCGAGCACTCGGCATCAAGGTCCACGTCAAAGTCAGAATTCCAGATTTTCCAACAGGGCCTGCGATGCACCGGACACCTCTTCGAGGAGCGCGTTGGCCTTGTCTTCATCACAGGCAAAGCCTTCTTTCACAACCGAGGTCAACTCTCTGATAATGAGACTTGACCACCGCTAACGCTGGTTCGCGCTCATCGGCTGCGGACTCTTTGGCGTAAGCTCGATCTGTCGGCTCCTCCCGAGAGAAGTGGAACAAAGATCGCCCCTGGCCCGGCGTGGCTCCTTCAATGCGCAGAAGGTGCAGGATCGCTCGCAGCGACGGCAGATTCAGCCCGCCTGTTCGGCGGCCGCCATCTTCTCCTTGCACTCGCCACAAAGTCAAACAGCCATCAAGAACACACCCGACGCCAAGTATGTTCAACCCAAGTCAAATAAATTTACCCTTCGGCTCATTGCATCTTTCCAGGTGACTCGGGCCGAGGCCAGAATTCTCTGAAGCCTCGGTAGGGCCCTCGGCTCGACCAGCGGTCGAGTCGCGCTCAAACACGAGTGTGTCATCACCCTCTCCAACCACCATCCGAAAAGCATCCAAATCAGATTCAGGGGAGAATCTCACCTTCAAGCATATGCTCAAGCTTCGTCTTCCTCCCGGATCGTCATACACTCGCCTACAAGCTCGTGGACTTCTTTCCATCTGTCCGCTGATCTCGTTGAGCTTGTCCTGCATCGCTTCGCTCTTTGAGCTTTGGGAGCACCTTCCGGAAAAACCGCGACCTTTGCTCCGAGCGCTCCCCATGTCCTAAGTAACAGGCGTAATCTCGGGAGAAGTCAAGAGCGATGATTGAAGACAAGAAGCTCACCGACGAGCATGCTACACTTGACGGTGAGCTCATAAAGCTCCGTCCGAGCCGCTCTCTCCATCTCGTCGTCCTCTTCCATCCCTTCCGGTGAACCCCTTCCCACCATACGGTCCGATTCGGGGCTTGGCAGAGGACCGAGCGGCGGTGGCTCTCGAGGCACTTCCTCCACTCGGGAGACGGCCGGTCGATCTCGCCCATGACGGACCAACTGGATGGTTCGACCGTCGGACCGCTGCGCCCGTGGCGACGCCGGCGATTGGCGGCGACGGCGACCTAGCCGACGCTGGGCGGGGCTCCCCACAGGAAGCCTCGCCTGGGACTCCTTCAGGAGACCCTCCACTGGACGCCCACAGCAGGAGTCCTGAATCAAGAAAAAGGAGGACACCTCAAGACAGCAGAATAACAAAAGACAAGGATCGCCCAAAAGAATACCTCTTGGATTTCTTGAATTTCATCCTGTGTTTCATCCGAGGCCCAAAGACCACTCGGAGGGAAGTTGGCGCTGGCCGGGCTGCCATCGAACGGAAGGCCGTGGCCCCGCTGCTCGCGATCCGGTGCACCAGAGGTCGAAGGTCCGGTGACGAAAGACCGGCGACCTCCTCCGCCGACTCCCGGTGCAGCTCGTCAACCGAGGTGTCGGCCGCTCGCTTCGCCTGAGCGTGTCTCAGCCGAGAGAGGCCGACAACCGGAGCGTCAGAAAGAAAGGACGCGCGCTCCTGAAAAAAGGAACGATCGCACTCGCTTTGAATCACACATCACCAAAGAAACCATGGAACGACCTTTCGAGAGAATAGTGCACTCACATGAGGGGAGGCCTTGCCATCGAAAATTTACGAGGGCAGCCCTGGCAGTGATTATTGTGCCAGGCACGAAGAAATCAACTACCCGTGCGACCAGCGCCTCCATCGACAGTCCACGTCCGACTTCGCGTGGGGTCCAGAGGCCCGGTGTATTGGAACCCCAAATGGACTCTCTCCTTCAAGGGCTGCACTCGGCGCTTCACAAAACTGACCGCGATCCCGGGGCCCGTCAGCCCTCGGTTCTTCAGATCGTCAATCAACGCCAGAAGCTCGGGGACTTGCGCCAAACCTCCTCCGTCCGAGGTGTCGCTCCAGCATCGGGAAGCTTTAGGAGCACAGCCGGCAAAGGGGGCGAGGAAAGGATCAACGTTGGCACAATAGAACCACTCCCGCCTCCAACCTTTGAGGGAGGTCTTGAGAGGAACGACAAAATATCAAGCTTTCTTCGAGCCCTCCTCAGCTGAGCCCTGGCGCCCCAACGACATTGGGAGCGGCCCGGTTCGGATGAGGCTTCACTGTAAGAAGGAGCGGAACAAATCCAAATGAGGACGTATCCCAAGATACGCCTCGCAGAGCTGGACGAAGATGGCAATGTGAAGAATCGAGTTGGGGTTCAAATTGATCAACTCAATTTCGTAGAAGTGGAGGAGCCCCCGGAAGAAGGCGCTCCCAGGAATGCTAAGTCCTCGCCAGAAGAAGGACTCAAACACCACAATCTCATTCTCCAGAGGTGTGGGGTAAGGGTCACCTGCGGCGGGGCGAGCGGAGATCAACTCCAGCGGAGGGAGGACGCCGGCGGCAACCATCCCCTCCAAGCGGGACATCGTCGTGATGGAAGTCTCCCACCCTACCGTCGCAGGGTCGGTGCTCCCCTCCGATGACGAGGAAGATGACATGGGCGAAGAAGAAGACCTGGAGGAAGAACCGCCGCAAGCCAAGGGCGCGAAATCAGAAACCCTAAACCGCCAAGGAAGGTTTGAAGGTTTCGCAGCCGTGGTGGAGAAGGTGCGAGGAAGCCGTTGCTCCAACGAGGGTCCTTCCAACTTATAAGAAATGGGCCCCAATTTCCACCTACGGTGGGAAGAAACGAAGGCCCTCCTGTTCAATTCTGGGCCAGATCCAGGGCACGCCCCATGACGGGCCAATAGCTGCGTCGCGCAAAGCGCGGCCAGGTGTCAAATCTGGTCCGAAGTTTGGGAAAAAGTGCGCCCCATGACGGGCTCGAACGCCGCCGCCACGGAAGCTTGGGGCTGGGCACTTTCCGAACATCCTCTCGACAGACACCCCATAATTTGGGGTCAATTGCTGGTCATTGTCTCACAACGCGATTGGGTGTCGCGGGAGGATCTACAACCAACACGGTCTTGAGAATGCGCCCACGAGGGTCTAAAGCAAAGGCGCCGCAACCGGGCACAGGCATTACTCTGTATGACCAAGGTATGCCCCATGAGGGTCAACCGAGCGACAAGCCGGCTGCCGCGCACCGTAAACGGGCGCGGGTACCGCCCCGGCCCCGAGCCAAAAAGACCAAGGTACGCCCCATGAGGGTCAGCCGGGCGACAAGCCGGTTGTCAGCAAGACCGTGAACGGGCGCGGGTACCACTCGACCACGAGCCAAAAGACCAAGGTCGCCCCATGAGGGTCAGGGCGACAAGCCGGTTGCAGCGCACAAGAGAACGGGCGCTGGTACCACTCGCCACGAGCCAAAAGACCAAGGTGCGCCCCATGAGGGTCGGTAGGCGACAAGCGGTTGTCGCAAGACCGTGAACGGGCGCGGGTACCACTCGGCCACGAGCCAAAAAGACTAAGGTACGCCCCATGAGGGTCAGCCAGGCGACAAGCCGGTTGCCGCGCACCGTGAACGGGCGCGGGTACCACTCGGCCACGAGCCAAAAAGACCAAGGTGCGCCCCATGAGGGTCAGCCAGGCGACAAGCCGGTTGCCGCGCACCGTAAACGGGCGCGGGTACCACTCGGCCACAAGCCAAAAAGACCAAGGTACGCCCCATGAGGGTCAACCGAGCGACAGGCCGGTTGCCGCGCACCGTAAACGGGCGCGGGTACCACTCGGCCACGAGCTAACTAACCACGGTGGCTTCATACTACAAGTTCTTTATGATCTCTCTCCCGCATAATCCTCATGACAGGGCAAGGGACGGAAAGTCGATCCTAAAGCACTTGGGGGCTGCTGTGGGATGTCAGAGACAGGGGCCCCACAAGAGGGGCCTACACCCGACTGGGCCTGACAGGCGGAACAGAAAGCCCAAAGCCCAGAAGCGCAACGGCGGGCCCAGAGGAGACCTTCGACTTGCTCCCCAAGACAACTCCTGATCCTTCACGGAAGCTTCGTGCCCCGCCCTAACAACCCGCCAGGGACAAGGCATGCGATCCGACACTACCAGAGCTGCGGAAGCCGGAACCCGACAAGGCGGCAGCGTGGCCTGAGAAAGCATAACCACCTCTCCAGGACGTAGAGCGTGAAGGCGGATAAGGACAAGGGACATGTCGTTCAGGCCACCATGTTCAGGGCCCGGTGGCGCCCGACTATCATGTATCCTCCCCCCAGTATATAAGGGGAGGAGGGAGAAACAAGAAAGAGAGAGACAATACATCCAAGAACACAGGACTAGGGTATTATCTCCTCCGAGAGAGCCCGAACCTGTCTAAAACAGATTGCCCTCGCATCCTGTGTTACCATCAAGCTCAGATCACGCACAAATCCCCTAGAATCACAAATCTCATTGCCGGCGAAACAGATCGTCGACACGGTCCTTACACTTTTTTACCACCACCACACTTGGTCAACCGTATACTCTTCATTGAGTTCAGCTACTAAGTAAAACTGAGGTCAAAAGAGAAGGTAGTAGAGAGACAACCACCTTGTCTTTTCCTTCTCCTGCCAGCCCTTTTCTTTATCCTTTACTGCAGTTACAAGGTGCCAATCAGTAGTATTAATTATCTTTCCTTTTCTCATCATGTATATACAAAATGAATGGTAGCATCACATGTTATTCATTATACATTTAAATCACCATGTATATAGGATTGTCCAACTTTAACTAAGCAATGTAGTAGATCAAGAATAATATGTCAAACATTAACAACATTGCTTTCATAGTGAAAAGTAGAATTGCTACGACATACTGCCAACCGATTCATAATGTTCACATCTCAAGCTATAGTCACTAGTGAAATCAATGGATTAATTACCAGATAAGCATGGTGAATGTAAGTAACTTTAAATCCATTCATCAAAATGCATGCACAACAAATCATGCAGAAAAGTGATACTCTACAATCTAGAAAATGAGGCTTGAACTTCCAATCCAAGCAGTGGTTCAAACTATACACAAATGGTATTAAGGGTTATGGAACCTAATCAAACAATTGCATACATAATACTTTGATTATAGCTCTATACACCCATTGAACCCTTGCCTTAAACATAAACATAAGTCCAGAATGTATGTGTGTGTGTATGTCAAAAATAGATCCTAACTAAGGACCATGCTAAGGACAATCTGAGGCTGGAGGAGCCTGCCAGAGGGAGTAGGGGAGGCGACGCTCGAGAGATGGCAACATCGACGCAGTGAGGGCTGGGGCAGCGACAAGGAGAGGGGCAAGGTGCTCGGGCAGAGGGGGAGGGGGTGCACATGTGAGAGAGGGAGAGAGTGAGGGCGGTGGCTATGAACGAGGGAGGGCTGAGGAGAGAGAGATGGGAGGTTAGGGTTAGGGAGAGCGGGTAGGCTGGGTGGGCCACCCTGGCCAATGGGCTGGCCTAGTCGAGGAGAAGAAAGGGCTGGCTTGGGCCAGAATTAAAGGAAAAGTAAATAATTTTCTTTTTCTCCTTCTTTTTCTCTTTTTTTCGCTAAGTGAATAATTTAATTCACCACAATTAGGTTTATAAAAATTTGTTAAATTGAGATCACATCATTAATTTCATACAAAACCTTAATAAGATTATACCATAACATATAATTAAAATACAACTTTTATATACATTGTATTTAAGACACAATTAGAGAAAAACTCCAGGTATTAAAATATGTGTATAAATGATCAATTCAAGCACTAAATAGCAAAACAGCATTTTAACCCTTAGGGAAAATAATATACACTATACGTAACTAAAATCCTAAATTTCTCTCATGACATAAGTAAGAAAATTTTCAAATGTTAAGAATGTTTGAAATTCTCTCTAGAAAATTTCCCTTGGAGCAATCTAAGTCATCAAGAGCCAATTTCTACTTAGGGTAGGTCAAGATTAAATCTTTTTTCTCTTTTTTTCTCTTAATAATTAAGTTTTAATTGCTTTAATTACATTTAAAATCCTATCAAATAAGAAAAATACACATCATGCATGACCAATATTTTGCATCATGTTTTAGGAACACGCATGCTTAAGATATTACATCATGCTTAGGACATAAATAGAAAATGAGTTAAATTGAATTATTGCAAACAGTCATCTCAAGAGCTGTCTATAACACGTAGGAACGTTTCTCAATACTGGCAAGCTGGACGGAGCTCACTTAGGCAAGTCGTCCTTCGATCATGTCTTCTGAATTCATTTTGTGGGATGTGGATTGTTTTGAAATCTTTGCATATGAACCAAAAAGTTTGATTTCTAAAGAAAATTAAAATATATCAAGTGGATCAGGTAGATCCAATGAATGATTTTGAGAAGACTAGACTATAAAGGTCTGTGGTAAAACCATAACCCAGGTAGGGTTGTGGAGATATTTGGTGGGTAGAAGAGTTCAGAGTATGAACAACTAAGGTAGGGTTGTTGTGAAAGTCAAGACTCCTCTACATAGGATATCACTTAAGGACATAATTAAACTGGCGCTTACTTCAAAAGTGGTGTAAACTGTGCTGACCATAGACTTGGAATGGGATAGGCTGAACTAAGTAACCAACAAGTAGCTGAATCTGCCACGGGTGAGAAGGTGACTGCTGCTAGGGTGAGCAGTCACCCTAGGGCGAGACGTGAAGGGAGGAGTCTTGATTCACGTGCCTTTGGTGAGGCAAGGTGGTACTAGGCATAGGTCAGAGTACGATTGGCTAAAGTTTCTATTTCCTTGGCTTAGTCGTGCCCCAAAGGTAGCGCAAAGGACTAGTGACAGTAAAAGCCAAGTAATGCTATGGGCAAAGCGGTACACCTCTGTTCAGAGTTAAAAATGTGATATCACTCCTAGCTTTTGTGTATGAAAGTGCGTCGTGTGGGTTTTCCTCTAACACAGGTTGTAAAATCCCACGTCGTTCTGCCGTCAGTAGATTTCTAAATTAAAACATGACACTTTTCAACGAATAGGTAAATGATGAATATTTTGGTTAAGGAGCTACTTTGGAGTTACGACTTGGTGGTCGAAGGTACACAGCTATATATATATATGAGAGTATATGTAGGACCCCGGATCAGCTACCCGGAATCCCCTGTGTATTTCTGTACTAGTCCCAGATCAGTAGCTAGTACACGCAGTCAAATAGTGATGAATCAACAACCATATCACGAATATATATAACTAAATAAGAATAACAAGCAAAGACCTTATGGTCAAGGTTTACCATTACGACCTTTACAGGCTGAACAACTGAAAAACTGCAGCGGAAGAAGATAACACCACGTGATAACCCATCCAAATGCCCACAGGCAATCGAGTAGGATACGCGTCCTAGTCCTTCGAAGCTCCTTTGACGTCTTCTCCACTTCTGAGATATGATTAGAATGTAGCACGTGAGTACATAAAGTACTCAGCAAGTCTGGGAAATTATGCACAATGTAGACTATCCAAGGATGGCTTAATATGGTTCTTTTGCATAAAGCCAAGTTTCATCAAACCATACTTGTTAATAAGTTTCACAAAGTATATTTAAGCAATTCTTTTTAATAATTGAATTATGTAACATATATATCAGTGAAGGTTCTAGCCACCATTCACTAGGATACAGGCTCTATCCGCCACATCTCAACAAGATCAGGGTTCAATCCATTCACATGGCTCTGTCTGCCATGGTTCACAAAAACAGGTTCAGCCCACCTACTTGGCTCTAGCCGCCAGAAGCACACCCGAGAGTTCTAACCACTCCCGGATCCCAAATCATCAGTTTTGAAAACCAAAACAAAAGTCTACCAATACGAAAGCATTCTTCACTTTACCTTTGACCGTAGGCACGGCTATTCGAATAGTTTTAACTCTGTAGAGGTGTACAGCTTTACCCACAAGACAGGATATTCCCTTGATGCCATGCAATTAACACACTTCCTTGGGTGTGCCGGCAGGGATATCCTGACAAGGCCTTTACAAGGTATACCTAACCTGACCCACCCGCTGAGGTTTCACCGCTGTTAGGGTTCCATCTGCCCAGTACAGAAGCCCCCTCTTGCGCCGTGTGAGAAAAACAGTCTTGCCTCTATCCGGCGCTCACATTCCACCGTTTGGTGAGTCTAAGTTAGGTTTCTACAAATTATTCAGCCAGGTCGTACCATTATAGACATGTGGTTGTACGGTAATGCTTAGAATGAAGACAGTCATAAGCGTCGGTCCTTAACTGACTTGGGGCGGTACTTGCACAATGAAGACTAGTGCTCCATCCGCACCCGCCAAACAAACCATTCCGCCCAAGTCCAAACCATTTTTCATTTTATTTTTATTTTGTAAACCAACGGCAATACTCCTTGCCTATAACTTTCAACACAAGGTTACAGGAGATAAATGAAATTTCCCACCCATAGGTGACTACTGACCGACTGCGATTCTAAGCATTTCTACCGAACTATTCTATTCCACCAATAGTTTATTTTATAAAATACAAATCACTGGGTTTGATTACAATCCTTATAATCAATTGTGTATTCTCCAATAATCCTTCTATTGCCATAATTTTATAATCATAAAAATAATCCAATTCAATATAGTATCCAACAAGTAGGAAGTACATCATGGGACCATCATAACTCCCAAAATCATATTAAACTACAATCATGTTCGTACATGAAATATTTCCCTTGAATCATAATTTGTATTACTGGCTTATTCATCATTCATACGGTGATCAATCTTATCATCTGCTAAGAATATTTTACCAAATCACCTACTAAATCACCGAGAATACTTCACAATATTATCTCTAATCATCTAGAATACAATCCACCGATAACACTTCATAATATCATATATTTAATCATTCACATTATCACCTCTAGATCATCTACTTTAATCCTCCAAGAATACGTACTATCATCATTTACTAAACCACCAAATATTATTCCATAAAACTAGGAATTTACTAATTCATCGACAATAGTAATTTCCATTAACACCGATACCAAGTTAACTAAATAAGCTACACATATTCGGTATTATCCATAATTCCACATAAACGGTTATCGCGACACCATATTTCAGAAAATCATTCACCAAACCCCCGAGTATGATCCTCAATATTATCCACTTACTCCGTCGAGTATATTTGATAATATTATTGACTAAATCATCGAGTATCATTCCCAATACCACCTAGTGTAACCCTTCACATGGTCGTCTCTAAATCTCATCGTATGCTTTTTAAGATCCACCGAAATATGATTCACCATTTATTCTATTTGATCCACCAGTACGACTCTCAATACTATTTATTTAACGGTACCGACTATTATCCGTAATGTCATACCTCTTCCACTACTCCGTCGACCCTTACTAACCATATTGCGAACTGCTATCATAATCCGACTCCTCAGAATATTTCAACTATCACCATTCATAGATCAGTTTCATAATGGCAACCCCTACATCATCACTAATATTCATCTAACTCTGATTTGCATTCCATACCATTTGTTCCATTGAACAAGTCTTCCAAACAGTCTTTTCCCCTAATTAAAGAATATTTTTCCAAAAAGATTTATATTGGTGGATTACTATACTAGGGTGACAAAGGATCATGGATAACAATATCAAGGAGGTATGAACAACAGGTATAACTAACAACCTAACGTTAACATCATCCTTTAATATAAATAGCGATGCAATTTGTAAAACATGGTAAAACATTTATAAATTGTAGGATCAACATGCGTCAAGGAGACTTGCCTTCACTGACGAGGAGAGACGCGTCGCTCTGCTGGACTAACTTTCTTCGGCGGCGACAACGGCTTCTTCGACTACGCGCAAAACGGAGCAACAAATAAATAAAATAAATCTAAAAATTATAAAATTAGTACTGGCAGATAGAGGGTGATTTTAGATGAATTTAGAAATTTGAATCACTCGATTCGGAGTTATGACGGAAGAGAACGAGCGTTTCGAACCTCCCGCCGGACTAGGAAAAGAAATGGCTACCAGCGGAGCTCTGTCAATCAAATTGAAAATCTGATTTTACTGGAAGTAGAGGACACCAAGAGGGAGCCCCAGTAAAAATTTCAGGCCGAACGGAGGTCGGGAGTGACCGGGAGAGCTTGCCGAAGTTTCGGAAAGAACGGGTTCTACATGGAGATCCGTATGTCGGCTTGGAGAAATTCCAATTGGGTTGTGTAGGGAATGATGAGAGTGTTCTGGGGTTCAAATTGTAGGACAATCGGACTAGCGGATCATCGGGAAAAGCTCGCCGAAGTTATGACTGGAAGCGTGCGCGCGGCGCTCGGGGCGACATGCGGTGCCGGTGATGCACAGGTGCGTGCGAGGTGGCCGGACGGGGGCAGCGCGAGGCCGGGTGGCGGCCGCGCGCTGGGAGCGGTCGGCCGGTCTGCCGGCCGAGGAGGGTTTGGCGCGTGGCGCGACAAGGAGCTCGGCCGGTAGCCATGGCGCCTGGCCGGCTCGGCTTCGAACGCGGCGGGCGGCCGAGGACCGGCAAAGGAGCGGCACGACGCGAGGAACATGATGCTCACCCCGGTTCAGCCGGAGGATCGCCGGAACGGCGGCGGTCATGGACGAGTTTGGCCGGCGGCCATGAATAGTGATCCCAAATAATAAAAAAAAATTCGTGGAGAGGATTGGCAGTGATAGGGTGTGAGTATGGGGTATGACGAAGAACGCGAAGAACACGAAAAATGTGTCCCGGCGCCGGTTTTCTCGAGATCCCGGCCGAATGGAGAGGAGTGGCAGTGGTAGGGTGTGAGCACGGGGTAGAGGGCTCCGAGACAAAGAGTTGAGAGGTGGAAGCTCGAAGTTTCACGGAGAAATGGCCAAGTTATCGAGGACTGAGTGAAAATCGGTTTTGGGTTGATGCTGGCGTTTCTGGCGCAAATGAAGATGAATGGACAGTGGAAACGGGTTCTCCTCATCGATATCTTTCCAACGCAACTGACGGATCGCAATTTGGGGGAGAAATGCGAGAGTTATGGGCGTTTAAAGAGGAGGCGCCATTAAAGGAGGCAATGAAGCTTCTCTGTAACTGAACTGGTGGGTGAGGAATGAGTGCTACAGTAGTGCGATGCAGGAACGATGGAGCAAGCTAGAGTGCAAGATTATACGTACCCCATCCTCCCTATGATACATATACAGTCCTTAGAGGGCTGCAACTTAAGGAGTTGCACATGAGCCGTTGGATCGAAAAGCAATGGTTTAGAATGATCCGAAAGTACCGCAGCAAAAGTAATGTGTTGTAGCACACTGTAGCACATGGATTTAAAAGATCCAAACCGTTCATTTGCTCGAACGAACGATCTACACCTCCTTAAACTATTTAAGTTGCAGTCCCAGAAGGATTGCACTGGATCTCCTTCTATGATACATATTAGCACCTTTACTTGCCAAGATATTGGAGCTCAGCCAGCCCCTCCACATGGCACCTGGTTTTTTACGAAAAGCCCCTCCGGTTTCTTCGAAATTACGGCCGGGTCCTTGCGCGATTTTACGTGAGAGCAAAATATTTTTCTCGATTCGCATTTAGGTCCCTGGTTTGCCATTTTACATGGAGGACCTCTCATTAAGTACGAAGCACGAGCGAGCCCTTTCCTAATTTTTCAAAATAGCGAACAGGTCCAAAATTATAACAAATATGTCCTCGCGCTTTACGTTCGGGTCCTTTCTCCGTTTTGTCCGAAAAAAATGTTTTCGTGGTCCGTTTTTTCTCCAGAGCATGCGAAAAATATTTTCGATGGCCGTTTTTCCAAAAAAAAAAAATTGAAAACCGTTTTCTTTCTCCGTTTTGCCCGAAAAAAATGTTTTCGTGGTCCGTTTTTCCTCCGGAGCATGGGGGGAATGTTTTCGGTGGCTATTTCCGCCCAAAAAATGGGAGACCGTTTCCTTTCTCCGTTTTGCCCGAAAAAAATATTTTCGTGATCTATTTTTTTTTCGGAGCATGGGAAAAATATTTTCGTTGGCCGTTTTTCCCAAAAAAAAAATGGAAAACCGTTCCCTTTCTCCATTTTGCCCGGAAAAAGTGTTTTCGTGATCCGTTTTTCCTCCGGAGCAAAGGGAAAATGTTTTCGGTGGCTATTTCCCCCCAAAAAAAATATGGGAGACCGTTTCCTTTCTCCGTTTTGCCTGAAAAAAAATATTTTCGTGATCCGTTTTTTCTCCGGACCATGGTAAAAATGTTTTCGTTGACCGTTCCCCCCCCAAAAAAAAAATATAAATTCGTTTTTCGTCCATCGTTTCTCCGTTTTTTCCCGCTTTTCCTCATTTTTCACGGGAAAATAAGCACATAGGGTGTTAAACTCGGCATCTAAAATTCCTTTTGCGGCTCGATCTCTAATATTTTTTAAGACATGTATTATTGCCCGTTGACCGCATAAAGTGTTAAACTCGGCGTCTATAGCTTTTTTTTTGTGGTTTGGGATCTAATATTTCTCAGAACATGTATTATTATTTTTTTCCCCCAAAAAAGGCCGTTGTTTCGCTGGTTCGTCGACGGTTCTTACCTAGCGTCTTTTTTCCAAGAAATACCCAAGCGAACAAAAAAAAACTCGGATATCCTGCCTTTTTTTAGAGATAAAAACTTGGATTAAATTTCGCACGGCGCAGCGGAGCGCGCAGCTCTCACTAGTACATACATACAGGTTCTGAGGTAAACGCTGGGACACAGCAAGGCATATATATATATAACATTGAAGGACCCAGGAGATCGCCATGCTGAGTCAGCTCATGCGTGGCACGGGGACGGCACGTACTGTGCTCCTCTCCCAGTCGGACTGACTATCGGAGCATGCAGCTCCAGAAAATTAAACAAGGCTGACTAATTCGTCTCGATCGTCTTTGTTTCGTTTCATCTGAGCACTAAGATGTAGTGCTCCTTAGTCCTTACTCCAGTTTCATGCACCTGTATAAAGCACTGCATGGCGAGTACCTGCGTACATTGTACATTCATGCGGCTGTGTATTGATTACTCCCTGCAGCATAGATCAGAAAAAAATAGTGTTTTAATTTAGTTGAGATTAATTAATATATGCAGCAGCAAATTTAGTGCCCAATATATCGTGTTCGTGCGCAAACCACGGTCATTTGAGGGGGAAAGGTGGTGGTGGATTAGAGCAAGTACAATAAGATTATCTTAGCTTATTATTAATTTGTACACATTAGTTTTGTCCTATGTGAAAGAGTGAGAAAAGATGAGAGGGAAGGGAGCTGTCTCTTATTTAGTAGTTAGCTTTGCATATAAACATATATAGATTATTTATGTACAAGAACACTACTACAGATCTAGCCATCAGTGTCGGTTTTTGAACCGGTACAGGCCATCCGGGACTGATGCCCATTAGGCATCAGTATCGGTTCGTGGAACCGGTACTAATAGGACTAGAAATGTTTCAAAATATATCGAGGATATATGGGAGAAGCGGGACTCAAACCCGCAACCTCATGACTCTAGCCTCACCCTTCTAACCAACTCACTCATCATCGCGTACTGATATATATAGAATATGCATTCCTTTTGAACTTTCCTGGAACGAGGCATCAGTACCGATTCGTACCGGTTCGTGGTACGAACCGGTACTAACCGGTTCGTGTCACGAACCGGTACTAATGTGAGGGCATCAGCACCGGTTCGTGGATCTAACTGGTACTGAAAGCCCATTACGGCCCTGTAGCTAATGAACCGGTACTGATGTCACTATCAATACGGATTCAAATCCAATCGGTAGTGATGTGCCGGTAGTAAAGCCTAGTTTTCTAGTAGTAGAAAGACGAGATGGTTATTGCACAACACCTAGAGATAATCTTTACAAGAAAGAAGAGATGGTTATTAGACGATATCTAGAAATAATCTTTAAAAACAGGTATTATACAATCTG
Organism: Rhipidocladum racemiflorum; assembly: GCA_036346355.1. Taxonomy (NCBI): domain Eukaryota; kingdom Viridiplantae; phylum Streptophyta; class Magnoliopsida; order Poales; family Poaceae; genus Rhipidocladum; species Rhipidocladum racemiflorum. Next base: position 74,347,158 of record CM070571.1, read on the forward strand.
ATTTTTAATTTACTATTTGCCTACAGTAAGTTTTGCTATTGTACTTGTTCTTGGTACCTGCATACAGGTAGCTAACTTTGAGGACAAGCGACGTATGGCATGGCTAATTAATAGGGTGTAGTTTTGTTTTTATGGTCGCATAGTTAAGGAGTGTTTCAGAGAAGACTAGCTACATGCCCGTGCGTTGCTACGAAAAATAAAATTGATAACGAAAAATAAAGATTAAAAAATAAAAAAAATTATTTTACAAGATCAAACATCTATCTTTAACGCTTCGTTTCTTGTGAAAGTCAAGCTAATTAAAGCAACGTTTCGTTTCTTGAGTAGGGCAATTAAGCAGGGCAATTAAGTAGAGCAATTAAACAGGGCAATTAATGACGTGTAGAATGGACCACTGCCACCAAGTGGTGCTTTAGAATAGTAGAGATACGTAATGGTAAAGCCTTCTTCCTTTGTCTCTTCCACCTTCTCTCTTCTCACCTTCCTATAAAAATCTCTAATAAAAACAAAAAATAATATACTATCAAACAAATTGTATTTCCTTAAAAATTTTCTAATAGAAAAAAACAATATACTTATAAACAAATTACATCTCTTTAAAAATTCTCTAACAATAAAATATAAAAAATAGCGAAGCAATTATGGACACGAAGCCGATGGCACGAACAAGCGACACGACCGAGAATGAAGAGCTGAGGTCATGGACTGAGCATGCCGATCCCAATGATGCTGGTTCAACGTGTTGGGAGTAATATGATTTTTTTATCTGTAGCAAAACACAATGTTGGGTTGAGGATACGACTAGAAGGGGGTGAATAAGCGTTTTAAAAACCTTCACTAATGAGATATGCTCTAATCAATCCTATGTCAAAACCTAAATAATATGCGAAAGCAAATAACTACGATTTTGACAATTAAGCTTAAAACAACTAGGCTCACTAGTGTACCGACCAATTAAGTCTCTAAGCAAAAATTGCTATACTAATCAACCAAGCAAGAATAAGCAATTCTAGATACGATCAAGCAATTGATAATAATACAATAAAGTAAATGCTTGAAAGTAATTAAGTAAAAAAGAAAAGTTACTTTTTCACGTGGTCTTGGAGACTTACTGGTCTCCCATAATCCATTTTGAGGCAAGCCCAACTCTTTGGACCGACTCCGCACTTGAGCACCCGCTTCGATTCCACTAATGTTAGCACCTTCACCCCTCCGGGTAGTGTAACACCCCAAAATTTTGCTCTTCTTAAATTCATGTGTGATTTGACACTTGGGTGAATTTTTGGAATTTTCTGGAATTTATTTGGATTTATTTGGAATTTATTTGAATTTATTCCATTTTGAAATAATTAAAGAATTAAACTTTGCAAATAAAAATTTATTGGAAATATTTTATTTGAGTCCAAAATGTTCCGAAATATTTTCCAGAATTTTTCTGGAATTTTTCTGAGTATTTTGCTATTTTTCTTGAATTAAATGAATTTCTGGAAATTATTTTGAATATTAAATCGCTGGAAAATCAACTCGGGTCGAGTACTGTTCATCCGACCGAGTCGGAACCCGAGTCAGACTTGAGTCCGACCCGAGCCACGTGACTCGACCGAACCCAACCCTAAACCTAATCGATCCCGACCGTTGGATCGAGATCCAACGGTCAGGATTGGGCCGCACCGTTTCGATCGGATCCGGCTCAGATCCGTGCGCGCCAGGCGATCGTGGCCGTTGATCGGACACGTGGACGGCTCCCGTGTCGTCTTCCCCGTCCGAATCCGAGCCGGAGAGCTCCGCCGCGCCGTTTACGAGTTCGTTAGGGTTCCGCGTTTATCACGGACGTCGAGGCCCTATTTAAGGAAGCGACCCCACCGCCGTGATCCTCTTTCTCTTGCGCACCGTTTGCCCCGATCCGTTTCGCTCGAGCCGCCGTCACGCACGCGCAATTGCTCGCCGGAGTTAGATCTAGGGTTTGCTTCGATTTTCGCCTCGCCCCGCCGTCCTCCGCCGCCCTCTACCGCTTCCGTGGTCAGATCTGGGACCGTCGCATCAAGACGCACCCGTGAGCACCACTCACCTCGCCGGAGAAGCCCCGGAGCGCCGCTGCGTTGGTCGCCTTCCTCCTCTCCGGCCAAGCCCGCGACGCCATCGCTTCGAAGCTTCGGTGCCGTCGGATCTAGATCGGACGGCAACGGTGAGTTCGCGTGTTTTCCGAACCGTAAAACTTAGATCGGATCTGGACCGTTGAATCTAGATCCAATGGCCCATGATCGCCACGTGCTGGAAACTGCGTTAACCTAGGGTAGATCTAGACCGTTGGATCTAGATCCAACGGCCCTGATCATGCCACGTAGCTCTAGCCGCAGCACCGTGCGCGTGGGAGCACGCCACTGACATGTGGGGCCCCCGTGTCAGCCGCGCCCTCGCCGCGGCGTGAGCGAGCCATCGACAGGCGGGCCGCCTGTCGGCGATCATGGCCGTGGGCGTGGTCCACGGTGAACCCGAGCCGAGCGTGGACCGAGTCCATGAACCGGCTGATGTCAGCGAACCAATCAGATGCTGACACGTGTCACCGCTGACGCAATAATTAATTTCCGAAAAAGAAAATGATTTAATAATTCGGTTTAATAATTGATTTGAATTTCAAAACTTCAAACGCTTATAACTTTTGCGTTTCAACTCCGATTTGAACGATCCAAATTTCTAAAAATTCATAAAATTCAGATCTACTCAAATATGAATTTTATTTAAATTTTGGACTAAAGTTTTTCTCTGTAATATTATTTAATTGATTATTTAAACTCCAAAATGCTATAACTTTCGCGTTTAAACTCCGAATTTGACGATTCCAGTTCCTAAAAATTCATAAAATTATGTTCTCTCTGTTTATGAACTTTATTTGGATGTTTGGACACTTTTGTCTACTGTTTTATTCATTGGTTGCTATTTGCACGCGTTACGAGTAGACGTTGAAGTGCCGGAAGGAGTCGAAGGAGAAGTATTGACCCAGGAGCCAGCTCAGGACCAAGAGCAAGTACTTTTTGAAGGCAAGTTATGCTTTGACCATGTTGATCCCATTTTGAAACCTATTTTGATTTAATGTATTGCATACTAGTTCAAATAGTAAATGCTTTACTTAATTATGGGAAATTAGATAAATGCCGAATTGCTGTATGACACCTTGATTAATTAAGTATGTGCCATGACCCCTTGTCACCCTAGTTGTGGTTTACTAGTTGGACATTATTAATTTGCCAACATGGGTAGTTAGACCGATGTAGTATGCTTAGCCTTGCCACGTGACATGATTTTGGACAATCAAATGTTAACATTGACTTAATGATATATTGAACCTGTTTCGGAAAAGTATCATGTGATGTTGATGGCACGTGGTGCATGGTAATCAACTGGGGTTTGATAAATAGCTTTTGACCGGGGCATGTGGCAAGAATGATCAGGTGGGTCAGTTGTGGCATTGGGAATGTTGGTTTGGTTCTTCGGGTAGTCTTGCCCTGGTCACCCTAAGGACTTAACCTTGCAAGCCTTTGAACTGGGTCAAACATGCAACCACATGTCCGTAATGGGACGGACCTAGTTGATTAAATTGCTAATAACGCATTACTGTGGGACCTCGGAGGTCAACTACACCCTTTGTGTAAGTTGTGCGGGGAGCGTCTGGGGTCGCGCCAGTACCCATCTAACGGTTGGTTGGCCTAAACTTCGCCTTAGCTAAGGGAAGGGTTAGTGTGCAACAACCGGGGAGGACCACTTGTATTGTTAGAAGTTTCCGAAAGACTTTGTTACGGGAACTCGCCTTTGTGGTGTTTGACTGTATCTTGTGGGTAAAGTGCATAACCTCTGCAGAGTGTAAAATCTATTCGAATAGCCGTGTCCGCGGTATTGGACATCGCTCGGGAATTACAGTCAAGGGTTAGACTTTCTTGAAAATAATTTGGACTTGAGAGGTTGGGTTTGGTTTAAAGAATGATGTTGATGAAAATGTGGATTAGGATTGGGGAAGATGTTTACTAAACTCTTGTAAAAGATATTGATTTCATACGTGTTTCTACTGCTTTCGAATCTACTTATGATACTTGTTAAATGCTCTTACTGCAAATATACCTTGAGCCACTCCTTTGTATTAAGCCATGCATGTAGTATATTAGCTGCATTCTGTGCTTGACTTGCTGAGTACCAAGTACTCACCCTTGCCGCAATACAACACCAGTTGAAGAGGAGTCTACACCAGCCTTGGAGGAGGAGTTTCCAGAGGAACCGTCTAACTAGGGAGCGAGCCCAGTCAGTTGCCTGTGGTATACTGGATGGCGCCACGATGTTATTTTAATTTCCGCTGCTATTAATTCTCTCTTAATAAGTTTCGCCCTGCGTGGCGTATATTTGTAACTCGACCATAAGGTCGAGCAACCAGTTTGACTACTTAATTAAAGTACTTTATTAGTATCGAGTGGTATGATTGTGATATTTACCGATGTTAAGACTGTGTGCACTAGCGCATTCCTGGACTAGTGCTGAATACACAGAGGGTTCGGATTTGCAGATTCGGGTCCCGACAGGTAGGCGTGCTACGACCTTCACAAACTTTGCCTAGGATTCTCACAACCTTCGTTGAGAGCTTTCGCACACGATGCCTCCTAACACCATCTTGGAGACAACAACCTCCAAGAGTAACAAGTCGAGCTTCCACGCTCGAGCTTCACCTAGTGCAACACATGCGCTTTGGTGACCACCTAAGTGTAACACATGCACTTAGAATCCTCCTCAAGTGCAATACATGCATAATGAGAATCTCAACCCCTTCTAATTGCAACACATGCAATTAGTGCTTACTCTTAGCTCAAAAAAACAATTTGGAGAGGGCAACACATGCATACAACTCCCACAAATACTTCACAAGACCAGCAACCCCAAATGCCAACCCTTGGCATCATTTTATAACCCCCACATGAAAACTAGCCGTTGGGGGCAATTGGGGAAACTCAGCAAAATGCGGTACTACCGGCGGCAAAAGCCCGGTAGTACCAACCTCTGGCCAACAGCTACAAAACTAGCCATTGCATAGGAAATTCGGTACTACCAACACACAAAGTGCGGTAGTACTAACCTCCAAGTCCGGTGGCTCCTACTATCAAACTCCGTGTTTTCACGCTCTCTGTAAAATAGCTACCAATGGCTTGGGGCCGATAGTACCGCCCTAAAGGCCCAGTAGCCACGACATTCAAATCAGAGAAAAATCGCGCTTCTGCAAATTAACTACCGCACTTCACGAGCGGTACTACCAACCTCCGGTAGTATCGACTTTAACACAACAGTAATACCGGCCTCAAGATTTAGACAAGGAACACATGCTCTGTAACATCCTGAAATTTGTAATTAAGTTTAACTAGGCTTAATTAAGCTAATTGAGTGTTTAATGGTGCTTTGATTTGATTTTTGGATCTTAATTTGGAGTTATTTGTTTTCGGATTGTTTTTGTCGTTTCGCTCGAGCCGTTTCGATTGATTTTGACCTGAAACCCTGAGTTTCGAGTCCAGTCGAAATCCTCTGAAGTTGTTAGTAAGCCTAACCCCAAAACTTCTCTTTGAGATCCTAAACCCTTTCCCTTGAACCCCTGGAGGTTGATTCCGTAGATTGGGGTGAAGTCCGCGGAAGAACACAGGAGTTGTCTTTGCAGAGCGGCGATCACGGCTAGGGCCTGCAGATTGCTGGTCGGCGGCACTACCGCCGAGGGGAGCTGAGATCGCCGCCGAGCGACGGGTGTAGGGGTTGTTGACCAATCTCCTTCCTCCACGTCGCCCTGGCCCTCCCTCTCTCGTATTTATCCAGAGGGGAGAGTCTCCTCTCTCCCTGACTCTCTCATTTGCTCTCTCTCTCTCTTTCTCTCTCTTGCTCTCACTCTCTTGTTCTTCCTCTCCAACCCGAGCTCCTCCTCTCCTTCCTTCTATGCTGGCCAGTGGAGCTCCCAAGGAGCAAGAAGAGCAAGTCTTGAGGAGTGGTGAAGCATCCTCAAGCCTCCAAGAAGTCTCTCAACCGATGGATTCGAAGTTTGAGCTCAAACCCTAAGGTTTGATGCAAACCCTAGCCTCCACCCTCTTTTTCTCTTTTCTTTTCTCTCTCGTTAACCCTAGAGAACCTAGATTGGGTAGCAATTCCGTGTTTTGTCGGGTTGCTAGACCTGGGTTAGGGTTAGAAGGATTCTTTTGCGCGATTGATTCGTTCTGAAAACCCTGATCTACTCCTTGTTGGGTTTATTCGCATCAAGAAGCCGTTCCTCGAATTTCCGGAATCCTCCCATTGAAGCCCTAGCTCCGAAAATGCCAAGAGGGCGACTCACGAATATGTTCCATACCACGAAGGTCGATTCTCGCAGAAGAATCGAGTTTGAACTCGATTCGGGTCCAGAATCGATATTCGGGATTAATTAGGGTTTTCAAGTTCTAGAAGTTTGATCATCATGCAAACGAATTCGTAGGCGAGCTTTTGGTCGTTTGGGACTGTATGGTGCTATTGGATTCAATACGCAAGTTGCGAATTCGTCGCTTGACTCGATTCGCAAAAATGTGCATTTTGGGCATTCGTGACAAATTCGTGTTTCGAAGTTCCAAAATCCACAAAGCTAGCGAGTATTGGTCCATGAAGCCGTAGAGGTTCCACTGCCGCGATGAAAACCGGATTTGGACTCTTCTCGAGTCGAAAACCGATTTCGTGTCGTTTTCGGGGTTCGCAAAGTCAAAAAGTGTGAAATTGAGCAAACGAGCTCGAAACTTGACGGAACCTGCGTGAATGGGTCTCTAGTGTCCCTAGGAACCTATTCATGCATTCGCGTCAAAAGTCCCGAACTCATTTGCACGAAATTCCACTTTTTGCAAAAAGTCTCCTGGAAAGTCGGCACTACCGACGGTGTGAGGCCGGTACTACCGCCCTTGTCGGCACTACCGCCCGCACACCACCGGCAGTTAAAATACAGAGGGCTCCTTTCTCGTTCTCTGGCGGCCGGCACTACCAGGAGGCCGTGCGATCGCCGCCGAGCGGCACTACCGGGAGTTAGGCGTCGATCGTTAATTTCAGAGAGCACCCCATTTCGATCTCAATGAGCGGCACTACCGGACCTTGTAGCCAGATCGCCGGTTTAGTGGCACTATCACGGCTTCATCACGGTGATCATCGCCGGCTTAGGAAGAAAGTTAGATTTCCTTTGCTCGTTGAGTTCTCGTTTTCGGTTTCGTGTTAGGTCTTTTCTGTCCCCATTTGGATTATTTTCATTGGTTCTTTTCTTTCAAAACCGTTTTAGGGTTTCGTTCGAGCTCGGAATCGGAAAGTGGTAAATCGATCAAACGAGCTTAGAACTGGTTGGTACCAGGTTAGTTGTGTTCTGGCGCCGTTAGGGCCGTGACTGGCGCTGCATTCGAAGTTTCAATCCCGTTTGAGCGAGAGCCCTTTCTCGCATTCCGGCCCTTCTCGAATATCGGGCGCTACCGCCGTGATAGTCTCAAAGAGCGCTGCCGAGCAGAGTACTATGACTATAACGCCGTAGTTGTTTTCAGAGTGAGTTGTTTCCAGCTTTTGGAGCCGCTGGCGCCGATGTTTGGATCGGTATTACCACCCTTTTGGTATTCTTGTGTGAAACAAGTCGGTAGCTATATTCCAAAGTGTCTTTGATCTCGGCCTTTGAATTTCCTGCTGGCGATGTACTGGGCTGGTACGATTGCTTGAGCGGAAATCGTGGGCAACGTTAAGGCGATATCTTCCGAAAGTATTCTGCTTTTAGTTTTCAGCCAGTCGACATTATCGTCTCCGATGGTACGGTATTACTGGGGATCGGCGATCGCCGTAAGGTCGATCGCTGATTGAACGATACTACTGGGACTTGTGTGTCGATATTGCCGATGAGAGCTGAGGAGTTTAAAACCTCTTTTTCAAGCTCTTTTGATCTTAGTCTCTCGGATTTGATTCGCTTTTGTATTTGGTTCTTATTCTTCTGGTTTGATTCGCCGTTGATCGTTTCTATTGCTTTTCGTCAGGCGTTGACGGCTCGATGAGCGGCGATTCCGACTTCGTTCGAGTTGGATCTTGTTAAAAGAGCAAACAGGCAAGCACCTCCTTTGATCATTTTGACCCTATACTTGCAAATGCTATTTTCAATTGTCAAAACTATTATGCATGCGTGTATGTTCAGTAAAGATGCTAGTTGTGGGAAAAATTTGGTAGTTAGACCTAATTTGATGGATTTCCTTAATCTTAATTGAGTCGTGAACCTTGTTGAACCTTAGGCTAAGAACTTAGACATAAGAATAAATGTCAAATGGGTATCAAAGAGTACTACTCGCATACGCTTAGTCATGCTGTAGAATGTACTGTATGCTGTCCCGACACAATCAATCACAATTCTTCTTGGATTTGGTCGGTTTGGTTGGATTGGTTTTTGGATCGGAAGGATGGATAATGGCTTAGAAGTTTTGGATCTAGTTTTATCGGTTGGGGAAATGGTTGGATTGGTGTTGTTGGAAAAATGGAAAAAGGAGTATTTAGACCGGGCGAGATGTTGGTGATTGGTGATTTGGAATTCGGTTTGGTTTGGTTGTTTCGGATGGATGGTTGGAATGGAATGGATCACAAGCCAGGGGCTTGTTTGGAATGTGTATGGATTGGATGGCAAGCCGGAGGTTTGGTTTGGTTGGTCCCTTGCTATGGGGAGGTATGGGCCAATAAAGCTAGTGGGAGCCCGTAGGGACCACTAGTGGACATCCTCTATGGCCATAGCAAGTGGGTTTGGAAGATCTCGCCTGGGTCACCCTAAGGACTGAACTTGATGCTATTACTGGGTCAAACAGTACAGCCACATGTGCCAGTATGGGATGGCCCTGGCCTAGTACATTGGAAGGGATTTGAGTCTTGCATCATTAGGCGGCGGAAGAGTTGGACACATCTGCCGTGTCGGTGTGTTCTAGGGGCTCCCTCTTCGGGGCATCGAGGGGGAGTTTGCCCAATACAATGGTAATGCTTACTATGGGGGAGGCATGGGCCAGTAAAGCTAGTGGGTGCCTGTAAAGACCACTAGTGAACATCCTCTTGGGACCGTAGCAAGGATGCACATTACCGGGCTGGTGCAAGGTTTAAATCCTAACCTATCGAAAGGTCTCGTCACAGTCTAGCAAAACGGGTATGTGAGTATCGCGTGGCATGGTTGACATGATTGCTAGAATGTGTCATGTGGGTAAAGTGTACAATCTCTGCAGAGATATATATTAAACTAATCGATTAGCCGTGCTCACGGTCATGAGCAGCTTGGGAAGTACTGTCAAGTATAGAATTTCTGGAGTTGGTTCTGGTCTAGTCTTGGTTCGGTTGGAACTTGGTTGGGAGTTGGAGTGGTTAATGGGTTGGTTCGGTCGTCGGTTTGTAGGAAGGGAATGGTTGGAAAAACTTGGGTTATGGATCAATTATTTAATGCTTGATTAAAACAATCTCTTTTCTATTGCTTTACAAATTGCGAATGTTTAGAATCTATTATGTTATTGCAAATAAATCCTGCTTTGTGCTCAAAACAGACTTAGTGTAGAAACTTATATTCTTTGTTGTAGCCTGCATTTATGTTAATATTTCCATACACTAAAGTCTTGCGAGTACATACGTGTACTCACCGTTTGCTCTATATTAACAACATGCATAGAAGATGGCGTCAAAGGCAGTGAAGACGCGTCAGACGCCGAGTTCGGCGGGTGTCGAGTTTGGCGGTTATCTGGGACTTTCGCCCCGATCGGTTGCCTCCGGGTATGGGAAGGCATATTGCTACCGTTGCAGCGATTTTATCTTTTGTTCCGTTGTTTAGCTTGATTGGCTATGTTTTATTCTTGTAAACCAAATAGTTGTAATCTAACCAGTATTAATACAACTATTACTTTAAGCTTGATCCTTGATGCAACTTATTGTGGAAATATGTGGGTGCTAGGCTACGGATCCAGGGAACTAGCACTAGACACATATCTTGGGGAAGCTCGGGTTGGAATCAATCATTTGGCATATGACCACGAGCTGAGTGTGTCGTGCCGATTGATTGGCCTCAATCCGGGTACGGTTTGTAATGAGTGATTGGATTACTGACGGGTTGCGTTAATTCCAGTTCGACGCAACAGTAAGTATCCTAGTCACTGTTACAAAGACCGGAGCCCCCACATGCTCTCTAAAAAATCTACCACTTAAACGAGTGGTAGTACCGACAAGCGGTAGTACTGACAAGTAATAGTACCGACACCCATACGACAGTACTACCGGCCTGTGGTACTACCGGCTTTAAGCATACGGTAGTGCCGTTTCCAGACAACTTCAACTTATTTACAAAAACACATTTAGCAAATAAACCAAGAACCTATGAGTTCACTCCTCTTAGCCATAAGGTGATCAACACATGATCACGGCATTTGCAAATACATTGCAAATACCCTCTTCGCATGCTCTAGGATCAACACCCATAACCTTCGTGAAAGTGCATCTAGGCCCCTAATGAGTTTTGGATGATTAATGACAAACGATTAAAGGGACTAATGTGTTCAATAAGTTTGTGAATAGGTGAAAGTCCCAAGAAGAGATCATCTACAGACATTGGACACCCTAAAAAAGAATGGAGTAAGAAAAACGGCATTATGTGTATGTATTTTACATTTTTGAGTCATAGGAATGTCGTACTATTAACAGGGATGCATTGTAGTTGATCTATAGTTAGTCTCTATACTCAAATGAATGATAATTAGTTACTTGAGAGACACGAAGTCAATGCACCTGCATCGGAATGAGTCCTTTTATGTTTTTGATCGGACCTTCCGATTTTGAGTCAGAAGTTTCGAAGCGTATAACATTCCGATGCTTAGTTGCACTTGAGTCCGAAGTTCCCAAATCAGGTCGGACCTTCCGATTTGTTGGTTTGGAAGTTCCGATGCGTGTTAAGTTCTTTGAGGGTACTCTCTGTCGCGTTCGGATGTTCCGATAATTTCAATCGGAAGTTCCGATACGTGTAAGTTCTAAAATGGGAGCTCTCTGGAGCGTTCGGATGTTCTGAACATGGCATCAAAAGTTCTGATGTGTAGTCTTTTCGACCGTTGGAATGTGCTGAGTTCTGGAATTTTACAAAGATCGGAAGTTCGGATATTTGGCCGAGTGTGGGTATCATACTAGATTGCTATCACCCTTAAGCTTAGGCAAGCCACGTATGAGATCTAAACCACTTACACGAGTAAGATGATCAAAACCAACATGACCAAGTCTACGATGCCAAAAGAATAAATCTTTAGAAACATTGGCAATTAGACACCTATGCTTAGAAGAAGGTGATGCATCAAAATCAGCTTTAAATACTCTTCCAAAACGAGAAATTTTGAACACAAGATCACCTGAAGCATCTAGCACTTTGCATTCATTTTTCTTAAATCTTATCTCAAGATCTTCATCAAGCATTTGTGAGACAGAAAGCAAGTTATAATTCAAATTTTCAACAAGAGCCACATCTTTGAACATAAACTTGTCACTTACCTTTATTGTACCTTTTGCCACAACAGAAGAGGAAGAAGCATCTCCAAAAGTAACACTTTCAGCACGAGATGCACGAGTGAGGGAGGAGAACCAATTTTTATCACCGGACATGTGGCGTGAGCATCCGGAATCCAGTAGCCATATGTTCTCCTTCCTCGCGCGAGAAGCCTACATAGCAAAACATGTCGAGGTCTCAAGATCTTTGGGGTTAGAACTCAGATTTTTGGGAATCCAAGATCTTGAGACACACGACGCAAAAAGTAGGCACAACACGAGTATTCTTATGCACAAAATCAGATTTGCCCTTTCTCGTGTCTTTAGCAACAAAAGGTGTTTGCTTCACCCTAGGCACATAATGAGAAATGAAACGTGCCTGTTTGAAATTAGACCTAGCCTTAGTCCTTTCTTTCTTTTCTTGTTTGGCTAGTCTAAAGCAAAAATCTACTAGATGTCCATCTCTACCACAATGAGTGCAAGTGTAATTAACATGAGGTTTTGCTTTAACAGTAGAAACACATTTTGCATTCATCATAGTAGAAGAAAGAAAACCAGCAGATTTAAAAGCAATCTTTTTAGGTTCATTGAGAATCTCAATTTTGTCATTACGAGGAGCATAAACAACAGTGCAAGGTTTAGTTTCAAATGACGTATGAAGATCAAAACCTAAACCTTTCTTGTTTGAGCTAACCTTAGATTGATCCAAAATCATGTTCAATCTTTTCTTGCCATTAGTGAATCGTTCCAAAGAACTTTGCAAGTAATCAACTTTCTTGGCAAGAGTTAAACAATTATTGTAAAGATTATCAACCTTCTCTTTCTGTTTACGACAAGTAGAGCATGAAAGAACCTCATGTGTAAACAGATTATCAGTTATTTGAGAAACCCTAGCATTTGCATCTTTTAACTTCAATTCAAGAGTTGAGCATTTAGAACAAGAAGTTGAAATATGCAATTCATCAGTGGAACAGCTAGCATTTTTAACACGTTTCTCATTGTTCTCATTTAGATGCAACAGAAGAGCATGTTCTTTCCTAAGCAAGGTGAGCTCATTGTAAATTAAGTCACATGATTTGCAAGTATCATTATCAGGAATCAAGGTCTTAAGTCTAGCAATTTCAGCATTCAATGACTCCACAAGAATATCATGTTTCTTAATTTTTCTATCACGTTTGTCAAGCAATTTTCCAAGGCGAGCAACAGCAATAGCTAATTCATCATAAGAAGGATCTACCTCATTGAAGTCGCTGTCTTGATCGTCCTTGGTGAAGCTATCCTTACTGCTTGCCATGAGACACAACCCTGTCAAGTCACGTTTGCTTGGAGTTGCATCGTCCTCGCTGCTCTCTGAATCCACACCGCTCAAATTTACTTGTTCAAGAGCGGAAAGAACTCGGTGGACAACTTTGCGGTTGATGAAGTTCTTCTTCTTTCTATCACTTGAAGGGAACTTCTTCTTCTCTTTTCTTCTGTCGTTGTCCTTCTCCTCCCATGATGTTTTACCTGCAAGTTTTGGACAATTTGATCTCATGTGGTTGAGATCACCACACTCATAGCACCTTGGAGGACCACCTCTCTTTCTCATTCTCACATTCTGCAAAGCTTTGTTAAAGCGAGAAGAGAGTAGTGCCAAGTCTTCTTCAGGAAATTCTTCAATTTGTTCATCTATTAAAGAAGACAAGGAGGACAAGGCAAAGCTAGAAGAAGAATTTGCATTTGACATGTTAGGGTTAGAGATCAAAGCAATTGATTTAATGTTACCCTTCCTGGCAAGAACATCCAACTCATGAGTTTTCAACTTAGAATAAAGAACATCTAAAGTAAGTGTACTCATGGTAGTAGAGTCTTGTATAGATGTTACTTTCATCTCCCACACCGACATGTCCAAAGCACTAAGCAATTGTCTAGCATTAGCAGCATCATCAAAGCTAACTCCAACAGCACGCAAATTGCTAAGAATCTTATTAAAACGTGCAAAGAAGTCATCTACCGACTCACCCGGTTTCAACTCGAATCGCATGTATTCCTTTTTGTAGATGTCTTGGCGAACCTCTTTCACAGTATTAGAACCTTCATGGTAATCACAAAGAGATTTCCATACCTCATATGCGGATCGAAGATGAACCACACGATCAAAGTCGCTGCGTCCCAAGCCTTGGATGATCAAGTTGCGCGCCTTGCTGTTTGCTTCAACATGTGTGCGATTGGTGTCGTTGACGTTGTCGTTTGCAGGGACTTCATATGGTTTGTAGACCTTCTCCCAAATTGTGAATCCCTGAGCTTGGATGAACGCCTCCATCTTGGCCTTCCAAAACTGAAAATCAACACCATCGAACACACAAGGTTTTGTCGAATAACGATCCATTGATCTAATCACCGATTAAGATAGATTAGAAAAACCTTGCTCTGATACCACTTGTAGGATCGAAAGACACGAATATAGCAATCAGAGGGGGGTGAATGATTGTACGGAAGCTAAAACCAAATCTTTGATCTAATAAAAGTTCACCCCAAAGCGGAACCAAATAATTGCCTCGTATTAGACAAAAACAGAATGATAGAGGTTCGGTAAAACATGAATTCCCGGAGATCCAACCGTCATAACGATCGGAAATTTGGACACAAGAAACTAGATTCCAATACGAATCAAACCCAAAAAGAATCAGCTCAATCGGACATATGGATCAAAAGTTATGAGCTTCGTAAGCTTGCTGTTCCAGAACTTGACGAGAATCAATCTAATCAAAACTTCAAGATTAAACAAGATCTTCAAAAGATTAATCAACTAGACTTTGAGGAACTCTAAATCAATACCCTAGAAAGGTTTTTGATGGATCAAATCAAGATGAAACTCAAGGATCAAAAACCAATCTAGATTTAGAATAACCATGCAAACAAGAACCAAATCAGAAAACACTGTAGCAACGTGGTTACTGTAGCACGCAAGAATCTTGGAAGAATTGATCTTAATTTCTTTTGTCTAAAGTACTCTCATCAAAAGAGTACAAACCCTAAAACTGAGCTTGAGGCTCTCTGCGCCTTGCTCACCTTGGTTGCCCTTCAACAGGAGACACCCCTCCTATTTAAAGGAGCAAAACACAAGGAGTCTTGAATACAATCCTAATCCTAGTAGGAGTCCCACTCCTGATCCTAGAAAGAGTATGTATTCAAACACAACTCCACTTGGCTCAACCTGGCCAAGTACAACTCTTGCACGCGTATGGCAACCCTACCATACTCACGTGACTAACACTTTGCACGCGTATGGCCACCTGCCATACTCACGTGACTAACACTTTGCACGCGAATGACCTCCTGCCATTCTCACGTGACTAACCATTCTTCATGTGCACCATTCTTTTAGCCCGAACGTCCCGCATGACATCCTTGACCACCAAGACCTCAGTTCCTCCTGAACCTAGTCCCGAACCTCAGTTCCTCCACGAACCTAGTTCCGGTCCCGTCATCGACCACGTTCACCCTCGAGCAATACCTGCACATGAACAAACCACAAAATGAATCCGAGCACAAGTCCACGACTTGACTCAATGTCAATCCATGCAACTACTCACATGAGCATTGCATAAAGTCCACTTCAAAACAAACATCATGAAATTCTCACCAATTTCATAATCTCAAAACCAAAAACTCAATTCAATTCTTGCAAAACATCCAAACCGAGCAAAACACGTTTACAACGGACCAAAATCAAAAACCCTAGAAAAAGTCCATTCATGACGGACCAACAAAATCGGTTCATTGTACAAATGAAACTTACTGGTTTCTTTGAAAATTGAATGAGCTCAAAAACATGTCCACGACAGACCCAAAAACTTGGTCCGTCGTACATGCAAAACTTACTGGTTTCTTGTAAGATTGAATGAGGCTCATGAGACAAAAAACCATGTTCACGACAGACCCAAAAACTTGGTCCGTTGTACATGTGAAAGCTCTGGTTTCTTGAAAAAAAAAGTTTGGCTCATGCGCTCAAAAGCACGTTTACGACGGACCCAAAACTTGGTCCGTTGTACATGGGAGAATGAGGTTGTCAAAAGCATGTTTACAAAGGACCAAAAAAGTTGGTCTGTTGTATATGGGAGAATGAGGTTGTCAAAAGCATGTTCACGTTGGACCAAAAAATTTGGTCCGTCGTAGATGGAAAACTTACTGTTTTCTTTAAGTTTGGTCCGGCGCCAAAGCGAAACTTACTATTTCTTGTCAAATTGTCAAAACACATGAACAAACACATTTTGCAAATTCAATTGTAAGCCAATTTTTCAGCACATGATTTCACACTTATCTTCGTTCAATAAAAGTAGGAATAATTTGAGTTTTCTAGATTAAGTTGCTTGTTCGCAAATCTCTGCACCGATCGGACATTCCGACCCCACACCGGAAGTTCCGATAAGATCAGAAGTTCTAGTTCTTTTCCGCTGCGATTAATTTTGCAATAATTTTTAATTGCCTATTCACCCCCCTCTAGGCACTTAACTCACCTTTCAATTGATATCAGAGCTTAACCTTCTCTAAGGCTTAACCACTTGAAGGAAACGAGATAGCTAGCACGGGGTTGAAGGTTGTCGTTCCGGGGGAGCCGGATAGCCCAAAGGCCAGAGATGGAACTCCCAGCAAGAAGAAAGAAGGTGGAACATCTACATCGACACAGGGAGTTGAAATTCCATATAATTATGAAAAATTAAACACTTCTTCTTCGCATTCCTATATTACTGTGCCTTCCAGGCGTGCACCATTCTTCGATGGTACATACTATTCCGCTTGGAGGCACAAAATGAAAATGCATCTAATGTCTCTCCATCCAAGTGTTTGGAAGATTGTTTGCACAGGTTTGGATATACCGGACGAAGACATGGAGCTCACGCTGGAACAAGAGCAAAACATCCACCGCAATGCACAAGCCGCAAGCGTATTGCTCGGTGCTTTGAGCCCCGAAGAATTCAACAAGATAGACGGTTTGGAAGAAGTAAAAGAAATATGGGACACTCTCCAAGTAGCTCATGAAGGAACATCAAGCATGAGAGAGTCAAAAATTGATCTCTTGGAAGGAAAGTTGGGGAGATTTGTTATCAATGACGATGAGACCCTCAACAAATGTATGATCGCTTGATGATTCTTGTCAATAAGATCCGAGGACTTGGAAGCAAAGACATGACGGATCATGTTGTTGTGAAGAGGACGTTGAGAGCCTTTGGTCCAAGGAATTCGACTCTCGTAACACTCATACGAGAGCGAAAAGATTTTAAAAGGCTCACTCCGAATGATGTGCTTGGAAGGATCCTCTCACATGAGCTTATGGAAGAACAAGCAAAAGAAGTGAAGAACCTTGCCAAGCAAAGCTCAAGCTCCAAGTCAAAGGAGATCGCATTGAAAGCAAGCAAGAAGGAAGACTTGAGCTCAAGCGACGATGATGGTAAGAGCGATGATGAGGAAGACTTGGCCCTATTTGTGAGAAAATTCAAGAAATTTCTCAAGTATGATGGGTCGAGGAAATATAAGAAGAACTACAACGACAAATCAAGAAGAAGAAGAAATACAAAGAGATCCTGTTATGAGTGTGGTGAAGTGGGGCACTTCATCGCCGATTATCCAAAGAAAAAGGACAATCCAAATGAGAACAAGACAAGTGAGCCACACAAGAAGAACAAAGCTTACAAGAAGAAGTACTCGAGGCGAGCTCATATAGGCGAAGAATGGGACTCAAATGACTCCGACTCCGACTCTGATGATGAAGGAGTCACCACCATTGCCATTGAAGACGCTCCTTCAACCAAGTCACTCTTCGGCGACATGAGTGACAACGACGACTCCAACAATGACATACCCATTTGTCTTATGGCAAAAGGGCACAAGGTAATGGCTATGTCAAAACCTCTCACTAGCGATAGTGAAGTAGGTAGCAGTGATGATGATGATGATGCTCTATTTTGTGATTTAAGTAAATCTACCATCGCAAAAATCAATAAGCTAATGAAAAGAATAGATAGCCAAGAGGAGACCTTTGAGAAGCAAGAAGATTTGCTTATATTTGAAAAGAAGAAAAATCTTGCTTTCAAGAAGCTTCTCGCAAAAGAAATGGAGAAAATTGAATTGTTAACCAAAAATCTTGAATTGGCTAACAACTCAATTGCCATGCTTAAGAGTTCAAATGAGTCTCTTCAAGAAAATATCTTTAGCCTTGAAAACAATCTTAAAGCTCTTGAAGTGCAAATTGAATCTCTTAATGATCTTAATTCTCCACCCATCGATACTTCAATGGCTTCTATTCCTTCCACTAGTAATGGTTGCTCTCATTGCTACAATGTAGATATTAATGCTTGTGCTACTAACTTTCAAATTGTGCAAGTATTAAAAAGCTAAAACGAGAGACTAATTGCCTTGGTAAGATGTGGTTGCATCAAGACTTATCAATCCAAGGATGCCCTATATAAGACCATCAACGGTCGAGAAAACAACAACAAAGAAGGGCTAGGATTTGATGAGCAAAGGAAATGATCGTGTGGTGGTAAAAGGTAAGGAATGTATTAAGTTTGTCAAAGGAAATGGCAAGCTACCATTGACCACCACACGAGTCAACAAGGCCTTGCAAGAACCAAAGAAGCATCCTCAACATCATGCATCTCATTCTATTCATTATGCCTCTTATGTTTTGAAGAGGAATCACCGTGGTAAAGTGGTTGCTCTCTTTGTTGGTGCCCACAACTCTAATGAGATGGCTAAAAAAAAGGTGTGGGTACCGAAAATCTTAATCACTAACATGCAAGGACCCAAAAAGATTTGGGTACCTAAAAGGAAAACATAATGTGTTTTTGTAGGACTATACCTCCGGTGGATCAAGTTGGGTGCTTGATAGTGGTTGCACAAACCACATGACCGGAGAGAAGAATATGTTCTCATCTTTTGATGAGAGAAGGTCACAATATGAAAATATTATGTTTGGTGATAATGGCAAAGGTGAGGTCATGGGACTAGGTAAAATTGCAATTTCGAATGATCACTCTATCTCTAATGTCTTGCTAGTAAAATCATTGAATTATAATTTGTTATCCGTATCGCAACTTTGCGAAATGGGTTATAATTGCTTATTTACTAATATGGATGTGACTGTCTTTAGAAGAGATGACTCCTCAATTGCCTTCAAAGGATATTTGAAGGGTGAGCTTTATTTGGTTGACTTCAACTCAAATAGCACCAAACTTCAAACGTGCTTGATGGCAAAGTCTAGCATGGGTTGGCTATGGCATCGCCGACTAGCCCATGTTGGCATGAGGAACCTCGACAAGCTTCTAAACGGGGAACACATCATCGGACCAACCAATGTTGAGTTTGAGAAGAATAGATTTGTAGCGCTTGTCAAGCCGGAAAACAAGTTGGAGCGCATCATCCCACCAAGAATGTCATGACAACGACGAGACCATTGGAGCTTCTACACGTGGACCTTTTCGGACCCGTTGCTTATATAAGCATCGGAGGTAACAAATACAGTTTAGTCATTGTTAATGATTTTTCTCGCTTCACTTGGGTGTTATTTTTGCAAGAGAAAAGTGAAACGCAAGGTATTATCAAGAAATTTGCAAGAAGAGCACAAAACGAGTTCGAATTGAAGATCAAGAAGGTTCGAAGTGACAACGGGAGTGAATTCAAGAATACACAAGTTGAAGAATTTCTTGATGAAGAAGGGGTAAAGCATGAGTTCTCGGCCCCCTACTCTCCTCAACAAAATGGAGTTGTAGAAAGGAATAACCGAACATTAATAGAGATGGCAAAGACGATGCTTGACGAGTACAAGATTTTCGACAAATTTTGGGCAGAAGCCGTCAACACCGATTGCCATGCAATCAACCGATTATACCTCCACAAGATCTTGAAGAAAACGACATACGAACTCCTCACCGGTAACAAGCCAAATGTTTCATATTTTAGAGTTTTTGGTAGTAAATGTTTTATTCTTAACAAGAAGCCCAAGAACTCAAAATTTGCTCCAAAGATCGATGAAGGCTTCTTGCTTGGATATGGATCAAATGCCTACGCCTATCGTGTTTTCAACAAAACTACCGGTTGCGTTGAAATAGAAGGAGACGTGACATTTGATGAATCTAACGGCTCTCAAGTAGAGCAAGTTGATTTGAATGTGCTAGAAAATGAAGAAATGCCAAGCATTGCAATTAAGAGAATGGCAATCGGTGAAGTTAAACCACGAGAAGTGGATCATCAAGATAATACATCAACTCAAGTGGAACCGCCAATGTCAAGTCAAAGTCAATACATACCTCAAGATAGCTCAAGCAAATTCGTGGAGGATGATCAAGTCAAAGACGTTGAACCAATACAACAAACCTCCCAAGCGCCACATCCAAGAGTGCATCAAAGTATCCAAAGGGATCACCCCGTCGACAACATACTTGGTGATATCCAAAAGGGAGTAACAACTCGCTCTAGATTAGCTAATTTTTGTGAATTTTACTCTTTTGTGTCTACTTTGAAACCTTTGAAGGTGGATGATGCATTAAAGGATCCGAATTGGGTAATAGTAATGCATGAAGAGTTAAACAATTTCGTGAGGAACAAAGTATGATCATTGGTGGAAAGATCCAATCAAAACGTGATTGGAACCAAATGGGTCTTCCACAACAAGCAAGATGAAAACGGAATTGTTGTAAGGAATAAAGAAAGGTTGGTTGCTCAAGGATACACTCAAATCGAAGGTTTGGATTTTGGTGAGACTTATGCTCCCGTTGCTAGATTAGAGTTAATTCGTATATTGGTTGCATTTGCTACTCACCATGATTTCAAGCTTTTTAAAATGGACGTCAAGAGTGCATTCCTAAATGGTCCAATTACCGAATTAGTCTATGTTGAGCAACCGCCGGGAATGGAGGATCACAAGAACCCTTCACACGTTTATAAACTCTATAAGGCGCTCTACGGGCTTAAGCAAGCACCTAGAGCTTGGTATGAATGCCTTAAGGAATTTCTCATTAAAAAGGGTTTTGCTATCGGTAAAGCCGACCCCACTCTCTTCACTAAGAATGTTGATAATGTTTTATTTGTATGCCAAATATATGTCGACGTCATTATATTTGGTTCTACTAATAAAAGCTTTTGTGAAGAGTTTAGTAGGTTGATGACCAAAAGGTTCAAGATGTCAATGATGGGTGAATTGAAGTTCTTCTTCGGATTTCAAATAAAACAACTTAAGGAAGGGACATTTCTATGCCAAACAAAGTACATCAAAGATATGCTCCAGAAGTTTGACATGGATAACGCCAAGCCAATTCACACACCCATGGCGACAAACAGGCATCTCGGCCTAAATGAGGAAGGTAATCCGGTAGATCAAAAGGTATATCGGTCTATGATAGGTTCATTGCTTTATCTTAGTGCATCTAGGCCCAATATCATGCTTAGTGTGTGCATGTGTGCAAGATTTCAAGCCGCTCCGAAAGAGTGTCACCTAGTAGCCATGAAAAGAATTCTTAGATATTTAGTTCACACAACAAACCTAGGGCTTTGGTATCCTAAAGGATCTAAATTTGATCTCATTGGCTATTCGGATGCTGACTATGAGGGTTGCAAAGTGGATAGAAAAAGTACTTCGGGGACTTGTCAATTTTTAGGTAGATCACTGAAACAAATTTTCGTAGCTCTATCCACCGCTGAAGCTGAATACATTGCCGCAGGAAGTTGTTGTGCACAATTATTATGGATGAGGGAAACCTTGAGGGATTTTGGTCTCAATATGGATAGAGTACCACTCTTGTGTGACAATGAGAGTGGCATTAAGATAGCCAACAATCCCGTCCAACACTCCTGTACCAAGCATATAGACATCCGACATCATTTCCTTAGAGATCACTCACTTAAAGGGGATATTGATATTACCTATGTGAGAACCGAGAAACAATTAGCCGATATCTTCACCAAACCTCTAGATGAGAGTTGCTTTTGCGAACTAAGGAGTGAGCTAAATGTCCTAGACTATCGGAATGTGATTTGATGCCTTGCACGCATTGATTGCTATTTCTCACTTTGATTTCGAAGTAAAATGTTTGCAAAATCTCTTGTATGATCTTTGAAAATGTTTTAATTTGGATCTTTATCTTGGATCAATCCACTTGTGATCATTGTTTTAACTGCTTGAATAATTGTTGATCACAAGTAAAATAATCCCCAAAAAGTTCACATGACTTAGTCTCTCAAACCTCTCTCAAAGATCCCCTTCATTCCTTCTGTCAGTTGGAAAATTCAATGCATCGGAACTTCCGATCCAGGCATCAGAACTTTCGATTTCTGTGTATTGCAACTCATCGGAACATCCGATTCCCCATATCAAAATATCCGATTCCTCCTCAGCCTTCAATCTATCTAGTAATTTGAACTCTTCGGAACATCCGATAATATTATCGGAATATTCGATTTCTAAAAAATCCAACTAGTCAAAACTTCCGACCCTCACTTCGTTTATCCGAAGCTTTCGGCCCTGCACACACATCGGAACGTCCGATGTATAATCGGAATATTCGATATGTGCGCACTCTTTTAGACAGTGACCGGTTCACTTTTTCTCATTTGCTCTTTTTGCTTCCTCTCTCCAAGTCTTTCTCCTCTTTTCATCATTTGTTGCTTTCGGAGTTTCCGACCGTTCGGAACCTCCAATCTACTCCAAGTAAGACTCTCCATCGTGAAGAACTTCATCTTCTCCGCGCGGATTTCTTCGTGTTCTTCGTGAGGTAATCTTAGGGAAAAATCTTTGATCTCTTGTCTACCCACATTCTTTGTTAAATCCTTTCAGTAGATCAATAGGTCTGTGTCTCTAGACCTCTCTAGTCAAATCTTGTCAAGTTCCTTTGGTTATTCAAGAAGAAATTTTGATTTTTGGTTGCCTTCTGTAAGCATCGGATACACCGATCGCTAATATCGGAACTTCCGATCAGAAATTGGAACATCCGATGTGGACAGAGAGCACTATCTCAGTCTCTTTCCTTTGAATCCCTCGCTTATATTTGCCATTGGTTAATCTTGGTCCAGGCTGAATGGCTCAGAACCCAGGAAATGATCTTGGCAGTAGGCTGCGCTCCTCTGACACCACTCAGACCTACAAGCGTAAAACTCCAACTGGGCAAAGAACCAAGAGGGTTGCTACCCGAGGACGTCAACCTGGTGGTATTTCTATAAGAGAGCCCGCTGAAGATGCTCAAACAGTAAATGTGCCTCGTGGGGCACCTTTGCCTTCCAAGAAGGGCAAAGAAATTGCAGGAGCCTCTCAGTCCCAGCCTGCTCAAGCTAGGAGCATGCCAATGCTCAAGCAGCCCGAGAGGAATCCTAGGCTAACTAGGAAGCCAATCAATAACAAGGGTAAGACTGCTCTTGTGAGGAATAATCATGAGGAGGATCCTAGAAAAATTGATTGGTTCTCCATGGACACTCGCTTCTGGAACTTCTTCCAGCGGGATTTCTATGAGTCAGTTATTCTACCTAGGAAGAATCCAGTACTCCTAATGCAGTGGGTAGACTGGGATTACAAGGGAGAGGCTGATGATGCTGTTTTCAGTGAAGTGATATATGTGTGTGAGAGAACTGGCACAAAGAGAATAATGGGTTTTAAGCATGATTAGAACACGGAGATCATCATCCAGTTCTATGCCACTTTGTTTATCAACAGAGTTAGGAGTCCTACCATGCAATGGATGACTGAAGGGCAATGGTACGAGATTTCTTACACTCAATTTGCCCAGACTCTTGGATTTACTGAAGCAGATGTTAGAGACAAAGATGAGATTCACAACGAGTATTCTCTCACAGCAGAACTTCTGAACTTCTTGCATGAAGAAGATTCTGAGTTTGAGCCTGGCGACACAAAGGGTATGAAGCACTTCTTTGCCTGTCTCAACCGACTATTCAGGAAGACTCTGGCACCTAAAGAGGGTGATGCATCCCATGTGCTTTCCTTTACGAGGAATCTTTTGAGTAGGATGCAAGAAGGACAGCGCCCATTTGATGTCTTCGACTTCATTTGGAATGAGATCAAGATGACTACTCAGGAGCCCAGAAGGAGTTGTGGATACGCTCCATGCATTATGCATATGATAGAGCATGTGACCAAGCAGCACTTTGAGTATGATGTGAAGCACACTGGAGTGCAGATTAGAGTCATCAAAGCCCCTGCTCAGCGAGTGTAACACCCCAATTTTTGCTTTTCATGAATTTAAATGAAACTTTGCACTTTTGTGAATTTTTGGAATTTTCTGGAATTTATTTGGATTTAATTTGAATTTATTCCCTTTTAAAAGTTATTGATATAATCCTTTACATTTACTGCTTTCGAATCTACTTATGCTACTTGTTAATTGCTGTTTTATTGCAAAAGTACCTGTTAGCCTATCCTTTGTAATAAGCCATGCATATAGGATATTAGCTGCATTCTATGCATGACTTGCTGAGTACCAAGTACTCACCCTTGCCACAATACAACATCAGTTGAAGGAGAAGCGACGCCAGCTTTGGAGGAAGAACTTCAGGAGGGGCCGTCTACCTAGGGAGCGAGCCAAGTTAGTTGCCTGTGGTATATTGGATGGCGCCACGTTGATGCTTTTATTCCGCTGCAATTTATTTCCTTAATAAGTTTTCGCCCTGTGTGGTGTACTCTTGTAACTTGACCATAAGGTCGAGCAACCAGTTTGGTTATCTTAATTAAAGTACTTTATTACTACCAATGTGTATGATTGTGATATTTACCGATGTTGAGACTGTGTGCACTAGCGTGATCCTAGACTAGTGCGGAATACACAGAGGGTCCGGATTTGCAAATTCGGGTCCCGACAGCGAGCCAGGCGGGCTACCACCAGAGGTGCACCCTCGTCCACTGCCGGTCCTGCCACCTCAGCTCCTAGTGGATCTTTCTCGCCTATCCTTCGTGCCCTCAAGTCTATTTTCTGCATGTGCAAGAAGATCACTAAGAGACTCAAGGATATCCAGAAGCATTTAGATCTTCAGTGCTCAGATGATGAAGAGATCGAGAACCTGTTCGCCTCGGCTACTGAAGAGTCCAGTTCAGGCGACTACGCTGAGTCTGGATCTGAGGGGTCTGAGTAGCTTTCCTAGCTATCTTTCTCTTCCTTTTGTGGTGCTTGATGCCAAAGGGGGAGAGAAAGAAAAGCTTGCTTTTTCTAATCTTTAGTCTTTCAGAGTCGTGTTTTGGAACTCTATGTCATGTGAGCTCCATGTGTTTGAAATTTGAAACTTAAAACTTATTGTATCTTTCTTATTGTAATGTTGGATGTTTAAATGTTGATTATCGTTAAACATTTGCTCATCATGCTATTTGTGTGCATGTTATGTATCAAATTTATCCTCAAATGCAATGTTTTAGGGGGAGCTCTCGCAAATTTTATTTCAAAATGTGCATTGTTTGACAAGTCATATCTTAAATGCACATATTGAGGGGGAGATCACCTATGTCAATACTTTTTCATACCTATTTTATTCAAATTATCTGTACGCTTTAATCAGGTTGTCATCAATCACCAAAAAGGGGGAGATTGAAAGTGCATCTAGGCCCCTAATGAGTTTTGGATGATTAATGACAAACGATTAAAGGGACTAATGTGTTCAATAAGTTTGTGAACAGGTGAAAGTCCCCAGAAGAGATCATCTACAAACGTTGGACACCCTCAAAAAGAATGGAGTAAGAAAAACGGCGTTATGCGTATGTATTTTACATTTTTAAGTCATAGGAATGCCGTACTATTAAGATGGATGCATTGTAATTGATATAGACTTAGTCTCTATGCTCAAATGAATGATAACTAGTTACTTGAGAGACACTAAGTCACTGCACCTGCACCGGAATGAGTCCTTTTATGGTTTTGATCGGCCCTTCCGATTTTGAGTCGGAAGTTCCGAAGAGTATAACATTCCGATGCTTAGTTGCAATTGAGTCCGCAGTTCCCAAATCAGGTCAGACCTTCCGATTGTTTGTTCGGAAATTCCGATGCGTGTTAAGTTCTTTGAGGGTACTCTCTGTCGCGTTCGGACGTTCCGATAATTTCAATCAGAAGTTCCGATACGTGTAAGTTCTAAAATGGGAGCTCTGTGGAGCGTTCAGATGTTCCGAACTTGGCATCGGAAGTTCCGATGTGTAGTCTTTTTGACCGTTGGAATGTGCTGAGTTCTGGAAGTTTACAAAGATCAGAAGTTCCGATGTTAGGATCGGAAGTTCCTATATTTGGCTGAGTGCGGGTATAACGGCTAGTTTTGGCGCAAATCTACAAATACCCCTCACCCTCTCCATTTGAGGGTTATACACATTCACCTTGGCTGAACTAGTAAGCTTGTTGAGCATCTCTTAGAGCTTTCTTGAGTCCTCCTCTTTGATCTTAGTGGTCATCTAGAGAGTGGGGAACAGAAGTGAGTTTTAGTGCTAGAGCAAAAGCAAAATCATTCATGTTGAGCATTAGAAAGTTTCTCCAAGATCACATCACTTGCATTTGTTACTCTTGGAGGTTGAAGGACTCCTAGACGGCTAGATGTCACTCACGAGCTCCCGAGGATTGTGGGAAGCCGTGATAAGTTTGTAGAGGGTTTATTTCACCTCCGAAAGGGAAGAAATCAAAAGGAGAACCAAATCTCAAGTGTGACCGAGGTTTGGGAGGAAAGGGTTGGAAAAGACCCAACTCTTTGTGACCTTCCTCAACGGAGACGTAGGATCCCCTCAAGGATCCGAACTCTGGGAACAAATTTCCTTGTCCTTTGTGTTCGGTTTACCTTTATGTATTGTGAATCCCTTCCTCTCATTCTAGTCTAGCATCGTTTACTTGTCTTATCTTCGTTCAATCAAAGTAGGAATAATTTGAGTTTGCTAGATTAAGTTACTTGTTCTCGAATCTCTGCACCGATCGGACATTCCGACCCCACATCGGAAGTTCCGATAAGATCAGAAGTTCTAGTTCTTTTCCGCTGCGATTAATTTTGCAATAATTTTTAATTGCCTATTCACCCCCCTCTAGGCACTTAACTCACCTTTCACTTCATTCATTTGCAAACACATATTTGCAAATAGCAATTAAACCATTTATGCTTTAGCATTCTCTTTTAGCAGCATATGCAAAAGCTTAACTTCAAGCAAACTCCAAATCACAAGTGCATGAGCTCTCTATTTGCAATACATGCAAATCTCTAGCTCTATGCAATGAACTAAGCCAAAGTGTGTGAGACCCTCCCTTTTATGCTACGATGCAACATAAAAGAAAGGTTCTGTAGTGCATAATGTGCTCATCTTTGGATGGATAAAGTGCTACCTAACATAGGAAGTCATAGCTCAAAGCAAAGGACGCGCCACAGCTGTTGCTTTAGGAGCTTAAGTCGGCAGCAGAGCATGCATGGGGAAGCTGAGGTGAGCACCAAAATGGAATCCCGAGACTTGTGAGTGCTGCAGGTGGTGGTGATTGTGGTTGAGGTGACCCGTGGTGGCTGCGCACTAGCAAGGAGCGACGGCTTGAAATGGAGTTCGGTAGTTCGGAGCGTGAAAATGAGAGGCATCATTTGTGAAGGGCTTGGGGTGGCTTTTATAGTCATGGAAAGGAGGACCCCATGTGGGTGGACCCCACTTGATAATTAATGAAGAGGGAGAGAGTGGTGAGGTTCATCCCCCTTATGTGGGCCCCACTTGCTAATTAATGAAGAGGGAGAGAGAGAGGTGAGGTTCATTCCCCCTCGCCATGTGGGCCCTGCTTGTTAATTAATGAAGAGAGAGAGTGAGAGGTGAGGTTCATCCCCCCTCGCTAACTCAACGCCATGGGCATTAAATGCCTAATAAATGCAGGTCTAATTTTTTAAAAACTTTTACATGAAGTCTCAGGAGAGTTGTCCACACATTGTAAATTTTTAGATTAAAATATGTTACCGATAAATTATAAAAATTCGGATAGTCCTCCTGTCCAGATTTTCAATTTCTAATTTTTTTTAATTTTCCAAGTATATAAATCTTGTTAAAACTTTTTGAAATTTTTACAAAAGATTATAAATGATGTCAAAATACTTATATAAAAATTTTAGGTTTAAATATTAAGTATTTATTTTCTAATAAATCTTTTACTCAAATTTGTAGATTTTCATATTTGGTATAAATAAATTGAAATAGATATTAAACGCCATTATTAATTTTTACCAATTTTAATGGAGGTGGGTAAGGATATAAAGATCTTATGGTATGATTTGAGCTATATGAAAGTTAAGTATGAATTTATAAAAGTACTTCTTTGGACTACTCAGCGTCACATTAATTTAATAAAGATAATCATTTCTTTGTTACTACTAACAATAAACTCAATAAACATGTTATTCTCATTAAGAATAGATTTATCATTTAATAATGATTAAGCATTAATATTAAATTAATCATCAAAACTAATAAAGCTTGAATTTACACACGGACATTCAGCTAGTATTAGTTAAAAACTTAAAATTGTACACCCTCTACCTTGTCTAATCGCTCCTTTGAACCCAGAAATTAGCTTTGTTTAAGATGTAGTTAGACAATTTGGTTGGGATTAAGGGGGATTTAATCATTTGTCCTGAAGTTAATCGGCCTTTGATCGTTTATCTAAAGTTGATCGGCCTTTGATCATTTACCCTATAATGTCTCCCTGACATATAACCCTAGGACCCGCATGTCAGTGAGATATCCTGGGACAAATGATTAAATGCCGGTCAACTTCAAACAAATGATCAAATGCCCATTAACTTCGGGGCAAATCATCAATTTCGCCGATTAATTGGGGATATACGACAAAAATAGAGAGGTGAATTTGCCTCCAAATTAAAATGGGGTTACTTATAACGTGAAACAAAATTTGAATAGAGAGTAACGCGAGGCGCGTATTTTTGGATTCAACCCTTACCAAGTAGGAACGAAAACACCTAGTTAGCGAAAAATATAAAAGGGAAAACTTATCATATGATAGATGTTCCTCGTTGAAGACCGTAAACATCAACCTTCAGACATACAGTACTGTGCTTAGTAGAGGAGTATATGCTTTAGCTTGGACAAGACATTCACTATATATTTCTGATGTGAAATGGGCGAGATGAATTTTGGATCTGTCTGCACGCATCTGACTCTTTTGTTTAGGTGGCACATTGGCTAAGTGACTCTCTTGGAACTTGGAAGAACGTGCTTTCGATTAGAAGTTTTATCAAGTTTGTTTAGCTGCAGGGCAAGTCAAACTCAAACACTCAATGGCTCAATCTAGTGCTTGTGCGTAACACGTGTGCAGAGTAGTAGTATTTATCTTTATCTACCCAAGATGGCCATGGAAATTTTACGGAAAAAATCTATTGGGGCAGCTTGGGGTAGTGGCGAAGCTAAAAAATTTTAAAAGTATGAGCAAACGTAATTACGACTATAAATACAAACAAATTTATATACACATCACACATAGTAAAATTAAGAATTGTAATAAGTGTTTTTTTTATTAAAAGCATAGTCCAATACACATATAAACATTTGTGGATAAAAACAAAGAAAAATGAGACGAGTACCTCACTACGACACTATCAACACTTTGACGAGCTAAAAAGAGTAAGTGTGTAGATGAATTTCTGTAATATGTATAGTATGAGCGAACTATATTGGAGAAGCTTGTCAAATTTTGGTCTTTAATTTAAATGAAGCCAATGTGATGGCTATGGCTGTAGGCCTCTAGAGCAACTATGCAATGCTTTATGTGACTGTTTGAATCATGATGTCCTAATGTAATAGTGTTCATATGTTTTTGGGTTTTTTAATCTATTTTAAATAAGGGATTGATTTGGTATTGCAGGTTGCTCAAGAGATTCATTCAGAGGCCAAGTTTCAAAATGATTTCACATCTTAGCTGGTAAGTAACTAAATCTTGAAGGAAGTTCATATAAGACAAAGTAGTTTGGACCACTATTGAAGTTCAAAAGGCTACTCACTGGTGTTTAGCTCGGTCGGTCGGAACCTGGCTCCTTGCCTCATGCTTCAGGCCTTCAGCAGTTCAGCTCACTGCCCCACTCCACTACTCTAATCTCCAGTCTTCACCTCAAGTCACCACTTCAAGCTACTCACTGGAATCTACTAGTGGTTGCTCTTTTTCCCTCCGGGTAGGTGAGAACCAATCTTTACAAACTTTACCAGGCTTCTCATAACCTCTGTTGAGAAGCTCCTATGCACTACACCTCTACGCCGTCTAAGTGTCGGCAAACACCAAGAGTATTAAGTTAAACCCTCTAGCTTGAGCCTCACCAAGTACAACACATGTACAATGGTGATCACCAAGTGTAATGCATGCACTAGGATACTCCTCAAGTGCAACACATGCACAAGAGGCTCTTAATCTTCTCCTAATTGCAACACATACAATTACAACCCACTCTTAGTTCAAAAAGCAATAGGGAGAGTGCAACACATGCACAACGATCCCACAAGCACCCAAATGAACCAACAACCTTGCCCTTGCCCCCCCAAGGCCTCATTTTATAGTCTCCACAAGAAAACTAGCCGTTTGGGGATAATTCAGGCAAAAATCAGCAAATCCGGTACTACCGCCCTTTTAGGGCCGGTAGTACCAGCCTCCATGCCAACAGCTAGAAAACTAATCATTGCATAGGAAACCTGGTACTGCCGCCCTTCTTGGCGAGGTAGTACTGCTCGAGCGGCAGTACTGGCCTAACGGGCGATACTGCCGGCCTCAATGCAAACTCCAGAATAACCTCTCTAGAAAATAGCTACCGCCCCATAGGGTAAGTACTACCGCACTTCCGGTAGTACCGCTCCCACATGGTTGGTAGCTTCGGCCTCCAGAAACTCCAAGCAACTCATGCTCTTCTGGAAAATAACTACCGCTCAAACAAGCGATAGTACTGGCTCCCATAAGTGGTACTACTAGCCGAGTGGTGCTATCGGCCCCACATGGGTGGTAGTGCCGGCCTCAGGATGAAAACTCAATTTTTCACAAAAACTTTCCTCCAATCCAATAAAAATAGATTCTTTGAGCCATGTAATGATCAACACATGATTAAGTCAAATTGCAAAACACATTTGCAAACCCTATTCATATGCTACAAAGAATCACGTTAAAATCCAACTTATTTGCAAATAAACCATGAACTTATGAAATTCATCCTCTTAGCCATGTGATGATCAAGACGAGATCAAGTTAACTTGCAAACCATGATTGCAAGTCCTATTCACATGCTTAAGGATCGAATCCCATAACCTCTAGCTTATTTGCGAAACATATTTACAAATAACAAATCAATATTTTGCAAAAACACATTTTACAAACAAACACGTAATAGCCTTACGATGATCAACACATGATCAAGTCACTAACTAAAACTTCAATTACATGAGCTCTCTATTTGCAACACATGAAAACTTAGCTCCATTCAAACAACAACCAATTAACTAAAATTGCATCAGCGCTCTATTTGGAACACATGCAAATCTTTAGCTCCATGCAAAATCCACTTAAGCCAAATTTGCATGAGCTATCTGCTTTTTGCAACACATATAAATCCATAGCTCCATACAATCACAAATATCAAATGCATGAGCTTTCTCTTTATTTGCAACACAAGCAAATCCAAAGCTCCATGCAAACACCAATTCAATTAAGAGTCAATAAGAAGCAAGCATGAGCTCCCTTATTTGCAACACATGTAAATACTTAGCTCATGCAAAATCCAAATAAGAGTTGAGTGAGCTAGAGTGAACTGGATTGAGTTCATCAACACATGATGAAGCTCAAGCTAAATGACTCAACCCCTCTTAATAGTATGGCACCTAACTAGAATCTGGTCTCCCAACCAAACACCAAGACCGGTAAAATACTAGGAACACATCCTTAGCCTATCTAGTTATACCTTTGCCACGCGATCCACTTGAAGCTTTTATGATTTCCAATCAACTCCTCTCCATAATCGACTCTTCTCCTCTTGCTCATCAACACATGATGAATCTCATCTAAATCTTCTCCTCTTTTCGGGATCGCCCATTGAAGCTCATCAACATATAACGACTTATTCCTGAATCTTTATCATCTCATTGGACTCAAACAACTTCATAACTCATTCAAAATGGTTAGTCCAACAAACATGGTTGTCTCAATCATTATTGCACTTCATTAACACATAATGGATGCCTCAAGATCAATGGAGCACAACCCAAATTAATATGAATGATTTAAAGATGTATTGAGTACATTGATGCAACTAATACTTCATTATACTCAAGAACTTTTGGTTTGTCCTTAATCAACAAAGAAACACCATCAACACATCATGAAGCATTCTTTGATTGATTGAGGACAATCGAACTCAAATTAAATTTTATTTAAATTGACATGAGTATACATTAACTACACAAGTTTCATATACTCATTTTGATGGAAAGTAATGATCTAATAATATGTGGAATATATGGCAGAGGATCAATACATTTTAGACCATCAAACAACGAATAAATTCCACAAAGAAATGTGCATATATATAATTGGATTGAAAACAATATGTGCATATTCTATTTGATTGCATTGGAGTTTATCTTAAGATACTATGAGTATACTACAACTAGGCAAGTTGATCTATATTCAAGGTTTGTTTCAAAGTGTTGATCCTTTATATTATTTCGCAAGAAGACATGTATCAATACTTATTAAAACATCAAGGTAAAACATGAACTCTACTAGATGTGTGAATCCATGTATATATGGCTTTAGAAACATAATGCACATCTTTGAGGTATAAGGAATAGAAGAGTTCATTCTTTAACTTGAATCCTAAGTACGCAAAAGGATAATAAAATAAATACAAGTGCATACCTTGGGTTTTCCATTTTCCATCCAAATTTGACATTAATAACAATAAAACTCAATAATTATGTTAGTTTCATAATGATTAAATTTGTCATTAAACAATGATTAAACATTAACTTAAAACTAATCACCAAAACCAATGGAACTTGAACTTACACCAGCGAGCCTGGGTAGGGGCTGTCCTGACCAGGAGCTACCTCTACCGCTGCTTGAGAGGATTGAAAACTTTTCCAATTGTAACGAGTTTTCGCTTGTATTTTTTGGGGCATAAGAAAACCCTGTGATTACAATTGATCTTTTCCCTTAACAGGTTGTTTGGTCAAGGGAAAAAACAGCGAGCTGTAAGTGACAATCATCCCAAATTTATACCAAATTAGCAGCAATTGAAACACAATACACATACAAAAATAATTGAAGTACTCACATTTGAACTCCCACACAAATCTGAGATGAGCTCTTTACCAAAAGTAATAAACACATCACCCCAACAAATCGAGACATCATATTGATCTAAATCCACAAGTTCTAAGCATACCTGGATGATTTGATTAGAGGAAGATGAGCAAATCCAAATCAGAGCCACCACCACGATTAGCTCGTCCTCTATTGGCACTCATTTTATGTGTGCTTTCACGTCCGAAATTTCCAGTAAACTGGAAAAAATATGATATGTATGGATTATTGTTGTGTTAAGTATAGTAACTCATATATAGTATTTTAGAATTTATAAAGGTGTACTATAAGGAGTCCTAGATGAATCCTACTAGGATTAGGATTCCTAATTTCTGTTTAGTAGGATTCCTCCTTCCCTTTGGAGGAGCAAGTTGAGTTCAACAGATAAGAATCAAGGTGTAGATTGTTGAGCATGGTGACTTACATCTAGCCTTTTAGGATTTGGAAAAGGTGTGCTAGATGGATCTTAATAGGATTAGCATTCCTATTTTTGTAGTAGGATTCTTATTTCCTGTTGGAGGAAGACTAAGGGTGCTATATAAACCCATGGGGTGGTCAGGGAGAACCCAAGCCACAAACAAACTCATCTAAAGCAAGAGGCACACAAGAGTATTAGAAGCTAGATTATTCTATAACACTAAATTTTTATATAGGGTAAGGATCCAAGGATTCTACGAGGTTTGAGAGAGAGACAATCCATTGTACTCTTCTTAGGTTGTTCTTAAAGAATTTGCAGTCGACTTTGTCGAATCTTTCTATCTAGTTATGCTTGCTTTAACATTGTTATTTTAGTTCTCTACAAGATTCAACTTCTTCGTTCTTGAGACTTTGCACGCTCGTGTCATATCTCAAAAATCTCTGATCTCATCAGGGGGATTGTTCTGCATAAGAAGGTGTATCAGAGTGTAGCATGCCGCTAACTCTAACCCAAGATTGGAGCTAATATTTTTGGAATATTCTTTGCAAAAATCAACAAAAATAACTTGAAAAAAGTGCAAAAAGTACAATTGGCCGTAGTGGGCCGAAGATCTTAGGAATTGGGGCCTGGGTTGAGGCAAGAGCTGGCTGACGTATGCTCAGAGCCACCCATCACTTCCTCTTTTCCAGTACCAACTCTCGTTCAGAGAATCCTCTAGAAGCCTATGTACCCTTATTCGGCCAGAAAACACCAACTTGAGCGATAAGGCAACATATTCTACTAATTTTGGAAACAGATTCTAATTTCGGATAAAAATCACAGAGATTCAGATAGAGCCCCGCATGTCATACACACATGGCACTCTCTGAAGGGGTGAACTGACTCCGAACTCTAGAGTTAGACTCTAGAGCTAGCCCATGCACCTTGAGAGCTGGCCTACTCATAGTAAGAGCAGGCT
Organism: Rhipidocladum racemiflorum; assembly: GCA_036346355.1. Lineage (NCBI taxonomy): Eukaryota > Viridiplantae > Streptophyta > Magnoliopsida > Poales > Poaceae > Rhipidocladum > Rhipidocladum racemiflorum. The sequence goes on from CM070571.1 coordinate 74,381,368, forward strand.
TGCACTTGGGGGCACTGCCCCCTATAAAAGGTGATCTCCTCATCTCTGTTGTGGCATCCTTCTCATGCACCCCACCTCAATTTTTAGCGAATTTCCACCCTCAAAATCCATTATGCTAGTTGATAGGGTAGATTAGAATAGTTCTTTTGTGTCGAAGCCCTGCCTTAGATTTCGGAGCTCTTATTTCAACTTATGTAAGAGGTAATGATGTAATCTCGATTAGTTATTATAATCTTCCATGTTCAAGTTGTTTTAATCTATTTTTGTTGCTTCTATTTCATACTTGTCCATTTATGCAATGTTTGCTTCTGATCTATTTTAATCGGTAGATCATTTTAGCTAGTCATTGTAATCATAGTGATTAGATCAATCTAGTGTATCCTTCCATATGAGCTAGTTTGTAGTTAGCACATAAGTTAGAAAGATCCTTACACTTGGGGGTTGTAATCGTGGCTAGTGGTGACTTCACTAGTGCACAGAGATCAACGAACCAACAATAACTAGCTTATGTTTAGCGTCTCTCTCACTATTTGTTTATGCGGTAAGATATGATGTTGGGTGCGATGATGTAACAGTAGTTTGTTGCGGCACTGATCAGAGTGCGCAAGGCTGGTGAAAGCTTCTATAGTCTCTAGTGAGAGATCATCACATCAACTAGTGAATAGTAGTAGATAGATTAAAATAGCTTCTTTATAGATGATCAACTGTCATGTGAATCTTAGAACATTTATTGTTAGCTTTATGCTAGTGGGTAGATGTATGATGCTATGGTCATCTTTTCAGGAATTAGATGTGTCGTTACAAACCCTAGGATAGTTTGGTTCCTTGCGGATTCGATATACTAGGATACTCCAGGTGAAAAGCTACAACTGATCCATACGCTTACAGTTGCACCTAAACATGCATAGATCATGTCAGTACCCTCCTTGTTTCCACTAATGAGCTCACTGCCACCAAGCTTGCCCGCCTCATTGCCACCGATTGATGAGCTCACCCTCATATTTACTGCCACCATCACTAAGCTCGTGTTACCTGTTAGCGCAGATGAACTCACCGTTGCCTTCTAGGGTTTCTTCACTGGAGTCGAGGACCCGACTCCCAAATCATGACTAACTCATGAGACCCAATGGTTAATACTGTAACATCCTAATTTTTGCATCTTTGAATTTTTTAAAAGTATTTTAGCCTTTTTTTAAAAAATATAATTTTTATTGCTAATTAAAGCTTAATTTAGAATTTTCTTGATTCAAAAAATATTTAATATGATTAATGCTCAATTGAACAATTGTAAAACTATATTATTTGGGTTCTATATGTGCTAAGGTATTTTACAAAACTTTTTGCTATTTTTTCAAGTCTATTTGCTATTTATTTGTAGCTCATTTGAATTTTTTGTATTTTCTAAAGAGGGAAATCAAATAAAATGCTTTATTAACTTTTGGGCTGAAACCCAACACATTTGGCCAAAAGCCCAACCAGCCGCACCGTGTGCAGCCCAGCCCGGTCCGTGTCGTGCATGGGAGACTGACAAATGGGGTCCACCTGTCAGGTCTGTCTCCCCTGTGTGCAAGCTGGACTCAGAGTCCATGACATGGCTGCCACAGACTTCATCTCCGATTTGCATGCTACATAGATGCCAAGGCCTTTTAAAGGGGAGCACCAACACCACCTCGAGCCGCGCAACTGAAGGCTTAACCCTAGGCACCTCAAGCTCCCACCGTGTCACTGGATTTGGAGGATCTTTGAGAGCACCACCGCGGGAGGAAAAGGCATATTTCTTCGGCACCGGTGATTTTCGGAGCCCTTGGTCTGCACCATTGGAATCGCCATCCCGTGTTCTAGACTGTGCGCACATCATCCCAACCGGAGCATGGTCGTAGGCCGTCATCACCGTGAGAGATTTCACCACAACTTTCTTGATCGCCACCAGTCGCCATTGCCCATGATAATCGCATTAGAAGAATTGTTGTGTTGCATGCTCTCTAGTGGGATGACTTGGAGTCGCTGGAGCTCGCCGCCAATGACCTTAGGGTTCCGCGTGCCATCATCGACATGGTGTGCCGCGTGGTGCCAGGTCAGTGCCACGCAAGTCAATAGATCTATGTGGACTTAGTCGAGCATGAGCCAAGTTTATGACATGTGGGGCCCACATATCAGTGAAGCCTAGTATTTGTGGACTAAGTCTATGGACTAGTGGCCCACATGTCAGCCTCTATTATTTTTTAAAATATAGAAAAATCATTTAGAAAATAGAAATTAAGCCGGGCTCACTTGTCAGTCTCTCGGGAGGGAATAGTCTCTTTCTCTCTCTCTTTCTCTAGGATTTAATTGTTCTGTGAATCTTTCGAGAGTCTGTTCTCCTTCATACGAGCTCCGATTGAGTCTGTTCAAGTTTCTAAATTCATATAAAACCAAGCTCTATAATATGGTGTATTTATTTTATTTTTTGTGTTTGATTTGTATTTATTTTATTTTCACCATTCATTTCACTTAGAAGTTGAAGTGTTGGGAGCGTTCGAATGTGAAGATCGATCCAAAACAAAGATCAAGAGTTGTTCCAAGACAAGTTGTACTTTGATCATGTTGATCCTAGTTTTATAAAAACAATTTTGCTTTAATCTATTGCATATTATTTCAAGTTATACTTGTTTTCAAATAATTTGGAAATTAGCTATTCAACCCATTTGAATTATACTTACTTTGTTATTTGCTATGTCATAATTATTTATCACCCTAGGATGGATAACTATTAGTTTTTTTGCTAATATGATGCCAATGCATGTTGATTAGATCGTGCTTAGTATGCTTAGCCATGCCATGAATGATCGATATCTTTTGAAAGTGAAAATTCATACACGACTAATGATCTATAGATATGTTTTTGAAAAGGGTGTGTCATGTGTTGTCACACAATGAGGTTGATGGCATGTGTTACACGATAATCAACTGGAGTGGTAAATATTTAGATTTAGACAAGTGGCAACATATTGTGTGTCATGCTATTAGGTCTGTGATATTTGGGTTGGAGATTATGTGTGAATCGTTTGATATGGTTTCTGGTATTTATTTGGAAGTCTTGCTTCGGACAATTAAGGACTTAACCTTGTAAGTCATTTGAACTTGGCTAAATCATACAACATGTCTAAAACGAAAAAAATAGCTCAGTAAATTACCAAGTCTTAACATTTGATATCTCATAAGAACAACCAGGTTGTGTGGCCGATTGAAAAAGGTGTGCATTGCAGTAGCTCCACATCTTGAGTAGTGATTGTTCCTAGTTCAATAATGAGTCTCTCTTATTCTTCTGCTCTATGTGGGGGTGGAATAGTGAGACTAAGCTTATCGGGAGTGTCTCTGTTTGGATAGTTTTCGAAAGGTTTTGTTATGATTTTCTTAGTCTCACATCGATGGGTACGTGTTATGGTCGACATTATAAGATTGATCATATCTTGTGAGTAAAGTGTATAACCTCTATAGAGTGTATAATCTATTCGAATATCTGCGTCCTCGTTGTGGATAATGCTTTGAAATTTCACATATGGGTTAGATTTTATAAAAGTAAACTTAGGAAAGGGATGTTGTTTGCCAATGGAATGACTGGAATTTGGTTTAGGCTATGCGCCAGTTTATCTTGAGAAATATTTAAAAAATTTATTATCATTGTTTTTTGTTTTACTGTTGTTTAATCTATTTACTATGTTTAATTGCAAATGCTGCTTTACTATAAAATAGTCCTATCAGTCATTCTGTTTAAATAAGCCTTGCATGTAGTTATAATAGACTTGCATTTCGTGCATAACTTGTTGAATGCTTTATGTACTAATCCTTGTCGCAATGAATCCATCAGTTAAAGAGAGTCTACACCTGCTTTGGAGAAAAAATTCCACGAGGAAGAGAGTTGCTGGAAGCTGAACCTTGTCAAATGCTTGTGGTATATTGATGGGTTATCCGCTCTGTAAGGTCTAATAAATGTAAAGTCGACCTTAAGGTCATTTAAGTATCTTTTGTCCAATAAATATAGTTTTCTATTATGTTTTTGTTTTGTATGATTACGATATTAAAATTATATTGTCACTGTGTGTACTAGCGTGATCCTAAACTAGTGCATTATACCTAAAGGGTCTAGATTTGCATATTCGAATCCCAGCAGACACCCTCTGTTCCTCACCCCCTCCCCAACTTTTCTCGGAAAAATAACGTCGCCTCCCCACCTATGTTTTTATTTCCGGTTGCAAAGGCTCGAATCGGGGTAAATTTATTAGGTTACCGACCCATCCAAGCATTATTTTTAAGCCTAGCCTAGAAAAGCTCTGGGGTCGATTTTTTACACCGGCTTTAGGCCAAGAAACCCTCTTCCAAGCAGTCCTGAGCCTTTTCCCTTCCAAAGGTTTTCTTCTTTTTTAAAAAAAATTCAGTATATACCACTTTAAATATTGGTATGATTCGAAACGCCACTCTGAATACTGATTTCCACCACATACCACTAAAAAAATAGATTCAGAAAATGTCATTTTGTGCGAATGAACCCCTTTTGCACCTTCTTCAGCCACATGAAAAGACCATTATGCCCTCCATTTGTGGCAATTTCAACTAATACCATTTAGAAGGAAAACGGGAGCGAAGTTCCGTAGAAGAATGTTGGCTCAGTACGAGAGTGTGCAAGGGCAATCCTGACCAACTGCAAAAATCCAGCGAGTGAAAGCGATCTTTACACGTCAAAAGTCTTCAGGTTTGTCGTCACTGCGATTGCTTCTTCGGCCCCTCGGTGCAGTCTGGATCTGGCCTTCAGTCTGCTCAATACAGCACTGCAATACACGAGCGTCCATCTAACAAGTAGCAGCCACAGCTCGCGATGTAAACTAATCCCCAGAGCTAAAATGGGCCGTCAAATTGTATGACCGGGTCACTGTACTTCGTCACGTAATCAAACTAGCTGCCGTGCAATTTCATTTCTATGTCGTCGAGATGTTTAGCGTATACGTACATACATCAGGGTTCAACTTATCATCAAAAATCAGCTGAATATCGTGATACTCGATTTTATCGAGTCGGTACGACATTATATACCGGTCGCTAAACAGGTTAAATTCAAAAAAAAATTATGCGACGCAAATATCGCGATTATCGAGGCATATCGAGCCGGTGAAGTTCGCTTGGTTGGCTGCTTTCGAGCCAAATATCGCTATTATTGAGCTAAATATCGCGATTATCGAGGAAATATCACGTTTATCGATGAATATTGGTAGATTTTTTGCTTTTTTGAATTTTTTCTAAAAAAATTTGATATTGTTAACCCTTCGATTTCAGATGATTTTTGATCTATTTTCAACTTAATTTTACTGATAATAAAAAAATAAAAATCATTTTATTATATATTGATAAGTTGAACCCTGACATACATATATATGGGGGATGTTTGGTTGCCTTCTCTCACGAGCATGGCCCGTTCGACTCATTCAGGCTGATGGGATACAGGATGCACACATGTAGAGACAATGTTTGGTTGAGTGTTTAATAGGCATGTATTTTAAAATTTAAATATTTTAATATTTATATAGCAAGTGTGGCCTAGTTTTGTTCGAAAAAATGTCAGGAATCCATTTTTTAAATCAGTTCAGTAATCGGAGATGCAAATGAAAAGAAATAAACAAAAAAGAATAAAAAAGAAAAAGAAACTTACATACCCACGAGGCACTGCATGCATGGTTTGCTATTGTGGCTGACAGTGACTCCTTGCGCAGAACACGAGGCTACATCTAGAGATACGCTCATTTTCTACATATCTCCAGAGATAAGCTGTATGGAGAATCTTGCATCCAGAGAACCAGACTCAAAACTAGATGCAGGCAACTAAACACGAGAAAAAGGTAAGATTCTGCATCTGTAGATGTAAATTTCTGTGCATGCATGCAACCAAATAGCCCCATGGTGTAATGACTTAAATCGACCCACAAGCCAACAAAGATGCGTGAAAATATCAAAAAATGTACAGATTTTGCCCGTGTCTTTCCGTGAAATTGCCATGTGGGGGCAGTGGAGGGCATAACGGTCTTTTCCGTGGCTGAAAAGGGTCGAAAACGGATCAATTCGCTGGAAATGGGAGGAGACGGATTAATTCCGAACTTCCGAATCTAAACTTCCTCCGAGTGTCGTGTGATGGAACTCAAATCTTCCAAGTGACGTTTTGTAACGTGCCAATATTTAGGGTGGCATATTCTGAAAATCCTTTTACGCTTAGCCTTTTCCAATTCGATTTCTTTCTTTCAACCCTTTTAACATTCCAATGCGTGGTATAGTTTAAAAGAGAGAATAAGAACACGAAAGCCGACAAGAGCTCGTAGTGAGTGGTCGGATCGAGTACCTCAGGGGCGTGCAGAAATTCTATTCCTGATTCCCACTCAAAGGCGCGGCTTTTCGAAAAGCACAGAAAGTGGATTTCGAGGGTGTTTTCTGAACAAAGTGACTGGCCGAAGCTACCCTGGCCTCTCTTCTGTCGTGGCGCTGACATATAAAGAAAATCTTTCGAGATAAATTCAGATTCATCGACTAATAAATAGAGTTTTTTTATACTAGAACAAAAATTCTATCTATATCATAACATTCTCTCTTGGATAGGTGGGTCCAACTCATAAGTCATTTGTGTTTAAAGGGACAATGACGTTTGCACATAGAAGGTGTGGAGGATATAAGGACCGGGTACATACACGAAGGTCTAAAGAAGACCGTGCGAGAAAAGAATGTACATCTTATAGGTTCAACCTCGTTGTAATTGAAAGAAGAGATTGTAACCGTAAGGGAAGCTATCCTAGATAAGGAAAGATACGATTCTTTTACTTGTAATCAACTCGGACTCATGCTTTACTAATCGAGTTGGACCCCCCCCCCCCCCGTCCCCGTATATAAGAGGGGTGGAGGGACCCTAAGATGGAGAGACAGACACGCAGAGAGAAATAAGCCATACGATGCACATAATTTCAAAACACAGGACTAGGGTATTACCTCCACCGTTGAGGGCCTGAACCTGTATAATTCCTTGTCTTGTGTTACCATCGAGATCCTGGTCCAGCACCTTGCCCCACAAATTCACACCCCCTAAAATTATTGCCGACACCAAACGTCGACAGTTGGCGCGCCAGGTAGGGGTTGCGCGAAGATCAATCTGAGCAATCTCGATGGCTTTCGAAAACGGCATCACCTTCGCTCCAGGCCAGGTCTTTTGCTTCGGAAGTCTACGCTTCATCGCCGACGAGCATGGCACCCTCACCTCTTCAGACTCAGATCAAGTTTGTCTGAGAGCTTTCCCAGTTTCCGCTCGGTATTTGCTATCGGAAGCAGTCTTCCCGAATCTCAGAACCGGCGGGGACTCGAAGAAACCGAGACGGAACCTGCTCGGCATGAAGACCAAAACGACCGCGCCCGCTCACATCAAAATCCGGCATGAAACGTCAACGAAGATATCTTGCACGCAAGAATGGGGAGCCAGTCGGTTTTCCAAACTCCGCAGCAAAATATCATGGCCACCAAGACACTCCTCGATACCTTGGGTCCTATGATCGAGTCCAATAGCCCAGCTGCACCGATCATGGCACAAGTCAAAGCCATGGTGACAGCTGCAGCAATCCAGCACAACCAGCAAGGCAAGACGATGAAGCCCCCATGAACAGGGGAAGAAACCCACACAGCTAGCAGTCGAACCAGTCGCAGTCGGTGCAAGTCCCCCTGCGACAGGGACATTCGCCCCCTCATCCACCGCGATCTTCACCAAGACCTTGACGCTAGAAGGCGGGAACGGGACGATGACGAGCGACGCCACCGGGATGACGACTGCGAACGTTTTGGCATTGATCGTGACTAGGACACCCGACATCACCACAATCGGGCCTCCGACTACGGCAATCACAAAAGCCGACACAGCCCGCACCGGGATGACGACCGCCGAGTGAATTCTTCGTCATGCCACCATTGCGCTCGGTGCGATGAGGGGCCTATTGACGGGATCAGAGCATTCACTGCTCGCCTCCGCCGAGTACAGTGGCCAGACATATTTAATCCGAAAAGAATTACCAAGTTTGACAGAGAAAGAGACCCAGAAGCCTGGCTGCAGGTCTATTCCCTTGTAGTCAAAGCGGCCGGAGGCGACCACAATGTGATGGCGAACTATCTACCGGTCATGTTGGCTCCTTCGGCCCAAGCATGGCTTACAGGGCTTCCAAGGGATTCCATCGACTCTTGGGGAGACCTCTGTGATCAATTCATCACGAATTTTCAGGGCACTTTCGAGAAGCCTGGAAGCCCCTGGGACCTCTACCAGCTCCATCAAAAGAATAATGAATCCCTGAGAGAGTTCATCCGGTGATTCACGCAGAAAAAGAACACTGTTCGAGACGTCTCAGATGCACTCGTCGTCGCGGCCTTCCAGAAAGGCATCAGCGACCCCGATCTCATCAAAAAGATGTCCCAGAAACCTTCAACCATAGCTCAAGAGATGTTCGCCTTGGCCGATCGCTATGCAGCCGCGTCGAACACATTAGTGGAGCGTCGAGAAGATCGACCCCCACAAAAAGACAAGAAAGATCACACCGAACCCTCGAAGCAAAAGGAGAAAAAATGGAAGGGTGAGGATTTGGTCTCAACAGCCGAGCGCGGAAGGATGAGAGCTCCTCAGAACAAATAATACGACAAAGTAATGAATGCCCAATGCCCTTTCCACCCGAAGGGAAAGCATGTGGCAAAAGATTGCTTCACTTTGAAAAGGTTTGCACGAGAAAATCGGAACCAGTCAGAATCCAAAGATAAGAAGGAAGTTGGGAAGAAAGACGATCCTTCAGCGGAGGGCGAGTACCCAGAGATAGAACAAGAGCTCAACTTCATATTCGGGGGCTCGGGCGCATACGAGTCCAAGCGTAAACAATAGCTTACCGCTCGGGACATCAATGCGAGCACGCCGGCGGCCCCCCAGTATCTGAAGTGGTCGGAAGTCTCCATCACCTTTGATCGTTCAGATCACCCCGACCACGTACCTTTTCCCGGCAGATATCCTCTGGTGCTGGATCCAGTCATCCGCAACATGAAACTCAAGAGGGTGCTGATCGATGGAGGTAGTAGGCTCAATATTCTATTTGCCAAAACCCTTGACGACATGAAGATACCACAGACCGAGCTCAAGCAGAGTCCATCACCTTTCCATGGGGTAATTCCTGGGACTTCTTCTGTAACACTCGGGCAGATTGTTTTGCCCGTCACGTTCGGCTCGAAAGACAATTACAGGACGGAATACATGAACTTTGAAGTAGCTGATTTCGAGACAGCGTACCACGCCATCTTGGGAAGACCCAGCCTGGCAAAGTTCATGGCAGTTCCACATTACACTTATTCAATGCTCAAGGTGCCAGGACCCAAAGGAGTCATCACGATCCGTGGAGACGTACGGCAGTCTTTCCAATGCGACAAGGAGAGTTGCGAGCTAGCCGAGATCTTGTGGGCATCAGTCGATTTGCAAAAGATCCGGCTGGCGGCATCCGCTTCGCAAGATGAGGATGTACCGGCAAAGAAACAAGCAAAGGCAGGGATCCAACCTGGCGAGGAAGTCAAGAAAATAGCACTCGACCTATCCAATCCAACTAAAATAGCTTTGATCGGGACAGGGCTCGGTCAAGAATAGGAAAGTGCGCTCGTCACCTTTCTCCGGGCAAACCAGGACATCTTCGCTTGGAAACCATCAGATATGCCTGGTGTTCCGAGGGAGGTGATCGAGCACGCACTAAATATAAACCAGAACGCAAAACCAATCAAGCAGTGCCTTTGACGTTTCGCTCAAGACCATCATGACGTGATTAAAGAAGAAATCACTAAACTCTTAGCCGCAGGCTTTATAAGAGAAGTGTATCATCCCAACTGGTTAGTGAATCCGGTTCTGGTTCGCAAAAAGAATAAAAGCTGGCGCATGTGTGTTGATTATACCGATCTCAACAAAGCATGTCCTAAGGATCCGTTCGGGTTACCTCGCATCGACTAGGTTGTGGATTCCACTGCTGGTTGCGAACTTTTGAGCTTTTTGGATGCCTATTTAGGATACCACCAGATCAGCCTCAGGGAGGAAGATTGCATCAAAACTTCATTCATCATGCCATTCGAAGTTTTCTGCTACGTCACAATGCCATTCGAGTTGAAGAACATTGGCGCAACTTACCAACGCACAATACAATGGTGCTTTCACGATCAACTCGGACGCAACGTGGAGGCCTATGTGGACGATATTGTGGTGAAATCTTGGTTGAAAGGAGACCTCATCTCTGATTTGACCGAAACATTCGAAAGCCTAAGGGTTTACCGGATGAAACTTGTCAGCGTTCTAGCTAACAGGCACCTCTGAATTGGGTGCTTATGAGGTTCAAACAGGGGGCTTTCGGGGCAATTGCCGGGGAAAGGAAGAAGACGACCGGGGTACCGGGAAACTCAGGGGAACAAGGAGGCGCCAGAGCTTTTTACCCAGGTTCAGGCCCTCATAAGAGTAATAGCCCTAGTCCTGCTTTCTTTTGGTATTGCTTGTGTTCTTGCTGAAGGAAATGAAAGCCTTACAATCTTTCGAACCCCCTCTCCCATGCACCCTGGCTCCCTTTTATACTAGGGGTCGACGGACGCATGGGTGGCTTACCCCCCCAACCACCATCATTACACTGGCATGGGATTATTTATTGCGCACGTCGCTCGTTCTTACTCTTCATTAATGACTGCCGCAGCTGTCACAATCCCACCTCGGGCCCCCCGTCCACCAACGCTTCCCGTTACGTCAGGGGGTAAGGTGCTGCCGTGATGTCACGCAATTAATGCGTGCCTGGGGAAGGCGGGCCGTCGCACTGCATCCCGCACGCCTTGCATTTAATGCGCACAACTTGCATTAAATGCCCTTGACCTCGGGGGAGTGGCCCGCGTGCCACCTTTCCCCGGGGCGACCACCTTCCTGGTCGCCCAGGGGCGTGGCCTGGCTGCCACGTGTCCCCGGGGCGACCACCTTCCTGGTCGCCCAGGGGCGTGGCCTGGCTGCCACGTGTCCCCGGGGCGACCACCTTCCTGGTCGCCTAGGGCGTGGCCTGGCCGCCACGTGTCCCCGGCGATCACCTTCCTGGTCGCCAGGGCGTGGCTCGCCGCCACGTGCCCCCGGGGCGATCACCTTCCTGGTCGCCCAGGGGCGTGGCCTGGCCGCCACGTGCCCCCGGGTCGACCACACCCCTGGCGACCTTTTTAACTGCGGGGGAGTGGGGACCCTAGCGCAAAGTATGCCGACAGTAGCCCCCGGGTCCACCCAGGAGCGCTTTTTGACCTACCAACTTCCTTTTTCTCTCTTTTGAATACTAATCGGAGAACCGCTCAGCCTCCCGGGTGGGGCCATTAATTAGCCCACTCGCCCGCAGCCTTTCGGAGACTTTTCGGCTTCTTCCGGTTCCTGTATGGCGGTTTGCGCCATTATTCCCGCCTCGCAACCGCCAAGACGATCCTTGGGACACGCCTTCTTAACGGGGCTTTTGAACTTCCCTCTCTTTTCCCGAACCGGCGTCCTTTTGGTTCTCCCCGTGGCTTTCCTCGCAGCCTTATAAAAAGCTGACCGAGGGGGGGGGACTCCTCCTTCCTCTAACTCTCCTCACCCTGCCTCTCTTCCTGGCTTTAGAGCTTCCTTCTCCTTTGTCTTTGCCGACGGACTTCGACATTCTTCCGCACCCGATGGCTCCCATTCTTCCCTCGTCGGCCGTCGAGGAGGAGATTGCCGCCCGCATTTCCCGGAACATAACTGCTGGATCTCTCCGTCTTCGCGCCGGGACCGTCGAGCCCAGCTGCCATCCCGGGGAGGTGATCTTTTTCGGGTGGCAGCTTCTTGCGGGCCTGCTGCCACCGGTTTCGGATTTTTATCTCTCCGTCCTCAACTTTTATGCTATTCACCACATCCATCTTCCCCCCAACTCCGTCGTTCTCCTTGCTGCTTTCGCCCACTTCTGTGAAATGTTCATAGGAGTGCTCCCCAACCTCCTTCTTTTTCGCTTCTTCTACACCCTCGCGCCACGCAGGCGGCAACTACTTTATTCAAGGAGGCTGTCACCGCGGCTCGCGACGGGTCCATGTCACGCTACCTTCCTCGGACTGCCGATCCACCGAGGAATCGGGCGTGAAGATTGGATGTACGCCGAGGACGATAGTGGCATTGAGGTGCTGGAGCTTCCGCCTGGCCCGGCGGTCAGCAACCCCAACTGGGGGGCCCATGTGAGCGAGACGCCCGAGCTTCTGGCTATGCTAGCGCGCGTCGACCACCTGCGGACGGCGGGTTTGACAGGGCCCATGGTCATTCGGGACTTCGTTTCCCGAGGCTGTTTTCTTCGCCGCGGCCCGCCTCGCCTGGCAATACATGGGCGTCGGCGACGGACCCGAGCATTCTGGAGGTAACTCGTTTCACCTTGAGCCATCCCTCTCCCTTCTACGTTATGGGTCGAATTTTGGTGCCGTGATGTTTTTATTCTCTGGGCTTCTCCTTCCTCTCTTTTTTGTGTGCTGGCCGGAACTGTCTTCCGACGCGATCGACAGGTGGATGGCGCTACTGGGCTTCTTCGGCCCCATTCCGAATTCCTGACGGCGCAGTCCCGCTCACGGTTGTCGCCGGGAGCGCGCGACGATAGTCCGTGCCATGCCGTCGATGGACGCCATGGGCACGCCCGACGTGACCTGCCGGGCACCCTTGACAATCCGGACCCTCCTACCGTGGCGGCGGGGAGGGCACCTAGGAGGCGCAGCGTCCGGATAGCGATGATGATGACGGTAATGGTGGTCGTTCCCAAAGGCCCCGCAGGCTCGGCCGGGCGGAACCTCTACGGCGGCGCGGGACTTCTTCGCGTGGCCGTTTCCTCGTTGGTGGCGGGAGGTTTGCCGACCACCGGGGCCCGCCCCTCCTTGCTCCCGCCGGGTGGGGACAACAAACCTTCCGCCGCGGGCCTCCTCGCCTTCGCCGATCGGGGTGGTGGGCAAGCAGCCACCGCCACGCTTTCCGGCAGTCACGCGGGCCACCACTGCGGGCGGCGAATCTTCTCTGGCCGCCACCGCCAATGGCCGCGATTCGCTTCTCGCCGGTTCTTAGGCCGACAGACTGCACCGACAAAGACCGCTGGGCCGGGTCCTTACTCGGCGTGCCTCGGTTCCCAAGGCCATCACCTAGGTACTTATTCAAAAATGCACATACAAGACGGAATTTAAGTTTCTTTGAGCGGCATTTTGCCGTTACTTACGCCTTTCACGTCTCTTTCTTAGGGTTCCCGCGGACCCTTCCGTTGCCCAAGCCGCGGGTGGTCCGGCGCCGTGGTCGCAGGGTCGCGCCATCCGGTAGCCGATCCCAGACGGCCGGGCAGGAGGCGACCCCAAGCGGCGATTCTTTGGCGCCGTCGCTCGGCATCGAGGTCCGCTCGGCCTCGCCCCTACCGGATCCACCCATCGCCTCCGTTCCTAAGACGCAGACGCTTTCTCGGGCAGCTCTCGGCCAGCTTTATTCCAAAGACAAGCGGTCGTCTAGCGACGAGCAGGAGCGGTTGACGGAGGCGGAATCGAGATTAACCGCCTCGCAAAGAGGTAGAAGATCTGCGCGACCGGGGCGGATCGAGCGGAGCTGCGGCTGGAGCGAGCAATGAACAAAGCACTCCGCCATGGAGAGGCTCTTCATGAGTCGAGGCGGAGAAGGCCGATAGGGCCCGATCAGACGTGGACACCTGCAGATCTTTGCGCCATGCCTTCAACCGAGCAATGGCGGCCTTGCTCGTTAGGGCCGGAGCAATGTCCGCAGGAGGAGAAGCCACGGCACTATGCCTTCTGCCTCTGCCAGACCGCAGACTTCCTTACGCGCCTGCCCGCCGCCCTCGCCGCCAGGTCCGTCTCAGAGGGCGCGCTAGCGGCGCCACGGCGCGGCACGTGCTGGCTTGTTGCGCAAGCCGTGACCCCAACTTCGATCCCGCAGCCACGGTCCGGGGGATCGAAGGCGACTGGGCGCAGGCGGAGGAGCGGGTCCACGACGCTTCCGAGCAGGTCGCGGCTCAGCTGGCGATGGAGAACCCTCAGGTCGAGGCGGTAGCTGAGGACGTGGCGCTTCATCTGGACGTTCTCCCGGTTGCTGAGGATGTGGCGGCCGCTGAGGCGGCGGCAGAGGACGAGGAGGATCCCCCCGCAGCGTAGTTAGCTAGTTTGTTTTACCTTTGCCTGTAAAAACTTGAGGCGCAAGACAGTTCAAATGGAATGGAAGCACGGGCTTCCCGCTATATGGCTTAAAGATTTCTTTGTTCTTATTCTTTACGGCTCCACGCGGAACGCTTGGAGACTTAAGGTCTTGAGCTAGGGAACGATCACTTAGCGAGTTCGGGCGGGGCCCCAGGTTCTTGGCAGTGGTGTTCGAGTCGCCGACCCCCCCGGGGACACCCAGAGTGTCATGACCGTGCTGGGGATCGTGCTAAACTAGCCATCCAATCACCTGTCCTCGTCGCCGCTCACACTTAGTGATCCTACCCTCGCATCGGGACAGGTACAGAGGCAAATCGCCCCGACACTATCCGACAGAAGGCAAAAGACCGAAAAAAGGGCAGGAAGATCAGACGGTTTGGACAGGAAAAAAAAAGAGTATTTAACTTCAAAACAGAGGGCCTCCCCCGACCCGCGGCGGAGCGGAAGACATACTCCGGCCCGGTCGGAGGCGGAACCAAGGACTTACAACCAATCAAGGGTAGAACTTGCGCAGATTTTCAATATTACGAGAGTTTGCTAGCTCTCGCGCCGTCTTGATGGCCAACGACCGCCGGGACGAGACAGAGACCACTTTGAAAGGTCCTTCCCACTGGGGGCGGTTTATGCGACCGGCATGCGTCTGGATTCTTCGCAAGACCAGGTCGCCCTCGCCGGCGTTCTCTCATTAACCGGAGGCGTGGTACCGCCGAGGCTCTGCTGGTACTTTGCAGCGCAAAGCTGCTCGATCCCGCGCCTCTTCCAAGAGGTTGATGTCGTCTCGACGCAGCCTCTCCTGGTCTTCTTCCACAAACGCGGTAACGCGAGGTGACCCTGGCTCCACCCGAGGGAGAATACCTGGCCAGAGACCAGAAGAAAGGGGTTTCCCAGAGCCCGACTAGGAGTGGTCCGGAGTGACCACAACACAGCCGGGAGCTCTTCGGTCCACCGGGCGCCACGCTTGTGGAGTCGGTCGAACGCCCGGGTCTTGAGGCCCTTCAGTACCAGCGCGTTGGCCCGTTCGACCTGGCCGTTGCTCCTGGGGTGAGCGACCGAGGCAAAACAGACCTTGGTGCCCATCTCTTCACAGAAGTCTAAGAAGGCCGCGCTAGTGAACTGGGCGCCGTTGTCGGTGATGATACGGTTAGCAACCCCGAAGCGGGCAAAAATCTCTCGTATGAACTTGACAGCCGCAGCGGCGGTGATGGATCTTACTGCCTCGGCTTCTACTCACTTAGTGAACTTGTCGATGGCGACGAACAGGTGGGTGTAGCCCCCTGTGGCCCGCGGGAACGGGCCCAGGATATCCAGCCCCCAGACCGCGAAGGGCCAAGAGAGCGGGATAGTCTGCAGGGCTTGGGCTGGTTGGTGGACCTGCTTGGCGTGGAACTGACACGCTTCACATCTCCTCACCAGCTCGCAAGCATCCTGGAGGGCGGTTGGCCAATAGAACCCTTGACGGAAAGCTTTTCCCGCCATCGTTCGTCCGGACACATGGCTCCCGCACACGCCTCCATGGATATCCGAGAGCAAACTGCTCCCCTCTTCCCGAGTGATGCACTTCAGAAGAATTCCATTCTTACCCCGGCGGTACAGGTCCCCGCCCACCAGGGTATAGCACTTGGCCTTTCGTGCTATCTTCTCTGCTGACGCATCATCATCGGGGCACACTTGATCCCGCAGGTAGGCCAGGATCGGATCCATCCATGTGCCTTCCTGGTCAAGTATAGCGACCACGAGGTGGTCGTCCGAGTACTTCGCTGGCGGGCATTTAACGGAACCGCCTTCCCAGGCGAGGGCTGAAGCGGCATCACCATCGTCCCGCCCAGAAATGGGGGCTGCGATGGACTGATCATGAAGCCTTTCCTCAAAGACCCCGACCGGTACAGGAGACCTGGTCGAAGCGAGCTGAGCGAGCTCGTCCGCCAGATGGTTGTCACGCCTGGGGATGTGAGTGTATCCCTGTAACACCCCAAAATTTTGCTTTTCTTAAATTCATGTGTGATTTGGCACTTTGGTGAATTTTTGGAATTTTCTGGAATTTATTTGGATTTATTTGGAATTTATTTGAATTTATTCCATTTTGAAATAATTAAAGAATTTAAATTTGCAAATAAATTTTTGTTGGAAATATTTTATTTGAGTCCAAAATGATCCAAAATATTTTCCAGAATTTTTCCGAATTTTTCTCGAGTCATTTGCTATTTTTAATGAATTAAATGAATTATCGGGAATTATTTTAAATATTAATTCGCTGGAAAATCCAACTCGGTCAAATCTTGTTCATCCGATCGAGTCGGACTCGAGTCCGACCGAGCCGCTTGACTCGACCGAACCCACTCCTAACCCTAATCAATCCCAACCGTTGGATCAAGATCCAACGGTGAGATCCGTCCGACCTGCACGGCGTGTCGGGGCCGGACCGGTCGCGCCAGCGATCGTGGCCGTTGGTTGTGCCACGTGGACGGCCACGATTTCATCGTCTCGCCGAGTCCGAAGCCGGACTCGCCGCGTGTCCGCCGCCGTGGAGAGCTAGGTCTCCGTTTTCTGCACGGACGCCGAGGCTATTTAATGCCCGGGGCATACCCCGAGGATCGCCATCCCACGCCGGTTCCGAAACCCTAGCTCGCGCCGCTAGGATCCCCACCGTCTCGCCGTTATTGCTCGCCGGAGTTGGAAGTCTGTTCGCCGCGATTAACGCCGATATTGCTGCCGTCCGTCGTCCTCCGCCGTCATCAAGCCCAGATCCGGATTCCCCAAGGCGAGACGCGTTCGAGTACCCTCGCCAGCCGGAGCGCGCGTAAACGCCGACGGCAAGGTCGTCGCCCCGTCTCCGGTCAAGCCGCCGCGCGTGCCATCGCCGTCCACGAGCCGTGGCACCGTTGGATCCAGATCGGACGGCAGCGGTGAGTTCACGTGTTTCCCAAACCCTAGAAACCCGATTAGATACGGGCCGCTGGATCAAGATCCAGCGGTTCACAATCGCCACGTCTTAGCAAAGGCGATTATAGGATTAGATCCGGACCGTCCGATCTAGATCGAGCGGCCACGAGCATCGAGTAGTTTCAACGTGTTAACCCTGGATCTAATCCGCGCCGTTGATTTTCAAACCAACGGACGAGATTGCGCCACGTGTCGGGAAGTTGGACCGACGCTGTCAGCGCCGATCCGCAGCGTGCGTGTGGCCCGACACGCAGCGGGGCGCGTGTCGAGGGCCCGCATGTCGCTGGCTAACCCAGCTAAGCGCCGACGCCACCCATGACGCCACGATGGGTCCCACTGTCGGCAGTGGGATGAGCCCCGCTGACGTCAGCGATGACGTCACCCGAGTGGGCCCACATGTCAGTCACGTGAGCCGTGGACCGAGTCCACCGTGGACCCGAGCTGAGCATGGACCGAGCCCATGGACCGGCTGACGTCAGCAGGACAATCAGGAGCTGCCACGTGTCTATGCTGACGCAATAATTAATTTCCGAAAAAGAAAATGATTTATTAATTCGAATAATGATTTCAAATTTAGATTCAAACTTCAAACGCTTATAACTTTTGCGTTTCAACTCCGATTTGAGCGATTCAAATTTCTAAATTTGTATAAAATTAAGATCTACCTAAATATGAATTTTATTTAATTTTTGGACTAAAGTTTTTCTCTGTAATATTATTTAATTGATTATTTAAACTTTAAATAATCATAACTTTTATGCTTTTAACTCCAAATTTGACGATTCCAGTTTCTAAAAATCCAGAAAATTATGTTCTCTCTGTTTATGGATTTTATTTGGAGTTTTGGGATCTTTTTGCATAGTGTTTATTTGTGTATTTGCTATTTGCACGCTTTACGAGTAGACGTTGAAGTGTCGGAGGGATTCGAAGGAGAAGTATTGACTCAGGATCCAACTCAAGACCAAGAGCAAGTGCTTTTTGAAGGCAAGTTGTGCTTTGACCATGTTGATCCTATTTCGAAATCTATTTTGATTTAAACTATTGCATGCTAGTTCAATTAGAAAGATACTTTGTTTAAACCTGGGGGTTAGATAAATACCAATTTGATATATGACACCTTGATTACTTAAGTATGTGCCATGACCCTTTGTCACCCTAGTTGTGGTTTACTAGTTGGACATTATTAAATTGCCAACATGGGTTTAGATCGTTGTAGTATACTGCTTAGAGCACACTACGTGCTCATGACATGATTTTGGATAATTAAATGTTAATATTGACTTAATGATAAATTGAACCTGTTTTGGAAAAGTATAATGTGATGTTGATGTCACGTGGTGCATGGTAATCAACTGGGTTTTTATAAACAGTTTTCGACCGGGGCATGTGGCAAGAGTAATCAAGTGGGCCAGTTGAGGCATTGGGAGTGTTGATTTGGTTTTTCGGGTAGTCTTGCCCTGGTCACTCTAAGGACTTAACCTTGCAAGCCTTTGAACTGGGTCATACTTGCAACCACATGGCTGGAATGGGACGGCCCTAGTTGACTAAGTCGCTAAGGACTCACTTGTGGAGCCTCAGGGTGTCAGTTACACCGTTTGTGTGATTGTACGGGGGAGCGTATCGTGGGCGTGGCAGTACCCATCTAACGGTGTGTTGGTCCCATACTTCGCCTTGGCTAAGGGAAGGGATGGTGTAGAGCACGTACCGGAGAGGACCACCTGTGTTGTTTGAGGCTTCCGAAAGGCTTTGTTATGATCGCTCATTCGCATACTCTTGTATGGCGATTCACGGCTGACGTGGTGAGTGGATTGTATCTTGTGGGTAAAGTTCATAACCTCTGCAGAGTGTAGAATCTATTTGAATAGCCGAGTCCACTGATCTTTGGACAATGCTCGGGAATTACTGATCAAGGGTTAGATTTTCTGAAAATAACTTGGATTTGAAAAGTTGGGTTGGTTTAACAAAGAAGATGATGGAAATATGGTTTAGGATGGGGAAAAATGTTATTTAAACTTTTTGAAAAGTTATTTATGCTTTACTTGTTTTTACTGCTTTCGAATCTACTTATATTACTTGTCAAATCTTTATTTTACATAAATATACCTTAAGCTATTCCTTTGTACCAAGCCATGCATATAGTATATTAGCTTGCATTACGTGCATGACTTCTTGAGTACCAAGTACTCACCCTTGCCTCAACACAATACAGTTGAAGAGGAGACTACGCGATTTGGAGGAGGAACTCCAAGAGGACCCGTCTACTTAGGGATGCGAGCCCGATCGATTTACTGTGGTATCTTGGATGGCGCCACTAAGTTTATTTGATTTTCCGCTGCTATTATTTCTCTTTTAATAAGTTACGCCTTGCAAGGCATATATTTGTAACTTGGCCATAAGGTCGAGTAACCCTTTGATTATTTAAATAAAGTACTTTGATAGTATCGTTTGGTATGATTGTGATATATACCGATGTTAAGACTATGTGCACTAGCGCGTTCTGGACTAGTGCTGAATACACAGAGGGTCGGATTTGCAAATTCGGGGTCCCGACAGAGGTGGTATCGAGCCATACTTGATTGTAGGCTCAACCCTAAGCTAGAATGGTCGTAGTGAGGATAAAACCTATTTTCTAAAGCTAAAAATTTGTGAAGACAAGAAATGACCTCTCGACTTATCCCCTCTCTCTTTTCTTGCCTCTTGCTGAAATTCTCCCTTACCTCGTTACGATCGAAAAATTCCGAGTTCTTACGAAAAGCACTCTTGTGACAGATGGAGGAAGAGTTCAACTACGTTGATCTAGGAGTTGGTCACGCCGCGGAACTTTGGCACATGCTACAAACTCTCGGAGATTTTGAGAAGCCCCAATACCAAGTGGAAGTGATCAGACAAGCGAGGATTGATCAAGGCTTGTGACGTGAGGATTGAGGTACTGTCGGGAAGAGGGGCCTGTGCAATCGCCTCGATACACCAGACCGCTAGAAGATCTACAATGCAGATGGGTATCCAAGAAGTTTCACGACGAGCAATGCGGCACATTACCAGGATCCACGCGAGAGAGTTGGAAAGCACGGTGTTCCGTTATCATCCGCGCAGCGATAACCTTCTTGACACGAAGTCGATTCAGGATGAGTATGCCACGGTTACCACGCTTGGCACGATTCGTCGTCGCCAGGAAGATGTACTAGATAATACAAGCAAGGAGCTACGAGAAGGCCCGCAAGGAGATCACGACAGAGAAGAACAGATGGCGGGAAGCTCAAGAGTATGTGGCACACCTTCTACGAAGGATTGACGAGTTGGAGATGACTTTGTACGGACGGCACGAGCCCGTACTCGAGCTACACGAGCCGAGATCCAGAGGAGTCGGATCTCGATGAGGACACCGCTTCTTCGACTACCACAGATGACATAGTCATTTGGACATGGCGATCGTTTCGCGCCTATGCCGCAAAGACCCGCACTGTGCCGTGGAGGTTTTCTCGATGAATGAGCTTAGGTTCTATAGTGAGACTCCTTCACGAGTCGAGTCACGAATAAAGAGTCACCCTTTAGGCGTTAGACTCAGAGTTAGTTCGATTTGGATTTGCTTTGTTTCTCGAGTGTGCAAGATGTGTTGCAAGGCCCTTAGGCATTGTAAGTGACCATACCAAGTTATTAATAATAAAGATGGACCCTAAAGTTACCCCTTTCGCCCGCATAAGTTCCATATTACTTGTCTATTCTTGTTTCCCTCTCATCTCTAAACCTAGAGCAATCAGCAGATGGTGAACACCCGTGGGAACTTTGGAAGCAATGGGAGTGGATCTCGCCAATGTAAAACCCCAATGATGGAGCACCAAAGACCGCCCTTTGGATGTGCAGAATTTTGGAGCATTTCTTGTCGCTCAGACTCCGATTGATGCATGCTATGATGCAACAAATGCAGCACGTCATCGCTCAGGCCTTTGCTAATCAAGTTAATCGGGGACCACGCCGTAATACAAGGCCGTCGAGAGTTCATGAGGACTCACCCACCCACTTTCTTCGGGAATGCCAATCCGTTGGAGGCCGACGATTGGTTAAGATCAATTGAGAGGAAGCTACACATAGCTCAATGCATAGGGAATGAGAAGGTACTTTACGCTTCTCATCGGTTGGAAGGAACTATTACCAGAATGGTGGGAGAACTTCGTGCCACGCAGAGAACCCTCAAGATATCACTTGGGAGGAGTTCACGGCTGCATTCCGACAAGATCACGTGCCTGAAGGAATTATGGACCTTAAGAAGGAGGAGTTGAGCATCGAAGCAAGGTAATCACCGGTGGCCGACTACGAACAAGTTCACACAGCTAGCACGCTACGCACTGAGGATGTAGCGACAGATAAATCCAGGCATACCTCGTTTCATGAAGGGACTTAACTCAGATTGCAAGTAGGATTGATCACCCACACCTTTCCAGATTTCCAAGAGTTGGTGAATAAGGCGCTTATTCTTGAGGACAAGCGCAAGGAACTGGATGAGAACAGAAGCGCAGGATGCAACAAAGAAGGATCACGTCGAGGAACGCATAGCAGCGCTGAGAGTTGCACCAAATCAATTCTTGATTCCAACCACAGAATGCAACAAGGACACCATCCCAAAGCACCAAGACCGCCAATCAAAACTACTGCACCCACCCCCGCTAGAAACGCTACCCTGTGCAGCCAAAGAAGGAACAGTGAGACGCCGCTACAAGCGCAACGAGCCAGGACACTTTGCCAACAGTTGTCCAAAGAAGACAGCAGGAGCGACCCGATTCGCTTCAATCTAGGAACCACCCAGCTAGGACGCCAAAGACCAGGAGCCACACCCTGCACCGTGGTGAGAGGCCGAGTCAACCATGTCACCGCAGATGCACCGCAAAATGCTCTGAGCGTAAATCTTGGGTAAGTTACTTGTTAACTCAAGACTGCAATGCTTTGTTTGACTCTGGAGCTTCGCATTCGTTTGTTTCGCAATGCTTTACTGCTAGAAATGACTTGAGAATTGCAAGACTTAAGTGCATGCTTTTAGTTCAAACCCCTGGTTACGAACTCCGAACGGAAGTAGGATGTTCCGGGGTGAGAATACTAATAGATGGAATAGAGTTCCTAGCAAACCTTATAATTTTGGAGACCCAGACCTTAGATGTTATATTGGGAATGGATTGGTTATCCAAACACAAGGTTGTATTGGATTGTGGACGAAGAACTATCTCGCTTGAGAGCCCGTGTGGGAAGAAAGTGGAATTTCAAGCCACCGCAGATTAGAGATGGACAGTTGATGGTTAACAGTACCAAGGCAATCAGCATAGAGGATGTTCGGTAGTGAGTGAGTACCCGATGTTTTCCCGAAGATCTACAGTATGCCGAGACAGGGGACATAGAGTTTGTGATAGAACTTGTACTGCACAAAGACCGATAGCAAAAGACCCTATCGGATGTCCACCGAGGAGTTGGTAGAGATGAAGAAACAATTTGGAAGAGTTAATGGATAAAGGATTTATCGAGACCAAGTTCGTCACCGTGGGGAGCACCGCTTTGTTTGTTAAGAAGAAGGACGGGAGTTTCAGGGATGTGCATTGACTACCGTGCACTCAATGAAGTCACCGTGAAAAATAAGTATCCGCTACCCAGGATTGATGATTTGTTTGATCAGTTAAGAGGAGCCGGAGTTTTCTCCAAGATTGATCCGAGATCGGGATACCATCGATTGAAGATCCGATCGGAAGATATTCAAGATCGCATTCTCGTCAAGATATGGACATTACGAGTTCTGATTATGTCCTTTGGGGTGACGAATGCGCCACTTATTTCATGAATATGATGAATAAGGTGTTCATGGAATATTTGGACAAGTTTGTCGTCGTGTTCATAGACGATATCCTAGTCTACTCCAAGACAGAGGATGAACATGCCGAACACTTAAGGCGAGTTTTGGAAAGGCGAGGAACGACAACTTTTCGCCAAGTTCAGCAAGTGTGATTTTTGGAAGGACAAGGTGGAGTTTCTTGGACATGTAATGACCGCAGAAGAGTCGCCAGTAGATCCAAGCAAAGTAGAAGTCGTGTTACATTGGGAGCGTAGAAGACTGTGACCCAGATTCGGAGTTTACTTGGAATGGCAGGATATTACCGCCGTTTCAACGAAGGCTTTTCGACAATTGCGAAAACTCTTACGCAATGTATGAAGAAGGAAAAGAAGTTTGCATGGACGCTTGAGAATGTGAGGAAGGATTTCAGAGTGAAGAAGCGATTGACATCAAGACCGGTGTTAGTTCTAGGATGTTGCTCAAAGCTTCGATATTTATTGTGACGCATCGCGCCAAGGACTTGGATGTGTCTTGTCGATGCAGAATGGAAAGGTCGCCGCTTATGCATCAAGGCGATTGAGGCCGCATGAGGAAAATTATCCGACACATGACCTAGAGTTAGCCGCCGTAGTGCATGCTTTGAAGATATGGCGTCACTATCGATTGGAAACAGATGTGAGGTGTATACGGATCATAAGAGCCTTAAGTACATATTCACCCAATGATCTGAATATGAGGCGAGGAGATGGTTGGAGTTAATCAAGGACTATAATGTTGGAATCCATTACCATCCGGGAAGGCCAACGTAGTAGCCGATGCTCTGGCGGAAGAGCCATACCGTAAATCGTTGCTAGCCACAAGTCGAGGATGAGTTATGTAAGGATTTTCGAAAGATGAAGATTGAGGTTGTACCTAGCGGATTCTTGGCGCATTGGAAGTAAAGCCTACCCTAGAGGATCAGATCCGAGAAGGACGGAAGGATGATGACAGGATCCGCAGGATTAAGTCCATCAAGGAGGAAGGCGAGGCGAGAGGACTTCAAATTGGATGAACAAGGCACGTTGTGGATGAAGGATCGCATTTGTGTGCCTAACAAAAGGAGTTAAAGCAAGCGATTTTGGAAGAAGCCCATGACTCTAAGTACTCGATTCATCCTCGAAGCGCCAAGATGTATCAGGATCTCAAGGAGAGATTCAGTGGCCGAGTATGAAACGTGAAGTTGCCGAGCATGTTGCATTGTGCGGCGTATGCCAGAGAGTCAAGGCAATGCATCGAAACCAGCCAGGATTGCTACAAATCTGAAAATACACGAGTGGAAGTGGGAGGAAATCGGAATGGATTTCATTACCGGTTCTTAGAAGACTCAAGGAGGTTATGACTCCATATGGGTTATAGTGGATCGCCTGACTAAAGTAGCCCATTTTATCCTCGTGAAGACCACTTACTCGGAGATAAGTTAGCGAGTTGTACATGATCGAGATTGTTTGTTTGCACGGAGTGCCAAGGAGGATTGTATCGGACAGAGGTACCCAATTTACCTCAAGGTTCGGAATAAGTTGCATGAAGCCATGGGGACCCGTTTGAACTTCAAGATGACTTATCATCCACAGACGGATGGGCAGACCGAAAGAGTCAACCAGTCTGGAGGATATGTTAAGAGCTTGTGCATTGGCTTATGCTACCTCTTGGGATAAAAGTTTGCCGTATGCCGAGTTTAGTTACAACAATAGTTATCGAGGCTAGTTCTGAGATGTCACCTTTTGAGGCCTTTGTATGGTCGACCTGTCGGACACCATTGAATTGGAATGAGACCGGCAGCGCCGTGTCTTTGGGCCTGATATTCTTCAAGAGGTGAAGAAGCGATTGCTATGATTAGGGAAAGGTTGAAGATAGCCCAATCTCGACAGAAGAGTTATCTTGACAATCGTCGCCGAGATTTGAGTTTTGAACGAGAAGACTTTGTATACCTCGAGTTACGCCTCTCGGGGAGTTAAGAGGTTCCATGCCAAAGGGAAACTCGCACCCGTTATGTTGGACCATTTAAGATTTTGAGTCGCAGAGGTGAAGTTGCCTACCAATTTGGAGTTGCCACGATCGTTGGCGAGGAGTGCATGACGTATTCCATGTGTCCTGATTAAAGAAGTGTCTCCGAGTTCTGAGGAGCAGACACCGCTAGAGTCAATTGAGTTGCAAGAAGATTTGACTTATAAGGAGCACCCTGTGAGGATTCTAGACACACTGGATCGAGAAACTAGAAACAAGTCATCCCGTTTCTGTAGAGTTCAGTGGATCAACCATGAAGAAAGCGAAGCGACTTGGGAGCGCGAAGAGGATTTGAAGAAAGAATTTCCAAACCTATTCCTTTAGTAAGCCCCGAATCTCGGGGACGAGATTCTATTAAGGGGGGGAGGTTTGTAACACCCCAAAATTTTGCTTTTCTTAAATTCATGTGTGATTTGGCACTTTGGTGAATTTTGGAATTTTCTGAATTTATTTGGATTTATTTGGAATTTATTTGAATTTATTCCATTTTGAAATAATTAAAGAATTTAAATTTGCAAATAAATTTTTGTTGGAAATATTTTATTTGAGTCCAAAATGATCCAAAATATTTTCCGTAATTTTTGGAATTTTTCTCGAGTCATTTGCTATTTTTAATGAATTAAATGAATTATCGGGAATTATTTTAAATATTAATTCGCTGGAAAATCCAACTCGGGTCAAATCTTGTTCATCCGACCGAAGTCGGACTCGAGTCCGACCGAGCCGATTGACTCGGCCGAACCCACTCCTAACTCCTAATCAATCCCAACCGTTGGATCAAGATCCAACGGTGAGATCCGTCCGACCTGCACCGAGCCGTGTCCGACGGACCGTCGCGCCGCCGCGATCGTGGCCGTTGGTTGTGCCACGTGGACGGCCACGATTTCATCGCTCCGCCCGAGTCCGAAGTGGACTCCGCGCGCCGCCGTGAGAGCTAGGTCTCCGTTTTCAGACGGACGCCGAGGCTTATTTAATGCCCGGCATACCCCGAGGATCGCCATCCCACGCCGGTTCAAACCTAGCTCGCGCCGCTAGGATCCCCACCGTCTCGCCGTTATTGCTCGCCGGAGTTGGAAATGCATTCGCCGCGATTAAACGCCGATATTGCCGTCCGTCGTCCCTCCGCCGTCATCAAGCCCAGATCCGGATTCCCAAGACGAGACGCGTTCGAGTACCCCTCACTTCGCCGAGCGCCGTAAACGCCGACGGCAAGGTCGTCGTCCGTCTCCGGTCAAGCCGGCCGCCGCGCGTGCCATCGCCCCCTCGAAGCCGTGCACCGTTGGATCCAGATCGGACGGCAGCGGTGAGTTCACGTGTTTCCCAAACCCTAGAAACCCGATTAGATCCGGACCGTTGGATCAAGATCAGCGGTTCACAATCGCCACGCGTCTTTAGCAAAGGCGATTATAGGATTAGATCCGACCGTCCGATCTAGATCGAGCGCCCACGAGCATCGAGTAGTTTCAACGTGTTAACCCTGGATCTAATCCGCGCCGTTGATTTTCAAACCAACGGACGAGATTGCGCCACGTGTCGGGAAGTTGGACCGACGCGGTCAGCGCCGGCCCACGCAGCTGGCGTGGCAGACGCCGACACGCGGGCCCGCGTGTCGAGGGCCCGCATGTCGCTGGCTAACCCGATAAGCGCCGACGTCACCCATGACGTCACGGTGGGTCCCACTCGCCGCTGCGGATGAGCCCGCCGACGTCGCCGATGACGTCACCCGAGTGGGCCCACATGTCGATCCACGTGGTAGTGGGACCGAGTCCACCGTGGACCCGGTGAGCATGGACCGAGCCCATGGACCTGACGTCGCCAGGACAATCGAGAGCTGCCACGTGTCTATGCCGACGCAATAATTAATTTCGAAAAAAGAAAATGATTTATTAATTCGAATAATGATTTCAAATTTAGATTCAAACTTCAAACGCTTATAACTTTTGCGTTTCAACTCCGATTTGAGCGATTCAAATTTCTAAATTTGTATAAAATTAAGATCTACCTAAATATGAATTTTATTTAATTTTTGGACTAAAGTTTTTCTCTGTAATATTATTTAATTGATTATTTATACTTTAAATAATCATAACTTTTATGCTTTTAACTCCAAATTTGGCGATTCCAGTTTCTAAAAATCCAGAAAATTATGTTCTCTCTGTTTATGGATTTTATTTGGAGTTTTGGGATCTTTTGCATAGTGTTTATTTGTGTATTTGCTATTTGCACGCTTTACGAGTAGAGCGTTGAAGTCTGAGGGATTCGAAGGAGAAGTATTGACTCAGGATCCAACTCAAGACCAAGAGCAAGTGCTTTTGAAGGCAAGTTGTGCTTTGACCATGTTGATCCTATTTCAAATCTATTTTGATTTAAACTATTGCATGCTAGTTCAATTAGAAAGATACTTTGTTTAAACACAGGGGTTAGATAAATACCAATTTGATATATGACACCTTGATTACTTAAGTATGTGCCATGACCCTTTGTCACCCTAGTTGTGGTTTACTAGTTGGACATTATTAAATTGCCAACATGGGTTTAGATCGTTGTAGTATCTTTGCTTAGACACCGCTACGTGCTCATGACATGATTTTGGATAATTAAATGTTAATATTGACTTAATGATATATTGAACCTGTTTTGGAAAAGTATCATGTGATGTTGATGGCACGTGGTGCATGGTAATCAATCGGGTTTGATAAACGATTTTCGGCCGGGGCATGTGGCAAGAGTAATCAGTGGGCGGTGTGGCATTGGGAGTGTTGATTTGGTTTTTCGTAGTCTTGCCCTGGTCACTCTAAGGACTTAACCTTGCAAGCCTTTGAACTGGGTCATACTTGCAACCACATGGCTGGAATGGGACGGCCCTAGTTGACTAAGTCGCTAAGGACTCACTTGTGGAGCCTCAGTGGTGTCGATTACACCGTTTGTGTGATTATGCACGGGAGCGATCGTGGTCGTGGCCAGGTACCCATCTAACGGTGTGTTGGTCCCATACTTCGCCTTGGCTAAGGGAAGGGATGGTGTAGAGCACGTCCGGAGAGGACCACCTGTGTTGTTTGAGGCTTAGAAAGGCTTTGTTATGATCGCTCATTCGCATACTCTTGTATGGCGATTCACTACCGACGTGGTGAGTGGATTGTATCTTGTGGGTAAAGTGCATAACCTCTGCAGAGTGTAGAATCTATTTGAATAGCCGAGTTCACTGTGATCTTGGACAATGCTCGGGAATTACAAATCAAGGGTTAGACTTTCTGAAAATAACTTGGATTTGAAAAGTTGGGTTGGTTTAACAAAGAAGATGATGGAAATATGGTTTAGGATGGGGAAAAATGTTATTTAAACTTTTTGAAAAGTTATTTATGCTTTACTTGTTTTTACTGCTTTCGAATCTACTTATATTACTTGTCAAATGCTGTTTACATAAATATACCTTAAGCTATTCCTTTGTACCAAGCCATGCATATAGTATATTAGCTTGCATTCTCATGCATGACTTGTCGAGTACCAAGTACTCACCCTTGCCTCAACACAATACCGCTTGAAGAGGAGACTACGCCAGCTTTGGAGGAGGAACTCCAAGAGGACCCGTCTACTTAGGGATGCGAGCCCATCGATTGCTGTGGTATCTTGGATGGCGCCACTAAGTTTATTTGATTTTCCGCTGCTATTATTTCTCTTTTAATAAGTTCTCGCTTGCAAGGCATATATTTGTAACTTGGCCATAAGGTCGAGTAACCCTTTGATTATTTAAATAAAGTACTTTGATAGTATCGTTTGGTATGATTGTGATATATACCGATGTTAAGACTGTGTGCACTAGCGCGTTCTGGACTAGTGCTGAATACACAGAGGGTCGGATTTGCAAATTCGGGGTCCCGACAATCGATCCTTGAAATGCCTTTCCAACTTCCTCGACCTCCGCGGGTATGCTGCCATGACGGGTCGACAGAAAAGTCCTTCCTTGCACGATTGGCGACCAGCAGGAGTCGCCTTTACTTGCGGCGCCGGACACCGATGGCTGCGGCGGCACGAGCCCACCCAAGAAGCCCTCGTACTCGGCGACGTTGTTGGTGGCCTTGAAGTCGAGGGCGACCACGCATTTGAGGAGGTCGGTCGGAGAGACCAGAGAACCCCACGGCGCCTTCAAGCACGAAAGACCCGTCGAAGAAGAGCGTCCAGGGGGAGGGCGCGGGACCTCATCGCCGGACTCAGATGGAGTCCACTCGACCATGAAGTCCGCCAGCCTTTGACTCTTTATTGAGGTACGGGGAGCAAACTTGATACCGAACTCCCCCAGCTCAACGGACCACTTGGTGATGCGACCCTCCGCTTCTCGGTTGTGGAGGATCTCGCGCAGGGGGTACGAGGAGACCACTGTGATCTCTCTCCCTTGGAAATAGTGCCGTAACTTTCTTGACGCCACTACCACCGCATAGACCATTTTCTGAGCCTGAGGGTACCTTGTTTCTGCGTCGTGGAGCACTTTGCTGATGTAGTAGACCGGCCGTTGGACCCCTTCCCGTTCCGCTACCAGCGCCGCGCTCACTACACAGGGGCTGGCCGCCACATACAGCAGTAACGGCTCGCCCGGCTCGGGGGCGACCAGCACTGGAGGAGAAGAGAGGTACTTCTTCAGATCTTCAAACGCTTGTTGGGCTTCTGGGGTCCATTCAAATGAGTTGGTTTTCTTCAACAACTTAAGCGATGGCAGACTTTTCTCCCGAGCCGGGATATAAACCAGCCCAGGGAGGCTAGCCGGCCAGCCAAGCATTGCAGTTGCTTGAGCCGGGTAGGCGGTCGCATTCGCTCAATTGCTTCTATTTTCTCCGGGTTGACTTCGATTCCACGGCTGGAGACCAGGAAACCGAGCAGCTTCCCGGACGAGACACCAAACACGCACTTTTCGGGATTCAACTTCAGCAGAGTTTACGAGGTGAGAGAAGGTCTCTTCAAGGTCTGTATAAGCTCGTCGGCCCTCTTCGTTTTCACGACCAGATCATCAACATACACTTCGAGGTTCTTCCCTATTTGGGGCGGAACATAATGTGCATAGCCGATAAGTGGCACGGCGTTTTCAGCCCGAAAGGCATCTTGACGTAGCAATATACACCGAGGAGTCACAAAGCGGTCTTCTCTTCGTCTTCTGCGCCATGCTGATCCGATGATAACCGGAGTAGGCGTCGAGGAAGACAGAAGCTCGCACTCGCCGTGGAGTCGATTTACGATGTCTATCCTCGGCAATGGGTACGTCTCCTTGGGACAGGCTTTGTTGTGTTCGGTGAAGTCGATGCACATTCTCCAATTCAAATTAGACTTCTTTACAAGCACGGGTTTGGCCAACCACTCAGGGTAGGCGTCCTCCCGCACAATCTTGGCAGACAACAATTTTTCCACCTCGTCCCGAATGGCGTCCTGCCGCTCTGGCGCCTGCCGCCGGATCTTCTGCCCGAGCAGGCGCGCTCGAGAAGCGTTGCCAATCGGTGCTCGATCACCTCCACAGGGACCCCGGTCATTTCTGATGGTTCCCAGGCGAACACATCCAGGTTAGACCGGAGGAAGGTGACGAGCGCGTCTTCCTATTTGGCGCTGAGGTCGGTGCCGATCTTGACGACCTTGCCCGAGCCTTCCTCGCCCATGGGGACCGCCTTTGCCTCGCCCACGGGCTGGCGGAGCGGGCCTTGGCCGAGGGGGAGCCCGGGTTGTCGTCCTTGTCGCGCGCCGAGCAGGTGGTGCCGGCAAGATCCTGCAGCTGCCTGCTGAGCCGCAGGGCTTCCAATCTATCCACCTTCACCGTAATGGGACCCCCAGGCCCTGGGATTTTCACCAGCATGTAGGCGTAGTGGGCCACTGCCATGAACTTAACCAGGGCCGGGCGACCGAGCAGGGCATTATAGGGGAGGTCGAAGTCAGCGACCTCAAAATCTACCAGCTCCGTTCGGAAGTTCTCCGAACTTCCGAACGCATCGCAATCGGACTTGTCCTGTGGGTAGGAGGCCCACCCGGGCTACTCCGTAAAAAGCGGGCCGGGCGCAGCTCTCGTCTGACGGATCCGAGCGCTCGATACGCCCGATCGACAAAGAGTTGATGGCACGCCTCCATCAACCAGGACCCGCCCCAACTTCGCAGTGCGGACCGTGGGGGACACCACGATCGGGAGATGGCCAGGGCCGGAGGTGTTCTCTGGGTGGTCGGCCCGACTGAAAGTGATCGGCTGTTCCGACCACTTGGCCGGCCGCCCCGAGATCGACGTGGTGGCACACACCGCCTCGATCCCGCTTTGCTGCGAGTTCGAGGAGTAGGTGGCGGAGCCACCGTGTATGAACGCCACCGTGTGCTCACTTTCTTTGGAAGGCTAAGCGGAGCCACATCTTCGTCGTCTTCGTCTTCGCAATCTTTCGCGGCGTTTCTTGAGCCGCTGTCGACTGACTTGGATACAACTTGGCAGTCCTCCAAGTCATGTCCGCTCGTTCGATGGATGGGGCAATAGGGCTTGCCGCCATCGTTTTCGCGGCGGGGCGAGCGACGGTCCCTGCGGTCGCCGCGCGCTTTGCCGGCGCTTCGTCCGTTGGTCACGATCATCATGACGCCGGGATTTGGGCTCGGCTCAGCGACCAAGACCTCCTAGCGGGTGCCTCCCTCCGCTTTTTCTTTCTTCTTGCGGTCGGAGGACTTCAGGGTGCCAACGTCACCGGAATCGGAAGGCCTCGTGGCACACTTCCGAGCTTCGGCCGCCCTGGCGCACTTGTGCGCCAGGGAGAACAACTCAGATGTGGTTGAGATGACGCGCGTGGCCATCTTTTCCCGCATCTTACGGTCCCGACCCTCCGGAAGCGATGATCACCGATCGCTCAGAGATCCGGGGATCGTGTTGGCGGCGATGGCTGAACCGCCGGATGAACTCTCTCGAGGACTCCTCCGCTCGCTTCCAGGCGTGGAGGTCGTCCTCCACGCCTGGTTGAGCGTAGGAGCCCTGAAAGTTGGCGACAAAAATGTCGCATAGCCCCTCCCACGAGTGCACAGAGCCTCGCGGGAGGTTAAGTAGCCAAGACCGGGCAGAGCCCGTTAGTGACGTCGGGAGGTAGTTGGCCATGACCTTCTCGGACCCTCCCCGCCGCGTACCACCGTGGTGTAGATCTGAAGGAACTCCTGTGGGTTGGTGGTACCATCATACTTCTCGATGGAGGCGGGGCGGAATCTCTCCGGCCATGCAGCTTGCCGAAGGCGGAGAGAGAACGCCTGGCACCCAACGTTGTAGGGGGAGTAGCGCCGTTCGCCAGCCCCCCGATCTGAGGAGAGGATGAGGAGTGCGACCTGCGCTCTCCCTAGAGTCCGAGGGAGAGACCCCTGTCTTATGCCCCGCGACGTTCGCGGTGAGGACATGACGCAGTCGCCGCCGGCCGACGCCGCCCTTCATCGAGGCGCGATCGGAGGTCTTCACGGTTCCCCTAGACTCGGGGACGCGGGAAGAAGCGGAATCTGTGCATGTCCTCAGAATCGAGGGGTTGCAACCAGGACCCCTTCCCCTTGTCCCGACCCTTGACGCGGGAGGGTCGTCGTGTGGTGGCTGGAACCTGGCACGTCAGGCGCGCGCGTTCCCTGCCGCCACGCGCCGGAAGCCTCCGGCCGGGTCGCCACTTCAACTTGCTGTTGTGCGGCGTCCACCAGGTGGACGATGTCCCGCAGCCACGGAGTGGTCGGGTGTTCGCCCGAGTTCTTGGGGATGATCGAGAAGCAGTCGGGCCGCATGGAGGCTTCGCGCGGGGGTGTCGTCACCCAGCGCCAAGCGCCGTTGGACGGGCTGACCCCCGGGCGTAGGAGCCATGCGCGGCCCCCCCGAAGCGGAGGGACCCGGGTGGCCCGGCTCCCTCCCCGAACGTCGGGATCGGCTACGGGCGCCGCTTTCCTCGGGCCAATTACGCGATTGAGTGCGACTCCGCCATGCGCATAAGCGCTCCGCTTCACGAGCTTGAATCGAGATGGAAGGAAGAGGGCAATCTAACCACCAAGAGCCCCTACCTGGCGCGCCACTGTCAGCGTTCTAGCTAACAGGCACCTCTGAATTGGGTGCTTATGAGGTTCAAACAGGGGGCTT
Organism: Rhipidocladum racemiflorum; assembly: GCA_036346355.1. Classification (NCBI taxonomy): domain Eukaryota; kingdom Viridiplantae; phylum Streptophyta; class Magnoliopsida; order Poales; family Poaceae; genus Rhipidocladum; species Rhipidocladum racemiflorum. The sequence continues at coordinate 74,414,493 of CM070571.1, forward strand.
TCGGGGCAATTGCCGGGGAAAGGAAGAAGACGACCGGGGTACCGGGAAACTCAGGGGAACAAGGAGGCGCCAGAGCTTTTTACCCAGGTTCAGGCCCTCATAAGAGTAATAGCCCTAGTCCTGCTTTCTTTTGGTATTGCTTGTGTTCTTGCTGAAGGAAATGAAAGCCTTACAATCTTTCGAACCCCGTCTCCCATGCACCCTGGCTCCTTTATACTAGGGCTGACGGGGACGCATGGGTGGCTTACCCCCCCACCATCATTACACTGGCATGGGATTATTTATTGCGCACGTCGCTCGTTCTTACTCTTCATTAATGACTGCCGCAGCTGTCACAATCCCACCTCGGGCCCCCCGTCCACCAACGCTTCCCGTTACGTCAGGGGGTAAGGTGCTGCCGTGATGTCACGCAATTAATGCGTGCCTGGGAAGGCGGGCGTCGTGATCGCACCAAGACGCCTTGCATTTAATGCGCACAACTTGCATTAAATGCCCTTGACCTCGGGAGTGGCTGCGTGCCACCTTTCCGGCGACCACCTTCCTGGTCGCCAGGGCGTGGCCTGGCCGCCACGTGTCCCCGGGCGACCACCTTCTGGTCGCCTAGGGGCGTGGCCTGGCGCCACGCGTCCGGCGACCACCTTCGGTCGCCAGGGCGTGGCCTGGCCGCCACGTGTCCCGGGCGACCACCTTCCTGGTCGCCAGTGGCCTGCCGCCACGTGTCCGGCGACCACCTTCCTGGTCGCCAGGGCGTGGCCTGGCCGCCACGTGTCCGGCGATCACCTTCTGGTCGCCAGGGCGTGGCCTGGCCGCCACGTGCCCTCGGCGACCACCTTCCTGGTCGCCCAGGGGCGTGGCCTGGCCGCCACGTGCCCCCGGGGCGACCACCTTCCTGGTCGCCCAGGGGCGTGGCCTGGCCGCCACGTGCCCCCGGGTCGACCACACCCCTGGCGACCTTTTTAACTGCGGGGGAGTGGGGACCCTGGCGCAAAGTACGCCGACAAAACTCAATCCCGAGAAGTGCACTTTCGGAATCCCTTCGGGAAAGCTTCTTGGATTCATCATGTCACACCGTGGCATTGAAGCAAACCCAGAGAAAGTTAACGCCATCCTAAAGATGAAGCCACCGGCAAATCAAAAGGACTTCCAGAAGCTTGCAGGGCGCATGGTGGCACTCGATAGATTTGTCTCTCGCTTAGGAATGCGAGGAACACCGTTCTTCAAACTCCTGAAAAAGCAAGACCAGTTCGAGTAGATGACCGAAGCACTACAAGCCTTCGAAGATCTCAAAACCTTTTTAACAAAACCCCCGGTACTGGCATCCCCACTGCCGGAGGAACCACTCATGCTCTACATAGCCGCAACAACCCACGTGGTTAGCACAGCGATTGTCATTGAGCGCAAAGAAGACGGGAACCAACAGAAGGTACAACGTCCGATTTACTTCATCAGTGAAGTATTGGGCAAATCTAAAGCACGATACCTGCAAATTCTGAAGCTTATTTATGCTGTGCTGATCACCTCTGAAAGCTCAAGCATTACTTTCAGGAACACGCGATTTCGGTGGTCACTTCCTTCCCGATCGGAGATATATTCCACAATCGGGAAGCCACCGGGAGGATCGCCAAGTGGGCAGCTGAGCTTGGAGCCTTCGAAATTGTGTTCAAGCTGCGCACCGCCATAAAGTCACAAGCACTCGCCGACTTCACCGTCGAGTGGACAGAACTACAGAGTCCATCGACCAGCAAAGAACTCGAGTACTGGACAATGCACTTTGATGGTTCTCTCATGCTAAGTGGAGCGGGAGCTGGCGTTGTGCTCACATCCCCGAAGGGAGAAAATCTGAAATACGTCTTGCAGATCCACTTCCCAGCATCAAATAATGCCACCGAGTACGAAGCACTCATCCACGGGCTCCGTATCGCCATATCACTCGGAATCCGATGATTGGCGGTTCGCGGGGATTCACAGTTCGTAATCAACCAAGTACAAAAGGATTGGTCGTGCGTACTGTCAAGAGGTGCGCAGATTGGAAGACAAGTTCGACGGACTGGAGCTGTCCCATGTGCTCAGACGAGATAACAAAGCCGCCGACGAGCTTGCCAAACTGGGTTCCAGTCGGGCAGATGTGCCAGCGAGCGTCTTCGTGGAAGAACTTCACAAGCCCTCAGCTACTCTGCGCCAAAAAGACGAGGCATCCTCCTCAACTTATGCAGAGGTGTTGGTCATCAGCTCCGACTGGATAAAACCTTACCTAGATTACCTGATAAAAGATGAACTCCCAGAAGATCGCACTGAAGCAGAACGCATCACGCGCAGAAGTAAAAGCTATGCAGTCATCGAGGAGGCGCCTAGAGGAAGGGGGGTGAATAGGTGATTCTAAAAATTTCTACCGATTAGTTGAGAGGAGCCTAAAATAACCCTAAGTCTCAAAAGTTCACAAGAAGTGCGGAAGCGACTAATTAAGAACTTTAATAATATAGACCTAAAACAAATAGTCTCACTAGTGTACTAACTAAATTAAGTCTCTACACAAGAATTGTTATGTCGATCAAACAAATTAAACTAAGCAATTCTAGATATAAATCAAGCAATAGATAAATATGCAAAAATGTAAATGCTTAAAAGTAAAGAGACAAGAGACACCCTAGTTTTTATCGTGGTGTTCAGAAACTTGCCGGTCTCCCCTAGTCCACGTTGAGGTGAGTCCAATCAAACCATTGGACCGGCTCCACTCTGGAGTGTTTTCCTCAAATCCACTCGTGGTAGCTTTTTACCTCACCGGGTAGGCTAAGCTCCAACCTTCACAAACTTTGTCGGGGCGTCTCACACACCTTGATAGCTCCCGACATGACGTTCCTACGCCATCTAGAAGGCGGCAACCTTCAAGAGTAACAAGTCGAGACTCCGGCTCAAACTTCACCTAGCGCAACACATGCACTTCCAGTGATCAACCTAAGTGCAAAACATGCACTAGGTTCCTCCTCAAGTACAACACATGCACAATGAGGCTCAACCCACTCCTAATTGCAACTTATGCAAATTAGGGTTCACTCTTTAGCTCAAAAACAAATTTGGGTGTGCAACTCATGCAACAACTCACAATGGCTCAAATAAACTCAATGGGGCAAGCATCAACCAGCAAAAGTCCCCCCAAGGGGTTTTATATAGTCCCCATGCTAAAACTAGTCATTAGGAATAAATTACTGAAAATTCAGCAAATCCAGCACTACTGGGCCAGTAGTGCCGGCCTCAAGTATAACGGTCGGCTAACGGCTAGTTGGCCGGCACTACCGCAGGCATAAGCCCTTTGAAAAAATGCACCGAAGGCCTGGGCCTGGTAGTACCCAAAATGTACCCTCTCTGGAAAAACGGTGACAGGGTCTTGGGCCCGGTAGTACCTCTACTCCGGTACAACCGCCCGTATTCCCCGGTACTACCGGCCCTCGAAAGAAAAACTGATTTTCAATTGAACCTTTTTCTCCAAACTTTATCAACGATTCTTTGAGCCATACAAGGATCAAATCAAGATCATACTTATTTGCAAAAACATGTTTGCAATAATTTAAGCTATGCTCAAAAGAATTAGCAATTAAATTCCAACTAATTTGCGAGAACACATTTCGCAAAAGTCTAAAAGATATATTTGCAAAAGCGCTTTGAGCAAATAAATCTCGGAATCTATGAGATTGATCCTCTTAGCTATGTGATAGTCAAGCCATGACCAAATCACCTTGCAAATAACCACGGTGCAAGTCACATGCTCTAGGATCCCGGACTCATAGACCACACGTTTATTCGCATAATGAAATTGCAAATAAACAGTTAAACTTCAACGCACAGGCTATCTCCCTGTTGCAACACATGCAAATCAACAGCCTCAAATAAATTTCAAATGCATGAGCTTTCTAACTTTCACACACGTATTTTTCTAGCTCCATGCAAATCACTTAATCACCAAATTGCTTGAGCTCTCTCTTTTTACAAGCCACGCAAACTTAGCTCTAAGCAATGTGAGTGAAACTCAATTAGAAAATTTTGATTTGAAAAACAAAACGCATGAACTCCAACATTTACATTGCATGCAAAATATGAATTTCATACAGAAACCAACGTATGAGCTTGTCCTACTCGCAACACATACAAGTAAAAGCTCTATACAAAAATCAAAGCATATGCCTATCTTATTTGCAACACATGCAAACCCAAGCACGAGCCTCACCCATTAGCAACACATGCCAAATGGTTAGCTTCATGCAAAATTCAAATGTGAATATTTGAGCTTGATTGAACAACGGGGTTGAGATCACCAAATCATGATGAAGCTCAAAGTAAAGACTCAACTCCTCTTTGGGGTACCTTGCGCCGCACATGAGCGATCCCCTTTGGGGCTTTAAGATTTTCAATCTTTTCGCTTCCCCCGGGATCATCACCCTAGCTCTTTTGAATTCTTTTATGATTTTCAATCTTTCTTCTCTTCATGATCATCACTCGGCTCAATCTCTTGTTCTTCTATTCTTGATGAGTCTTCTCTTTTCTTCATCCTCTTGGATTTAACCTAACTCATTCACAACTCAAGAAAATAGTTAGTTCAAGACACATGGTTGTCTCAATCATCCTTTCACTTCCATTAACATATGATGGATGCTTCCACGATTGATTGAGCACAACCCAAAATCAATTTAATGAATTTAGTTGTGTCTTAAGTATAATGATGCAACACATGCTACATTATACTTAAGAACTATCCATTTGTTCTCGATTAATCAACAAACATTTATCAACTCATGATTAAATGTTTTCTAATGATTAATAGGACAAATAAAATCCATTAAAAAATTTCATTTCAATTGATGTGAGTATATTTAACTATACAAGTTTTTATATACTCAATTATTAGTTCCAAAATAATGATCCTTTGTATATGGAGTGAATGATCGATCAATATTATGAATAGGGGTGAAAACGGAACGGAAAGTTTCCGACCGTTCCGAACAAAAACGGAAACGGAAGCCCTTTTTCAGAAACAGAAACGAAAAATACAGGTACGGAAATAAAAACGGAAACTTTTTGTCGGAAACGGAAACGAAAACGGGAGAGCCAATTCCGGCGGAAACGGAAACGGAAACGGAAATTCCGTATAAGTTGAACCGGAAACTAAAAACGGAAACGGACCGGAAAGAGAAATGGGCTTGGCCCAAAAATGAGAAAGGAGAGTTTATATTTATTTTTGAATTAAAATAATTTCATAAATATAAATGGTTTTATATAAAATATTAAATAGAGTTCAAAAATTCTGGAAAAAATTCTCAAAAATACATTGGAACATTTTGAACCTAGAAAAATTATTTTTAGCATTATTTTTTTATAAATAAATTAATTTTATAAATCTAAAAATAGCAAAATGGTATTTATAAACTCCAGAAAATCCAAGATAAATTTTAGAAAATCATAAATGAACATCGAACAATAATATACAAATTTTAGGGTGTTAAACTTTTGTAGTTGGTGGAGCAAAAGGATATCTATGATAATTATATGGATGATGACCTGATGGTCTGATATAGGAGACAAATAACGTGCCTTCAATTTACAAACTTGAGAAAAATTTTCTAACGATAACAGTGAACATAACACTATTCTTGTGTCCACCTTGGAAGTGGAATGGACTACATTGTTCTTGTAGTCATGTATATTGTGATTCTCTACTATGTTCTTGTGGAATTCTTCTCTTTCGTTTCCGTATCCATTCTGTTCCGTTCCGCATTCGTTTCCATCACTATCCGTTTCCGTTTCCGTTTCCGGGGTTTCCGATTTCGTTTCTGTTACCGATAAAAAATGTGAAAACAGAACAGTCATTTACCGACCGTTTTCATACCGTTTTCATCCCTAATTATGAAGCTCAAGTTAAAGTTTGAACTCCCCCTAAATATGTTCATCAATGTGATCGATGGATTGGAAAGATATGATGCACATTTTGTGGTTAAGGCAATGGAGAATTCATATTTTAACTTGAATCCAAGATATGCGAAATAGAATAAAAATGAATACTAGTGCATACGTTGGTTTTAACTTGATAATGAGCTCAATAAACATGTTAGTCTTCAAAAGGATTATGTTTGTCATTAAACAATGATTAATATTAATGTAAAACCAATCAGCAAAACCTAACGGAACTTTCAATCTCCCCTTTTTGGTGATTGATGACAAACCTCCTACTAATACCTCACTTGGATGAAAAACAATGCCAAATGAGTGCTAGACGGGAAGCTAATTTGACTGCTCATTTAACTGCCAAATAAGCATCATCATCTTCGCTAGGTAACACCTACTTGAATCAGGTGCCAGATTATTTGTTTCTATGTTTATTGCACGAATGTATTTTGCCGAGTTATATCATTGAGAACAAATTTTACTAGTTAACCTTTTTAAATTTATTTTTATTACCAACTTTGCGCTGACTTTATTTCTATATCTGATCTTTTTTTTTACCATGTTACCAGCCGTAACGTGACAAACAATACTATCGCACCACAGGGTAAGCCAACTATTGAGCTAGAAAATGGCCCATTTGCCCATTGGTGTTGGTGTGGCAAAAGAGCATTGCCGTGCCACCACGGGAGACTAGCGAGATTTGGTCATGCTAGATTAATGGTATGATAGTGTATCTGTCACATCACGGGCGTGGTGCGGTCAAAATGGTCACAATTAGAAATAAATTTAGGAAAAGGTCATGAATAATAGTTTTGAAAAGAGATTAGTTAATAAAAAAAAAAAGTTCTGCCATCGAAGGCTATCGGTCTAGAAGAAAAAAACTATGGGTCCAGTAGAAACGTGGCAAGTGAGGGTGCAGACTGCAGAGTGAAAGAGGACCCGTCCTGGCTGAGCGGGTGGGCCCACGTTCGTGGAAGTCTGTGCGTCCTGTGCGTTCCCGTACGCGATCAGCGGATGCGCACGTGGAGGCTGGGTCGGTGGCGCAGGTGGTGGGACCACGCGGTCGAAGGCCAACATGTCAGTCCAGGCTGCCTATCACGGTGCGTGTCTTGTCAGGCTGCGTGCGGCGGCGATGCTCCGTCTGCGTCCACCCTCCGGTACGAAGATGCCATCCCGTCCAAGGGAAAATCGATGCACCGTCGCAGCACCGAAGCTGTTCCGGATTTTGGCCAGGGGGGGGGGGGGGGGCGGGGTTGGGAAGGGCCGTTTTTCAATCCACTGCGCGATTTAGGCCCCAGTTGGAAGTTGGAACCAAGAAATTTGTTAGAATTTCCCTAGGAAGTTCATTGCAAAATCGTTTAATCTCCGTGTTTCAATATATTTGATTATAGCCATATACGTTCTGTTTCGAATGCAGAGCACTTAACAGTTCAAAACATTAGTGAAACGATCCAAAAATTCAAAATGAATTTATTTGGAGTTCATTCAAATTTCGGTTCAATTTTCTTTGAATTCGATATTTGAATTTGCTTTTTGGTTTTGTTGGTTTTCGTTTTCTCGTTTTGGGCCAATTTCCTCTTGGGCTTTCTGCCCATTTCCCGTTTTTCGGCCCGTTGGCCTTGGCCCCGGCCTCCCGTCAGGCCGGAACTCTGGCCAAGCCTCGTCCGCGCCAGCCTTGGCGCCGCCCGATCCCGCCGCCCGGCCTGCCCGCTCGCCTGGCCAGCGCCTGCTTGATCTCCAAACCAGCGCTTGCCCCTGCGCCTCCCAGCCTTGTGTCGCCGCCCGCCGCGTGCTCATCGCCGCGCCGCTCTCTCTCCGCCGGCTATAAAGCGCGCGACCTGCCCTCATTTCCTTGCCCCGCTCGCTTCACCTCCTCGCCGGTGAGCCCTCCCCTCCAGCTCCGTCTCCTCGGCCAGCTGCTCGCCCGCCCTTGGCCGCTCGGCGCCGCCGGCCCTTGACCGAGGAACCCTAGGGTTCCCCTGCCTCACGGCGCGAGTGGGCGAAGCCAGCTTCGCGCCAGGCCGCCCAGAGCCAAGTGGGCCGTCGGCCCATCTCCCCCAATGACCCAACAACTGGCCGAACAGTGTTTTTCGATTTCTTTTGATTTATTAATTCAATTAATAAATCCAAAAAAATCGTTTTTAAACCAGAAAAATCCCCAGAAAATCCCCGAAAATTCTGTGAGCCCCAGAAACCCACCAAGTACACTACCCGAACCGTTTCGATCCACTGAGTCCAAAAATGCCCTCTGTTCCTCAATCCGGAGTTCCCAAAATTCCGAATTGCCCAATTCGCCCTTCGTTTTCTCTCTCGGCCCGGTTCCGGTTTTCGGTTTCGTTTTCAGTTTCCGTTTCTTTTCCGTTTTTCGTTTCTTTATTGTCGTTTGTTCTTGTCGCACTAGATCCGGACGTTGGATAGTTCCAGGAGCAGACGCAGATCCCGGAGCAGACGTTGGACCCGACAGGAGCCCCGAACGACTACGTCAACTACAGTTCAGCCGATCCGGTCGCCGAGCAAGGCAAGCCGTACCCTTTTGATCATGTTGATCCTAAACATGCCATGCTATAGTATTAAGTATTTTATACCGCATTATTTTACTGTATGTTGAATTATTGAAAGCAGTATTTTAGAATGACATGATACCTAGATAATGCCAAATTGCTTATGAAACCTCCTTGAATATTGAACCTTATTATATCCTTTGTAACCCTAGATATTGGTATTATTAGATAAATTCCTGTTATTCCTGTAGTTAGTTCAAATGCTTTGAAAAATAAAATAAAGTGCTGCCGAATCTCGGATTCGGATGTTTGTGAAAGTGCTACAGTCTGGGGGACATAATCGGATAAATCCTGGTGTGGATGTAACTCCGATCCCCGGCTGATGATTGATGCCTTGATTTGACTGATGACCGGTTGAGTGGGATGCCGGAATAAGTGGTGAATGAAGGCTTGATCTTTGGCAGTGTAAGGATAATGAACCCCCTTGAGCAAAGTAAATAACTTAGTTCCCGCTCAACCACAGGTCGGACTGGTCAGTGGATCCGTATTCGATATAGCTCAGTAAGTTAGTCATTCCTGAGATAATAATTGGACTTCTGTCAGTAACTATTCTCGTGGGAGAATGGGGACCGGCCTTCCCGGCAGGGAAGTATACCGGGGGAGAGGTGGAACGGGAATAGTGACATTCCTGGTTCTCACAACGGTAGGTGCTAATGAGGACAGTGAGTCCCAGGTAGCTCTATTACCTATCGGTTAACAACTAAATAACAGGAATGATTAAACGAAATGCTGTGATGATCTCGGCCCGGCCGCATGCATTTAAGTTGCATGTTTGTTAGCGCTTGGCATTAACGGTCGTTGATATCTTGTGGGTAAAGTTGAGCACCTCTGCAGAGTTAATCATGATGGTATTCGATTACGCCGTACTTCCGGTTAATGAAGTTAAGTTTGAACTGGGGTGATACCCGTAACCAAGCTCAAGATAATTGTTTTGGAATTTGGTGAATGTGTTTAAGTGTTGTGTGAACTTGTGAAACCCCCCCCCCTTACTACTATTATTTGTGGTCTGTGCTTCAAATGTAAAATGAGTTAGAAAATAAAACTGCATCCAGATACTTAACCCTATTGCCATCCTTTGGAATAACCCTGCATATAGTATTCAGTGGTTCCGTACGACTTGTTGAGTACTCCCGTACTCACCCTTGCAACCCCGCCCCTTTCAGAGTTTGAAGAAGCTGGAGCGTTTCAGGAATGCGTAGATGGCGATCTCGTTTGGTTTTGAGGTCTTAGTCTTTTGCTCAGGCCTGCCTGTGCGGTGTTTTGGTAATGTACTTAGGGCCCTGCTGCGCCCTCTTTTGTAAAAACCCTGGCCGTTAGGCCCTATATTGAATAAAAAGAGTTGAATTCGCTTTTGCCTGGCAAATATACTCTTGTTTTCCAACAGTTAGTCTTCCTGGGTAACTGTTGTGAGGTTTCGCACTGCCCCTAAAAAGGCGGTCCGTCACAATTAGTTCGTTCCAAAAGAAACCTAGCGTGAATATCCCTATAGTTAAATCTTAATCCAGTGTCTAAAAGAAAAATACAAGACCAACGTAAGATCGTAGGCTGGTATACCTTTCCTTCTTCTCTGTAAACAAATCGTCGCGATCCTCATTAACATAGTTTTCTGTCAGTATAAACTCTTTTAAATAAAATCTTCCAGTTGACATAAATTACTCCCTTCATGAAAATTGTAAGACGCACATGTATTTCGAGATTCAAATTTTGTTAATTTTGATCAGCAAGATAACAACTAGTCCAATAATATATGCATTATACGACACAAAAGTAATACTGTTAGATTTATATTTAAAAATAGTTTCTTACTATCATTATTTTATAGCTAGTACGAATGTAACATTGTAAAAAAAAATTAACAATCAAAACTTAATTTTGGAGATGACACCGAGGCAACTGGTGCCTTGCAACTTCGTACGGAGAGAGTAGTAATATACTGTGGAGATACCACCCCACGCCCAGGGCCCGGCCAACCACGCGGGATGATACTACTCATTAGCCATCGCCGGGCCTTTTTCCCTTTATGTTCTTTCATTTGATGGGTATTGCCGGGTTTTCGGATTAGCTATCTTTCCAGGAGCGGATTAGCTGCGTGTTTAACGATCGATTAAACAGGCGGGACCCGACGGAGCGGCCGGCTCTCGATCGGCTGCCGCGACACGGCCTGGTGCGTGCCGCCGCGCGCGCCGGCGGTTGGACCCACGAGATCGGGCTGCTGAGTCACCTCGGGCGTGGAAGGAGCACTACCGCACTAGACTGGAGACTAGACGCAGTACTCCATTGATTTGAGTCGTTTGGTGGCGCCGGCGACAGGCCGATTGACTTGAGTAGGCAGCGACAAAGGCAGGATAAAATAGAGGATAAGTTCAAAGAGATCAAGCTAAGCTGTCGCAAAAATAGTTTTTTTACTCTCATGTAATTTAAATTTATATGTGTATTATGAATAGAGGGAAGCAAAATAAATACAAGTACACAACGATATTACTAACTGTATAAATAATACAGTATATACTGAGTATATGGCTATATGCTAATTGGCTCGGGTGAGGGGAAAAATAAATTACAAATCAACTATTCAAGATTCAATATTTACATATACTAAAACGCAGGCATCAACTGTTCAGACGTCCTTGCAAATTGGCGTCGGTACGGTGCAACCCATCCGATGTCCTCATTCCCTTAGCCCCACGCTTCCTCCTCTCCCTCAACTAGTTGCGTTGCCACCTTGTCTCGTTGCGGCCTCGCTCCGCTGGCATGCCACGGGCCATGGTTACACGACGGTGCCTCCCGAGCTCCTCGCGCCACCGCCCTAGGTCTTCGCCTTCTCCACTCGCATCCACGTTCCCCTCCTTTGTTCAGTGGCGCCTCCCCTCCTCATCACACTGCTCCACTGTTGTCCAGCAGCCATCCCCTGTTGACCTAACCTAGGGTTTCTTCCTTAGCCTCAGCCCTCAAGTGCGTTGTCCTCTTGCCTCTCGATATCATGGAGTTCGATCGATTGACCGTCGGGTGGGGATTGGGGAGCATGGGGTGGGTTATGGGAAGAATCTGAGACCGTAGTTGGGCCTTGTGTCCTTCTAGGCTTCACCAAAGGCCCACACTTCTTCATTGTTCTTCTTCTTCACGCCCATGGATTCTCAACCGAAACCATGACCACTGAAGGACAACGAGAGTACCGGCATCATCATGAAGGGTAGGCTTAAGTTTGATAAAAACACCCCGCAGGATTTGCCGCCGAGTGTACGTGTGCACTGCACGTGTGTTGTTGGGCCCCTCTCTCTGTTTCGAGTGTTTGTTTGGTGCATTTTACGTATGGCTATGCTCCCGCAGTCATAGAGCATCGGAACTGCCCCGATTGACGAGACGAGCCAACGTCGATCTGTATATTGTATTGTGCGAGTCTAACGGACCAAGGGATGTTCATTAGTGTGATGGTTGTGCGGCCTTTGGTTAATTTATTCTTGTTCGTTAGTAAAAACCGCTCAATAATTTGGCCCATACGATTACCTTTGTTTACTATAGCGTAATTCCAATGAATTCAGTGATATTTAGGCCTTATTTGAGGGTTACGGCTGGGCTGAAAAGCTGTGTTTAGCTTGCTAGGCTGTAAAGAAGCTGTAGCTAACGATTGTAGCTTTTTTGAAGAGACCGTTTGGCAAACTAGGCAGCTGTGCAAAAGGGAGGAGGCGGCCACCGGGCAAGAATGAGGCGACAAATGGGTGGGAGGAGGTGACGGAGATCGGGAGGTGGCGAGGTGGAGGCGTGGACTGAGGAGGCGGCGGCAGGGACCAGGAGGAGGAGGTGGCGAAGGTCTGACAGACCAGAGGCGGGGACTAGGGAGGTGAAGTGCTTGAGGTTGTATGAAAGCATATGTTGAGGGGTTACAACTTTGAGAAGGACTTCGGTTGTGGCTTCACCCTGAAGCTGAAACACAACCGCCCCGTTTAGGGAAATCCCTAGACAGGACCTTAGGCATATCAAGCAGATCCCCAGATTTCAGCAAGTATCGGTTAGATTGAGAAAGCTTCAGGTTGTAGCTGTTTGAAAGCATACTGGTATATATGTACGGAGAGAGAAGCAATTAATGAGGTATTGATCGAGAGCTCCATCTAGGGTGAAAAAAAAAATCGTAACAATCGTGATAGTAACCCAGCCTCTGTAGCTTTATGCTTGGATAGTAATCCACTCTCATGTCTTGCCCATAACACGTGGCGATCGTGATGCTGACAATTTACGGTAGCATAATCGTCCAGGATACTCATTCGTAATCTTGACCGCGACGGTTAATTAATGTCTAAGGCTTAAAAGTAGAAATCAAAACATATCCTACGATACTGGGGTATGATATGGAACAGCCGATACGTTTCATGCAGCACTTGCTTCTTAGGGTATGTACAATAAGATCACATCAGCTGGTTCTTAGTTTGTATATATCTGCTTTAGACCCTGTTTGGCAATTTAGAACCGGACCGTTTCTACTAAATTCTGGAAGAAACCCAACCAAACAGGCTAAAGCTCAGAACGATTCTCCTCGAATCGTTTCTTCTTTTTTCACTCTGTGGTCGAATCGGTCTCAACCCCGTTCCACCCGATTCACAGAATCCTACCTGAAACATTTCTACCAAGAATCTAAAACCGTTTCTGTTTCTACTAGAATCTAGTGTTGACCATCTAGGTATTATTTTGATTTCAGATTTGAATACGAAACATAATTCCAAAATAATCAAACACAACAAGCTAGACAGAAGATACCACATATTTCTAAAAAGTAGATCTAGAAAATACCACATATTTTCTGAAAAGTAGATCTAGAAATGATGTGTACGAGATGAATAGAGGGAAGAATTTTTACGATGGGCTTGATGACGAAATGGATGCAGCGTAGTAGCGACCGGCCGTAGAGGAAGTAGTCGAAGCAGAGGAAGCTCGAGTGGTCGCGCAGTTGCGCTGCCCAGAAACCTTATTGCTGCCCCCGTGCAGATTCTCGCGGCGGCAACGGTTCGGAGATCCCGCTCTCCCTGCCTTGCAGTGCACGCCGAGAGGAAGGTCGGTGAAGAACGAGCGCAGCACGAAGACGCAACACAGATCACAATGGATGAACGCGAGTGCAAGAGCCAAAAAACTTATTTCAGTCTGGACGCCTCCAGATTTTATAGCCTCGCACCAGTAACGGTCAATAATTGACCATTACAACACCATTAAACGCTAGTAAACTGCAGGTCATTCAAATGACTGTTTCTATTAGAAACTGACGCCATTATCATGGCTGTTTCTATTAGAAACTGAAAAATAAAAGGGTTTAAACGTGCCAGGATTCTATCCAGTCACAAGTCACGCGGGAAAAACACGCGGTAATTCGCGAAATACGCGTGCGCGCGTGCGTGTGACTTTAGCCGTGCTCCTCACCCTCCATATGCCTTCATTACAAGGTATGGTGGGAGCTTTCCCTTTTAAATTGGTATTCTCCTCTCTCAACTAGCAATATGGTATTATTCTTTGTAGCTTTGGCATTAGAGATAAATGGGCCACTTGGGCCTTATTTCTAACATCTAGAACTATACCAAACAAGGCCTTAGTCTATTTGAAAGAGTGAGAAAAAAGGAGAGAAGATAGTTGCCTTTTATTTAGTAGCCAGCTTTGCACTGAAGCATAAGTAAATCATTTATATACAAGATAGAAGAGATAGTTATTGCACAACATCTAGAGACAATTTTTAGAGATAGTTATTGTACAGACTGGTTTTTAATTTACTATTAGTTTGCAGTAGGCTTTACTGTTGTACTTACTCTTTTGGCCAAATCAAAACAACAGCACTGTCAGGTGAAATGATGAAAGCGCAATGGATCAAAACGGCGTGTTTAGTCCTAAGACTATCTCCTCCTCCAAATTCCTTCACGAATAGATCCCAACTGCTCCAGCGAATTTCCTTCACGATTCCCTTCGGATGGGATTCAAACAGTGAATCTCTCTAGAAAAGAATTCTCTCTCCAATCCTTACACAAATTCCCTTGAGGGGATGCTGTTAGAGATAGTGAAAAAATAAAGGGAATGAATATGAGAAAGAAATAGAGAAGAAAAAAATGGAATGAAGAGAAATTACTTGAGATAGTCTAACCATCCTTTGATGCCATCGGCTAGCTGCGCGTAGTATCTAGAAGGCCCCTATTAACCACCGTACTTGGACCAGGCATTAGCTAGATCCTCGTGGCTGGATAGAGATTAGACGAGGACCAGCATGGCACACGAAAGCGATGGCTCCCACATCCATATCCATTGTAGTGAGTGATCGAGACGGTTAAGGGGCACGAGGTAGACCAAAAGCTATGGAAGATATTCCCAAATATTGTCAAGCCTCTTTCGGTTCAGATTTTTTTCACTGTTCTTAAGAAGGTACTATCCTTCGAATTTGTATAAGCACGTAACAAAGATTTAAAAGATGGAGGTAAAAAAATATTAAAGGTAATTTGATGTAGAGGTACTCGTGCTTTCTTATACCTCTCAAAGATGTTAAAAGTTCTTTTTTGGATAATTTAATGTGCTATCATAGTTCTAAAGGCCGGACTAACGAGTGAGTCGCTAGGGCCACCTGGGGACGTTTGAACTTGTGTACAGGCAGATTATGCATTAGATGTTCTTTTTGACCTGTTTTATTTTGCTGGAGCAATCCTACCGCTCAACCATAAGTCAAGCTTTTTTCGGTTGTACACTGATATTGGTTGGCCTAAAATAATAACTTAATTACTCTTTTAGGTCATAAATAGTTATCGTTTTGAATACAATACGGTTTTCAAAATACAACTTTGACTACTATTTTCTATTATAATATATTTATAAAACCCAATAAAATTGTGATATTATGAAAATACTTTTCACAATAAAGATATATATACGATTTTTATGTATCCAATTTAAATATTTAAAAACATATTGATAATTAAAATTTTAAAAGTTTAACTACACCTATTTTCAAAACCATAAATACTAACGCATAAAAATGTGAGCATGCCACCTGGCAATTTTTTTTCCTTGTCGCACTCGAAGTGGCCTAGTGGGCGAGACAAAGTGTAACAATCACGTATGGACAAACTGCCTTGATTTCTGGTGGCCCGCAGATGTAACGTGACAAATTTGCAGAAACTACGACGATTTCGCGATGTTATCTCGCCCTTCCTTCCTTGGACGATGACATGGTAATAAATTATTGCAAGTGTGAGCTTTTGTGCACATTGGACATAGCCAGGTGCTCTTGCTCACTGACGGTGAACGCACTGACCGAGTGAACGCACCAATAGTCTTCGACGATATTCGTTGAGGCAGGTAAATAAAAAGGAAGCTATTTTATGGGCCCGTTCGTGATCACCAGCGGAGCCGGACTAGGCTGCCTGACTGCCGGCCGGTTTGGCTTATAGCAAAATCTGACCTGTCGGATAATGGCCTGTTTGGCTCTAATGTAAGCCATTCAGACCACAAATATACTAAAACATGTACATGGCCATTTCATCTTTATATATACATTTAATGCATGACCATAACTACATTTATGATATCGCAGCATATGAAGATGGCCAAAAATCTCCAATCGTGCACGTGCAACGAAACAAGTTCTCAAACTGCATTTATACCAAAATTAAAGTGAAGAAAAGATACGTCAGCAGCATGTCGGCAAGTATAACATAATAACAATAACAATTACACCGGCTCAGAAGACACCAGGGGGCCATTTCAAGAACATGCAGGTGCCAACATCGTTAGCTGAGTGCAAATCACTCCGACGAAACCGCACACCTAACCAGGCAACAAACACTCAGAACATCACAGTAGAAATATCATCAGTAACCCAACAGATGGGTTACAAATTCTTGCGGTCACAATTTCGCATGCATTTTCATAATATGAGTCCACTGGTGGCATAATCGCTACATCTACATTTTGTTATCTTAGCACCCAAAACATAAGGATTCGGACAAGCCAACATGAAAAACTTCCATGTAAGTAGAATTGGCAAGCACTAGCTGCTAAACTGCTGATGTTGGTGCTCAGTTAATGTCCTCCATACCGTTCGCCAGCAGTACTGGAAGGTCACCACAGCCATGACGCATAACAGAGGGGTACCAATGAGGCAGCCTCCTGGCGCAAGGTTAATTAGTGTCTGAAATGGAACAGATAGTACAATCAGGTTAGGCAAAAATTTAGCAGTGCATTGTTCGAATCATCCTGACTAAAAAGAAAAACAAGATCTGGTAGCAACATTCACATGTCATACGCATACCATATGCTACTCGATGATATAATTACTTGGTTGAGATATAAACGATATTACTACCGTAACTCAGTGGTGTGATAAATAAAAAATGATGTTACAACACCGTAATAGTGGAAAAATGAAAACAGTTTCAACCGTTCAGTGCAACAAGAAGTTGCCTTCCAAAACCACACCGAAGTAGTGAATAGGTTATATAATTATACTTCTATTCAAAACACAAAACTCTCAGAACAAATTGTGCCTTTGCTTCATGAATGCTATTGAACATTCTACTAGATTTTGGGGCACAACCGTCAGTTTAATTTTAACATTACATTGAAGGAAAATGATATTGTACAGTTTTTTCATGGTTGACTTGTTTTGAAACAACCCTTTGTTATTCCACATTAACTTTCATCAAATAAAACTTTCACATTGATTTTACAAGGGCATCATTTGGCCTATATGCAACTTACAAAGAGTAACTAGAAGGGCCCAATATAAGTGGTACAATTAAGCACAAGAACTTTATACAACAATGTCAGATCTACTCGTAATTAGTGCTTTCATGTTGGGGTTAGAAGAAAACAATGAGCGCTATATACAAGATCATGAAACTAAAAAGAAAATAAATCTATTCTAGTATTGTCAGGTTCACCATTAAGAAATACTAAACCCAGCAAAAACAATTTAAGACCAAGTCATTACCATTACAGCAGCAATCAGATGAACAACTGGGACGAAGATTTGGTCGCTTTTCTTTCTCTCGCCATATCCATTAAAAGCAATAATCATTGAGAACGTATGGATGACCAAGAATCCAAGTGAAATAATGGCTGCAAATTACACACAGGGATAAAAATTGAATATTATGCAAAACAAACTCAGGACATACAATTTGGCATCAAATACCACTGGGATCTGGGAGAAACAAAATATACTGATAGCATGACATAAATTGTGTGTTATAATCAAGAGTTGTCTTATATTAGGGAGTAAGGCTTCTTAGCTTCCTTGGTGGTAAGTCATATTAGGGAGAAAGGAAAAACTATCACTTGCCTGACACAAGGAAAAATGGCATCCTTGAGCACCTTTCAACATAAAATGTGCCTCGACCAAATGCTGGAGTTAAAAGACTGAGACAGAAAAAGACTGCATGAGCCACTCCATGACCTAAACCACCGGCTGCATAAACATTTCAAAACAGAAGTGAGCAAACAATAGCAGTTGTTATAATCTGTGACATCCTAGAGTGATAATAATGAAAAAAATGGTCCCACCAGTCAATAGTGAATGCACATCCTTGGATTTTGAGTATTCACTCAAGTTAACAATGTTGGTCCAAGTTTATGTTTTGAAGATTTTATAGTTTTGGATCAAATGATGGAGAACCAGTGAACCACTCAACCACATAAGCTGTGCTTGCTCTATCATGACTAGAAATTATAGAACATCGGCAAGCAATTATTAGCCTATGTAATACTCCTTGTTAGAGTTGGAATGAATAACAGAGTCACCAGAAAATTAGAAAATCTGCTGGGTGCTTGTAAATAACATAATGTGCAACTCTTGCTGTGAAAAAAATAGCAATGCATTGCCCTTCTAAACAATGGAGGTATGCTTAATCACATATCCAATTACAATATCCATACATTCGCTATTTTTTTAAGGTGGTAAACATATCTGCAGGTATCTATTTTCAATTAAAAACTCTGGGCAAAATACAAGCCAGCGATTGATAAATAAGGTGGCCTTTCTTGAAAAAAAGAACATTTTGATGCAGTATCACAAGAAGTTACCTAAAGAAATTAGCATCTTGTCTGTCAAACAGAGACGTGGTTTAGATATTCTATCGGCAAAGGCATCTAGCATCTCTTCCATTTTCCTGGGAAAATAGTTATCAATTTATCATCACATATCATAAGGAAAGAAATCAAGTCCATATTCCATAAATATATCAACTCAGCGCATAAGAACATATATTGCCATAAAAAGGAGATAACTTCCAGCTTTTTATATGGTTTACCTACTTGTAAAGTCTCCAGAAGACAAGACGGATGCCTTCCTGAAGTGCAACAGATGTAAGTATCAGAATTGCATATGGCCACCAAGCTCCTGATTTTACAGGAAGAAATCCCCTCCATATTCCCGAGAGAATTATCAGACTTATAAGCCAAAACAAAGTGCTGCACAAGTAGATTTTGGCAAAAGTTGACATTAAATAATGATGTCTTTCCATTTCGATGTTTATAAAAGAACACAGAATAGAACTATGTATTTTAGGGGCTGAATAATCAGTAACACAATTACTTCACTGGTGTGTTTGGGGTTTGGATCGAATAGGGTAGTGATTATGGGGAATGGGGTGCTTGCCCTTGAGCCAGCGAGACTCTAAAGCAAATGTGGATACAGCGAGAAGGTTTCTGATTTATTTTGTGCGCTAAAATTTGTAGAATACTCATCTTAACATAGAATAGAGATTCATCATTTCTTTCAAAACTAACCTGATACCTTGAGAACCAAATAAATAATCCTATCCTTTTGGAAACTAATCCAATAACTGAAAAAAAAGAAACTTCATTGGCAATATTAAAACCTTCCTAACCCTGGGCACCTATGATGCACGGACGCAGATACGTCGACACAACACAACAACACGGGATTCGCCATTTTTTTTTTCAAAAATGCCGACATGGCAACACTGCTATATATGTTTAAATAATAATAATAATTATATATATGTGTGTTATTCATGGTTGTCAAGGCGTCCCTGGTGACCATGGCGAGTGGCAGGCGCCAGGATGCCATGGCGTCCTCAAGGCAAGGTACGGTGAGTGACATTAAGACGAGTAACAAACATTCACAACACAAGCACAGCAGCAAATCAGCAGAGGAGCAAATCAGTAGAGGCCAGAGGGCAGAGGGCAGAGTAGATGAGCTGAGGAAGAAGAAACAGACGCAGAGGACAAAGCAGAGGGCAGACCGGCAGAGGAAGAAGGAGCTCACCAGACTACCGGAGGGGGTGGAGGAGGGAGGGGGCCTCACCGGAGGGAGTGGAGGGAGGGGAGCTCCGCGGCGGCTACGGTTGAAGGAGCAACCGAGCTCGAAAGGAACACGACATCTGAGGGAGTGGTGGGAGGGGAGCTCCTAGGTGGCTGGTGCAATCAGGAGTGGCTGCGGCTAGGGTTGAAGGAGCAACCGAGCTTATCGTCCTCTGCCCCTTCTGCAACCCTTTGTCCGAGCTCGAAAGGAACACAAGCCGACCCCTCTGCGATTTATCTGACCCTGGCCCCAACCAGTTGACCAAGTCTGGCGTCCAGAGCCTCGCCATGGACGCTGCGTTGATGCTGTGGACGCCGCCAAGTTCTAGGTGCCAGCCTAGACCTCCAAGGCGAGGCGAGCACCCATGGTGCCCAGCCAGCAACGCCATGACGCCACGACACCAAGGCGACGCCGTAACAACCATGGTATTATTTTTCATTTTTCTATAGGTTTGTCAAACTGAAATAATGTTCTAAGCTGAAATGTTCTAAGCTGAACAAGAATAGGTACCATCACCTTAGGACATATTTTTCAATCACCATTATTAATGTTCAGCAAGTGCGCTTTAACTTTAGAGTAGCTACTAGTGCTAACATATTTACAATATTTGCATCTCCATTTCACATTTCCTCTAAACGGTCAACCCTTAATTAGAACGTCAACATGATTCCATAATGGACCCTTGATGTTGGTGTTTTGTTCCTCTCAAGTGGCTAGGGTTAGGCTGAGGTGGGCCGGTCTATGTCACTATATGTGTCGAAGACATGTCGATGAAGTGTTGAAATCGAGTCGAACATAAAAATTATTTATTTTAGCTATCTCAGTGTCCAATACGTGATCGATATGTGTCAAGAAGCCTCGTATCAGTGTCAGACACGTGTCGACACCGATACGGCGCCAAACCAACAAGTCAATGCTACAGAGCTGGGCACCATAAGGGGCTTCCTGGTTGCGTCCAGCTTCATGGACGCATTGCCGCTGATAAGGGAATCCTCATAAGGCCTCCAGTCTATAACTCCAAACTAAGAAATGTGAGTCGAGCAAAAAAATTAAAGAATTTGCAGAAAAAAAAATACAAAATTAGACCTCCTTTAAATGCAGAAGAACACGATCTTGTAACTAAAAGAAAACTAAAGTCTTACAAACTCACTTGCTTAGAAAGTACAGAGAAAGCTAAAGTCTTAAAAACTCACTTGATTAGAAAGTACAGTCCATACTCCCTGATAATGCTGTATTTTGGACTATGAAACTGCATTTCTGATAATCAACAACAGGAAATAGCTGAGGGTTGAAACTCTTATGTTCAGACGACCCTGAGTCAGTAATGTTTTGTTTGAAGATGATCATACAAATATCTCCATGAGGTGTTTCCTTTTGCATCTACAGTAGTTCTCTATTTGTTGGAAAAGATTTTTATCCATCTACAAAGGCCATGGATGTGCTCTATCAAAGTCATACCAAACAGTTTGAACGAAAGATTAAAAGAATGCCAAATTATAAAGCAAAGAGATATCCTTAGGTTTCTCAATTCTAGTTGTCGCAATGAAGGATGCTAATCACTTAGCAATACCAGCAAGCACTGAGCTTTTGTGTATTCTACATCTCCAAACCAAGGGCACACTGAGATATTGTTAAATAATTGCAAGGTAGACAGGTGAACATTTCTAAAAGTCGCACTACTTCTGCAGACATAGATGAAGGCTTGGAGTGAAGTCCACTAAAGCATGTATTCAGGATGTCAGTTTACAATAAGAACACTTTCTCCTGCCTGAAGTACTAAAATCTCTGGAGTAATTTGTAACATTGCATTTACATTGAACACACAGATTCAGTTCTCGCAGAGATATAATGGCAAAGATCACCTATACATTTGTGAATTTCATCAAAAATCCATTTTAGTATCCTCTCTAGAGTTCACTGTGCAACACAGCCAAAAAGATTGGTTATCACTTCCTAAGTTTCCTGTAGCGTCAGAATTAGCAAGTGGAGTCTCAATGGTATAAAGCACTAATGTAAATTCCGTCAATCCTTCACACCAACACAGGGGTTGAGAAGGAATATGAGCAACGCAGTGGTATAGGCAGGGTTCCAAAAACTGTTGAAAACCGTGAAAACCATCCATATCGCTCCGGTTTGAAAAGCGAAACTGCTTGGTTTACCAATCAAGTTCAAATTTAAATTCAAAAAATTCGGAAAATTTGAAAAAAAAAATATTCAAAAATTGCCTAAAATTAGTATTAATAGTTTTATGACGTCTGGTGTGAACATTTTTTAAGAGATGTTTTTGAGCCGTTCAAAATGTAGAAATTAGAAAATCCAAAAAAAAAAGGAAATTAGAGGTATTTTAGTAGGAATATTTGTTCAAGTATGTCAACTAGCAATTTTTACTTCAACATATCTTAGTAACAATATTTGTTCAATTATATTTAGTAGCAATATTTGTTGAAGTATGTCAAGTAGCAACATTTGTTGAAGTATATATTTAGTAGCAATATTTGTTCAATTATATTTAGTAGCAATATTTGTTGAAGTATATTTAGTACCAATGGAAGGTGTTGAAATGTAAATGGTGTTGATATATCATATATGAATGCCTATTTTTGCATTTGTTGGATTGATATGTGAGTAGTATTAAAATGAAAGATTATTTGTTGACATATTATTGTTAAATGTCTACTTTGCAACTTGCAATTGTCTAAAATATAGCAAAGGTCATGTCGAAATTATTTCATATTAGGAAAGATCATGTCGGAATTTTTTTCATGTTTTTCCATACTTTTTTATATATTTCTTACATTTTTCCTATTTTTGGGCCTTCAATGGCATTTTACAACATTTTTTTTGCAATTTTCCCGATTTTTTTTACATTTTTTTCCCAATTTTTCAACCTTTGGCTAGTTTTTCGCCAAAAGCTACTCAAAATTCGAAACTTTTCGAGCGGTTTTCGTCCATATCATTCGGTTTGACCAGATTTCAAATTCGTTTAACTTTTCAAACCATTCGGTTTTGCACGAATTTTGAACAGTTTTTCACGAATTACGATAGCGCCGGGTCATCGAAATCTGAGTTTGAAATGGTATTGTTAACCCTGGGTATAGATGTTCAGCAAGCTTTGGGTCTACTCTCCAACAACGGAGAGAGAGTGGCATTATATGCACCACATCGCAAGCTTTCTAGGACTGAATTCCACAAACTCATTCCAAACCAGAGTCACACTTTTTGCAAGCAGAAAAAGGTACATCAAGAATTCCAAGCCTTCCGCAGCATATGACTATAACTAGCAGCATCCGGAACTCCGGATCGAGTTTGCAAGCGCAAATTAACCCAGATAAAAAGAGCAGAATTCGCAAGAAACTGCTAACCCTAGCACAAGTAAACCAAGAAGCGGCCCTTCCCTCACGAATCTCCACAGGAATGCCTCAATCAAATGCTTCCCATCTCTTACGCCAATCTAAGAACTGATTTGACCCAAACACAACAGAAGAAGTTGGAGAAACGGGTTGGGGGGGCGAGGGGGGGGGGGGCAACCTGGAGAGGAGGGTGAGGACGAGGAAGGGCTTCCTGGCGATGACGCCGGCGAAGAGGGAGAAGGCGGGGCCCAGCGCGATCAGCGCGTACCCCACCCCTGCCGCCACCGTCATCTCCTTCAACGTCCGGACTCCGCACGACGCGGCGGCGAGAGAGGGGAGGATAGACGGCTAGTTTCCGGGCTGGCTGGGGGAACGCGATGGAGCCGCGAGCCACCACCCGCCGTCGAGAGGGGGGAGAGGCGGCGACTGCTAGGGAACGAACGATAACGGGTGGGGTGTTCTGAAAAAATTGGATGGGATTTTCTACGAACACGTCTGAGTGGTGAGTGCTACGCGCGTGTAGAAGCCAGCTCGTGTATGTGGATATCTTTCGAATTGTATTCTGATGTTGAGTAACACTATTCAAGCTTAATACTAACTTTATTAAGATCCAGAGGTTCCGCGAGTCCTCAGCCCGTCCATGTTGCCCTTGCTGCCAAAAACACCTCCCTCTCTTCTGCTTTCGCGGTGCGCTCTATCGGCCCATGGTGAAGGCTTCAGCGCACCGCTCTCCATTCGTTCGCTGCATCGCCGGCCTTCGCGGCGACGGGTGCAGCCCTTCGCCACTTCGCGGGGAGGTCGGCTGCTTCCTCTTTTCGGATCCGCTACGCGCATCGACCGCAACAGCCTGCTTCGCCATGTTCAGGCCCTTCAGCGCGCTGCCCTCCATTCGTACGATTCTCCGGATCCGCCAGTGCCACGCCGTGATATGGCGCCACGGGATGGACTGCTTAGCGAGCTATCTACTTGTTCATTGCGGATCCGTTGTGCGCATCTGTCACTACGGTTTGCTTCGCCATGGGGATTCGGATGAACATATCGGTTCGGTTCTCCACATCCGTCGCCGACACGCCGTGGTATGGCTCCACAGTATGGCGTGCCTTCTTGCACATGCAGTCGTCGTACACACTGCCTCCACTGGTTAGAGCTCGCTGCACTCTTGCCCCGCATCGCCCGGACCCGATGCCATGTGTTCCGCTTCTGTCCCACATCGCCCGGAGCCACTGCCACGCGCTCCACCGTGAATTGCTTTACGGTCGGCACCCACTGATTTCAGCTTTCGGCCCCATCGCTGCTGTGTAGCCCAATGCTTCTGCTCTCCCGTTCTTGCTTTTGTGCCTTTGATTTACCATCTTTTGGTGTATTGTTGGTTTCCCCTTGCTTGTTTCTCTCTGTGGATTCTGATTTTGCTCTGCAGGCTCACCGCTGGATTTTTGGTGTGGCAAACATCCCATCGCGCCATTGTTATAGCCTACAATGTCGACCATACCGCCATCGTTACCGCCTACATCATCGACCATGCCACTATCGCCTGCATCGTCGATTACTTCCTCCTCGTCTCCTCGGTCTATGATTGCTGCTCTTCTGTATTCATCACCGGGTACACAATTGCTTCGTCCGATGCTTGATTTTTGTTATGCATTATGCTTTATTTTCGTGCGACCTCATCGCCATGTGCTTGCTGCCTGTTTTTCAGCCGTGCTTCCACCTGCCTACATCGTTAGTTGATCCTGCTTTGCCTACTCGCTCTGTGCCTATTGCTCTTTCGGCTTCATCACCGGGTATACGATTGCTTATTACAATGGTCGCTTTTTCTTATGCATTGTGCTTTGTTTTCGTATACTCTCATCACCGTGTGTCTTTTGCTTGTTTTTCGATCTTGTTTTCACTGTGTGGTACGGCCTGTCTTCTAGATCTTGGCATTATGCTTCCGCAGAGTTGTCGCTATGGTTATTTCATTTCTTCAGTCTTTTCCTCGCTGTTTATCTTGAGCTAAATGAACATCTGACTTCCCGCTGGATTTGACTCTCATACATACAGGAGATAACTTCTATCCATTAGTCAGTTCGGATGATGCAGCTGATAATAGAAAGAGAGAGATTATTTAACTTATACCGTTTTTATGCTAGAATAGGTTTGATTCCTTCGTTGGTTTTTTTTATCCTCATTGCTTCATGCTGCCTTTGCTACTCCCAGTTATTCCCATCATACTCATCTATGTTCCTTATTATAGGCATTGCTGCTACTTCTGTTCCTAGCTCCATTAGAATACCATCTTTTCTTGCTTCTAAAGAGTACATCTCCTACTTAAAAGGTGCACTTCTGCACTTTGACCATGCTGTTTATAATGCTTCTTCTTCCGCCTTACCAGTGCATTTATTGGTTCGGTTATATCATTATCTAATACCTATTTTTTAGCTTGTTTTACTACCTCCACGGTGTTAATTAGTATTCATGCTTATTTTGCTTGTTTTCCTTCTCTGCTTGATGTGTGCCTTCTTTTGTTTGCAGCTACTTACGCTAACAGATCGCATTATGGTGGCATCGTTATCTAATACCTATTTTTAGCATGTTTTACTACCTCCGCTGTGTTAATACCTATCTGTGCTTATTCTGTTCATTTTCCTTCTCTACTTGATGTGTGCCTTCTTCTGTTTACAGCTACTTATGTTGACAGATCGTATTATGGTGGCCCTGATTATCAATGTGGTAAATGTAGTGTTGTTTTTTGGTTCCAAGAAAGGGTCGAATCGTGCAGCTCTTCAAGGCAACATCGAATTGTTTACATCACATGCTGTCGAAATGGTAGAGTTTCGCTTCCACCTCATAGACGTTCCCGTCGCCACTTAGACAGCTTATTAGTTTCAATGGTGGCCCCCAGTCAAAATAGTTCATGCATCTAATCCGTCAGTACAACTCGTTATTTGCATTTACTTCTTTAGGCGCAGAAATCGATCATACTATAAACACTGGTGAAGGCTCTTATGTTTTCTGAACCCATGGGGTTGTGCACCATCGCATTGGTTTGTTGATTCCTCAAATAGGTGCGAGGCCTAAATATGCTCAGTTATATATTATGACACTGACAATGAGGTTCACAATAGGTTAAGTGTCCTGCATACAGAAGGAAGAGGCTCTCCTCACATAGATTTTGCTATTGTTGCTAGCCTTATTACTATGCTTGACAACCACAATCCATTAGCTAAAAAATTCAGGATGGCGCGTGATCGTCTCTTTTCCCTGCATAATCCAGAGGTCTGTATTCACCTTATTGGTTCGGTAACCATGGTGATTGGTTTTCTTTACCAGCCATGCCAGAGCTAGCTGCTTTATTGGTCGGCGAGATATCAGAAGAGGCTAACAAATTCGACGTTGTTGATGCATCCAGTACAGGCCTAAAGCAGATTTCGCCGCTTAATCCTGCTTTAATGTCTCTTCAATATCCGCTGTTATTTTAGTATGGTCAACAGGGTTTCCATCTAGGCATTAGATATAAAGACACCGATGATAATAATGCTTTTGCAAAAGATAATGTATCCATGCTGCAGTTCTACTGTTACAAATGCTATTATCGTAGAGGCGAGCCAAATCCTTATACATGCTGCATCCGCCTTTCTAATCAGATAAAGATTGATTGATACTCATGTATTGAAGCAAATCGCCTTTCATTTCATTTCTTTCATCAAAATGACCTACGTTCAGAAACAAACCAAGGTATTTCTAACGCGATTGGTCAAGGTACATCAGATGGAAAGAACATTGGTATACATGTTTTGTTTCCTTCAAGTTTCACTGGTAGCCATCTCTATTATGTATTAAATTACCAAGATGCTATGGCTATCTGCCGTGAATATGGTGCCCCAGATGTTTTTCATACCTTTACGTGCAATTCAAAATGGCCGAAAATTACACATGCACTAAAATATGAACCCGAGCAAACATATTCGGAACGCCCTGGTATTATTACCCGGGTTTTCCATATTTTCATATAAAAAATGAATACATGCTGGATATAAAAAATGAACGCGCATTTGGTCCTATCCGTGTAGGTGCTCGCTTTGTTTATCTTCTACATGTTTAGTTTTATTCTATTTGCGTTATATTTTATCTTCTCTGTTACATAACTGTGCCTTCTCTATGCAGTTCTATACACAGTTGAATTCCAAAAATGAGGTCCTCCTCATGTCAATACGCTTACATGGCTTCTTGATCACACAAAGGAACTGTCTGCTGAGTTCATAGACAACTTAATATCTGCAGAGATACCTGACCCGATTGTTGATTCACTTGGTTATTCTCTTGTTGAAGAATTCATGATGCACGGTCCATGTGGTGACCTTAATAAACATTGTCCGTGTATGAAAATGGTGTTTACTCAAAGCGATATCCAAAGCCCTTTCATGACCATACAACCATCGATGAATGTGGTTTCCTAGTATATCATCACAGAGATGAGGCCGATTCATATTAAAAAATAGAATCAGATTGGATAATCGGTCGGTTGTCCCACACAACATGGCGCTGCTTAAAAAATACCAAGCACACATAAATGTTGAGTGGTGCAATAAAACAAACCTTGTTAAATATTTGTTTAAATATATTACTAAAGGTCAAGATAGGGCAAAAGTTTCTTTCCAGCAGATGCATACTCAGCACGCTCATATGCCTAATACTGGTAATGACTATAATGTTGATGAAATTGTTGAATATATTAGATGCAGGTATTGCATGACTTATATCATAACACATATCTACTTAAAGTTTAGTCTGTACTTTTTACTTATTCACCGGCCCTGTTTAGCCTAACCGCCTGCTTGTTTGCAGATATTTGTCTTCTTTCGAAGCGATTTTGCGTCTATTCAACTTCGAGATTCATGGTCGAGTGCCGGCTGTAAAACGCCTCTCTATCCACATTCCTGGTATGAATAGAATCATATATCCTCAAGGGGAACCTTTATAAGACATTATTAGTGATCCAAACACATATAAAACTACATTAACAGAATGGTTCACTGCTAACCATGATTACATTGAAGCAAGATCGTGCACATATTGCCACTTCCCCTCTAAGTGGTCTTGGAACAGCACAGACAAAACATGGAAAAAAAGAAAGCGTCAAACTCAAAAAATTGGTCGCATATATAATGTGCATCTAAGTACTGGTGAATTGTTCTATCTCAGGATGCTTCTAATGGTTTTTTGTGGTGCAGAAACCTTTGAAGATATTCTCACTTTCCAAGGCGTGTGCTATTTAACTTTTAAAGATGCTTGTAGAGCTTGCAGATTTGTTGGTGATGACATAGAATGGTAATTCTCTAGGCCATTGCACACCAGTTAAGAAACCTCTTTATGATAACCGTTTCATTTTGTGATGTTGCTAACCCACAGCATTTATTCGATAAATATTAGCGCTTCTTGGCTGACGATATCACTTATAGAATACAGTGGTCACTGAGAAACCGTTCGTATGTCATACCAGATGCCTATTTGCAGTCACAACTTGTTAGTGAACTTTGTGCCTCCTTTTCAAAAAACGGCTTGAACTTTGGCGCTTACAACATAGTCATTGAGGCCTCCTAATGTAATAGTGCGCCGATAAATATGTTGGTTGCAGAAGAATTAGCTTATGATACATCTATTTTGCTATCCCAATCTGCTTCATATTATAGCCGCTTAAATGCAGAAAAGAGAAAAGCGTTTGATAAAGTCATGGCCTCCATTACTACCCAACAACCTACTCTATTTTTGTAGCTAGCCATGGTGGTACTGTAAAAACATTTGTTTGGAATGCTATTATAACTATGCTAAGAGCTGAAGCAAAGATCATTATTGTTATTATGTCATCCGGAGTCGCTGCACTTTTGCTTTTGTGTGATCGAACAGCTCATTCGCGGTTCAAAATACTTTGCCACATTAACGAAAAAAGCTTATGCACCATCCCTCGTGGCAGCATGCTTGCTAAGCTCCTAAAAAAAACCTCTTTATTCCTTTAGGATGAAGCGCCCATGACACACAGGCATTGTTTCGAGGCCCTGGATAGGACACTCAGTGATATTATGTCTATTGAAGATTCAGTATTTATGAATATGCCTTTTGGTGGAAAGATTACAGTTCTTAGCGGAGATTTTTATCAGATTCTTCATGTGATTGAAAATGTTACTAAAACAGATATTATAAATGCTTCCCTTATCAGA
Organism: Rhipidocladum racemiflorum; assembly: GCA_036346355.1. Lineage (NCBI taxonomy): Eukaryota > Viridiplantae > Streptophyta > Magnoliopsida > Poales > Poaceae > Rhipidocladum > Rhipidocladum racemiflorum. Next base: position 74,443,810 of record CM070571.1, read on the forward strand.
TCGCCTTTTTGGCAGTATGTTGAGTTTATAAAATTGTCTGCCAACATGAGGCTTCATAGAAATGATCTCCCAATTGCTCAACGTAAAATACTTTCCCTATTTGCCCAATGGGTGCTTGATATAGGAGATGGCCGTATTCCTTCCACCAAAAAGACAACAGAGCCAAATGCAACTTGGATAGCTATTCCTAATGATCTTTTACTCATGCCAACCACTGATAACATTGATGTTGTTGTTGATGCTATCTATGATGCCTTTGATACAAACTATTATGATGCCCAATATTTAGCGCAGTGTGCAATAATCTGCCCAACCAATGCTGTTGTTGATATGCTCAACAGAACTATTTTTGATAGGATTCCTTCTAATTCTAGAGAATATCTTAGTCCAGACTCTATATCGCAGTCGGCTATGCACATTGCTGATGCTAATCTCCTGTACCCGCCTGAGCTCTTAAATTCTATTACGATTAATAATTTCCCTCAACATAGTATTTTCTTAAAAGTCGATGTTCCAGTCATGTTATTATGAAACATAGACCAGTCCATGGGTCTTTGCAATGGTACATGACTTATCATCACAAGACCCGGTGATCGAGTCCTTGAAGGTCAGATTATTACTGGAACAAATATAGGTCAATCAATCTGCATTCCTAGAATTGTTTTAAATGCAACAAGTCATCAATGGCCTTTCACTTTACAGCATCGGCAATTTCCAATCAGGTTATCCTATGCTATGACCATTAATAAGAGCCAAGGACAAACTCTAAACAAAGTTGCAATATATCTACAAAATTCGGTCTTCTCACACGGGTAGCTATATGTCGCAGTGTCACGTGTCACATCACGTGCAGGATTAAAAATATTGATTGAAGATGAAAATAGAGCTGCCTGCACTGAAACAAAAAATATAGTCTACTAAGAAGTACTCGCTGCTCTTTGATGTTCCTTATTACTATGACTACTATCCTTTACGGTTCGATCTTAATGCTTTACAGACTACTCTTGTGTTCACTTACTTCATTGTTATCATCTCTTATACATACTAGGCAATGTGGCGCCCCATGTCGCGCCGTCCTGAATACGTCGTTAATCGCCATTGGACTATGGGGTCAGCGATTATAATTAGCACAGGGAAATGTATAAAGAAACAGGAAATGGGCTGAAGTTAAGATGGGTGCCGGGGTTGTTTGTTGCTATACGTAATACAGGGGGCAAAGCAGCGGTAAACAAACATTCTGCAATAGTATAGTATACCTCTATACAATCGATATGCACAACAGCTTGTTCAGGTTGAACAAAAGTAACGTGTAGCATAAGTGCATAATGATCTAATTTCATCACAGAGGAAGAGCGGACAACGCTATAATTGGGCGGTAACACGATTCTGAAACATTCATATATAAGAGAATATATACACAGAGAGTACGTATGCCTAAGCACGGAGTAGATGTCCTGGAACAGGTAAACACATGAATAAGGCATTGACCGAAGGCAAAAGGTAGGATAGGAGCTACACAGAATAAACAGTGAAGGGCTTACAGCTGCTAATTTGTCTTGTCCAAAAGATAGGTAACATGGTTAGGAAATATGTCTATCTGAAGGACTGGGATTCTTGCTTCAGCCATCTTCAAGAATCAAGGCACCATAAAGAAAGAAATAGACAGCAATAAAAAACAACGCACAAAAAAACGATTAAGAACAAAATAGGTTGTCTGATTCGAAAAACACCTAAAAGCATTAATAATAAATTCGTTAGCCTGAACTTCACCAACAACAACTGATACTACAGAGCAAGCAGCTTGGTGTGAAAGCCATATAAAAGCATTAACAAGACATTCCATAGTTTGATCTTAACAAACAACAGCATATACTGCAGGTGAGGATCACAGAGCAATGGCATAAGCAAAATCAAGGCACTGACACACGAAGACGGCAGAGGGCGCGCATGAACCATAAGAACAAGGAAAGAAAACAGAGACGGCTGGGTACGCGCTCATGAATATAGTTATCAATCGTAGCAATCTTCGTATAGAATAAACAGATTGAGTTCACAGAATGAACAACTATAAAACAACGATAGGCCACTGCCGCAACTAACAATATCAGGCAGAGAAGACATATCCCAGGAAACGTAAGGCAGGACCAACAAGGAGAGACGTAAGGAAACGTAAGGCAGAACCAACAAGCAGAGACGTAAGATAGATCGTATAAATAAACTCCAAGGCAGCAACCCGATCTAATGGCTAAATCATAGAACCATAAAAGTGCCACAAGATAAACGTTCATAGAGCAAATAATCGAACAGCCTAAAAAAATAGCACACAAGGCATTAACATACGCAGTAAGGCAAAGCAGCATCACCTTTTGACGGCAGAAGACAAAGACAGTTCTTTGAACGCGTAATCGACGCCAACAAAAACGACGGCACAGACCTGCATCCAAAAGGGGAAGCACTGGTAATGTGAAAGGGATGGCACTGTCGGCATCATCAGGCAAAAAAACACGACAACATATACAAAACACACGGGCACAGCGACTAAGCCAAAACAACATCACCTATCGACAGTAAGAGGCAAAGACCATCCTCCGATAAAGATGATCTCCGAAACCGTGATTGATACCAACGCAACCAAGAACGCAAGCCTGCATCGAAAATGAGAACACACCGTGAGAGGAATGGATCAGCTGATGCCGTCGCGCCGAACGACAAGGAAAATGAACACGAATCGGAGAGCAAGACGAGCAAGGATTGGGAAAAAACGCCTGCGAAACGGGAATCACAGCATAAACCCGCGCCCAGGAGAGCCTAACAAAGAGAAGAAACCTATACCAAGAGGACGAAAGGCACACCTACTATAAAAAAAAACCGACTCTAAACAAATCACTCTCGGTTGTAATGCGGTCAACAAACAGAAATCAAAAGAGGAACCGAATAGGGATCGGGAATGCGGCAAACAAACAAGAATCAGAAGAGGAACCGAATAGGGACTGGGGAGACGCGGGGAACGAATAGGGATCAGAACAGGAGACGGAGAGGAATTGGGGAAAACGAAAACAAGCCCAAGATCAACGAACAATTCAATAAGGGAGAAACCCTAAGCAGGAAAAGACACCAAGAACAAAAGAAGCACGCAAAATCGGGACGATCCAAGGCACCTAACACCGGAGACAACACGCCGCAGGAGAAGGGAGAAACCGGAATAAAGCAACAAACAGAGAAGAGCAAGAAATAGGAGGCGAACACAGGCACAATCGGGAGCACCAACACGGCTAGCGAACAAGGAAAGACGAAGGACGGCGAGCCATACTACGGGCGGAGAGACGAACGAGACGGCGGAAAATTTGATTATTTGCCCTGAAGTTGATGGGCATTTGATCATTTGCCCAAAGTTGGTGGGCATTTGATCATTTGCCCTACGATGTCTCACTGACATGCGGGTCCTAGGGCCACATGTCAGTGAGACATCGTAGGGCAAATGATCAAACGCTTATGAACTTTGGGCATATGATCAAACGCCCATCAACTTCAGGGCAAATGATCAAATGCCCCGACGTCGGCAAGACATACTACGGGCGGAGTAACAAAGGAAATCACTAGAGGCAACGGCAGGCACAATAGGCAGCAACACGCACCTATGTACAACCGGAGACGCAACCCTTGAGCAGGCTGGGCCAACCAGGAGGCGACCGTACCACCGCCGGGCAAACACCGAGGGATGGAGAACACCACGAAGACCGGATGCATCGAACAACGGGATCGCACCGGCGCCACCGGATCGACAGTGAAGAAACGCAATCGATAGCGAAGAAACACAGCGACGGAAACACGGCGCGGAGCCGTTCCACATTGCGACGTTTCCCAGGGGGGCAAATGAAAAAACGAGGACGTGGACATCGTGGGAGGCCGGCAATCCCTCCCCCCATAATAGAGTTACTAGGAAGATTCGCGCGCTACGCCGCGCCGTGCGAAATTTGATAAAAAAATGATGAAAAGCAGGGAAAAACGGAAAAACGACGGGCGAAAAACGAATTTACGTTTTTTTTTGGGAAACGGCCAACGAAAACATTTTTTCCATGTTCCGGAGAAAACACGGTTCACGGAAATAATTTTTTCAGGCAAAACGAAGAAAGAAAACGGTTTTCCATATTTTTTGTGGGGAAATAGCCACCGAAAACAGCTTCCCCATGCTCGGAGGAAAAGCGGATCACGAAAACATTTTTTCTGAGCAAAAGCGGAGAAAGGGAACGGTTTTCCATATTTTTGTTTTGAAAAAGCGGCCAACGAAAACATTTTTCTCATGTTAGGAGAAAAATCGGATGGCGAAAAATATTTTTTCGGCAAAGCGGATAAACTAAGCTTGATCTCCCAATTTTTTGGAGGAAATAGCTATCGAAAACATTTCCCCCATGCCACAGAGGGAAAACCGATCACGAAAACATTTTTTTCGGCAAAAACGGAGAAAAGAAACGGTTCTACATTTTTTTTTTTTTTGGAAAAACGGCTAACGAAAATATTTTTCACATGCTCTGGAGAAAAAACGGACCACGAAAATATTTTTTTGGGACAAAACGGAAAAACCGATCACGAAAACATTTTTTTCGGCCAAAACGGAGAAAAGAAACGGTTCTACATTTTTTTGTGGAAAAACGGCTCAGAAAATATTTTTCGCATGCTCGAGAAAAACGGACCCCAAAAACATTTTTTGGGACAAAGCGGAGAAAGGACCCGAACGTAAAGCGAGGACCTATTTGTTATAATTTTGGACTTGTTCGCTATTTTGAATAATTAGGAAAGGGCTCGCTCGCGATTGGCCCTTAACGGGAGGGCCTACATGCAAAACGCGAAACCAGGGACCTAAACGCGAAACGAAAAAATTATTTCCCTCTCACATAAAATCACGTAAGGACCTAAACGTAATTTGGAAGAAACCGGAGGGGCTTTGTGCAAAAAAGGGAGGGGACACGTGGGGGGCCGGTTGGCCCCCAATTCCTTCCTCTATAAGGTGGGTACCATTATGGACATAAAATTGCGCAGGGACCTATTCGTAATTTCAAAGAACATAAGGGCTTTTTCGCAAAATTAAAGGTGGACACGTGGGGTGCTTGCCCTTGCGGCATTCTCTTCCTCTATAATAGAGGTGATATCCTTTTTTAAATACTTTTTTGCTAGTGGTGTTGGTTTTTAATTAGAATCGACACAAATAATACACACAAATAGTCCAGTTTTTTGTGATGGTTCTAGCCAAAAACCGACACAAATAGTAGTCCTATCATTTGTGTCAGTTCTAGCAAAAAAACAACACAAATAATATTATCTCTGTCGATTCTAGCCAAAAACCGACACAAATAATATTATCTGTGAATAATATTATCTCTGTCGGTTCTAGCCAAAAACCGACACAAATAATATTATTAGTATCGATTCTAGCAAAAATCGACACAAATAGTCAATGCCTCTGCGTCCCGCTAAAACGGCCATAACTTTTGACTCGTAACTTCAATCGGGATGTTCTTTGGCTCGTTGGAAAGCTAATGAGAAGATTCATCCGAAAAAAGTCCAAAAATCATTAGGTCTTTCAATGATTTTTTGTGAGAGTGCGAGCGCGGCGATAGAATAAAAAAAAAACATCGTTTAGAACCTCAAAACAACCTTTGAAGTTTTGGAGTATATGACAACACTAAAATATAGCTCAAATCGTATTCGGAGTATGAGAATATTAAAATTGGTGTTCAGGTGCTCTGCGGGGTTAAGGGGAGAGGGACGCGTTACATGTCACATGCGATCATACCAGCACTAAAGCACTGAATCCTATAAGAACTTCAAAGTTAAGCGTGCTTAGGTGAGAGTAGTATTAGGATGGGTGGTAACCTCTCGGGAAGTTAAATCCGTTGGATCCTGTTAGAACTGCAAAGTTAAGCATGTTTGGGCGAGAGTAATACTAGGTGGGCCACATGAGGTTGATGTGTGGAACGGAGTCTGACACAATTACAAATAATAACTTTGTCATATTATTTGTGTTAGTTCTAACCAAAAACCGACATAAATAATATTATCTATGTTGGTTCTAGCCAAAAACTGATACAAATAGTCTTATTTGTGTCGTTTTTAAAACCGACACTGATAATCTCCAATTATTAGTGTCAGTATATCTATGTCGGTTTGAAACCCGACACAGATATGTGTTTTGAACTGACACAAATGTAGGTTTTTAAGTAGTGTTTAATAAAATTAGATTGAAAAAAAACATCTACAATATTACTTATTCAGCGAAATTGCCTACGTTTACTGCCTTACCAAACACTGACCTGTTCTTCACCTATTCCACCAGACTAAAAAACTTATTCCTTTTCAGGTTACTACCTGTAGGGGTGGGCATTCGGTTTTTTCGGTCTAATCGGTTCGGTTTTTTCGGTTTTAAAATAATTCGTTTTTTGAAAAGTGGGAACCGAATTTCTCAGACTAAAATGAAAAACCGAACCGAATTAACCGAAATATTTCGGTTCGGTTAATTCGGTTTTTCGGTTAACCGAAATATGAATAAATACTAGGTAGATTATATTTTATCCTTCTCATATCGCAACATAAAGTAGAGATAAACCCACATAATATCATAGGTCATTATAGTATAAGTATAGTAATACATATGAACATACCACATGTATGCATAAAGATGTTAGAACATAATAATTGTTTGGTAGATTTAGGAAGAACATTATAAAAGTGGAATTGTACGTAGGCTATTCAGTTATTCGGTTATTTCGGTTTTTGAAAACCAAAAACCGAACCGAACACCGAAAACCGAATTATATCAAAGTAAAAGCCGAACCGAAAACCGTAAACCGAAAAAACCGAAATAATCGGTTAATTCGGTTCGGTTCGGTTCGGTAATTCGGTTTCGGTCTAAAAATGCCCACCCCTAACTACCTGCATTGCAAATAAGCTATTGGAAAAGCCATGCAGTTCCTACTCTGCATACTTTCGGTTAGACTCTTATCCCAACAATTTGCTTTTAACGCATTGTGGTATCATCGGATATTTCGAGAACAATGGGCTGACATCAGCTGTCTATAAAAGATGCCACATAAGATTTTTAATGAGGTGGAAGAGAGAGGAGGAGGAGGAGAGAGAGAGTAGTCGTCCTTTCGTGAATAGACAGTCTTATAGATAGCTTTAGACTGTTTGTACCATTGTATAAACAGTCTATTAGTTGTATGAGAGACCATTACAGACGAATATATAGACGATCCATTGTATAAGTTATCTTTAGTGTTGTCTGTAGATGATGTGGACATGCATTATAGATAGTTGCCGTCTATACCGCTGTACATTCTATCTATCTGAAATGGTGGCCTTCCATCTGCTCTCTTCAGTATACTTCCCATTTTTTTACTTGATTAATCCAATATGTTGCCATGTTTACAACCTGAAAATACAGGTCCTACAATAGTGTACCTCAGTATAATTAAATGGAAACAACAATCAAGATTGCTTTGCCGTAAATTAGAGTGCTGCCAAAACCGCTCCCCACACAAACAAGGAATCAATTACGTAATCCGATATTTTAACGATGATTATTAACCATTAACATAGCTTTTCTCTCGTTCGCACCTTTCTTAATAACCATCGCGCATTCAGCCTATCCATATCAAACATTCCCAAAGCAATTTTGGCTTTTCACACCTATACTACCAATACCATACATTTATCTCTACTATTATAAAACAGCAGTTAGTGGCCGTGGTGAGTTCTACTCACGTCATTAATTGCCCTGCTTAATTGCCTTACTTAATTGCCCTGCTTAATTGCCCTACGCAAAAAACGAAGCGTTGCTTTAATTAGCCAGCTTTCGCAAGAAACGAAGCGTTAAAGATAGATGTTTGATCTTGTGAAATATTTTTTTATTTTTTAATCTTTATTTTTCGTTATCAATTTTGTTTTTTGTAGCAACGCACGGGCATGTAACTAATATTTACTATTTCTCACCTCGTGGGCCTTCAGCAAAACTGCATCTTATACTTTATTATTGGTGTGTTTCTCTCTGCCTACCCACAAAACAACGCTGCATTATAAATTGGTTTCCTACATATCTAACAAAACTAAACTATAGAAAACGTTGGTACATTACCTGTACCGTTTATGCATTATTTCGTACTTCTTCGTATAGTAATTTCCTGTCCTTTACAGATGCGCCAAATTATCACTATATTAAGTTCCGGAGGATTCCAGGCTCCTCAGGCCTCCACCTCACCTCCCCTTCACTTTTTCGAAAAAACCCATTTATTCTTCCAAATCGTGATTAGGTCCTTCCGAATTACGAAGAGGTCCTTTGCAAATTTATGCGAGAGGAAGATTTTTTTTTCCTGTTCGCGTTTAGGCCCCTCGTTCGCCATTTTGCAGAAGGAGCCTCCCGTTAAATACGAATCGCGAGCGAGCCCTTTTCTAATTTTTCAAAATAGCGAACAAGTCCAAAATTATAACAAATAGGTCCTCGCGCTTTACGTCCAGGTCCTTTCTCTGTTTTGCCCGGAAAAAATATTTTCGTGGTCTATTTTTTCTCCGGAGCATGTTGTCGTGGTCCGTTTTTCCAAAAAAAAAATAATAATTTTTTTTCGTTCATCCTTTCTCCGTTTTCCCCGAAAAAAATGTTTTCGGGGTCCGTTTTTCCTCATTTTTCCGGGAAAAATGTTTTCGGGATCCGTTTTCCCTCCTTTTCCCCGGAAAAATGTTTCCGTGGTTCGTTTTTCCTCTTTTTCCCGAAAAAATGTTTTCGTTGCCCTTTTTTTTTCCGTTTTCCCCGGAAAAAATATTTTCGTGGCCCGTTTTCCCTCCGAAAAAAATACTTTCCTATTTTTCGCTGGAAAGAATGCTTTCATAGTCCATTTCCCCTTGTTTTTTTACGAAATAAATGTTTTCGTTGTCCGTTTTTTCTCCGAAAAAACAACACAAATTTATTTTTCGTTAACGTGTGCGGCGTGCGTCGCGCTCACTTCCCTACTTTATATTACAGATTAGATTCTACACTGCGCAACCAGCTGCCAGGTTTGCAGAAACATAGACAACATTTCGTTATTAATCAGATTTCTATGCTGCGTAACCAGCTGCCAGCTTTGCAGAAACATAGACAACATTTCGTTATTAATAATATCTATCTGACTGACACAGCTATGCCTTAATAGAATGCTATAGCTTACCACTCCAGCCTCTTTGCTTTCTAATTTCATTGCATTCTAAATAAAAACAGACTATTACTACTATCTATCTAACTGACACAGCAATGCCTTAATAGAACATTATAGCTTACCACTCCAACCTCTTTACTTTCTAATTTCATTACATTCTAAATAAAAACAGATTAAGGCCTCGTTTGGTACGGTTCCAGATTCTAGTAGAAACGGAAACGGTTCCAGATTCTTGGTAGAAACGTTTCAGGTAGAATCAGAATCAGTTTCTGCAAACCGTTTGGTACGGTTCCAGATTCTAGTAGAAACTAGTGAAACGGGGTTGAGGGTGATTCAACCACGGTGTGGAAAAAGGAGAAACGTTCCGAGGAGAATCGTTTCAAGTTTTAACCCGTTTGGCTGGGTTTCTCCCAGATTCTAGTAGAAACAGCTCGGTTCCAAGTTGCCAAACGGGGCCTAAAGATATGATCTGTTCTACGTTTTAATACATCCAAGACTAAAGAAATTAATTAAAGATAACCATCGAATCTATTGTACCAAAACAAACTATATAGTATAGCGAAGACAATCAATCAATACAAAATTACTTTACAACAATGTGCTGGAAATTACATGCAGTTTGTAAAACTAAGTTTTAAACTCTTATTTATCTGTGCTTCAAACTCATGTATCATCGTCCTTCTATACAAATAATATGTTCGGTGCCTATTTCATATAGATGGCTGGGCCAAACCAACACAAAAAGCAACTTGCACTATGTTGTCCACCTTTAGCGCTGCCTACCTGATTTTACGTATATTCAGATCACCCGTTATATTCTGATAATAAGGCCCCGTTTGGTACGGTTCCAGATTCTAGTAGAAACGGAAACGGTTCCAGATTCTTGGTAAAAACGTTTCAGGTAGAATCAGAATCACTTTCTGCAAACCGTTTGGTACGGTTCCAGATTCTAGTAGAAACTAGTGAAACGGGGTTGAAGGTGATTCAACCACGGTGTGGAAAAAGAAGAAACGTTTCGAGGAGAATCGTTCCGAGTTTTAGCCCGTTTGGTTGGGTTTCTCTCAGATTCTAGTAGAAATAGCTCGGTTCCAAGTTGCCAAACGGGGCCTAACAATACTCATAATTACCAAACATTTTATATTCGTACGAACATGCAGCTACAAGCTTCGATGTATATTGATTAGACTAAGGGGCTGTTTGGTTGCCTTCTTTCGTGAGCCTGGCCCGTTCGACTCAGCCAGGCTGATGGGATACGGGATGCACAGATGCAAAGATGTTGTTTGGTTGAGTGTTTAGTAGGCATGTATTTTAAAATTTATATAGCAAATGTGGTCTAGTTTTGTTCGAAAAAATGTCACGAACCCATTTTTGAAATCGGTTCGGTAATCGGAAATGCTAATCAAAAGATATAAACAAAAAAAAGAAAACTTACATACCCACGTGGCACTGCATGCATGGTTTGCTATTGTGGCTGACAGTTGCTCCTTGCGCAGAACACGAGGCTGCATCCAGAAATACGCCTATTTTCTACGTATCTCCAGAGCCAGGCTGCATGGAGAATCTTGCATCCAGAGAGCCAGGCTCAAAACTAGATGCAGGCAACCAAACACGATAAAAAACAAAATTCTATATCTATAGATACAAATCTCTGTACATGCAAACAACCAAACAGCCCCTAACAGATAGCAAATGCAATCCTTTATAGGCTGTTTGGTTGGCTGCATCTGGTGAGAATTGGCTCTGAGGATGCAACATTCCACTGTTTGGTTGGCTTCTCAGGTTACTGGGCCAGGCTCCCACGATGCAACGCCCCCCCTGAGCCAGGCCCCGCAGAAACGAAAAAATCGGCCGTTTCCGTCGGGCCTGGCTCCGCTGGTGCAGTCTCGCGTGCAAATCCCCGTCCGCTTCGGCACAAGGGTTTCTCCCCACTGGAGCCGCCTCCGCTCGCACGGGTTCATCCCCCACCGGCGCCTCGCACTTCATCCGCCTCCGCCGGTGCCTCCATCCGCCTCCGCCTGCGCGGATCTGGCCGCGCGCGCCTCCATCCGCCTCCAGCCGCCCATCTCCGACCCCGCGGGCCTCAAGCCGGCAGTCTCCGACTCGCGTGCCTCCAGCCGCCCTTCTCCGTCCCCACGCTGCGTCTCCGGCCGCCGTCTCGACGCGCCCCTCCATCAGCCCATCTCCGACCCCGCGGGCCTCAAGCCGGCAGTCTCCGACTCGCGCGCCTCCAGCCGCCCTTCTCCGTCCCTGCGGCGTCTCCAGCCGCCCTTCTCCGTCCCCCAGGCGCCTAATCAGTGGTATGTGTTCAAGAAACCTGCCTGATTGCAAGTATTGCTTGTTGTTGCTTCAGTATCTGCCTGATTGCAAGTATTGCTTGTTGCTGTGTGCATGTATGTTGCTTCTATTGATTCAATTCTAGTGCTTGTTCAGTTCTTTTTTTAGTGTATGGATGAATTGGTTCAGTACGGATGAACAAACTCAGATACTAGTAATTGCTTAATTAGTGCTTCTATTGGTTTGGCTATTAATCAAAGTATGGATGAACAAGTATTGCTTAATTAGTGCTTCAGTATCTGCCTGATTGCAAGTATTGCTTGTTGCTGTGTGCATGTATGTTGCTTATGGTTAAAGATTTCCCAAAGTTTTGTTATATGCATTGTTTGCTCTGTTCCAGCTTAATCAATTTTCTAGCAGTTTTCTTTACCATCTTGCTTAATTAGTACTTGATATATGGGATTTGATATGGTCATTTAGAGAAATATAGAATGTTGTTTATGTTGAATTAATTAAGGCCGCATGATCCGTTTCTTATTTATGAATACAACTGAGTTATATGTGAATATAAATTTGTCAGTAGTTCGTGACAGGTGTGTTCTGTTGATTAGGTTTGCAGTTTTTCACATTGGTCATGTAAATGCCCTAAACGGTGATATCTTAGCAAAGCTATGGATTTTTTTGTCCAAATGAAGCTTCTTTGTCATAGTTAGTTACTCTGATAGGGCATTTACTGTTTTTTTTGGTATAATCTTTACAGTGTTATGCATTCAGATATTTGTCGTTCACACTGTGTCATGTCCCGTCTTGTGTATTCTTTAAAGCTTGTTGTCATGTTCTGGGCCTTTTTTTATTTTATAATTGTAAGTGTTATGTTGCTCAATTAAGTCTTTTATTTTCAAGTGTTCTATTGCTCTGTCAAGTAGGCTCTATCTCTGACATGTATTAATTGATTCTCCTTAGTCAACATTGATGGGCTGCCCTAAATGATGAACTTCTTGTTCTATTATCACGAGGACTCGGTGTCCTGCTGACAATCAGGCCAATCCTCAATAAAAAGAATGTTCCCTGCCAAATAATCATTGGAATGAATATACTTGTATCAACTCCTTTCTCGTCAGTTTGAATTATATAATCCAGTACTGATAATATAACTACATCTGCAGGTAATCAGGGGAAACAGTGTTGTGATGATTGAAGCCCTTGAACCGGTTGCCAAGCCGCAGTGAACTTTCAGGTTGCCTAATTATGGTTTTGTACTTGAACTGGTACCCGTATTGTGATGTCAAAACTGATGCTCCTGAACCAACTTGGAATGACTATGACTTAAAAAATTTAAGTTGATGAGTTCCAACTGATGCTTGATGTTATTATCTATGCTTGATGCTTGATGATTGCTGTTATTATCTATGCTTGATGATTGCTGTTATTATCTATGCTTGATGAGTTCATTGGCTGAGTTGATGAGTTCATTGGCAACCAACTGATGCTTGATGAGTTGGTTGCGTTCCAACTAATTAAGTTGGCTGAGTTCAACGTACTGGGTGATTGCGTACCAACCAAAACGTCGTTTATGTGGTCAAAGCAGTTTCGTGGTTGTCAAATTTATGACATCAAACCGTGTAGATGCATAATCTGATATATGCCACTCTTCAATCTGAAAATTCGATGGCATGTGTAAAAAATACCACTCAATGGCATGATTTTCAACATGTCATCGAATTTCCAATTCCTAAGAGTGGCAAATATCCAAATGCCCCTGTTAAAAAACGGTGTAGATGCTATACTTGTTCTATGATCTAAATTTGATTTTATATTTGCCATTATGCAAGAGATAAACATTCATGCAACCAACCAAACACACTCTCTCCGTATCAGACTATCTCATGCAGCCAACCAAACAGCTTCTCTTCTTAGCCTGCACCAGCTCATACAATCAACCAAACAGCATCTCTTCTTATCCTGCACCACCTCATACAGTCAACAAAACAGCATCTCGTTGCATCCACTTAGCCTGGATCCCACCTGCCTGGCTCCACTCATACAGCCTGGCTAAGTTGAGAAGGCAACCAAACAGCCCATTACAGCCTATTGAAATTGTCGAGAAAAAACATAGACCCAGCGTTTGTAATCATTCCAACCATATCTACGACCTACTCTCACATTCATTGCCTGCTTATTTCGTTTTGTCTTCACCGAATACTAACTAGTTAAATCAAATAGCTCTTCCTAAGCTGGGCTTGCAAGCCTACAACACAGCGAACCCACCTGCCTCATCCGCTCCTATTTAGCCCTTCTACTAGGTTCACTTCACAGTGCCAGCCTTTACTGAGCTACCTAACTCTTTATTCAGCTCACCTTGCCATCGTTTTCTCTTATTCAGCAGCGACCAAGGTCATCTTCTACCTTGATTCCCCCAAAAGAAGCACCTTTACTGCAACACTGCTTCTAGCCCTTTTCGCCTCCACACTACCTCCTGCTATTACGCTCTCTGCACACACCCCTCGCGCTTCGATTCGCCGGCGCTGAACATCATCTAACCCGAAATCACCGTCTACAGGCGAGCTCACCTTACTCCTTTTCGCATTTTTGATTCTTCATTGCAGCAGCTGCTTATTTCCTGTGAAAAATGTGTTCATAGCGACGCTTTGCACAGGGAAATAGCGCGTTCTCGTAAGCCTGCGCTTTATCTACATTAATTAGGATTTTACGGCGCATTTACTGTTTGGTATCGTTTGGTTCCTCTTGCGTTTGTGTAACCGGCTTGTGTTGCTTGATCTTTTTTCACCGTGTTTTCTTTAGAATCACCGTAATGCGTCTAAAAATGTGCTTATTTGTATATGCTCGGCAGGCTTTCTATTTTACTTGTATACATTAGATGGACCTCCAAACTTACCATTGTCCTGCCTATTTAGTTCAGCATAAATGATAACTAATTGAGTAGCACCCTGTTTGCTATGCAGACCTACAATATCATATTCACCGTTAAAGAATATAAATCAGAGTTCCTATAAATGGAAGACCTTGTACGACTACCGCGTGCCTCGGAATTTTCCAACCCATAGAATTCAGCAGAGATATATCATCTAGACTTCGTTATGCTGGATGAACATGTTTTCCTTACATCCTATTCTATTTATGCTTATTATCATAATACTAAATCCTTGGCTTGGTCCCCTCAAAGATGGCTTTCTAAATTTACACACATATTAGAAGAAGGAGCTATCTATGAAATCAGAAACTTTGCGGTTCTAGAATCAAAAGACAACTATAGAGCAGTAAACAAACACAATATAGCCAGATTTTCCAAATACACTAAAATTACCAAAATTCTCGCAGAACCAGAAATTTTCCCTGTATACGCTTACAATGCTATCCCATTATCAGCCTTAAGAGCTCGCATTGACAAGATTATTTTATTATCAGGTTACCTACCTTTCCATATCTTAATACACGTTCTTGCTTAGAATTACCATACTTACTTCTTTCTCATTGTTTTTCCTCGTTTTTATCGTTATTCTTGATTAGATACTGTCATGCTCATAACATATGTCTCTGCAATTACTGACATCACTACCAAGTTTAGAGGAACTGTTAAACGTACAATCAACATAACAGATGGCATGTTCCTCTATTTTCCCTAGGCTTCATCATATTGTATTTCGCACAGTTAACAATACCTTTTCCAACTGCTATTTCATCACTCTTATTACACTTCTCAACGTATTGCCCTTCTTACCAGTGAAACAGGAATTATCATTTTGTGGGGGCATCATGCTCAATTAGTCAAAGCTAACACATTGCAGACTATTTCCCAAGATATATTAGGCGTTGCTCTCTTTGTTGGCATGTTGGTTAATACATACACAGGTTTATTACAATCATTACCTTTAACGATATGTGTCACGTAAATTCAACTCATAATGTATATACTATATTCTAACTTTTATATCCCTAGGCTTGTAGCTATGCCAACATCTTTTCGCATATATGTGCAGGTCAGCTTGCGCTACAAAGCATTTCTACATGTAAGTGGTACATTAACATCTTGATCCTCGAAATCTAAGCTTTACACAGCACGTATGCTTCTTCAACCGCTTTATATAGGGCTTACTTACTATTATGCCATATCATGCTATAGCCCTATAAATTTCATCTATTCTAATTACTTTCATACCACACAGTGTTGAAAATGAACCCCACCAAATCGAATGTCAAGTAAAACCCCGTGCTTAGATTGATCTAATCAGCACAACAATCTGACAGCTCATACCAAATGAATCGCTGGTACATCAATTAAATAAATTTTTGCTCACCTTTATAACAGTTTAAACCATTGCTGTAATCAGTATTACATAGTTAGTGCACTCTATTGCAATAAGAACTAACTCTTCAGAGTCACCGTACTTATTCGAAATATAGCGCTAAATCAACCATGGTGGTACATACATGCTCAGCATATTGAAAAAAAAGCTTATACAGATGGAGATGGATATAAATGTTGAAGGTGCGGCATCACAACAGCTGAACCAAAGGTACATACCATCCGCCCTGTTACTGTTCAGGGACTATTCATATTTATATCACCGTCACAAAATTTTATATTAGTTCTAAAATCTAACGTGTTTCAAAAACAATAAAACAGGTATAGAATTAACATTATTTGAACTGATACTCCCACCAATGAAGACAACGATCCTACTGCTATTGAATTCATGTTCTTAGGTGACAGCGCAAAATTTAATTGGAAGACCTCCAATGGTGTTAGTTACAGCAGCTGAAGAACAACCACAGTATATCCCACTAGAAATTAAAAGACTTATCTGATCGATCGATCCTTCGGAGATCTTCCAATTAAATTTTCGTCATACTCGATCTGAGAAGTCTCTTAATTTCTGGTGGGATATACTGTGGTTATTCTTCAGCTGCTGCAACTAACACCATTGGAGGTCTTCCAATTAAATTTTGCGTTATGTCACCTAAGAACATGAATTCAATAACAGCAAGATCGCTGTCTTCATTGGTGGGAGGATCAGTTCCAATAATGTTAATTCTATACCTGTTTTATTGTTTTTGAAACACGTTAGATTTTAGAACTAATATGAAATTGTGTGACGGTGATATAAATATGAATAGTCCCTGGACAGTAACAAGGCGGATGGTATATATCTTGGTTCAGCTGTTGTGATGCCGCACCTTCGACATTTGTATCCATCTCCATCTGTATAAGTTTTTTTTCAACATGCCGAGCATGATATGTACCACCATGGTTGATTTGGCGCTATACTTTGAATAAATACGATGACTCTGAAGAGTTGGATCTTATTGCAGTAGAGTGCACGAACTGTGTAATACTGATTACAACAATGGTTTAAACTGTTATAAAGGTGAGCAAAAATTTATTTAATTGATGTACCAGCGATTCATTTGGTATGAGCTGTCGGATTGTTGTACTGATTGGATCAATCTAAGCACGGGGATTTGCTCGCCATTCGATTTGGTGGGGTTCATTTCCAACACTGTGTGGTATGGAAGTAATTAAAATAGATAAAATTTATAGGGCTATAGCATGATGTGGCATAATAGTAAGCAATCCCTATACAAAGCAGTTGAAGAAGCACTCGTGCTGCGTAAAGCTTTGATTTTGAGGATCATGATGTTAATGTACCACTTACATGTAGAAGTGCTTTGTAGCGCAAGCTGACCTGCACATATATGCGAAAAGATGTTGGCATAGCTACAAGCCTAGGGATATAACAGTTGGAATATAGTATATATATCATGAGTTGAATTTACGTGATGTATATCGTTAAAGGTAATGATTGTAATAAACATGTGTATGTATTAACCAACATGCCAACAAAGAGAGCAACGCCTAATATATCTTGGAAAATAGTCTGCAATGTGTTAGCTTTGACTAATTGAGCATGATGCCCCCACAAAATGATAATTCCTGTTTCACTGGTAAGAAGGGCAATACGTTGAGAAGTGTAATAAGAGTGATGAAATAGCAGTTGGAAAAGGTATTGTTAACTGTGCGAAATACAATATGATGAAGCCTAGGGAAAATAGAGGAACATGCCATCTGTTATGTTGATTGTACGTTTAACAGTTCCTCTAAACTTGGTAGTGATGTCAGTAATTGCAGAGACATATGTTATGAGCATGACAGTATCTAATCAAGAATAACGATAAAAAAGAGGAAAAACAATGAGAAAGAAGTAAGTATGGTAATTCTAAGCAAGAACGTGTATTAAGATATGGAAAGGTAGGTAACCTGATAATAAAATAATCTTGTCAATGCGAGCTCTTAAGGCTGATAATGGGATAGCATTGTAAGCGTATACAGGGAAAATTTCTGGTTCTGCGAGAATTTTGGTAATTTTAGTGTATTTGGAAAATCTGGCTATATTGTGTTTGTTTACTGCTCTATAGTTGTCTTTTGATTCTAGAACCGCAAAGTTTCTGATTTCATAGATAGCTCCTTCTTCTAATATGTGTGTAAATTTACGAAGCCATCTTTGAGAGACCAAGCCTTGCATGACGTTTCCCTATATGGTGATAGAACGCTTGTAAAGCGAAGGAAATATATGTATTATTTTATAACGTGATACACGAAATAAAAATATAGTTAGTATAAAAGGATTTAGTATTATGATAGTAAGCAAAAATAGAATAGGATGTAAGGAAAACCTGTTCATCCAGCATAACGAAGTCTAGATGATATATCTCTGCTGAATTCTATGGGTTAGAAAATTCCGAGGCACGTGGTAGTCGTACAAGATCTTTCATTTATAAGAACTCTGATTTATATTCTTCAACGATGAATATGATATTGTAGATCTGCATAGCAAACAGGGTGCTGCTCAATTAGTTATCATTTATGCTGAACTAAATAGGTAGGACAATGGTAAGTTTGGAGGTCCATCTAATGTATACAAGTAAAATGGAAAGCCTGCAGAGCATATACAAATAAGCACATTTGAGCCATCAAATTCATAGCAAATTTGAAAATTTGAGGATGTACCATATGTATTTCATTTGGCTTTTGCAGTGCTCATACTGGCATGCTAGCGTTTTTCTTCTCCAAACCATGATCTCCAAACCGTATTCGGAGTTTGAGAATACTAAAATCATTGTTCGGGTGCTTGTGAGGTTAAGGGGAGGGGGACGCGTTATATTTCAAATGCAATCATACCAGCTCTACAGTATTAGATCTTGTAAGAACTCCAAAGTTAAGCGTGCTCGGGCAAGAGTAGTACTAGGATTGGTGACCTCTTGGGAAGTGCTCGTGTTGCGTTAAAATCGGCGATAAGCGTGCTTGTGCGAGAGTAATATTAACTAGGAAATTTGGAAATATGAGGATGTACCATATGTTTATTAATGTTGAACCAATGTGGGTTTTATGCATATCACATATGGTTCTTGAGTAGAACCGTCTGTGATAACCTATTATCACAGACGGTTCATGATTAGAACCGTATGTGATGTGTTTTTTACAGACGGATCAGAAACCATCTGTGATATACAACGATTATCACAGACATATAGTTACAGACGGTTCGAAAAATCGTCTGTGATGATGTTTTCGAACCGTCTATGATGTCCTTCTCTGTAGTAGTGATTCCCGCCTTTACACTGTTTCCGCTCAACTCAGTAAAACTCTATCTTCACCTACCATGATTATAGAATCATCAAATAATCCTGTAAAATAAATCTCTTGCCTATAATTTATGCTACCTAATACATACTTATCATATGTCAGCTTCTTCATCGCTTCGTTTACTTCCTTTCCATACACGGCCATACAACCCTAACTCGCTATTATTGTCCACTCTCCCTACTGCTACAAAACCCACACGCAACTGCATCTTCTACAACAATGTATACACGCTGCCACAAGAAAAAAAAAATGTACGTCCATAGATTTAAACATTCATATGTATTCTGCTTCAGCCCTATAGTATGCTTTCCAAACTGCGTAGATTCCAGACTACCGGTACATGCCCACCCTTCCTTTCGAAAAAAACAGTACTATTCATATACACCTATAACAATTTTTACCGCTTAAAATACATTGCAGCAACTATAATCAAGGAAAAAAAAAAACTTCGATCATGGCCTACTTAACTCCCCATCATTCTTACACATAACTTAATGAAAACATCACATAATTGATATGCGCATCCATCTCCTAACAGCCTGACTGACACAATTATATAAAATGCTGCCAATACGTCCCAGCAATACCCAAAAAACAATCTTTCTTATTCACTAATTTCTTGCATTGCAAATTTGATCAGATATGTTCCCTTACGCGGCTTGCCACCGCATACACATTCCTAGTAGTACTATATAATAATAAGGTATGAATTAGAGAGCAGGTTCCAAATTTCGTTTTCGATTAACATCTCGTCACCCTTCGAAATCCAAAATTTTGATGAAATTTTATTATTTCAGATGAAATCCAGATGAAATTTAAAAAGCAAAATTAAAATTCGGAATTTTTTGGACCGAAATTTTGTTCAAAATTGCCAAAATCTTGGTAAATTTCAACTGAACCAAAAATGGTTCAAACGTTGTCAAAAAAAGTTGAAATTTTTTGGATGGTCTGGACACATCACTAATATTCCCATAAAAATTTCAGATTATGATCAAGCTTGATGTGAGGAACCTTCCTTTTACAGTACAAAGCACCGTAAAAGACAGGTTCTACTGTGCTTCCTGTGCTAGTCCCTGGATCAGTAGCTAGCACGCACATACAAATGGAAATCACAACCATACAAAATATCATTATCTCTACGATAGCTACTTTACAGGATAGCCTTACAATTTAGAATAATATTGCAGCGGAAAGAAACAGAAGTATTGTAGTGTGCCCATCCAATCCCTCAGGCAACTGACAAGGTATAAACTCTAGATAAAATCATCGTCATTACCCCGCAACCTGCGTCAAAGCACGATCCTTCGAGATATTCTATTTGTCCCCCTAAAAACAACAACGATAGCAAGGGTGAGTACATTGCGTACTCAGCAAGACTTGAAGTGTTTGCAAAACCTATAATATATGCAAGCTGATACAAAGTGGGTCTCTACGGTTGATTGCAGAAAGCGAAGTTTAAAGTAAATACTGAATAGTAATTCAAAAGCATAAGTCATAAAACATTTGGTAAATAAGTAAAGTAATGAGCATCATTATCAACATATCTCAACAGATCATAATCATATCCACTATCCATCCAAAGGCCAACACATGGCACAAACCACCAATATCGACCTAGACACAAAGACCGCTATATTTGCCCACACAGGGCACAACAGCTGAGTCCAACATTGCCAACAAATATCAAATGTTGGCTCATCTGCGGGGTAAATTCTATTCCAAATTTTATCTTCACATTTTAGCAAAAATTACTAAAACACCTTCTAACTAGTGCAAGTTCACCAAGTGCTCGTAACCGAGAGCGCGGCTAATCGATTAGTTTTAACTCTGCAGAGTGGTACAACTTTACCCATAAAGAATGACTTCCCTTTTTGCAAGGCCTTTTTACACACTTCCTTTGGTGTGTCGCCAAAGAAAAATCATATATAACCTTTACATTACTAAATCCTGACTTTGCACTAGCCCGGTAACGACTAACCCCTACTAATGGCGGCAGAAGAACATCGTAGCACGGATCATTTCTCCCCATTAGTAAGGCGTATACCGTTGCATTGGTATGTGTCTAACCCACACCTTTGTGTGGACACCCCTACGAGCAATCCCGCAGGAACAGCCCGTGCTACTCTGGCCTTTCCCCGTGCAAAGCCAGTCCTTAGTAACTTAATTAGTTATAGCCGTCCCATACCAGCATTGTGGTTGTACGGGTAATCTTGGATCATACAACACTGAGTTCGGTCCTTAATCCGACCCGGACGACAATCTTCACCTAACTACGTGTGAGCACACCCTCACACAACTGGCTATTGCCAATAAGTCACCCGCGTCCAAATCATAGTTTTATTTTTCATTTTTATTAAACTACCAGTACCCTTTACTGTCATATTCAACATTTTTAAGTTTTTCAAGAACTAAACATCTCATCTAAGCATGGCTAAGCATGAATAATTATTAAGCGCGTATACCCATTTCACATATTCATGTGACAATCCATGTCTTAGAGTTATCAAAGGTTCACATGGCAATATTGATTAAGGATATCCACAATTGAGGGTCATAGCTACCATTAACCACAAATTAACATTTTAATAACATAATGCATGCATATAAAACATTGATGAAAGCATTTGAAAATATGGGATCAACATGTTCAAAGGGTGCTTGCCTTGCTATTTGTTGTTTTACAACGAAGTCGAAGTCGTAGCTCGTGTTGTCGATGAAGTCGGAGTTGTCGTCGAGTATACGCTCAATTCGTTAATGATAGCGTCGGCTACGTCAAGCTCTACTCGTCACACCGCGATACATAGCAAATAATAATAAACTCCAATAAGGCAAATTCCAACGAGGCAAAAAGAATACAGATAGAAAAACCAGATAGAAATCCAAATAATAAATCATCACCTAACAAGCATGATTTCCGAGTTTAGGTTATAAGATTTCAAGTATACGCGTTAATCTATCTTCTCTCCTATATCTCTTACTAATGATCTAGTCTACACCCTTACTCACTTTTTATGAATTGTATATTCTTGTTTTACGAATTCAAGAAGCTAAGATTGTTTAGATTAATAGAATTAAGACATTAGCTAACGCACTTTTCGTTTTCCGGTAGTATCGACTCTCGGATCGCGGTACTACTGACTCATAGTAGTACTGCTCTCGAGCTTCGGTAGTACCGACCTTAGGTATTAAAAGGGCGCTAACTAGATTAAAGCTACCGGCTGAACTTATAAGGTTTTCGAATGATTATTACGACATTAGTATTTTAGCTAAGGGCCTTCTTACGCTTAACTATTCATAATCAAGCACTACCGACAAACCTAACACTTAGGGCTTTTGCGCTAATAGGATTCAGATGCAAAGCAAGAAGTAAATTAAATATTTTTCCAGATTATGGTAGTCTATACACTAGGGAGTGATTCTGGGCTATTCTTCTTAACATTCTCATTTAGACGAGATATTCTACGGGCTATCGAAAAGGCTTAAGTGTTATTAAAAATCTACACGATAACTATTCAATTTTCATTTTATAATTGCGGCTACACCTCAAAGAGTTCTTTAACCATTTTTCACGGACCAGCTGGGGGTATCACTAAGAGTGTTTTAAAGCAGGTTCCGCGACTTTCTACTTCTATCCAAGACGTTTTTCAACTAAAGGAGCATTACGACTTATGCAAATTTAATCCTACATTGCATGCAGATGAACTATTTTCGCAAGACTAGCTAGTACTGATCTAGAGGTATTTAAATACAGATTTTATAAGTGTTAACGCAAGTACTCATTTCTACACTTTAACTCATATTCTGATTATTCATGCATTAAAGGCAAGATTACATACAAACATGAATTTAAACCTAAGAGAACAGGGAATACAGTTTTCACGGTCTAATCTAGGCCTAAGAACCATTTTCATTATCATTTGAATTTGCATAAATTGTTTATCACTATTTAAGTCTTTAATGCATTGAGAAGCAACATAACACAAACTTAGCACAAACTAATATCAAATCTAAGCATTTTTACATACATGCATTGCATAAGATCTAAGGAACCTAACAAGGTTTGTTTCATCAATTTTGGAGTTCATTTATTCTAATTCTACACATGGCATATTTCAAACCTAGCATTCAAATTTGAATCTACAATTTAAACAGAGGTCAAATATTCACTATTTTTGCATAAACATAAACTAGAGATCAAAATATGAATCTAGAAATTTATTTCACGTTATTCGGACATTTGTAGCAAAAGATACCAAGGATTGAATCCAATACGGCCAAAATAAAATGAAAAAAAAAGAAATGGCTTCATCAAGACTCGAACTGGGAACCTACTGCACCAGAGCGCATCGCACTAGCCACAGTGACAGGTTATTGCTTGTGTCTACGTACTATAACTAGGTATTCAATTTGAAGCAATATGATCGGCTACCAACTTTTAGAAAAAGAAAACGCCGTAGATCACGGGCATGTAGTTCGAACCCAGGACCTCAAGTCAGCAGCAGAGAGTTCCTTCCACTGGGCTACTGTGTTTCTCGCGACAAGGTTGTATGGCCAAGTATCTAAGGTTACCTTCCGGCTACCTCTTTGCCTGCTACGCTGCTTCGACTAGAAGTTGAAGACGAGGGAACAGTAGCCACTAGGGATGAAAACGGGTCGGATACGGTCGGATAGTAGGTGATCCCGTATCTTACCCTAATTATTTTTACTCGAATACGGATCGGATACGGATAGTTCAAATCGGGTACAGATACGGATACGGGTAACGGGTATCTATAAAAGGGTAGAAAACGGGTACCGGATAGTATACGGACGGGCATAATACGGATATCGGGTAATTAGTCGGATAGTATGTGAATTGTGTAGCATTAAAATTTATGATAAAAATAATCTAACCAAAGCATATACCGACACAAATAATACAAAACATACAGTCGAACTAACGCGTCAAAGGGCATAAACCATATAACATAGCACTAGCACATGAAAATTGACAAGTATACAACACATGACATCTTCATATAGCAGTCCATACATATATATAGCACCATATATATGATTTTTTCTGTTGCTCAAATGAAAAACTTGTCAATATGAAAAAGATGTGTCTCAAAATTCTCTACAACTTTCATGTAGACCATATAATTTTTCGAGCATGGGAAGACCTCCAAAAACACGAATTACTGCATGGTGTAAAAGTTGGTCCGTCTTAAACATGAATTTCTCTGTTACTCTTCCCGATTTTCTATGATTTTTTTTGTTGCTCAAATGAAAAACTTATCAATATGAAAAAGATGCTCCTCAAAATTCTCTACAACTTTCATGTAGACCACAAAATTTTTCGAGCACGGGAAGACCTTCAAAAATGTGAATTACTGCTGTCCTGTATCCGGGTACCCAATTTTAAAAATTATCCGGGTACCCGTATCCGACCCGAAAATCCGGGTATTTACCGGGTATCGGCTGTCCCGTATCCGACCCGTATCCGAAAGAAAATTATCCGGGTAATTACCCGTATCCGACCCGACAAAAAAATACCGGTATCCGTATCCGAATTTTCGGGTAGAATTTTGCCGGGTACGGATACGGATCGGGTATTACCCGACCCATTTTCACCCTAGTAGCCACTCGTTGGCTTGTTGATTGGCATGCATTGCAAGCGGAGGGGAAGAAGAGCCCAGGGACCGGAGAGTAGCTCATCTACGTCCCCACATGATCAGAGCGGAATCGCCGGCGATGGAACGTGATGACGAGTACAGCCGGCTGGAAAACAGGAAGGAGTTAAGATTTGAAGATGTCAGTGAAGTTGAGTAATTCGGTTCACCTGTTGCCATGGTGGGGAACGGATGAACTGGTTGGCTCGTCAAAAGATAGAGTAAGCAAGATGATGCTGCTGCCCTTCCGCCGGAACTTGGGAGGAGATGGAAGTACTGTAGCGTTCCCGGCAATAGAAATGCTCTCCGTGAATCGAATTGGAATATGATGCGCCGATGACGGAGCTGGCCGGAGTGAAGGCTCACGGCCAGAGTTGGGGATGAAGCAACGGCATTTTTGTATTAGAAGCTTTGGCTCGGCCAGAGAGACCTCAGAGGTGGGTTGAGGAAGCAACTGGGTGTGGGTGGAGAGCAAGAATGAGCTCGGGCTGCTTATGGCCGAGAGAAGGAAAGAAAGGCGCCGATCGGTGGTCACTCGGGAGAAGGCTTCGCTGACCAAGAAGGACAGGGGGCAAGGGAGTGGTGACGACGACAGGGTGTGGGCGAGCTCAGGGATGAGAAGGGACACGCACGGGGACGCGCGGGCTGCGGAGCTGGCGGAGGGGTAGCTTGGTGGCATTTCTACCGAGAGGAGGAAGAGCGGTGGAGCTCTGGAAGCAGGTCTTGGTGCTGAGGCGAAGAACAGGAAAGTGGGTGCGACAGGAGAGCGTGACCGAGCGTGACAGCAGCAAGGTGTGGTGGGGGTGGCTCCAAGCACCGACTGATGGAAGGGACAGGAGCTTCACCTGCTGGTCGACCGCGCGGAAGAGACGAGGGGAGGAAGAAGAGAAGAAAGGGGAGAGAGAGGAGGCTGACGGGTGGGATCACTCACACAGCCGGGTCCACAGGTAAGAGTGAGAGAGAGAAAAGGAGTTCAATCTCCAACGGTGGCGGTAAGGCTAATAATTCATGCAACAAATCAATTCAAACATTTGCCAAACTTTTAATTTAATGTTCTTACCAAGTTACCTTCGTGCTATAATATTTTCAACTTTAGAAGACATGCAATTCATTTTACATAAATGTGACAAGATTGAAATAAAATTTTATTGTTTTTAATCCTTACCTTTAATTAATGCATTCACTTTTACTTTTGACTTTAGGAAAAAGTTGATATTGACCAATTTTTACCTTAGTATAAATATCTTATTACTATTTTACTTTTACACTTTCACTGTTTACCTCTTTACCATTTTACTAAATTCAATTATTACTTTTCTTTTTGAAACTAAGTCCAAATTAAAGAGCTAAATTTATAAATTTAAGTTTTTGGCTTAAACAAAACTTTGAAACGCACATTTTCTGATAGGCCCAATTTCGGGATGTTACACTTGAGAAATTTTTTAAAAATCTAACAGTGCTACTGTCTTGATTAAGAACTGTTTGGCAAATTTCAACCAAATGGAAAATGATGCAAACCATGTTAGCAAGTTTTGAATTTTTTTTGTGGATGGTCCTGACACATCCATAATATTCTCATAAAATTTTTAGATGATGGTCAATCTTTAGGAATTCTCAAAAATTAGAACAATGCTACTGAAGACTGACTTGCAAATTTCAACCGAATGAAAAATAGTTCAAACCACATTAGAAAATTTTAATTTTTTTGGATGGTCCTGATGCATCACTAATGTTCTCATAAAATTTTAAGATAATGATTAAGCTTGAGGAATTTTTAAAAATTCTGATAGTTTTACTGTTCTGATAAAAGACTGATAAGATTATTATAAGAGCAAATATGAACAAAGTTTCATTTGACAAATGGATTGTGAATACACCACAGAACTAAACAAAGAATAAAAAATTTGCTAATCCTCTAGTCTGGTCACAA
This sequence comes from Rhipidocladum racemiflorum, assembly GCA_036346355.1. Classification (NCBI taxonomy): domain Eukaryota; kingdom Viridiplantae; phylum Streptophyta; class Magnoliopsida; order Poales; family Poaceae; genus Rhipidocladum; species Rhipidocladum racemiflorum. Next base: position 74,470,510 of record CM070571.1, read on the forward strand.
TGTCCTATTCCTTGGAGTATATGTATTAGGAATTTCTTATGATGGACTAAAAGAACTGCACGCGTGTTAGAAGTGTACACCAGACCCAATTTCAACACCTGAACCAATTCAGCTTCTATGAATCCCCTTAGGCTTCGATCAAAGCAATCTGATAACTTGGCTTCATACTCGCTGTCTAACAATATGTTGGACGAGTTGATGTTGTGTGTATAAGAATATAATTTGAATATATTTGGCAGTAGGCTGCTTCCTGAACGCAAAGAATCCGGTCAAATCCTGTCTTAAAAAGTTAAATCCGGTCAAAGTCTCCTATATTCTCATCAAAATTTCCAAGATTTCAGCAACATTTGTCGAAATTTAAACGTACTGTAGCAATTTAAAATTTTCTTAAAAAAATTAATTCCTCCGGGATTTAGAATCTCGGAGGGGCCGAAATCCGAGATCTCGCGAAATTTTGTTGAGATTTCTATCCTTGAATCAGAGTATAGTGATTCGAGTTAGTATAAATAGTTTTCCATGCAGTAGTAATGTATCTGACATTGTGGCGATTTATATTATAGTATCGGTATTATAGCATTTGATTTGGACCAGTCATTGTGGATCAGACAATGAAGACGAGAGCAATGCACAACATTAATTATGCTCATCTGCATCATGAGTTAATATAGAGAATATGCTTTAAAAAAATAAGCAAATTAACCGTTGTAGCAAATGATGTGTTGAATCACTATAACACACAGATTTATATTGTAGTGATGTACTGTTGCATTAGATATGAGCTTTTTTTTTTCCTTTCCAAATCGAACATCTGAGAATCACTTAAAGTCATAAACACTGTTTATCCTCTAACTTTGCTCTTGAAGTCAGATGATCCTAATCCTGTGCGTGGTGGCCGGCTAGGCAACGGATGCGGCTAACGAAATCATACCATGACACTATTTCTTTAACAGACTATCTGTCGGCAAAACACACTTAATACGACGAATTATCTGTCGGTAAAAGTTTTCCCGACAGAAAGCCGCAGTCGGAAGAAGTCCTGTCGGGAAAAACATTTACCGACAGAAATATTTTTGCCGACAGATAGTTTGCAGCCTTAAATTATAAATGCCGACAGATGTGTGAAACCAAAAATGATAAATGCTGACAGATGGTCTGAAACTAAAAATGATAATGCCGATAGATAGTTTGCAGCCTTAAATTATATATGCCGACAGATGGTGTGAAACCAAAAATGATAAATGCCGACAGATGATCTGAAACTAAAAATGATAAATACCGACAGATAGTCTGAAACCACATTCCACTGCCTGAAACAACAATCATTGTCAGATATAAACATTCCACTGACAGATATAAACATTCAATGACTAATAATAGTCTGAAACCATGCATGTCTTTTAAAAAAAATGATAGTACATCACACAGTAGAAAATGATTCAATTAATGCATCTATTCAACACAATTCAAGTTCATTCAACTAGGCCAAATACAAATTTGTCCATCGCAATTCGCATTCATTGATCTAATTCATATACACATAGCTAATAAACCCTTGTCCAAAAGCCATAGAGGTCCTAGAGTTAACCAAAAATCCTTTACAAAATACATCCGTATTGATCTTTAAAGCCAAGGTAAACTATCTTCCACCCACATCTGGTTTTACGTATACAAAATAATCACTTCCTAGGTCGTTCTAGTTGTTCTAAACATGCAACTAATTGTTCAAAACAAAAGCATCTATATCGTTCGGCATGATGTTGGCACCAACTTCCTAGGTCGTTCCAGTTTTGCCTGCAAAAAGGACACTTCCAAATTTAGTGCATTGCCATTAGTAATTGAAACAACAGTAGTAGCAAAAGTTGCAGCAATCTTTGAAAAAAAAAACATTCATTTCCACTCAACAAGGAGATTGCAAATCTTGCGGATATTACATCACATCCAAAATTATGAAGTACTGTCAGTTTGTAGCAATAAGAAACGTGCGCAATCTCACGTATTTTGGGGGAAGCATAGCCTATTCGGTTGCTTCATAATAAAAAACCCAGAACTACAGTACTGGCATCTACAAAAGAAAATAACGAGGCAGGGACTGATGGTACAGTACTGGCTTCTACAAAAGAAAAAACCCAGAACTACATAACTAATTGCTAGTCTATTCCAATTATGAAGACTGATTCAGGAAATTAATCCTGGACAAACTATCAGATGGACTTGTAATTGGCAAAGTAATAGCACAAGCAACTTAACAGCAGTCAGATTGGCATAGAATCCAGCACAATTCAACCTGACCGCTGTTGATACTCTTGCATGCCTTTCTATACTGCCTTTGCAATTGGTTCTACAGGCAGAAACAATGTTGCATTGGCGCAGATGTTTTTGTTGGCTCGTGAGCTCACTTGATGTCTTGCATCTTCCATCAATGGAGGTTGTGGTGCTAACTGGAATTAAGGATGTCCTACCAATTCTGACCTAAAAATGCAATGCTGATTTGATTAAAAATTAGTGTCCCTAAGTTGCAAACATAAGATGACTTCCCTGCTGTTCCAGATGAACTTGTAATTTGTAAGATAGAGATCACCACTAGCACAAAGGACTTAACAGCAATCAAATTGGAATAGACTAGCAAAATTCAACTGGCTAGTAATATCAAGAAAAATTGTTTGGGTGACTTAAATAGTAGCAGCCGCAAGTGAGATCTATCCACATAATACACTTTCCAAAGTAATATGTTAAAGGTTGTGGTTGCAACTCATATTAGAAGATCCCATCATCATGTCATAATCAAACAAGTTTTGACAACAAATAACGCTCCATATCTAGTAGGCTAAAACATGACCGTTCAAGAAATGCCTAAACACAAGGTACCATTTTTTTGTTTCTAATTCAATCACTATCTTCCATGTAGCTAACATTTGACCATAGTGCATGTTCCATCTAGCTATCATTTTCGTATATTGATTCAATATTCTAGATCATAGTGCATGTTCCATGCAGTAAAGGACATCCCACTAGCAACAAAAATACAGAAGATTCACATGTGAGCACATCATGCATCTAGCTAACATTTGACCCTTCACAGTTAATTATTAATCAATCATACTATTAATTATCATAAGAAATAACTGCATTCTGGGATGCCACTGGCTTCTTGATATCCTTCATCTACCAAAATTATCATTAGTTAGTAACTAAAGTCCAACCATTACAATCATCAAAATGGAAATATTGTGTAGTGTAGGTTATTACCCTCTTGTATGGCCATGCAATGGACAGCTTGTGAGCATCACCTATATTTTGCATATCATCGTATGGACGTGGCAGCAGCACATCTCTTTTTAACGGAACAATGACGACAACTTCATAATATTCCCGTCCAAGACGCTGATCTCCCACTATGGTACTTGGGTCGTTTGAGGTAATTGTAGCCTTAGCCACATGGATATCTCCTACAAGAGCATACAATATGACATCCCTACCAACCTAAAGTACATATTGCAGTTGTCAACATTCAAGCCATAAATTGGAAGTGTAGGAAAGGAGGATAAGATTACCATGCTTTCATCTTCATTGCGAGAGGCTTCATGGTTCCTTGTGGTGGCTGCAATGTTCCTTGGAGCTACCTTTGGAGACACAATTTGCCTATGGACAAACGTTTCCTCCTCACAATTAAATATATTTTCCATATGCTCGGCAACACCTTGATGATCATGTTGTTCCTGATTTGCATGTTATTGTTCAAACATTATGTTCTATAACAAACCATAGACAAGGAATATTTTAGAACATTATTACTATATGCTGCAATTAAACTTTTAGCAAATACCATACCATAGGTCGAGAATTAGAACCATGTTGTGAAGTGGCTTCCATATTTTGCACACCTTGTGAAGCTAACATCAATTTTTTCAATTCATCCATTTGGTGCTGCATGTGGTCCATGCGTTGTGTTAGGGCTACAACTTGTTGTCGAGATAGCATTTCCATTTGAAGTCTTGTTGGCATTTTTTGCTATGTTCCTGGTGTGCCCACATCTTGGGGAGTTGGTCCCAAACTTAAAACACGAACTCGCCCTCTTGGTTCCTTCTCTCCACAAACATGTGCATACAAATCACCCTCTTGAATACTTCTTTCCTTCAATTCAGGGTGGTCTACCGCAGCATCTTCAAGTAGTTTCTGAAAACATAATATATATATATATATATATGTATGTATGTATGTATGTATGTATGTATTACTAATTAATCGTGTTCCATATGCATGTATTATTCATACACAAACGTACAATTATTGGCTCTGCTTCTGTTGTAGGATCTCCATTTTTACGAGTATGTACTTTAATAAAGACTTCATCTCTCCTAGCAGGGTACCCTTGTTCTTTACCCTACAAGTGCCTTTTAAAGTAATTAAGATGGCCTAAACATTTAGTATAGAACTAAGATGGGCATAAACATTTAGTAATGAAGAGGTACTTTAGTTTACCAATTCATGCCCAACACGGGCATAACTCTTGCTGCCAGCCGTATGAAACAAAGTTAACTTCCCACGATTTTGTTTGCCTCTAATCATGCGAGCCTGTAATTTGGAAAGTATGTAAACATGTAATTTAACTATTGTACGGGTTGGATGGCGTCGTAGTGATGACCTTGATTTGTAATACGCCGGGGGAGTATTTGCAATTCAAGGGGACATATGACGCAACCCTCGTAATGTTTGTTAGGCATCTAAGCTGAGGCCACTGATTCTATCTTTCCTCACTTAAATCTCTTACTACCTATTTTCATTTCTAGTTCACTTTTATTCCAACTGGGTATGATATAATGACTCTAATTAAATTTATGGAAACTTACTTGTGTGCAAAGGGGAGGAATTGATAGATATCGGTTCAGCTTGTTTCCCCCTTCTTGCTCCTGGGATTTGGCTCTCCTAGCTTCTGCTGGTTGTTTCTTGCGCCAACTTTTGAAGCTTGCCTTTCCTGGCTTCTTCTATCTTATGTGGTAGGCTTTGGGCAATATCTTTCTTTTGGAGCTTTGGTCTCCTGGAAGGAGCACTCTTGAGGCTTGCTAGGGTCAAAACAAGTTGTAATGGTGACACATGAAATTGGGTGGCTTTTATAGTCACCAATGGGGTATGCAACAGGGTTTGAATGCAGGCTTAAGCTTGCGGCTGAATTGATGCTCATTTACTAATCTTGTCAGTGCATTGATTTTGGTTTGTGTGTGGCTATGACCGGCTATTATTCCTTGGGTAATGGTGTTGGGCTGGACTTGACGTGGTCGGTTCTGGGACTTTCATTTGGGTATCCTTCTTGCCTTCATGCTTAACCTCTGGTTCCATGCTTCTGAAGCTTGGCCTTGGCTGGGCATTGGAGATTGCGGCTGGACTTTTAGTTCAGTTATTAGCCTTGCCAGAGCAATGGTTCTGGTCTTTGACCATACGCTCGGCCGGCTAGCCTGTTCTGGGGAGTTCGGCTGAGAGATTGTCCCAGAGGGTTCAGCTGGGATTTCCTTATCTTCTGCCGACTTGGCTTGAGTATGCTCTGGGTGCTTCGGTTGAATCTGGAATGGGCTGTGCTGTCGTATGGGCACAGTGCCATGGCTTTATCCCTTTTCACTGTGGTTACTATTTGCTGCGGTAAAATATTTTACCTCGCGATATTTTATGAATATTCGCGTCTACGGCTTAAACAGGTTTGTAAATTGCCGAATGATGCAAACCTAATCGCGAGAGGAGCCAGATTGGCCCCTGGACAATCTAGGGTACCTCACTGAGCGATCAAACTCAGCTGACGGCAATTCCTCTCTTCTAATTATTGTTCTTAATTTAATGCATTCATTCTATTATCTTATACGTGTGCAGTTGAATATGCAGGTTCACAAAATGCAGATCAAGTCAGCACAGGATTTGTAGCCTATAGTTTTGTAATTTACATTTTGGGATGTAACAAATTATGTAATTGTTATTGGCTATGTAATCGGGTAATTGTATAAGTTGTAATTCATATGATTGATGTATGTCATCATAAAGACTCTTGTATCCCCTATTTGTTGTAAATGTAAACTACAATGTATCAATAAACTATATTGTTGTTTAAACTCATGTAATGAATGATTTTGATCAGGAATGATAATTGATTCACTTTATCTGTTAATATACTATTCACAGTCAAGAGAATATTAACTAAATTCTTTTCATACAGTCATGATTACATTGCTAGCCAACAAAGCAATCTATAAAATTTCTTTCTTATCCAATACTATCCTTAAATTATGGTTTTTAACCTCTACCTTCTTACCCCTTTTATCCATTTCATTTCCCTAAACTTTTAAAGCTCAAATAATGGTTTAACAAGATATCTAACAAATGCACTTAAGTTTTTGGAGAAACAATAATAAATCAAATTCATACTTTAATATTTCATTTTTTTCTATTTAATAAATTTTGGGGATGTTACACGAGTCCACCGTGGACCCAAGCCGAGCCGTGGGCCGGGTCTATAGACCGGCTGACGCAAGCATGACGCAATGAAAAATAATTCGGCCGGAAAAGAAATTGCATGCTGACTTCATAATGCCGAATTTTCAATAGAAAAATAAATGAATTAATTCGGTTTATTCTTTTTAACGTATTTTCAAACTTCAAACGGTTATAACTTTTGCGTTTTAACTCCGATTGAGGTGATTGCGATTATTGGCAATAGCCGGATGGGCAAGTAATGATGCACGTAGATAGGGGGAGATTTATCGCCCGGGTCGATTAAGGACCGAACTATTGTGTTATTTTTAGGCCAAAATAATCGTACATCCACAAGTGCTGATATGGGATAGCCTTAACTTATTAAATTATTTGAAACTAGCTTTGCACATTGGTAGGCTGAAGTAGCAAAGACAGTAAACCCTTTCGTGTATATATGCTTATAAGGGGCTGCCACAAGTGAGTTGTGGGTAAATGCATATTCGGTGCAACGGTGTACGCCTGGCTATGGGATGAAACAGTTGTTGTTTCATTTGAGCCGAGGGCTCCTGATTATTATTGTTTAACGAGATTGTTTGTTTCTACCTACGTCAGGATGGGCCTATAGTAACACGCATATGTGCTACTATAGCTCAAAAAAGTGTTACTTAGTCCTATTGCAACATATTTGTTTAGTGTTACTATAGCCTATGTTGCTATAGAAGGGTCTATTGTAACATGTAACAAGTGTTCTTGTATATAAAAAAAGATGTTGCAACTATGCTACGGCAACATGTATCAAATGTGTTGCTATAGACTGCGGTAACACCTTTTTGAGCAAGAGCAACATAGTAGCGCGTGTTGCCATAGACCCTAGTAACACCTTATTTTTGCTAAAGCGGCATAGTAGCATGTGTTTCTATAGACCCTAGTAATACATTTTTAGATACAATAATTGAACTTAGTAACACCCTTTTTGAACGACAACAACACAATGTTGAGATCCTAAAACAAATGTAAATATCTTTATTATTTTCTTATTTTTTTGTGAATGTACAAATTAAAATTGTTTCATACAATATCTTTTGATAAGCATAACACATTGTACAATATAAAACACAAATGACCATAAGTGCTTCGTTCATAACATATTGCATTACATCAAACAAATAAATATTTCACATCATTCAATAGAATACATAATGATTTAATTTCTAGAGAATGCAAGTCTTTAGTCTAAGAGTCTGAAATACATTGTTCTAAATAAAAAGAATATAAAATATATCTAATATTGCCTAATCTTCATGAAATTCTTTGCTTCTAGATCCCTTCATGTGATAAGCAACCAAATGTATGAATTTCAACCATTAATTTTTTCCACCTGCACAACAGAAAGTATATATTAACCTTTATGATTGCAATTACAACATATGATATATAAACTTCATCACAATTGAAGCAAGAAACCATTAACATACACAAAAGGAAGGCCAAGCAATCGGTCTTGCTTCCACATGGGCATCACCAATTGTCTTGCAACGCTTGATTGGCCTTACTAACTCCTCTTTTTCCACAACAGGATAATTGATAACCACTTTCATAAATTGGTTACCTATCTCAACATCATCAACTATTGCATGTGGATCACTACTAACAAACATAGCATATGCCACACATTCTTTATTTGAATATGTTGTAGTCTTGAGAATTACCATGGTACCAGCCTATATTGGCATTAATATAGTCAAATGAGTAAATGAAAAACATGAATTAGTTGTATCAATTAGAATCAAATAATTTTTTGTGATGTTTTTGTACCTTCATTGGAGATGGCTGCATTTGCTTTGAACACTTATGATGTAGAGTCTTCTTTTGAGTGCCTTGTTGTTGTGTACTGTTTATAGTCTCTTGTAAATTTTGCCGCTTCTTGTTCATCTATGGAGAGATAAGATACATTTGTTACACACTAGCAATTTTGTGCCTAAAAAATCTAAGTTCATGTGAATTTTACCCCAGCATAAATTCTGTATGTGAACATTTACTACCAAAAGATGCTTTTATCTATATGGAGTGGAGTAAACTCAAGTATTACCTAGCACCAAGTACGAATCAGATTGGTTTGAACTGTATTCTTGCAATGTAGCCTATGCACTTTCAATTAATAAATCATCACATCAGGAAGATCTAAAGAAACAAAGAAGGCTGTAGGCGGCAAAAAAAAATCATTTTCCAACATTCACGATATTATGTGCAATGGAGACGGTTGATAGTAAGGCAGTAAAATGTGCAAACCTTATAAAGGTTGAGTATCCTCTGCTTGTACTCTTCGTGCCTTTGGACCTACAATAAAATGAATACATCACATGACAACCTTAATAGTAATCTCCCACTTAAGTAACAGGAATACATACTATTGCATTAAAAACAATGAGGTATCCGTTTGGTAACCACAGTAATGCAAAACTATGAATAGTACAAGCCTTTACAGTAAATAGCTAGTAAACTCTCTCTGTCTCTATCTCTATCTCTTTTGGAATCTTTGTGACTTTAAAAGTTCTTTAGAAATCAAAACTCTGTAGTATGGCCACCTTATTTTGTATACTCTACATTACTAACATATCGTTATAACAGGTCATTGTGAGAAACTTAGTCTATGAGAAGCAACAGAAGCTAAGAACTATGATGCAAATGCATTGTCTTGGAGATATAGCATACTGGACTATATCCTATTTTTATTTTTTCTTCTATCACTGCTTTTTATGCTCTTCTTGGTTATGTTTGGCTCAATTATTGGTAAGATGGTACTATATACAAAGTTTAGGAGATGTGCTTCACTAATATTTATTCCAAATAAAAATGATGTGAATAAAGACATCAAATAAAGAGTATCCATGACTGCAAATAAAGACAGCACGTACTTGTAAGGACTCACTAATCTTTCTGTTTCCTCAAGTTCCTACATTTCTTAAGTCGTCACTACTATCCATATCCTTTCAAAATAGAACCCATTGCCCTAATTCATCTCCTAATAGAAATACATGGCATTTTACCGGTTCCAAGCTTCCACATGTGAAAGGATGTTACTCTCATGATAAATTTTAATCATCAATAGAAAGCTTGCTCATTTTTCTTTTAGTATATAGAGGCAGATATGATACGTACACTTCTTGAAGTATTAGGAGATGCTCCATCCTGAGTTCCTGAGTATGGACTTATAGGTCATCTTTTTAAGCAATGAAAACTTGTATATTTACATATACGGATCATAACACTTGCTCTTGAAAGCAAACATCCTGCAAAATTTGCTTCTGCCTCACACACTATCATACAAAATTTTTGGTTTGTCAACCACTTAGGACTATACATTGCAAATTCTAGGAATCAATAACAGTTTGTTCGACACAGAGAATAGAGCATTCATGTTGAACTAATGTGATATTCTTTCCCCAATTACAATGAAACATACTTCAGCATAACCAAATAACCACCATAGTGGCATAGTCCATAGCATTGGCCTAATATGGCATCCAACCTAGGAATCTGCTAACAACATAGGCACAGAGTTATATACTTCCTAGATAAGAAAATTTCTGTCATACTAGCCATTGAAAAAAAATATTGTAAATTTCTATCAATTGTGCTAACAACATAGGCACAGATAGTTAATAATTTTTGCTATTGTATCATAGAAAAGGCTATGTATTAAGTACTGTCAATTGGATATGCTAATTATACAAAGTCACAAATAATCACTAAACCGTTATTAATGTTTGTGTGTATAGTAAAATATATATTTTGTGTCTAGTTTGACTTCCTAATCAAAACCATTTGTCAATTGTTTTTTGTTAGTAAAATATCTTTATTTGTAATTCTAAGACAGATAATCAATGGATTTGGAAGCTATTAAAAAGATATTGCTTTCGCCTGAACGAAATGATGACCACGAGTATGGGATAAAGGGTTTTCTTGAATTTGCATACAAGGGAAAAAGTTCTAAAGCCAAGATCAGATGCCCGTGTCGCAAATTCAAATTTGTAAGGAGGAAACTGTATTGTATAGCGTAAACAGAAGAACTTGGATGTAGCGTAACGACATCCATGTAGCGTTGGAGACAGATGTGTCATGTAATGGGGGGGGGGGGGGGGGGGACAACAATAGAAACTGTTAATAAAGTGAGTAAAGCGGAAGCATATGGAGATAACGGTTACAACTATGAAATAAACATTAGTTGATAGAAAAAGTAAGCAGCGAATAGTATAGGCGTAAAGATCATTATAAGCTAAAAAACATTACAGTAGAACTAATATTATGTTTTATAGAAAAGAGTCGAACCTTCGAAGGCTAAGTAGTATGGCAACAAGACGTAGGGGCAAAATTTATATATTACATAAGGTTTTTTTTGCTTGAAGCTAAGCGTATTGGGCCAATGCAGAGGAAAAGAGTATGCGCAAACATGATTGGAAAGCTGTAAGATAGAGATAAAAGATAGTAATTAGTAAGAGACAGCACTTAATCTAACAACATGTAAAAAAAAATAGGAACACATAGTTCTTCCAGGGTTTGTTAAAAATAGGGTATGTTAAAGAGATGATTATAATAAAGTAAGTAAAGATAAGGGTAGTCTGTAAAGATTTTAGAACAAACCTTGAGTAACGGGAGGCATAGCAGCAAGGAATGCTAAAGAGATGCAAGGACTTCTCGGTAGACAATATTTTTTGTTTCAGTGCAGGTAGCTCCATGCTCATCTTCAATTAGTATTTTTAATCCTGCATGTGATGGGCCGTTACTTAATCATACTAACCTCTTCCTCCAGCTTGGCAATATTTTGTTTTCTGTAAGTCATATCCATTAGTACGAGAAACTTACAGGAAGTGTCTCCCAAATAGCTTCATCGCTCATACCTTCTTCGTCTCCTGGTATTAGACCTCGACACATTCTGAACAATGGAAAACCCACAAAAAGAAACATGTAGAGGTTAACATCCATAGCAACTATAGCATAATTATCGTATTGAACTAAAACATAAAGTAATTTTATTTGCGTGTACAATTACATCTATGGGGATCTTTTGACAAAATTAAGGTAGGGCAGCTAAGAGAAATAAAAGGGATTGAAACAACAATAGTTTCAAGAATTGCATGCCAAAAGGAGAGCGCTTCATGATGGGTACTTGTAGCTTAACAAATATAATTCATAACTTCATGGTGAAATGCCACCATTTTATGAGTATCTACAAAAGGAATTTCTATGCCCAAAAACAACAACACAGGCTTAAGTATGTTGTACATGAGTTAATTTCAGCCCACGGGTAGTGCATATGCATAATTGCATATACAAAAAAAATGTGATACCACTATTGATGGCATCCGAAAAAGGGAAAAAATTCTGATTCATTACCTAAAATTGTCAACAAGAATAATCGCTTCAAATGCCAGCAGAGGAAGGAACACAATCTTCAGATCAACAGCCGGGTGACTTCTAACTGGGAAAAAAAATGAAAAGAAATGGTGGGGATTACAGAATACAATAGAGCTGACAATAGCACTTGAAGGCAACATATGATACGTCATTAAGCAGTTCCAGGAAATTCGGTGAGGTCACCCAAGCTTTCGTTCATCTAATGACTTCAGAACCTACCTCTTAAATTTCGAAGATGTATACAAAGAAGCAGCTCAAACGCAATAAGCAATAGAGTGACAGGGCGCCCACTACAAGAATACAGACACCCATCAGAGCCGATGCATGGTACTTAGTAAACGAACAACGCTTGCATACAGACCAACCAGACGAAGTAATATTAAAAATCTTACATGACGGCCATGAGGCAACGAAGGGGCAGGCATTGAAAACCTTCCAGGAGCAACAATACCATGAAATAGCCAAAGCGAAATGAATATAATCCTGCATGATTGAATTTGCACAATTAGCATTTGGAATCAGCCTCACCACTATCACAAGCAAACTAATCGTGTACTCGAGCAGTGCTCTACGATTATGTTGCCCTTATTCTTGTGAGAAGAGCTCTAAAATTTTCCAAAATACAGAACCAAATCAGAACGAGGCATCTAAGTACAGAAGTCTGTAGGAGATCTATAATTCCAGGACAATCAGAAAACCAAGACACCGGCCGGCAGGGGCTAAGTACTAACATCAACTAATCACTAGCGCCACCAGTCAGAACAAGGAGCCAATCTAAGAGCTGGATCATACGAACCGGAGCAAATTAGTCCACCGTAAGTAGCGAATCGACACAACAAGTACACCACTATGCCCTCAATATAGCATCGCAAAGCGAGCACAGGGCTCGAGGAGGAGCGTGAAGCACAAGAGCGCCGCGTGCGGCGCCGACGCCTGCGCCGTCTTCCCCACCCCCGCCCACATCTGCGCCCGCCGCCGCTGCTTCGTTTCCCCCCTGACAAACACCCCAAGAAAACTCACCTCTTTTCCTGAATCGCCTCTCTGCTTCCTTGGGCTTTCTCTCCGGGGAGAGATGAAGTGGGGGTGGGGTGATCAAAAGGTGGGAAGTCTTCCAGGCGTGGCAATCGCGTGCAGGAGAAGGAAGCGCAGGCCGCCAACCCCACGGCGAAACGACGCTCGCGCGCGATTGGGTGTGGAGCGGCGGGGGAGGGGAGGACGAAGCGGAGGAGCGAGGAGCGGCGTGTGGAACCGAACAAGCAATGCAAGGGCGGTGGAGAGTCCGGAGAAACCGGGCGAAGGCGAACAGGAGAACAAGCAGGAGATCACCTCACCTCTCGAGATGCTCGGGCGTGGCCTCGAAGTAGGGATGTGATCGGATCGGATACGGTCGAATATCGTCCTATTTATATCTGTATCCGTATTTTTTATCAAATACAAAATCGAATACGAATAGTATCGAATATAGAATCGAATACGAATTATACAGGATAATATCGGTTACGAATACAGATCGAATACGGATCGGAATCAACATGGATACGGATAATATTAGTCGGATATTTTAAAATCCAATTTCAGTTTTTTTCTAAAATCGGTCCAAATTTAAATTTAAAATTCCAAAAGAAATATATTTGTATGTCTTTTTTTTGCCTTTTTATCCCTAGCTTGTCATACATGTGACTCTGTGAGTAACAATGTACCCCATTGCAATAATTGAACCAAATGATTTGCGGTGGCATATCTTCTTTGAATCCTAAGTAGCCCTCCCGAAACGCCACTTGCCAATTTTGTACCACCTTTACCCAAATATCTCCAAATTAGCATCTAGCACACATGAACACATTATATCTTGTCATCCAATGCACCAAGATCTCAAACAAAGTGAAACATGTTAAATTGTTAATGTGTTATTCTGAAACGTGTTATTCGGATAATATCCGTATGTCATATTCGGATATTATCCGAACAAAAACTCGGATATTCCGTATCCATCGGATAATCAGTGTTCCATATCCGTATCCGTATCCATGTAAATTATCTGTATCCATATCCTTATCCGAGAAATCAACTGGATATCTGTGAAACTATCCAAATCATCATCCAAATCAATTCGGTCGGTCGGTCGGTCGGAAAATATCCGTACCGGTTCCATCCCTACCTCGAAGGCTCCGGCCGGAAGGGGCAGATGTGTAGCAGCAATGGCATGGTTTCGGGCGAACGGATCCGACCGGACGTTATACACACACATGTTTTAATGTATTACAATTAAGTCATGTGTTACAATCTACCTCTAAATGTGTTACCGTAGTATTATTATTCACACATTACTACCATGTGTTACAATGTTCCTCTGTAACATATATTATGTGTTGCTGCTATAGTTTCCTGTAACACTTTTCACATCTCATTAAGTATGTGTTACAACATGCTTTTGTAACACAAATTATATGTTACAACAATATCTCTTTGTAACACATTATTCAATATGTTACAGAAATGTGTTACAGAAGATATGTTTTGTAGTAGTGAACGTCATTGGGCTGGTGCAAAGCTAGGTTTGGATAATTAAACAGTTCCATTATGAATTCTCTGCGGCACAGCAAAGGAAGTGTGTTAATTTTGCAATGCACAAATAGAGGATATATCTTGTGGGTAAAGCTGTACAACTCTGCAGAGTCAAAAACTAATAGATTAGCCACGCTCTCGGTCATGAGCACTTGGTAAAGTCATCACATAGTTAGTTATTTTTATAAAATGATTTGGTGAACTAACTCTTACAGATGATTAAATACTTGACATTTCGTTGGCAAAGTTGAATTCAGCTGTTGTGCCTTGTGTTGGCAAAAGTTAAATTTTCAGATATTATATATGATGGGAATTGATGTCATTTCACTCATGGAGGACTGTGAGTCTTTTCTTACATTTATGTTAATCATACTTTTATATTTACGTACTTGTTATCTTATTTATCTGTCAAATTTCTTTTACTTTATTTTCGCTTTCACTCTACTATTCAGTATTTATAATTCAATTTGGCTCCACGCAAAAGTTAACCGTAGAAGCCTTATTCTAGGATCAGCATGCATCCTAAACACACAACCCAAAGTCTTGCTGAGTACGAAATGTACTCACCCTTGCTATCATTGTTGTTTTTAGGTGAAGGTGCAGTTATCCCGATGAACTTTACTTTAACGCAGGAACATGTTAATAACGACGAATCTTTCTAAGGCTTTACCTTGTCAGTTGCCTGCGGGTTATGTGGCAAACTACAAGTCATTTGATTCTTTTGCTATATTATCAACCACATCAGTCTTATTGTATCAATACTTCCGCTGTAATTAAATATGAAACTTTTGTATGGTTGCGATTTCAAATTGTGTTTGTGCATGCTAGCTACTAATCATGGGACTAGCACAGTATGCGCTTTAGAACCTTTCTTTTATGTTGCACTATAGCATAAAAGTGAGGGTCTCACATACTGTTTCTACTTCGGAAACTGTTCAACGGTCGGATCTAGCGCAAAAGAACGATCGATGATAAATAAACGAAAAACAATGGACGGAAACAAAAACAGAAACCGAAAAGGGACCGGGAGAGAATTGGAGGGCAAAACGGTCATTCCAAAATTTTTGGGAGCTTCAGATGGCGGAGCGGAGGACGTTTTTGGACTTAGTGGCGCGAAACGGTTAAGAATATGTATTTTTCAGGTTTTTGGAGTTTCCAGGAATTTCTGGGATTTTTCTGGAATTAAAACGAGATTTTCGGATTTATTAAATCCGAAAAGAAAAGAAATAAGGAAAAAGGACCAGGACGCACAGTGAAACCGGCCCAACGGCCTTCGGCCCACGCGGCGCGCGCGGCAGGCCAAACTGGGCCGGCCTAGCTCGAGGCGAGGGGGCACCGACAGCGGGCCAGCGTCTTGGCCGAGCGATTGAGTGGGGCTACTGCTATCGAGTCGATGACCAGTTGGGTCCGTCGGCAAGATGGGCTAGGGTTAGGGCTGGAGGGAAAGGCGAAGGAGTTCGCCGGCAAGGGGGGAGGGGGAGAGGTCGGGGCGAGGAAAGCTCGAGGGCGGGAGTGGCTTTTATAGCCTCGTGTGCGGTGACCAGCAAGCGGGTGCGGTGGCGTCGCGCGGGGGCGGCGTGGCATGGCTGGTGGTCGGGCGAGCGGGGATGGCGTGGCGGCTGTCGGGCAAAGGCGTGGTCGGCGTCACAGCGGGCGAGAGCGGGCGAGGGAGATGCGGCGGGCACGGTGGCGCGAGGATGCGGGGTGCACAGGCGCAGAGGCGAGGGAGGCGGGAGGCTGTCGGCCGGGTGGGCTGGGCCGCGGGAGCAGGCCGAACGGCTGGGCTGGAGGCTCCCACGAGCAAGGAATTGGCCCAAAAATGAATCAAAACCAAATCCAAAACCGAAAATTCAAATGAAATCTAAATTCAAATCTTTTTGAAATTTTTGGGTTGTTTAAGTTACCCCGCTCCAACTCCGCCGGCCTTCTTCAGTTTCTTCGAGTGTCCTTTCTTTGACGAGGAGGAATTAATGGTGCGATTGGTTGGTGGGATGAGGTTGAATGGGATAGTAAGGTCCTGTACTGTTTGGTTTCATTATTTTGGATGAATGGAATAGTTCAGCATCTAGAAGAAATATTCCTCAAATTTGTATCACTTGGTTTAAGATGAGATAATTCCATTCAAACAACCAAACCCATGATGACTTTTTTCTTGAATCATCTGATATAGGTAACCAAACACACCCTAATTGTTCCCTTCTGTTCGTCATTCTCACGAGTCACGGACTCACGGTCGCTCACCATGTGTTAGACCTGTGCACACTTTTGTCCCACCTCGGCATATAAATCAAGCCGCGAAGGAGCCTTCACAAGCGGTATACACCGAGCTAGCTGTGAGACCCTCATTTTTATGCCACAGTGTAACATAAAAACAAGGTTCTAAAGTGCATACCATGCCATTCCCATGATCAGTGGCTGGCACGCACCAACACAATTTGAAATTACAGCCATACACAAGTTCAAACTTTTATTACATCAGGTGTTTGATAGTAATATTACATAACCAAAAGTAGCAGAAATAAAACCACATCTCATTGTTTGACATCTAGCCCAAAATTCCACAGGCAACAGACGAGATGAACTTAGAGAGGACAGTCGTCGCCATAAATAACGAGTTCTTCATTAACGTTATCGTCGACAGGGTATTCTTGTTCTTCACCTAAAAACATTGTGGAAGCAAGTTGAGTACATTGGTACTCGCAAGACTTGTAGTGTTTGCAAAACCTGGAGTATATGCAAGCTGAATGGAAAGTGAGTTTCTACGGTTGTTTTGCGGAAAGCAAGAATTTGAATGAAGTATTACTGAATAGTAATGGAAAGCGTAAATAAAATTTAAGACGGTTTGATAAGTAATTGACATATCAAGTAATGAAAAGGATAATAACATTTTTACTCACGGCCCTTTGTGAGTAAAATAACGAACAAGACCCTCCCTGGTCTTAACAATTCAGTATATCAATAAGTGACATTTAAACAGATATGAATCATTTCCAAAGCATTTAAACAGGTTTTTGGAAATAGAAAACATTTAACTAGTGTCAGTTCGCCAAGTCATCCATGACTGTGGATACGGCTATTCGAATAGTTTTAGACTCTACAGAGTTGTACAGCTTTACCCACAAGATATGTTCTCCCTTTTTGCAAGCTATAAGACACACTTCCTTTGGTATGTCCGCGAGGAGTTCATAACGAAACTGTTCGATTACTTGAACCTTAACTTTGCACTAGCCCAGTGACGTTACCCCTGACTATGATGGAAGCAAACAAACGGTGAAGCAATAGTATTCAGGAGCCCGCGGCTCAAATGGTACAACAACAGCCCCAATTCATAGCCAGCGTACACATTACAACGGCAGATGCCAACACCTCGGTGATGACACCTCCCTCGAGCAAACCTATACCCGGAATGCCCGTGCTACAACTGCCTACCAATGTGCAAAGCTAATTCCCAAATAATTTAATAAGTTAAGACTGTCCCAGTCCAGTACTTGTGGATGTACGGTATACTTGGATCATGCAACACTACGTTCGGTCCTTAAAGTGACATGGGCGATACTCCACCCTATCTACGTACACGTTAAAACATGTACAACCGGCTATTGCCAATAATCACCCATATCAAAACAGTAGTTTTATTTTCATTTTTATCAAACTACCAGTATCCTTTACTGCTTAAATAAACCATAAAAGATTTCATAAGGAAAAGTGTGTGGGTGTAATATGTTTCTGACATTAATCTAAGGCAGTGCTAAGCATTTGCAGGTTAATAAGCGAGTATACCCAGTTCAATGAATTTAACCATTCCTAGGGTTTTTACGGATTGTATGTCCATATGATTAAGGGAATCCACCAATTTTGGGTTAATATCTACCAAGTAACACAAAATAATAGTTTATCAAATTATGAGCATGCAGGAAGATTCTTAATCACATTTTAGTGGATTATGAAATCTGGGTTCAAAATGCTCAAGGGGGTGCTTGCCTTGCTCCTCAGTGGTATAGGCTGGATCGGTGTCGTCGACGGCGAAGTCGGTAGTCTCAATGTCTATACGTCGATTAAGAACATGGCAAATAAGATACTTCAATATCGATAAAGAAGCAAATACATAAACAAAGAAAGCAGTTGAAAGATCCAAATGAAATCATTCCAAAACAATCAAGTCATCAACATCGATCATCATTTCATGAGTTAACCAAGTTATATGGTTTCGGTCTAAAGATTAAAGCTTAGGGGCATACAACACAGCTACCTTCTTTGTGTATTGTTTCATTTCAATTTACGAATTCAGGAAGCTAAGATTGTAAAGTTGAATATAATGAAATTCATTTTCAAGGTGTGGTGTTAGTTGTATTAATATTAATCATTGCATAAGGTAACTTCAAACATGTCAAACAAAAGTAACATGGTACACCCTAACTTTTATATCATTATGTGGTCCTAATTAAGGTAATCAATCCAATGAAACAAGTTTCATTCCATTTGGATGCTTTTTCATTAAGTTATTGCAACTATATTAAATATATGCATTAACTAAAGTCCTAATGTGAAATTTTCACAAATTAATTCCAAATTCAAATCTAATTACATATTTAGACACTATGTGACCCAAGGATTCCAACAAAGTTAATTTCACTCAATTTGGACTTTATTTGCAAAATTTCTATATGGAACATATTCAAATCTCAAGCTTTAAATTCAAATTCAGATTCAAATTCCTAAAGAAGTTTCAAATGTTTTTACATATTATGAAACTAGATGATTTATTATGAATTTACAAACAAGTTTCACTTGATTTGGATTTACAGATAAAAAGTTATATATGTTTGAACCTATTCGGTTTACTAAAAACCCAGATAAATGGAAAATACGCTTTCCAAAAGGGAAAACGTATTCCTTTGATTCTTGTGAGCTAAATCAATTGAATAGTATCGATCCACGACAACATGGGCCACATCGCCGGTGAGCTCGGTGTTTGCTGGTCACGATCAAGTTGGGCCCGCACGGCAAATGAGACGCGGATGTGCGGCGGGCCGAGCTATGGACCCGCAGGCGTTGAGCCAGCGCAGAGGAGGTGGCCAACGGCCTCACCGGCGGCTAACCGGCGACGTCGATCGACTTTGGCCTACGGCTACGGCTTCACGGGACCATGGTGAACCTAGGGAACTACTTGGACATGGGTGGTGCTCGGAGGTTTTGTGTGCACCGCAGTGGACGGCGGCGCTCCACGGTGAAGTTCGGCACGGCGGCGCTACAGGGTATCTAGGGCTTGACGGTCATGCGCACGAGCTTCAGTAGGCCTTAGGGATGCTACTACACGAGTTTCTCGAAAGGGAGAGAGACTGAGCCGAGTTCTCACCGTGCGCAGTAATGGCGGAAGGAAGTCGCACGGTGCGGGGGTTCTCCGGTCTGCTCTGGACTGGAAGAAGAGGTGCAAAAGCTTCGTGAGTACCCAAGGATGCTCTAAGACCATTTAATTTGGATGCTTCCTTACCGAGTCGCACGAATTTGGGATTTTCCCCAATTCGGGTCTCGCCGGCAGTGAGGAAGAAGGCTTCGGCCTGGGTGGTTCCGGGCGCGAGAGAGGGAATGGGTGAGTGCTCTGAGTTTAGTGGTGCTTAGAGGCTCTACTCCTTCCCTTTAAATAGGCAGGGAAGGCGGTAAGGAGGGGGTTTGGCTTGCTGAGGAAGTGGCGGCGGTCTCAAGTGTTCTCTGGAATTTCTCCACTGGCTTGGTCAGAGCATGGGCGAGGCAGGTGTAGCTGGCAGAGCAGAGGAGGTCAGGACGATCTCGAAGCGCGGGTTTGCGGCGAGGTCGCGACAAAGGAGCGAGGCGGTTTCGTTGACTCTGTTGGCAATACAGAGAGAACGAGAGAGAGGTAGAGATGAGAGGAGAGGAGGAAGGAGATGGAGCTGACAGCTGGGGCTCACGCGACAGAGAGAGAAACAGAGAGAGCATTACGTGTGGGGTCGAGGTGGCCTCGGGTCCTGTCGGCAGCGTCTTAACGCATGAGCCGGCTGGATGGTCACAGCACACGTGGACCCACACGTAAGAACAAAAGAGAGTTCTAGGGTGTTTCCTTCAGACAGCGCAGAAGCTCAATTAATTCCCGGTCCACTTCGCCTCCAGATTTTTCGAAACTTTTTGACCAAGCTAAGGACTAAGTCATCGACGTCCAGTAAAATTTTGGGGTTAAAATGTGCTATATTTATTTAATTAAAAATCTGACATTAACTGCTGCGCCAGAAATCCAACTCGGTTTTCAGATTGGTTAGAGCATCTCCAACAGTGCCTTAAATCCATTCCCTAAACCTGATTTTGGGTTTTATTGGAAAGTTATGTGCTCCAACAGTTCCTCATCCGATCTCCTCAAATTTTCGCACGCCCAAAACAGGAGCCCAGCGACCTCAATTTTCCGCCCTGCCCCCGCGCTCCCAATCGCCGTATCGCGTCCCTCCCGCGGGCGTTCCTTTCTTCGCGCCATTCGCCCGCCGCCGCCTCCTCTCCTCCCGCCGCCGCCTCGTCCTCTCCGCCCGGTGCCGCTACGACGCCCCTCCCCTCCCCTCCATTCTCCTTCGTCCTCCGATCTTCGTAGTAGCTGCAGTGCGAGGGTTTAGAGTTCGTAGGGTCTACGGTATGGTGGTGGGTCGCGCGCCCATGGCCGCGACGGCGGCGTGGTGGTGGGCGGCGCTGATGGAGCTGGGCGTGGTGGGGTGGGCGGCGGGGCCTCGTGGCTACAAGCCTGGCCGGTGGTGTTGGCCGCCACGGGCGAGCCAGGCTCAGTTCAAGCCCTACGAGTGGAGCTACCTGCGCGGTGAGAAATTTTTGTTAGAGCTGTTGCTGCTTCGGTTTGAGTTGCTGCTCTGTGTTTATGGGAGCGCTCTTGTGTGATCGATCAGTGTCACCGAATTTATTCCTTTTGTTTGTTTTTTTTGGGTGGGGGGGTGTGGAATTCTCGAATCGTGCCTGTCAATAGCTGTTGTGAATTTTGCCCAAAAAAACGCGATGTTTGGGTTACTAGAATTCTCTACTGAGTTTTTCTTGTTAAATTTGTTTCCACTCGTGTAGCTAGTAAAAAACAACTGATTTGATCACATCTGCTTTTTTTTTATTTACCTTTACACTTTGTTTTCCTTACTAGCAGTTGAGCTGCCGGCGTCATTTTCTTCTGTAACTATGGATTTCGCAACTGATATAGACATTGTAAGTGAAAAACTCTGGCCTTCTATGAATAATTAATTTTTGTTCATAAGAAAACACTTCTTTTGGCGGCCAGTAGATTTGATGATATGTGGATATGTTGGCCAGTCTTCTCATAGTCAAGTGGTAATATGAGGTTACTAGAAAAATGATTCATAGTGAGTAGCCAGCAATGATTATCAGTAGCCAGCATAACGTTGCCATGATTCAATTCACTGAATATTTGCTTGCAAGTGTATCAACCATAATCCATCCATGAGGCCAACCATCCACGACGTGGTCTCCTGCCTGGACAATGTTGTAGTGTTGTTAGACCATCTCCAATCATATTCCCTTCATTTCATTCCCTTCCCTGTTCCTTTCCTCATTCCCATTCCCTTTATTTCCACTCATCTCCAACAGATTCCCTTTAAAGGGAATTGTATAGGGAAAGGAGAGAGAATCCCTTCCTGGAGGGAATGGGAGAGAGAATCCCAGGCTGAAGGGAATGCTGAAGGGAACCCGTTGGAGCGCTGAAGGGAATGGGAATCCCTTCGCGAAGGGAATGAGGAAGGGGACGGGAATGGGTTGGAGATGGTCTTAGTGTTAACTAATTGTGATGTGTGCAAGGAGACAGGGATGGTGTTCAATGGTTTCTTGTGTTTTGTTTTTAACTTCATGATGTGTATCTTTTCTCTTGTGACAGTTCTTTTCTCTTGTGTACAATTTAAACAATAGCAGGAGTCTTCCCTAGATGCTGTAAATGAACTGTAAGCCTTTATTTCAAAAAAAGAAGATGCAAAAAAGAGTGTGTCAGCTTCCCTAGATGCTTATCTAAACTCTATAGTCCTGCAAGTTCTCTTTTCCAAAGAGGTATATATATATATATATACATATCCCATTGTTCTTTGATTTGTGGATTCAGGATATATTCTGCATGTAGCTAGTCAAGATGTTCTTGTACATGTTTTTTTTTGTCTGATCTGCTATTCTGATTTATTGAGGAGGTACCATGTTCAGTAGCCATTGAATGAAGCTTCTATGGCTTTATGCAAATCAACTAGTCCTGGCACTGCTTAATAAAACAGTATTTATTTGTTAAGATCATTAAGGATTTTGAGCTTCTGATTATCGTTTTACTTGGAACTCGGGCCGACTACTTGTTTGCAAGAGCAGAAATGTTGGACAAAGCCAAATTATTTTTGGGGAAAAAATGGGAACTGTTGGAGTATAGTCTTTTTTTCAGACCCAAAAATTTTTGGGAAGCTCCCAATCCAGGATTATTGGGAGTTAAATTATTAGGAACTGTTGGAGATGCTCTTAAGGGACTAAATCAACGTATTTACTTTTGAAATTTTTACTGAAGGTGTGTTTCCATATCAAGGTTCTACCATAAAAATTTCAGCACTAAAGTCACACTACTTATTCCTCTAGAATTCTTTTACTGTTTTCTGCAGAATTTTAGATCTGCTTTATTTAAATACAAATAAATATCTAACCTTCTTAATAATTTTCGCAAATTTTTGTGGATGAAGGTGATATGTCTGAGGTCTTATGGTAAAAATTCCAAGGCCTAGATTGCTCCACGTTTTTCTCCATAATTCTGACATAGATCTGGACAGAGGTTTAGTGTTTTAAATTGTTTTCTTTACTCTTAAATGCTTTCACATGATCTTTTGACCAGCTAGGGATGATTCTAGCGTTGAGTAAGGTTGGTTACAAAATTTACCATGGTAATTTCCATTTCTTACCATCTTACCATTTTATATTTTCTCTTTTTCCTTTTCTTTCTATAGTCCAAGCAAGCATCACAAGTATCAATCAATTCAATAAACACACATAAAATCAAGAAATGCATGAGAACATTATTTATCATTTTAATATTTGATTTTTATTATTTTATAAATTTGAGGATGTTACACTAGCACAATCACACACGTAGTTGCGAAATCAGCGGACAATGGAGGTAGAGAAGGTGCTACTCGCACTGGGCGTGTCCGTGCTGCTCGTCGTCCTCTCCAAGCTTAAACATTCCGCGGGGAAGAAGAAGCTCAACCTGCCCCCTGGGCCGTGGACGCTGCCGGTGCTCGGCAGCGTCCACCACCTGATCACCAGCCACGGCATCCACCGCGCCATGAGCAGGCTCGCGGAGAAGCACGGGCCGCTCATGCAGCTCTGGCTCGGCGAGGTGCCGATGTTGGTGGCGTCGTCCATGGAGGCGGCGCAGGCGATCCTGAAGACGTTCGACCTCACGTTCGCCGACCGGCACCTCAACGCCACCTTGCGCAATGCCTTTTTCGACGGCGACGACATCATCTTTGCGCCCTACTGTGAGCGGTGGCGGCAGCTCCGCAAGATCTGCGTGCTGGAGCTGCTGAGCGTGGCGCGGGTGCAGGTCCTCCGCCGCATCCGGGAGGAGGAGGTGTCGCGCCTCATGCAGGACCTGTCCGCGTCCGCCGCCGCCGGCGCGGCCGTGAACATAACCAAGAGCGTGGCGAACTTCATCAACGACACCTTCGTGAGGGAGTCCATCGGCAGCCGGTGCAAGCACCAGGACGAGTACCTCCGCTCCGTTAACACGCTGATCCGGCAGACGACGGCGATGACCGCCGCCGACATGTTCCCGTCCTCCAAGCTCATGCAGATGATCAGCATGGCCCCACGCAAGGCGCTCGCCTGCCGCGACAGCATTCAGCGAATCCTCGAGCAGATCATACAAGAACGGCTGGAAGCCATGGACCGCGGCGACGACACCGCCGGCCACGGGGACTTTCTCCACGTCCTGCTCAAGCTCCATAAGGAGGACGGCACGATCAACAATCGCGACATCCTCATCCTGTTGTTTGTAAGCCTCCAGCTCTCAACATCTTATCCATGGATCCCTGTACGTATCTGCTTAATTAAGCACGGTGGCGGAACTAGGATTATGCTAAGCCTCGGTCAAAAACTAAGTGGCAATAAAATTGTCTTGTTTTTTTTGCATTGTATTCTTAAATTTAGTGAGGTGCGAGACTACTTACCTGGCCAGGTATATAAAACCGACGTAGTCCTCCAGCCTTCATTGTCAAAATTCCTTCATCAAGTCCTTTATCACCTAAAATTGCCAAACAGATGAATTCGAGCATAACACCATCTCAAACCTGCTACTTCGAAGTTGCAAGTTGCATACATCTAATTCCAGATTTCGTAGGGTAAGCAATGAAGCCGTCAGCCAGTCACTATTAGAGTACCATTGCACATGATAAAAATGAGCATGAATTCATTTTGTTTTGCTATCAACGAGGATTATATTATATCCATTGGAGATGAAATTGAGCACTGTGTGGTTGCTAGATTCAGATCAGTTTGTAGTACCAAGATTCACTTCAGTAGTAATCTTTCCGAAGGGAATGCTATACATAAGAACATGCAAAAATACCTGTTCTGAACCAACACGGGATATGTAGGGCTGCCCTATCTCCAGTGAACTGCACAACACAACAAGGCATAGAGTGATAAGAACAAGAATTGCTACAGAAACATTTTTAGTTTGCAACTTCAGAACAGGTATAACATAAACTTGTATGCGTTGTGTTAATAAAAATATGACTATGATCCAGCTGAATGGCACGCATCAAATGTTCAGATCTCTCACCTGTCGAATATCTGTCCATTCGGTACCATGGCAACATAATTTGCAGCAACCTACACGATAATGAGCAACCAATATATAACCACTGGTTAATGCATGGTCAGTAAAAACAGATTCAGGGACATCAATCTCATCAACGCATTCCACCTGCGGGTGAGCACCTGGAAACCAATGGGTGGACTTGGCCCCTCACCCACTTTGATATCCTTGTACTGCAAACCAATGGGGTGGGCGAGCGGCGGCCGACGGATGGGCCGTGAGCGCCTTATGGTTGCGGGGGCGGCGTCGACGGGCGAGTGCCGAGCGGGGGCAGCGCCGACGGGGGCAGAGGTGGAGGCGGGCGGGCGGGCAGGAGCGGCCTTCGGCGGCGGGCGACGGGACTGTCGACAGCAGGAGCGTGGCCTGTGACTCAGGCGCCTTGCGGGGCGACACCGACGGGCGGGGCTGGCACCGACGAGGGCAGGGGCGACGGTGGCCGGGCGGGCGTCGGGCGGGGCGGCGCCGGTGGTGGTAACCTGGCAGGGACAACGCCGAATGCTAGGGTTGCCTTTTGCCTGGCCGGCTGGCCGCTAGTTGTGAAGCCGAGAGGCTGGGCTAGTGGGACGACTGGAAGTAGCCTCCGGCCAAATTAAAAAAACTGGTATTTTAAATTATTATTTGGGCTATGTCTCGGACCTAGGCTTCAGTGGCCCGAGGCATAGCGCTGCCCTTGATTAAGCATGCATGCAACGGTATGTTCAAGAAGAAGCAGCAGCGGCGGCAGCTAACTAACAACGAACGCAACTTTAATCGCATGCTTTTGCAGGTTATTATAGAGAAAAATTAACCGTTAACCAAACGACCTCTCGTTGCTTTTCTTTCAGAAATGCTACGACTCCTAAAGAGGCACTTAATTGCATGCATGTGATGTTGGTTTCAGGACATGTTTGCGGCGGGCAGCGAGACTTCGTCGACGACGCTGAACTGGGCCGTGGCGGAGCTCATGCGGACGCCGAGAGTGATGGCGAAGGCGCAGGCAGAGCTGCGGGAGGCCTTCCAGGTCAAGAGCAGGATCACGGAGGACGACATCGCCGGGCTGACCTACCTGAAGCTGGTGATTAAGGAGGCGCTGAGGCTGCACTGCCCGGGGGCCCTCCTGGTCCCCCGGGAGTGCCGCGAGACGTGCAAGGTCATGGGCTACGATGTTCCCAAGGGCACAACCGTGGCGGTGAACGTGTGGGGAATCTGCAGGGACCCCAAATACTGGGAGGACGCCGAGGAGTTCAAGCCAGAGCGGTTCGAGAACAGCAGCCTAGACTACAAGGGAACCAACTTTGAGTTCCTCCCCTTCGGCTCCGGCCGTAGGATGTGCCCGGGCGCAAACCTCGGCGTCGCGAACCTGGAGCTCGCGCTCGCCGGCCTTCTCTACCACTTCGACTGGAAGCTGCCTGACGGCACAGAGCCCAAGGACGTTGATATGTGGGAGGCAGCTGGTCTGGTCAGCAGTAAACGCACCAATTTGCTCCTGTACCCGGTCACTCGCATTGCTCCGAGCAGCGCGTAAATGGGAGCCAACGATGCCTTATAGACTTCATGCATGCACCACACCGCACGCATTATATATGTAGCGTATGTGCTGGCTACTTATCGTAAATAAGGTGGTGTTAAATATATGCGTAAAGAGAGAAATAATACTATATTGTGAGGTATTTATATAAGTCTAAATCTCTAATGCAAACAATTAATTTACAGATGCTTGTTTAATTTAAAAAAGTTTGAAGCTCGTTTAAGTGCACTAGTACTACAGATTCGTACATCACAATCGGTCCTTTTTAGTCATCACAGTCGGTTTTGGTGGCGATAGAAAGTCCAACGACAGTGGTAAGGTAGATATATCACAGTCGGTTTTTAACCGACAGTAATAATCTCTTATCACTGTCGGTTCTTTGTAGGAACTGACTGTGATAATAATCTTATCACAATCGGTTCTGTTTTAGAACCGATTGAGATAAGTATAATATCACAATCGGTTCTTTTTTACAACCGATTTAAATGATTACAGTATCACAATCGGTACCAATAAAAAACAGATTGGGATGAGGATATTATCACAATCGGTTCGAACAAAGAACCGATTGTGATACTAAACCTATCCCTCGCATTCACAATATGACATTCATCACAATCCACAATATCACATAACATATATATACATCACAATCTACACACATTACATTCACATTAATATTGTTTTAAATCTGTAACAGATCACATTCACATAAACATCCAAAAGCATAGTATTACACATCACATTCACATTAATTTTGTTTACACTTATGGACTAGTATTTGCTTGACTGGTCTCTATATGTACCATCATCCGTTATAACTTCTGTCCAGTACCACTGGCATATATGGTCTCGTAATCTCTTGAGATCAATATTGGTTAGGTTCTTCCGAGGGATATCAACGTCCTACAAAATAGATAGTAGTGCACTCATATATTTAAGTCTTAAATTTTGATTGTAAAAGCTTAAGGCTGATAGTATTATGCTTGTAAACAAATATCACATTGACAGTAGTGCAAATAATCAGCTCTATACCTTAGGGAAACGATCTGTGCGACCAACCAAAATGAGCATGTGTTGCATCACGTAAAAGCCGCACAGATCATCGCACCCTTGTTGATGACACTGTGAACAAAGAAACTTAAATTAGGAGACGAATTAAAAATAGGTGTCAGGCAAAAAATCACACTACTACAGAATGATACATCACTATCGCTTCATTTGTGTCGGTTCCAAACTTTTGACTAAAGAACCGATTGTGATACGTGTATCTCATTTGTAAATTTTGGAAACATGTTATCACAATCGGTTCTTTGAAGTAACCGATTGTGATAATGATCCTTATCACAATCTGTTCTTTCAAAGAACCGATTGTGATAAGGAAATGGGTCATCACAATCGGTTCTTAGGAAGAACCGATTGTGATAAGGGTCACTCATTGCAATCGGTTCTTAACAAAAACCGATTGTGATAGGAAAATTGGTCATCACAATCGGTTCTTAGAAAGAACCGATTGTGATGAGGGACATGACTATCACAATCGGTTCTTTCTAAAAACCGATTGTGATGACCATTTGTTTATTACAATCGGTTCTCAGAAAGAACCGATTGTGATAATATACTCATCACAATCACTTCTTTGTAAGAACCGATTGTGATGAGCCTCATTAGGTTTTATATCCTCTCGGGATGAACTCTCCTCTGTTGGTGTTCTACAACCAAAAAAACCCGTCGTCACCTCAAAAAACAGAACATACTCTCATTGAGACTTAGGCTTGGGGGAGAAAATCTGAAATCCTTGAGAATGTGTGTTGAGAGGGTAAGTTAAGCCCTGGCTTGAGGAGATTTATTTCCCCTCTATTTGCCCTCATTTGAGGTTTTCTTCAAAAGGTGAGCATTCCTTCAAATCCCTTCGATTTTGCATTACAAAATTCGATTTTGATTTGGTGAATGTGTTATATGTCATTAATGCTATTATGGTTGAAACAATATTGGTGAGAAATTATCTGAAGGAGAGATGGTGGTTTGGGGCTAAAGTTGAAACCCTAGCTAGCTTGAGTATATTCCCCCTCATTTGTGGTTAATTTTCTTCAAAAGGAGAGCATGTGCGTGGGTTACATGTCATTATTGTTGCTATAATGTGATCAATGGTAGAGTTTAGGTTGCGTAACCTATGCGTCTCCCGTTCGAGGGTGCTTGTTTATAAATATGCTAAAATGTCATATTTATAAATTAGCAGTCTCGAATTGTCCACTTTTTTGGATAGTTCGAGGATATGTGGTTCGGGCAAGTTCTTGAGCTGTTGTACAACTCTAGAGAAAGTTTTGGCAGCATCTCCCTGGTGTTCTCCGAATACACACCCTCTTGACCTGTTGTCGAGACGTGTATTGGGAGAACAGCGGGGAGATGCTGCCGAAATTTTCTTTGGAGTTGTACAACAGCTTAGGAACTTGCTCGAACCACATATCCTCGAATGGGATTAGGACCTGACCTAATTGAAATTAGGAGTCATATATAGTTGGTACGTACTCAATTCCTCAACTTTGTTAATTCTTCAACCCTTCTGTTCTTTCATTGATTAGTGCATGTCTCTCTATTGTGCGAAGGTCAATAAATAATATATTGGTATTTGAAATAGCTAGTTGTCGCTCGTTGGCATTATTAATTTGTTGTTTATAGTTTAATTGTAGATGGACCGTGAAGAATGGATGTATCAAAAAAGCCGTGTGAGTGCCGAATTTCAGAGGGGAGTTAAGGAGTTCATAAGAATTGCAGAAGTAGATATGGTTATAAGGGGTGTAAAGTTTATATATTATCCTTGCATTGATTGCACCAATCTCAGGAGATTTAACAACTCAGCTCAAATTGAAGGCCACTTGATTCGACGTGGCTTCGTGAGGAATTACACGTGTTGGATCCATCATGGGGAGACAGGTAGTACCCCTCCATTACGCAACGAAGACATGCTTCAAGCCGATCACGAGTTGGAGCGTGATATGTTTGATGAGGATAATTTGGATCAAATGTTGCGAGATGTGGAGGGAAATTACACGAAAAGAGAGTTCGAAAAATTTAAAAGCTTGATGGAAGACGATGCCAAACCGTTGTTTTTGGGTTGCAAAGCAGAATACAGCAAGTTGGGTTCCGTCCTTGCATTGTTTGAACTGAAGGCAAAACACCGTTGGATAGATACAAGTTTCAATGCACTTTTAGTTCTTCTATCAGATATGCTTCCAAAGGGAAATGAGTTGCCAACAAGTATTTATGAAGCGAAGAAGCTACTATGTCCCATGGGAATGGATATAGAAAGGATACATGCATGTCCAAATGATTGCATATTATACCGCAATGCGCATAAGGAACTGTGCATTTGTCCAGTTTGTGGTGTACCCTGCTACAAACAAAAGGAGAAGCGTAATGACAAGAAGCGTAAGAGCCGAACCGACGATGGTGAAGATGTGAACAAAGGGGCACCAGCCAAGGTATTGTGGTATTTGCCCATCATTCCTCGTTTAGAGCGGTTGTTTGCAAATCCCAAAGAGGCAAAATTGTTGCGTTGGCATTATGAATCTCGAAAGGAAGATGGCAAGTTGAGACACCCCACTGATTCGGCTCAATGGAGAAACATTGATTGGCAACATGAGGAGTTTGGTGCCGAGATGAGGAACATAAGATTTGGATTGAGTACAGATGGAATGAATCCGTTTGGTAATATGAGCAGTCGTCACAGCACTTGGCCAGTTTTGTTGTGTATCTACAATCTCCCTCCTTGGTTATGCATGAAGCGGAAGTATATCATGATGTCGTTGCTAATCTCTGAACCCAAACAGCCGGGTAATGATATCGATGTGTACCTAGCACCACTAATTGAGGATTTGGTAAAATTGTGGAATGAGGGGGTCGAGTTGTGGAATGCATACAAAAGAGAGAACTTCACCCTTCGGGCTATGATATTTTGCACCATAAATGATTTCCCAGCCCTTGGTAATTTGGCGGGCTACAGCACGAAGGGAGCCAAAGCTTGTCCAATTTGTGAAGAGGAGACTGACTTGTGGTCGCGAATTCCAAGAAAACTGTGTACATGGGTCACCGTAGATTTCTACCTCGAAGTCATCGATATCGTAAGATGGATGACAAATTTGATGGAAATAGGGAAATTCATGCGGCCCTGCAGCCTATGAGTGGAAGGCAAGTATATTCACGCGTGTCAGATATCGATGTTCAGTACGGAAAGAGCCGTAAATCTGTTCGTCCCAGGACCATTTGGAAGAAGTGGTCAATATTTTGGGACTTACCATACTGGAAGGAGTTAGATGTCCGTCATTGTATTGATGTCATGCACGTTGAGAAAAATGTTTGTGATAATTTGGTTGGTATCCTGCTGAACATACCTGGGAAGACCAAGGATGGTGTGAATGCTCGTCGTGATATGACCTACATGGGAATCAGGCCTAAGCTTGCAGTGATACAGGAGGATGGAAAAGGACCGTACATCCCCGCTGCATGCTACACCTTATCCAAGAAGGAGAAAGAAGACGTCTGCAAGTGTCTCCATGATATTAAAGTTCCATCGGGCTACTCCACAAACATTAAGAAGCTTGTGTCTATGGATGATTTGAAGTTGCTTGGTATAAAGTCCCATGACTGTCATGTCTTGATGACCCAAATGCTCCCTGTTGCAATCAGAAATATTCTGCCAGAGGATGTCAGGTTGGCAATCACAAAGCTATGTTATTTCTTCAATGCGATTTCATGCAAGGTTATTGATCCCGATATACTAAACAACTTACAGAGTGAGGTGGTGCAGACTCTTTGTCAGCTTGAGATGCATTTCCCCCCGTCTTTCTTCGACGTCATGGTCCACCTCGTTGTTCACCTTGTTAGAGAGATTAAGATATGTGGACCCGCATTCCTGCGTTACATGTATCCATTCGAGAGGTACATGGGTATATTAAAGTCATATGTGAGGAATAGGTCGAAGCCTGAGGGTAGTATTATTGAAGGTTATGGTACTGAAGAGGTTATTGAGTTCTGCGTGGACTATCTAGGTAAAAGACAACCGATTGGTGTTCCTGTATCTCGTTATGAGGGCAGACTTGGTGGCAAAGGAACCATTGGGTCCAATCTAACGAGTCCACAGTTTCAAATGTACTGTAAAGCGCATTTTGCAGTCTTGCAACACAGCACAGAAGTTCATCCATACATCCAGCAGCACAAGTTGATATTACGGGAAGAGAATCCACATATGGATGAGCTTTCCATCACATGAGAACACAACAATCAATTCCTCACATGGTTCAAAGAAAAGGCGAAGGTCTCACAAGATCGAAATTTGTCAAATGGTTGGCTGACGGACCAAGATTTCATGTATAGACATGGCAAGGGTATGATATCAATGGTTACACCTTTTATACTCAAAGTCAAGATGCAAAGAGTACAGTTCAAAATAGTGATGTGAGCATAGATGCTTTGTCCGATGATCACTCGAAAAGAGGATCCTCAACCGCAATGAACTGTTACTACGGGATGATCGAAGAAATATGGGAGCTCGATTACGGAATATACCAAGTTCCATTGTTCCGATGTAAGTGGGTGAGACTTCCTCACGGTGTGAAGGTTGACAAGAGAGGTTTTACTCTTGTGGATCTCAATAGACTCGCCTACAAAGATGAACCGTTCATCCTTGCAAAGCAAGCAACTCAAGTTTTCTACGTGCGTGATCCGGCCAATCCGAGGTTGCATGTCGTCCTTCATGGCAAGAGGCGGATTGTTGGAGTTGAAAATGTCGTAGATGAGGAAGAGTACAACCAATTCGATGAAATACCTTCGTTTGCAGATGGGGCATGTCTTAGCGGTGATGACGACACACATGGAACAAATTACATGCGTGTAGATCATCAAGAAGGGTTGTATTGTAAATAAAGGGACTACGTATACTTCTCAATGCCACTTGATCTGTTAATTCATAAAAAAATGATTCTTTAATTACATTCACATCATGTCATATTTTTTTGTTATGTGACCGCATTGGATCATTGTTGATAATCTCGTAGTTCCATTTTGTACGCCCAAATTATACCGCGTTCATAGCTAGTTCATACAATGAGCTCAGTTAATTTGCTTGGAATACGTGAAGTATAAGGTACGAGCTACTCTTGGAATACATGAAGTTGGTTGTATTTGAGGTCATTGAAGTGCAACCTGCATGCACACTACATGATCAGACCTTTTGAGATTTAAGTAAAATATTTCCAGACTTTGCTATTATTTGGTGATCCAAATTCAGAGATAAGGCCAAACTTCTGCCGGAGCGTAGCGGAGGCCCGTCGCCGGTAGGCTTGGGCCGGAGCGTTCCAACATTTACCCCTCTAATCTTGTAACACCTAATTACTCTAACTTGTTGAGGCAATCGGTCTAATCTACGATTTGCCCAACTCTTTTATTCGGCATAGGATGGAGAACACATCTCTTCAACACCCACATACTCAACTTATTTAATTCAAGACGGCGAACACATCTCTTCTACGTCTTGGACGCATCTTCGACGGACTTAAGTTTGGACGGCGAACACACCTCTTCAACACCCCGGACTTGACTCTGACGGACATGAGTTTTGGACAGCGAACGCATCTCCTCTACGCCCCACACTCAACTTTGATGGATTCGACTTTGGACGGTGAACGCATCTCCTCTACGTCCCAGAGTCAACTCTCTTACTTGACAGAGCATCAAACCAACACTGGTCCCTTCTTACTTTGAACCTCGGCAAGAAGCGCTTTTTCCTCCTCCTTTACTTTGCGGCACTCCGAAGCAAAATGCCCATAATCATTACAATTATAGCATCTCACTTTTGCCTTGTCGAATCTCCAATTCTTGCGGCCTCGTTCACCATTGCCTTTCGAGCCACCGAACGAGCCCTCGCCGTCACGTCTTGACGATCGAGCCTCCCATTCGGCGCGCGTTAGGAGTAGGTGTTCTTCTTCGCCGCTGTCAGATTCCTGAATTCGTTCCTCATGTGCCTTCAAACGACCGATTAACTCCTCGATCGTCATCACCTTGAGGTCGCAGAACTGCTCAATGGTGGAGACGATTTGTAGGAACCTGCCAGGGACAGCACGAAGGAATTTCCTTACCACATAGCTTTCCTCCATCTTGTCGCCAAGCGCTTTGATTTTGTAGACGATCGTTGTCAGCCGGATGGCGAAGTCGTCGACTGACTCTGTCTCTGTCATGTGCAACCCCTCGAACTCAGCTTTCAGAGTCTGTACCTTAGCCTCCTTCACACGATCAGCGCCAAGATGCATTGTCTTCAACGTCTCCCACGCAACTTTAGCTGTCTCCTTTTCAGCCAGTAGGAAGAGCGTTTCTTCTCGGATGCCTCTGTAGATGGCCACCAATGCCATCTGATCCTTGTGCACATCGACTTTGTCATCCTCGATCGCTCCCCATAGGTCTTGAGCCCTCATGTACACCTTCATCTTGATTGCCCATGCTGCATAATTGCTCTTTGTAAGCATCGGATAATGCAGGGACATAGCGGAACTCTCCTTCGCCATCACACTTGATATCACCTGATCACCAGTGTCACTACTTCCTGGAGATTTCGACATCTTCTTGGGCAATAGATCAAGAACTCAGGCACCTACTCTGATACCAATTGTTGGACCGACTCACACGAATAATGAAACGATCGGGCTTCGGCGAGACAGTGCTGATCCCAAGCAAACGCAGTCCAGTACTGCCGTCGAGTCACCGACGAAAAGATTTCAGCCAGAAGTTTGTCGACGAGAAAACTCGATCTTGCAACATGTATGAAGGCAGCACATGGACAAAGCCAACTAAGCTAAACTTCTTTCATTGCTGTATCTCTTTCTTATTGCTCTCTTGCATTGGTTCAAAACGTTACATACTGAGCCTTATAAAGGCTTTTCTCCACGATCGACTCGCTTGGCCATAGTGCTCAACTCGGATACGGCAAAGCCTTGGACTCGGATACGGCGACCACGATTCCGTATAGAATATGTTACAAGATTAGTTCCAACAGAGCCCACCTGTATAGTACCTGCCGGTTTGGCCCACCTGCCATTCACTCAAATCTTTCTCTCCCTCCCTCTCACTTGCGTGTGGACCTGAGGCCCCACTGGTCAGTCTTCTTCCCCCTCACCTCTCTCTCTCTCTCTCGCTGCTCTCTCTTTCCCATACGAAGTCATCGGAGAAGATCGCAATAACTACGCATCCCTTATCTTCTCCTGCCAAAGCCTGGCACACTTTGGGACGGTGCCGCCATGCACTGTACACTTGCCCGCAGCTTGTCTAGCCACAGTTGGGAGCTCAAGAAGGACCGAAAATAGCCTCCGCCCTTCTCCATCCATCCAAACCCCAATCCTCAGCCGGTCAGCCCTTTTCCTCTATTTAAAGAGCCAATGAATGCACCAGCTTCACCTCACTCCGAAACACTCATCCTCTTCTCCCCTAAGCCTCTTTCTCACCGAATCAACCCTTTCTTCCCCAACTCTGACGAGAACCCAGAAAGGGGGAAATCTGAAATTGCTGTCGCACGATGAGAATTAATCCAATTCCTTACCCATGGAACATCCCTGATTACCCTTGATTCTTTTGTGCATTTTGTTTCAGTCTAAAAATTATTAGAAAGCCCCCACACTAAGCTCCTCCTCTCCACCGCCGCCGCGTACGGTGAGAACCCGAGCTACCTTCTCTTCTTAATTAAGCCTTGTAGTAGAGTCACTAGAACCCACTGATGCTTGTGCACAAATCGATTTCACTCGGTTCGCCTTGTAGCAGTTCTACTTCGGCCATCACCATAGCCCGCTACCGGCTACCCTTCAACCGACTGTTCCCCAAGATGCGCGTAGACGAGCTAAAGCCATAGGAACCAACCGCCGGGCTTCGACGGCGCCGATTCGCCGCTGGCAAACTTGTCCACTATGGCCTCTGTTCGGTGCGACTGCCAGTCGGGACCCAGCGGCCAGACGCACGCGAGTACGTGTCTCACTGACCGATCGACCCCACCAGCCAGTTGCATACGCGCACGGCTCACTGCCAGCCGGGACCCGCGTGTCAGCCGCACAAACCGCGCGCACTCATCCGCGTGTGTATCGCTGACCAGCGGGCCCCTATTGTTAGTGACTGCGATTGTTTTGAAAATCCAGCACGCGCGTAAACTTAAGAATACGCTTTCCCTTAAGAAAAGTGTATTTCTTCTTTTTCTAGATTTATTCAAACCAAACCACTTCAAATCGCCATAACTTTTGCAATTCAAAACTAAATTGAGTGAAACAACTTTCTAAATTCGTGTAAAATCATCGAGTTTCAGAATATGTAAAAATATTAACAGTTGGTTTAGAAATTTAAATCAGAATTCAAATTTAAGTTGTATGTTTGAAGCTAGCTACATGCAAATTTTGTGCAAACATGATTCAAATTTAGTAAAGTAAATTTTACTAGAATTCTTATCTGATAAGCTTTCTTAATATGTAAATAAATTTAAATTTAGAGATTATTTGCATTACTTTTTATATAAGTAGGTTTTCCATGTGGAAAATAATCAAATAGCCATAACTTGATCGATATATGCTTAAAAATTGTAAAACCACTTTTGTTTAACTCATTAGGCAGCAGAGAACATGATTTCAGAATAATACTTAGGGTGTACAATGTTACTTTTAATTGTTTCATTTTGTGTTGCTTAATGAATTGATTTACATTCAAGTGTGCAATTTTGACTTCTTGAATTCAAATTCAAACAAATTTATATTTATAATTGTCGACATTTGTTATCAGTAATAATTTATATGGGGCTATGCACTGGACCTAAACTCGATGGTAACACGAAACAAGGGATTAGACAGGTTCAGGCCCTCAGCGGTGGAGGTAATACCTTAGTCCTGTGTTCTGGGATTATGAGGTGTATGTTTTCTTTGTCTCCCTCTTTGTCCCCCCTCTCCCCTTTTATATATGCTGGGGCGAAGGGATTCGAGTTGGTTACAAGATGGATTCCTAATTAGTTACAAGGTGGAGATTCCTTATCTCCGGGATACAATCGCACCTTCCCTAACAATATTTTGTTACCGTTTGTTATCCTTTCTTGTAGGACACGACCGCAAGAGTCCAAATAACTACCGATCCCCCACGACCGTCCTGGATCACCCCCTCTTGGTGGGTTCCTGCGGCCTGTCATGTGGGTACCCGGGGTCCACATACTCCACAGTAGCCCCCGAGTGCTTGACGATTGAATTGCTGTCTCTCAGGTTGCGGCCAGCCGAACCATGATTTACGCTGAGTGCTTCCAGCTTCCTTGCCTTGCTCCCCGACTGGTCTTCTTTTGATGCTGAGTGCTCTATTGCAGGCAGGAAGATTGCAAAGAACTTGATATATCCCCGCCAGTCGGGAACGCCGAGTGGCACTTAATGTCGCCATTTAGGATTCTGATGATCAGTTCATCCAAGAGCACACCACAGTTCTAGCAAGTCTTAGTTGAGTGGTACCTGTATCTGCTGCCATGACGCATAGCTGATAGCCCAGCATGGGGCATACCCTCATAGATGATTACTCAAAATCAATTCGTGACAACTGGCTCTGTCTCGCGGTAACCGGCGATTGACCCTACATGGGGCATGTCACAGGTGGTATCCAGTATGATTACTGGGGTCCTGGTGATCAGCCCATCTTGGGGAGCACCGTAGCTATATCCATTAGGATATTGGTGATCAGCCCGATTTAGGGCACACCATAATCGTATCCATTAGGATACTAGAGAAACTCTTAATTGAGTGACCACCACACCTCTCTATCGCAATACCTAGCTCATTGTCCAACGTGGGACATGTCACAGCTTGGCCCGACACTGACAGTATACAGCTGGCGACACAGCCTTGGATGTAGCCACGGAGACCGAAGGGCTCTCACTGCCTAGGGGCAAAAACCTAGCGCTGCTTCGCGCGTAAATACGGCCTTTGGAGTAGGCGAGGGGTTATATTTCCTGTTTGCGCCCACGCCCTCTTCGTCTTCGTTCCTCATGCCGTGTTCCTTCTGCTAGGACCTTCTGTAGCAGCGCCACTATTCTTTTCCTTCCACCATACCCAGGACATTGTCCCCTTCCTCTTTAGACGCCAATGCACCGCCCGCTTCCGCGAATTGGGCCGCCTTAGTGTCCATAGAGGGGCACCTAGAGGGATTAGTCGCTAACGGGGTTCTTTCGTCGATGGTTTTGATTAGCGCACACCCGGAAGTGGGTGAGTGCTTTCCTACCCCCGCCCGGAGGAGATAGTCGTTTTCGAATCTTTTTTCTGGCGCGGATTTAGCCTAGCCGCCAGTCCCTTTTTGCGCGGCCTTCTTCACTCCTATGGAATTGAGTTGGTTCACCTGAATCCCAACTCCATTCTCCAAATTTCTATCTTTGTCAACCTTTGCGAAGCCTATATTGGCATTAGCCCTCACTTCAGCCTTTTTTTGCCATCTTTTCCTCCTTAAACCTTTCCCGAACAAGAGTGCCCCTAGAGCGATCGGGGGCGCTAGCTTTCAACTTCGGGATGGCTTGAAGAAATCCTACTTCGCCATTCCTTTCAGGACTTCCAACAAGGGTTAGCACCGGGAATGGTTCTATTGCACCAATCTCGATCCTTCCCTTCCTCATTTATCTGGGCAGAAGCCCGTGGTCACGCCCTCCTGGTCCTCGACGCCCCCAGATTACGACATGGGTCAGGTCAACGACCTCCTGGGCATAATCAACAGATTGAAGGAGAGCGGTCTGCATGGGGTCAGGATCGCCGCCAACTTCCTCATTCGCCGAGTATAGCCCTCAAGGAGCGAATCCACCTGGGATTTGAATACCTTGGGAGATCCGACCCACTCGGGAGGTGCCTGAGCGGGTTTCATATGAGCTGCTCCATGGCGACTGGGCGACTTCTTCGCTCCAAACGCCTCGCTCAACTCCGGGGGGTGCCCAAGATCCTTCCGCGTGGGAAGTCTCCCCCTCCGGTAATCTCGGATCCTTGGTTCGCGTCGTAACAATGCTATTTTGCTGTGATCATTTGCTGACTGGTTGTTTTTTTGCACCCAAGGGCGGATCTGAAGAGGCCCGCCAGCCCTTTCGGCGAGGAGCCGAATGAGAAGAAGGGGAAGGGGCATATGATCGAGGGGGGCTTCGGGCATCCAACCTCCAGCTAGCGGCCCGACAATCCGAGAAACCTCTGATCAGCTTCCGGTGTCTCCTATGCCGGACGCTCCGAGGCCCTCCGTCTTGCCTCCGGCGTTGTGACATCCCCAATTTCGGTCTTTTGCCAAAAACTAATTTAAATTAATTAATTCAAAATTTGGATTTTCTCTGGTGTTCTATTTAACCTGGCATCCTTATCCTTCCAAAATTGGAATTCAATCCTTCATCTTCCGAAAATTCGAATTTCTGAATTCCGGCTCTGACCCGAAATTCCACCCGAGTTCCAAAATGCTCCAAAAATCCCGAAACCTATTGCATTAGATTCCAAATATTCCAAAACTTTTTTGGAAATTTTACCAAAATTTATGGAATCACTCTGGTATTTTATCTCGCGCGACCTTTCGTCAAATGCCCTTTATTCGTTTCAGAATTTTATAAATTCCAAATCTCATCCAAATTCAGTGAAACCAATTTTATTGGGTTCCAAATTGTCGTAGGTTCGGAAATAGGACACAGAAATGAGAGCGGACGCCGGCCGTTCCACGGACCATCGTCCACGAGAGTAAATGTGACGCGAGGATTTATACAGGTTCGGGCGCTTAAGGAAGACACCCTACTCCTGTTGGTGTGTTCCCCGGGGGGAGTAGAGGGATGTCTCCTTGTCCAGACTCCCCGAGGGACACTTCAGTTTTTGTTTTTGGCATTCAATGTGAGCTCAAGTTACATCAGGGGGGTACAGTGAGTATTTATAGGCACTCAACCTGTTACATAAAAATACCATTCTACCTGTTTGCACCAAAATTCGGTATATAGTAAAATGAGTTTGAATCGGATAAAAGCGTTCGTATGGAAAGAGATCAGGTGACCGAATCGGAACAAGAATCCGTTTCTAAAAGAAGGAGATCCGATTGAGGCCGATACGGGTAAACACGCCGTATCCATATACGACTCGGATCGGCCGGATGTATTATAAAAGGAGAGAGACGTCAAGTGGCAAAAGGAATCAATCAATCCAACACAATACATACTTTTTACAACCCTTTTTACATCGTTTTAGCTTCATAGATCTCCCAGCGAGTCGACGGAATCAACATAGTTGCGCATCGCCGATTGTTGGTTTTTAGCCGATTTCTCCAGGTTCGATCTGCTTTGTTTTGTTGCGCATCGCCTTTTCAAAGCCGATTTTACCTTGTATCCGGATTAACCGTAACTGGTTGATCTAGTTATCCCCTAATCGGTTTTCAGCCGACTAGCATTAAGCCGATAATCTTTGTTTATCGGTTTTGATCGAATTACAAATTCTACCTTGTCAATTTCAGGTCAAATTGACTGGCACGCTCTGCAAACCCGGTGTTTGTCTTGTGTGTTCGAGGCTAAGAATCCTGCTTCACATTTTTAGCGCGAACATATTTTGTCACGCCCGGTGGGACCCAAGAGAGATCACTATGTCATCAACCGATAAACCTGCAGTTACCGCCGATATCAACGCTGATGCTATAATCGCGCCTCAAATGGCCGATTTAACCCCTGAGCAGCGGAAAGAAATCGAAGACCGAAAGGCGGCTTTGGAAGAGATGATGCTGCGGTGCTTCCAGAAGACACGCCGTGGTGTTACTCAAAAGACTGCACTCCCAAGTATCAATCCTATCGGCGATTCATCATCTGAACCGGTAAGCCGATATGCTCCTGCTCAAGTCGATTTATCGAATATGATTGAGCAATCTGTGCATCACGCACTAATTAACCAATCATCGGCTTTAGTGTCTACATTGAAGCCAATGATAGAAAATAGTGTGAAAACAATTGCCCAAGAATTGGCTGTGTTTGGAAGCCTACTAGATCCACTACAAACCATCCCTACATACCCAGTATATTCCATAACACCAAACTCCAGTACGGTGAACGTGTTGGCTCAAACACCTGTCATGATACCGACTCAACCTACTATTTTGAAACCCAGCACACAGAAAGGAGGGTTTGCGCACTACCATGGGCACACGGATGGGGCTAAAGTAAGCACACCAGACCCGTCAAACGGACCCTCCGGTAACCTCGGTTTATCGGCTTCCCAGCCGATTGAAACAGATCAGGCTTCTCAATCGCGGGAAACCACAACTATGAAACAAGCACCATATAAGGTAGTGCCGTACGTGGAACCTCTCGCACCTGTACCCGATACGTTGGTCTTTAGGAATCACGATTATGATCAAATACCAAGACCCCCTATGGCACGATTTGGACAAAGACCCGAGTTTGCACTCGGGGGGCAGGGCGTGAACAATGAAAATTGGCAATGTCCGGTTGCGCCACAAGCCGACAATGTCAATTGGGCGGAACAAATTGCTAACATTCTGAGAGAACAGTTCGGCTTACAGCCCAGAGGAAGGGTAATCGGCTACAGGAAGCCGTATCCCGATTACATAGATCGTATGCCATACCCACACAACTTTAGGATACCAGACTTCGCTAAGTTTTCAGGTGACGATTCTGTTACCACCATTGAACATATCGGACGGTTTATGGCTCAGTGTGGAGAAGCTGCACAGTCCGATGGATTGAAAATTAGGTTGTTTCCTTTATCATTGTCTGGTGCTGCATTTACTTGGTTTACCAATTTACCCCCAAATTCAGTTCATGTGTGGAACGATTTAGAAAGCTGATTTCATGAATACTTCTTTTCGGGGACTATGGAGCTTAGGATTTCTAACCTTAGTTCAGTCCGACAGAAGTACGGCGAATCGGTTTCCGACTACATCAGAAGGTTTAGAGGCGTACGAAATAGGTGCTTCAGTGTAACATTACCCGACGATCAGTTGGCCGATCTAGCATTCCAAGGGTTAATCCCGCCATTAAAAGAAAAACTATCTGGCCAAGAATTCCCCGATTTAGGCCACTTACTCCATCGTGTATCGGTACATGAAAGCCGATATGCAGAGAGTAAAGGGTTTAAAGAAAGATTCAGGTTAAACGGTAATGAAAAAGCCAAAGTAAACATGGTAGAGTATAATTCGAGCGACACTTCCGAAGACGAAGATGCGGGAATAAATATAGCCGAGTGGACCAAGGGTCCTAAAAGGCCACTCGTATGTTCTCTGCTTAAGCCGACGAAAAATAAGGCGGAAGTCAAGTATTCATATGATGTGTCAAAGTGCGACAAGATATTTGATTTATTATTGCAAGAAAAACTCATAAGGTTACCAGAAGGACACGTCATCCCGTCGGCCGAAGAGGTTAAAAAGCGAAGGTACTGTAAATGGCACCATTCATTTTCACATAACACTAACGATTGCAATATTTTTCGACAGCAGATTCAATCGGCCATCGCTGATGGCAGATTAAAGTTTGCAGAAGAATCGGCTATGCAGATAGATATGAATCCTTTCCAAGTCAACATGGTGCAATGCTCACGAAAAGGAAAAGGACCTGTAGAAGATGTTAAGCCGACTAAAGGAATTGAAGCACGATCAAAAGGAGACAAAACAGTGCAGATCACTATCGGCTCCATACAAATAGAGGCCGATAAAAACGGACAGAACTCGAAAACGGTAAAACCAAAAGGAGACTTGGAGATCGGGAAATGGTATCGGGCTGAAAGGGCTCCAAGGAAGGTTAATTTCAAGCCAAAGCCGACCTTCTCGCAACTTCTGGGAAAGTATGAAAGGATAAGTCAAAAATACAGTACCCGACGATTCCAAGGTCTTCATCGGTCTGATCAAAAGACAGGTGAATATTGGCGATCTGATGCGACACATTGACCGACTACTAAAGAAGTGTTCGCCCAACTATGCCTCGGTGCACCAGACGCTGTGTTTGAAAAACCACAAGATATGCATCGGCATCTGAAACCGTCATACCTAAAAGGGTATATTAATGGCCGGCCGATATCTCGTATGTTGGTCGATGGTGGGGCGACAGTTAATCTTATGCCGTTAAGTACTTTCAGAAAATTGGGTAAAGCCGATGAAGACTTGATCAAAACCAATATGGTGCTAAATGACTTCACGGGAGACCCCACTGAAGCTAAAGGTGTGATGATGTCGGAACTGACAGTCGGCAATAAAACTTTGCCGACTGCATTTTTCGTGATAGAAGCCAAAGGCAATTATAGTGTGCTCCTTGGACGGGACTGGATCCACGCCAACTGCTGCATACCGTCAACTATGCATCAGAAGTTGGTACAATGGAACGATGATAAAGTTGAAGTTGTACCAGCCGACACATCGGCTCATATCGCCATGGCCAGTCCTGATACCAATTGGCCACACGAAGAAGCTGAATGTATATCAGGGAAAGTCTTGGACGATTGCGATTTTATCTGCATCGAGAAGTCAGGATCCAGGCCGATCAGCGTCAAACCTAATACGTTTGATCGGACAGACGAAGTGGTGAGAAGATGGAGTCCAAGACACTAGCAAAACTACAAGAAAAGGCAAGAAGCTATCGGCAAGAAGAATACGAGGAGGCTGTTGAGGATTTTGAAGAAGAAAGGAAAGGTTTAGGATTTACCTCTGCCGATTTGCTCGAAGAGATCGACATTGGAGAAGGCGATGGTAAAAGACCAACATTTGTTAGTGCTAAATTAGAGCCCAGTTATAAAGCAAAGTTGGTCGAAATACTCAAGAAATACAGAGATTGTTTTGCATGGGAGTATTATGAGATGCCAGGTTTAAGCCGACAACTACTTGAACATCGGCTACCCATAAAACCTAGATATCGGCCATTCAAACAATATCCTAGACGGTTTAATCCTACGTTGTATGACGCTATAAAAGAAGAAGTGGGACGATTACTAGAAGCAAAGTTTATCCGGCCTTGCCGATATGCTGAATGGGTCTCGAATATTGTCCCTGTAAAAAAGAAAAACGGCAAACTTAGGGTATGTGTTGATTTTAGAGATTTAAATAAAGCCACACCAAAAGATGAGTACCCGATGCCTATAGCCGATATGCTTATCGATGCTGCGTCCGGGAATAAAATCATAAGTTTTTTGGATGGAAATGCCGGATACAATAAGATATTCATGGCCGAAGCCGATATACCCAAAACGGCTTTCAGATGCCCAAGAGCTTTGGGGCTATATGAATGGAAAGTTATGACCTTCGGTTTAAAAAATGCCGGCGCCACTTATCAGCGTGCTATGAACCATATTTTCCATAATTTAATCGGCAATACTGTGGAAATATACATTGACGATGTGGTAGTAAAATCCAAAGAAGATTGGTAACATCTAGCCGATTTGG
This sequence comes from Rhipidocladum racemiflorum, assembly GCA_036346355.1. Lineage (NCBI taxonomy): Eukaryota > Viridiplantae > Streptophyta > Magnoliopsida > Poales > Poaceae > Rhipidocladum > Rhipidocladum racemiflorum. Next base: position 74,514,711 of record CM070571.1, read on the forward strand.
AAAAGATGTTCGAGAGCACGAGGTTACATGGGTTAAAAATGAACCCGCTCAAATGCGCTTTTGGAGTATCGGCTGGACAATTCCTTGGATTTACCGTACATGAAAGGGGGATTGAGGTAAACCAGGCCAAAGTAAAAGCTATAGCCGATACTAGGCCGCCGACAAACAAAAAAGAGTTGCAAGTATTGGTAGGGAAAATCAACTACTTGCGACGTTTCATTTCAAACTTGTCAGGACGTATTCGGGCCTTCACACCGCTGCTGAAAGTTAAAGACGACCAAGAGTTCAAGTGGGGAGCCGATCAACAAAAGGCCTTCGACGACATAAAAGGTTATCTGATGAGCCCACCAGTATTGGCCGCACCAAAGCATGGTATACCTTTTAAACTGTATATATCGGCTGAAGGTGATACAGTAGGGGCAGTATTAACACAGGAAGCCGATAGGAAGGAACGAGCGATATTTTATCTAAGACGACGCCTTTTAGATGCGGAAACCAGGTATCCCCTAGTAGAAAAACTGTGTTTATCTTTGTATTTTGCTTGCACTAAATTAAGACATTACATGTTGGCTTCAAAATGCGTTATAGTCTGCAAAACCGACGTGGTCAAGTACATACTATCTGCACCAATTTTGCTAGGTCGGCTTGGTAAATGGGCATACGCCTTAACTGAGTTCGATTTAACCTATGAATCGGCTAAGTCTATAAAAGGACAAGCTGTGGCAGATTTTATTACGGGAAATGAAACGTTAACAGGAACGGCCGATGTGACTCCTTGGCAGTTGTATTTCGATGGATCCATTTGCCAAGAGGGCGAGGGCATCGGCATAGTATTAATTTCGCCTAGAAAACAGGAGTACGAATTCTTGTATCGGCTAAATAGCCGATGTTCAAATAATCAAGCAGAGTATGAGGCGTTACTAAGAGGGCTACAATTACTAAACAGCATCGGAGTAAAAGACGTCGAGGCTTTTGGGGACAAGATGTTAATTGTACAACAAGTTAAAGGGGGATACCGATGCAATGATAGTGCGCTAACCCAGTACTTGCATCAATGCCTCCAGATTATTGATACGTTCACTACATTCTCTATAGAACATATCCCCAGAGAAGCTAATGATAAGGCAAACCGATTGGCACAATGTGCATCAGGGTACAGGGTTGAAAGCCGACAGGAACCAATCGAGCTAAACGATTGGCCGATCTTATGTGCCCATCCTGTCGATTGGAGGATAGAAATAAGGGATTATTTATCAGACCCATCTAAGCCGACTGAACAAAAAGTCAGGCTCAAAGCACTCAAATATGTTCTATTAGAGGACGTATTATACTTCCGAACCATGGAGGGTTTATTGCTAAGATGCCTGGGAACTGAAGAAGCCAAAATAGCAATGGGAGAGGTCCATGAAGGAATTTGTGGATCACATCAATCGGCCCATAAAATGAAATGGATACTGAGACTAACAGGATATTTTTGGCCGATAATGTTAGAAGACTGCTTCAGATATTATAAAGGATGCCAAACATGCCAAAAGTTTGGTAATATACAGTCGGCACCAGCATCGGCTTTGCATCCGATAATCAAGCCATGGCCATTTAGGGGATGGGGTATAGACATAATCGGCCAGATATTTCCGTCATCCAGCAAAGGACATAAATTTATCCTTGCAGCCACAGATTATTTTTCAAAATGGGTTGAGGCTGTACCACTCAAGAAGGTTACTAGCAAAGAGCTGATCGACTTTGTAAATGAACACATCGTCCATCGGTTTGGAATTCCACGGACAATTACCACTGATCAAGGGACTGTGTTCATGTCAAATAAATTCAAAGGTTTTGCGGGGAGTCTTGGGATAAAGTTACTCAACTCTTCTCCTTATTACGCTCAGGCCAATGGGCAGGCCGAGTCGTCAAACAAGACATTGATAAAACTAATAAAAAGGAAAATTGATGAAGAACCAAGGAAATGGCGTTCAACGCTATCGGAAGCTTTATGGGCCTACCGGCTATCTCATCACGGATCGACTAAACTATCACCTTTTCAGTTGGTATATGGACAAGAAGCCGTTTTACCCATAGAGATCAACATCGGCTCAGTGAGGCTATTTAAGCAAGATGATTTGCCAGCCGATGAATACAAACAGGCAATGCTTGATAATCTAGATGACTTAGCCGAACTAAGGCTGATTACGTTAGATCGGCTTAAAAGGAACAAGGAAAGGGTTGCCAGGTCATATAATAAAAAGGTGATTTTAAAATCTTTTAATCAAGCCGATTTGGTATGGAAAACCGTGTTGCCGATCGGGTCTAAGGATAATCGATTCGGCAAATGGTCTCCAACATGGGAAGGGCCTTATAAGATAAATCGGCCGATTGGCGGGAATTCGTATATACTGGAGTCCTTAGATGGGTTCGTACTGCCTAAAGCAATCAATGGAAAATATCTGAAGGCATATCACCCGAGCATATGGATCGGGTCCTAACTACAGGAAGAGAACATCAAGAATCGACTACAAAAGCACGTGCATACAAAATCGGTCATACAGCCGATCGAGTCAGTCGTTCAAACAACCATCACAGAATAAAACATCGTTTACAAAAGATCGGCTACATAGCCAGTACTACACATCAGTTCATCAAGGGAAGTCAATGATCTGTTTTCAAGTCAATGGAGCCCGGAACCAGGCAAATGAGCTCCCAAAGCCGATAGCGCCGCTGCCGCCCTGCCAATAGTAGCTTGGACGCTATCTATTAGTTGTTGATCGGCCCCTGCATCACTCGGAACTGGAACTATCTTGGCCGATTGATTCTTGACTTGAGCAAAAACCTCGCCAATTTACCGCCTCTGAACCGCTAGTGAAGACGTCGCGTCGGTGATGCCGATCTGGCATTCTGCAAGTTCTTTCGTGACTGAAGCCAACTGTTCTTCAAGTTTTTTCTTGGTCGACTCCAGCTCTTGAGCTCTATTCTTAGCCAATTTAAGTGTAGCACCACCCTGGTCAAATTCTCCCTTCCGAAGTTTGGCATCCGCTATGAGCTTGTCCAGGATCTGTTGGTCGGCTTGCTGGGCCTTCCTCTGTTCAACCCTTAATTTGGCTGATTCTACGTCCAGGGTATTGGCCAGAAGAGCCGCCTCCGGCTGCATCACTTCGTCCAGGAGGCGGTTGAGTCGCTCTTGCATGCCCGGCTCAGCAGTAACGGCAGCCGACGCTGGCGCGGAGGCCGCTATTATGCATTGAATATCGGCTGGGTAGTCATCAGTAGCTAGAACCTCCGGGTCGTCAAGCTCATCCAAAGTGAAGCCCAGCAGATCGGCCGGGTCCGTCAATAGCACTTTGGGATCAGGATCGGAGATATCGATCGTTGGGGGCAGTACTGTTGGAGGCGGAGGAATAGCCGATGAAACACCTTGGAGATCGGCTGCAACCACCGCTACTTGTACTGACGGGGATTGCTGGAAAGGACAACTTATAGCGCTTAGTTATGCAACCTAGTGTTTTACTCAAATTAACAGGCTTACATCAGTGGCCGAGTGCTCCGGGGAACCATCGGTTTGACGCCTCACAGGTCTGGGCGAACGCTTGGTAGATTTCTTCTTCCTCTCTGCGATGGATTCGGATTAGTACAGATGATAACGAGGAAAATGAAAGCCAATGCAATGAAAAATAGCTTACTCTGAGGACGCTGACTGGCCAAGTCCGATAGAGACGGACCCTGAATGCCCAAAGTACCCGAAGTGTACCCCGTGGTGCCGACCGATTGACCTGGTCGTCTTTGTCGGCCGCTACCGGTGGAAGCATGGGGACCAACCGTTTGATCACCTGTAGCTGTAGTCCCACCCTGGTAAGATTGTAAACAAGGCATTTGTAAGCAAAAGCCGATTGTCAGTATAAACTTAAGGAAAATTTAGACACCGGTACCTCTACAGCTACTGAGGAGTCAGTATAACCGGAACTCTCGTTGGGGCCAGAAGCCACTGTCGGCTCACGGAAGTCAGGCAAAAAGGTAAGAATTATAGCCGACGGGGTTCTGTCCATCAATAAAGCCTCCGATATTCTAGACCACCATCGTGAGAATACGGCCGACCGACGGGAATTAAGATTGAAATGTGGCATCGAAAGGAGTTGTAGTCCGTCGGCTACTTCAGGTACAATCTCCGCAGCAACACTGTTGGTCACTCGAGATCGGGGTTCGATACAGGACAACAGGGGAAAAGAAGGGATAGTTTGCCCAAAACCCAATTGACGGGCATAAACCGATGGATGATAAAATTCGTAAGAAGGCTGAAATGTCCTGTTGCGTGTATTCAAGCCGACGTGAATAATGCAAGGGGAAAGGATGATTTTATACAAGTCCAAAGTGGACTGGGGCATCAAGGAGCTATCGGCATCTAAGTGAAGGAACGATGGACATGGATAATCGGCTACGTCAGTATAACGGAAAAAGTCTTGTTGGCTAAAAGAGTCTCTATCCAGGGTGAGAAAGAAGCTGAGGTACTTGTGCAAACCAACCGGATCCATTTTTAACTCACCAGCAGAGGACATGATAAACCTCTCGCCATAAGATCGGCTAGCTCTATACTGGGGGACTACATGTTCTAAATAATCTTCTCTAGGGAAGGTTGAACTCCCCGAAGGTTCAGATAGAATGGATCAGCTAAACATACAATAAAGCCATGTCTGGATAAACCACAAGGGGCCCCCTATGTTACCAACAACATGTTTGGCAAAACCAGAAAAGAGTCGGCTGCGGATTACGTACATCATTTGATATACCGCCCCAAAAACATCTTGCCTAGAGCAAGCCGATGTCCCTCTACCAAGCGTTCCGCTATCAGCTGAAAGGATTGGGTAGGGCCAAGGGAAGCACCGCAGAATAAGTATCGGTCTAGCCAAAGGTTGAGAAAAGCAGCATGCTCCTCGAAAATCTGGGACCATGGACTCTATTGTTATCCTGAATATATTTGTGCCAACCCTCACCTTTCTTTTGGATTAACTTAAACACAGGTTTTCCGCTAAAAGCCGATAATTGATCTCCATCTGGCCGAAGGCAACACAATTGAGCCACATCAAGCAAAGTAGGGCCGATTGGGCCAGATGGGAATAAAAAAGCGTTGAAAGAATACGACCAAAAATAACAGGCCGCGGCTACTAAAGGTTCGTTGGCTTCAGGGTCGGCTAAACTCAAAGGAAGGGATTCGGCTATACCCATTCTTTCCCATTCTACCCTTTTTTGAGCCGACACCCTAATAAACCAAGACCTCCACCCCTTCAGACTCGTGGGCCAGGCCCTAAAGCTTTTCCCCCACTCAGAAATATTATACCCAGCAGCCGACAGTGGAAGCCTAGGGATCTCGTCATTAATAACTGTGTCGGCTTGCATGGTACCTATTGGCCCTAGGTAGTATTGATCTGAGCTTTGAGCAATCGGGATGAATACCTGCGAAGGGTCCATTTCAGCCGATTTCAGAAAGGGCAAGAGGACGAAGGAAGCCGATGATTCGTGATTCGAGAGCTTGAGAATATGCGAATGACCGTGGGGGACCCCCATATTTATATTGCGGTGAAAAGAGAGGCAAAAGGATGGGAGCAGTTGTGCATTTAAAACGCACTGAGATTATTACGACGCAATTAATAGAGCGGTTCCCGAGGATTATACCTCTGTATGTCGATATGGGAAGAAAAGGCCGATAAGTTTTTTGAAAGATACGAATATCTTACAAAAAACGGGGGGCATATGTTTGCACCAAAATTCGGTATATAGTAAAATGAGTTTGAATCGGATAAAAGCGTTCGTATGGAAAGAGATCAGGTGACCGAATCGGAACAAGAATCCATTTCTAAAAGAAGGAGATCCGATTGAGGCCGATACGGGTAAACACGCCGTATCCATATACGACTCGGATCGGCCGGATGTATTATAAAAGGAGAGAGACATCAAGCGGCAAAAGGAAGCAATCAATCCAACACAATACATACTTTTTACAACCCTTTTTACATCGTTTTAGCTTCATAGATCTCCCAGTGAGTCGATGGAATCAACATAGTTGCGCATCACCGATTGTTGGTTTTTAGCCGATTTCTCCAGGTTCGATCTGCTTTGTTTTGTTGCGCATCGCCTTCTCAAAGCCGATTTTACCTTGTATCTGGATTAACCGTAACTGGTTGATCTAGTTATCCCCTAATCGGTTTTCAGCCGACTAGCGTTAAGCCGATAATCTTTGTTTATCGGCTTTGATCGAATTACAAATTCTACCTTGTCAATTTCAGGTCAAATTGACTGGCACGCTCTGCAAACCCGGTGTTTGTCTTGTGTGTTCGAGGCTAAGAATCCTGCTTCACATTTTTAGCGTGAACACTACCCCTATTAGACCAGCCAAAGTGAGGGCATCTTAGTCATTCCAGCGGGGAGGTAGTGGACCCCATGGGGTCGTCTCGAGGAAGTAGACCCCAGACTTCGGGGCCCCACAGGGAATTTGGTGATGTCACTCAAGTCTCCTGTGAGGAGACTTCCCACGGGGCGCGCCCCCGGGGAGACGTAGACCTCCCGCGGGACATGAGAACCCCCCGCGGGGTATGCCCCCGGGGAGGCGTGGACCTCCTGTGGGACAAGGAGAACCCCCGCGGGGTATGCCAGCGAGGTATGCCCCCGGGGAGGCGTAGACCTCCCATGGGACATAATGAGAACCCCCGCGGGGTATGCCCGTGAGGTATGCCTCCGGGGAGGATGTAGACCTCCCGCGGAACATAAGGAGAACCCCCGCGGGGTATGCCTGCGAGGTATGCCTCTGGGGGGATGTAGACCTCCCGCGGGACATAAGGAGAACCCCAGCGGGGTATGCCCGTGAGGTATGCCCCCGTGGAGGCATAGACCTCCCGTGGGGCATAATGAGAACCCCCACGGGGTACGGGATCTCTCGCAGCAGTTTCACGGAGTAGGAGAGGATCTCCCGTAGCATTCCGGTCACGAATCTTATGGAGCATGAAGCCTCTCCTTAGGAGGCGGTCAGTTTTACTCCTGGTGTGGACCTCACGCGGGGTACGAAAACCGGTGATTTTATCTCCGACATTAGCCCCCCTGCCCCTTGGGCGCTTTAGGAAGTGCCCTAGGGTCAAGAGGATTGTTACTTTCCTTGTGGCCGAACTGAGTGTCCATGCGGTTGTTGCTTTTTCGTGATCCAAATTCAAAAATAAGGCCAAACTTCTGCCGCACCAACTGCCGGATACGCGGCAAGATCTGGGCCGTTGATTTGAAAATCAACGGTCCAGATTGGATCTTGATGATGCACGTTTGGGGTGAACGCGGTCAATCTGGACCATTCGATCTCGATCGGACGGTCGAGATCCACTCTAACGCTGACAACGCGGCTAACCCTAGCCGTACGATCTAGATCTAATGGCTGAGACTAACCCTAGCATGGTGCGGTTCACAGATACGTGGCTCAATCTAAGCCGTTGGATCTAGATCCAACGGCGGGGATTAGATCTGGAAAACGCAACGTGGCTTACCCGCGATGACGTGGATGAATCTGGGCCGTTGGGTGAGGATCCAACGGTGCACCGAGCTCGCGGACGGCGATGGTTGCGCGGCGGCTTGCGGCGGCCGGAGACGGAGACGACGACCTCCCAAACGGCGTTTGGGGCGCGTTCCGGCGAGGTGGATGGTACTGCTCGACGCGGCTTGACGCGGTGGATCCGGATCTGGGCTTGTTCACGGCGGAGGACGGCGGCAAACGGTGGAAAACTGCGGCGGACGCCTTCTCCAACGTCGGTGAGCTCTCGCGGGCGAACGGCGGTGGCTCAGGCGAGAAGATCTAGGGCTACCGGTGCCCATGGAAGATGGCTACATGCTGGCGGCGGTGGCGCATTAAATAGGGGCCTCGGCATCCGTGAATCTCGCGGAGACCGAGGTCCACCCGGCTGCGGCGGCGGAATCCGAATGGGATTCGGATTGGGCGACGTGGCGCAACGCAGGCCGTTGGATCAAGATCCAATAGTCGCGGGGGTTTGGGCTCGGGTCCGGCTCGGGCGACCTGGCTAGCTCGGTCGGACTCGGGTTCGGGTGACATGGCGCAATCGTGGCCGTTAGATTTCGATCCAACGGTCACGTGGTTAGGGTTAGGTTGGACTCGGGTCCGGCTCGGACGCGACTCGGTCGGACTCGGACTCGAGTCTGACTCGAGCTCGGTCGGAGGAACAGTAAAACCGATTCGATTTTTCAGCGATTAAATATTCCAAATAATTTCTAGAAATTCATTTAATTCATGAAAAATAGCAAAACACTCAGAAAAATTTCAGAAAAATTCTAGAAAATATTTTAGGGCATTTGGGACTCAAATAAAATATTTCCAATCGAAATTTATTTGAAACTTTAATTCTTTAATTATTTCAAAAGGGAATAAATTCAAATTAAATCCAAATAAATTCCAGAAAATTCCAAAAATTCACCAAAGTGCAAAATAACATTTAAATTCATGAAACGCAAAAATTAGGGTGTTACAATAAGGGAAACTCTCTTCACAGTCGGTTCTAGATAAGAACCAACTGTGATGATTAGGTATTATCTGTGTCGGTTCTATCAAAAAATCGATAGTGATAAGGGGGTTCCCTCATCACAGTCGGCCCTCATCACAGTCGGTTCTAGCTAGAATCGACTGTGATGAAGGTCTTCATCACAATCGATTCTATACTAGAACCAATTGTGATGAGTGTCTCAAAAATTCATGACATATCATAATTGGTTTTTTCTTAAAAGTTAGGAACCAACACGGATAAAGCGATAGTGATGTCCTATTCTATAGTAGTGATAGGGGGAGATTCTTCACCCGTGTCTCATTAAGGACTGAACTATTGTGTTGTTTTCAAGCCAAGATAACTGTACAACTAGGAGGGCTGGCATGTGACATCCTTAACTTAATAAGTTACTTAAAACTAGTTTTGCACATTGAAAGGCTGAAGTAGCACAGCTGCTCCATTTGGATTGCTCGTAGAGGTGTCCACATAGAGGCATGGGTCAAACATATACCAATGCAACATTATACTCTTTATTATGGGGAGAAGTGGGATGTTGAGATGTGAAATTGTTCGTCATACTTAGTGTACAAAAATATCTTCTCCCGCCATAGTAAGGGTTTGTCGGTACTATGTTGGTGCAAAATTAGAATTAAGTAATGTAACAGTTATGTATGATCTTTCTGCGACACACCAAAGGAAGTGTGTTAAATATCGATTGCACCAGGAGATGATTATTCCTTGTGGGGAAAGCTGTACACCTCTGCAGAGTTAAAACTAATCGATTAGATGCGCTCGCAGTCATGAGCACTTGGTAAAGTCATCATATAGTTAGAATTTTATTATTTTCATAAAACTGAATTATGATTAGAGAAATTGGTATTTGAAAGTTTACCCCATAGATGCCTCAATATTTTGCCATGTGTTGGGAAGATTGTTTCAACTGTTGTGCCATGTGATGGCAAATCATGATTTTGTGGCATGTGTTGGCAAAAGAATAGATTTATGCCATGTGTTGGCTGGGAAATGATGCGATAATTGTTTATAATCATTTGAATTATATAGTTATTTATGCCTATTATTTTACTTACTCATCAAATTGATTTACAAATTATTCTTTCGATTTACTATTCAGAATTTACATTCAATTCAGGTTTATACAAATAACTGTAGTAGCCCTCTTTGTTTTAGCTTGCATGTAATTAGGATTTGCACTCACTTCAAGTCTTGCTAAGTACACAATATACTCAACCTTGCTATCATTGTTGTTTTTAGGTCATGAGACATAATACCCTGATGATACATGTTTTGACGCAGGTTATGGGATATCGGTAATGAGTTATCTAGAATCTACCTTGTCAGTTGCCTGAGGGTTGGATGGGCATACTACACTATATTTATTCCTTTCTGCTTTAATATTACTCTAAATTGTAAGACTACCTTGTACCAATAACTTTTGCAATAATAATGATAATATTTGTATGGTTGTGATCTCAATTTGTATATATGTGTGCTAGCTACTGATCATGAGACTAGCACAGAAAGCACATTAAAATCTTTCTTTTATGGTACACTGTATCATAAAAAAGAGGGTATCACAGACGCTATATATGTTCCCACACAATATAAACCTAACATTAGGACTTTGGAGTTCTGCATGACAAAAGAAAAAAAAAACGCGCCTTTTTTTTAAAAAAAAGAAGAAGAAGAAATGCCTACTGTGCTAAAAATGACCGAGATGTTGTACCATAAACCTAAAATTTTCAAGAACCTCCAGCACAGATACATATACACATTTAGGATTTCACTGTTGAAATATTAGCTATACAAGAACATCCAGCAACAGAGCCTGAAATGTTTACCACCAGAGCACACTATATATTTACGATTTCGCAACTAATACGAGCCGAGGAATTGCTATCACAAAGCCTATTTATCGAATAAGTACATCCAGTCGTACACAAAAACGGCATCCCATGTCCCCTCTCTGATCATTGCGCATTAACGCGACATAGCCTAACCAATACATAGTCGAGAGATCAGAACAGAAGGAACAGGATGAGCATCGATTGGCACCAACTTCCCCCCTGTTAGCGTGCATTTTTGGCCCCAATCACATGCCCAAACAGTCGGTGGACGAGCTGCGACAGGGCCCTTAAATCCCTTTCGATCTCACGAGCAATGATGCCTACTAGGCAGATTTGCGCGCTCCGCGGCGCCGTGCGAAATTTGATCCAAAACATATTTTTTTCGGGGAAAACGGGTCACGAAAATATTTTTCGCATGCTCTGGAGGAAAAACGGACCACGAAAATATTTTTTTTGTGCAAAACGGAGAAGGGACCTGAATGTAAAGCGCGGGGACCTATTTGTTATAATTTTGAACCTGTGCGCTATTTTGAAAAATTAGGAAAGGGCTCGTTCGTGATTTGCATTTAACGGGAGGTCTTTCCTGTAAAACGGGCAACGAAGGACCTAAACGCGAACCAAAAAAAAATATTTTCCTCTCACATAAAATCGCATAAGGACCTGTTCGTAATTTTGAAGAACCTGAGAGTTTTTTCGCAAAAAACCATGAAGGGCAAGTGGGCATCCTCCCCTTGCGGCAATCTCTTCCCCTATAATAAGGGTATTATATATATATATATATATATATATATATATATATATATATATATATATATAAGAGAGAGAGAGAGAGAGAGAGAGAGAGAGAGAGAGAGCACTGCTCCCTGCATGACTGTCCCTGAAGCACTCCAGGCTTCATCCTTTGGAGCTAAGCTTCTAACCAGGGTTAACAAAATCTAAACCGAAAAAATCGATGGAAAATCAAAATTCGAAATTCGAAAATATAAAGCCAAAAACCGATAGAAAATCGTTAGAAACCAAAGGGTTTAAGAATAAAAAGAAATTCAAAAAATTCAAAAAAATTCGAAAACCGATCGGTTTTGACTTGTTTTTGACCATCCGATTTAGACCCAAAACCGGTCGGTTTGCACCGAAAACCGATCCGTTTTACGTCGGATAAATTTTTTCAAATTTTCAAATTTTTTGAATTTTTTTTTTAAATAGACCGGTTTGCTGACCGTGCTTCTAACCCTTCCATTGGAGGTCACCGTCCTTGTAATCTGCGTCTCTGTGTTCTTGTCTATTCGATGATGGGCACTTGGATCGATCGATGCAGCCATATGCCTCTCTCTCTCTTTGGCTTCAGTAATCACGTCTCTGTGAAGAAAGAGAAAATATCTACACCATCGATCGTGGTGGTTCCAGATAATAAAGGTGCAGATCGATCGTGCATACGTTAATTAGAATTTTTCATAGTTGTATAATAAATACAACTATATTTTATTATAAACATTAGAGTTGTATAATGAATACTAATTTATTTTGAAATAAAAACGTATGCGTTGCAGTATCTAGCCACACATTTGTGCAGAAAATTCGGCCGGCTAAAAGAAGAAGAAAAAGAAGAAAGAGAAAAACCTTCATTAATTTGCACACGGAGCACTTCCCGTAAACACCGCATCTCTGAAACGATGGAATCATGGAACCACGACACGATGAGGCAATCATTTCCTTTGCAAGCTCCTCCTCCTTTCGACGCCAGCTGGATGCGAACCTAGCTATCGCCTTGATGGTGAATTACATCTGACATTTGTTGATTTAAATGTTAATGGCGGGCCAGGTGTCTGTCGAGAGGCCATGTCTGGCTTTTGCTATATATACATATATATATGATCTGAAAAGCCACATATGGCCTGCGAAAGCCATTAGCTATGATGGTGAGGATTAGGGCAAGAGTACGAGTGGTGGTGGTAGTAGTTAGCTTAGACACATCTCCATGACATGAAATAATGTAGGGCCCATGAGGTTAACCAGGACTGCACAACAATCAAAGCGCCACTAATCATCATCATCCCTCCCTTATAATCGGGAGAAAGGGCCGTAGGAGAGCCGCCCCACGTGGCGTGCCCCCCCTCTCTCATCTTTTTGCGAAAAAGCTCCTCCAGTTATTGAAATTACGGATAGGTCTTTTTGCAATTTTTTGTGAGAGGGAGATTTTTTCCCCGGTTCGCGTTTAGGTCCCTCCTTCGCTATTTTACATAAAGAACCTCCCGTTAGTTACGAATCGTAAACGAGCCCTTTTATAGTTTTTCAAAATAGCGAACAGGTCCAAAATCATAACAAATAGGTCCGTGTACTTTTCGTTCAGGTCCTTTCTCCGTTTTGCCCCAAAAAAATGTTTTTATGGTCCGTTTTTTCCTCCGGGGCATTGAAAAAATGTTTTCGTTTCTCCGTTTTGCCCGGAAAAAATGTTTTTGTGGTCCGTTTTCCCTCCGGAGCATGGAAAAAATATTTTCGTTGCCCGTTTTTCCTATAAAAAACCGAAAAAATGTTTTTGTGGTCCGTTTTTCCTTCGGAGCATGGAAAAAATGTTTTCGTTTCTCCGTTTTGCCCGGAAAAAATGTTTTTGTGGTCCGTTTTTCCTACGGAGCATGCAAAAAATGTTTTCGTTTCTCCGTTTTTCCTAAAAAAACGAAAAATGTTTTTGTGATCCGTTTTTCCTTCGGAGCATGGAAAAAATGTCCTCGTTTCTCCGTTTTACCAGGAAAAAATGTTTTTGTGGTCCGTTTTTCCTCCGGAGCATGGAAAAAATATTTTCGTTTCTCCGTTTTTCCTAAAAAAAACCGAAAAATATTTTCGTGGTTCGTTTTTCCTTCGGAGCATGGAAAAAATGTTGTCGTTTCTCCGTTTTACCCGAAAAAAATGTTTTTGTGGTCCGTTTTACCTTCGGAGCATGGAAAAAATGTTTTCGTTTCTCCGTTTTACCCGAAAAAAATGTTTTTGTGGTCCGTTTTTCCTTCAGAGCATGGAAAAAATGTTTTAAAGTGTTCTCGTGGTCCGCTTTTTCTACGAAAACATTTTCTCGGTTTTTTTGTATTAAAAATATTTTTTTTCGTTCACGTGCGCGGCGTGCCGCCGCACTCAATTTCCTAGTAATTATTGTTAGGAAACGGTTGTCGTATCCTATATGGACTCTTCCTTATCTCTAAGCAGAACCGCTATATATAGGAGGCAGGGGGTCACCCCATTGTACACAAGCATCTGAGAATAATAAAGGCACCCGTTCCTCCTCATATTGTGTCTCTCGCCCTCTCTCTCTGTTCTCCACTTGAGATCTATTAGGCAACCCCGGACTATTCGATAGCGAGGTTGTCTAACACGTTATTAGCACGAAGCTCTTCTCGGAGATAGATTGAAAGGTGAGAAAGGTGAGAATTGGGTGATTAAAATCTAATCGCTCATCTGTATTTTCGCATCTAATCTGTACTACGTAGCACGAAGCTACAGGAAGCAATTTCTTTCAAAACATGGCTCGAAGCTATGGTACAAGGAACCGCAGTACAACATTGGCCAATTGGCCTAAAGCTCCAGCGACGGCACGTAGCTGTCTTAGTGGCCACCGGTTGAACCAGCACCGGCCACCGCCGAGATGCGTCGTCAAGAAGTGCCGCGCTATCGCCGTGAAGCGCCAAGCGCCCGTGCGACTCGAAGTCGCCGGCACGGCCTCGCCGCTCTACGCACGCGCACGAAGCGCCACCAGCCGTGTCCGGCCGCCGACGCTGCGCTTGGCCCGTGCGTCCAACGGCTCGAAGCCGCGTCTTCGAACGCTCGCAGCTGGCCGCTGCGCCTCGCCTAGCCACCGGCGCCCGGCCGGATCTGAAATCCGATGCAGCCGGAGTTGAAGAAACCACCGGCCCGTGCTTAAAGACTGCCGGCCCCCACACTGCTTGCACTCAGCGCCTTGGTTGCTCCATGCCGCGCCTGACACCGGCCCTGCCTCGCCTTGCTCTTTTGCGAGCCAGTCCGGCTCCCTTCATGGCAAGTGGACATGGAGTCCAGCACTTGGACTTGAAGTCCCGGCCCGGCCGTCGCTCACCTCACCGCCCGAAGCTGCCGTGAGCGCTCGGCCTGAAGCCGCCATGTACGCCTGGCTCGAAGACGCCGTCGCCGCGCCCACACGAAGCGTCGGCGCGAAGCCGGCTGCCCGGCTCGCCGCTCGCCGAAGCGCTGCCGCTTGTCTTTGGCCCGCCTCTGCCGGCTCACCATTTTGCTTTGGTCGGCACCTTTTTGCGGCAGCTTGGGCAATAGCAGTTAAGCATAGAAAACAAAAGGACATGAAGTCCAGTACTTCAACTTGAAGTACTTTTTCCATTGAAGTGTGAACCGGCTGAAAAATCGGATTGGATCTGACCGTGACGCCCGGGGGGGATGGGAAATTCCCCCCTTGCCCTCGGGTTTTTGTTATCTATTTTTCTGTTTTCTTTATCTTTTTTCGAAAATGATGAGAAATTCAGAAAATCAATTAGAAAATTCTGAAAATTGCCGGGAAATATGAAAAATAATTAGAAAATTACAGAAATTTTTATGGCTCTGTTTTAATTTTCCTTAGCCTTATTTTCCCGCATTTATGAATTATGGAATTTATTTTCCTGTATTTTATGAATTATGCAATTATTGTTTATTTTGAATTTATGAATTATGTCATGTTGATATTTGCTGAAATTAAATTTTTCTGTTGTACAGTAATTCTGAAAATTGCTTGGAAATTAGCAGAAATTATGAAAAGTGCTAGGAAAATTCCAGAATATTTCATATGGCATAAAATGAGAACATGAGTGGTTGGGATTTGATTTTGGTAATTAATAAACAGATATGAGACAATTGGTGTCTAGGAAAACACACATGAGGCTTGGTTCTTTAATTGGCACCCGGAAACGGGAAGTGCTCCCTTCCTCATGTGAGCCCTAGGGGCAGGTTGACCTGGCCAAGAGTCAAATTGACAGAGATATTCATTACCTGTTTTTGTTCCCAGCCAACAAGAATTATATAAGTTGTAATTAGACTTATGCCATGTTTAATTCATGTTGAAATTTATTTTCTGTTATCAAGTGATGCTGGAAAATTGCTGTATAATTAACAGAAAATTGCCAAATACTAAGAAAAATTCTGGAAATTCATGAGAATTTACTTTCCGCATTTTATGAATTATGCAATCACACTTTATTAGATTACACGCAGTAATCTAATGTTGGAATCTTGTAAAAATGCAGATGTCTGGCATTATGAATCGTGAGTTTGAAGAATTGGCCCAGCACGGTCAAAACTACCTCACTTGGGCATCCGATGTGAAGATCGTGACTCGCGCAAGAAGCTCCGAGCTGCCATCGGCTTAGGGTCCTCGAAGGACGCACCACCTACTGCCGAGCAGAACGATCAAGCATTGCACTTCCTCAGGCACCATCTCTCAGCCACCCTGAAAAATGAATACATGGATGAAGAAAGTGCAATTGAGCTATGGATCGCACTCGAAGCGGTTCGAGAAGCTCAAATACACAATCTTGCCCCAAGCACGCAAGATTGGGTGCGCCTGAGGTTTGCGGACTACAAACAAAGGGCCGAGTACAATTACGCCTTTGCACATAATTTGTACTAATCTCTCCCTATGTGGCAAGAAGATCACCGAGGAGGAGAAGATTGAGAAAACTCTTTCCACTTTTCACCCCAATGCTATCCAGAGTGCCCAGCACTATCGCCAGACGCATACAAGGAGTATAGCGAACTGATTGATGTTATGCAAGTTGCGGAGTCACAAGACGAAGCTCTCCGAAAGAACTTCGTCTCACAGCCACCTGGAAGGAGCATTGTACCAGAAATCAATGCCAACAGCTATAAGGTGAAAAAGCCCGCCCACATGAAGTGGGTCAAGAAGGGTGGAAAAGAGAAACATCAGGCCAAAGGAAAGTCCATAGCCCAAAAGAAGAAGGATGACAAGGAAAAGCCGCAGGGCAAGCCGTATGGACAGCAGAACCAGACGTGCTTCAAATGTGGCACTTGGGGGCATTGGTCAAAGATATGCCGGGAATCCAAGGAAGTGATCAATGCATATCAGGCCAAGAAGAAGGCCAAAGGAAAAGCAATGGCAGAGGCACATTTTGCCGAAGTAGGCAATGATGATGTCATGGATGTTGACACCCCACATGCTTCATCCTCACAGCCCGGCCTAGACATCGATGATGCAGCCAAGCTCTTGGCCAATGAAGAAAACACTTCTGTAGATGACATAGAAGCAGAAGTGAATGCATACTTTACAGATTCTGTTTAGTGCATGAATAGCACTATTAGCTTTTTCCTTTAGATTGCGGTTGATTAGTTGATTTTGAATAATTGTAAGCTCTCGAAGAGCATACTTTTACTTTCTCATGAATAAGAATTGCAGTTTATTCTTTATTCCAGTATTCTTTATTTACAAGCAATGTTTGAATTACTTTACCACTGTCTGATTAGAATTATATTTCTTTTCATCTAGAAATCGTGTAGCGCCCAATGGAGGAAATATGCATTGTTGATAGCGGCACAACAAATACCATCTTAAGAGAGTCGAAATATTTCCAGACGATCACGAAGAACGCTGGAAGGATTACGACAATCGCAGGAAGCGATACGCATATAATAGGCTCAGGAAGAGCCACAATTATATTGCCAATGGGTACAACTTTGGTAATTGAAGAAGCCCTTTTGTACCCTGAATCAACACGCACTCTCTTAAGCTTTAAAGATATCCGCGTCAATGGGTTTCATGTAGAAACCAATGAAGAAAATGGCAAGGAACACTTGTGCATTGTGAAGC
Organism: Rhipidocladum racemiflorum; assembly: GCA_036346355.1. NCBI lineage: Eukaryota > Viridiplantae > Streptophyta > Magnoliopsida > Poales > Poaceae > Rhipidocladum > Rhipidocladum racemiflorum. Next base: position 74,531,915 of record CM070571.1, read on the forward strand.
ACGCGGAATATGGAAAATGGTACTCGAAAAATGTCCCTCATATGAATCTGGGCTGTACTATTTAAAATTAATGCACACGCAGTTGTATACTTCTTTGAAGACCTGTCTTTAGAAGCTCGAATTATTTGCTTTATGGCATTGTAGATTAGGTCATCCTGGTCTTAGATTGATGAGAAATATAGTTAACAACTCACAAGGTCATGGCATTAATGTTAAGAATTTCGAATCACGAAGATTTTGTGTGCCATGCGTGTGCCACCGGAAATTAATAACTAGACCCTCTGTTATGAAAGTGCAACATGAAATCCTGCATTCTGGAACGCATTCGGGGATATTTGCGGTCGATTCAGCCCTTGTCAGGGCCGTTCGATACTTTATGGTGCTCATTGATGCTTCCTCGAAATGGTCGCATACATGTTTGCTTGTCAACAAGGAATCATGCATTCGCAAAAGCGATCTCGCAGATTATCGTAATTAAGAATGCTTTTCACGATCATCGCGTGAAGTCCATTCGAATGGACAATGCCGGTGAATTCACTTCAAGGCATTTGATGATTATTGCACAAAGAACGGGAATAATCGTTGAGCACTCTGACCGCACGTCCATACGCCAAAATGGGCTAGCTGAAGCACTAATAAAGAGGATTAAGTTTATTGCCGCATCGCTCTTGCAGAGTTGTAACTTGCCCAACACTTGTTGGGGACACGTGATCCTGCACGCAGCAAAGACTCATCAATTATAGACCATCGGCCTACAACATCCATTCACCTATGCAACTAGTGCAAGGGGTCATCCCGAAGATTTCCCATCTTAGAAAATTTGGTTGTATGGTATATGTACCTATACCACCCCACAGCGGACTGCAATGGGCCCTCTCCGCAAGTCTGGGATATACGTTGGTTATGAGAGTGCATCCATAATCAGGTATTTGGAACCCATGACTGGAGACTTGCATACAGCCCGATTCGCTGATTGCATCTTTGACGAGGACCGTTTCCCGTCATTAGGGGGAGAGAATCAACCATTGGATGAAAAATGCCGGGAAATAGTATGGCATTCCACTGGGATCCCCGCGCATGACCCTCGCACTAATGAAGCAAATCAAGAAGTCCAGAAGATAATTGATTTGCAGAATTTAGCAAATGAACTGCCTGATCATTTTTGTGATCTGAAGAGCGTGGTTAAGTCGCATGTACCAGCAAGAAATGCACCAGAGAGGGTGGAAATACCAAAGAAAGCAGAAGGTATCCCTCATCCTGTTCAGAGGCCTCAAAGAAAAAGAACAGGAGATCTGGCTTCTCAAACCCAAAGTACCCGGAGACGTCTGGGGAAATCAAGCAGAGGACTTACCACACCAATCACAAAAGTGCCCCAAAGCAAGAAGGGGAGCCAGTTGAGACACAGCCTTTGGAAAGAAGCCTGTGGAAAAGGCAATTCCAGATCTGAACCTTCCATTGGAAGAAGCCGCCGGAAATAATGTGTGCGCACACATTGGCGGAGAAAAACTAAAGGAACTTGCTTCTGGAATGGGAAATAGCAATGAAGAGCAAGTAGAAGTGCACGAAGCACCCCATGATGAAATGGCCATAAACTTTGTAATAACGGGAGAATCAATGAATAGAGCAACAGCCAATGTCGATGCATACTTTGCAAATAAGATTGCCACGATCATTAATCATGATCCCGAGCCCGCATCTCTCGCAGAGTGCAAGAAAAGGCTCGATTGGGAATATTGGAAGAAGGCAATCACCGCAGAGTTAGTCTCTCTGAACAAAAGAGAGGTGTTTGGGCCTGTGTGCCGCACGCCTCCCCATATAAACCCCGTAGGTCACAAATGGGTTTTTGTTCGCAAGAGAAACAAAAACAATGAAGTTGTAAGGTACAAGGCAAGGCTTGTCGCTCAAGGTTTCACTCAACGTCCTGGGGTTGATTATGAAGAAACCTATTCTCCGGTCATGGGTGGAATTACCTTTAGATACTTGATCTCAATGGCAGTCAACTTGAAGTTGAGAATGAAGCTAATGGATGTTGTCACAGCATATTTGTATGGAAACTTGGATTCGGAGATATACATGAAAGTACTGGAAGGTATCCCTATCCCGAACCAAGACAGAGCAAACAGAAACCTATACAGTGTGAAATTGGAGAAATCACTGTATGGACTGAAGCAGTCAGGAAGAATGTGGTACAATCGTTTGAGTGACTTTCTCTGCAAGAAAGGCTACACGAACAGCGAAGATTGTCCATGTGTATTTATACAACGATCCACGAATGGATTTTGTATAATCTCCGTCTATGTAGATGACTTGAACATCATTGGGACGGATGAGGAAATTGAAGAAGCATGCACATACTTGAAATCTGAGTTTGAAATGAAAGACTTGGGTAAAACCAAGTTCTGTTTAGGCTTGCAGCTTGAACATGTCCAAGGTGGAATCTTGGTACACCAAGCATCCTACACGCAGAAAGTGTTGGAGAGATTTGGCTTTGAAAAGGCATACCCCGCAAAGACCCCAATGGTCGGAAGGTCATTCCAAGCAGACCTAGACCCGTACAGGCCTAAAGAAGAGGGGGAGGAAGTCCTGGGAGCGGAATTCCCATACTTGAGTGCAATTGGAGCGCTCATGTACCTTGCGAATAGCACTAGGCCGGACATTGCGTTCGCCGTGAATTTGCTAGCGATGCAGTCTGAGAACCCACCAAAAGGCATTGGAAAGGGGTGAAGGACATCTTCCGTTACCTTCAAGGAAGCAAAGACCTCGGCTTGTTTTACAGAAGAAACAATGAATTGAATTTAGTTGGCTATGCCGATGCTGGGTACCTATCGGACCCGCATACTGGCAAGTCACAAACTGGGTATGTTTTCCTTTGCGGTGGAACAGCAATTTCTTGGAAGTCGTCTAAGCAGACTCTTGTCTCGACGTCGACTAACCACTCAGAAATCATTGCATTGTATGAAGCCTCTCGGGAATGTGCATGGCTTCGAAGAATGGTTCACCACATCCAGAAGTCATGTGGCCTGAACATGGAACAAACCCCCACTATTATCTATGAAGATAATGCAGCTTGTGTTGCACAAGTGCAAATGGGATATGTGAAGAGTAACCTTACAAAGCATATCAACCCCAAGTTCTTTTATGCCCATGAAATGCATAAGATGAACGAGATAAAGATACTGCATACTAAGTCGTGTGAAAATCTCGCAGATTTATTCACTAAGTCACTCCCGGCATCTTCCTTTGAAAGATGTATTAGAGGAATCGGGATGATGAGGCTTAGAGAAGTGCAGATTTCAGGGGGAGATTTTTCACATACTCCTACATAAATCTCGAACATGAAGTTTGAGTACCCAACGTGAATCTTGAAGATTAACATTGAAGTTTGGGTGGATTGTACTCTTTTCCTTAAGTAAGTTTTTCATTGAAGTTTTCTTACATAAGGTTTTTGATGAGGCAATCCGTGCAACACAGCAAACGTGTGCTATGTACTCTTTCTCCAATTATTTTTCCCACTGGGTTTTTATGGAGTTTTAATGAGGCATATGCATCTCGCAGTGAAGAGTCCAAGGGGGAGTGTTAGGAAACGGTTGTCGTATCCTATATGGACTCTTCCTTATCTCTAAGCAGAACCGCTATATATAGGAGGCAGGGGGTCACCCCATTGTACACAAGCATACAGAATAATAAAGCAGACCCGTTCCTCCTCATATTGTGTCTCTCGCCCTCTCTCTGTTCTCCACTTGAGATCTATTAGGTAACCCCGGACTATTCGATAGCGAGGTTGTCTAACAATTATTGGTGATTGGCTAGCTAGCAGTATGTGTGTGGATAGAGATGAGGTTTCTTCGGATTAGCAGGAACTTAGGAAAAGCGTTGCGCTAGCTGGACGAAAGTACACCCCAAGGAAGGAGACAGCAGGTTTTGAGCCCACTGATCAACCTTTGGAGGCAATTTGGCAAAGCCTATCCAATCCATCTACCTGCTTGCTTTGCAAGATCTTTATCGTTGCTCTCGAAGAGGGTGAAATTAACCTTCCGGATGGAATCGTATTCTCGCTGGCCCAAAGTGGTTGCGACTGATAAATCACACCAAGAAAACAGATACGGTTGCCTCGAATCTCGATCGGGAGTCATCCGCGCGCACAGCTTACGGCAGAGCATAAAATTATATATATACGGTGGTTAATTAATTATACTGATTATACATACATACAAGAACCAAACCCGTCACAGTGATTAACCCATCCAGTTCGTCACGATAAATGGATAAAAATAACCCGACCAAACATGTAAGAGCCATGCATGCATGCATGCCGGACGGCTGAGATCGAACGATACCCTGACGAAAAATGAACCCAGCAGTACTTGGAGCAATGAACCCACCAGGAATTCAGGATGCATGCGCATATGCGATTCATGTTCAGCAAGGGCAGCAATCGGAAAATTTGGTATTCTAGACAACATGTGTCCTGTATTTACAATTGTACACAACATATTTGAATATTTACAGAAATCTCACCTATACCCGAAATTAGGAATTTCGTGTACCCATTCCCGAAATTAGGAAATTCGGTTTTGCTGTATTTGAAAACAGGAATTTCGGGTATAGGGTATAGCCGAAAATGGGGTTTTCGGGTATGAGGTGGCACCTCATACCCGAAAATGGGGATTTCGGGTATGAGGTGCCACCTCATACCCGAAAATGGTGATTTCGGCAATGAGTTGGCTATTTTTTTTTGCTTTTTCGCTTTGAAGGAGACGGTGGAGTTTATTGCCTGCAGTCGGAAAAATTGGTATTGTATACAACTTGTAAATTCGTTTACCCTTTTTCGAAATTGTCGGGACCCCGAATTTGCAAATCCGGACCCTCTGTGTATTCAGCACTAGTCCAGGAACGCGCTAGTGCACACAGTCTTAACATCGGTATATATCACAATCATACCATACGATACTATCAAAGTACTTTATTTAAATAATCAAAGGGTTACTCGACCTTATGGCCAAGTTACAAATATATGCCTTGCAAGGCGAAACTTATTAAAAGAGAAATAGCAGCAGCGGAAAATCAAATAAACTTCGTGGCGCCATCCAAGATACCACAGGCAACCGATCGGGCTCGCATCCCTAAGTAGACGGGTCTTCTTGGAGTTCCTCCTCCAAAGCTGGCGTAATCTCCTCTTCAAGCGATATTGTGTTGAGGCAAGGGTGAGTACTTGGTACTCGGCAAGTCATGCGAGAATGCAAGCTAATATACTATATGCATGGCTTAGTACAAAGGAATAGCTCAGGGTATATTTGCGAAATGCTTGACTTTTGACAAGTAATATGAGTAGATTCGAAAGCAGAGAAATAAGTAAAGCATAAATAACTTTTCGAGAAGTTTAATAAACATTTTTCCCATCCTAAACCATATTTCCATCATCTTCCTTGTTAAACCAACCCATCTTTTTCAAAACCAAGTTATTTTGAGAAAATCTAACCCTAGACTGAAATTCAAGAGCATTGTCAAGTAACGTTGACTCGGCTATTTAAATAGAGTCTACACTCTGCAGAGGTTATGCACTTTACCCACAAGATACAAATAAACACCACAAAGGCGAAGTTCAGTAATAAAGCCTTTCGGAAGCCTCAAACAACACAGTGGTCCTCTCCAGACGTGCTCTACACCATCCCTTCCCTTAGCCAAGGCGAAGTATGGGACCAACACACCGTTAGATGGGTACTGGCCACGCCCACGATACGCCTCCCCGCACAATCACACAAAAGGTGTAACTGACACCCTGAGGCTCCACAAGTGAGTCCTTAGCGACTTAGTCAACTAGGGCCGTCCCATTCCAGCCATGTGGTTGCAAGTATGACCCAGTTCAAAGGCTTGCAAGGTTAAGTCCTTAGAGTGACCAGGGCAAGACTACCCGAAAAACCAAATCATCACTCCCAATGCCACAACTGGCCCACCTGATTACTCTTGCCACATGCCCCAGTCGAAATCTGTTTATCAAACCCCAGTTGATTACCATGCACCACGTGCCATCAACATCACATGATACTTTTCCAAAACAGGTTCAATATATCATTAAGTCAATATTAGCATTTGTTTATCCAAAATCATGTCATGAGCACGTAGCAGGTCTAAGCAGCATACTACAACGATCTAAACCCATGTTGGCAATTTAGTAATGTCCAACTAGTAAACCACAACTAGGGTGACAAAAGGTCATGGCACATACTTAAGTAATCAAGGTGTCATATAGCAAATTGGTATTTATCTAACCCCCATGTTTAAACAAAGTATCTTTCTAATTGAACTAGCATGCAATAGTTTAAATCAAAATAGATTTCGAAATGGGATCAATATGGTCAAAGCACAACTTGCCTTCAAAAAGTACTTGCTCTTGGTCTTGAGTTGGATCCTGAGTCAACACTTCTCCCTCGAATCCTTCCAGCACTTCAACGTCTACTCGTAAAGCGTGCAAATAGCAAATACACAAATGAACACTATGCAAAAGATCCCAAAACTCCAAATAAAATCCATAAACAGAGAGAACATAATTTTCTGGATTTTTAGAAACTGGAATCACAAATTTGGAGTTAAAGCATAAAAGTTATGATTATTTAAAGTTTAAATAATCAATTAAATAATTTTACAGAGAAAAACTTTAGTCCAAAAATTAAATAAAATTCATATTTAGGTAGATCTCAATTTTATACAAATTTAGAAATTTGAATCGCTCAAATCGGAGTTGAAACGCAAAAGTTATAAGCGTTTGAAGTTTGAATCTAAATTTGAATCAATATTTCGAATTAATAAATCATTTTCTTTTTCGGAAATTAATTATTGCGTCAGCATGGACACGTGGCAGCCTCTGATTGGCCTGCTGACGTCAGCCGGTCCATGGGCTTGGTCCACGCTCGGCTTGGGTCTACCGTGGACTCGGTCCACGACTTCACGTGTCGCCGACATGTGGGCCCTCTCGTGACGTCATCGCCGACGTCGGCGAGGCTCACCACAGTCTTGGCGACAGTGGGACCCATTGTGACGCCATGGGTGACGTCGGCGCTGGCGGTCAGCCATCGACATGCGGCCCCTCGACACGCGGGCCCGCGGCGTCGGCGTCACTGCCTGCCGCGTGGGCGGCGTTGACATGGCGGTCCATCTTCCCGACACGTGGCGCAATCTCACCGTTGGTTTGAAAATCAACGGCGCGGATTAGATCCAGGGTTAACACGTTGAAACTACTCGTTGCTCGTGGGCCGCTCGATCTAGATCGGACGGTCGAGATCTAATCCTATATTCGCGATCGCTACAAAGACGCGTGGCAATTGTGAACCGCTGGATCTTGATCCAACGATCCGCATCTAATCGGGTTTGGGAACACGTGAGCTCACCTCAACCGTCGATCTGGATCCGACGGTCCTCCGAGCTCGCGACGGCGATGGCTTCACGGGCGGCCGGGCTTGACCGGAGACGGGACGACGACGAGCCCGACGGGCGTTTGGGCGTGCTCGGCGAGATGAAGCCTCCTTCAGTGCGTCGTCGCGGGACCCCGGATCTGGGCTCCTTCTCGGCGGAAGACGACGGACGACGGCGGAAACCGGCGCAAACCGCAGCGGAGGGAAGAGACAACTCCGGCGAGCGATTGCGGCTCAACGGTGGCGGCTCCGGCGAGATGGCTCGGGGGAACGTGCGCAAGGATGAGGGCCACCTCGGGGGCCGTCTGACGCTTTTAATATCCTCCGCGTGCGTGGCCTAGACGGAAACCTAGTTCGCTACGGGGGGGGGCGGGGCGGCGAAGTCCGGCTAGGCCTCGGCGAAGACGACGAAATCGTGGCCGCCCACGTGGCGCGATCAACGGCCACGATCGACGAAGCGCGATCGGATCCGGCCGATTACGGCTCGAACCGATGCACGGCGGATCTCCGCCGTTGGATCTTGATCCAACGGTTGGGATTGATTAGGTTTAGGCGTGGGTTCGGTCGAGTCAATTGGCTCGGTCGGGTTCGTCGGACTCGAGTCGGACTCGGACCCGAGGAATAGTAACCGACCCTGGTCGGTCCTTTTCCAAATAATTAATATTTAAAATAATTCCCAGTAATTCATTTAATTCATTAAAAATAGCAAATGACTCAGAAAAATTCCAGAAAAATTCTGGAAAATATTTTGGATCATTTTGGACTCGAATAAAATATTTCCAACAAAATTTTATTTGCAAAATTAAATTCTTTAATTATTTCAAAATGGAATAAATTCAAATAAATTCCAAATAAACCCAAATAAATTCCAGAAAATTCCAAAAATTCACCAAAGTGTCAAATCACACATGAATTTAAGAAAAGCAAAATTTTGGGATGTTACAGAAATCTCAACTATACTCGAAATTTGTAAATTCGTTTACCCTTTCCCGAAATTACCAAATTCGATTTCGGTGCATTTGAAAATCCAAATTTCGGCTATGGCTTTTATTTATTTTTTGCTTTTCGCTGCTTGCTTGGTCTTTTGCCCGAAAACGACGTGCCCAAATGGTGATTTCGGTTATGAGCTCCTGTTTTTCTGTGGTACAAAACCCGAGCTGACCAAAAGGAAAAAAGCAAGCATGCATGCATGTCGTTTGTAGACGAAGCAAGCAGGCAAAAAAAATAAAAAATAAAAAAAGGGACTACCTGTTCAAATTAAAGGAAAAATTGAGTAAATAAACTACAGTGAAATCAAAATTAAGAAATTAACCTGCAGTGAATGGAAATGCGATGAATGGCTGTTCTTTCCGCCAGAGGGGATGGCTTCCGCCATGTGAGGTGGTTGAAGGCGTTTCATAATAACCCTAACTATTATTTTGAACGATAACTTTTAACCCTTTTCAAAGAAACGTAAAATATCACCGTACCTTAAATATGTATACTGCTTTATATTTGGGACAAGACCATTATAAGTAATATATAAGTTATTTTTCACCGTACCCTTTTAAGTTTTACCATAACGTCAATCTTTAGTCCAAAAGCAAAATACATCTCATATTTATATTTATAGGAGGAGAGAACCTCTTTTAAAAAGAAATAAGCCATTTAGGCGGGAAACTGGCACGTCTGGCCTGTCGGCCTCGATCGCTGACCTCGGGGTTGCAAAAGCAGATATTTGATATTTTTCTACAGGTCATATAAATTATCACTTTGTAATAATTTTACCGAGACTTCGTGTAGTTATCCTCAAAGATGTGAAATATATGTACGCTACACTGTATCGATAGATGGGCAGAAATAAGAATCTACTGAATTGCATATGGCTTACAAATGCTAAACAGCAATGGCATGTACGGCACACTCTACCGAGTATACCGGACTAAACCTAACATGCTTTAGGGAAAGGGAAGAACAACAAGGGCCCTTCTCGTACACTCTACTGAGTGCACCGAGGATATTTCCCCTTGCGCAACCCATCGGTGCCTGCCGCCGCCCTGGCCGTAGCCGCCCTCTCGCGCTTCCTGTCACGCTCGGCCTCCCGCTCGGCCGCCAGGCGCTGCCGTTCGGCCTCCCTCTCTGCACGCATTTGTTCGGCAAACTTCATGCGCTTCTCCTCTTCCTGCTGCTCACGGCACTGCAGCTCTACCATAGCTCTGCGATGCGAGTACTCCCAATTCCTCATCCTCTCCATCTCAGGAGTCTGCTCCGCGTCGTAGAATTTGATGAACTCGCATAATGGAGGCTGCAATTGGTGACAACAGATGGTATAACAGTGTTAAGGTTTGGATGGTTTGATGCAACATCAAATGCGAGTACGAACATACCGGGCTCCTCCGCAGCATCCGCATCCCCAGCATTGGCTCGGAGTCGTGGTTGCGGCAACTCCAATACCTCATACCGTATGTGTATGAGTTGTCTACAGATTGCCGAAAGCGGCAAGGATCCCCGCATAGGCACATGGGGACCTCCGTGCCGTCGGGGACGGATTGGACAACGCTGTGCCTTGGGGGCGAGGGGAACTCCATTGGCACCGGTTGCTTGGCCGACGAACTTGTGCTTCGTGGTTTGGATTGCTTACTTTGTGTGAGTATTCGGAGGCGAGCACTGGGGTTTAAATAGCCCGCCACCAACCAAACGAGAGAATCGGAGCAAAGAGACAAGGACATCTAGAATGCTTTGTACAGTTTTATCGATGACAAAAGCTGAAAAAGTTAATAGGCGTGCTTTTGATATGACATGGCAGGCATACTGTTACATCTTTGACAGCAATGCTTTTACAGCTTGAACTTGTACAGCTTTTACAGCTTTACAGATGACATCGACGGGTCATGGCAGTGGAGTACACAGCTTTGCAGATGCAATCTAGGCTGGCTTTCATGGCTCAACAGGAAAGAAAAGGACTACATGTTTTGTGCGCGACTATAATACTTAGGGTTATTGGGCGTTGAGAATTTATATGCAAAGAGAGCTGTAACTGAGATATTTTTACAAAATATGGCAGTCCGTATAACAAATAGCAAATCTGGTACATTCGGACCCAAAAATTACTTCGAACATGCTTTTTTACGGGCCGCCGAAAATCCTTCGTCGTTAGGGTTTGTGCGCGACTTTAATACTTAGGGTTATTGGGCGTTGAGAATTTATATGCAAAGAGAGCTGTAACTGAGATATTTTTACATAATATGGTAGTCCGTATACCAAATAGCAAATCTGGTACATTCGGACCTCCGTGCCGCCGGGGACGGATTGGACAATGTTGTGCCTTGGGGGCGAGGGGAACTCCATTGGCACCGGTTGCTTGGCCGGTGAACTTGTGCTTCGTGGTTTGGATTGCTTGCTTCGTGTGAGTATTCGGAGGCGAGCACTGGGGCTTAAATAGCCCGCCACCAGCCAAACGAGAGAATCGGAGCAAAGCGACAAGGTCAGCTAGAATGCTTTGTACAGTTTTACCGATGACAAAAGCTGAAAAAGTTAACAGGCGTGCTTTTGATATGACATGGCAGGCATGCTTTTACAGCTTTGACAGCAATGCTTTTACATCTTTGACAAAGAATGCTTTTACTGACTTCTGAGATGACATCGACCTTCATTTGGACTATTTGCCATTGTTGTTTTCAGCGTGTTGTCATATCAGCCTTCTCAGCCTTTTGGCATATCACCATTGTCAGCCATTTGTCATATCATCATTTGGACTACTTGCCATTGTTGTTTATTTTTAATACGTTCATTTGTCATATCGCTTTTTTCATCCTTCTGTTATATCATCATATTCAGCTTTGTCGCATATCAGCTAATATACGAAATAACACAAGGTTGAATGACTGTTGTCGGTGAATATGATATTACATACATGACATAAAAAATATGCTACATTCAACCGAAAAAATAACTTGAATAACTTGGTGAACATAATGAAAGCTTCATAATAGTACAAACTGCATTACGATACAACAGAAACACATAATAGCATTAGAACAAAGTACAATAGGGAGAACAACTACAACAGCATTTCTTGTGAACAAGAAATAACATACAAATGGATGCAGGGTAGAGCGGCTTTAGAACTTTCCAGAATCATCACTATCATAGAATTCCACACCCTCTTCTTCGAAAAACTCCCAACGGTCACGTTTGTAGTCTTCAACGCTATGGCCTTCAAGAGGAACAACCAAATCAGGGCTTACAGCTTCGTGGTTATCTTCTACGGCGCGCTCAATGAAGCGATCATACGCTTCACGGTTTTCCTCTTGTTCAGGCCGAACTCCCTCTCTTTGCGGTAATTCTCGTACCGTTACCCTATTAAGTTCCTGCGCTAGATCCTTCCTCTGGTGTGCCATTGGAAGCGTCCTGTTTAAAGCTGTCGGTGTATTTATATCGTCTGCCCACTGCTGATATTGGCATCCGGTAGACTACACGACAGTGTGAGCATGGATATTTAAAACTGGAGCAATAGAATAATCATCGAAATATGAAGATATCAAAATACATTTAGACGTACAGAGAAATTTGGGCATCTATAGAACGCCCGTCCGTAATTTGGCGCAGTGGTGGAGTAGCAGGTTTGAGCATCGACATGGCAGTTAGGGCAAATGACCCGCCCTGCATTGGCAACCACTGAGCTCGACGCCTTCGACATGGCTTGGACAGAATCGATTTAACACTTAAGTCGGTATCTACACGAAGGAAAAATATCAATAAGAAGCATAATAAGTACAAAATAATGTGGACTGACCCAACAACACAACAATGTGACTCACCGTACAAAATAACTTTTGTAAATAATACCTGTGGAACAAGAAGCTGAAATGAAATATTGGAAAAAGGAAAGCTAAACTACGGTTCTCCTCTATGCGCTCTGGGTTTTCTCAACTCAATCCAAACTTTATGAACTCGGAGCAATGTATCGCGTTTGCCGCATAGAAGTGCAAAGGCCTTGCAATTTATAGGCAGGAGCGAGGAGAAACGAGATACGGTGGCGGAACCTCACCGTGTGGGCGATGGGCCAAGACAGAAAAATCGACGCGTGGCGGCGTTGCAGGCGCTTCGGTGGGGGTCAGCTGCGGTGGCGATGGCTTGGGAGTGGCCACCACTTGCCGGAGCATTACCGCAGCGAGGTGGGGGCCTGGAAACGATAACATTGCAAAACCGCGGCTTCCCGTGGCGGTATTTAGGCGGGAAACTGGCACGCCCGGCCCAGTCCAACCTAAGTCGCAGCCTCGGGGTTGAAAAAGTTAACACGCTCTGGTGAGTACACCTCCATAGCATTCATGCACACTATGTGGCATTGCGTGAGCCAAGATGTTTCGTATCACGCATCGATGCTTTCACCCACTAAAAGCCGCCAAAGCTGGTGGGAGGGAATCGGCTGGCAGAGGCATCGTTTGCCGCGCGCGGTGTGGGGCCTGGCTATAGCTTAGCTGCAGCTGGCAGTGGGCAACAGCTGGCGGCACATTAGCGTGCGAGGCGAGGGGCCTGGACAGGAAAGCTGCACGTGCCAGCATCGGATTCCTTTGCATCTGTGCCTATGCTTGATACCGACATATGCATACAGTTTTCTAGCTGGTAGAGAGGTGCCAGTCAGGCTTTGGCAGCTATGCTTCGACGAGACGACTCGGGCAGTCTGTACCACACATGCATTTGGCATGACATTTCGGACAGGTTATGACAGCCATGCTTACGGCATGATATGTCCTGCAGGCTGTCACGGTCCCGAATTCGAATTCGATTATAGCGGCTAAGTTTCGCATCAATTAAGTTTTAGCTGCTCTTAAGGTAAATTCCCGGCTTCAGTTAATGTCCTAAACTGGCACTTAGGAGTATCCCAAGCTTAACCAAAAGTTTAGAGCCAAAAATTTCAGTCCGCACTTGTGACTTTCAACCAACTTTGGAGCCTTGTAACTGGCAATCTATAATGACCTAGAGTGCGCGGGTTACATGGTTGCGAAGTAAAAACATTTCTCTATATAGTGGTGGAGTCATATCGCCAATCCGGTGTCAAACACTGACTTTAAACTTGGCTCAAAAAGTGAATCTAGCGCTGTTTTCTGTTGGAGGACTTAGCCAATTTGGTTGGTTTGCTTGGGGGGTTTTTTGGGGAGATGAAAGTGTGGGTTATGTGGTGTGGGTGGCGGCCACTTCATTCCCAAACCGTGAGCTGCTCCCTCTTCTTCCTCCCTCCACCACACAACCGCGAGATGAAAGTTTGCTTGGTCGGGCAGATTTTTGGCTCTCAGTTTTCTGCGAATTCGAGCTACTTAGAGGCCGAATTGGAGTTTACATTTGCTTAGGAAGTTGTAGAGGGTGAAATTATCTAGCATCTCCAACTGGAATCAATCCATTTGGACATTCCATTAGAAAGTTATGCCATTTTTAGTTTCGACTGTCCGAAATGGACGAAATTGGTGAATTGGATATTGAGCTGCTAATTTGAATTAATTGGAGGCCGAATTTGGAAAAAAATTTGCCTGAGAACTTGTAGGGAATTTCGAGTAGATTTCAAAAATGTATTTGTTTGCTTATTTTGGATTAATTTGGAGTAAGTTATGCCGGTTTGAAGTAGTGCCCAGATTTCAAAAAAAAAAGAGAAGCTCAAAATCCCCAAATTCGGTTTTTGTCTTCAATACTGCAAATGGGCTCAAAATACCAGCATCGCATATTTTATTGCAAGAAATAGGAATATTAGTCAGCACGTAGCGAATATTTGTAATGGATATCGTAGTCCTTATTACATGGAAGGAGAGGTGTCCATGACATATTTGTTATGCATATCGTAGTCCTTATATCGATGAGCAAGTCCGCTCCGTCCGATATATGGACTACCTTTCTTTGCTACACAAATATACTGCCACAATAACCCTAAGTGCTATTGCCAACGCTAACTTTTACTAGAAATTTCGTCAGCACCTCCCCTGAAACTAGGACATCCACTCCACAGACCAAAGACAACATTTAATACGACAATAAGATTGAAACTTAAGAAAACCAACCAATCACAAACATGGGTCATGGTACGAACTAACCATCATGGCCCAACTTATTACATGCAAGTACCACAGAATAATTACAAGATATAAACTCAATAACATTACAAGCAATTAGTTAGTATGAAACTGTGCTAATGCAAAACGTGACCGTGCCACCACTCCCATCCATTCATGTCGACTTCAAGGTTCCTACAAAGAATAGACAAACAAACGGAGCACAAACTGGCATATATTAAAACATTAGAGTGAAACATTAGTGTAACACCCCATAAATCTAAACTGTTGTACAATAAAAATTCAAACACACGCTTCCTACTCACCGTTCCCATTTAAACGCCAAAAAACCCCGATCTGTCTGGATCGAACAGCAGCACCCTCTCTTCCCAATTTCGTATCTTTTTTCTACTGTTCATAAAAATACCAAAAAATTACAGTAGCTAGATATTGATGAGATATACAACTTTCATGAAGGTCAAAAAATTCAATTCCGCTGTTAAATATGCCTAAACAACCGTCCAACACAGTGGACGAAATCTGTTTCCAGATTCTGTTCGTCATCTTCTAACAGCGATAACTCTCAGACCGACGCCCCAAAAAATCTGGAAAAATTACAGAAGCTAGGTCGCGACGTTATCTACAACTTTTTAGTTATAGGTTTTTGCAGGAAAAATCATCTATGTCACGTAAAATGCGAAAAAATCCGCACTGCAAAATCTCCCCTTTCAGAAACAGCACCACGTGAACAACTACCCTTCTAGCCCATCAAAATCCATCCAAACCAAACACCACCAGATCTAAAACACTCCCAACCCTGAGTAGAATAGGGGAAAAAAATTTGGAAATTTACCTAGAGTCCTTCCTTGAGAATCCACAAAAAACACGCGATTTAACACCAAATCTGAAAATCTGCTCGTCCTCCACACCTTCTCGGATCCTCTTCTCGATTGTGAACTAACCGATTAGCTTCAAGCGTCACTGTCTCCCTCTCCGCCGTTGAGCCTGCCTTCTGATCAAATCCTCAGGGCTAAACACCAGTGGTGCATGTCTCTCCCTTTGTCCCGCGGCCTGTGACGGACCCAACCTCCCGTGCCTCGCTGGTACATCCAAATCCTCGTCTTGGGGAGGGGGGCCCGTTGCGATGGAGTATCCTCCTCCGCTCGCGGAGATCGCGTTGAACCACTCACGTGGATCAACAGGCCCTAGGGGAGCTGTATGGCCTACGTACGTCGATGTTTGTGAGGTCCCCGCCTGGTGCGGAGGCCCTCGTGGCTGCATGCCTAATAGGCCAGTGAAGGTTGGCGCATTGAAGAAGTCCTCGTCGAAAACTTCGGGCCCGCTCCATTGTGGTGCGGAACTGACCTCTGCCCCAAAGGCCTCTGATACATGGGGAATACCTGTGGGAGGGTGAGGACTGGAAGGACCGGGCATGTCCTCATGATGTGAAGGACCCGGTCTTTCGTCAGCCGGTACTTCAGCAGGTGGGGTGGCATGACGTCGCGATGAATGGCTCGGTGCATCGGACATGGATGCACGTCGAGCGACATCGGCTCCCTCAGCAGTGGCCGGACGGACGGTGCAGGATCGCCTCGGCTGTGAGCTAGCGCCAGGTTCCATGGGATATGAGCTGGAGCTGCGGCCGTGTGTCCGTGACCATCCTCCAAGGCCACGGATAGCGGACATGATGCGTGCCCCCCTGGATGCGAGGTACCTTCTCATTGGATTTCTTGCTGATGAGGAGCCAGAGGTGCCTTCACTTTGCCCCGCAAGTCGATCCGCTTCGGTGTACAGCTCGGATGCCTCCTGCGTCTGCATAGCATTACTGGGGTATTAGAATGAGAGGGTTAAGAAATTTACTGAGGACATTATTTAGGGGTATATTTAGTACCAAAATGTGGACTTGTCGAGATCGGTCCTCAGGATAGGCCATTGCTCGTTCGTCGACCTCGTTGCTGAGCAATGTGGCGCGGGTGCGCGGACGATACCATGTCAGGTAGTTGTCATATTCCTGGGGGTCGTATGGCACAGAGGGTAAGACAACCTCCTGAAATGCACTGTCGTTCCACCGCGTAATGTGGGTGGCATGGACGTTGCTCGATCCATCATGTCGATCGCCTCTTCGCGCTTCTCCTACAAATGCACAGACGTTACATTGTCAAATTTGCATAGATAGGGCACATATTGAAAAGAGGTAAATGCATACCCGTGAGATCTCCCGGCGTCCCGCGGTGGTGGAACAGGGACTATCTGGCGGAAACCGAATCGCCTCGGATCCGTTCAGGCGAGTACACCTCTACGGTGTTCATGTAGAGCAGGAAGCATGTGGTCATCCACAGGGGGTAGTCCATCATGCACCAGCTGGATATCTGGGCGCCCGTCGCAATCTCTGCGGCTCTTTGCGGAGACCAAGGATCGATTCACATGTGCCGATCGGCGAGGTCTAGATCGGCGACAACACGCGTGTAGCACCAATGGTCACCGCTCGGCGACCATTGAAGTCGCGGCGTGCATCCAACGGTACCCCATTGTAGGCCGATTGGTATACGGCATGGCATCGCTGACGAAAAACAGGGTAATATTGAATACGGATCCTGGCCGAGAGATCGGAAGGTACTCCCAACTCCACATCCGAAGGAGTTGCAGGCATCGATAATAGTGCCTCAGTGTGTCGGCGATGGCATGCATCGCACAATCCACGATAAGTGTCCGCCAGGACCGCAGATCCCACCGTAGGCCGGGATGTCATCAAGCTCACCGCCAAGCGACGAGCAATGGACACAATGTGCGGGAAGATCAGGTCTCTGCGGTGGGCGTGAACATCACACCACCCAACAAGTAGTAAAGGTAGACCTCGTGAGTGGCGCAAAGATCGTATCTTAAATCGGCATCGGTGGGCGAGGGTTGTACTCTGCAATGTGGCGACAGGTCATGGACACCCCATTGTCCTTCTGTTCGTACGGGACACCAAACCTGCGTGAACTCCGGATTAAGAGATTTCATAATAGCATGCACATTACGAACATAAAACAACTAGTGATTGTAATACCTTCCCGTTATGTAGTGCTGCCAGTTCTGCCTGCTGGGGCGACGAAGAACCAACGGCTGTCCCCTGATGGGCAGGCCGGTTAGCATGGCCACATCCCTCAACGTAATGGACATCTCACCAAACGGTAGGTGAAATGTGTGTGTCTCCGGCCGCCATCGGTCCACGAGACCAGTAAGAAGCGCACGATCGATGATAGGCATGGGTGTGGTATCCACTCCTCCGAGCTGAGCCCCATCCATGAGAAGTGCAAATGGTAGTAGACCCGCACGACCCAGTCGATAGTGGAATCGATAGTCCAACTTCTTCAACTTGTGCAACGAGCGACAGAAGAGAGGGGGCAACTGAAAGATTAATAACAAGTTGGTTAGCTATATCCGAACAAATTAATTGCGGGTAATATTGTAATGCATCTTACCATAGCTCCAGCAGAAATGGCCCTCGCACGATGTGGGGCATCTACTGACTCACGGAGAAGCTCTGGAAGTGCATTGTCCGCCATCACGCACTGTTGAAACAAATGATATATGACATCAAAGTACATTTACACAAGCTTGAAGAATCAGACGTGCATTCCCGACAAATACAGATACATTTCGATAGCTCCAAATTACAAATACAAGTTCAAAAGCAACGTAACATAGCAGGGGAGACGAGTACGTTTCGATAGCTCCCAATTACAGATACATTTCGATAGCTCCAAATTGCACATAATCCAGTGGAGACGACTACGTACTGGGTGCATTGGGGCACCTCCTACGGTCGTGTCCGGGTTGTCTGCATATTTTACACTTTCGCAAACCGTCCACCGCATCAGCCGCGTCCATGTCACCTTGCAATCTGGCCCTTGGCCTACCTTGCTGTGTGCGCCTACTCGCGGGATGTGGTTTCCAGGTTGGGCCTTCCATGAGCTTGTAGTTCTCTCCAATTGAGAACGAACTCATCTTCGGACGCCACGTGTTCTTCAAAGCATGCGCGGTGTAGTAAGGCGAGATGTACTGTGATGCATCGTTTCCACCCATATCGCGACATGCCGCCAACACATGGGAGCACGGAATGTGCTGAAGCTTTGGCTTGTTGCACGTGCATGAGACTTCCTCGGCCCCTAGCTGACATTGCTGCACGGTGTCCCCCGCGAGATACCCGGATGCATGTTTGCGCTTGCACATGACCTCAAATTTATTCATCCCCAGGTCATAAATCCTTGTGCGGTGGAAGTGCGCCTTCCCCCGCCTCTCCGCGAGCATCTTCTCCACTCTGGGTGCGTACGTGGTGACGCACGCCTCGGCCACATTTCCACGATCTCGGAAGTAATCAGCCGCCCGGTAGAACGTGAGCTCAATGATTGAACACAACGGGAGGGCGCGCACACCCTTCAGTACGTTGTTGAACGCCTCCGCTATGTTTGTTGTCATGACGTTGTACCTGTCATGGTGTACGTTAGCTTCTATGGAAGTTAAAACAAGGAGGTGACATGATCTGCGCTGATCTATAGTTCGTCTATACCTCGCTCCGTTCGTGTCGTGGAGTAGCGCCCACCGCTCCGCTGGCTTCCCCGCGATCCACTGGCTGAAGCTGGGCCGAGTTCTAGAATACGATCGGCCTCCCACCATTTGCGAAAGGAGTTGCTGTATTCGGGATTGGTCGTCCTCCATCATCTTCTGTGTGGTCTCGTTCAGCTGCGTCCATATCGCGTTGAACTTGTGTTGTTGGTTCTGCAGGCACATAGCTTTGAATCTCTTCACCAACGCCTTGTTCTTGTACCTTGTGTACAGGTTCGCGCCAAGGTGGCGCATGCACCATCTTCTCTCGACATCGGGCCAGCTCGTCGCGGAGGAAGTGCTGTCGTGCAGGACATCCAACGCGTGGAGAAGGCCTTTGTTCCGGTCCGAGACAACGCACACGCGCTCCCGGGGACCGACGACCCGGCCCTTCAGTAGAGTCAGAAACCACAACCAACTATCATTGTTCTCGCTCTCCACGAGAGCGAACGCCACCGGGAGGATCTGGTTATTTGCATCCGCAGCGAGAGCAGTTAGCGGGCCCCGTGGAACTTCCCACTCAGGAATGTCCCGTCCACGCATAGCACTGGCCTGCAGTGCCTAAAAAAGCTTCGATGCATTGCCCGAATGACCAGAATACCCTGAAGAGGTACCGGTCCATCGGGCTGAAGGACCCGTCTTCCAGCATGACGGGCTCATCAGCCACTGCGAACTGTGTGCCCGGGTTCGTCATGGCTATCTTCCGTAGCAACCTAGGGGCATAGTTGAAAGACTCCTCGAAACCCCCGAACAGCATCTTCAATGCCTTCTGCTTCGCTCTCCAGGCCGTATGATACGTGATGACCATCCCATTTCTACTCTGCACCTCCTCCATAATTTTACGGGGAGTCATCTCTATGTCGCTTCCAACGACGGTCAGCAGGAGTTGGGCTATGAACCTCGCGTCTGCAAGTCCGCTCATGTTCCTTATGGACTCCTCTGTGCACGTATGAGGCATGTATGTACGTATCTCAAAGTGGTCTTCGTGCTTGCGCTCCAGAGCTCGCACAAAGATGGGACAATCCGGATACTTCTTGCACCTAACCTCATACTGCGTCCTGTCCGAACGGAGAAGAGTGTGCTCCCGTCTTGTCACGATGGCATAGTTGCTAAGAAAGTGAATGACCTCCAACTTGTTAGCGAACACTTGTCCAGTTTGGACATGGTTCTGGGCGTACTGCGACGCGGATATCTTACTGTAATCCGCCATGGTACAATTCAGCAGACCCATGCCCTGGAAATCTTGTCTGGCCGGTCTTGGGTCATCATTCTCCGCCGCTTCTTCATCCCCGCTTCCGCCGTCTTCATTATCCATGCATTCCCCATCAACCTCCCCCGCCTCGTCTTCTTCTTCCACTCCCCCTGATGTCCCCTCCTCCACAATGTCTGGTTCGGGTGGTGTGCGCGATATCCCATGTTCTACTGCTTCGGAGGTAGATGCCACCGCTCCGGCATCGTGCCGTGGCAATATCTCCACGTACACTCCTACCTCGAAATTCTCTCCACCCGCTTTGTCGACATACAAAGCCCACGCGCTTTCGCTACGTAACGGGAAGAGCATGTGCACAACCGTCGAGGTGTTGGGGACCAATCGTGGGCGAACCCCTTCTAGACGAACTGTATGCCTCAGGGTTCGTGACCGAACAGAGCGAGGACATGTGATTTCAGCTCCTGATTCATTCGGGTGGCTATACTGCTATCTACGCAGGTGCAGCTTGTCAATGCTCACGAATCTCCCATGCAACACTGCGGGACGTTCCCCGAAATAAATTTTGAAAGGCATGTCCGTCTGTCGCACACACATAATATTGAAAGTTACTAAACACAAAATATTTCTCCGATAACATTTCACGAAATATCATTCGAACTTTTCATATTTCGTATTAATGCACATGATCTCGTATTATGAGCTGTGAAAGGCTTATACTTCAGTGAAAAGTAATTTACAAATTTACACAAAGTAAATTTCTTTAAAAACATGTGAAAAGACAGCAATGTCAGAATTTATTCCAAAGTTTGCTACCTGGTCCAGAGCTTAAAATTTTACTAATTACTCTACCTAACACTGTCTACCTTTGGTAAAAATTTCAGAAAAAAAAGTGTTTTAATTCCCTTAGAGATTAAAAGAAACGTTTTCGAAAAATCTGAGATTTGTACTAAAATAATTTCTACAAGAAAAATACTTATCCTTCTGACTTCAAAATTTTATTGGAACTTAGTATTGTCTTGATAACCTCTCTCAAAAATTTTCAATAATTATTAAGACCTTTTTACACCTCTGATAAATCGAAAACCGGAAATATGAAATTGGACCTTGTGCTGTTGTCAGAATTTTATTAAGAAAAATATACGCTAATCTCACTTCTAATTTTTACAAAACCAGGCTAACTCAGTTGGAAAGTTGTACTGAAAATCTGAAAAAATCTACGCTACATTTCATAGCTCTTTTGACCTTGTTCCCATTTGTTTTAACATTTCATAGGAGTGAGGGGAGGGAAAATGTACTAATCTTATATTTCATGCTAATACACGTAAAAGAACAAACATTTTATGCAACATTACCATACCAACAACATTTCATAATTGTTCAACAACACTTAATTAAATATCATTATAACATCTCATACTAAAATATGGAAGAACAAGACCCTATTCCTACCTAAAATTTTCCATCTCATTTCTAAAATTTTCGACGTACTGATTATTGCTATTATGGTTTCACTATATTTTCCTGATAACGTGCTACTCATTATATTTTATCTACCACTTTGCTAATATCGATGTACTAATTAATGCTACTATGGTGCCACCAAATTTTGATATTATCACGGTGCTCATTTTAGCTAACATTGCCCTAATATTTCCTAATAGCATGGTACTAATGTTTCCTATTACCGTCCGAACATTTAACCCTAAACTAACACTACACTACACTACACTACATTGTCCACAGCACAAGAAGACATACCTTTTATGGTAAATAGCACAAATTTACCACATAAATTATATTTCATGCTACTGCCCTTAAGAAAACATACCTTTTATGGTAGTACAAACGCAGCACAAGAAGACGTTTCTTCCCACAAGTTATTTTTGCAGCGGACTATCTTCTCGCCACATGTAGTACAAAAACATACACAGCATTACTAATTATTGCTAATCCCGTCCTACTCATTATTGCAAACACCATCATACTAATTTTGCTAATTATTGCTAACACCATCGTACTAATTTTGCTAATCATGGTAGTAAGGTTTTCTACTACTGTCATATACTCATTATATTTTAGCTACCACTTGGCTAATATCGATGTACTGATTAATGCTACTATGGTGCCACCAAATTTTGATATTATCACGGTGCTCATTTTAGCTAATAATGCCCTAATATTTCCTAATAGCATGGTACTAATGCTTCCTATTACCGTCCGAACAATTAACCCTAAACTAACACTACACTACAGTGTCCACAGCAATGATAAATAGCACAAATTTACCACATAAATTATATTTCATGCTACTGCCCTTAAGAAAACGTACCTTTTATGGTAGTACAAACGCAGCACAAGAAGACGTTTCTTCCCACAAGTTATTTTTGCAGCGGACTATCTTCTCGCCACATGTAGTACAAAAACATACACAATATTACTAATTATTGCTAATCCTGTCCTACTCATTATTGCAAACACCATCATACTAATGTTGCTAATTAGTGCTAACACCATCGTACTAATTTTGCTAATCATGGTAGTAATGTTTTCTACTACTGTCATAATAACTAACCCTAACTTAAAACTACGCTGCACTGCCTGCAACATTAATAAATTGCACAAATCTGATTTCTTAACTCTAACCTAACACTACATTGTCCATAATATACTATTGCTCACAAAGATTAGTAACTAACCTTCTTGATGCTACCAAAGATCAATGAAGCTCAAGCAATGTACCATTAAATATACCCGAAGAATACCTGCAAAATAAAAACACGAATGAAATAAGTGACTAAAATTTCACTTCCACAAAAAATCAACAAAATATGAACAGCAACAAACAAATCTCTCGTCTGTACGCTCTATTATCTCGGGGCTGAACGAAGCACGGAAGAGCTCTCTTCTCTCGGGAAAGAACTAAGCACTGAAGAGCTCTCTTCTCTCGGGAACGAACGAAGGAGCAACGCTCTGCTCAAATGACGAAGGACCAAATGAAGCGCAGGAAGCTCAGGTTATAAGCTCAAGTGATGAAGGACAAAAGCCGTAGTTTAGGGTTTTATTGATTGACGTTATGCGCTTCTTTCGGTCAGGGAATCGCTTGCATGTGAAGCAAAGGAGTAACTAGCGCATGCATGTGAAGCAAAAGAGCCAGCCACCGAATCCAATGCATGCGGCCAAGCATCTCCAAGGACAAAAGCAGCAGCGAAAGCCAAAAGCAATGAAAAATTTGCATTTTCGCCCCTGCCACCTCATACCCGAAATTGGTATTTTCGGGTATGGCCGCGCCACCTCATACCCGAAATTGCCATTTTCGGGTATAGCCCTGCCACCCCATACCCGAAAATGCCAATTTCGGGTATGGCCCTGCCACCTCATACCCGAAAATACGGATTTCAAATACAGCAAAACCGAATTTCCTAATTTCGGGAATGGGTACACGAAATTCCTAATTTCGGGTATAGGTGAGATTTCTGTAAATATTCAAATATGTTGTGTACAATTGTAAATACAGGACACATGTTGTCTAGAATACCAAATTTTCCGCAGCAATCTGACATCGCCGTACAGGCAGGGTTTTGGAATTTCTTGGTTTCAGACCGTCCGTCCTTCTGCAGCTGGAATCGTGACCCGTGAGTACGTACGATGATTCACAGGGCCGGCCCTGAGGGGGGCAGGGTGGGCGGCCGCGCAGGGCCCCCCAAAAGTTAAGGGCCCCAAATTAATTAAGTAAAGTGTCGGTCTATATATATGACAATATATCTAGTACAATTAAAGTTTTCGTGTAACCACCGTGCAACCCTACTAAAAAAAGTTTCAAAAAATTCTTAAAAAATCATAGATGTACATCTCAACTTACCCTATCTACGTATAAAATTTCCTGATCAAATTCATCTTATGCTAGAAGTTACAAAAAAAAAAAAACAAATTTTGGTGTGCATTTGTCCAAAATTTGTTTTTTTTTTGTAACTTCTAGCATAGGACAAATTTGATCATGGAATTTTACACGTAGATGGGGTAAGTTGAGATATACATCCATGATTTTTTTCAGAATTTTTTGAAACTTTTTTTAGTAGGGTTGCACGATGGTTGCATGAAAATCAGCTTGTACCTTGGCAATTTGGCATTGGACTAGTTGTGCTTGTGCAGGACGTCAGCGCGTGAGCGACTAGAAGTCTTTTGAGGAAAGAGGGTTTCCATCGAAAGAATGCTTCTTGGCGGCTGGGGGCTAGAGGTTTCATCCAGCGAAAAAGTAAAAACAGGAGGGGCGGCGGACGACCGATCGCCCGGACGTGGCGACGTATAGAGAGAAAAAAAAGGTTATATATATATGAGGAGCTGAATGGGGCCTCCATTTAAGTTTTCGCCCTGGGCCCCCAAAATACTAGGAACGACCCTGACGATGATCAAGGCACTCCGATCCGATGAGGGTTTAACCAGCAGATGAGCACTACTAGAAAATAGAGCTTTCCTACCTGTACATCAGTCCAAATTAGATTTAAACCGCTACTGATAGTAACATCGGTACCGGTTCGTTTTGAACTTTACTGAAATGAGGCATCACTACCGGTTCATGTTACGAACCGGTACTAATGGCCCGTAGCAAGGGTAGCAATCTGTCATCGCCGTACAGGCAGGGTTTTGGAATTTCTTGGTTTCAGACCGTCCTTCTGCCGCTGGAATCGTGACCCGTGAGTACGTACGATGATCAAGGCACTCCGATGCAGGGTTCAAAATCCCGCCGAAATTCGATGAAATTTCGGATTTCGGGCCCCTCCGAGTTTTATAATCCAGGCGAAATTAAAAAACCTTAAAAAAAATTTGAAGTGCTACAGTACATTAAAATCTCGCCAAAATTTCGGTGATTTTGGACCGAAATTTCGGTAAAATGGACCGAAATTTGTATAAAAGTTGACCGGATTTGATCGTAATGGACCGGATTTGACCGGATTGGGTTCTTCACGTTATTTCCCATGTGGGACAGTCGGTAGATCATAATTTTCGCGAAGTTGAAAAAACCCTAAAAAATTGAAAGTGTGATAGTACCGGAAAATTTCGCCGAGATTTCGGTTTTTGAATTTTGGATTTCTCGGTTAAAAAAAACCGGATTTGAATTTTGGTTTTTGAATTTCGTCCGGATTTTGTCTGAAATTTCCGAATCTCGTCGAAATTTCGGATTTCGGTCAGGCCCGAGATGGAGTCCGAAAACGAAATTTGAATCCTTGCTCCGATGAGGGTTTAACCAGCAGATGATGAGAACGCAAGATGCAACTGGGGAGCACCTGCTTGGCTTGGACTTTTTTTTTTGAAGCGCAAGCAATTCGCTAGTACATGTTAACTATCATAAAGCTCACAAGTCACAACACACAGATCCTAGAAATTCGTAACGAGAGATCCAGCCATGTACAGTGGTATAGATGGTAGCTATCTATAATATACCTTTATGCCATCTACATATAGCACTAAAGATAACTTATACAATAGACTGTCTATATAGCTGTTTGTAATGATCTCACATATGATTAATAGACTGTCTGTACAACGGTATGCACACTATAAAACTGTCTATAAGACCGTCTGTTAAATAGTAGACAGCATATTTCTCTCTCTCTCCTCCACATCATCCAAAATCTAATATGGCATACCCTTATAGACATCTGACATGTACCATTGTACGTATCCTAAACAGCCCACCCCAACACGCGATTGGTTTGGATCGAACACTGATCGTCAGCCAGAGAAGTGGTTGGTATATAGGAGCAACTAGTGAGGGCTGCGCGCTCCGCCGCGTCGTGCGAAATTTGATTCAAGTTTTTATCTCTGAAAATGGCAGGAATATCGAAACATTTTTTGTTCGCTTGGGTTTTTCTGGGAAAAAAATATGCTAGGTATGAACCGTCGACGAACCAGCGAAACAACGGTCCTTTTTTGGGAAAAAAAAAGAATAATACATGTTCCGAAAAATATTAGATCCCGATTTGAAAAAAAAAAAACTATAGACGCCGAGTTTAACACCCTATGCGTTCAACGGGCAACAATACATGTTTTAAAAAATATTAGAGATCGAGCCACAAAATAAAATTTTAGATGCCGAGCTTAACACCCTATGCGCTTATTTTCCAGAAAAAATGAGGAAAAACGGACAAAAACGGAGAAACGGCGGACGACAAACGGATTTTCATTTTTTTTTTTTTGGAAAACGGCCAACGAAAACATAATTGTCATACTCCGGAGAAAAAAGGATCACGAAAACATTTTTTCCGGGAAAAACGGAGAAATGAAACGGTCTTCTATTTTTTTTGGGGGGGGGGGGAACAGCCAACGAAAACATTTTCCCCATGCTTTAGAAAAAAAACGGATCACGAAAATATTTTTTTCGGGCAAAACGGAGAAAGGAAACGGTTTTTCATATTTTTTTCTGGAAAAACGGCTAACAAAAATATTTTTCGCATGCTCTGGAGAAAAAACGGACCACGAAAATATTTTTTTCAGGCAAAACGGAGAAAGGACCCAAACGTAAAGCACGAGGACCTATTTGTCATAATTTTGGACCTGTTCGCTATTTTGAAAAATTAGAAAAGGGCTCGTTCGCGATTTGTATTTAATGGAAGGTCCTCCGTGTAAAATGGCAAACCAGGGACCTAAACGCGAAACAGGAAAAATATTTTCCTCACACATAAAATCGCGCAGGAACCCGTCTGTAATTTCGAAGAACCGAGGTGTTTTTTCGCAAAAAAACAGGCTCAGCGTCAATTCCTTCCCAAGTAAAGGAGCTAATATGGAGCTAGCTTGCCAGGAGCCAAGATGGCAGCAGCTAGACATGGACTGTTTTTTTTTTCTTTCTTGGCCTCGTAATAGGCTCCGAGATAATAGGTACGTTTGGTGTCGATGGGACAGCTTGAGGCATAGATACCTCTACCTCATGATGATGACAGCGATGAATTAGTAGTTACCTGGTTCTAGTCAGGGCTTGATAATCTGATCAGCACTGATCAATAACACGACACGACACCACACAATCTAGGCCAATTAGGAGCTAGGAACATCAACGATCTTGCTTATTTAATTCCTATCGAGCAAACATTATTATTATTTGTGAACTTATAAGGCAGCAAAATAGTACGCTGGTCTTGTCGCTTTGACTCTTTTTTTTTTCAAGTAACCGGCACCATACGCTATGCTAGACGGTAGTACTTTACTGTTAACACTTAATATATAGATATATTCATGTAATCCTTTTCTGAATCAAGTGAATATGGTATCGTACGCGCATCTAGTATGTAGAGAGATGAGTAAAACAGGGCCTTCTGCATTTAGCTGCATGCTTTATTCTGGATCTAGGTTCAATTGATCAAATCGAATCAAAGCTATGCTCACTGTGACACTAGCCTACAAAATTTTTGTTGCAACATTGCCGAAATGTATTAGACATGTCTATAAACTGTTGCTTCGGCCAAAGGCCCAGGATGTCCGCACATGGCAAACCAGACAAGGCCGAGCAGTTGGCCATTTGGGTGCATTGCCCAGATTTCTGGCCTTCCAAGAAAGAAAAACACTAATGTGAATTCTGGAGTTTACCATGTAGTGTGAGGTTTCAACTTTGATGCTTTAGCAAATAGAAATGTGTTGCTACTTACTGCTACTAGTGTTACTTAGAGCCCGTTCGTTAGGACTCATCCAGGAGCCAGAGCTCTACCGAACGCTCGAAGCTCCCTCACGCGAGAATTTTCCTGTCATAGTAAAATTGAACACTTAGGAAAAATTTGAAACATCCAAGTCATAGTAAAATCGAACACTTAGTCAATTTAAAACATCCATGTCATGGTAAATTTGGAATATGATAATACTAAAAACAGTGTTCGGGTGCTTTGTGGGGTTAAGGGGAGTGGGACGCGTTATATTTCAAATGCTATCACATCGACACTACGGTACTAGATCATGTAAGAACTCTGAAGTTAAGCGTGCTCGGGCAAGAGTAGTGACCTCTTGGGAAGTGCGTTAAAATCGACGATATAACTCATTAATTAAGCGTGCTTGGGCTAGAGTAATACTAACTAGGATGGGTGACCTCCTGAATCTCTTCGTGTTGTTTTAAAACTGCCAGAATATTGAATATAAACATTTATATCACTGCCGGCTCCCATAACCGGTAGTGATGGCGTTTTAGACCCGGCAGTGATGTACTGTTCTGTAGTAGTGTGAGGGAGAGGAGGAGCTAGGGGAGGCTCTCCCCTGGCCTTTAAGCCAGGACATGACGACGTGGGTGCAATGGAGGAAAGGATGGCGGCATCGTGCGCCACAAGAAGGCGCTGAAAAGCGAGTCCGGCAAGATGTGCCGGGACGGCCAGATTTCGCCGGCGGCAAGATCGGGCTTACGCCACAGATCGCCGCTCCAGAGCTGAAAACTCTGGAATTTTGCGGCTTTGCTCCTGCGATTGACCAGTCAACTTGGGTTTTTTTTTTGGAAAAGGTTCAGGGACCCTAATGAAGGTTTTGGAACTTAGGCTTCGGATCCAACTTCTTCGAAACAAAGTTTCGACCAAAATCCAATACTCGAGGCTTCGAATGGGGAAAATGACCGAACAAAATGACAAAAGAGATTCAAAAGCAAATAACTCCAATTTAAGAATCGAAAACAAATTGGAGCACTAATTAACACTGCATTAGCTTGATTAAGCTTAATTACAAAACCCGGGATGTTACAACATGTTTCCCTTTTGGATGGAAAGGGCACTGCACGTTCATTACTTCTTCGTAGTCTTTGGTTTGTGGCAGCTTTGTCCAGCCGTGATCGGCTGTTGCAACTAGTTCCTCACCCTTCTGTTTCCTATCCTTCTGCTTTGAGGACTCGGTGTGGTTTTTTTTGTCCTTCTGTTGCGGTCGATCCTCTCGGCGTTCGGCCAAGGCATTTGAGGCTGCTGCATAGCGGTCGGCCAGGACAAACATTTCCCTTATCGTAGTCGAGGGTTTCCGGGACATCTTCTTGATGAGGTAGGGATCGCTGACTCCTTTCTAGAATGTCGCAATGACAACTACATCCGAGACGTCCCGGACTGTGTTCTTTTTCTACGTGAAGCGTCAGATGAATTCTCGCAAGGACTCATTCTTCTTCTGATGAAGCTAATACAAATCCCACGGAGTTCCAGGCCTCTCGTAAGTGCCCTGAAAGTTTGTAATGAATTGTTCGCAGAGATCTCCCCAGGAATCTATGGAATCCCTTGGTAGCCCTGTGAGCCATGCCTGCGCCGGTGGGGCGAGCATGACTAGTAGGTAATTTGCCACTATGCTACTATCACCTCCGACCACTTTTACTGCTAGGGCATAGACCTGCAGCCAGGCTTCTGGATCTCTTTCCCCGTCAAACTTGACAATGCCCTTGGGGTTGAAACCGTCGGGCCACACCACTTGGCAGAGCCGAGCGGTGGACGATCGAACCCCGTCAATGGGCTCTTCTTAGTGGGGGTGATTAACAGTGCGATGGAGATTCTACTCGGTGATCATTGTTGTCGCGGCGATCTGGATGGTGGCAATTCTGATGTACGCTGAGACCCGCGATTCGGCGCTCGCGGTTGCTGCGGCTGCTGTCACGATGTTGGTTGTCCGGTGGTGCTCGACACCGTAGCGCTCGCGGTCGTCTTCGCGCTGGCGCCGTTCATCATCTTCCCGCTCTTGTCTCCTGTTATTGAGGTCTTGGCGGAGGTCGCGGCAGATGGTCGAGCGCAAGTCCTCGCTGCACAGGAGCTTACACCGACTGCCTCCCGCCCGACTACTGTTGGTCCGACTGGTTGCCGTGTGTGTCTCCGTGTGTGCATGGGGTGGCATTGTCGCTGCCCGATCTTGCTGGTTATGTTGTATTGCTGCCGCCGTCACTATGGCTTTGACCTATGCCATAATCGGGGCAGCCGGGCTGTTGGGCTCGAGAATTGAGCCCAAGGTGTCGAGGAGCGTCTTAGAGGCAACGATGTTTTGTTGTGGTGTGCGAAAAACCAACTAGTTTCCCATCTTCTCATACAAGATGTCCTCGTTAGCATTGCGGGCTCTGGTCTGGAGCGTCCAAGTGCGTGCTCCTTGGGTCTCATGGCGAAGGCGTTCTGCCTCCGTCGCTTCTTCGGCTTCCCATCGGTGTTGTGATTTAGAGCGTCCGTCCCCAATCACGCATACTGTACGGAAACCAATCTCTGTGCTGGAGGAGTAGGAAAGAGACTCGTCTCTGGCCGGATTCTCATCACGTTCGAGTCGGGAAGAGTGCCTCTGATGCGCCACCTGTGGGTGAACGGCTGCGACCTCTCCCGACCCGAGCATGGGTCCAGCAGGGACGCTGTCGAAGTCCCTCCCAGATCGGATCTGATCCGAGTCTGAAAGGGTAAGCGCGCCGAGCTTGTCGGTGGTGAAGTGGAGGCTTCCGAAGCGGAATACCTGATCGAGAGCGAAGATGATGCTGTTTCTGTTGATGGAAGCCATCGAGCTTGTCAAGATTGATCTTCGCGCTTCCCCTACCTGGTGCGCCAACTTTCGACATTTGTTGTCGGTAATGATTTATATGGGGCTATGTGTTGGACCTAAACTCGATGGTAACACGGAACATGGGATTAGACAGGTTCAGGCCCTCAGCGGTGGAGGTAATACCCTAGTCCTGTGTTCTGAGATTATGAGGTGTATGTTTTCTTTGTCTCCCTCTTCGTCCCCCCTCTCCCCTTTTATATATGCTGGGGCGAAGGGATCCGAGTTGGTTACAAGATGGATTCCTAATTAGTTACAAGGTAGATATTCCTTATCTTTGGGATACAATCGCACCTTCCCTAACAATAGTTAGTTGCTGTCTGTTATCCTTTCTTGTAGGACACGATGGTGAGAGTCCAAACAACTCCCGATCCCGCACGACCATCCTGGATCGCCCCCTCTTGGTGGGTTCCTGTGTGGCCTGTCATGTGGTACCTAGGGTCCACATACTTGTCGCGCTTGGAATTGGAATTCCGAACACTCTGTGTGACACACCAGTCCAGGATCACGCTTGTGCTCACAGATAGAACAGAGAGGAATACCATTACACATACACAAACGGAAATAATAATAATAAAGTATTCAACTCATATAAAAAAATTGTTAAGACCTTAAGGTCAGCCTTACAATTATAAGCCACGCAGGGCTACATTCAGAGTAACATTAAAATAGCAGCGGAATGAAAATTATTCGTGGCGGCTTAGTTTGCCACAGGCATCTGACTGGCCTTGCCCCTAGTTGTTCGCCCCTCCGTTCTGCTCCTCTTCATTGGTTTGCAGATCCTCTTCTTCTGGTGTTGTGATTTTGGAGGTGTGAGTACATTGGTACTCAACAAGCTATGCGCAGAATGCAACCTAATATGCTACATGCCAGGCTTATTCCAATGGAATGGCTTAACAGGTTTCTTTTGCAGTAAAGCAGCATTTAACAAGTAGCATAAATAGATTCGAAAGCGGTAGAAACAAATAATGTAACAATAACTTTTCCAGAAGTTAAGTAAAAGTATTCCCACATCCTAATCCATACATCCACCAACTTCATCTTTTGTCCCCAACCATATTTTTTAATAAAGTCTAACCCTTGACTGTAATCCCCGTACAATGTCCAATACCGTGGACACGGCTATTCGAATAGTTTGTACACTCTACAGAGGTTATACACTTTACCCACACGATATGGTTAAACACCACACAGGCGAGTAACCATAACAAAGTCTTTCCGAAACTTCTATCCTTGCATGCGTACCTCCCGGTATAGTCCCCAATGTCCCTTCCCTTTTGCGGAGCGGAAGTACATGGCCAACGTATACCGTTGAAGAGATGTAAGACCATTCCGGTAAACACTACACCCTTCTTTCCACATTTATAGCCACAAAAACCACCTAAGGTTTCACATGCTAAGACTTCGGAGTCATACTCAACTAGGTCTGTCCCACTCCAGACATGTGGTTGTATGTTAGGCCCAGTTCAAAGGCTTGCAAGGTTAAGTCCTTAGGTTGACCGTGGCAAGACTACCCAAAGTTCATAAAACCAAATTCAATAACATCACTCCCATGTGCCACATCGGGCCCCCATTAATTACTTGCCACTTGCCACAGTCTAAATTATTTTCCCACCCGGTTGGTTACCATGCACCATGTGCCACCAATATGTCAACAACACATGTCACATTCTTTCAAAACAGGTTCCATAGTTCAAGAGTCAGTATTCAGCTTACTTCCAAATTGGTGTCATTAGTTCGAATGGTATGGCTAAGCAGAACTACCACGTTCTAACTATCCCATTCTGATGATTAGTATTAACCAGTATATATAATCCAACCTAGGGTGACAAATGGTTTATTGGCATACAAGTATTATGGACAAGGTGACAGTATCAAGTGGTATGTATCTAATCCCAAATTTACTCGTAATCATCATAATTAAACTAGCATGCATAATTTAAAACAAACTAATATTTTAACGCATGGGAACAAAATGGTTAAAGCACAACTTGCCTTCAAAGATCGGCTGGTTTTGGTCTAGATCTTGATCTTGAGCTTGTTTCTCGAAATCAACTCCCTCACATAGTTCGACGTCTACGTACAACAGTTAAATAACCAAATAAACACGCAAATCAACATACAACACACATTCAGAAAACGCTACAAATCAAACTAGGTTGTAATTTCGTGAAAAATTATAGATAATTACTTTAGCAATTTCTAAGATTTACAAAATTTATTTGGACATTTTTGGACGTATAGTTTAGGAGCTACAGAATTAATCATTTTTGACTTTCCACGAATAATTTGAAAATATAAATTTAATTATAAAATTTCAGTAAAATTAACGTAGATAGGTATTAATATTTACTAATTTACATAATTTTTTGCATGCAGTTTGGACTTAAAATGAATTCTCAGCGAAACTAACAAATTTCGCGATTCCTGAAAATTAACACGTACAACTCACTTTCCATTTTTCCTTACATAGCACTATTCACGGCGTATACTTGTATCCTTCTTGGTCGGCTGGCTACATGAGGAACCGAATCAACATTATGAATTACATATTTAAATACATATACTTCCTAATATAACCGTATACACGCATACAAAAAAAAATTACTTACGAATCGGCCAGATATACATATGCAGATCCGACGAATATATCCATATGTATACATACTACTAGCGTCTAATAACAGAGAGTACCAAATCAATAAGCTACGATATATATGTTTACATGCATAACAACCGAATATATCTACGCGCGACTATATCTACACGCGAATCGACCAAGTACCTACATGTAGACATGTCTATGCGTATAGACTAATGTATGTATGTATATGTATACATGCTACATACCATCACAAATATGAAAAGTTAGATTTCCTCTACAGCCGCAGATCAGACCACTAAGGTAAGATGTTGAGGACATCCCAAGGATATCAAAGGAAGAATACCCTGGTTCAATTACCCGCAGTTGTGCTAAACAAATCCAAAACCAAGTGAAAGCTAACTTGAGTCTAAATTCTGATTCTAACGACTTATCGGTACTGCCAGTGTGTTCTTCATTTGTGTTACTTAGGTACATGGGGTAGAAACCAATTCACGCTGAAGCAAATGATGAGTGCTACCTGCGAACGGGAAGTAAACACACATGCATGCTTGAAGAAATGCATGTTACGTAACATGCATTTTATTCTCCCATGG
This sequence comes from Rhipidocladum racemiflorum, assembly GCA_036346355.1. Classification (NCBI taxonomy): domain Eukaryota; kingdom Viridiplantae; phylum Streptophyta; class Magnoliopsida; order Poales; family Poaceae; genus Rhipidocladum; species Rhipidocladum racemiflorum. The sequence goes on from CM070571.1 coordinate 74,565,838, forward strand.
AGGGATGCCCATCTCGTAACATGTTAGTTTCCACTTCTACACATGCATGCAATTATAAAGTCTAAATAAGGGAAGAGGATATTAGAAGGAGGGTTGATCGGCTGGAACCAAAAGGCAAAATTCAAGCAGGAAAGGACGGCAAAAAATTATATGGCGTAAAATATTTTGTTGCTGGATTTGTGTTTGTTTCCATGTATTCATCAGGATACTATATGAGGCTACGAGAAAGACGGGATCAACCGATCGATAGAAATAGAGCACGCGCGAGAAGAAAAGAGAGAGTACCGGTCGGCAGCGACGTACACGGCGGCAGCGGCAGCGGCGATGAGTTCCGGTTGTTAGTTGATTTGGTGAGGAAGGAGATGAGCACTCGTTGGAAGCAAATGAGCACAGGATAGAGAGAGTTATGGCTTGAAACAGCAAAGATCTGGCTAGAAAAATGAAATGTCCGGAAGCGTTGTGTTGTGTGCCGGACCATGAACATGCATCGGCAGGGAAAAGGGGCACGATGGGTTCTTGACTTGGTAAATGTAAGCATTAGGGTATGAGCTGTATTCTATTATAGAAGATGCTTTTGGGGCCCACTTGTAAGCGAGAAGAGAGGGAGGGATATATAACCCGGCTTGATTGTCTTGTTGCGGCGTCGAAGAAAGAGAATACACATACTTCCATTCTGTTCTGTTCCTTCTTCTCTTTACTGTTCCCTCAAATCTTCCTGTTCTTTCCAAATTCTTGTCGCAATAGTTTGGATCATAACAATTGGTATCAGAGCCACCGGCCGATCTGGCGCCAAAACGGAAGCAATCGCAGTTGGAGATCAAGGTGACCACAGCCATGGCGACTGTAGAAACCCAGTTCGAAGGTATGAATGCTATGCTCCGGCAGATATTGGATGATATTCAGGGTGTGAAATCAGAGATCGGAGAGGTTAGGTCAGTAGTAGATGTTGTGAAGGGCCGGGTGGAGGTGTTGGAAGCACGACCAGAGGCGAGTAGTCTGGAGCCTGGTCGGAATGGAGGAGTAGCGGCGGATGAAGGAAATCAGTCTGCTGGTTCAGCGGTTGGTACTTCATCAGGAAAGGGAATACGAATTTCTGAGAAGAATAGAGAGAACACAACGAAGGGAATATTGGGCACTCCTATGATTTCCCCTACTGCAGGAAGACAGGATTGGCAGAACACCTTACAGGTGTTCGATCAAAATCCAAAGATGGGAGGGGGGCAAAATTTACTCTCTCAATGGCAGACTAGACAGTCTATGCCGAAAATAGAGTTTCCAAAATTTGATGGGGAGAATCCAAGGTTGTGGAGAGAAAGGTGTGAAACATATTTTGAGATCATGGGAATTAATCCAGGTTTACATACTCGTCTGGCATCCCTGAATTTTACTGGAAATGCGGCTTTATGGTTGCAGAAAACGGAAGCAAAGGGGAGATTTGAGAACTGGGAAATTCTGTGTGATGTAGTGGAGAGAAGGTTTGGCAAGAATCTGTACAAGAAATACTTGAGTCAATTGATCAATCTGCGGCAAACCCACTCGGTGGCTGAGTATGTGGAGCAATTTGAGGAATTGCAACACCATTTGTTGCTGTATAATCCGGCACAGGATGAGATTTTATTTGTCACACATTTTTTGGGGGGTCTTAAAGATGAAATTCGATCTCCAATTGTGCTACATAACCCTGAGAACATGGAATCTGCAGTGTTCCTAGCAATTTTACAGGAGGAGGAACTTGAAAGCAAGAAGAGAGGTTATCATCAAAAGTTGGATGCAAGGGAATCGGGAAAAGGTATGGGAAGAATTGGAGAAAAATTTAGAGCAACTCACAAAATGGACAACAATCAAGGCAATATAGAGCAGAAACAAGGTAACAGCAACAACAAGAGATGGGATGAAAAACTGCAAGCATTGAAGGCTTATAGAAAAGCCAATGGTTTATGCTTTACTTGTGGAGAGAAGTGGGGTAGGAATCACAAGTGTCCAGATCGCGTTCCTCTACACATCATAGAAGAGTTAATGGAGGTGTTGCAAATTCAGTCAGTCCCTGAAGGTGATGAAGAATTGGAATCAGGAGAGAGGAGCTGTTTTCAGTTATGGAACAAAATGGCAATGTGAGGAACAAGCGTAAGACGTTGAGACTCCAAGGATGGATTGGCAAGCAAGAGATCTTGATACTGGTGGACTCAGGAAGTACATATTCATTTGTTAGTGAAGGAGTGGTGAAGAGGTTACAGTGTCCAACAGAGAACATTTTGCCGGTGCAACTGTCAATTGCCGATGGCCGAGCAATGCAGTGTCATCAGATTGTTCCATCCTTGGAATGGTGGGTACAGGGGCATTCATTCATGCAAGACATGCGAGTATTAGCCTTGGGCTGCTATGATATGATTTTGGGTTCAGATTGGCTGGAAGAGCACAGCCCCATGTGGGTGCATTGGGGGCACAAATGCATGAAATTCACTCATCAGGGACGTCGGGTGAGGTTGCAAGGAGTCATGGACGACCAAATGAGTGGAAAGGAAATAGGGCTTAAGGAACTTCAGGGGTTGTTAAGAAGAGGAGCAATCACTCACCTTGTCCAACTCCATCAGGAAAAACAAGAAGGGGTTGACAATGAAAACCAGACAGAGAAGGTGTCTATTCCAAAGGAAGTGGAGGAGTTAGTGAGGGAATTCGCTCATTTATTTCAAGAAGCAACCCAGTTACCTCCAAGCCGACTGTATGATCTCACTATTCCTTTGATAGCCGGTGCTCAGCCAGTTTATTCTCGAGCTTACAGATACACTCCACAACAGAAAAATGAGATTGAGAAGCAAGTGTCAAACATGTTGGAAAAGGGCATCATACAACAAAGTGCCAGTCCCTTTGCCTCCCCAGTGATCCTAGTCAAAAAGAAGGATGGTACATGGCGTTTTTGTGTGGATTATCGGAGACTGAATGCAATTACAGTGAAGAACAAACAGCCGTTGCCAATAATTGATGAGCTGCTAGATGAGTTAGAAGGTGCTCAATGGTTTACCAAGCTGGACTTGCGCTCGGGGTACCATCAAATCCGGGTGAAGAAAGGAGAGGAATATAAAACATCCTTCTGTACTCATCACGGGCTATTTGAGTTTTTGGTCATGCCTTTTGGTCTCACAAATGCGCCTGCAACCTTCCAAAGTGTCATGAATCAGATTTTTCAAGGACTGCTTAGGCATTGTGTGTTGGTATTTGTGGATGATATATTGGTTTATAGCAGAACCATGGAGGAGCATCTGAGTCATTTAACAGAAGTGTTTCAGGTGCTGGAGCAGCATCAGTTGTATGTTAAAAGGGAAAAGTGCACGTTTGGTCAGCAAAGGTTGGAGTACTTGGGTCACATAATCTCTCCAGGAGGTGTGTCTACAGACTCTAGCAAAATACAAGCTGTATTGGCATGGCCAGTCCCCAAAAATCTGAAAGAATTGAGAGGATTTCTTGGTTTAACTGGATATTATAGAAAATTTATTCAGAACTATGGAATTTTGTGCAAACCTTTGACAACTTTGCTCAAGAAGGGCGTACTATTCCAATGGACTGCATGCACAGAAGAAGCATTCAGAGCATTGCAGACTGCCCTGGTGAAGGCTCCGGTGTTGGCCTTGCCAAATTTTTCAAAGCCTTTTGTACTAGAAACCGATGCAAGCAATGGAGGAATTGGGGCGGTATTGATGCAGGAGGGACATCCTATAGCCTATCTCAGTAAGGCACTGAGTGCTCGGAATCAAGCACTTTCAACATATGAGAAGGAATGCCTGGCGATATTGATGGCAGTCAGCAAGTGGAGAGCATACCTGCAACATCACGAATTCATCATAAGGACAAATCAGAAGGCTCTGGTTCATTTAACAGATCAATGATTTTCCACTGCCATTCAGCACAAAGCATTTGTTAAGCTGTTAGGAATGCAGTACCAAATCCAGTACAAAAAGGGAGTTCAGAATGCGGCAGCAGATGCATTGTCAAGGATGCCTGAATCTGAAGAAATTCATGCAATTTCAGTCAACACTCCAAAATGGGTCGAAACCCTGGTGCAAGGCTACAATGCAGATGCGGAGACCAAAAGGTTATTAGAGGAGTTAAGTGTGAATGGCACTAATGATCAGGGGTACTCTCTGCAAAATGGTGTTATTCGCTGGAAGGGACGTATTTGGGTGGGCAACAACACATTGGCTCAGAAGCATATAATGCAAGCATTACACAGTAGCGGCATTGGAGGGCATTCAGGCATTAGTGCAACACTCCAAAGAGTTAGGGCATTGTTTGCTTGGCCAGGGATAAAGAAGGGGGTAACACAGTATGTGAAGGAGTGTGAGATCTGTCAACAAGCTAAGGTGGAGCATATCAAGCTTCCAGGCTTATTGCAGCCGTTACCGGTACCCTCACAGTCATGGACAATGATTAGCATTGATTTCATTGAAGGGTTGCCATTATCACATAAGTATACAACAATTTTGGTGGTAATTGACAAGTTCTCAAAGTATGCACACTTCATACCCTTGGCACATCCATTCTCTACGGCTCAAGTGGCACAAGTGTTCTGTGATCAAGTCTACAAGTTGCATGGATTGCCCCACACAATAATCACGGACAGGGACAGGGTTTTTACCAGTGTTTTTTGGCAAGAGCTGTTCAAGATGTCAGACACCATTCTGAATATGAGTTCCTCATACCACCCGCAAACCGACGGCCAAACTGAACGCCTCAATCAATGTGTGGAGACATATTTAAGGTGTTTTGTGCATGCTTGTCCAAAGAAATGGTCAGATTGGCTCTCCTTAGCTGAATATTGGTATAATACTACTTATCAAACTGCTATTGGCAAGACCCCATTTGAGGTACTTTATGGGCACTCTCCTAGACAGTTGGGAATTTCGGCTTCTACATCATGTGAAGTAACTGAAGTTCAGGACTGGTTGACACAACGAGATCAGATGAACACACTACTAAAGCTGCATTTGGAGAGAGCCAGTCTGAGGATGAAGCATCAAGCGGACAAAAATCGTTCAGACCGTGAGTTCCAGGTAGGAGATATGGTGTACCTCAAGTTGCAACCCTATGTTCAAACATCTGTGGCATCGCGCAGCAACCAGAAACTGTATTTCAGATTTTATGGACCATACAAGGTGTTGGCGAAGGTTGGCAAGGTGGCTTACAAGTTAGAGCTACCGGAAGGGAGTAAAATTCATCCAGTGGTGCATGTTTCTCAGCTCAAGTCCCACATTCCATCCTCAAACTCGAACGAAGCAGTGTTGCTGATTCAGGATTTCGAGACAGAGGAGCAACAGACTCCAAAGGCCATTCTTCAGAGAAAGTTAATTTGGAAGGGAAATCGAGTCTGCTCGATGGTGCTGGTTCAGTGGTCGGGGCTACCTACAGACTTGGCGACTTGGGAGAACGATGCGGCGCTTCGTCATCAATTTCCAATGGCGCCGGCTTGGGGCAAGCCGCATCTCGAGGAGGAGGGAATGTTGTGTGCCGGACCATGAACAGGCATCGGCAGGGAAAAGGGGCACGATGGGTTCTTGACTTGGTAAATGTAAGCATTAGGGTATGAGCTGTATTCTATTATAGAAGATGCTTTTGGGGCCCACTTGTAAGCGAGAAGAGAGGGAGGGATATATAACCCGGCTTGATTGTCTTGTTGCGGCGTCGAAGAAAGAGAATACACATACTTCCATTCTATTCTGTTCCTTCTTCTCTTTACTGTTCCCTCAAATCTTCCTGTTCTTTCCAAATTCTTGTCGCAATAGTTTGGATCATAACACGTTGCCAGCTCCAGCATGCAAGGAATGGACGTCAAGGAAGCAGGTCATTTTGCAAGAAGCACACCAATTAAAGAATGGAGGTAACGGCGCCCATGAGTCAAGCGTACAGAAAATGGGGAGGCGGCTGGAAAATTAAAAACTTCATGCGTTGCTAGTCAAGCGTAAACTAATTGAAAAAAAACGGCCGGCTCGAGAGAAAATGTTTCATGAAGATGACCATTCTCCTCCTCCACGTGATGGTTCGTGATTTGGGATAGTGCCAAACAAAATACGCTTAGGAAGAAATAGCAGAAAGATTCTAAAAATTGTGAAAAAAATTCCTCTAAAATACTAGGGAATATTTAGAACTTAACGAAGTTGTTTTCATGATTTTTCGACATGTACATTTTTTGTAAAAAAATCTTTTAGTGAATCAGACACCTGTACATATTCTTATAAAATCAACGACTTAAGTTATATAACATGTTTTTTCGAAAACAGTTGAAGAGAACACTCTCGTCTTCCAATTATCTTTATTTTAAACAAAATTTTGAATTTTAAGCAGAAGCGAAAATGTAGGATCTTTATTTAATGCGAATAGTTCAAAAGAATGGAATTCAGATTAACCTCGAGGCCTCCAAATAAATTCCGAAAAATTTCAAATAAACCCAGAAACACACTAAATATATTAAAAGCAAATTTTGGGACGTTACAATACTTCACAATAATCTTAACTTTTGAATTCATAAAATGAAATAAAATAATTCACAAAATAATAAATTTGGATATATAATCTTAACTTTTGTATTCTATTACTTTAATTAAAATATTAAAAGAATCGTATTATTCCACTAACACATATATAAGGATAAAACCATGAGTGTGACCTGCGATTGTGTGTATAATGATTTTATTTGATTCTTTGTTTGATCTCTTTTGCTATTATTGAAATTTGGATTTCTGCCATGTTTTTTTTTAAACGACGAGTAGATACTAACGTTGCAAATCCTGACGTTGAAGACATCGGAATTGATCTGACTTCAGAAGAGCAAGGCAAGCACCCCCTCTGACCATTTTGAGCCTAGTCTTTCGTAACTACTTAAAATATGATTAAGAATCTGCCTGCTTGATTTATATTTCTAGAAAATCCCTATTTTGTGTTTACTGGTAGTTATAACCTACACTGATGAATTCCCCTTAATCATTTTGGAAATGTGTTCCATGACAACCCAAGGAAATGGTCAAGTTAGACCGGGAATAATCGTTTATTAAATTGCACATGCTTAGCACTACTCCAGAAAAATATTGGTGACATTTATACTCATACCCATCTTCCTTAATGAATTTTCTAATGGATAATTAGAGCAGTAAAGGATACTGATAGTTTAATAAAAAAAATAAAACTATGGTTTCAATGTATGTGATTATTGGCAATAACCGGATGTACATTTAGTATGTACTTAGATAGGGGGAGATTATCGCCCATGTCACATTAAGGATCGAACGTAGTGTTGTATGATCCAAGTCTAACCGTACAACCATAAGGGCTGGTATGGGACGGCCTTAGTGTGACATCACGGGATGTGACATTATGAAAAGTGATATTATGGAATGTGACTTTATAGATTTCGGCATTACGGTACGACTGTATATCATGTTTTTGGGCCATTTCCGGGTGTTTGAGCCCTTCCAGGGGAGTTTGGGCCTTGGGGGAACAATTTGGACCGTTGGGGGAGGCTCTTGGGTCATGTGGGGAAGATGGGGGGGGGCAGCATAGCCTGCCCATGCGCCCCCCTAACCCTAGGACGCCCCCCTCCTCCTCCTCCCACTCCTAGCCACCACCCCTTCCCCCTTCCTCCTCCACCTCCACACCTCCCATAGCCGGCCCTAGGAGAGATCCACCCCCATCCCTTACTGCCACACCTCTCCATACTGTTGTCCTCGCCGTTGGGAACCTCCGCGATGACGGAATCGGCACGTGGAAGGAGATCGGGGGACCGGGAGGAGAAGATTCATCGTTCGAACGGTTCTTCGAGGGAGGTAAGGATTGGTAGATCCTTTGGTAAGGTTTTGATGATGTTTAGAAGGAGGTTTTCATACTTTAGATCCATGTCTAAGTGCTGTTCCTAGGCGGGATTAGGGAAATTGCTTTGCTGTCCCACGTTCTGTCCTCGGACAGATTGGGTCGTCGGCCTTCAGTCGCGATTTCCGCAATTTTAGAAGCATTTCCTGTTCATCTGTATGTTGAGAAAGTTGTAGATAATTTCAATACCTTTCAGTGGACACCAAGAACGCGTAATTCCAATTAGCCGTTTGAATGTTATGGCTGTTTTACGGAACGTGTTTAAAACTGTGACGTGATTGGGACAGATCGTGTTGATCTGTAGATTAGGCAATTTTAGAGGCTGAATCAGCTTTTCCCTATACTGAAAAAAATCTAGGAAATTTCCTAAGATTCGAGAAAATGTACTCGTTTGTTTGATTTGGAGTTGTTAAGCCCGAGATATGGCCTTCCGAAGGCTGCTGTCCCGTTGGACAGATTCTCTGTTTTTGGGTATTGGGAGTAGATCGCGAAGTCGATTTAACTAAGTGTTCTTGTGTGGTCTTGTGTGCATGTAGTTGAGTGTATTGAACCTTTGTGCAGGTGTTGTGACCCCCCGGGAGTGCCCTCATCCTCTCGCCAACCCGTCGCCGCGGTTGAAGGCAAGTGCATTGGAATGGGTAGCGGGTTGTATGTTGCTAGTCACGATATGATGAAATTGAATTACATGATGTGCTATCTTGCCATGATTAGTGGTTGCCCATGATATGATGAAAATAGTTTATTATGATGCTATGCAATGATTAGTTGAGTATATGTGCAAGTTGTTTATGTTTATGGCATAATTGCATACATGGCCTGAAAGCTGGCCAGGGCGGTGATAAAGTCATAACTACTCCAATAAGGTCGGTGAGAAAGTTATGACTAATCCGGAGCACCATTGAGTATGACCTACCTCGTGATTCCATCCACCGTGGTGAATGGAAGCGAGGAGTAGGCACCCTCCATTTACGGGATGGAAGGGGAAAGAGGGTGCACGCCGATGGGTGTGCACTCGGCAATACCGGTATGTGCTTCAAGGAGACATGTGCATTGCATTGCATTACATGATGATGTTCTACATGATGATGTGTAATATGATGATGTTTCATATGAGGATGTTAATGAGATGCAAGCAATGTGAAAATGAAAGGGTTGTGATGTTGAATATGAGAAGTAGAGATGATGGTATTGGAATTTGTTTTCTTATTCCATTGCAATATGCTTGCTGAGTGATGAACTCACGCTTGTTTTTATGATGTTTTTAGGTACCGCAAAACCGGCATGTGGGAAAGGGCATTAGCTACACTTCCACACGTAGCTCCACACTTATAGACAGTTTAATCAATTGGAGTCATGATAATAAGAATAGTGCTATGAATCTTGGTGTATGGCTTGGTTTTAAGTTTAAGTTCATCGTTTGCTTCGTTATAATTTGTGGATGGGTTGAATTCATTATTTTAGATATAAGTGATGCTATGTCAATTGTTATTGTTGTTTTAGATGTCTCATATCATGCTATATCTTGTCTTATTACTGCTATTGCTTCAATTCATGGAAAAACAAAGGACATGCTGCCGAAATTTTCGGTTTTAGCATTTACACCTTTGCTGTAATTTTTTTCTTTAATTGCTCTGATACCAACTGTAACACCCCGTTACACCTAACCTATTATGTTATTTGAAACTAGATTTGCTCATTAATAGGCTGAAGTAGCACGTGCATTCTGGATAGGTTTGCTCGAAGGGGTGCCCTCACTGAGGTGTTGGGAATAACACCTGTCGATGTAACGGTGTACGCCTGGCTATGGGGAGAAACAGTTGTTTTATTTGAGCTTAGAAAAGATTATGATTATTGTGATTGTTTGTTTCTACCATAACAAAGGTTTAACGTCACCGGGCTAGTTCAAAGCTAGGATTAAATAATGTAACGGTTATGTATGATCTCTCTGCGGTACACCAAAGGAAGTATGTTAATTAAGCTTTGCACAAAGAGACGATCATTCCTTATGGGCAAAGCTGTATACTTCTGCAGAGTGTAAAACTAATCGATTAGCCGTATCCATGGTCATGGATAACTTGGAGAACTGACACTAGTTAGATATTTTGGATTTTCACAGGAAGGAACATATGATCAATTTTGATTAAACTCATTTTGAAACTACCATGGGGATTGGCATTTTCATTACTGCTTTTCGCTCACAAAGGAATGTGAGTGATTTGCTGTTTTATCTTTCAATCGATTACTTGTTATTTTAAATATTTGCCAAAATTTTTTAATTTCATTTACGCTTTCATTTACTATTCAGTATTTACAATTCAAGTTTCGCTTTATGCAAATCAACCGTAGAAAAACCACTTTTTATTCAGCTGGCATATATTTAGGATTTGTAAAAATCTTGCGAGTACATCTTTGTACTCAACTTGCAATTACACTATTTTTAGATGATGAGCTAGAAATGGCAGAAGGTGATCGCTCTTTCGTAGATTCTGGGTTTGACGACAACAGTTCTTACTAAGATCACCTTGTCAGTTGCCTATGAAGTTATGGGTCTAGCCCGGCATACTACAAGATGATGATCCACACTATTGTCATAATTTTGGTCTACTTTTGTTTAATGTTATGTACATTATGAACTTCTGCTATAATAAAACTTGTAACTTTTGTATGGTTGTGATTTCAAATTGTGTTAGTGCGTGCTAGCTACTGATTACGGGACTAGCACAGAAGGCACTATAGAACCTTTCATTTATGTTACATTGTCGAACCAACGATATGTCGATTATATACTCCGCCTCTGCTTAGGGAATGGATAGTGTATGGCAACTTGAGAGCTTCACATGTTAAGATAGAAATTTCTGAAAGGCTTTGTCGTGATCTCTCTGCCAACATACCAAAGGACGTGTGTAAGCATCTTAGCAACAAGAGACGATCATGTCTTGTAGGTAAAGTGTATAACCTCTGCAGAATGTCAAAATTATTCGAATAGCCGTGGCCGCGTTATTGGACAATGCTCGGGGATTACAGTCAAGGGTTAGATTTTCATAAAATGAACTTGGTATCGGAGGAAGGATGTGACATTATGGAAAGTGACATTATGGAATGTGACTTTATAGATTACGGCTTTCCGGTACGACTTTATATCGCATTTTCGAGCCGTTTTAGGGTGTTTGGGCCTTTCCGGGGAAACTTGGGCCTTGGGGGGATCTTTTTGGGCCTTAGGTGGGGGGTTTTTGGTCCATGTGGGGAGGAGGGGGCAGCCACCCTGCCCTAGGGCGCCCCAACCCTCCCCCATGCGCCCCACCCCCTCCTCTCCCTCCCATAGCCGCCACCCTCCCCCTTGTGCGCCACCCTCCTCCTCCCTCCTCCCCATTGCACCACCACCCCTCTCCTCTCCTCTCCACCACCCTTGCTGCCCTAGGGGAGTTCTCCACCTCACCACCCCGCAGATCCATCCATTGGAGCGCTCCGCAACGAGGAGATTCGGTGGATTTGGAGCAAGGAAGGAGATCGCGCAGACCGAGAGGAGATCTGTTGGTTCTTAGTTCATCGGGCGAAGGTATGACCACGGGAATCCTTGGGGTTGGTCTAGGTACTATTCTAAGGGTTTATATCTTGTTTTTAGATCAGTTGGTGGTGCTGTAATTAGGTAGATTAGATTAAATCTAGAGTTTGCCACGTTCTCTGTTTCGGGCAGATTGAGCAGTCGACCTAGGGTTAAGGTTTTCGCAATTTTAGAGGCGGAATTTGGTCTGCCGTCTGTTGAATAAGTTGTAGATAATTTCAATACTTTTCAGTGGGTATAAATAACGTCCAATTCCACTCAGCCGTTTGAAAGTTACGCTCGTTTTACCGAACGTGATTAAATTTGTGACGTGATTGGAACAGATCACGGTATTTTGTAGATTAAACCACTTTTGAGGCCGAATCAGCTTTTCCCAATACTTAGAAAAAGTTAGGAAATTTCCTAAGATTCACGGTGATGAACTCGTTTAATTGATTTGGAGTATTAGAACTCAAGTTATGCCCGTTGGAAGACTGCTGTCCCGACGGGACAGAACCTCTGTTTTTGGGTTGTGCGAGTAGTTTGCGATGTCGGGTTGGGTAAGTGTTTGCGTACTATTTTGGGGGCACGAATTGAGTGTGTGGCATGTATGTGGAGGTGGTGTGACCCCGGGAGTGCCCTCATCCTCTCGCCAATCCGTCGCCCGAGGTTAAAGGCAAGTGTATTGTAATGGGTAGCGATTTGTAGTTTGCTAGCTTGGTTGAGATTGAAAGTTAATATGCGATATGTTCTGTGACACTACGGTATGGTGTGACATTATAAAATGTGAAATTAGAGATTAAAACCTTACGGCTTAAGGTTTACTCGCGTTTTTGGGCCTTATGAAGTGATGTGACACCACGGAGTGTCGTAACCTTATAAATGGTGCATGATGAGGCTAAAAACATTATGAAATGTGGAATTAAGGATAAAACCATAGGGTTTGGGGGTTTGTAGCGCTTCCGGGCCGTTTCCGGGGTTTTGGGCCTTTCCAGGGAGTTTTGGGCCTGGGGGGAAGGGTTGTGGGCTTTGGTGGGATGGAGTATGAGTCCATTTAGGACTAGGAAACTTGTGTGGTTTGGTAAAAAGGGCTCCCCCTGCCCCCGTGCTGCGCCCCCACCACCCCTTGTGCCCTAAGCCGCCCCACCTCCCCTCCTTTGGACGTGCGCCCCCACCCTCCTTTGCCCCCTTGCCTCCCCACCTCTCCTCCACCTCTCCTCCACCCCCTTGCTGCCCTAGGGTGGCCTCCCCACCCCTGCACCTCGTGGATCCATCCATTGGAGCGAGGAGCGAGGAGCGATCCGGGAGGAGTTTCGTTGGGATTTCGGTCGTCGGGCGAAGGTATGGCCATGGAAATCCTTGGGATTGATCTAGGTACTGTTCTAAGGGTGTTTATCAAGTTTTTAGATCAATTGGTGGTGCTGGACATGAGTAGATTGCATTAGATCTAGATGTTGCCACGTTCTGTTTTTGGGACAGCATGAGCAGTCGACCTAGGGTTCAGTTTTTCGCCAATTTAGATTTGGAATTTTGTCGGCCACCTTTTGAAGAAGTTGTATGTAATTTAATTATCTTTCAGTGGACATAAAGAACGTTAAATTCCGATCAGCCGTTTGAAAGTTATGGCTGTTTTACCGAGCATATTAAAATCTGTGACGTGATTGGAACAGATCACGGTATTTTATAGATTAAACAACTTTAGAGTCCGAATCAGTCTTTCCATATAACTAGAAAAAGTTGGGAAATTTCCTAAGATACGCGAGGATGTACTCGTTTAATTGATTCGGAGTCCCAGAACTCAAGTTATGCCTTTTGGAAGGCTGACCTCTGTTTTTGGTTATTGCGGGTAGTTGGCAATGTCGGGGTAGATGAGGGTTTGTGTACTTTTTTGTGGACATGTTTGTGAGTGTGTGATACCTATGTGCAGGTGGTGTGACCCCGGGAGTGCCTTCTGCTTCTCGCCAATCCGTCGCCGTGGTTGAGGCGAGTGTATTGGAATGGTAGCGGGTTGTGGTTTGTTTGATTGATTGAGATTGAGATTTGAATATATGATATGTTCACATGCCATCCTTTAATGTGTGCCATTGATATGATGAATATGTTTATTATGTGAGTGATGCCATGTGTTAGTGCACAAGTTATCTATGATGATGCCATGTGTTAATGTACAAATTGATTATGATGTGGCATACTTGCATACATGGCATGATTACATGGCCCGGGCGGTGAGAAAGTCATAACTAGTCCGGGAAGGTCGGTGAGAAAGTTATGACTAATCCGGAGAGCCAATGAGTAAGACCTACATCGTGATTCCATTCACCGCGGTGAACGGAAGCGAGGAGTAGGCACCCTCCATCTTCGGGATGGAAGGGGGGAGAGGGTGCGCACCGACGGGTGTGTACTCAACCATACCGGTATGAGTTTCCAAGGAGACATGAACATCGCATTGCACTGCATACATATTGATGATGATGATGATATGTGACCATGAATGAGATGGTTTACATGATGTGAGATACCATTGCTATGTAATTGTTTATGTTTGTACCATTGCAATATACTTGCTGAGTGATGAACTCACGCTTGTGTTTATGTTGTTTTCTTTTAGGTACCATGAATTCGACATGCGGGAAAGGGAGCTAGTCACACGTCATCACTTAGCATCACACATTTAAACAATGACATGTTCTTTCCCTTATGGTTATGGTTAATTCATTGAGCTAAACTGTGGTTTCGTTGATTCGTTGGTCGTTATGAGTAAATGATTAGTCCATGTTTGTCATGTGACGGATAGAATTTATATCCTTAGTGGTATGGTGGCTGATTGTCCGTTTGATCTTGTTATTGCTATCGTTCATTATGCTAAATTGACATGTTATTATTGTTGTTGCTTCAATTCATGTTAAAACAAAGGAGATGCTGCCAAAATTTCGGTTTTTAGCATGTGCGCCTTTGCTGTAATTTATGTTTAATTGTGGTATCTTGTTTAGTCTATGTTTGGTAGCATTCGGGCATACTAGATGCCGGGGTGTTACATGTTCCCATGCCATGCTTTAATGATTGCCATTGATATGATGAATACGCTTATTATGTTATGATGCCATGTGTTAATGTACAAGTTATTTATGATGTTGGCATATTCGCATACATGGCATGATACATGGCCTGGGCGGTGAGAAAGTCATTACTAGTTCGGGGAAGGTCGGTGAGAAAGTTATGACTAATCCGGAGAGCCAATGAGTAAGTCCTACATCGTGATTCCATCCACCGCGGTGTATGGAAGCGAGGAGTAGGCACCCTCCATCTTCGGGATGGAAGGGGGAAGAGGGTGCACACCGACGGGTGTGTCCTCAACCATACCGGTATGAGTTTCCAAGGAGATATGAGCATCGCATCGCATTGCATACATAATGATGATGATAATGATATGTGATCATGAATGAGATGATAGACATGATGTGAGTTGTGGTAACCTTGTAATTGTTCTTTTGTTCCATTGCAATATGCTTGCTGAGTGATGAACTCACGCTTGTGTTTTATGTTGTTTTTAGGTACCATGACACCGCCATGTGGGAAGGGGCAATAGTTACACAACTTCACGTAGATCCAGCCACAATTATCATTATTTTTGTCACAATCATAATAAATGCCATGAACTTGATGTATGGAATAATTTAGCGTGCTTGCGATCCTTATTTGCTTAGCTATGGATTATGGAGTGGTTGGGCTTGGATTTATTGGCTTATGATGATGCTTTATTCATTACTTATTGCTGCTGTAGATGTCATGTGTTATGTTATATCTTTCCATGATATTGATATTGTTTAAATTCATGTTAAAACAAAGGAGATGCTGCCGAAATTTCGGTTTTTAGCATTTGCTCCTTTGCTGTAATTTATGTTAATTTGTGGTATTTTGTTGTTGTTTGGTCTATGTTTGGTAGCATTCAGGCATTCTAGATGCCGGGGTGTTACAAAGGATGTCTTGGGAAATGTGAAATTGGTTTAAGGAGGAGAAATTGTTTACTTGAGAAATAACGGTGAAATTTATTATTGTTATTACTTGTTTTACTGCTTTACAATCTATTATGATTATTTGTGAATGATGCTTTATTGCAAAACAACTACTTTAGCCATTCATTTGGAATAAGCCATGCATGTAGATAATAGACTTGCATTCTGTGCACAACTTATTTAGTGCTTTATGTACTCACCATCTTGCAACAATACAAACAACAGTTGAGGAGGTGCGAGCCCCGTCAGTTGCCTGTGGCATATTGATTGGTCACTACGAGTCTTTCTTTTCCGCTGCAGTTTTCTTTATATTTGAGTTTTGCCCTAGCTACTAGGCGTATTATTGTAAGTTGACCATGAGGTTAACCAAACAGGTTATATTAATAGATAAAGTATTTATTTATTATTCTGTTGTGTATGATTGTGATATTTCATCTAAATTGAGACTGTATGCACTAGCATGATCCTGGACTAGTGTGAAATACACATAGGGTCCAGATTTGCACAATCAGGTCTCGGCATATATGTACATGCATAATATACTCAGCCTTTTACATACAAATTTTAAAACTTAAATTAGTGCACTCATTTCTATTTTGTAGCAGATCGATATCCCCTGCAAGAGCTTAGAAAAAAAAGATCTTAACAAATTACGAGACCATATGTGTCAGTGGTACTAGACAGAGGTTATAATGGAGAACGGTAGGTATAAAGACCAGAAAGGCTCCTACTAGTCCATATATATGTTGTAAACAATATTATATCTTTTGAATATGATATGTGTATTATCAGTGTGATATGGTTGTGTTGTCAATGTTATGTGGTATGTATTGTGAATGTTCTATGATGTTGTGAATGTGTATGTACTGTGACTTGTATTGTGAATTTGGGATTGTTTTCGGGTCATCACAATCGGTTCTCATATGGAACGGATTGTGATGAGGCCATAATCACAATCTGTTCTCACCTAGAACCGATTGTGATATTCACCGCATCACAATCGGTTTTGATATGGAACCGATTGTGATGAGTGTATTATCACAATTGGTTCTCACTAGAGCCGATTATGATAATCGCCACATCACAATCGATTCTAAGTTAGAATCGATTGTGATGTTGCTACTATCACAATCGGTTCTCACCTAGAACCGATTGTGATTACTATTATCATTATCAGGCAAAAACCAACTGTGATAGAGTTTGATCATCATTGTCGTTAGACTTTTTATCATCATCAAAATTGATTGTGATAACGAAAAAAAATTGATTCTAATGTACATTCCTATAGCATTGATTTCCTGGGTTAGTTGAAGTCTCAACTCGTGCGATGTGGTTTCTGTATGACAACCATGGTTTTAAATCTCGTTTTTGGATAAATCTCGAAGGCGGCCAAAATCCGAAATCTCGGTGAGATTCGGAAATTTTGAACAAAATCCGAACGAAATACAAAAACCAAATTTCAAATCCGATTTTCTTTTCAACCGATAAATCCGAGATCTTGGCCGAAATCACCGAGATCTCGGTCCACATTGAACCGACCGAAAAATGGTCCAAAACACGTCAAAAAATTTTGAAATTTTTTTTGGATTGTCCTAACAAATCACTAATGTTCCCATAAAAATTGAAGATAATGATCAAGCATGAGGAATTTTTAAAAAATCTAACAGTAGTAAAGTCGTGATAAAAACCGTATGTAAAATTAGTTTTTGATTTTTTCAAATGTAACAAATGAACTTCAAGTCATTTTTGAATGCACTGGACTGTATTAATCTTGTTACTATACAATTACTGATCTTTGTACATTGGTTTCCACATGGAGTGCTTTGTTTGTTGTATGATTACTAGTGGTGAGGTGACAGATTACATTAGGTCTATATTGTGAATGAGTGTGAATGAAGTAAGGTACCCATGAGCAAAAAGGGGAAATGTGCCCTTCTATAGTCCAATAGTGGAATTTAGATGATATAATACTTTGTATTCCACCTTGAGCAAGCAAATACAGAAAGTGGAGTTGGTTACCAGAGCTTGGTTAGGATTTAGGCAGAGTCATGGGTTTGAATCCCTTGTCCCCCAAAAAAATTTTCATTTTTTTTCAACGTTTTTTCATATGGATTGTTCATATAAAATTTACATATTATTATCATGCCTAAATTCTTTTTTAAAATTCCGAGAGTGTCATTGCCTGCATAAAATAGTTTATTGACTTTCTGAGAGACTACAAAATACTCAAACAACATTGTTTGTCGCAAAGTTGAGACAGACAGGTTGGTTAGGGTGGCGCTGGTCCTCTGAGCAGGGATGCAAAAATCGTCGGTTATTGATCGATTATCGCGAAAATCGCGTGAATCGCTGCGCTACGGCACGCCAAATCGACAGGAAAATCGTCCAGTTTGAAATTCAAATTTAAAAATTATGTAAAATTTGCAAAAAATTATTCAAAATATCTCCAAAAATAGTATTAATAATGTTTTGATATGTGAGATGCAATTTAGTTGAAATTACGAAATTTTTGACACATTTTTTCAGCCAAAACCGATTGAAGTAAAAAAGAAAACCAAAAATAAAAAGAAAACCAACGGTAGCTCATACTATGGGCTTCAAGGCCCATTAAGCCTACTACGGCCCACGAAAATGGATGGAGCTTTTGTAGCATTTTGCCTGGCTTCCGACAGTATCAATTCAATGATTGAGCTCCACACATACTCCCCTGCAACTCCTCTTTGCCCCGGCCAGATCCAGGCAACGACGAGCAGTAAACCGAGTAGGAAGCACCGAAAATCGCTGGAAAAGCAGCGATAATCGACAGTGCAGTCAACAGTAATCGATAACACAGTCGGCGACGGAGGGGAATCAGTTGGGCACGTCGATTTTCGTCAAATCAAGGCGATAACCGAGGTTAATTCGGTGAAAATCGCAGGTTTTTTTCGATTTTTGTGATAACCGAGCTCCTTATCCTAGTATCTATTGTTGCTATTTGGTACTTGTAGCAGGAGGGGAGTATAAGATGGAGTATTGTTGTTGTTGTTGTGTAAGATTTAGCTCCAGCAAAATTAGCTTTGCACATCCTAGTCTCTATTGTTGTTGTTGGTCCTCCTCAGCTTTACACATCATTTTAGCTCCAGCAAAAATAGCCAAGGCAACATTTGGTACTTGGAAGTGTGCAGCATTTCTTGTTTGCAATGTCGTCTCTGCAGTGTACGTGTTCATATATAGAAAAGTAGAGAAGTAGAGATGCTATACTGTGGTATAAAAATGTATGTATTGTTGTATATGTGTGCATTTTGCTACAGTTGTTCTAAAAAAAGGTGATGATGTTTAGTAGTCAACATTTCATGTATTTTCTTGTGGCATCTACATTAATTTTCTTGTACTAACAGAGTAGTACTTAGTAAAGCTGTTGTTTCGGACTAACACATTCAATATGACAATTGTACATGCATTCATACGATAGTTAATGCATATGAGTGTTGAGTGTTGGTGCACGAATTGTACATGCATCCTTGCATGTAGCTTCATGTTTGGTGATTACTTGTTGTTCTGCATTAGCAGATGTCAGACCAGGGGGACGTTGTGTGGGAGCACAGCGATAAGATCGGGACTGGATTTCGATGCAGGTACTGTCACCAAGAGAAGAAAGGAGGCGGTGCAACCCGACTGAAGCACCACTTGGCAGGGCGCGGTAGGAATGTTGTCCATTGCAATCAAGTTCCTAAGGATGTTCGTGAGTACTTTCAGCGCGACCTAGACAGGGTGAAGGATAAGAGGAAGGGAAAGATAGAGGAGAGGCTTAGAAAGGAAGCAGCTACAGCTTCCCCGCCAAGGAGAAGTGCATATTCGGAGTACACGGGTGATGCTGACGAGGAGGACCAACCACAGCATGCCATGGCTGCCTCCAGGGCGGAGGCAGAATTTATCAATCGGGCAGGTGGTAGGTATGAGCACGGTGGAGGTAGTGGGACCTCTAGAGGGGCTAGAGGAAGTGGTGGTGTGTTGTCGAGGATGTTGCGAAGTTCGTCGCAAAGGGAAAGACCGGCTGTGGGGGATTACAACATTGGTACGGCCCGTGGCCCTGTGCAAACAAGGATTGATACTCGGCAATGGTCACAAAAGGGGAGGAATGCGAGGCAGGCGATTGGCTCAGCTTGGGCCAAATTCTTCCACACGGCTAGTATCGCGGGGAGGAAAGCAGACAATTCGTACTTTGTTAGTGCTGTGAGGAAAACTCAAAAATGGGGTAAGTGAGCATTTGATTGTGTCCATTTGTATACGGAGTAATTGTTTACATTTTCATCCGTTGTTTTCATTTGTAGGCGAGGGTGTTCCATCTCCGAGTGGGAGAGATATAGACGGGAAGTATTTAGACGATAACGAATCAGACATACGGGAGAAGATGACGAAGTTCAAGAAGAAATGGCCTACGTATAGCGTAACAATAATGTGCGATTCTTGGACTGGGCCAACACGCATGAGCATTATAAACTTCATGATATATTGCAATGGCACTATGTTCTTCCACAAGTCCGTTGATGCAATAGGCCAAACTCAGGATGCCTCCTACTTACGCAAGATACTTGCTTTCATTGTTGCTCTTCTAAATCTATTGTCACTTGTAAGTATGCATCGTGTAATGCAAGAGATCATTTTGTTACAGACAATGCCTCATTCGTTGATGAGGTTGGTCCGAAGAATGTTGTGCAGATTGTCACAAACAATGGTTCTAACTATAAGAAGGCATGCAGACTCATCACAAGGGAGCACCCCAACATCGTGTGGCAACCGTGTGTAGCCCACACGATTAATTTGATGCTTAAGCAGATTGGAGAGTTTCCTGACCATGCCTCTGTCATTGAGAGTGCAAGAAAAATCTGTCGGTGGCTATATAACCATGCGAACTTGCATGCTATGATGAAGAAGCATATCGGGGGCGAGTTGGTCAAGTGGAATGCTACGCGCTTCGAAACAAACTATATGTTTTTGAATAGTTTCCTTCATCGCAAGGACAAGTTCTTGCAATGGATGGCCTCGGAGGAATTTCTATCATCGCGCTTTATTGATACTGTCGAGGGGAGATCCGTACACTCTGATCTGTCGAGTTTGGACTGGTGGGATAACCTTCGGTTGGTTGTTGCCTCCGTGGAACCGTTGTATGCATTCTTGCGTTTTGCTGATCAAGACAGGGTGCCTACGTTGAGCGAGGTACTATTACGGTACAACATCATGCGGCAGGAATATGAAAGCTTATTCCACGATGTTCCAGCTACATTCAACAAGTACATAGCCGTCGTTGACCGAAGAATGGCTGACTTAACGCAAGATACTTACATTAATGCCGATAATGCATTCTGTTTTGAGAAAACTTGCCTTATACTTGCAGATGTACTTGTACTGACATGTTTCGTTCAACTTCATGTAGCTGCCGCCTTGAACCCCCGGACGCACTATGCGTACGGTACGACAAACACTTTCTTGCCTAATCTACGAGATGCGTTTGAAGTGTTGGCTGAAGATACTGATAGCGCTGCTCAGGGTATTCTTGAGGCTGAAGTTTTCAGAAGGAAGATTGGCACGTTCGCGGGTGCACTAGCTGCGAAGATGGCACATGATAATAGGACTTCCCCTGGTATGTTCTATTCGGCATCTTAAATGTAATAGCACTCTCGTTGGTACTTGCTGTGCTCTTTGTTTACTTATAGCACATTGGTGGGGAGTGTTCGGTTCGGACACACCGACACTCCAGAAGTTTGCCATGTGGATTGTTTCGCATTGTGCTTCTTCCAACGGGTGCGAGCGCAATTGGAGTACGTTTGCGTTCATCCACACCAAGGTTCGCAACCGCTTATCATACAAAAAGCTCCATAAGTTGGTGTACGTTAACTACAATCTTCGGCTACGAATACAAGCTGAAGAAAATCAGAGGTGCACAGAGGCAGATGATCCATTCCAGCGTCTTATGGAGCTTACACTATGCGATGCTGAAAATCCAATCCGACAGTGGATGGAGAAAGGGAGGTCCAATGCTGATCCCTTGCTTGATGAGGAGGACACAGAGAGTGACACCGTGACATACCCGGTTGACCCTGTTACATTGCGAAAGCATACTGGCACTGCAAGCATCCCGGAATGGGCCGACAAGACAGTGGGTGGTAGTCACACTGGGAAGAGGAAGCACCCAACAGTTACGACAAGGTTTTCCACAAAAAAAAGAGCTCCATCCAAAGAAAAGGGGAAGGGTCCCACATATGTTGGGAGTGATGACTCCACTGATAGCACTCCTAGAGACCGTCGAAGCCCCCCATACCAAGAGTCTAATGATAGCAGCTCCAAGTCGGACAACGATGGGGGTAAGCCCGGTGATGATACCCCTCTCGCTCCCACTTCCCACTCAGAAGGACAACGTCCTATAGAATTTACAGGGGAGTCCCAGTACACTCATGCTACACAAGATAGAGACCATGGCGCTCCTCAATCATAAAGGACGAAAACTGCAGGAAAGGACCGTCCGCATAGCCATGCCGCACCACATGATAGCTGTAGCTCGTGCAGTGCCACG
Organism: Rhipidocladum racemiflorum; assembly: GCA_036346355.1. Taxonomy (NCBI): domain Eukaryota; kingdom Viridiplantae; phylum Streptophyta; class Magnoliopsida; order Poales; family Poaceae; genus Rhipidocladum; species Rhipidocladum racemiflorum. Next base: position 74,587,793 of record CM070571.1, read on the forward strand.
GAGACGCAAGAGAGTTATGGCTCATATGGTGACAATGACTACGCCATCCCGGATGCTCTTGCACAAACTCCTACCCGATGGGTCTATGAGTGGCAAGATCCCGACTTTTATGCCTTGTTATACCAACAGTGGGAAACGACTAGCCCTTGGACGGGTCAAAGTTGGCACGAATACAAAGCGGAGTTGCTAGCTACACGAGGATTGCTGATGATGTCTACTGAGGAGTACAACACGGCCAACCAAATGTACACTCAACAATACTACCCGTAGCCCGAAGGTAATGTTTTATTTGTATATTTCATTTTATTGCAACTCCATTTTTACTAACGTAGCATTCATGTAGGTCCAACATGATATTTCTATGACAATGGAAGGACGACAAAGCTATGCCAATTGGAAACTTTCATTTTTGGTGAGAAATATTGAAATATTGTTGCTACATGTCTATTCTGGGCCAAAGCTATGCCAATTGGAAACTTTCATGATGGATTCATGTATGAATATGTGAATGGTAAAATATGTGAATAGTATTAACATGGAATGCTATTTATTGTTGCTATATGTCTATTTTACAACTTGAAATTATCTAAAATATAGCAAAGGTCATGCCAATTTTTTTTATTTTTTACCATCGCTGTGCTATTTATATTATCCTATTCTTTCCATATTTTTTAATGTATTTATAACATTTATTGTAATTTTTTGTCTTTATCTTGTTTTTACAAATTTCTAGTATTTTTTTCAGATTTTTTTAAACTATTTTTTGTAAATTTTCTCAAATATTTTCAAGTTTTCCTTCACATCGTCGATTTTCCATGCATTATCGTCGATAATAGGTGTTTATCGCACGATTTTCGCCACTTTTGTGTCGGTTTTGCGAATTTTCCAAGCGTTTCGGCTCGGTCGAGGTATTTATGCGATTTCTAGCGATTTTCCAGCGAAAATCGGTACCACTAGGGTTGCAAAAATCCACCCAAAAACGGTAATGCAAACCCCTGCTTCTGAGGCATCACGGGTTCGATTCCAGCTTCCCCCAATCAACATTAAATTTTGGGAAATAATTTGGCAATGGGAGAGATCGAACCCAGGCCTTGGACTACGCATGCAAGGGGTCTAACCATCAGGTTGCTGTAACTTTGTTTGCATACCATGGTTCATCTATGACATTTATCTTATACCATATATCACTGGACGAACAAAATTGAATTTTTTTTGGAGACGGAGGGATCGAACCGTCGACGTGTGTTTCGTATGCGACAGGTCTAACCATCTGAGCTAAATCTCCGGTCAAAAAAAGATGCATCCGGATCATTTTTGTGCCAATTTTGGTCAAACTAACTGAAATTTCGCCAAAATTTACCAAAACCTCGGCGAAATTTCCGAAATTACTGTAGCAATTTGAATTTTTTTCATTTTTTTTATTCCGTCGGAATTATGAATCTCAGAGGGGGCCGAAGCCCGAGATTTCTAGCCTTGATGACAACTCGGTTGGTTGAGCCGTGGCTCCATTTTCTGCACATATGTATGCTAAAAGTAGCACCACGAGTGTAAAAGTCCACACAAAAGAAGCACTTGTCCAAGCATGTGTGCAGAACCTTAAAAGTAAGCAGGTCAAGTCTTACGGTAACGTACGGCAAATGGTTATTGACACTTTTTAGGAGATAATCTATTTAGTGGTCTCTCGAATAGGTTATTTTAATTAGGTTTTTGCCTGATTATTGTTGATGTGACGATCAGTGGCTGATTATTGTATATTGTTGATGAATCGACTACGGTGATACCGTTTGCAAATATTCTGCTAGGTATCACCGATCTCGGAGTTAGAAGAAGAAGATCGGTTTTGGTTAAATAGATGATGTACTATTAAGGAAGTGTAATGGCTAGTAGCTTGATGTTGATCAAATTTAAACTGGCTCAAAACTATTTCTAAGCTTCATATTTGGTTGCATTTGTTCTTGGTTTTAAAATAGTTTTGCAAGCTCAGCATTTTCGGTAGTACCGCAGCACAAAACGCGGTAGTACCGGGTTTTATGCCGCGGTAGATATTTTCCAGCGATGGGTATTTTAGTGCTTATCTTTTTCTCTCTGGGCCTGAGCTACCGCAATGCAAAGTGCGGTACTACCGCTTGACGGTAGTACCGAGTTTTAAGTGGTAGCTTTAAAACAGAAGCTCTCCTTTTCGCATATTTTCTGGAGCCGAAGCTACCGCAGTACAAAGAGCAGTACTACCGCAGCCCGGAGTACCAAAAATTCGAGCAGTAGCTAATTTACAAAAAGGGATGTTTTGAGGGTTTTGCTCTGTTTTAAGTGCTGGTACTACCGCAGGGAAATTTATGGTACTACCAGGAGTCGGTAGTACCGTGATTTATATACCAGTACTTATTTTACAGAAGGGACCCATTTTTGAGCTGATCGCACTTCAAAATCTGGTGCTACCGCACATCGAATGTTGGTAGCACCAGAATTCCTGTAGCGGCTATTACCTACAGCATTAAATGCTCTATTCCGACCGTTGGCAGTGGAGCGGTACCACCGGCTTTGCATGACGGTAGTACCACAAATGCTGAATTTTTTAGAGTTTTCTCTCCAACAGTTGGATTTGTCTGTGGGGCCTATAAATACCCCGCACTTGCATTCATAGAGCCTCTTGGTGATTTCTTGAACATACTTGAGCTCTAGCAAGCCTTCTTTCTCTCTTGTGCATTCAATTCACCACTTGAGAAGAGTTAGAAGTATTCAAGTGCATTCAATTGTTTTGAGCCAATTAGAAGCTTGAATCAACCTCAAGTGAGCGACATTTCTCTATTCTTTTGGAGGTTGCCACCTCCTAGACGGCTTGGAGACATGGAACCGATGACCTTCTCAAAGAAGATTGTGAGAAGGCCCGGTTGGTTATGAAGGCACGAAGCACCCGGAATGGGGAAGAGCTACCACTAGTGATCGAGGGAGGCTCAATTTGCACAAGGAGCCAATTTGAGTTGGTCAAGCTCACCTCAACAAGGATTAGGGGAGACCGGCAAGTCTCTGAGACCACGAGATAAATCTTGTGTCTTCCTCTTATGGTGTGATCATTTATTTAGATTTACTAGATTGTTTAGACTTAGTTTTGTTGGTGTACTTTAGTGAAATCTAGAAATTTTAGGCCTTGATTGCTAAAATTCTCAATTTCAGTTTTACTTGCTTAATTGTTGCAATTAGAACCGAGAATTTTAAAAACCTCCTATTCACCCCCTCTAGTCAATTATCCTTGATCCTACACTCACCACACTACAACACAGAGCGTGCTTAGATACTCTCTATTTTTTGCATGGAGGTCACCAACAATTTGTGCAGCTCTTCTCAAAAGTGTCACTTGATTATGTTGCACCTAACAAATTGTGCAATTATTTTATTTTTTTACGTTATAATTTTTTGTCTCTGCATTTTGTTTTTGTAATGGTCACCAAACTTAAATTTACTTTTTTTTTGTCTAGAATAACCCTATGTTTCAGTAGAGGTGATGGGCCGGATGGGTTTATCCAGCAAGTAAGTAGTGTTTTGAGTACAGTACCTACTTGAATTGAAAGCATCATGTAAAATTCTCTCTCTCTCTCTTCTCTCTCTCTGGCCATTTAAAAAACTATATACTATCATACTTGAAATACTAGAATGGATTTCCCAGCGTAGCAAAGCACAATATATACAACAACCACTATAACGGACCTCCTTTTCAGGAGTACATTTAAATACCTCAACAACCACCCAGGAAGATTAGCTGTCAGAAATGTCGAATATCTAAATATGCGATATGCATGCGTGCTGTGAAGACGGAAATTGTACCATGTATTCCGGACGCTGAGAGCCCTATCCCTACGGGAGAATAGGCTAACGGGAAAGGTATCCCTGTGTTTGGAAGGACTCGATCCAGCTCCCATAATGAGGAAACCAGATCGAGTACGACGGACAGATAAGGAAAATCAGTTACCTACGAGGATCTCGGAACAAAGATCCCCAATCAGGAACGATATGGAGTCCTCATCCGGCGACGTCTCGAGAAGACAGTGTACCCAGCTATAAATATAAAAGAGATGCATGAAGAAGGGGGACGGAACCCTAAGAGAAGAAGCCATTGGAGATCGCGTAGAGGGAAGCCCAAGGAGAGCCTCTGCTTGTTTCTGGTAGCCAGATTAGATCTAGCAGTAGTTTTTCTCCCATCTTGTAACCAGAGATTATACCCCCTAGATCTGTACTCCCTTTGAGCGATCCGATAGTGCTAAACATCAGGAGTAGGGTATTACTCTTCTTAGAGGCCCAAACCTGTCTAATTCCTTGCCTCGTTTATGTCTGTTGATCTTGCGAACCCCGAAGGTACCCAATTACAAATTTACCGTCGATTTCATAACCTTCGACAGTTGGCGCGCCATGTAGGGGCCTTCAACTGCTTTTGCAAATCAATCACAACGATGGCGAGTGTTCTTTGTGGAGTCAACAATTGTGGCAACGGCGTCGTCAACTCCAACACCTTCATCGACCAAGTCCCCGCCATCGGGTCCCAAATCATGTTCGAGTCGATGTTGTACCAGTGGGGACCCGGAGGCACACTCACGCATCTTGGCACCATCGAGTCCCGACCTTGGGACCTAAGCCGAGAAGTGTCCTTTCTCGATTTCGATCCTATGGGAGATAATCTCTTAAAGTGCATCGAAACAGATAGCGACAGCTCTTGCGACAGTGAGGACAGCAGCAGCCACGGCAGTAGCAATCAGGTCGGTCGCTACGTATACGTGGCCAGGAACGACAACACCACCTCCGCAGAAAACTCTCAAGAGAAGACTACGCAAGCAGAGGCTGTGGGCAACCTAGGACTCCAAGATCCTATGGAGATACCTGTGGACCCTAAGAGAAGAAGCCCCCAGAGGATCTTCGAAACCGCATTCCCCATGATCGCAGCCGGGATGACTGCCAACCTGACAACACGTTTCGATCAGGTCAACCTGATGGCACCTCGCCCCGAGGTAGTATTCGCTAACAAGGTACAAGACCTACAAGGACGCGACCACCCCAACGGGTCAGATCGTGTCACAGGGTCAACTTCTCAACGGCATCGCGGCAATAATGTCTTCAGTACCCCTGAAGCGAACATCTAGTGCGCCCATATGCTGTTGAGGACACTCCCTCCGTCGAGCCCAGAGAACCCGATGACTCCCTTGCTCGATCAGATGATAGCACTTCTTGGTGTGGCACAGGCCCAGACTGCTCGAGTAACCAACTTTAGACCAGGGCGCTCCCATCAACAGGGCGCATCGAGTCACACGCCGCGACCCTCATACCACAGTTGCCCGAACTCAAGAACAATGGCGGCCGCCTCGAGCCATCATACCTCGAGGATCCCTCCATTGGAAGCGAGGAGCGAGGAGCGAGGAACATGGAGCGAGGAGCGAATCGGGTGGAGATCCATTCAGTTTTCATGCTTTGGGCAAAGGTATGGTCATGGGAACCCTTGGGATTAGTTTAGGTACTGTTCTAAGGGTGTTTATCAAGTTTTTAGATCAATTGGTGTTGCTGGAATCAAGTAGATTGGATTAGATCTAGATGTTGCCACGTTTCTGTTTTAAGACAGCATGAGCAGTCGACCTAGGGTTCACGTTCTCGCCAATTTAGAATCCGAATATGTCCATACGGATGTTGAAGAAGTTGTAGATAATTTCAATACCTTTCAGTGGGTATAAAGCACGTTAAATTCCGATCAGCCGTTTGAAAGTTATGGCATTTTTACCGAGCGTGATAAAATCTGTGACGTGATTGGAACAGATCACGGTAATCTGTAGATTAAACAACTTTAGATTCCGAATCAGTCTTTCCCTATACCTAGAGAAAGTTGGTAAATTTCCTAAGCTACGCGAGGATGTACTCGTTTAATTGATTCGGAGTCCCAGAACTTGAGTTATGCCTTTTGCAAGGCTGCTGTCCCGACGGGACAGAACCTCTGTTTTTAGGTTTTGCGAGTAGTTGGCAATGTCGGGGTAGATGAGGGTTTGCGTACTATTTTGTGGGCATGATTGTGAGCATGTGGTACCTATGTGCAGGTGGTGCGACCCCGGGAGTGCCCTCTACTCATCGCCAATCCGTTGCCCGTGGTTGAGGCAAGTGTGTTGTGATGGATAGCGATTTGTAGGTTGCTTGTTGAGAATAGATGGAATTGATTACATGATATATGATCACTTGCCATGCTCTTATGATTGCCAATGATATGATGAGCATGTTTATTATGTTATGATGCCATGTGTTAATATGTGAGTTAAATATGATGTTGGCATAATTGCATACATGACATGTTACATGGCCCGGGTGGTGAGAAAGTCATAACTAATCCGGGAAGGTCGGTGAGAAAGTTATGACTAATCCGGAGAGCCAATGAGTAAGTCCTACATCGTGATTCCATTCACCGCGGTGAGCAGGCGAGGAGTAGGCACCCTCCATCTTCGGGATGGAAGGGGGGAGAGGGTGCACACCGACGGGTGTGTACTCAACCATACCGGTATGAGTTTCCAAGGAGACATGAGCATTGCATTGCACTTCATACATATTGATGATGATGATAATATGTGACCATGAATGAGAAGGTTTACATGATGTGAGATATGATTGCTATGTAATTGTTCTTGTTGTCCATTGCAATATACTTGCTGAGTGATGAACTCACGCTTGTGTTTTATGTTGTTCTTAGGTACTTTGACACCGGCATGCGGGAAAAAGGTCTTAGCGGCACTTCATCACATACTTTTCCACACATTTAAACTATAATTACCCTTCGGAGTTGTGATCATGAATCTAGTGTGATGCAACTAGGATTATGGTTTGTTTGTGTGCTTGATTACATCCTTTACTTCGTATTAGTTCATGAGATGGTTAATTCCATTATGGTAGACTTAAATTGATGCTATATTACCTTTGATGCTGCCTTGGATGCTTCTCCATTATGTTATATCATGTGATATCTTGTTGTTGCTCGGAATCATGGAAAAACAAAGGAGATGCTGCCGAAATTTCGGTGTTTAGCAACGGCGCCTTTGCTGAAATTTATGTTTAATTGTAATATTTAGATGTTGTTTAGCTTATGTTTGGTAGCATTCAGGCATATTAAATGCCGGGGTGTTACACCTGCTGCTCGCCAGTGGCCTCCTCTTCTGCCCGCGCCCTCCTCTCCTCCTCTCGAGCCTCTTCCTCCGCCTCCCGCTCAAGAGCGTCCCAATCAATCTCCTCGTCGTCGTCCAATGAAATGAGGATCAAGGGAGGGGAGCAGGGTGGAGGGGTAGACATGAGTACGCTAGCACTAAAATAGTCCAGTTGACAAGAGCGAAGAGACCAAAAGAGACCGATGGGGAGGGAACAGCAAGGCTCGTCTATTTATAGCCTGCGACCGCGTCACATCAAGCCGATCCAGATTCCCAGAGAAAACAGGAACCAGCGCGAGGCATGAATATCGAAGCGACGCCCAAAACATCATTACAAAAAGGGTCACACAAGAATCGAAGCCATGCTTACACTCAAAGCCTCGACCTGATGCGTCCATTAGGTCAAGACTCGGGGGCTACATCGTGAGCGCATTTTTACGGTGCTTATGCTCAAGTCTGGACCCGATGCGTCCATCAGGTCGAGACTCGGGGGCTACATTACGAGCGTATTTTTTGCGGTGCTTACGCTCAAGTCTCGACCCGATGCATCTATCAGGTCGAGACTCGGGGGCTACATCGCGCGCGCATTTTTTTGATGCTTATGCTCAAGTTCCGACCCGATGCATCCATCAGGTCGAGACTCGGGGGCTACGTCACTTAGCGGTAATAAAAGCTATACTTTTAGCCTGATGCAAGTGTGAGGCAGAAACGCAACTCGGTTCCATCGGCAAGGGAACGAGAAAAGCAGAACAACAAAACAAGAAAATCTGTGGTGCCCAGGTAAGTACAAAATTTTCATTCACTTATCAAAACATAAAACATTACATTTCAGGTAAAGCTACTCAGAGTCAGCACTCCGCGATGATGACGAGGGATCGTTGGCTGGGTTCAAGTGAACCTCTCCTATATCCTCCTCTACTCCCGCAACAGCAGCATGGGGAGCATGAGCAAGAAGTGATGCTTCAAGAGAAGCCTCACCCTCTTCCCCCGCGTCATAAACCCCAGAGAACGAAGGAGAAGCGCCTGCCTCGTCGACTATGACCTGCAACACGGTGGTAACCTCCTCCTCGTATGAAAACACCTCTTCCTCTGCTCGACGATCTTCCTCCGAAAGCCCCTGCGCAAGGGCATCCTAGTCGATCCCACTGTTCGCGTTCGTGGAGGCGGTGGACCGGGCTGGAAAGACCATGGACAGGGGTGCAGGATCGGACATTTTGGAGGAGAGCGAGGAATGTGCGTCAGAAGCCATGGAAAGCCTTAAGACTAGAAGGTCTTTGTACTCGGGTACGCCAAAAACCAGAAGAGGAAGAGGATGAACAAGTAAGAGCCCTCGACGCGAGCCTAGTCCATTTATAGCACCTGGAACAGGCGAGGCGCGACGCTTGGGAAATCAAATCCATTCCGCTCGTATCCCGTGACAAGAACAAGCATGCTGCATTAATCAGTAAGTCAAAACGGATAAAAAAAAGCCATGAGAGAAACGAAGCGTTACAGGAATGTCTGCTTGATCCAATAAACGGCACGGACAACGAAAACCAAGGCAATACATGGCTCGATCCGGTGATGCTTATGCTCAAAGTCCCGACCCGATGTGCCCATCAGGTCAAGACTCAGGGGCTACATTGCGTGTTCTTATGCTCAAGTCCCAACCCGATGTGCCCATTAGGTCGAGACTCAGGGGCTACATCGCGTGTTCTTTGATGCTTATGCTCAAGTCCCTACCTGATGCATCCATCAGGTTAAGACTCAAGGGCTACATCGTGCGTTCTCTGATGCTTATGCTCAAGTCCCGACCTGATGCGTCCATCAGGTTGAGACTCAAGAGCTACATTGCACGTTTTTATGCTCAAGTCCCGACCCGGTGTGCCCATTAGGTCGAGACTCAGGGGCTACATCATAGAATCACCAAACGAGGCTCAAACCCTCTACTAGATGCAGCCATCGAGTAGAGGGTCGGGGGCTACACAACTAACTAACTCTATACCATCAGCAAGGAAGTACAAGGATAAATATTGCAGAATAAACAAAGTTGCAATAATCAGATGAATACAGATCCATTCAGATAAACGCCATCAAAGATGGTTGTTACACAGCAGATAGTTACAATTACTATTCTCTCTCAGAATCATTACTTCGCTTCGACAAGAAAGAAGACCTTTCAGGAGAACTCGGCCCAGTCACTCCTACACTCTCCCTCTCCTCTGTTCCCACGGCAGCAATCCTTGGAGCGCAAGGAAGAGACGAAGCAGAAACTTCTGCTTCCTGAGCTCACCCCGCTTGGAGCTGAAGGAGAAACTGGATTTTCGCCTTCTTCTCCTCGTGTGCCTTTATCAGCTTGAGAAAAGGAAGAGGAAGAAGTGTCTCTTCTCCAGGATCACACGCAAGAGATGAAGTTCCAAGAAAAAGAACTCCTCTTGGCTCCCCTCGCATGCCCTGGATGGAGAGAACGGAGTAAGCGCTTCTTCCCCAAGAGCACGCGCAGGAAAAGAAGTTCCAGGAAATGGAACACTACCCGGGTCTCCTCGTGTGCCCCTGAGAGAGAAAAGGGAGAAGTGCCTTATGATCCTCACCAATAACCCACAGCCATTTCCCTCAAATGGAACTGTTTCCTTCTCCACTCGACGATCTTCCTCCCTTACCTCCTGGGCAGCAGACATCCATATCGATCCCATCTCCCAGAGCGGAAGTGAGGATCCGAATGAGGATGACCATGGCCAGAGGAACAGGGGCTGGGTGGACTTGAGTCCCTTTCCAGAAGGAGCAGTACACGTCGAAAGCCATGGGAACCTTTTTCGTTCTAGCTAAGCAAGGGGGCCCTTGCCCCCTAAGCCTTGGAAGATTGAGGAAGGGAGGTGAACTGGAAGAGCTTCGCCGCAAGGCCCCATCTATTTATAACACCGGGAATGGATAAGATGTGACAATGGGGATGCCAAGGCGTCGGTTCATTTTCTGTGCTAGTGGGGTATACGAGGAGACGCCAAGTTAATGCAGTTCTGACGGTCAACATGCCACGAGAGAGTACCCCCAAGGTCCAACTCCCCACTTAGCGTAGTCACTATCAAATATTGCCCAGGCACTCCACTCGAAGGAGACAAAAATTGACCTCCGTGGTCATTGGGTAAGGGAAGCTCGGACGCAGGTAACCCAATAAAGAACTCAAGTACAGTCTTCTTTTTCGATTTTTCGTTTTCTTCTATCCTAATCTTAGGCATATGGTTCTTTTCCCACATTTATTCGAGCTCACACTCGGTACGTAAGCGAACCGGACCAAAGCACCGTTGTGCTTGAGCCCTACAATGAGCAGAATCTCTCCCCCACGCATACGGGTAACAGATTGTTAGGCATCTAACACCTAGCGGCCAGCGGGAGACGAGGTCTCTAGTCGGCTTTTTCACGCATGGTTCGATGGGTTCGAGTACGCTACGCAGCCTAAGTAAGAGGCATCGATAAAGGTGTGTAAAAACCATATGTTTTCAAGTTAACAAATTATTTTTCTCTTTACCCGACACCTCGAGTCTTTCCTCGAGGGCATCTCGACCTAACAAAAGTTTCTAGAAAGTACGCAGGTACAAGTCTCAGTGCCGTAACCGAAGGGATAGTCCGAAAAGAGTTGTAGCAGCATTAGAGCAAGTTTGCACCCACAATGTATTACCCTTTCTCATCAACAAGGAGAAAGCAAGACAAAAACACACTGGGCAAGCAATGTCTCTGGCATCAATAAGCGTGCGGCATTACAAAAAGAGGAAGAAAGAGTCAAGCGCGTCAAGGGTTCGGGAGTGTGTCATCCACATCCTCGAGTGACATACCCATCATGCCCACTAACGATGTGGCCAAACCTCTAAAGGATTCTATGTGATCAGCAACATTGATCGGATTGCCTACGAAGCCCTCATTCAAACAGTTGTAGTCGATGCCCGGATGATGACTCTTCACCAGGCCAAGCGCGAAGGCAGCGGCCTCCCGAGCCACGTCCGTTGCGTACTGGTTAGGATCCGATTGTAGTTGAGCACGAAGGGCCTCCACCTTGGCTTCAGCTCGCTTCTTCTCGACGACCACCCTCTCCATTTGAGCTTTAGTTTGCCCCTTCTCAGTGGTCGCCTTTTCCCTTCGAGCTTCGGCTTACTCCTTCTCGATGACCGCTTTCTCTGCCTCAGTTCGAGCCACCTCCAGTTGAACCCGGAGGGTCGCTAGTTCGGCCTTCGCAGTGGAAGCCTCTTGGTGGGCAGTCGTGAGCAGTTGCCAGGTCTGGTTGAGGAAGAACTTGAGCCCAAGTGAGATGTTGTCTGCCTCAGGCCAGTCTCGGGCAGGCACCGGAGATAAGGGTAGGCTCGGGGCCGAGGATGGAGGAGCCAGGGAGTTCGCAGCCTTAGGAGCGGGAACTCTTCCTGATGACTCACCACCGGTTGTCCCCCTGAGACAGTTCTGGCCGTCAGAATGGCAGAAGGATACTAACCAAGCAAGAGAAGGAAAAACCTACTTGGCCAAGGGAGAGTGGATCCGTAGTCTCCTCAGAGGTTTCTAGGCCAACGGTTGAAGTTGAGAGGCAACCGCAGCAGGAGGCGGGACGATATTCTCCTTATCGACTTGCAAGACGAGTAAGTAACCAATTAACTACGGCTAAGTAACAAGCAGCCACACGAGGAGATGGAATAACCTGCTGTAACACGCCAATTTTTTGCTTTTCATGAAATTAACTATTATTTTGCACTTTTGTGAATTTTTGGAATTTTCTGGAATTTATTTGGAAAAATTTGGATTTAATTTGAATTTATTCCCTTTTGAAATAATTAAAGAATTAAAAGTTTCAAATAAATTTTTGTTAGTAATATTTTATTTAAGTCCCAAATGCCATAAAATATTTTCTAGAATTTTTCTGGAATTTTTATGAGTATTTTACTATTTTTCTTGAATTAAATGAATTTCTGGAAATTATTTGGATTATTAAATCGCTGGAAAATCAAATCGGTTTCACTATTGCACCGACAGAGCCCGAGTCGGACTCGAGTCCGAGTCCAACCCGAACCCGAGCGAGCCGCGCGGTTCGACCGAACCGAGTCGGCCGAAACCCTAGCCGCGTGACCGTTGGATCAAGATCCAACGGCCACGATTGCGCCACGTCGTCCGAGCCCGAGTCCGACCGAGCCAGCCAGGTCACCGCGACGGACCCGAGCCCAAACCGTCGGACCGTTGAATCTTGATCCAACGGCTCTCGTTGCGCCACGTCGGCTCTTCGTATCGCCGCCGGACTCCGCCGCCGTCCGCGCGTGGGACTTCATTTTCCGCGTGTATCACGAACGCCGAGGGGCTATTTAAGGCGCCACCACCCGTGTCGGAACCCCCACTTCTGTGCGCACCCGTAGCCCTAACTCACGCCGCCCGAGCCGCCGCCGCCAACCTGCTTGTAACACCCCAATTTTTGCTTTTCATGAAATTAAATATTATATTGCACTTTTGTGAATTTTTGGAATTTTCTGGAATTTATTTGGATTTATTTGGAATTCATTTGAATTTATCCCATATTGAAATAATTAAAGAAATTAAATTTTCAAATAAAGTTTTGTTGGAAATATTTTATTTGAGTCCCAAATGCCCTAAAATATTTTCTAGAATTTTCTGGAATTTTTCTGAGTATTTTGCTATTTTTCTTGAATTAAATGAATTTTTGGAAATTATTTTGAATATTGAATCGCTGGAAAATCAAACCGGGTTTGCACTATTCATCCGACCGAGCCCGAGTCAGACTCGAGTTCGAGTCCGACCCGAGCCACGTGGTCGAGCCGAACCCACTCGGCTGAACCCTAGCCGTGCGACCGTTGGATCAAGATCCAACGGCCACGAACGCGCCACGTCGCCCGAGCCCAACCCCGACCGAACCAGCCAGGTCGCCGAGCCGGACCCGAGCCCAAGCCACGCAACCGTTGGATCAAGATCCAACGGCTCACGTGCGTCCATGTCACCCTCTCCGTATTGCCGCCGGACTCCGCCGTCGCCCGTGCGTAGGGCCTCGTTTTCCGCGCGTATCACGGACGTCGAGGGCCTATTTAATGCACCGCCACCCATGTCGGATAGCTGACTTCATTGCGCACCCGTAGCCCTAGCTCACGCCGCCCGAGCCGCCGCCGGTTGCCCGCGCGAGCTCGCCGTAGTTGGTTTAGGTCTCTGCCGCGTCTCCTTGCCGTTTGCCGCCGTCTCCGTCATCCTCAGCCGCCGTTGAGCCCAGATCCGAGTTCCTCGCGTCAAGACGCGTTCGGGAGTGCAAGTCTTCACGCTGGAGGAGCCCCGCAACGCCGCGCCATTGGTCACCGTCCCCAGCTCCGGCCAGCCAGCTCCGCCGCGTCGCCATCGCCGACCCCGAGCTCCGTGGACCGTTGGATCCCCATCGCACGGACCAGATCGCGCCACGTCACCCACCGGTGAGATCCCGTTCCAAACCCCAGATCCAATCTCAGCCGTTAGATCTAGATCGTATGGTTAGCGTTAGCCGTGTTATACGCGTTAGATTGGATCTCAACCGTTGGATCTAGATCCAACGGTCCAGATTAGACGCGTTCACCCAAACGCGTGAAACCCAGATCCAATCCAAGTCGTCGGATTTCAAACCAACGGCCCGGATTGCGCCACGTAGCGGGAAGCTTGACCGCCGCGGTCAGCCCACGCGTGGGCGTGGGTCACTGACACGCCTGGGCCCGCGTGTCAGCGACCGTACCATGACGTCACGCTGACATCATGGCGGGCCCGCACGTCAGCGGCCACCCCAGCCTTGCGGTGACGTCACCAGTGGGTCCCACCTGTCGGCCACGATTTGAGTCCCCATTGGCGTCGGCGATAGCGTCACGAGAGGGTCCCGCTGTCGATCTCACGTGGAACCGTGGACAGGGTCCACGGTGGACCCGAGCCAAGCCGTGGGCTGAGCCCATGAACCGGCTGACGTCAGCCGCCCAATCAGAGGCCGACGCGTGTCACGTCTGACGCAATAAATGATTTCCGAAAAAGAAAATGATTTAATAATTCGCTTTAATAATTGATTTGAATTTCAAAACTTCAAATGCTTATAACTTTTGCATTTTAACTCCGATTTGAATGGTTCAAATTTCTAAAATTTTATAAAATTCAGCTCTACTCAAATATGAATTTTATTTAATTTTTGGACTAAAGTGTTTATTTATAAAATTATTTAATTGATTATTTAATCTTTAAACGCTTATAACTTTTGCATTTTAACTCCGATTTGAGCGATTCCAATTCCTAAAAATTCATAAAATTATGTTTGGACACTTTTTGTCTATGGTTATTTATTTATTGCTATTTGCACGTATTACGAGTAGACATTGAAGTGCCCGAAGGCTTTGAAGGAGAAGTGTTGACCCAGGAGCCAGCTCAAGACCAAGAACAAGTACTCTTTGAAGGCAAGTTATGCTTTGACCATGTTGAACCTATTTTTGAAATTAGTTTGATTTAAATTATTGCATGCTAGTTTAAGTAACAAATGCTTTAATTACTTTTGGGAAATTAGATAAATGCCAAACTGCATTATGACACCTTGATTATTAATTATGTGCCATGACCCCTTGTCACCCTAGTTGTGGACTATTTAGTTGGACATTATTAATTTGCCAACAAGGGTATTTAGACCGTTGTAGTTCAATGCTTAGACCTGCCACGTATACATGACATGATTTTGGATAAAATGTTAATATTGATTTAATGAGATATGGAACCTGTTTTAGAGAAGTGTCATGTGTTATTGATGATGTTGATGGCACGTGGTGCATGGTAATCAACTGGGGTTTGACAAATAGATTTGGACCGGGGCATGTGGCAAGTAATGATCAGGTGGGCTAGGTATGGCATTGGGAAGGATGATTTGGTTCTTTGGGTAGTCTTGCCCTGGTCAACTTAAGGACTTAACCTTGCAAGCCTTTGAACTGGGTCAAGCATGCAACCATATGTCTGTAATGGGACGGACCTAGTTGATTAAGTCGCTAATAACTTACTTGTGGGACCTCTCGGTGTCAACTACACTGTTTGTGTAAGTTGTACGGGGGAGCGTACCGGGGCTGAGGCCAGGTACCCATCTAACGGTTGATTGGCTTAGACTTCGCCTTTGCTAAAGGAAGGGCTAGTGCGCAATAACCGGAGAGGCTCACTTGTGTAGTTAGAAGTTTCCGAAAGACTTTGTTATTGACACTCGCCTTTGTGGTGTTTGACTGTATCTTGTGGGTCAAGTGCATAACCTCTGCAGAGTGTAAAATCTATTCGAATAGCCGTGTCCGCGGTATTGGACATCGCTCGGGAATTACATTCAAGGGTTAGACTTTCATAAAAACAACTTGAACTTGGAAAAAGGGTTTGGGTTAATGAATGACATTGATGGAAATGTGGATTAGGAATGGGAAGGAAGTTTATTTAACTCTTGGAAAAGTTATTGATATTACATACCTGTCTTTATTGCTTTCGAATCTACTTATGATACTTGTTAAATGCTGTTTACTGCAAATGAACCATGAGCTATTCCTTGTACTAAGCCATGCATGTAGAATATTAGTTTGCATTCTGTGCATGACTTTCTGAGTACCAAGTACTCACCTTGCCACAATACAACATCAGTTGAAGAAGAATCCACGCCAGCTTTGGAGGAGGAGTTTCAGGAGGAGCCGTCTAACTAGGGAGCGAGTCCAGTCAGTTGCCTGTGGCATATTGGTTGGCGCCACGCGTTTTCTTTATATATTCTGCTGCAGATTTTTATTTGAATAAGTCTTTCGCCCTGCGAGGCGTATTTTGTAACTTGACCATAAGGTCGAGCAACCAGCTATATTTCCTTTCAATAAAGTACTTTTATATTTCGTTGAGTATGATTGTGGTATTTACCAATGTTGAGACTATGTGCACTAGCTTGATTCCTGGACTAGTGCTGAATACACAGAGGGTCCGGATTTGCAAATTCGGGTCCCGACACTGCTAGAGCTCGCCGAAGTTGCTCGTGCGTTCCGCCGCGGTTATTGCCGTTTTCCGCCGCCGTTAAGCCCGGATCTGGAACCGTGAGGTCGAGACGCGTCTGTGGGTACCACTCACCTCGCCGGAGCGCGCCCCAACCACCGCGGGCTTGGTCATCGTCCTCGGCGCCGGCAGCCGCAGCTCCGCCGCGCCATCGCCGTCCCCGCGAGCTCTGCGGACCGTCGGATCTTGATCGTGCGGTCTAGATTAAGCCACGTCACCACGGGTAAGATCACGTTGTAAATTCTAGATCTATTTCCAACCGTTGGATCTAGATCCAACGGCCTAGATTAGATCGCGTAACCCGTGAACCGCACCGTGCTTCGGTGGTTTACAGCCGTTAGATCCACATTGTACGGTTAGCATTAGCCGCGTTGTAGCGTTAAGATTGGATCTCGACCGTCAGATCGAGATCCAACGGTCGGGATTGACCGCGTTAACCCAAACGCGTGAAACCCAGATCCGATCTGGGCCGTATATTTTCAAATCAACGGCCGAGATCGAGCCATGTGGCCAGAAGCGCGACCGTCGCGGTCAGCGCGGGCGTCGCCCGGTCGCCGCTGACGTCACGCGTGACATCAGCGTGGGGCCCGCGTGTCAGCGGCCGTTCCAACAGCTCCATAACGTCACCGTGATGTCATGCTGACGTCACGTGGGGGCCCGCGAGTCAGAACCCACGGCCGAGCCGTGCTAACGTCAGTAGTGGGGCTCGCATGTCAGGGACACATGGCAGCACCCGGGTGGTGCCACGTGGCCGATGATATCATGCTGACGTCATCGATGGGTTCGGCCGGCGCTGACGTCAGCAAGTCCACGTGGACCAATCCGGTGCCGACACGTGTCACTGCTGACGCAATAAACCATTTTCCGAAAAAAAAATTATTTATTTAATTCGGATTTAATGTTTTAATTGAATTTTGAAACTTAAAACGCTTATAACTTTTGCATTTTAACTCCGATTTGAACGATTCTAGTTTCTAAATTTTTATAAAATTGATATCTACTTGAATATGAATTTTAATTAATTTTTGAATATGAATTTTGCTCTGTTTTTAATTAATTAATAGTTTCTTTACACTTTAAACAATTATAACTTTTGCATTTCAACTCCGAATTTTGCGATTCCAATTCCTAAAATTTTTTAAAATTGTACTCTCTCTGTTTATGGATTTTATTTGAACTTTTGAACACTTTTGTGTACTGTTTTATTCATTTATTGCTGTTTGCACGTGTTACGAGTAGACGTTGAAGTACCCGAAGGCTTCGAAGGTGAAGTGTTGACCCAGGAGCCAGCTTAAGACCAAGAACAAGTACTTTTTGAAGGCAAGTTATGCTTTGACCATATTGATTCCATTTTGAAATTAATTTGATTTAAATTATTGCATGCTAGTTCAATTAGAGTTTATTTTAATTGATTCCGGGAAATTAGATAAATGCCAATTTTGCATTATGACACCTTGATTATTTAATTATGTGCCACGACCCCTTGTCACCGTAGTTGTGGATTATTTAGTTGGACTTTATTAAATTGCCAACACGGGTATTTAGACCGTTGTAGTACAATGCTTAGACCTGCCACGTATACCTGACATGATTTTGACAATTACTTGTTAACATTGGCTTAATGAGATATGGAACGTGTTTTTGGGAAGTGTCATGTGTTATTGATGATGATGTTGATGGCACGTGGTGCATGGTAATCAACCGGGGGTTTGATAAATAGTTTTCGACCGGGGCATGTGGCAAGAATGATCGGGTGGGCCAGTTGTGGCACCAGAAACGTTGATTTGGTTCTTTGGGTAGTCTTGCCCTGGTCAACCTAAGGACTTAACCTTGCAAGCCGTTGAACTGAGTCAAACGTGCAACCACATGTCTGTAATGGGACGGACCTAATTGACTAAGTTGCTAATAACTTGCTTGTGGGACCTCTGGGTGTCAACTATACCTTTTGTGTAGTTGTACGGGGGAGCGTACCGGGGCTACCGCCAGGTACCCATCTAACGGTTGATTGACCTAGACTTCACCTTTGCTAAGGGAAGGGTTAGTGTGCAATAACCGGAGAGGCTCACTTGTTTAGTTTGAAGTTTTCGAAAGACTTTGTTACGGACACTCGCCTTTGTGATGTTTGGCTATATCTTGTGGGTAAAGTGCATAACCTCTGCAGAGTGTAAAATCTATTCGAATAGCCATGTCCGCGGCATTGGACATTGCTCGGGAATTACAGTCAAGGTTTATACTTTCATAAAAACAACTTGGATCTGGAAAGAAGGTTTGGTTTAAAGAATGACATTGATGGAAATGTGGATTAGGAATGGGAAAGATGTTTATTTAACTCCTGGTAAATTTATTGATGTTATACTTGTTTTTACTTCTTTTGAATCTATTTATGATACTTGTTAAATGTTGTTTATTGCAGATGAACCATGAGGTATTCCTTGTACTAAGCCATGCATGTAGAATATTAGTTTGCATTCTGTGCATGACTTGCTGAGTACCAAGTACTCACCCTTGCCACAATACAACATCAGTTGAAGAAGAGTCTACACCAGCTTTGGAGGAGGAGATCCAAGAGGAGCCGTCTAACTAGGGAGTGAGTCCAGTCAGTTGCCTGTGGCATATTGGTTGGCGCCACACATTTCTTTATATATTCCGCTGCAGTTTTTATTTGAATAAGTCAATAGCCCTGCGAGGCGTACTTTTGTAAATCAACCATAAGGTTGAGCAAACCGTTATATTTCCTTTCAATAAAGTACTTTACTATTTCGTTGGGTATGATCGTGATATTTACCAATGTTGAGACTGTGTGCACTAGTGTGATTCCTGGACTAGTGCTGAATACACAGAGGGTCCGGATTTGCAAATTCGGGTCCCGACGCCTGCGCGCTGTGTCGGGACCCCGAATTTGCAAATCCGACCCTCTGGTATTCAGCACTAGTCCAGAACGCGCTTAGTGCACCGATCTTAACATCGGTAAATATCACAATCATACCACTCGATACCAATAAAGTACTTTATTTAAATAGTCAATGGTTACTTGACCTTATGGTCAAGTTACAAATATATGCCTCGCAAGGCAAAGCTTATTCAGAGAAAAATAATAGCAGCGGAAAATCAAATAACTCGTGGCGCCATCCAAAGATACCACAGGCAACTGACTGGGCTCGCTTCCCTAAGTAGACGGATCTTCTTGGAGTTCCTCCTCCAAAGCTGGTGTAGTCTCCTCTTCAACTGGTGTTGTGTTGAGGCAAGGGTGAGTACTTGGTACTCAGCAAGTCATGCATGAATGCAAGCTAATATACTATATGCATGGCTTGGTACAAAGGAATAGCTCAAGGTATATTTGCGATAAGCGACATTTGAAAAGTAATGTAAGTAGATTCGAAAGCAGTAGAAATAAGTAAAGCATAAGTAACTATTCAAGAAGTTTGGTAAACATCTTTCCCATCCTAAACCACATTTCCATCCACTTCATTATTAATCTAGCCCAACCTTTCAAACCAAAGTTATTTTTGAGAAAATCTAACCCTTATTGTAATTCGGCGATGTCCAATACCGCTGACACGGCTATTCGAATAGATTCTAAACTCTGCAGAGGTTATGCACTTTACCCACAAGATACTGATCAAACACCACAAAGGCGAGTTCCCGTAACAAAGTCTTTTGGAAACTTCTAACAATACAAGTGGTCCTCCCGTTATTGCAAGCACTAACCCTTCCCTTCGCTAAGGCGAAGTCTAGGCCAATCAACCGTTAGATGGGTACTGCCTCACCCCAGACGCTCCCTGCACAACTTACACAAAGGGTGTAGTTGACCTCCTGAGGTCCCACAGTGCACGTTATTAGTAACTTAGTCAACTAGGTCCGTCCCATTACTGACATGTGGTTGCACGTTAGACCCAGTTCAAAGGCTTGCAAGGTGAAGTCCTTAGGGTGACCAGGCAAGACTACCCAAGAACCAAATCAACACTCCCAATGCCACAACCGCCCACCTGATTACTCTTGCCACATGCCCCAAATAAAGCTGTTTATCAAACCCGATTGATTATCATGCACCACGTGACATCAACATCACATGATACCTTTCCAAAACAGGTTCAATATATCATTAAGTCAATATTAACATTTGATTATCCAAAATCATGTTATGAGCACGAAAGGTGTCTAAGCAAAGATACTACAACGGTCCTAAACCCATGTTGGCGATTTAATAATGTCCAACTAGTAATCCACAACTAGGGTGACAAGGGATCATGGCACATACTTAAATAATCAAGGTGTCATACAAATGAATTGGTATTTATCTAACCCCATGTTTAAACAAAGTATTTTTCTAATTGAACTAGCATGCAATAGTTTAAATCAAAATAGATTTCGAAATAGGATCAACATGGTCAAAGCACAACTTGCCTTCAAAAAGTACTTGTTCTTGGTCTTGAGTTGGATCCTGAGTCAATACTTCTCCTTCGAATCCTTCCGGCACTTCAACGTCTACTCGTAAAGCGTGCAAATAGCAAATACACGAATAAACAATAGGCAAAAAGTGTCCAAACATCCAAATAAAATCCATAAACAGAGAGAACATAATTTTATGAGTTTTTAGAAACTGGAATCGTCAAATTTGGAGTTAAGACGCAAAAGTTATGATTATTTAAAGTTTAAATAATTAATTAAATAATTTTGCAGAGAAAAACTTTAGTCCAAAAATTAAATAAAATTCATATTTAGGTAGATCTCAATTTTATACAAATTTAGAAATTTGAATCACTCAAATCGGAGTTGAAACGCAAAAGTTATAAGCGTTTGAAGTTTTGAAATTCAAATCAATTATTAAACCGATTTATTAAATCATTTTCTTTTTCGAAAAATCATTTATTGCGTCAGCAGGAACACGTGGCAAGACTGGATTGGTCTGCCGACGTCGGCCGGTCCATGGACTCGGTCCACGCTCGGCTCGGTCTACCGTGGACCCGGTCCACGGCTCACGTGTCGACGACATGTGGGCCCACTCGGGTAGCGTCATCGGCGTCGGCGGGGCTCGGCCACGGTGGCGGCAGGTGGGACCTACCGATGGCGTCATGGGTGATGTCACGGTGCGATCGGCCGACACGCGGGCCCAGCGTGTCGATGGCCTGCTGCGCCGCGTGGCGCGGCGATTCGGCTCCCTGGACACGTGGCACGATCGTAGCCGTTGGTTTGAAAAGCGGCTAGGATTGATTTGGGCCTCGGTGCTTGGGCGACGGGTTGATCTCGAGCCGTTGGATCTTGATCTAACGGTCGAGATCCAATCTAGCCTGGTGCGGCTCCGCTCACGTGGCACGACCTAAGCCGTTGGATCTAGATCCAACGGTTGAGATTAGATCTAGGATTTTCAACGGGAACTCACCGAGGGTGGCGTGGCGCGATCTCGAGCCCTTGGATCTTGATCGGACGGTTGGTGGAGCTTCGGGTCGGCGATGGCTTCACGGGCGAAGTCGGTCGCCGGCTGCCGAGGCAGCGACCACACGAACGGCGTTTGGGACGTGCTCGGCGAGGTGAAGGGTCTCTTCGGTGCGCTGGCCGTGGAGTTCGGATCGGGGTCAATGGCGGCAGGGGACGGCGACGGCGGCGGAATCAAGCAAAACCACGGCGGAGGGATGCTATGACTCGGCGAGCGATTCCGGCGGATCTACGGCGGCCGAGGCTCGGTGAGGTAGGGCAGAGTGCGCTGGGTCACGGCGGTCCCTGGGTACCACTCGGTATTTAAATGCCCTCGGCATGCAGCGCCGCAGGCGGAACCCTAATCCTACAGCGGCGGCGGCGAGGAGTCGGCCGGACTCGGCGGGACGATGACGCACGGCCGTCCACGTGGCACGATCAACGGCCACGATCGCGTGGACGCGATCGGATCCATGCCGATTCGGCCGGCGCAGACGGAAGATCCTGACCGTTGGATCTTGATCCAACGGTTGGGATCGATTAGGTTTTGGAGTTGGTTTGGTCGAGTCACGTGGCTCGGGTCGGACTCGAACTCGAGTCTGACTCAGGCTCGGTCGGATGAACAGTACAAACCCATTCGCATTTTCCAGCGATTTAATATTTAAAATAATTCCCAGTAATTCATTTAATTCATTAAAAATAGCAAAATACTCAGAAAAATTCCAGAAAAATTCTGGAAAATATTTTGGAACATTTTGGACTCAAATAAAATATTTCCAACAAAATTTTATTTGCAAAATTAAATTCTTTAATTATTTCAAAATGGAATAAATTCAAATAAATTCCAAATAAATCCAAATAAATTCCAGAAAATTCCAAAAATTCACCAAAGTGCCAAATCACACATGAATTTAAGAAAAGCAAAATTTTGGGGTGTTACACGCTGGCCGAAGGAAGCTCTGTTCGAGGCGATAGTGGCGGGGCATAATTGACCTCTAGATATCGTCCCTCAAGGTATCCCGCTGTTCATCCATCAGTTGTTGAATGAATTCGGGGCTAAGTCCGTAACATCTAAGCAAGGGATCAAAGATCACCTGAGCGGGCGACTGTGTTCGGGCTCGTTTGGGGGGCGGAGGGAGCTCTGGGAGCAAAGATTCCTCGGTATTAGGAGGAACCTCAGGATCTCTACCTCCAGCATTTTCATCTTTAGAAGCAGCTGGATGCGGCCCCTGCTCGGGTGCAAGAATGACCGGGAGAGCCCCTGGGTCGATCTCATCCCTCCCAGAGGTGACAACCGCAGGGTCCGATCCATCACTCTCAAGATCGATGGTTCCCTCTGGTAGTTCACTCTCATCTCCAAACGTCGGCTCCTGCGGGTGAGGTTGATTAGCAGCGGGTAGCATATGCCCAAATGAGGCATTCCTGTCGGGACCCCGAATTTGCAAATCCGGACCCTCTGTGTATTCAGCACCAGTCCAGGAACGCGCTAGTGCACACAGTCTTAACATCGGTATATATCACAATCATACCAAACGATACTATCAAAGTACTTTATTTAAATAATCAAAGGGTTACTCGACCTTATGGCCAAGTTACAAATATATGCCTTGCAAGGCGAAACTTATTAAAAGAGAAATAACAGCAGCGGAAAATCAAATAAACTTCGTGGCGCCATCCAGTATACCACAGGCAACTGACTGGGCTCGCATCCCTAAGTAGACGGGTCTTCTTGGAGTTCCTCCTCCAAAGCTGGCGTAATCTCCTCTTCAACTGATATTGTGTTGAGGCAAGGGTGAGTACTTGGTACTCAGCAAGTCATGCACAGAATGCAAGCTAATAGACTATATGCATGGCTTGGTACAAAGGAATAGCACAAGGTATTTTTGCGATGCTTGACATTTGAAAAGTAATATAAGTAGATTCGAAAGCAGTAGAAATGAGTAAAGCATAAATAACTTTTCAAGAAGTTTAACAAACATTTTTCCCATCCTAAACCATAATTCCATCATCTTCCTTGTTAAACCAACCCATCTTTTCAAAACCAAGTTATTTTCAGAAAGTCTACCCCTTGACTGTAATTCCCGAGCATTGTCGAAAGTGGACTCGGCTATTCAAATAGATTCTACACTCTGCAGAGGTTATGCACTTTACCCACAAGATACAGTCAAACACCACAAAGGCGCGTTCCCGTAACAAAGACTTTCGGAATCCTCAAACAACACAGGTGGTCCTCTCCAGACGTGCTCTACACCATCCCTTCCCTTAGCCAAGGCGAAGTATGGGACCAACACACCGTTAGATGGGTATCTGGCCACAGCCACGATACGCTCCCCCGTACAATCACACAAACGGTGTAATTGACACCCTGAGGCTCCACAAGTGAGTCCTTAGCGACTTAGTCAACTAGGGCCGTCCCATTCCAGCCATGTGGTTGCAAGTATGACCCAGTTCAAAGGCTTGCAAGGTTAAGTCCTTAGAGTGACCAGGGCAAGACTACCTGAAAAACCAAATCAACACTCCCAATGCCACAACTGGCCCACCTGATTACTCTTGCCACATGCCCTGGCCGAAAGCTGTTTATCAAACCCCGATTGATTACCATGCACCACGTGCCATCAACATCACATGATACTTTTCCAAAACAGGTTCAATATATCATTAAGTCCATATTAGCATTTGATTGTCCAAAATCATGTCATGAGCACGAAAGTGTGTCTAAGCAAAGATACTACAACGGTCTAAACCCATGTTGGCAATTTAATAATGTCCAACTAGTAAACCACAACTAGGGTGACAAAGGGTCATGGCACATACTTAAGTAATCAAGGTGTCATATAGCGAATTGGTATTTATCTAACCCCCATGTTTAAACAAAGTATCTTTCTAATTGAACTAGCATGCAATAGTTTAAATCAAAATAGATTTTCGAAATAGGATCAACATGGTCAAAGCACAACTTGCCTTCAAAAAGTACTTGTTCTTGGTCTTGAGTTGGATCCTGAGTCAACACTTCTCCTTCGAATCCTTCCGGCACTTCAACGTCTACTCGTAAAGCGTGCAAATAGCAAATACACAAATAAACACTATGCAAAAGATCCCAAAACTCCAAATAAAATCCATAAACAGAGAGAACATAATTTTCTGGATTTTTAGAAACTGGAATAAATCAAATTTGGAGTTAAAACGCAAAAGTTATGATTTATTAAAGTTTAAATAATCAATTAAATAATATTTCAGAGAAAAACTTTAGTCCAAAAATTAAATAAAATTTATATTTAGGTAGATCTCAATTTTATACAAATTTAGAAATTTGAATCACTCAAATCGGAGTTGAAACGCGAAAGTTATAAGCGTTTGAAGTTTGAATCTAAATTTTGAATCAATATTTCGAATTAATAAATCATTTTCTTTTTCGAAATTAATTATTGCGTCGGCATGGACACGTGTCGGCTCGATTGGCTGGGCGACGTCACCGTCCATGGACTTGGTCCACGCTCGGCTCGGGTCCACGGTGGACTCGGTCCCACGGCTCCACGAAGGCCCGACATGTGGGTCCACTCGGGTAGCGTCATTCTTGGCGTCGGCCTGCTTCTGGGACATTTCTGGCGACAAGCGGAGCCCGCCATGACGTCATCGTGGCGTCATGGTGCGATTTGGCCGGGCGTGACATGCGGGCCCAGCGTGTCGAGACACGCGTTCTCATGCGCTGGCGCCATGGCCGATCGCTGGCGGTTGGCCTTCCGCCACGTGGCTAGATCTAGACCGTTGATTTGAAAATCAACGGCCCAGATTGATCTGGTGTTACGCGTTTGGGGTGAACGCGTTAATCTGACCGTTGGATTTAGATCCAATGGTTGAGATTGGATCTAGAGATAAATGAAACCTCACCGCGGCGATGGCGTGGCAAGATCTGGATCGTGCGATCTTGATCGGACGGTGAGATGGCTCGGCGACGGCAATGGCGTCGGCGGCTTGCGGCCGGGCTGATGGCGATGATGACACGCCCAACGGCTGCGCAGGCCCCTCCGGCGAAGTGGATGGTAGGCGCAGTGCGCCTTTGACGCAAGGGATCTGGATCTGGGGTCAACGTCGGCGGAGGATGGCGGACGGTGGCGAAGCGGCGCGAAACCGCGGCGGAGTGCTTTACCAACTCCGGCGAGCAATAGCAGCGAGACGGTGGGGATCCTAGCGGCGTGAGCTAGGGTTTCGGACCGGCGTGGGATGGCGATCTCGGTGCGATCCGGGCATTAAATAGCCGGAGGCGTGCTCGGGGCGGAACCCTAGTCGGTCACGGCGGCTCTCACCGTGAGTCGGCTCGGACTCGGCGGAGACGACGCAATCGCAGCCGTCCACGTGGCGCGATCAACGGCCCAGATTACGCAGCGCGGCCGGGTCCGGTCGGACACGGCTCGGGTCGGTCGGCGGATCTCGGTAGTTGGATCTTGATCCAACGGTTGGGATTGATTAGGGTTAGGAGTGGGTTCGGTCGAGTCACGTGGCTCGGGTCGGACTCGAACACGAAGTCTGACTCGGGCTCGATCGGATGAAACGATTACTTGACCCGAGTTTGATTTTCCAGCGATTTAATATTTAAAATAATTCCTAGTAATTCACTTAATTCATTAAAAATAGCAAATGACTCGAGAAAAATTCTAAAAATTCTGGAAAATACTTTGGATCATCTTGGACTCAAATAAAATATTTCCAACAAAAATTTATTTGCAAAATTAAATTCTTCAATTATTTCAAAATGGAATAAATTCAAATAAATCCCAAATAAATCCAAATAAATTCCAGAAAATTCC
This sequence comes from Rhipidocladum racemiflorum, assembly GCA_036346355.1. NCBI lineage: Eukaryota > Viridiplantae > Streptophyta > Magnoliopsida > Poales > Poaceae > Rhipidocladum > Rhipidocladum racemiflorum. The sequence goes on from CM070571.1 coordinate 74,614,161, forward strand.
AAAAATTCACCAAAGTGCCAAATCACACATGAATTTAAGAAAAGCAAAATTTTGGGGTGTTACAAACCTCCCCCCCTTAATAGAATCTCGTCCCCGAGATTCGGGGCTTACTCTGACACGAGTTTGGAAATTCTTTCTTCAAATCCTCTTCGCTCCCAAATTAAGCCGCTCTGCATGGTTGCTCCTTTGAACTCTCTGAAACGAGTTGACTTGTTTCTAGTTTCTCGATCCATTGTGTCTAGAATCCTCACGGGATACTCCTTGTAAGTCAAGTCCTCTTGCAACTCAATTGATTCTAATAAAGGTCTGTTCCTCCGAACTCGAAGACACTTCTTCAATCGGGACACATGGAATACATCATGTACTCCTGCTAACGATTGTGGCAACTCCGGTGATAAGCAACCGCCTCTGCGGCTCAAAATCTTAAATGGTCCAACATAGCAGGGTGCAAGTTTTCCTTTGGCATGGAACCTCTTAACTCCCCGAGAGGCGTAACTCGGAGGTATACAAAGTCTTACGGTTCAAAACTCAAATCTCGCGACGATTGTCAAGATAACTCTTTTGTCGAGATTGGGCTATCTTCAACCTTTCCCTAATCATAGCGATCTGTTCTTGACCTCTTGAAGAATATCAGGCCCAAAGACACGGCTCGCCACGGTCTCATTCCAATTCAATGGCGTCCGACAGTGGTCGACCATACAAAGGCCTCAAAGGTGACATCGTAAACTAGCCTGATAACTATTGTTGTAATCGAACTCGGCATACGGCAAACTCTTATCCCAAGAGGTAGCATAAGCCAATGCACAAGCTCTCAACATATCCTCCGTAATCTGGTTGACTCTTTCGGTCTGCCCATCCGTCTGTGGATGATAAGTACATCTTGAAGTTTAAACGGGTTCCCATGGCTTCATGCAACTTATTCCAAAACCTTGAGGTAAATTGGGTACCTCGTCCGATACAATCCTCTTTGGCACTCGTGCAAACAAACAATCTGATCATGTACAACTCGCTAATTTATCTCCCGAGTAAGTGGTCTTCACGGGATAAAATGGGCTACTTTAGTCAAGCGATCCACTATAACCCATATGGAGTCATAACCTCCTTGAGTCTTGACAAACCGGTAATGAAATCCATTCCGATTTCCTCCCACTTCCACTCAGGTATCTTCAGCGGTTGTAGCAATCCTGCTGGTCTCGATGCATTGCCTTGACTCTACGGCATACGTCGCACAATGCAACATGCTCGGCAACTTCACGTTTCATACTCGGCCACGAATCTCTCCTTGAGATCTGATACATCTTGGCGCTTCGGGATGAATTGAGTATTTGGAGTCATGGGCTTCTTCGAATCGATTGCTTTAACTCCTTTTTGTTAGGCACACAAATGCGATCCTTCATCCACCACGTGCCTTGCTCATCCAACTTGAAGTCCTCTGCCTTGCCTTCCTCCTTGATGGACTTAATCCTGCGGATCTTGTCATCATCCTTCTGTCCTTCTCGGATCTGGTCCTCTAAAGTAGGCTTTACTTCCAATGCGGCCAAGAATCCGCTAGGTACAACCTCAATCTTCATTTTTCGAAAATCCTTACATAACTCATCCTGACTTGTGGCTAGCAACGTACTCACGGTATGGCTTTTCCGACTCAGAGCATCGGCTACTACGTTGGCCTTCCCGGGATGGTAATGGATTCCAACATTATAGTCCTTGATCAACTCTAACCATCTCCTCTGCCTCATATTCAGATCCGACTGGGTGAATATGTACTTAAGGCTCTTATGATCCGTATACACTTCACATCTGTTTCCAATCAGATAGTGACGCCATATCTTCAAGGCATGCACTACGGCAGCTAACTCTAGGTCATGTGTCGGATAATTTTCCTCATGCGGTCTCAACTGCCTTGATGCATAAGCGACGACCTTTCCATTTTGCATCAGCACACATCCAAGTCCTTGGCGCGATGCGTCACAATAAATATCGAAGCTTTGAGCAACATCCGGTAGAACTAACACCGGTCTTGATGTCAATCGCTTCTTCAGCTCCTGAAATCCTTTCTCACATTCCGGCGTCCATGCAAACTTCTTTTCCTTCTTCAGCAATTGCGTAAGAGGTTTCGCGATTGTCGAAAAGCCTTCAATGAAACGGCGGTAGTATCCTGCCATTCCAAGGAAACTCCGAATCTGGGTCACAGTCTTGGTACATTCCCAATGTAACACGACTTCTACTTTGCTTGGATCTCTGGCGACTCCCTCTGCAGTCATTACATGTCCAAGAAACTCCACCTTGTCCTTCCAAAAATCACACTTCTTGAACTTGGCGAAAAGTTCTTTGTTCCTCGGCTTTTCCAAAACTCGCCTTAAGTGTTCGGCATGTTCATCCTCTGTCTTGGAGTAGATTAGGATATCGTCTATGAACACGACGACAAACTTGTCCAAATATTCCATGAACACCTTATTCATCATATTCATGAAATAAATTTGGCGCATTAAATCGGCCCAAAGGACATAATCAGAAACTCGTAATGTCCATATCTTGACGAGAATGCGATCTTGAATATCTTACGATCGGATCTTCAATCGATGGTATCGATCTCAGATCAATCTTGGAGAAAACTCCGGCTCCTCTTAATCGATCAAACAAATCATCAATCCTGGGTAGCGGATACTTATTCTTCACGGTGACTTCATTGAGTGCACGGTAGTCAATGCACATCCTGAAACTCCCGTCCTTCTTCTTGACAAACAAAGCCGGTGCTCCCCACGGTGACGAACTTGGTACGATAAATCCTTTCTCCATTAACTCCTCTAGCTGTTTCTTCATTTCTACCAACTCCTCGGTAGACATCCGATAGGGTCTCTTTGCTATCGGTCTTTGTGCAGTACAAGCTCTATCACAAACTCTATGTCACTGTGCGGCATACTGGGTAGATCTTCGGGGAAAACATCAGGTACTCATTCACCACTGGGACATCCTCTATGCTGATTGCCTTGGTACTTGTTAACCATCAACTGTCCATCTCTAAGCTGCAGTGGCTTGAAATTCCACTTTCTTCCCACACGGGCTCTCAATCGAGATAGTCCTTCGTCCACAATCCAATACTGACCTTGTGCTTGGATAACCAATCCATTCCCAATATAACATCTAAGGTCTGGGTCTCCAAAATTATAAGGTTTGCTAGGAACTCTATTCCATCTATTAGTATTCTCACACCGGAACATCCTACTTCCGTTCGGAGTTCGGAACCAGGGGTTTGAACTAAAAGCATGCACTTAAGTCTTGCAATTCTCAAGTCATTTCTAGCAGCAAAGCCTTGCGAAACAAGCGAATGCGAAGCTCCGTGAGTCAAACAAAATCATTGTATCTGAGTTAACTAGTAACTTACCCGACGACGTCAGTAGCATTCTGCGGTGCATCTGCGGTGACATGGTTGACTCGGCCTCTCACCACGGCCTGGGGGTGGCTCCTGGTCTTTGGCGTCCTAGCTGGGTGGTTCCTAGATTGAAGCGGCGGGAGTCGCTCTCGCTGTCTTCTTTGGACAAGCTGTTGGCAAAGTGTCCTGGCTCGTTGCGATTGTAGCGGCGTCTCACTGTTCCTTGCCGATTGCCTGGGGTAGCGTTTCTAAGCGGGGCTGGGGTTTGGTAGTTACGATTGACAGGTCTTGGTCTTTGAGGATGGTGTCCTCGTTGCATTCGTGGTTGGAATCGAAGAATTGATTTGGTGCAACTCTCGGTATTGCGTTCCACTGGCGTGATCCTTCTTTGTTGCATCCTGCGCTTCTGTTCTCATCCAGTTCCTTGCGCTTGTCCTCAAGAATAAGCGCCTTATTCACCAATTCTTGGAAATCTGGAAAGGTGTGGGTGATCAACCCTACTTGCAATCTGAGTTAAGTCCCTTCATAAACGAGACTGCCTGGATTTATCTGTCGCTACATCCTCGGTGCGTAGCGTGCTAGGCTGGGTGAACTTGTTCAGGGTAGTCGACCACCGGCTGATTACCTTGCTTCAGTGCTCTGAACTCCTCCTTCTTAAGGTCCATGATTCCTTGAGGCACGTGATCTTGTCGGAATGCACCGTGTGAACTCTTCCCAAGTGATATCTTGAGGGTTCTCCTGCGTGGCACAGAAGTTCTCCCACCATTCGGCGGCTGTTCCTTCCAGCTGATGAGAAGCGTAAAGTACCTTCTCATTCCCTATGCATTGAGCTATGTGTCGGGACCCCGAATTTGCAAATCCGGACCCTCTGTGTATTCAGCACTAGTCCAGGAACGCGCTAGTGCACACAGTCTTAACATCGGTATATATCACAATCATACCAAACGATACTATCAAAGTACTTTATTTAAATAATCAAAGGGTTACTCGACCTTATGGCCAAGTTACAAATATATGCCTCGTAGGGCGAAACTTATTCAGAGAAAAATAATAGCAGCGGAAAATCAAATAAACTTCGTGGCGCCATCCAGTATACCACAGGCAACTGACTGGGCTCGCATCCCTAAGTAGTCGGGTCCTCTTGGAGTTCCTCCTCCAAAGCTGGCGTAATCTCCTCTTCAACTGATATTGTGTTGGGGCAAGGGTGAGTACTTGGTACTCAGCAAGTCATGCACAGAATGCAAGCTAATATACTATATGCATGGCTTAGTACAAAGGAGTAGCTCAGGGTATATTTGCGAGAAATGACTTTTGACAAGTAATATAAGTAGATTCGAAAGCAGTAGAAACAAGTAAAGCATAAATAACTTTTCAAGAAGTTTAAATAACATTTTTCCCCATCCTAAACCATATTTCCATCATCTTCTTTGTTAAACCAACCCAACTTCTCAAATCCAAGTTATTTTGGAAAATCTAACCCTTGATTGTAATTCCAGAGCATTGTCGATCACAGTGGACTCGGCTATTCAAATAGATTCTACACTCTGCAGAGGTTATGCACTTTACCCACAAGATACAATCCACTCACCACGTCGGTAGTGAATCGCCATACAAGAGTATGCGAATGAGCGATCATAACAAAGCCTTCGGAAGCCTCAAACAACACAGGTGGTCCTCTAAGACGTGCTCTACACCATCCCTTCCCTTAGCCAAGGCGAAGTATGGGACCAACACACCGTTAGATGGGTACCTGCCACAGCCACGATACGCCCCGTACAATCACACAAGCGGTGTAATCGACACCCTGAGGCTCCACAAGTGAGTCCTTAGCGACTTAGTCAACTAGGGCCGTCCCATTCCGACCATGTGGTTGCAAGTATGACCCAGTTCAAAGGCTTGCAAGGTTAAGTCCTTAGAGTGACCAGGGCAAGACTACCCGAAAAACCAAATCAACACTCCCAATGCCACACCGCCCATTACTCTTGCCATATGCCGGCCGAAATCTGTTTATCAAACCCCGCTTGATTACCATGCACCACGTGCCATCAACATCACATGATACTTTTCCAAAACAGGTTCAATATATCATTAAGTCCATATTAGCATTTGATTATCCAAAATCATGTCATGAGCACGAGCAGGTCTAAGCAAAGATACTACAACGATCTAAACCCATGTTGGCAATTTAATAATGTCCAACTAGTAAACCACAACTAGGGTGACAAAGGGTCATGGCACATACTTAAGTAATCAAGGTGTCATATAGCAAATTGGTATTTATCTAACCCCCAGGTTTAAACCAAAGTATCTTTCTAATTAAACTAGCATGCAATAGTTTAAATCAAAATAGATTTCGAAATGGGATCAACATGGTCAAAGCACAACTTGCCTTCAAAAAGCACTTGCTCTTGGTCTTGAGTTGGATCCTGAGTCAACACTTCTCCCTCGAATCCTTCCGGCACTTCAACGTCTACTCGTAAAGCGTGCAAATAGCAAATACACAAATGAACACTATGCAAAAAGATCCCAAAACTCCAAATAAAATCCATAAACAGAGTGAACATAATTTTCTGGATTTTTTAGAAACTGGAATCGTCAAATTTGGAGTTAAAACGCAAAAGTTATGATTATTTAAAGTTTAAATAATCAATTAAATAATATTTCAGAGAAAAACTTTAGTCCAAAAATTAAATAAAATTCATATTTAGGTAGATCTCAATTTTATACAAATTTAGAAATTTGAACCACTCAAATCGGAGTTGAAACGCAAAAGTTATAAGCGTTTGAAGTTTGAATCTAAATTTGAATCAATATTTCGAATTAATAAATCATTTTCTTTTGGAAATTAATTATTGCGTCGGCATGGACACGTGGCAGCTCTGATTGGCCTGCTGGCGTCGGCCGGTCCATGGGCTCGGTCCACACTCGGCTTGGGTCCACCGTGGACTCGATCCACGGCTCCACGTGAGGCCCGACATGTGGGCCCACTCGGGTGGCGTCATTGGCGTCGGCGAGGCTCGGCCACGCAGTGCGACAGTGGGTCCCACCGATGGCGTCATGGGTGGCGTCCGCGGTATCATCGCCGACACGCGGGCCCCGCGTGTCGGTGACTACGCAGCGTGGCGCGCGACAGTTCGGCTTCCTGGGCGCGTGGCACAATCGTGGCCGTTGGTTTGAAATCCGACTACCGGGATTGAGTTTGGCCTCATGTGCTTGGGGCGCACGTGATCGATCGTGGGCCGTTGGATCTAGATCCAACGGTTGGGATTAGATCTAGGATTTTCAACGGGAAACTCACCGGAAGTGGCGTGGCACGATCCGGGCCTTTGGATCTTGATCGGACGGTTGAGTGGAGCTTCGGGTCGGCGATGGCTTTCACGGCGGAGTTGCGGTGCCGGCGCCGAGGCAGCGACCACCCAAACGGCGGTTGGGGCGTGCTCGGCGAGATGGAGGGTGTCTTCGGTGCGCTGGCCGGGTTTGAATCTGGGGTCAATGGCGGCGAGGAGGGCGGACGGCGGCGAGGCGAGGCAAGGACCGTGGTGGCGCTTCACGCAACTACGGCGAGCGATTCGGCGAACCTACGGCGGCTAGAGCTCGGCGGGTTAGGGCAAGAAGTGCGCGGGTCACGGCGGTCCTCGGTGCGATCCGGGCATTAAATAGCCCCGGAGGCGTGCTCGGCGGAGCCCTAATCGATCACTGGCGCGCACTCGGCGGCGAGTCCGGCTCGATTCTGGAAGACGACGAAATCGTGGCCGTCCACGTGTCGCGATCAACGGCCACGATCGCCGCGGCGCGATCGGTCCGGTCCAAACACGGCTTTCGATCGAGTCGGCGGATCTCGGTAGTTGGATCTTGATCCAACGGTTGGGATCGATTAGGTTAGGAGTGGGTTCGGTCGAGTCAAGCGGCTCGGTCGGACTCGAGTCCGACTTCGGTCGGATGAACAGTACTTGACCGAGTTGGATTTTCCAGCGATTTAATATTTAAAATAATTCCCGAGAATTCATTTAATTCATTAAAAATAGCAAATGACTCAGAAAAATTCTAGAAAAATTCTGGAAAATATTTTGGATTATTTTGGACTCAAATAAAATATTTCCAACAAAAATTTATTTGCAAAATTAAATTCTTTAATTATTTCAAAATGGAATAAATTCAAATAAATTCCAAATAAATCCAAATAAATTCAGAAAATTCCAAAAATTCACCAAAGTGCCAAATCACACATGATTTTAAGAAAAGCAAAATTTTGGGATGTTACAAACCTCCCCTTAATAGAATCTCGTCCACAGATTCAGTGGCTCACTAAAGAAATAGGTTTGAAATTCTTTCTTCAAATCCTCTTCGCGCTCCCAAGTCGCTTCACTTTCTTCATGGTTGCTCCTATGAACTCTACAGAAACGGGTTGACTTGTTTCTAGTTTCTCGATCCATTGTGTCTAGAATGCTCACAGGGTGCTCCTTATAAGTCAAATCCTCTTGCAACTCAATTGACTCTAGCGGTGCCTGTTCCTCGGGAACTCTGAGACACTTCTTCAATCGGGACACATGGAACACGTCATGCACTCCTCGCCAACGATCGTGGCAACTCGGTGGTAGGCAACTTCACCTCTGCGATTCAAAATCTTAAATGGTCCAACATAACGGGTGCGAGTTTCCCTTTGGCATGGAACCTCTTAACTCCCCGAGAGGCGTAACTACGAGGTATACAAAGTCTTACGGTTCAAAACTCAAATCTCGGCGACGATTGTCAAGATAACTCTTCTGTCGAGATTGGGCTATCTTCAACCTTTCCTAATCATAGCGATGCTCCTCGGCCTCTTGAAGAATATCAGGCCGAAGACACGGCGCCACGGTCTCATTCCAATTCAATGGTGTCCGACAGTCGACCATACAAGTGCCTCAAAGGTGACATCTCAGAACTAGCCTCGATAACTATTGTTGTAACTGAACTCGGCATACGGCAAACTTTTATCCCAAGAGGTAGCATAAGCCAATGCACAAGCTCTCAACATATCCTCTAGAATCTGGTTGACTCTTTCGGTCTGTCCATCCGTCTGTGGATGATAAGTCATCTTGAAGTTTAAACGGGTTCCCATGGCTTCATGCAACTTATTCCAGAACCTTGAGGTAAATTGGGTACCTCTGTCCGATACAATCCTCTTTGGCACTCCGTGCAAACAAACAATCGATCATGTACAACTCGCTAATTTATCTCCCGAGTAAGTGGTCTTTACGGGATAAAATGGGCTACTTTAGTCAAGCGATCCACTATAACCCATATGGAGTCATAACCTCCTTGAGTCTTGACAAACCGGTAATGAAATCCATTCCGATTTCCTCCCACTTCCACTCGAGGTATTTTCAGCGGTTGTAGCAATCCTGCTGGTCTCTCGATGCATTGCCTTGACTCTGCGGCATCGTCGCACAATGCAACATGCTCGGCAACTTCACGTTTCATACTCGGCCACTGAATCTCTCCTTGAGATCTGATACATCTTGGCGCTTCCAGGATGAATCGAGTACTTAGAGTCATGGGCTTCTTCCAGAATCAGTTGCTTTAACTCCTTTTTGTTAGGCACACAAATGCGATCCTTCATCCATAACGTGCCTTGCTCGTCTAGCTTGAAATCCTTTGCCTTGCCTTCCTCCATTTTGAACTTAATCCTACGGATCTTGTCATCATCCTTCTGTCCTTCTCGGATCTGGTCCTCTAAAGTAGGCTTTACTTCCAAGGCGGCCAAGAATCCGCTAGGTACAACCTCAATCTTCATTTTAAAATCCTCACATAACTCATCCTGACTTGTGGCTAGCAACGTACTCACGGTATGGCTCTTCCGACTCAGAGCATCGGCTACTACGTTGACCTTCCCGGGATGGTAATGAATTCCAACATTATAGTCCTTGATCAATTCTAGCCATCTCCTTTGCCTCATATTCAGATCCGACTGGGTGAATATGTACTTAAGGCTCTTATGATCCGTATATACTTCACATCTGTTTCCAATCAGATAGTGACGCCATATCTTCAAAGCATGCACTACGGCGGCTAACTCTAGGTCATGTGTCGGATAATTTTCCTCATGCGGCCTCAGCTGCCTTGATGCATAAGCGACGACCTTTCCATTCTCGCATCGACACATCCAAGTCCTTGGCGCGATGCGTCACAATAAATATCGAAGCTTTGAGCAACATCCGGTAGAACTAACACCGGTCTTGATGTCAATCGCTTCTTGACTCTGAAATCCTTCCTCACATTCTGGCGTCCATGCAAACTTCTTTTCCTTCTTCAGCAATTGCGTAAGAGGTTTCGCAATTGTCGAAAAACCTTCGATGAAACGGCGGTAATATCCTGCCATTCCAAGGAAACTCCGAATCTGGGTCACAGTCTTCGGCTGCTCCCAATGTAACACCGCTTCTACTTTGCTTGGATCCACAGCGATTCCCTCTGCGGTCATTACATGTCCAAGAAACTCCACCTTGTCCTTCCAAAAATCACACTTGCTGAACTTGGCGAAAAGTTGCTGTTCCCTCAGCTTTTCCAAAACTCGCCTTAAGTGTTCGGCATGTTCATCCTCTGTCTTGGAGTAGATTAGGATATCGTCTATGAACACGACGACAAACTTGTCCAGATATTCCATGAACACCTTATTCATCATATTCATGAAATAAGCTGGCGCATTCGTCAGACCAAAGGACATAATCAGAACTCGTAATGTCCATATCTTGACGAGAATGCGATCTTCGAATATCCTCGATCGGATCTTCAATCGATGGTATCGATCTCGAGATCAATCTTGGAGAAAACTCCGGCTCCTCTTAATCGATCAAACAAATCATCAATCCTGGTAGCGGATACTTATTCTTCACGGTGACTTCATTGAGTGCACGGTAGTCAATGCACATCCTGAAACTCCGTCCTTCTTCTTGACAAACAAAGCTGGTGCTCCCCATGGCGACGAACTTGGTCCGATAAATCCTTTCTCCATTAACTCTTCTATTTGTTTCTTCATCTCTACCAACTCCTCGGTTGACATCCGATAGGGTCTCTTTGCTATCGGTCTTGTGCAGTACAAGCTCTATCACAAACTCTATGTCCTCGTCTGGCGGCATACCGTAGATCTTCGGGAAAAACATCGGGTACTCATTCACCTTTGGGACATCCTCTATGCTGATTGCCTTGGTACTGTTAACCATCAAGCTGTCCATCTCTAGCTGCAGTGGCTTGAAATTCCACTTTCTTCCCACACGGGCTCTCAATCGAGATAGTCCTTCGTCCACAATCCAATACTGACCTTGTGCTTGGATAACCAATCCATTCCCAATATAACATCTAAGGTGCAGGGTCTCCAAAATTATAAGGTTTGCTAGGAACTCTATTCCATCTATTAGTATTCTCACCGGAACATCCTACTTCCGTTCGGAGTTCGGAACCAGGGGTTTGAACTAAAAGCATGCACTTAAGTCTTGCAATCCTTAAGTCATTTCTAGTAGCAAAGCCTTGCGAAACAAGCGAATCTGAAGCTCGAGTCAAACAAAGGCTGCTGCAGTCTTGAGTTAACAAGTAACTTACCCAAGACGACGTCCGTAGCATTTTGCAATGCATCCGCGGTGACATGGTTGACTCGGCCTCTCACCACGGCCTGGGGTGTGGCTCTGGTCTTTGGCGTCCTAGCTGGGTGGTTCCTAGATTGAAGCGAATCGGGTCGCCTCGCTGTCTTCTTCGGACAAGCTGTTGGCAAAGTGTCTGGCTCGTTGCGATTGTAGCGGCGTCACTGCATTCCTATTGTTGCTGAGGTAGCGTTTCTAGCGAAGTGGGGTTTGGTAGTTACGATTGGCGGGTCTTGGTGCTGGGATGGTGTCCTTGTTGCATTCTGTGGTTGGAATCAAGAATTGATTTGGTGCAACTCTCAAGCGCTGCTATGCGTTCTCGACGTGATCCTTCTTTGTTGCATCCTGCGCTTCTGTTCTCATCCAGTTCCTTGCGCTTGTCCTCAAGAATAAGCGCCTTATTCACCAACTCTTGGAAATCTGGAAAGGTGTGGGTGATCAACCCTACTTGCAATCTGAGTTAAGTCCCTTCATAAAACGAGGTATGCGGATTTATCTGTCGCTACATCCTCGGTGCGTAGCGTGCTAGGCTGTGTGAACTTGTTCGGGTAGTCGGCCCTGGTTGATTACCTTGCTTGAGTGCTCTGAACTCCTCCTTCTTAAGGTCCATAATTCCTTCAGGCACGTGATCTTGTCGGAATGCATTTGTGAACTCTTCCCAAGTGATATCTTGAGGGTTCTCTGCGTGTACGAAGTTCTCCCACCATTCGTAATGTTCTTCCAAGCGATGAGAAGCGTAAAGTACCTTCTCATTTCCTATGCATTGGGCTATGTGTAGCTTCCTCTCAATTGATCTTAACCAATCATCGGCCTCCAATGGATTGGCATTTCCAGAGAAAGTGGGTGGGTGAGTCCTCATGAACTCTGACAGCCTTGTATTCTGGCGTGGTCCCTGATTAACTTGATTAGCAGTGGCCTGAGCAGTGACGTGCTGCATTTGTTGCATCATAGCATGCATCAACTGAGTCTGGGCAGCAAGAAAAGCTCCGAAATTCTGCACATCCAGTGGCGGTGCTGGTGCTCCATCATTGGGGTTTTCTGTTGGGCGAGATCCACTCCCATTGCTTCCAAAGTTTCCACGGGTATTCACCATCTATCGATTTGCTCTAGGTTTAGAGATGAGAGGGAAACAAGAATAGACAAGTAATATGGAACTTATGCGGGGCGAAAGGTGTAACTTTAAGGTCCAACTTTATTATTAATAACTTGGTATGGCTGCTTACAATGCCTAAGGGCCTTGCAACACATACTGCACACTCAGCAAACAATGAAAATCCAAATCGAACTAACTCTGGAGTCTAACGCCTAAAGGGTGACTCTTTCTTCTATGACGCGACTCGGCGAAGGAGTCTCACTATAGAACCTATGCTCACTCATCGAGAAAACCTCCATCTGTCACAAGAGTGCTTTACGTAAGAACTCGGAATTTTTAAATTGTGACAAGGTAAGGGAAAATTTCAGCAAGAGACAAGAAAAGAGAGAAGGGGATAAGTCGAGATGTCATTTCTTGTCTTCATAAATTTTTAGCTTTAGAAAATAGGTTTTATCCTCACTACGACCATTCTAGCTAGGGTTGAGCCTACGGTCAAGTATGGCTCTGATACCACCTCTGTCGGGACCCCGAATTTGCAAATCCGGACCCTCTGTGTATTCAGCACTAGTCCAGGAACGCGCTAGTGCACACAGTCTTAACATCGGTATATATCACAATCATACCAAACGATACTATCAAAGTACTTTATTTAAATAATCAAAGGGTTACTCGACCTTATGGCCAAGTTACAAATATATGCCTCGTAGGGCGAAACTTATTCAGAGAAAAATAATAGCAGCGGAAAATCAAATAAACTTCGTGGCGCCATCCAGTATACCACAGGCAACTGACTGGGCTCGCATCCCTAAGTAGTCGGGTCCTCTTGGAGTTCCTCCTCCAAAGCTGGCGTAATCTCCTCTTCAACTGATATTGTGTTGGGGCAAGGGTGAGTACTTGGTACTCAGCAAGTCATGCACAGAATGCAAGCTAATATACTATATGCATGGCTTAGTACAAAGGAGTAGCTCAGGGTATATTTGCAGTAAACAGCTTTTGACAAGTAATATAAGTAGATTCGAAAGCAGTAGAAACAAGTAAAGCATAAATAACTTTTCAAGAAGTTTAAATAACATTTTTCCCCATCCTAAACCATATTTCCATCATCTTCTTTGTTAAACCAACCCAACTTCTCAAATCCAAGTTATTTTCAGAAAATCTAACCCTTGACTGTAATTCCCGAGCATTGTCCAGTACCGTGGACTCGGCTATTCAAATAGATTCTACACTCTGCAGAGGTTATGCACTTTACCCACAAGATACAATCCACTCACCACGTCAGCCGTGAATCGCCATACAAGAGTATGCGAATGAGCGATCATAACAAAGCCTTCGGAAGCCTCAAACAACACAGGTGGTCCTCTCAGACGTGCTCTACACCATCCCTTCCCTTAGCCAAGGCGAAGTATGGGACCAACACACCGTTAGATGGGTACTGCCACGACCACGATACGCTCCCCCGTACAATCACACAAACGGTGTAACTGACACCCTGAGGCTCCACAAGTGAGTCCTTAGCGACTTAGTCAACTAGGGCCGTCCCATTCCAGCCATGTGGTTGCAAGTATGACCCAGTTCAAAGGCTTGCAAGGTTAAGTCCTTAGAGTGACCAGGGCAAGACTACGAAAAACCAAATCAACACTCCCAATGCCACCTGGCCCACTGATTACTCTTGCCATATGCCCTGGCCGAAATCTGTTTATCAAACCCCGCTTGATTACCATGCACCACGTGCCATCAACATCACATGATACTTTTCCAAAACAGGTTCAATATATCATTAAGTCCATATTAGCATTTGATTATCCAAAATCATGTCATGAGCACGAAAGCGTGTCTAAGCGATACTACAACGATCTAAACCCATGTTGGCAATTTAATAATGTCCAACTAGTAAACCACAACTAGGGTGACAAAGGGTCATGGCACATACTTAAGTAATCAAGGTGTCATATAGCAAATTGGTATTTATCTAACCCTGTGTTTAAACCAAAGTATCTTTCTAATTAAACTAGCATGCAATAGTTTAAATCAAAATAGATTTCGAAATGGGATCAACATGGTCAAAGCACAACTTGCCTTCAAAAAGCACTTGCTCTTGGTCTTGAGTTGGATCCTGAGTCAACACTTCTCCCTCGAATCCTTCCGGCACTTCAACGTCTACTCGTAAAGCGTGCAAATAGCAAATACACAAATGAACACTATGCAAAAAGATCCCAAAACTCCAAATAAAATCCATAAACAGAGTGAACATAATTTTCTGGATTTTTTAGAAACTGGAATAAATCAAATTTGGAGTTAAAACGCCAAAAGTTATGATTATTTAAAGTTTAAATAATCAATTAAATAATATTTCAGAGAAAAACTTTAGTCCAAAAATTAAATAAAATTCATATTTAGGTAGATCTCAATTTTATACAAATTTAGAAATTTGAACCACTCAAATCGGAGTTGAAACGCTTAAAAGTTATAAGCGTTTGAAGTTTGAATCTAAATTTGAATCAATATTTCGAATTAATAAATCATTTTCTTTTTCGAAATTAATTATTGCGTCAGCATGGACACGTGGCAGCTCCTGATTGGCCTGCTGACGTCAGCCGGTCCATGGGCTCGGTCCACACTCGGCTTGGGTCCACCGTGGACTCGATCCACAGCTCCACGTGAGACTGACATGTGGGCCCACTCGGGTGGCGTCATTCTTTGGCGTCGGCGGGGCTCGGCCACGGTCGGCAGTGGGTCCCACCGATGGCGTCATGGGTGACGTCCACGGTGCTGTCGGCCGACACGCGGGCCCAGCGTGTCGGTGACCACTGTGGCGTGGCGCGACAGTTCGGCTTCCTGGGCGCGTGGCACAATCGTGGCCGTTGGTTTGAAATCCGACTACCGGGATTGAGTTTGGCCTCATGTGCTTGGGGCGCACGTGGATCGATCGTGGGCCGTTGGATCTAGATCCAACGGTTGGGATTAGATCTAGGATTTTCAACGGGGAAACTCACCGAAGTGACGTGGCACGATCTGGGCCTTTGGATCTTGATCGGACGGTTGGTGGAGCTCGGGGTCGGCGATGGCTTTCACGGCGGAGTTGCCGCCGTGGCCGAGGGCAGCGACCACCCAAACGGCGGTTGGGGCGTGCTCGGCGAGATGGAGGGTGTCTTCGGTGCGCTGGCCGGGGTTTGAATCTGGGGTCAATGGCGGCGGAGGGCGGCGACGGCGGCGAGGCGAGGCAAGGACCGTGGTGGCGCTTCACGCAACTACGGCGAGCGATTCCGCGAACCTCACGGCGGCTAGAGCTCGGCGGGTTAGGGCAAGAAGTGCGCGGGGTCACGGCGGTCCTCGGGGTGCGATCCGGGCATTAAATAGCCCCGGGAGGCGTGCTCAGGGCGGAGCCCTAATCGGTCACGGCGGCGCACTCGGCGGCGGAGTCCGGCTCGGTTACGGGAAGACGACGAAATCGTGGCCGTCCACGTGTCGCGATCAACGGCCACGATCGCACGGCGCGATCGGGTCCGGTCCAAACACGGCTCGGTCGGGGTCGGGCGGATCTCAGCCGTTGGATCTTGATCCAACGGTTGGGATCGATTAGGGTTAGGAGTGGGTTCGGTCGAGTCAACTGGCTCGGGTCGGACTCGAGTCCGACTCGGTCGGATGAACAGTACTCGACCCGAGTTGGATTTTCCAGCGATTTAATATTTAAAATAATTCCCAGTAATTCATTTAATTCATTAAAAATAGCAAATGACTCAGAAAAATTCCAGAAAAATTCTGGAAAATATTTTGGATTATTTTGGACTCAAATAAAATATTTCCAACAAAAATTTATTTGCAAAATTAAATTCTTTAATTATTTCAAAATGGAATAAATTCAAATAAATTCCAAATAAATCCAAATAAATTCCAGAAAATTCCAAAAATTCACCAAAGTGCCAAATCACACATGATTTTAAGAAAAGCAAAATTTTGGGATGTTACACTATGTGTAGCTTCCTCTCAATTGATCTTAACCAATCATCGGCCTCCAATGGATTGGCATTCCCAGAGAAAGTGGGTGGGTGAGTTCTCATGAACTCTGACAGCCTTGTATTCTGGCGTGGCCCCTGATTAACTTGATTAGCAGTGGCCTGAGCAAAGGATTTGCTGCATTTGTTGCATCATAGCATGCATCAACCGAGTCCGGGCAGCAAGAAAGGCTCCAAAACTCGTGCATATCAACCGGTGGTCTTTGGTGCTCCATCATTGGGGTTTTCACGGGCGAGATCCACTCCCATTGCTTCCCAAGTTTCCACGGGTGTTCACCATCTGTTGATTTGCTCTAGGTTTAGAGATGAGAGGGAAACAAGAATAGACAAGTAATATGGAACTTATGCGGGCAAAAGGTGTAGCCTTAAGGTCCAACTTTATTATTAATAACTTGGTATGGCTGCTTACAATGCCTAAGGGCCTTGCAACACATCTTGCACACTCAAAGAAACAAAGCAAATCCAAATCGAACTAACTCGAGTCTAACGCCTAAAGGGTGACTCTTTACTCTATGACTCGACTCGGCGAAGGAGTCTCACTATAGAACCTATGCTCACTCATCGAGAAAACCTCCACGGCCTGGGTACGGGTCGTGGGCACAGCGCCGAAACGATCGCCATGTCCAAAGAATCGTGTCCTCTGTGGTAGTCGAAGAAGCGGTGTCCTCATCGAGATCGACTCCTCTGGATCGGCTCGTGTGTAGCTCAAATCTTGGCTCTGGGTGCAGTCGGTACAAAGTCATCTCCAACTTGTCAATCCTTCGTAGAAGGTGTGCCACATACTCTTGAGCTTCCCGCCATCTCGTTCTTCTCTGTCGTGATCTCCTTGCGGGCCTTACGTAGCTCCTTGCTTGTATTATCTAGTACATCCTCCTGGCGACGACAAATCGTGCCAATCGTGTAACCGTGGCATCCTCATCCCGAATCTCCTTCGGTCGAGAAGGTTATCGCTGCGCGGATGATAACGAACACCGTGCTCTCCAACTCTCTGGGCGTGGATACGGGTAATGTGCCGCATTGCTCGTCGTGATACTTCTTGGATACCCATCTGCATTGTAGATCTCTGGCAAAGGTCAAGTGTATCGGGCGATTGCCTGGGCCCTTTTTCCTAGCAGGTACCTCAATCCTCACGTCACAAGCCTTGATCAATCCCGCTTGTCTGATCACTTCCACTTGGTATTGGGGCTTCTCAAAATCTCCGAGAGTCTGTAGCATATGCCAACTCCCAGATCAACGTAGTTGAACTCTTCCTCCATCTGTCACAAGAGTGCTTTACGTAAGAACTCGGAATTTTTAAATTGTGACAAGGTAAGGGATAATTTCAGCAAGAGACAAGAAAAGAGAGAAGGGGATAAGTTGAGAGGTCATTTCTTATCTTCACAAATTTTTAGCTTTAGAAAATAGGTTTTATCCTCACTACGACCATTCTAGCTAGGGTTGAGCCTACAGTCAAGTATGGCTCGATACCACCTCTGTCGGGACCCGAATTTGCAAATCCGGACCCTCTGTGTATTCAAAGACTACCCAGAGCAGCGCTTAGTGCACACAGTCTTAACATCGGTATATATCACAATCATACCAAACGATACTATCAAAGTACTTTATTTAAATAATCAAAGGGTTACTCGACCTTATGGCCAAGTTACAAATATATGCCTTGCAAGGCGAAACTTATTAAAAGAGAAATAACAGCAGCGGAAAATCAAATAAACTGGTGGCGCCATCCAAGATACCACAGTAACCGACTGGGCTCGCATCCCTAAGTAGACGGGTCTTCTTGGAGTTCCTCCTCCAAAGCTGGCGTAATCTCCTCTGATATTGTGTTGAGGCAAGGGTGAGTACTTGGTACTCAGCAAGTCATGCACAGAATGCAAGCTAATAGACTATATGCATGGCTTGGTACAAAGGAATAGCACAAGGTATTTTTGCAGTAAACAGCATTTGAAAAGTAATATAAGTAGATTCAAAAGCAGTAGAAATGAGTAAAGCATAAATAACTTTTCAAGAAGTTTAACAAACATTTTTCCCATCCTAAACCATAATTCCATCATCTTCCTTGTTAAACCAACCCATCTTTTCAAAACCAAGTTATTTTCAGAAAGTCTACCCCTTGATTGTAATTCAGAGCATTGTCGATCGTGGACTCGGCTATTCAAATAGATTCTACACTCTGCAGAGGTTATGCACTTTACCCACAAGATACAGTCAAACACCACAAAGGCGAGTTCCCGTAACAAAGCCTTTCGGAAGCCTCAAACAACACAGGTGGTCCTCTCCGGTACGTGCTCTACACCATCCCTTCCCTTAGCCAAGGCGAAGTATGGGACCAACACACCGTTAGATGGGTACCTGGCCACAGCCACGATACGCTCCCCGCACAATCACACAAACGGTGTAATCGACACCCTGAGGCTCCACAAGTGAGTCCTTAGCGACTTAGTCAACTAGGGCCGTCCCATTCCAGCCATGTGGTTGCAAGTATGACCAGTTCAAAGGCTTGCAAGGTTAAGTCCTTAGAGTGACCAGGGCAAGACTACCCGAAAAACCAAATCAACACTCCCAATGCCACAACCGGCCCACCTGATTACTCTTGCCACATGCCCTGGCCGAAATCGTTTATCAAACCCCGCTTGATTACCATGCACCACGTGCCATCAACATCACATGATACTTTTCCAAAACAGGTTCAATATATCATTAAGTCCATATTAGCATTTGATTGTCCAAAATCATGTCATGAGCACGTAGCAGGTCTAAGCAGCATACTACAACGGTCTAAACCCATGTTGGCAATTTAATAATGTCCAACTAGTAAACCACAACTAGGGTGACAAAGGGTCATGGCACATACTTAAGTAATCAAGGTGTCATATAGCGAATTGGTATTTATCTAACCCCCATGTTTAAACAAAGTATCTTTCTAATTGAACTAGCATGCAATAGTTTAAATCAAAATAGATTTTCGAAATAGGATCAACATGGTCAAAGCACAACTTGCCTTCAAAAAGTACTTGTTCTTGGTCTTGAGTTGGATCCTGAGTCAACACTTCTCCTTCGAATCCTTCCGGCACTTCAACGTCTACTCGTAAAGCGTGCAAATAGCAAATACACAAATAAACACTAGGCAAAAAGATCCCAAAACTCCAAATAAAATCCATAAACAGAGAGAACATAATTTTCTGGATTTTTAGAAACTGGAATCATCAAATTTGGAGTTAAAACGCAAAAGTTATGATTTATTAAAGTTTAAATAATCAATTAAATAATATTTCAGAGAAAAACTTTAGTCCAAAAATTAAATAAAATTTATATTTAGGTAGATCTCAATTTTATACAAATTTAGAAATTTGAATCACTCAAATCGGAGTTGAAACGCGAAAGTTATAAGCGTTTGAAGTTTGAATCTAAATTTTGAATCAATATTTCGAATTAATAAATCATTTTCTTTTTCGGAAATTAATTATTGCGTCAGCATGGACACGTGTCAGCTCCTGATTGGCTGGTGGCGTCGGCCGGTCCATGGACTTGGTCCACGCCGGCTCGGGTCCACGGTGGACTCGGTCCACGGCTCCACGAAGGCCCGACATGTGGGTCCACTCGGGTAGCGTCATTCTTGGCGTCGGCCTGCGGGACATTCTGGCGACAGCGGGCCCGCCATGGCGTCATCGTGGACGTCATGGTGCGTTTGGCTGGGCGGCGCCGACATGCGGGCCCGGCGTGTCGAGACACGCGTTCTCATGCGCTGGCGCCGGCCGCGCCGATGGCGGTTGGCCTTCCGCCACGTGGCTAGATCTAGACCGTTGATTTGAAAATCAACGGCCCGCATTGGATCTGGTGTTACGCGTTTGGGGTGAACGCGTTAATCTGGACCGTTGGATTTAGATCCAATGGTTGAGATTGGATCTAGAGATAAATAACGAAACCTCACCGTGCGATGACGTGGCAAGATCTGGATCGTGCGATCTTGATCGGACGGCTGAGATGGCTCGGGCGACGGCAATGGCGTGCGGCGGCTTGCGGCGGCCGGAGCTGATGACGATGACACGCCCAACGGCGCTGCAGGGCCCCTCCGGCGAAGTGGATGGTAAACGCAGTGCGCCTTGACGCAAGGGATCTGGATCTGGGTCAACGTCGGCGGAGGATGGCGACGGTGGCGAACCGGCGCGAAACCGCGGCGGAGTGCTTTACCAACTCCAGCGAGCAATAGCGGCGAGACGGTGGGGATCCTAGCGGCGTGAGCTAGGGTTTCGGGACCGGCGTGGGATGGCGATCCTCGGGGTGCGATCCGGGCATTAAATAGCCCCGGGAGGCGTGCTCAGGGCGGAACCCTAGTCGGTCACGGCGGCGCTCACCGGCGGAGTCCGGCTCGGACTCGGCGGAGACGACGCAATCGCAGCCGTCCACGTGGCGCGATCAACGGCCCAGATTGCACGGGCGCGACCGGGTCCGGTCCGGACACGGCTCGGGTCGGGGTCGGCGGATCTCAGCCGTTGGATCTTGATCCAACGGTTGGGATTGATTAGGGTTAGGAGTGGGTTCGGTCGAGTCACGTGGCTCGGGTCGGACTCGAACACGAGTCTGACTCGGGCTCGGTCGGATGAACAGTACTTGACCCGAGTTTGATTTTCCAGCGATTTAATATTTAAAATAATTCCTAGTAATTCACTTAATTCATTAAAAATAGCAAATGACTCAGAAAAATTCCAGAAAAATTCTGGAAAATACTTTGGATCATCTTGGACTCAAATAAAATATTTCCAACAAAAATTTATTTGCAAAATTAAATTCTTCAATTATTTCAAAATGGAATAAATTCAAATAAATCCCAAATAAATCCAAATAAATTCCAGAAAATTCCAAAAATTCACCAAAGTGCCAAATCACACATGAATTTAAGAAAAGCAAAATTTTGGGGTGTTACAATTCCACAGCCCAAGAATAGCACTCACATGTGGTCGAGGAAGGGATTCGGAGAAACCCACTATGCCACTGCGGCCCGAGTGGGAATCATGAAACATTTTGCTCAGACGGGCTCCGATGCCTGCAGGTAGCAGAACTGTGAGGAAAAACCAAGAGTCAGCACAATGCCACTCGAGCGGAAATAAATAACTCATCGTCAGCCCTTACTGGCAGGAGAATCCCTGGTAGTATCCTCGAACCCGTCATAGTCCCAAGCCAAGTGATCACAACTCTTGAGGGGCTAGTTCGCCGATCAATGAAGCTGTATGCCACATCCCAGCCGGTCAGGCCCCGCTTCGCTAGCTCCGCGATCTCCCGAACGTAATACACGTTCCAGGCAGTCAAAGGAGGAGTTCGGGACTAGAGATCGGTAGGGTGGATCACAAGGCTACGGTACGAAATTGGACAATTGATGGTGTCCGGAGAATTGAGGTAAAACCATTTCTTTTTCCAGTCAGATTGCCAAGAAGTGATGATAGGAACAGAGATGTAAGATCTGCTGGGACGAAGATGAAATCCGGCACCTCCCACCAGTCTTGTTTTACTCTCGTCAACATGTAAAAGTGGCGAAAAAGGTTAAGGCTAGGCGCGATGCCCAAGAATGCCTCACAGAGATGCACAAACACGCTCAACATTGTGAATGAGTTAGGTGTCAGATTGAAAAGCTGGATTGAGTAAAAGTCCAAAATAGAAAGAAGAAAAGACGAAGGCGAAAAATTCAGACCGCAATAGAAGAAAGATGCGAAGGCCATGGTTTCATCCTGGTCTCGCGGAGTAGGGTACGGCTCACCCGCAGAAGGACGCTAGTTGGCTAGCGTGCGAGGAGGAATCAGGATTTCCTTCTCCATGGCGACAAGGCGCTCCTCAGACATGATCGAAGGCTGCCAGTGCTTCTTGAGCACTTCATCCTCGAGCATCACCTCATCGATTTCCGCCTCTTTTGGTGGGGTGCCGCCTCCAGCAGCCGTTGCACGAGATCCGTCGGCCATTGTGAAGGGGAAATTTTCTCGTAGATGAAGAAGGCGAAGGAAATGGCGGAGAAGACGAAACTCTTTGGAGATACAAGTGACGGACGCTTACTCGAAGACGAAATGTTTACAGCTCCCCTAGCCGGTAGTGGGCGATTCTATTTCCCCATTACACAGCGTAACTAATGGAGGAGTAGTTGGAAAGCAACGCAAGCGCGCGGAACGTCGTAGCTTTTTGCAGACTGCCGCATTTAATGTCGTGCATTCCCAACATGGCGATATTTTTAACTGGGTCTCAACTCTGTTCAGCATCAAGTTCTCAAGGTCGATATCGAGCAAGGGATCAGTGTGCGAAGAATTCGAGGAAAGGTCGACGATTGAGCTGACGACTCACCATCCTCCTACTCGATCCTTGCAAGTCCAGTCCTACCCGATGCGGATGACCATAGGCAGACCCATCACTGAACAAAGTTCGGGGGCTACTGTCGAATATCTAACTATGGGATATGCATGCGCGCTGTGAAGACAGAAATCGTACCATGTATTTCGGACGCTGATAGCCCTATCCCTACGTGAGAATAGGCTAACAGGAAAGGTATCCATGTATTTGAAAGGATTCGTTCTAGCTCCTGTAACGAGGAGACCAGATCGAGTACGACGGACAGATAAGGAAACTCAATTACCTACGAGGATCTCGTAACGAAGATCCCCAATCGGGAACGATATGGAGTCCTCATCCGGCAATGTCTCGAGAAAATGGTGTACCCAGCTATAAATATAGAAGAGATGCACGGAGAAGGGGGGCGGAACCTTGACAGAAGAAGCCATTGGATATCGCGTAGAGGGATGCCCGAGGAGAGCCTCTGCTTGTTTCTGGTAGCCAGATTAGATCTAGTAGTAGTTTTTCTCCCATCTTGTAACCAGATATTATCCCCCCAAATCTGTACTCCCTTTGAGCGATCCGATAGTGCTAAACAACAGGAGTAGGGTATTACTCTTCTTAGAGGCCCAAACCTGTCTAATTCCTTGCCTCGTTTGTGTCTGTTGATCCTGCGAACCCCAAAGGTACCCAATTACAAATTTACCATCGATTTCATAACCTTCGACAAGGAACCAAGTGCAAATTGCCATACAAAAAGTCGAGAACCAACTCTTTTTAGCAAATATAAGGCCTAACGGTCAAGTTTTTATAGAAGGGCGCAACAGGCCCCAAATAGATATTACATTACAAAAGAAACACCACATGACCAAAAACACACAAACAATTTTCGAGCCCAAGTCTACGACTTGACTCAAGTTAATCCATACAACCACTCACATGAGTGCATTGCATCAAATTAACTATAAACACAATTTCCAAAACACAAACCAAACTCTTTGCAAATTCAAAATCTTTTCAAATAATCAAACCACTTTCAAATCTTTTCAAATACTCATCATCAAAATAACATGGATCAAAAAACAATGATCCTTCAATCTCCCCCTTGATGAGTAATTTGACAAAACATATTACAAGATTTGACAAAAGTATAGAAAAATACCAAATGAGAGTTTGAGACCAAAAAGATTCCAAGACCAAGTAAAGACCAAGTAAATCCAATTTCTCAAGACCAAGTAAATCCAATTTCTCAAACAGTTTGAATTTCTCCTTTCTTTTTATTTTTCTTCTTCTTGACTTGCTCTCCCCCTTTTTGACAAAATAGTCATCAAGATCTCAAAACTCCCCCTTAATGAATGCAGTAGCTCAAGCTTTGAAGTATATTCAAGGTATATAATCAAAGTAAAGCATTTGGAGAGTTTTTATGAGAGTTTTCACATTTTGTATCAATTTATCCAATGAGAAAGCAAATTGTGAGAATAAGGAGGCTCTAACACATAGAATAGTTGTTGCATAAGCAAATTAGAGCAAACAAGTAAAATGTCATAAACTGATTTTGCCAAAGCTAAAAAGAAATCTATCATGAGCAAAGAGAGACTTTCAAATTCACTAATGTTTTTCTCAAGCCTTTTCAAAAATATTTGAATTTCCATTTTCTCTTTTAGGAAGTTTGACAATTTTTCTTTGTTGATCAAAAGGGATGACAAGTAACTGCACACTAGCCCATACTTGTGTATGAGTAGGTAGTTCTTTCTTGTATCTTTTTCAGTTTAAATTGGCAAGTGGCTTCACATTGTTCTGAACTTTTGTTTAGACAAGTAGCCTTTTCTTGTATCTTTTGCATTTAAATCCCTGGCAAGGAAGCTGCACATTGTACTAAACTTGTGTTTAGCCAAGTAGCTTTTGCTTGCATCTTTTTCAACTTGCTTTTAACATTAAAACACTGATTTTGCTTGAGACTCATAATGATCATTTCAAGTCCAACAAAAAGCTCACACAAAGTTTCTAATCAGCTCTAGCCTTTCAACAGATGACAAGAAACTTTTAAGCCTATTTCACAAATGCAATACCATAATGAGCAAGAGCCAAAATATTCTCGAAAAGCATCTCAAATTGAATTAGTTTAGCCTTTTAGTGATAAGTAAAGCATTGAGCATTAACTTGGCTATATACACAAGAATAATGACCAAAGCTTTGTACTACATGATGCAATGTAAACAGGGGATTTTACTTGAGGTGTAAAGTCAAAATACCACTTATAAAAAATCACTTGTAGGAACCAAAGTCAAGTAACCCAAAAAGAGATAAACTCAAGACTCCCCCTCAAATCAACCCATGGGGATGAATGATCCCAAGTTCTCCGCGTAAGAAAGCAAAGCGAGAAGAATCAAGCGGCTTAGTGAAAATATCAGCAATTTAAGCATCCGAATCAACAAATTTCAGTTCAATAGCTCCTTTTTCAACATGATCTCTAAGAAAATGATATCGAACATCAATGTGTTTAGTCCTTGAATGTTGAACAGGATTTTTAGCGATGTGAATTGCACTAGTATTATCACAAAGAAGTGGAACACTATTAAAGTTAAAGCCGTAATCTTTAAGAGTTGAAGTGATCCAAAGAATTTGTGAACAACAACTAGCGGCTGCAACGTATTCAGCTTCAGCAGTAGATTGAGCAACTGAGGACTGTTTCTTAGAAGACCATGAAACAAGTGAAGTGCCAAGAAAATGACATGTGCCAGAAGTACTCTGTGAATCATGTGATGAAAAATTGGCTTAATCATGTGATGAAAAATTGGCTTGATCATATGATGAAAAATTGGCTTGATAATATGCTGAAAAATTGATTAGGTTTAATCTTGCAAAATTGCTTGCATAAAGGGCCAAACATTCAAACATCCAAAAACAGAGACTTTGCATTTGCGCTAGACCAAACATCCAAAAAACAGTGAGTTTCGCATGTATGACGGACCAAAGTCTTTGGTCTGTCATAAACGTGATTTTGATGCTTTTACGCTTGTTCAAGAAATCGCGTTTTTCCCATGTATGACAAACCAAATTTTTTGGTCTGTCATACACCTGCTTTTGGCGAACTCGTTTTTCCCATGCATGACGGACCAAATTTTTTGGTCCGCCATACACATGCGTTTTGGCGATCTCGCTTTTCCCATGCATGACGGACCAAATTTTTTGGTCCACCATACACATGCTTTTTGGCGATCTCGTTTTTCCCATGCATGACGGACCAAATTTTTTGGTCCGCCATACACATGCTTTTGGCGATCTGTCCGGCGTGAATGGCTTTTTGCTCGATTAGGGTTTGTGCAAATTTGGACTTTGAATTTTGATTTGTTTTTGAGATTATGAAATTTGTGAGAATTTCATGATGCTTGAAGTGGACTTTATGCAATGCTCATGTGAGTAGTTGCATGGATTGACATTGAGTCAAGTCGTGGACTTGTGCTCGGATTTGTTTTGTGGTTTGTTCATGTGCAGGTATTGCTCGAAGACGAATGTGGTCGATGACGGGACCGGAACTAGGTTCATGGAGGAACTGAGGTTCGGGACTAAGTTCAGGAGGAACTGAGGTCTTGGTGGTCAAGGATGTCATGCGGGACGTTCGGGCTAAGAGACTGGTGCACATGAAGAATGGTTAGTCACGTGAGAATGGCAGGAGGTCATTCGCGTGCAAAGTGTTAGTCACGTGAGTATGGCAGGTGGCCATACGCGTGCAAAGTGTTAGTCACGTGAGTATGGTAGGGTTACCATACGCGTGCAAGAGTTGTACTCGGCCAGGTTGGGCCAAGTAGAGTTGTGTTGGATACGGATTCCTTCTAGGGAATAGGAATTGTATTCAGAACTCTTTGTGGGTTGGTGTTTTAGGGTTTGTACTCTTTTGATGGGAGTATTTTAGACAAAAGAAATAAAGATAAATTCTTCTAGTTCCCGCATTGCTTCAACGTTCTCTTTTTGGTTCTTGTTTGCATGCTTGTTCTAGTTCTAGATTGGTTTTTGTTCTTTAAGTTTTATCTTGATTTGATCCATCAAAAACCTCTCTAGGGTATTGATCTAGTGTTTCTCAAAGTCTAGTTGATTAATCTTTTGAAGATCTTGTTTAATCTTGAAGTTTTGATTAGATTGATTCTCGTCAAGTTCTGGATCAGCAAGCTTGCGAAGCTTATAACTTTTGATCCGTAAGTCCGATTGAGCTGATTCTTTTTGTGTTCGGTTCGTACTGGAATCTAGTTTCTTGTGTCCAAATTTCAGATCGATCCGACGGTTGGATCTCTGGGAATTCGCGTTTTACCGAACCTCTGTCATTGTGTTTTTGTCGAAAACGAGGCAATTATTTGGTTCTGTTTTGGGGTGAACTTTTAATAGGTCAAGAATTTGGTTTTAGTTTCCGCACAATCATTCACCCCCCCTCTGATTGCTATATTCGTATACTTCGATCCTACAAGTGGTATCAGAGGAAGGTTTTTCTAATCTATCTTAATCGGTGATTAGATCAATGGATCGTTATTCAACAAAACCTTGTGTGTTCGATGGTGTTGATTTTCAGTTTTGGAAGGCCAAGATGGAGGCGTTCATCCAAGCACAGGGCTTCACAATTTGGGAGAAGGTCTACAAGCCATATGAAGTCCCTGCAAACGACAACGTCAACGACACCAATCGCACACATGTTGAAGCAAATAGCAAGGCGCGCAACTTGATCATCCAAGGCTTGGGACGCAGCGACTTTGATCGTGTGGTTCATCTTCGATCCGCATATGAGCTTTGCCTTGTCTTCCATGTCTTCTTTAACAGATGAGCAACTTGAAGAATTTCCTGAAGAAGATCTGGCACTACTCTCTTCTCGCTTTAACAAAGCTTTGCAGAATGTGAGAATGAGAAAGAGAGGTGGTCCTCCAAGATGCTATGAGTGTGGTGACCTCAACCATATTCACACAAATTGTCCTAAGCTTGCAGGAAAAACATCAAAGGAGGAGAAGGACAACGACAGAAGGAATGAGAAGAAAAGGTTCTCGTCAAATGATAGGAAGAAGAAGAGCTTCATCAACCGCAAGGTGGTTCACCGAGTTCTTTCCGCTCTTGAACAAGTCAATTTGAGCGATGTGGACTCGGAGAGCAGCGAAGATGATGCAACTCCAAGCAAGCATGATTTGATAGGATTATGTCTCATGGCAAGCAGCAAGGATAGCTTCACCGAGGACGACCACGACAGCGACTTCAATGAGGTAGATCCCTCTTATGATGAATTAGCTATTGCTGTTGCTCGTCTTGGAAAATTGCTTGACAAACGTGATAAGAAAATTAAGAAACATGATTTCATTATTGAATCATTGAATGCTGAAATTGCTAGACTTAAGACTTTGATTCCTAGTGATGATACTTGCAATTCATGTGACTTAATTTACAATGAGCTCACCTTGCTTAGGAAAGAACATGCTCTTTTGTTGCATCTAAATGAGAAAAATGAGAAACATGTTGTACATGCTAGCTGTTCCACTGATGATTTGCATAGTTCAACTTCTTGTTCTAAATGCTCAACTCTTGAATTAAAATTGAAAGATGCAAATGCTAGGGTTTCTCAATTAACTGATAATTTGCTTTCACATAAAATTCTCTCATGCTCAACTTGTCGCAAGCAAAAAGGAAAAGTAGATGTTCCCTGCAATAATTGTTTAACTCTTGCTAAGAAAGTTGATTACTTGCAAAATTCTTTGGAACGTTTCACTAATGGCAAGAAGAAGTTGAACATGATTTTGGATCAATCTAAGGTTAGCACAAACAAGAGAGGTTTAGGTTTTGATCCTTATGCCACATATGAAACTAAACCTCGCACTGTTGTTCAGGCTCCTTGCAAAATTGAGTTATCTAATGAGCCTAAGAAAATTGCTTTTCAATCTGCTGGTTTTTTATCCTCTACTATGATGAATGCAAAATGTGCTTTTACTGTTAAAGCTAAACATCATGTCAAGTACACTTGCACTCATTGTGGTAGAGATGGACACTTATTAGATTTTTGCTTTAGACTAGCCAAACAAAGAAAAGAAGGAAAGAACTGAGGCTAGGACAAATTTCAGCAAAGCACATTTTTATGCGCCTAGAGTGATGAAAACACCTTCTGTTCCTACAAACATGGGAAAAGGCAAATATGATTTTGTGCATAAAAATTCTCGTGTTGTGCCTACTGTTGTGCGTCGTGTGTCTCAGTACTGGATTCCCAAAAATCTCATTCCTAACCCTTGATCGAGACCTCGACATGTTTTGTTGCTATGTAGGCTTCTCGCGAGGAAGGAGAACATATGGCTAGTGGATTCGGATGCTCACGCCACATGTCCGGTAATAAGAATTGGTTCTCCTCCTCACTCGTGCATCTCGTCTTTGAAAGTGTTACTTTTGGAGATGCTTCTTCCTCTTCTGTTGTGGCAAAAGGTACAATAAAGGTAAGTGACAAGTTTATGTTCAAAGATGTGGCTCTTGTTGAAAATTTGAAATATAACTTGCTTTCTGTCTCACAAATGCTTGATGAAGATCTTGAGATAAGCTTTAAGAAAAATGAATGCAAAGTGCTAGATGCTTCAGGTGATCTTGTGTTCAAAATTTCTCGTTTTGGAAGAGTCTTTAAAGCTGATTTTGATGCATCACCTTCTTCTAAGCATAGGTGTCTAATTGCCAATGTTTCTAAAGATTTATTCTTTTGGCATCGTAGACTTGGTCATGTTGGTTTTGATCATCTTACTCGTGTAAGTGGTTTAGATCTTATACGTGGCTTGCCTAAGCTTAAGGGTGATAGCAATCTAGTATGTTCTTCTTGTAGACATGGTAAGATGATTGCAGGTTCACATCCACCTCTTACCATAGTGATGACAAACGCTCCAGGACAGCTTCTACATCTTGATACAGTTGGACCATCTCGAGTCCAATCCTTTGGAGGCAAATGGTATGTGCTTGTGATTGTTGATGATTTTTCTAGATACTCTTGGGTATACTTTATGGCATCTAAGGATGAGGCTTTTAGTCATTTTAGAAGTCTTGTTCTTAGGCTTTCTATTGATCATCCAGGAGCTCTCAAAGCTATTAGAAGTGATAATGGAACTGAATTCAAAAATGCTTCTTTTGATCACTTTTGTACTGAAAAAGGAATTGATCATCAATTTTCATCTCCTAGAGTGCCTCAACAAAATGGTGTAGTTGAAAGGAAAAATAGAACGTTGGTTGAGATGGCTAGAACCATGTTAGATGAACATCACACTCCTAGAAACTTTTGGGCTGAAGCGATTTCAATCGCATGTTATGTTTCAAACCGTGTGTTTTTAGATCAAAATTGGGTAAGACTCCATATGAGCTTCGGTTTGGACACAGGCCCTCTGCTTTCTCACTTTAGGGTTTTTGGATGCAAATGCTTTGTCTTGAAATCTGGAAATCTTGATAAATTTGAAGCTAGATCAATGGATGGCTTTTTCCTTGGATATCCTGCTCATACTCGTGGCTATCGTGGTGCTTGTTTTGGAGACTAACAAAATTGTGGAAACTTGTGAAGTTACTTTTGATGAGGCTAGTCCAGGCACTAGTCCAAGTGATGCAGTCTGATGCACGATATGTTCAGGGGGAGAAAATCTTTGAAGATAATGATGATGTTGAAGATAAGGTCTTGACTATTTCTAATGCACAACAAGCTGTAGCACCTTTGGCACCTACTACTACATCACCTACAGCTAACCATCCTCAAGCTACAACATCATCTGTACATGCTGAAAATGAAGAAGGAGAAGGAGAAGTCTCAAAAGCCAATGCTCCCTTGTACATTCAAAAAATGCATCCATCTGAACAAATGATTGGAGACCTAAATGAGAGAGTCACTCGATCCAGGTTTATTCATTCTGACACTCATGCTCATTCCGCTTTAGTTGCTTCTTTTGAACCCAAAGATATATCTCATGCATTATCTGACGAATCTTGGATCAATGCCATGCATGAAGAAATAGAGAATTTTGAACGAAATAAAGTTTGGAAACTTGTCTCACCTCCTCCAGATTTTAATGTTATTGGAACTAGATGGGTTTTCAAAAATAAACAAAGTGAGAATGGTGTTGTTGTTAGAAACAAGGCTAGATTGGTTGCTCAACGTTACACTCAAATTGAAGGCTTAGATTTTGATGAAACCTTTGCTCCTGTTGCTAGAATTGAAGCCATTAGAATCCTTTTAGCTTTTGCTGCATCCAAAGGTTTCAAATTGTATCAAATGGATGTGAAAAGTGCTTTTCTTAATGGCTACATAAATGAGGAGGTTTATGTCAAGCAACCACCTGGTTTTGAAAATCCAAAGTTTCCAAATCATGTGTTCAAACTAACAAAAGCTTTGTATGGTTTGAAACAAGCCCCTAGAGCATGGTATGATAGGCTAAAAACCTTTTTACTTGAAAAGGGCTTTTTAATGGGAAAGGTTGACAAAACTCTCTTTTTACTCAAGCAAGGCAATGATCAACTATTCGTTCAGATTTATGTTGATGATATTATCTTTGGTGGTTCGTTTCATGTTTTAGTGTCTGAGTTTTCAGAAACAATGAGGAAGGAGTTTGAGATGAGTATGATGGGTGAGTTGACATACTTTTTGGGATTTCAAATCAAGCAAATGAAGGATGGTACTTTTGTACATCAAAGCAAATACACGAAAGACTTGCTACATCGCTTTGGAATGGAAAACAGCAAGCCGATCATGACACCCATGGAGAGCACTTGCGCACTTGACCCTGATGAAGATGGTGAGCAGGTTGATCAAAAGGAATATAGAAGCATGATAGGTTCACTTTTGTACCTCAACGCATCAAGGCCGGATATACAATTTGTGTATGCTTGTGTGCTCGTTTTCAAGCTTCCCACGTGCTTCACATCGACAAGCTGTCAAAAGGATTTTCAGGTATCTTCATGGAACTCAAGATTTTGGCATTTGGCTTCTGCTTCCTCATGCATTAGTTTGAGATCTTTTTCGATGCTGATTTTGGAGGATGTAGAATTGATAGGAAAAGCACTTCTGGTTCATGTCACTTCTTGGGAAATTCTCTTATTGCATGGTCATCTAGAAAGCAATCTTACATTGCACAATCAAGCGCTGAATCTGAATATGTGGCTTTGCTAGTTGTTGTTCTCAAATTCTTTGGATAGTAGCTACACTTAAAGATTATGGGGTTAATTTGGATAGTGTTCCTCTTTTGTGTGATAACACTAGTGCAATTTGCATTGCTAAGAACCCTGTGCAACATTCAAGAACAAAACATATTGACATCAGATTTCACTTTCTTAGAGATCATGTTGAAAAAGGCAACATTGTGCTTCATCATGTGGATACTGAACATCAATTGGTAGACATTTTCACAAAACCTTTGTCTTCTTCTCGTTTTGCTTTTATTCGGGGAGAACTTGGGATTGTTCATCCAATGGGTTTGTTTTGAGAGGGAGTTTCTTTGCCAAGTTTTTTCACTTAATGAGCTCACTTTATCATATTTCTTTATATGTTATGTAATTGAGCTAATATATGATAATCTAATTATCTCACTTGAACTAAAAATGACATTGCGGAATTCCCTGGACTGATTACCTATAGCTAAATACTCTGTGATATCTTACTCTTCTAGGCTTGATATTGAATCCTCTTGACAAATTTGGGCTATGAAGCAAGTGTGGTTTCAACTTTACTCTTTCATAAGACCTTTTAATCACTTTTGCATGTTTATAATCAAAGAAAAATGAAAAGAAAAGGGAATCAATAAAAAAGGGTTGTTAAAAGCAAAAAACGTCAAGTTATTTGCTTCAAGCATGCTTCCCTTAAAATGGTTAAGATGTATGCTTCAAGCATGCCATTCCCTCAAAAACAAGATGTATGCTTCAAGCATGCCAATCCAAGGAAATAAAAGAAGTATGCTTCAAGCATGCCACATGCAGTTTACTGTTTAAAGATTAATTTGGTCTACTAGATTGGAGTTGAAATCACTTGCTCGCCCAGAGTTGTTAGTTGTTTCAATTTTTGAGCTTTTGTTCTTCTACTGAGATCTTGCTTAGTACTTGGCTATAGTTGACTGAATAGAGGTTGAGATGCATGTCATTCCCTAACTTGTTAAAATCACATCAAGATCATGTATTTTACATATTATGTGATATATAAGGTTATATGATCGAATGAGCTCATCTTTTCTATTTTGGCACTCCTTTGTTTCTCATTGTGAAATCATTGCTGCAAAAAGAAAAATTTTGAACAAATTCTCTCTTTTGTACTCTTGATGAATCCATTGTCAAAGGGGGAGAAATTTGGGAATCGTTGAAAAGTTTAAGAAAAAGGGGGAGAAGAAAAAGGGGGATTTGTTTCTGGCATTTTGTGAGAAGTTTGGAGATTTTTAGGAATTTTGGACACATTGCACATTCACACACATTTTCCTTCTCAGGGGGAGATTTTGTTTTGCATTTTGGTCAAAGGGGAATTCTGTGTTTTTCTCTTTTTGGTCCTTGATCTTTTGGATTTCAAAATCTTTTGTAAAGTGAATGCCAAATGTTCAATTCTATTTGGTATTGCCAATGTTTTCATCAAGGGGGAGATTGTGAATCATGTGATGAAAAATTGGCTTAATCATGTGATGAAAAATTGGCTTGATCATATGATGAAAAATTGGCTTGATAATGTGCTGAAAAATTGATTAGGTTTAATCTTGCAAAATTGCTTGCATAAAGGGCCAAACATTCAAACATCCAAAAACAGAGACTTTGCATTTGCGCCAGACCAAACATCCAAAAAACAGTGAGTTTCGCATGTATGACGGACCAAAGTCTTTGGTCTGTCATAAACGTGATTTTGATGCTTTTACGCTTGTTCAAGAAATCGTGTTTTTCCCATGTATGACAAACCAAATTTTTTGGTCTGTCATACACCTGCTTTTGGCGAACTCGTTTTTCCCATGCATGACGGACCAAATTTTTTGGTCCGCCATACACATGCGTTTTGGCGATCTCGCTTTTCCCATGCATGACGGACCAAATTTTTTGGTCCGCCATACACATGCTTTTTGGCGATCTCGTTTTTCCCATGCATGACGGACCAAATTTTTTGGTCCGCCATACACATGCTTTTGGCGATCTGTCCGGCGTGAATGGCTTTTTGCTCGATTAGGGTTTGTGCAAATTTGGACTTTGAATTTTGATTTGTTTTTGAGATTATGAAATTTGTGAGAATTTCATGATGCTTGAAGTGGACTTTATGCAATGCTCATGTGAGTAGTTGCATGGATTGACATTGAGTCAAGTCGTGGACTTGTGCTCGGATTTGTTTTGTGGTTTGTTCATGTGCAGGTATTGCTCGAAGACGAATGTGGTCGATGACGGGACCGGAACTAGGTTCATGGAGGAGGCGAGGTTCGGGACTAAGTTCAGGAGGAACGAGGTCTTGGTGGTCAAGGATGTCATGCAGGGCGTTCGGGCTAAGAGAATGGTGCACATGAAGAATGGTTAGTCACGTGAGAATGGCAGGAGGTCATTCGCGTGCAAAGTGTTAGTCACGTGAGTATGGCAGGTGGCCATACGCGTGCAAAGTGTTAGTCACGTGAGTATGGTAGGGTTACCATACGCGTGCAAGAGTTGTACTCGGCCAGGTTGGGCCAAGTAGAGTTGTGTTGGATAAGGATTCCTTCTAGGGAATAGGAATTGTATTCAGAACTCTTTGTGGGTTGGTGCTTTAAATAGGTGGGGGGTCTCCTGTTGAAAGGCACCAAGCAGAGCTAAGCGCATCAAGCCTTGAGCTTGGTTTTAGGGTTTGTACTCTTTTGATGGGAGTATTTTAGACAAAAGAAATAAAGATAAATTCTTCTAGTTCCCGCATTGCTTCAACGTTCTCTTTTTGGTTCTTGTTTGCATGCTTGTTCTAGTTCTAGATTGGTTTTTGTTCTTTAAGTTTTATCTTGATTTGATCCATCAAAAACCTCTCTAGGATATTGATCTAGTGTTTCTCAAAGTCTAGTTGATTAATCTTTTGAAGATCTTGTTTAATCTTGAAGTTTTGATTAGATTGATTCTCGTCAAGTTCTGGATCAGCAAGCTTGCGAAGCTTATAACTTTTGATCCGTAAGTCCGATTGAGCTGATTCTTTTTGTGTTCGGTTCGTACTGGAATCTAGTTTCTTGTGTCCAAATTTCAGATCGATCCGACGGTTGGATCTCCAGGAATTCGTGTTTTACCGAACCTCTGTCATTGTGTTTTTGTCGAAAACGAGGCAATTATTTGGTTCTGTTTTGGGGTGAACTTTTAATTGGTCAAGAATTTGGTTTTAGCTTCCGCACAATCATTCACCCCCCCTCTGATTGCTATATTCGTATACTTCGATCCTACATACTCTTTCTATCTAATCTACACCCCGCAAAATCAGCATTAGAATATCCTAGAAGTGTAAGCGAAGAAGAACAAGAATACCAAATGCCAAATTCAGAAGTGGAGCGAAGATACCTGAAAATTCTTTTAATTGCTTGTCGATGTGATTCTCGAGGAGAGGCTTGAAATCGAGCGCACAAACATACTGCAAAATGTATGTCGGGCCTTGAAGCAGTCAAGTACAGAAGTGATCCAATCATGCTTCTGTATTCTTTTTGGTCCATCTCGACACCATTCTTGTCAAGATCCAAAATTGTTGTTGTGCTCATTGGAGTAGATACTGACTTTCCTTCTCCCATGTCAAATTTCTTTAGTAGCTCCTTTGTATACTTGGATTGGTGCAAGAAGATCCCTTCTTTCGCTTGCTTGATTTGAAATCCAAGGAAGTATGTCAACTCTCCCATCATACTCATCTCGAATTCCTTGGACATCAGCTCAGAAAAATGCAACACAAGAGAGTGGGAGGATCCTCCAAAGATAATATCATCCACATAAATTTGCACCACAAGGAATTGATCATTTGAATTTTGAGTAAACAGAGTTTTATCAACTTTTCCCATCTCAAAATTATGTTGAAGCAAGAAGCCTTTTAATCTATCATACCAAGCACGAGGGGCTTGTTTTAATCCATAAAGAGCTTTTGATAAACGATACACATGATTAGGAAATTTTTCATTTTCAAAACCAGGGGGTTGTTTCACAAAAACTTCTTCTTCTATAAAACCGTTTAGAAAAGCACTTTTCACATCCATTTGAAATAACTTAAAACCTTTTGAA
The DNA here is from genome assembly GCA_036346355.1 of Rhipidocladum racemiflorum. Taxonomy (NCBI): domain Eukaryota; kingdom Viridiplantae; phylum Streptophyta; class Magnoliopsida; order Poales; family Poaceae; genus Rhipidocladum; species Rhipidocladum racemiflorum. Next base: position 74,649,741 of record CM070571.1, read on the forward strand.
GCTGCAAAAGCCAAAAGAATGCGAATAGCTTCTAAACGAGCAACAGGAGCAAAAGTTTCATCAAAATCAATTCCTTCAAGTTGGGAGAAACCTTGAGCTACAAGCCTAGCTTTGTTTCTAACAATTATTCCATCTTCATTTAGCTTGTTCTTAAAAACCCATTTTGTTCCAATAATGTTTTGATTTTTAGGAGGTTCCACTAAAGACCAAACTTTATTCCGTTCAAAGTTTTCTAACTCTTCATGCATCGCATCTACCCAAGAACTATCAGTTAAAGCATGAGTAATGTTCTTAGGTTCAAAATTTACAACAAAAGCAGAATGCATGCATAAAAGAGTTTGAGATGAATTAGAACGTGTCACCCTTTCATGAAGACTTCCAATAATTTGTTCAGGAGGATGGTTCTTCAAAACAGCAAGGGGAGGTCCAGTTGTTTCAGTCGTCGTGGGAGGAGTAGGAGAATCTGAAGTAGTAGTCACATCAATTGGTTCAGGAACATCTTCCCGTTCTGTAGATATGAGCTCATCATCATCATTATCTTCATCATTTTCTTCGAATCTTTTATCCAAAAAGATTGGCTCTAAATCTTCTCGTGAGCCTGAAATGTCGGGTCTAGCTCCAGGGCTAGCCTCATCAAAAGTAACATCGCATGTCTCCAACATTTTGTTAGTCGATAAATCAAGTACACGATATCCACGAGAGTGCAACGAATAACCAAGGAAAATACCATCTGTACTACGAGCTTCGAATTTATCAAGATTTCCATGTTTAAGGATAAAGCATTTGCAACCAAACACTCGTAAGTGAGAAACAGATGGTTTACGATCAAATCTCAGTTCATAAGATGTTTTACCAAGTAAAGCTCTAAGATAGATCCTATTTGATATATAGCAAGCAGAAGAAATTGCTTCAGCCCAGAATTTTCTTGAAGTGTTGTATTCATCTAGCATAGTTCTAGCCATTTGAATCAAAGTTCTATTTTTCCTTTCTACAACACCATTCTGAGAGGGAGCATATGGCGAGGAAAATTGATGTTCAATTCCATTAGTTTCACAAAAAGATTTGAACAAAGCATTTTTGAATTCCGTACCATTATCAGTTCTTATGGTTTTCAATGTGTTGGGCAATTCATTTATCAATCTTTTAATGAAAACATGAAAGAGTCCAAAGATCTCATCTTTCGAAGAGAGAAAATGCACCCAAGAGTATCTCGAATAATCATCAACAATTACTAGAAAGTACCACTTACCTCCGGCCGATTGGATTCGAGATGGTCCTATTGTATCCATGTGAAGAAGTTGGCCGGGGCCGGTGGTCATCACAGTTGAGACAGGAGCATGAGGAGCTCCAACCATCTTACCATGTCGACAGGAAGCACAAACAATGTATTTGCAAGATTTTAATTTCGGCAAGCCACGAATCAAATCTAGACCACTCAATCTAGATAACAGATCAAAGCCCATGTGTAACACCCCAAAATTTTGCTTTTCTTAAATCCATGTGTGATTTGGTACTTTGGTGAATTTTTGGAATTTTCTGGAATTTATTTGGATTTATTTGGAATTTATTGGAATTTATTCCATTTTAAAATAATTAAAGAATTTAATTTTGCAAATAAAATTTTGTTGGAAATATTTTATTTGAGTCCCAAATACCCTAAAATATTTTCCAAAATTTTTCTGGAATTTTTCTGAGTATTTTGCTATTTTTAATGAATTAAATGAATTACTGGAAATTATTTTAAATATTAATTCGCTGGAAAATCGAGTCGGGTCAAGTACTGTTCATCCGACCGAGTCGGAACCCGAGTCGGACTCGAGTCCGACCCGAGCCACGTGATTCGGTCGAACCGCGTCCAAACCCTAACCATTGTGGACCGTCGGATCAAGATCCAACGATCAGGATCCGCGCCGCACCGTTCGATCGGATCCGATCCGGATCCGTGCGCGCCCAAGCCAATCGTGGCCGTTGATTGCGCCATGTGGACGGTCCTCCGTCGTCGTCTCCTCCCGAGTCCGAGCCGGACTCCGCCGCCGTGAGGGATTAGGTTTCCGTTTTCCGCGCGGAAGCCGAGGCTATTTAATGCCCGGATCACACCCCGAGGACCACCTTGATCTTGCGCAGCCGTTGCCCTAGCCGTCGCCGCCGCAGCGTTTCGACGCGCCGCAATCGCTCGCCGGAGTTGTAGCGCTTCTCCGCGGTTTTGCCGTTCGCCGCCGTCGCCGTCCCCGCGCCGTTGACCCCAGGCCGGACTCACCGCGACGAGGCGCACCGAAGGACCACTCACCTCGCCGGAGGAGCCCGCAAACGCCGTTGCGTGTCGCCGTCCCGGCTCGGCCGGCCCGGCTCCGCCAGACGCCATCGCCGTCGCCGAAGCTTCTCGGCCGTCCGATCAAGATCCAACGCCCCGAGATCACGCCACGTCATCTCACGGTGAGATCCCAATCCAAATCCTCAGATCCAATCTCGGCCGTAGGATCTAGATCCAACGGTCAATCAAACGCGTTAACCCAAACGGCGTGAGAGCGAGATCTAATGGGCCGTTGATTTTCAAATCAACGGCCGAGATTGCGCCACGTGTCCGGAAAGGCCGACCGCGGTCAGCGCCGCCCACGCGTGTGTGTGACGCCGACACGCTGGGCCCGCATGTCGGCCGCCCACACATCGCACCATGACGCCACGCCGACGTCATGGTGGGCTCTATGTCGGCCGGCCGTCGACCAGCGCCGACGCCAAGAATGACGCCAGCTGGTCCCACCGTCGCTGTGGTCGAGCCTGGCCGACGCCGATGACGTCACCCGAGGGGACCCACCTGTCAGCGACATGTGGAGTCGTGGACCGAGTCCACAGTAGACCCGAGCCGAGCGTGGACCAAGTCCATGGACCGGTGACGCCGCCAGACCAATCGAGGCTGCCATGTGTCCTCGCCGACGCAATAATTAATTTTCGAAAAGAAAATGATTTATTAATTCGAAATAATGATTTGATTTTGTTTCAAACTTCAAACGCTTATAACTTTTGCGTTTCAACTCCGATTTGAGTGATTCAAATTTCTAAATTTGTATAAAATTGAGACCTACCTAAATATGAATTTTATTTAATTTTTGGACTAAAGTTTTTCTCTGTAAAATTATTTACTTGATTATTTAAACTTTAAATAATCATAACTTTTATGCGTTTAACTCCAAATTTGACGATTCCAGTTTCTAAAAATTCATAAAATTATGTTCTCTCTGTTTATGGATTTTATTTGGATGATTGGATACTTTTTGCCTATTGTTTATTTGTGTATTTGCTATTTGCACGCTTTTACGAGTAGACGTTGAAGTCTGGGAAGGATTCGAAGGAGAAGTATTGACTCAGGATCCAACTCAAGACCAAGAACAAGTACTTTTTGAAGGCAAGTTGTGCTTTGACCATGTTGATCCTATTTCGAAATCTATTTTGATTTAACCTATTGCATGCTAGTTCAATTAGAAAATACTTTATTTAAATTTGGGGAATTAGATAAATACCAATTTGCTGTATGACACCTTGATTACTTAAATATGTGCCATGGCCCCCTTGTCACCCTAGTTGTGGTTTACTAGTTGGACATTATTAACTTGCCAACATGGGTTTTAGACCGTTGTAGTAAACTGCTTAGACCTGCTACGTGCTCATGACATGATTTTGGACAATCAAATGTTAATATTGACTTAATGATATATTGAACCTGTTTTGGAAAGGTATCATGTGATGTTGATGGCACGTGGTGCATGGTAATCAACTGGGGTTTGATAAATAGTTTTTCGACCGGGGCATGTGGCAAGAATAATCAGGTGGGCCAGTTGTGGCATTGGGGATGTTGATTTGGTTCTTCGGGTAGTCTTGCCTTGGTCACCCTAAGGACTTCACCTTGCAAGCCTTTGAACTGGGTCTAACGTGCAACCACATGTCTGTAATGGGACGGACCTAGTTGACTAAGTTGCTAATAACGTACCTGTGGGACCTCAGGAGGTCAACTACACCCTTTGTGTAAGTTATGCGGGGAGCGTCTGGGAGTGAGGCCAGGTACCCATCTAACGGTTGATTGGCCTAAACTTCGCCTTAGCTAAGGGAAGGGTTAGTGTGCAATAACCGGGGAGGACCACTTGTATTGTTAGAAGTTTCCGAAAGACTTTGTTACGGGAACTTGCCTTTGTGGTGTTTGACTGTATCTTGTGGGTAAAGTGCATAACCTCTACAGAGTGTAGAATCTATTCGAATAGCCGTGTCCGCGGTATTGGACATAGCTCGGGAATTACAGTCAAGGGTTAGATTTTTTCAAAAATAACTTGGAATTGAAAGGTTGGGTTGGATTAATAATGATGTTGATGGAAATGTGGATTAGGATGGGAAAGATGTTTATTAAACTCCTTGAAAAGTTATTTATGCTTTACTTGTTTCTACTGCTTTCGAATCTACTTATGGTACTTGTTAAATGTCAAGCATCGCAAAAATACCTTGAGCTATTCCTTTGTACCAAGCCATGCATATAGTATATTAGCTTGCATTCGGTGCATGACTTGCTGAGTACCAAGTACTCACCCTTGCCACAATACAACACCAGTTGAAGAGGAGACTACACCAGCTTTGGAGGAGGAGCTCCAAGAGGATCCGTCTACTTAGGGAGCGAGCCCAGTCAGTTGCCTGTGGTATACTGGATGGCGCCACGAAGTTATTTGATTTTCCGCTGCTACTATTTCTCTCTTAATAAGTTTCGCCCTGCGAGGCGTACATTTGTGACTTGACCATAAGGTCGAGTAACCAGTTTGGTTATTTAAATAAAAGTACTTTATTAGTATCGAGTGGTATGATTGTGATATTTACCGATGTTAAGACTGTGTGCACTAGCGTGTTCCTGGACTAGTGCTGAATACACAGAGGGTCCGGATTTGCAAATTCGGGGTCCCGACACCATGTGACCTAACCGACGATGCCAAAAATTGAGATTTCTAGATTCTGAAGCAACAAAACAATGTGAACTTGAAGCATTGCTAAAATTTGCTATGAAAATTTTTCCAAGTCTAGATATCTCAAGAATCAGGTTTCCAGAAGCATCGAGTACTCTACATGCATTCGGTTTAAAATTTACTTCAAAGTTTTCATCCAACAATTGAGATACAGACAGAAGGTTGAATTTCAGTTTAGACACCAAAGAGACATTCTTTAAAGTAAAGTGCTCATTTACCTTCACTGTACCTTTTGCAATGACGCTGGCCCAAAGAGTAGCATCTCCAAAAGTGATCGTTTCGTTCCCAGATGCTTTTGTTAGGGAGGAGAACCAACTTGGGTTGCCTGTCATGTGTTGGCAGCATCCTGAATCAACAACCCAGATGTTCTCCTTCCCTTCTCGTACCACCTACATGTCATGAACAGAAGATGTCGAGGATTCAGCGATGGGGTTAGAAAAATTTGATTTAGGTATCCAGCACTGAATCACTCAACGAGGAGGTGATCGTACAAAAGCTTGTGAATGCAAAGTAGATGAATTTCCAGGAATTTTGTTTGCTTTCACTAGCGGAACATGTTGAGACATGATACGTGTTTGTCTAAAGTTAGACTTAGCCTTTGAATTTTCATTTCTCTGTTGTTTGGCTAGTCTAAAACAAAAATTCACCAAATGACTATCTTTTCCACAATGAGTGCAATTGTACTTAACAAATGGTTTGACTTTAGAAGCAGAAGCAACATTTGCATTCATCATAGTAGAAGATAAAATTCTAGCAGATTTGAAGACAGTTTTCTCAGGCTTTTTGACAATTTCAAACTTTCAACTTTCAAGAGTTTTAACAATAGTAGGAGCATATGATTTGTGATGAGCATAAGGATCAAAACCTAAACCTTTGTGATGAGTGCTAACTTTTGATTGATCCAAAATCATATTTAAATTTTTCTTTCCTTTAGTAAAACGTTCTAAAGACTTTTCCAAGTAATCAATTTTTCGAGAGAGTGTTAAACAATTATTACAGGGAATATCTATTTTTCCTTTTTGCTTGCGACAAGTTGAGCATGAAAGAACTTCATGTGTAAGCAAATCATTAAACAATTGAGTAATCTTAGCATCTGCATCATGCAACTTCAATTCTAGTATGGAACATTTAGAACAAGAAGTTTGATCATGTAAACCATCAGTAGAGCAACTAACATTTTTCACAAGTTTTTCATTTTTCAATTGTTTGGCATAAACTTGTTCTAGTTTAATCATATGTTCCTCTTTTAGAGATTTAATTTCAAATTTGAGATCTAAGCAAGAATCACATGTCTTTTCAGAATTTGAATTTCTAAGATCAAAGTTTTCAGTTTTTAGCATGGATAGATCTTTCTCTAAGTTTTTATTTTTGAGTGAAGATTTTCTTAAAGATTTTCTCAATATGACTAAAACTTCACAAAGCTCATTATACGAAGGCATTACCTCATCACCGTCGCTGGAGGTGCTGTCGTTGTCACTAGAATCACTAGTGTTCCCTTTCGCCATGAAGCATAGTCCGATGAAATCTTTCTCGTTCAGCTTCGTTTCCTTCGCTTCCTTCTCACCGTCAGTTGAGTCATCAATGTCGCTTAAGTCTAAGCGACCAATTGCAGCGAAGACTTTGTTGAGCATCTTCTTCGTCCGTTGCTTATTTTTGTCCTTGCTCTCTTTTGGCCGGAAGGATTTGGAGGAGTTGCTTTGATCCTTCTCGTCTCTATCTTTGTTCTTGAAGCAGTTAGCACGGATGTGTCCTGCCTTGCCGCAGTTGTAGCAGTGGATGGAGGCTCCTCTTTTCTCCCTTGATCTTATGTACGCTGCATTGATACGCTTGGAAAGAAGAGCAAGTGTATCTTCTGGTATTTGATCTAGCTGTTCATCATTAAGAGCACTCAAGGCAGTAATGGAATATGATGATGAAGAACTAGTAGCATTGTCATATGAAGAAGAATTTGCATTAAGAGCCAAAGAGTTATCATTGGATGTTCTGAAAACAATGTCTATCTCAAAAGTCTTGAGACTAGAATATAATTTATCCAATGTCATTTCACTCATCTTGTGCGCCTCCCTAAATGCAGTCACTTTCATTTGCCAGATTTTAAGATCAAGAGATGATAGGAAATGTCTAGCATTTTCAGAGTCAATGTATTTAACATCTACACCTCTAAGATTGTTTAAGATTCTGTTAAAGCGAGCAAAACAATCATCTAAAGATTCTCCAGAGTTCATTTCAAATCTAGTGTATTCCTTTTTAAATTGATCTTGCCTAGCCTCTTTGACAGAGTCAGTGCCTTCATGATAATCTTGAAGAGATTTCCAAATTTCATGAGCAGTGAGTAAATGACAGACTCTATCGAATTCTTTTCTAGCAAGTCCTTGAAGCAATATGTTTCTAGCTCTATTATTATTTTCAACATCCTTTTCAAACTCGATTTTATCAATATCATCATTAGAAGGAAGCTCGTACGGAATTTTTACCTTGCGCCAAATCGCGTTACCTTGAGCTTGAAGATATGCGATCATCGGATCCGCCCGATTGGGAAGTCTGTGCCATCGAAGATTGGCGGCTTGTTCGAGTATTTCTCTGTTGCCATAACTTACCGTTTACTAATCACCTGTTAAGATGGATTAGTAGAGCCTTGCTCTGATACCACTTGTAGGACCGAGTAGGCAACTAGAGGGGGGGTGAATAGATGCCAAATAAAATTTAACGTTTTCTTTCGAAAAATTAATTACCCCTAAACAACGGAAGAATATCTAATATCTTAGAGATCAAAAACCCTAGACTAATTAGCTAAGCAAATCGAACAAGAACAAGAACTAGTTCTAATAAAACGAAGAACAAATCTTCTAATCAAGAATCAAAGCGAAAAGAATTTTGCATAAACTTATCTCTTTTATTCCAAAGCCATCTTCAACAAGATGACACAAAAAATCTTCTAATCTTCAACGATTAGAAAACCCTAAACAAACTAATAGAGCATACAAGCTCTTCTTTGCACCTTGTGCTTGATTTAACAATTGTTTGCTTGATCAATTGCTTGATTTTCTAAGCCCTTGCAACCTCTATTTAAAGGACTCCACAACCACCTATTCCTTTTTGTATTTGGATTGAGCAAGCAGTCTCCATGTCAATCTCACCTCACGCCGGCTGACTCGGATAGCAAAATTCTTCTCGGACTCAGCTGGCTTTCTCCTCTCAGACACGGCGTCCTGCACACACGCGACGCACTCACACACGACTCGGCACTCACGCACACACACATGCAGCACACCACGCACGCACTCATGCAGCACACACACACACCACGCACGCACACATGCAGCATGCACACACACCACGCACGCTACACCACACACACATGCATGCACGCAACACACTGCATGCACACACACACTCGCATGCATGCACACATACATGCACGCACACACACACTCTCAAAAATTCGTATACACGCGTACGGCTTCCTGCCACTACGCTGCAACGATCTCGATCTCACTTGCACCGATCTCTAGTCCGAAACATCTCGCATGACACCCTCGACCCTCACGACCTCAGTTCCTCCCTGAACCTAGTCTCGGTCCTGTCATCGACCACGTTCGACCTCAAGTAACACCTGCACATGAACAAAAACACACAAACAATTTTCGAGCCCAAGTCTGCGACTTGACTCAAGTTAATCCATACAACCACTCAGATGAGTGCATTGCATCAAATTAACTATAAACACAATTTCCAAAACACAAACCAAACTCTTTGCAAATTCAAAATCTTTTCAAATAATCAAACCACTTTTAAATCTTTTCAAATACTCATCATCAAAATAACATGGATCAAAAAACAATGATCCTTCAACTTCCTTCCATAAAGGGCCTCGAAGGGTGACATTTTCAAACTGGTTTGGTAACTATTGTCGTATGAAAATTTTGCCAATGGTGGGCAGGTGGCCCAACAGGCTCCATAGGTTATGGTGTAGGCTCTTAACATATCCTCTAATATCTGGTTAACCCTTTCTGTCTGTCCATCTGTCTGTGGGTGATAGGTCGTGTTGAACGTCAAATCAGTCCCCATAGCCTCATGTAAACTTTCTCAGAACTTGGAGGTGAATTGGGCTCCTCGATTTGACACGATTTTTTGGGGATTCTGTACAGTCTGACAATCCAAGTTAGGTATAATTCTTCCAGCTTATCCTTGCCAAAAGTCTACATGATAGGAACGAAGTGGGCAACTTTAGTCAGTCTGTCGAATATTACCCAGATGGCATCGAATCTTTGCTGTGTCTTGGGCAATCCTGTGATGAAATCCATCCCAATTCCATCCCACTTCAAATCTGGTATTGGAAGTGGTTGCAGTAAATCGATAGTGTTTTGGTGATCTATCTTAACTTTTTGACATATGTCACAACACCAGATGTGTTCGGTTACTTTTTTTCCATACCCTTCCACCAGTACTCCTTTTTCAAATCCTGATACATCTTTGTACTCACGGGATGCATTGAGAGTTGGGATGAGTTTTTGTAAAAATCAGTCTTCTTATCTCCTTGTTATTGGGAACGCATATACGATTGTGAAACCATAGTATGCCTTGCTTATCTTCTGAGAATTCTGATGGGTTAACCCTTTTCATTTCTCTTCTGTACTGTTGGATTTCCTCATTTGCTTGTTGGGCTGCCTTGATTTTATATAGGAGGTCACGTTGAATCCTGATAGAAGGTATCGATCCCTTTTCTACTACTTGTAAGTTCAACTATTGCATCTCTGACTGTAGCTACGATGGGACGTCTGTTGTCAAGGCTAGGTGGAGACACGCCTTTCTGCTCAATGCATCGGCTTCCACTTTGACCTTTTCTGGATGGTATTGAATGTTTAGGTCATAATCCTTAATTAGTTCCAACCATCTCCTCTATCGGATATTCAGGTTCGACTGAGTGAACACATACTTCAGACTTTTGTGGTTGAAGAATAGTTCATAGTGGTTTTCCAACAGATAATGCCTCCAAATTTTCAATGCATGAACTACTGAGGCTAATTCCAAGTCGTGAGTAGGGTAATTCTCTTCATGTTGTCTTAGCTGTTGTGATGCGTAAACAACTACTTTTTCGCCTTGCATTAGTACACAACCTAGTCCTCTTTTTAACGCATCACAATAGATATGAAACTCTTTGTCTGGGTCGGGAATTATAAGGATTGGGGCTGAGGTTAATCTTGTTTTCAATTCCTGGAAGCTTTCTTCGCTCTTTTCTGACCATTTGTAGGGCTTATCCTTTTTGACAAGTTGCATCAAGGGTTTTGATATCTTGGAAAAACCCTTCGATGAACCATCGATAGTATCCAGCTAATCCTAGGAAGCTCTGAATTTCTGTCATTAAGGTGGTTCATTTCCATTCCATGACTATTTTTACCTTCTCGGGATCCACTTTCACTCCATCCTTTGTAATAATGTACCCTAGAAAAGAGATCTTGTCCAACCAGAAACCGCACTTAGAGAATTTGGCATAAAGCTGGTGCTCTCTAAGCTTTCTCAAGATCAGATGTAGGTGTTCTTAGTGGTCTTCTTCACTTTCTAAGTAGATTAGAATGTCGTCTATGAACACCACGACAAACCGGTCCAAGTACTCCATGCATACTTGGTTCATCAGGTTCATGAAGTAGGCTGGGGCGTTAGTGAGTCCGAATGGTACTACTGTGAACTCATAAAGCCCATATCTTGTGGTAAATGCGGTCTTCTCTTTGTCCTATTCCCTTACTTTTAAATGGTGGTATCCCGTCCTCAAATCTATCTTTGAGAAGACTTTGGCTCCCTTGAGCTGGTCAAACAAATCATCAATCTGTGGCACAGGATATTTGTTCTTGATGGTCACGGCAGTCAATGCTCGGTAGTCTACACAAAGTCTTGAGCTTCCATCATTCTTTTTGGCAAACAATACTGGAGAAGCCCAACGTGAAATGCTAGTCAGATAAATCCTTTTTCTATCAACTCATCGAACTGCTTTTTGAGTTCTTTCAGCTCCATCTGTGCCATCTGGTATTGATGTTTGGTGATGGGTTTGGTTCCTGGGATCAATTCTATTGCCAGTTCTATGCCTTTTTCGGGGGTCTTTATGGCAATTCTTCTGAAAAAATGTCTGTATAGTCTTGAACAACGGGTATCCTATTCACTTCTGATGTGATGGCATTGATGCTACTCCTATTACTCTTAACAGCTTGGGGTCTGTTTGTACTATCACTTGCTATCCTCTGTCATTAACGAGCGCTATCAACTTTTGCTCACAGTCCAATCGTGTCTTGTGTCTAGATAACCAATTCATTCCCAGAATGATATCTAGACCACCCATTTCTAACAATAGCAGGTTGGCTTTAAACTTAACTCCTTGAATTACCATCTCCAAACTCTCACATTTAAACCATGCCATTAACCGGCCTTTAGGTATTTGAAATACACAAGGAATAGGCAATGGAAAATATGGTAAACCATTCTTGCAAGTGAAAGCCAAAGAAATGAAAAAATGTGTTGCGCCAGTGTCAAATAGAATCAGAGCCAGCTGGGACTGGATTTGAAACTTATCGATGATGATGTTAGTGGCCTCTGCTACTTCCTTTGCTGAGACATGGTTGATTCTTCCCTGGAAGTTCCTTGAAGTGTTCTGGCTTCTGCTGCTGGGGTTGCCCTCTGCCTTAACTTGTGTTCTCCCCTGTAGGTAACCCTGTTGCTGCTGCTGCGATGGACGGGCCATTAGCTGTTTATTCGCAGGGGTGAAGGCTGACACTTGTGCCTTGGCCACTTCGGTTAGCCGGTCTTTTTTTGGGTAGTGTTGTCTAAAGTGCCGTATTTGTTCATAATGGAAACAACATGAAGTTTTCTTGGGATAATCGTTGGCATAATGGTTCTCATTACAAACAAAACATCTTACTGTTCTGGGCTGATTGGCAGTGGGAGTTGGTCGTTGCCCACCTATTGCCTATCTTTTACTAGGGAATTCAGGAATGGGGGCCAGGGCTCTTCCTTTGAATGGGACAGGAATCTGCATCCTTTGCTACTGGGCCATTCTTTTCTTGGGGTCTTCCATGTCATTCCGAGTTTCCTTTGAAATTACCAGCTTATTGTCGGGACCCGAATTTGCAAATCCGGACCCTCTGTGTATTCAGCACTAGTCCAGGATCACGCTAGTGCACACAGTCTCAACATCGGTATATATCACAATCATACTTAACGAAATAGTAAAGTACTTTAATTAGTTAACCAAACGGGTTGCTCGACCTTAAGGTCAAGTTACAAATATACGCCTCGCAGGGTGAAAACTTATTAAAAGAGATAACAGCAGAGGAAAAATAAGATAACTTTGTGGCGCCATCCAGTATACCACAGGCAACTGACTGGTCTCGCTCCCTAGTTAGACGGCTCCTCCTGATACTCCTCCAAAACTGGCGTCGCCTCTTCTTCAACTGATGTTGTATTGTGACAAGGGTGAGTACTTGGTACTCAGCAAGTCATGCACAGAATGCAACTAATATTCTACATGCATGGCTTAGTACAAGGATTGGTTCATGGTTCATTTGCAGTAAACAGCAATTAGCAAGTAGCATAAGTAGATTCAAAAGCGGTAGAGGCAATATATTATCAATAACTTTTCCAGGAGTTAAATAGACACTTTCCCTTCCTAATCCACATTTCCATCAACGTCATCATTAAACCCAAACAAACTTTCCAAGTCCAGGTTATTTTCATGAAAGTCTAACCCTTGACTGTAATCCCCGAGCAATGTCCAATGCCGTGGACACGGCTATTCGAATAGATTTTACACTCTGCAGAGGTTATGCACTTTTCCCACAAGATACAGCAAAACACCACAAAGGCGAGTGTTCGTAACAAAGCCTTTCGAAAACCGCTAACTGTACAAGCGAACCTCTCCGGTTTTTGCCATACAACATCCCTTCCCTTATCGGAGGCGAAGTATGGGACCGACATACCGTTGGACGGGTACCATGCCGTAGCCCTGGTACGCTCCCCTTTCAAGCTACACAAAAGGTGTAGTTGACACCCCAAGGTATCACGTGCAAGTTATTAGTAACTTACTCAACTAGGACCGTCCCACTCCGGTCATGTGGTTGCATGATTCACTCAGTTCAAAGGCTTGCAACGTTAAGTCCTTAGGGTGACCAGGGCAAGACTACCCGAAGAACCAAATCAACCTTCCCGATGCCACTCCTGGCCCACCCGATCAATCTTGCCACATGCCTCGATCTAAATCTATTTATCAAAACCCAGTTATTTACCATGCACCACTGTAACACCCCGGCATCTAGTATGCCCTGAATGTTACCAAACATAGACTAAACAACCTCTAAATACCACAAATTAAAATAAATTACTGCAAAGGCGCAAATGCTAAAACCGAAATTTTGGCAGCATCTCCTTTGTTTTATCATGAATCGAAGCAATAGCAATATCAAGACAAGTCATATTTTAACATAAGACATCTAAAGCAGCAACATAAATGGATATATCATCATCATACGTCAATAATACCAAGCTCAACCACTTCATAAACTATACCGAAGCAAATAAGGAATCACAAGCACACAAATTAATCCATACACCAAGTTTCATGGCACTATTATTATGATCATGACTCAAGTTGATACAACTGCCTATAAATGTGGAGCTACGTGAAGATGTGTAGCTAATGCCCCTTCCCACAAGCCGGTTTCATGGTACCTAAAAACAACATAAAACACAAGCGTGAGTTCATCACTCAACAAGTATATTGCAATGGAACAAAAGAACAACTTACATTGCTACAACACTTCACATCATGCTAACATCATAGTTCCACACTCACATTTCATTATTCATAAAACATCGTTATCATAATCATGCTCATATCTCATTATTCACATAACATCAACCCCATGAAAGCAATGCAATGCAATGCACATATCTCCTTGACGCAAATACCGGTATTGCCGAGTGCACGCCCGTCGACGGGCACCCTTGTCCCCCTTCCATCCCGTAGATGGAGGGTGCCTACTCCTCACTTCCACTCACCACATGGGTGGAATCACGATGTAGGTCTTACATCCATGGCGCTCCGGATTAGTCATAACTTTCTCACCGACCTTCCCGGATTAGTTATGACGTTCTCACCGCCCGGGCCAGTTTTCATGCCATGTATGCAACATATGCCATAATCATAAACAATTTAATCATTGCATAACATCTTAACATGCCTTTTTCATCATATCATGTACAAATATTAAGCATGGAAAGATCACATAACATGGAAACAATTGCATCTAACAATGCAAACAAACAGACCACGTGCTACCATTCCAATACACTTGCCTTTAACCTCGGGCGACGGATTGGCGAGAGGATGAGGGAAATCCCAGGGTCACACCACCTGCACATACATGCCACACACTCAATTCATGCCCCCAAAACAGTACGCGAAGACTCAAGTATCCCGCCCTCAAAACCTAATCCCAAAACCGAAAAACAGAGGTTCTGTCCCGTCGGGGCAGCAGTCTTCCAACGGGCATAACTTGAGTTCTAAGACTCCAAATCAATTAAATGAGTATATCACCGCGAAGCTTAGGAAATTTCCTAACTTTTTCTAAGTATTGGGAAAAGCTAATTCGGCCTCTAAAATTGTTTAATCTACAGAATACCGTGGCCTGTTCCATTCACGTCACAGATTTTAACACGCTCGGTAAAACAGTCATAACTTGCAAACGGCTGATCGGAATTTAACGTTATTTATACCCACTGAAAGGTATTGAAATTACCTACAACTTCTTCAACAAGTGGCCATCCAAATTTGGACTCTAAAATTACGAAAACCTTAACACTAGGTCGACTGCACAATCTACCCGAAACAGAGAACGTGACAACTCTAGTTTTCTCCCAAATCTACCCACGGACAGCACCACCGCTTGATCTAAAAACATGAAATCGACCTCTATAACAACACCTAGACCCAACCCACAGATCACCCATGCCTTACCTCTTCCCGACGAACGACGAACGCCGAGATCCTTCCTCCCGGGCTCCCCGATCGTCCTCCTCGCACCGGAATCACCGGGTCTCCTCATCGCGGGGCTTCCCGTTGGAGAGGACAGCGAGATGGCACGGTGGGGATCCCTCCTAGGGCAGGAAGGGAGGTGGAGAGGGGAGGGGAGGGGAGAGGTGGAGGCGCAATGGGGAAGGAGGGAGGAGGCGCACGGCTTGGGGGTGGAGGGAGCGGTGGCTAGGAGGGGAAAGAGGGGAGGCACAAGGAGGGGGGGCGCCCTAGGGCATGGTGCTGCCCTCCTCTCCCACCTCATGGGCCAAAAGCCCCCACCTATGGCCCAAGAAGGTCCCCTAAAGGCCCAAGTTAGGTGACATGTGGCTTGATCTCGGCCGTTGAATCTAAATCCAATGGCTGAGATTAGATCTAAATACCGCAACGTGGACTCCGTTACGGTGACGTGGACGAACGTGGGTCGTTGGATCTAGATCTAACGGTCTAAATCTAATATGGTTTTCTACGGTCATGGGGCAACGTGGACGAACCTCAGCGGTAGGATCTGGATCGGACGGCTGTGGGTGCTTGCGAGCGGCGATGGTGGCGCGGCGGCGTGAGGTTGCCAGAACCGAAGAAGACGACGGGCCCGACGGCGCTTGGCAGTGAGTCCGGCGACGTGAGTGCGTCCTACGGGTGCGCCTTGACGTTGCGGTCCTGGATCTGGCCACCCACACGACGGAGAGGGACGGACGGCGCCGAAGAAGAAGAGAAACCGCGGCGGCACACCTCGAACTTCGGCGAGGAATCGGGAAGCAACGGCGGCGGCTCGGGCGTGGAGATCTAGGGTTTTGGGTGCGCACGGAGGAGAAGAACCTCGGCGGCGGCACGAGGCCTTAAATTCCCTCGGCATGCGCGCGAAAGGCGGAGCCCTAGGCCCACACGACGGCGCAGTCCGAGCCAGATTCGGGCGGAGACGAAGACACAGAGCAGTCCACGTGGCGCGATCAATGGCTGAGATTGCCTCGGCACGACCGGGTTCGCATGGGAAACGGGCTCGGTGACGTGGCGCTATCACGGCTGTTGGATCTTGATCCAACGGTCGTGGGATTAGGTTAGATCCGGTTCGGATCCTGCTCGAACGTGGTTCAGGTCGGGCTCGAGTTCGACTCGGGTTCCGACTCGGTCGGTGGAACAGTACTTGATCCGAGTTGATTTTCTAGCGATTTAACATTTAAAATAATTCCAGTAATTCAAATAATTCGAGAAAAATAGCAAAATAATCAGAAAAATTCTAGAAAATATTTTAGGGCATTTGGGACAAATAAAATATTTTTGACAAAAATTTATTTAGAACTTTTAATTATTTAATTATTTCAAAAGTGAATAAATTCAAATTAAATGCAGATAAATTCCAGAAAATTCCAAAAATTCACAAAAGTGCAAAATAACATTTAAATTCATGAAAAGCAAAAATTGGGGTGTTACACTTATCTACCATGGATGACAAATCCTTGAAATCTATGGCAGAGATATAGAATTTTAGATTCTTTTGCAGTCCCTCAAAGAATTATTCCATCTTCTTGGCTTCGGTATCGATCACTTTGGGTGAGTAACGGGATAGGTGATTAAACTGATGCAGGTATTCCATGATGGTCCTTCCTCCCTATCGAAGGGCTAGAATTTCTCTTCTTTTCGAGGCCATTAAACCCGCAAGGATGTGGGTCTTTCAGAAAGCTTCCTCAAATTCTTGCCATGGTATCTCTTGTCCATTATTCATAGCTTGGAAATTCATCCACCAGGCCGCTGCTTGACCTTGTAGTTGGTAGGAGGTGTATAGCACCCGTTCCTTCTCAGTGCACTGGACAATGTCCAACTTCATCTGAATGTCTCTAATCCAGTCATCGGCTGCCAGGTAATCAGTTGATGTTGAAAAGATGGGGGTGCCTAGTCTTCTGGAAATCATACCACTTTGATCCTCTCATGATTCCTTCTTGTCCATTGAAATTCCCCTGGGGAAATCCTTGAGGTCTCACTGCTAACTGTTCTAAGACCCTTTCCATTAGTTGGGTTTGGTTCCTTTCAGCTAGGTATTTGTTTCGCTCCATCATGGCTAAGACATGAGCTAGGCTGGCTGGGTTGCCTACTGATTCTGCCTAGCTGCCTGGGTTGCTATGACAGGATCCTGATGCAACTTCTTCCATGGCTCTATTTCTGATCTCTTTCGGTCTGCAGCAGGCTTTTTAGAGAAGCAGAAGATGAGTAAGAGCTGGGGCATGAGGTAAGAGTAGAAAGAACAAATACGGGCTT
Source organism: Rhipidocladum racemiflorum (assembly GCA_036346355.1). NCBI lineage: Eukaryota > Viridiplantae > Streptophyta > Magnoliopsida > Poales > Poaceae > Rhipidocladum > Rhipidocladum racemiflorum. The sequence continues at coordinate 74,667,042 of CM070571.1, forward strand.
AGACAAAAGGAAGGAATCCTTTGAGCTAGTTAGGAATATACACATATTAAAGCAAAGAAAATAAAACACGAAGATAGAGAACATAGCATTTTATATAATATAGATTGTACACAATACCGTTTTAAGGTTCGGTACAACCCATTTTACAATAAAACAAGCCTACTACAAAAGGGGCAACTCTAAGATTATCGAGCTAGCTACTACTAAAGGCGTCACTCGGCGTCGGAAAGGTAGAAAACCCGCTCCATGGGCTCTACCTCCTGGTCGTCCTCAAGCTGTGTCAGGTCGATCACCTCTGACGGGCCTGCACCCATAGAGGCCACCTCCATGGGCTCATAGACTGGCTAGAACTCGTACAGCTGATCCCTCAGATCTTGAATCTCACTCCAGGCATCGTGCAGCTACTGGTGAAGATCATTGTACTCCTTGAGCGCTCTGCTGTAGAGGTACTCCTGGTATAGCACATGGTCAGTAATCACCTCGAGGCGTCGATCTGTCTCTCCCTCAATGATGGAAACTACCACCTGTTCAGGCTCATCCCCCTCATGGGGAATCAACTGGAAGTGGTTGGGATCCAACTCCTCTGCATAGTGGCGACGCAGATACTTCATTGCCTTCCTGACAGCGTCCTGTAGGGCAGCCCATTCATAGACTCAGTGTGCCTTAAACCGGTGAGGGATGTCAGGGCGAAGGGGCAAATGGTGCAGGTCTACCCAAGCCTTCCACTGGCACCTGATGGCACCGTGGAGCTGCTCCTCTGTGTGGAAGACCGGGCAGTAAAGCTCACCTACTCCCAGATGTTGCTGCATCCTCCAAAGCATGTCTGCCCATCCTTCGAGGACCCTAGGGTACAGGTGAACTCGGTGAGCCATCTGTGGACAACGAAAATTTTGAAGTTAGTTAAGTAAGGGAACCTTTAAAATAAAACAGGAAGGGGGAAAGGAACTAAAGAGAGGGGTAAGGCAAAAAGGAAAGAAGGATACAACAATAATACTTATATTTCATAATTCATTTTGTCTGTAGGTCAAAATAATTTTTAGAAAATATTTTCCAAAGCAGACTTAAGGTCTAAATCTATGGTCAAACCTGACTTTGATACCACTTGTGACGGACCTCCTTTTCAAGGGTACGTTTAAATACCTCAGCAGCTGTTGGGACCTGAATTTGCAAATCCGGACTCTCTGTGTATTCAGCACTAGACCAGGATCACGCTGGTGCACGCAGTCTCAACATCGGTATATATCACAATCATACTCAATGAAATAGTAAAGTACTTTAATTAATTAACCAAACTGGTTGCTCGACCTTATGGTCAAGTTACAAAGATACGCCTCGTAGGGCGAAGACTTATTAAAAGAGAAATAACTGCAGCGGAAAAATAAGATAACTTCGTGGCGCCATCCAGTATACCACAGGCAACTGACTGGGCTCGTTCCCTAAGTAGAAGGCTCCTCCTGAAATTCTTTCTCTAAAGCTGGCGTCGCTTCTTCTTCAACTGATGTTTGGGTTGAGGTAAGGGTGAGTACTTGGTTGTAACACCCCAAAATTTTGCTTTCCTTGAATTCATGTGTGATTTGGCACTTTGATGAATTTTTGGAATTTTCTGGAGTTTATTTGGAATTATTTGGAATTTATTTGAATTTATTCCATTTTGAAATAATTAAAGAATTTAATTATGCAAATAAAATTTTGTTGGAAATATTTTATTTGAGTCCAAAATGATCCAAAGTATTTTCCAGAATTTTTCTGGAATTTTTCTGAGTCATTTGCTATTTTTAATGAATTAAATGAATTACTAGGAATTATTTTAAATATTAAATCGCTGGAAAATCAAACTCGGGTCAAGTACTGTTCATCCGACCGAGCCCGAGTCAGACTCGTGTTCGAGTCCGACCCGAGCCACGTGACTCGACTGAACCCACTCCTAACCCTAATCAATCCCAACCGTTGGATCAAGATCCAACTACCGAGATCCGCCGACTCGACCCGAGCCGTATCCGGCCCGGATCCGATCGCGCCCGTGCGATCGGGGCCGTTGATCGCGCCACGTGGACGGCTGCGATTGCGTCGTCTCCGCCGAGTCCGAGCCGGACTCCGCCGGTGAGAGCGCCGCCGTGACCGACTAGGGTTCCGCCCTGAGCACGCCTCCCGGGGCTATTTAATGCCGGATCGCACCGAGGATCGCCATCCCACGCCGGTCCGAAACCTAGCTCACGCCGCTAGGATCCCCACCGTCTCGCTGCTATTGCTCGCCGGAGTTGGTAAAGCACTCGCCGCGGTTTAGCGCCCGTTTCATACCGTCGCCATCCTCCGCCGACGTTGACCCAGATCGAGATCCCTTGCGTCGGCGCACCGTGCCTACCATCCACTTCGCCGGAGGGGACCGGCCGCGCCGTTGGGCGGGTCATCGTCATCTGCTCCGGCCGCCGCAAGCCGCCGCATGCCATTGCCGTCGCCCGAGCCATCTCAGCCGTCCGATCAAGATCGCACGATCCAGATCTTGCCACGTCATCGCGCGGTGAGGTTTCGTTACGATCTCTAGATCCAATCTCAACCATTGGATCTAAATCCAACGGTCCAGATTAACCGCGTTCACCCCAAACGCGTAACACCAGATCCAATCTGGGCCGTTGATTTTCAAATCAACGGTCTAGATCTAGCCACGTGGCCAGAAGGCCAACCGCCGCGGTCAGCGCGGTCAGCGCCGCGCATGAGAACGTGTCTCTGACACGCTGGGCCCGCATGTCAGCGGCCCAGCCAAACTGCACCATGACGTCACGATGACGTCATGGCGGGCCCGCGTGTCGCCAATGTCCCAAAGAAGTAGGCCGACGCCAAGAATGACGTCACCCGAGTGGACCCACATGTCGATCTCGTGGAGCCGTGGACCGAGTCCACCGTGGACCCGAAATGAGCGTGGACCAAGTCCATGGACCGGTGACGTCAGCCAGCCAATCGAGAGCCGACACGTGTCCATGCCGACGCAATAATTAATTTCCGAAAAAGAAAATGATTTATTAATTCGAAATATTGATTCAAAATTTAGATTCAAACTTCAAACGCTTATAACTTTCGCGTTTCAACTCCGATTTGAGTGATTCAAATTTCTAAATTTGTATAAAATTGAGATCTACCTAAATATAAATTTTATTTAATTTTTGGACTAAAGTTTTTCTCTGAAATATTATTTAATTGATTATTTAAACTTTAATAAATCATAACTTTTGCGTTTTAACTCCAAATTTAACGATTCCAGTTTCTAAAAATCCAGAAAATTATGTTCTCTCTGTTTATGGATTTTATTTGGAGTTTTGGGATCTTTTTGCCTAGTGTTTATTTGTGTATTTGCTATTTGCACGCTTTACGAGTAGACGTTGAAGTGCCGGAAGGATTCGAAGGAGAAGTATTGACTCAGGATCCAACTCAAGACCAAGAACAAGTACTTTTTGAAGGCAAGTTGTGCTTTGACCATGTTGATCCTATTTCGAAAATCTATTTTGATTTAAACTATTGCATGCTAGTTCAATTAGAAAGATACTTTGTTTAAACATGGGGGTTAGATAAATACCAATTTGCTATATGACACCTTGATTACTTAAGTATGTGCCATGACCCTTTGTCACCCTAGTTGTGGTTTACTAGTTGGACATTATTAAATTGCCAACATGGGTTTAGACCGTTGTAGTATGTCGCTTAGACACGCACGTGCTCATGACATGATTTTGGACAATCAAATGCTAATATGGACTTAATGATATATGGAACCTGTTTTGGAAAAGTATCATGTGATGTTGATGGCACGTGGTGCATGGTAATCAAGCGGGGTTTGATAAACGATTTCGGCCAGGGCATGTGGCAAGAGTAATCAGTGGGCCGGTTGTGGCATTGGGAGTGTTGATTTGGTTTTGGGTAGTCTTGCCTGGTCACTCTAAGGACTTAACCTTGCAAGCCTTTGAACTGGGTCATACTTGCAACCACATGGCTGGAATGGGACGGCCCTAGTTGACTAAGTCGCTAAGGACTCACTTGTGGAGCCTCAGGGTGTCAATTACACCGTTTGTGTGATTGTGCGGGAGCGTATCGTGGTCGTGTGGCCAGGTACCCATCTAACGGTGTGTTGGTCCCATACTTCGCCTTGGCTAAGGGAAGGGATGGTGTAGAGCACGTCTGGGAGAGGACCACCTGTGTTGTTTGAGGCTTCCGAAGGCTTTATTACTGAGGAACTCGCCTTTGTGGTGTTTGACTGTATCTTGTGGGTAAAGTGCATAACCTCTGCAGAGTGTAGAATCTATTTGAATAGCCGAGTCCACGGTACTGGACAATGCTCGGGAATTACAGTCAAGGGGTAGACTTTCTGAAAATAACTTGGTTTTGAAAAGATGGGTTGGTTTAACAAGGAAGATGATGGAATTATGGTTTAGGATGGGAAAAATGTTTGTTAAACTTCTTGAAAAGTTATTTATGCTTTACTCATTTCTACTGCTTTCGAATCTACTTATATTACTTTTCAAATGCTGTTTACTGCAAAAATACCTTGTGCTATTCCTTTGTACCAAGCCATGCATATAGTCTATTAGCTTGCATTCTGTGCATGACTTGCTGAGTACCAAGTACTCACACTTGCCTCAACACAATACAGTTGAAGAGGAGACTACGCTTGATTTCGGAGGAGGAGTTCCAAGAGGACCCGTCTACTTAGGGATGCGAGCCCGATCAGGTTGCTGTGGTATCTTGGATGGCGCCACGAAGTTTATTTGATTTTCATTCTTTGTTATTTCTCTTTTAATAAGTTTCGCCTTGCAAGGCATATATTTGTAACTTGGCCATAAGGTCGAGTAACCCTTTGATTATTTAAATAAAGTACTTTGATAGTATCGTATGGTATGATTGTGATATATACCGATGTTAAGACTGTGTGCACTAGCGCGTTCCTGGACTAGTGCTGAATACACAGAGGGTCCGGATTTGCAAATTCGGGGTCCCGACAGAGGTGGTATCAGAGCCATACTTGACTGTAGGCTCAACCCTAGCTAGAATGGTCGTAGTGAGGATAAAACCTATTTTCTAAAGCTAAAAATTTGTGAAGACAAGAAATGACCTCTCAACTTATCCCCTTCTCTCTTTTCTTGTCTCTTGCTGAAATTATCCCTTACCTTGTCACAATTTAAAAATTCCGAGTTCTTACGTAAAGCACTCTTGTGACAGATGGAGGAAGAGTTCAACTACGTTGATCTGGGAGTTGGCATATGCTACAGACTCTCGGAGATTTTGAGAAGCCCCAATACCAAGTGGAAGTGATCAGACAAGCGGGATTGATCAAGGCTTGTGACGTGAGGATTGAGGTACCTGCTAGGAAAAAGGGCCCAGGCAATCGCCCGATACAACAGACCTTTGCCAGGAGATCTACAATGCAGATGGGTATCCAAGAAGTATCACGACGAGCAATGCGGCACATTACCCGTATCCACGCCAGAGAGTTGGAGAGCACGGTGTTCCGTTATCATCCGCGCAGCGATAACCTTCTCGACCCGAAGGAGATTCAGGATGAGGATGCCACGGTTACACAGTTGGCACGATTTGTCGTCGCCCAGGAGGATGTACTAGATAATACAAGCAAGGAGCTACAGAAGGCCCGCAAGGAGATCACGACAGAGAAGAACAGATGGCGGGAAGCTCAAGAGTATGTGGCACACCTTCTACGAAGGATTGACGAGTTGGAGATGACTTTGTACGGACCAGACCCAGAGCCAGTACTCGAGCTACACGAGCCAGATCCAGAGGAGTCAGATCTCGATGAGGACACCGCTTCTTCGACTACCACAGAGGACACGATTCTTTGGACATGGCGATCGTTTCGGCGCTGTGCACAAGACACCGTACCCAGGCCGTGGAGGTTTTCTCGATGAGTGAGCATAGGTTCTATAGTGAGACTCCTTCGCCGAGTCGAGTCATAGAGTAAAGAGTCACCCTTTAGGCGTTAGACTCCAGAGTTAGTTCGATTTGGATTTGCTTTGTTTGCTGAGTGTGCAGTATGTGTTGCAAGGCCCTTAGGCATTGTAAGCAGCCATACCAAGTTATTAATAATAAAGTTGGACCTTAAGGCTACACCTTTTGCCCCGCATAAGTTCCATATTACTTGTCTATTCTTGTTTCCCTCTCATCTCTAAACCTAGAGCAAATCAACAGATGGTGAACACAGTGGAAACTTGGGAAGCAATGGGAGTGGATCTCGCCCGAGAAAACCCCAATGATGGAGCACCGGCATCACCAGTTGATATGCAGAGTTTTGGAGCCTTTCTTGCTGCCTGACTCGGTTGATGCATGCTATGATGCAACAAATGCAGCACGTCCTTTGCTCAGGCCACCGCTAATCAAGTTAATCGGGGCCACGCTTGAGAATACAAGGCTGTCAGAGTTCATGAGAACTCACCCACCCACTTTCTCTGGGAATGCCAATCCATTGGAGGCCGATGATTGGTTAAGATCAATTGAGAGGAAGCTACACATAGCTCAATGCATAGGGAATGAGAAGGTACTCTACGCTTCTCATCACCGGAAGGAACAAATGGCCGAATGGTGGGAGAACTTCGTGCCACGCAGAGAACCCTCAAGATATCACTTGGGAAGAGTTCACGGTGCATTCCGACAGATCACGTGCTGAAGGAATCATGGACCTTAAGAAGGAGGAGTTCAGAGCATCAAGCAAGGTAATCGGCCGGTGGCGACTACTGAACAAGTTCACCCGGCTAGCACGCCACGCTTTGAGGATGTAGCGACAGATAAATCCAGACAGTCTCGTTTTATGAAGGGACTTAACTCAGGATTGCAAGTAGGGTTGATCACCCACACCTTTCCAGATTTCCAAGAATTGGTGAATAAGGCGCTTATTCTTGAGGACAAGCGCAAGGAACTGGATGAGAACAGGAAGCGCAGGATGCAACAGCAAGGATCACGCCAGGGAACGCAACAGCGCCTGAGAGTTGCACCAAATCAATTCTTCAGATTCCAACCACAGAATGCAACGAGGACACCATCCCCAGCACCAAGACCTGCCAATCAGAACTACCAAACCCCAGCCCCCGCTAGAAACGCTACTCGTCGGCAAATAAGAAGGAAGTGAGACGCCGCTACAATCGCAGAACGAGCCAGGACACTTTGCCAACAGTTGTCCAAAGAAGACAGCAGAGCGACCCGATTCGCTTCAATCTAGGAACCACCCAGCTAGGACGCCCGGCATCAGGAGCCACACCCCAGGACCGTGGTGAGAGGCCGAGTCAACCATGTCACCGCAGATGCACTGCAGAATGCTACGGACGTCGTCTTTGGGTAAGTTACTAGTTAACTCGATACTGCAACAGTTTTGTTTGAGTCTGGATCTTAGCTTTAGTTTGTTTCGCAAGGGTTTGCTGCTAGAAATGTATTGAGAATTGCAAGACTTAAGTGCATGCTTTTAGTTCAAACCCTGGTTCCGAACTCGAGCGGAAGTAGGATGTTCCGGGTGAGAATACTAATAGATGGAATAGAGTTCCTAGCAAACCTTATAATTTTGGAGACCCGGACCTTAGATGTTATATTGGGAATGGATTGGTTATCCAAGCACAAGGTGTATTGGATTGTGGACGAAGGACTATCTCCGTTGAGAGCAGTGTGGGAAGAAAGTGGAATTTCAAGCCACTGCGATTAGAGATGGGCGATTGATGGTTAACAGTACCAAGGCAATCAGCATAGAGGATGTCCTAGTGGTGAATGAGTACCCGATGTTTTCCCGAAGATCTACGGTATGCCGCCAGACAGGGACATAGAGTTTGTGATAGAGCTTGTACAGTACAAAGACCGATAGCAAAGAGACCCTATCGGATGTCTACCGAGGAGTTGGTAGAAATGAAGAAAGCTTGATTAGAGGAGTTAATGGAGAAAGGATTTATCAGACCAAGTTCGTCACCGTGGGGAGCACCAGTTTTGTTTGTCAAGAAGAAGGGCGGGAGTTTCAGGATGTGCATTGACTACCGTGCACTCAATGAAGTCACCGTGAAGAATAAGTATCCGCTACCCAGGATTGATGATTTGTTTGATCAGTTAAGAGGAGCCGGAGTTTTCTCCAAGATTGATCCGAGATCGGGATACCATCGATTGAAGATCCGATCGGAAGATATTCAAGATCGCATTCTCGTCAAGATATGGACATTACGAGTTCTGATTATGTCCTTTGGGCCGACGAATGCGCCGGCTTATTTCATGAATATGATGAATAAGGTGTTCATGGAATATTTGGACAAGTTTGTCGTCGTGTTCATAGACGATATCCTAATCTACTCCAAGGCAGAGGATGAACATGCCGAACACTTAAGGCGAGTTTTGGAAAAGTGAGGAACAACAACTTTTCGCCAAGTTCAGCAAGTGTGATTTTTGGAAGGACAAGGTGGAGTTTCTTGGACATGTAATGACAGCAGAAGGAGTCGCCGTAGATCAAAGCAAAGTAGAAGCTGTGTTACATTGTTAGCAGCAGAAGACTGTGACACAGATTCGGAGTTTCCTTGGAATGGCAGGATACTACCGCCGTTTCATTGAAGGCTTTTCGACAATCGCGAAACCTCTTACGCAATTCTTTGAAGAAGGAAAAGAAGTTTGCATGGGCCAGGAATGTGAGAAAGGATTTCAGGAGCTGAAGAAGCGATTGACATCAAGACCGGTGTTAGTTCTACGGATGTTGCTCAAAGCTTCGATATTTATTGTGACGCATCGCGCCAAGGACTTGGATGTGTGCCGATGCAAAATGGAAAGGTAAATCGCTTATGCATCAACGCGATTGAGACCGCATGAGGAAAATTATCCGACACATGACCTAGAGTTAGCCGCCGTAGTGCATGCCTTGAAGATATGGCGTCACTATCGATTGGAAAGCAGATGTGAAGTATATACGGATCATAAGAGCCTTAAGTACATATTCACCCATCGGATCTGAATATGAGGCGAGAGGAGATGGTTAGAGTTGATCAAGGACTATAATGTTGGAATCCATTACCATCCGGGAAGGCCAACGTAGTAGCCGATGCTCGAGTCGGAAAAGCCATACCGTGAGTGCGTTGCTAGCCACAAGTCGAGGATGAGTTATGTAAGGATTTTCAGAAAATGAGGATTGAGGTTGTACCTAGCGGATTCTTGGCCGCATTGGAAGTAAAGCCTACTTTAGAGGACCAGATCCGAGAAGGATGAAGGATGATGACAAGATCCGCAGGATTAAGTCCATCAAGGAGGAAGGCAAGGCAGAGGACTTCAAGTTGGATGAGCAAGGCACGTTGTGGATGAAGGATCGCATTTGTGTGCCTAACAAAAGGAGTTAAAGCAGCGATTACGGAGGAAGCCCATGACTCCAAGTACTCGATTCATCTGGAAGCGCCAAGATGTATCGAGGATCTGAAGGAGAGATGCAGTGGCCGAGTATGAAACGTGAAGTTGCCGAGCATGTTGCATTGTGCGACGTATGCCGAGAGTCAAGGCAATGCATCGAGACCAGCAGGATTGCTACAACCGCTGAAGATACCTCGAGTGGAAGTGGGAGGAAATCGGAATGGATTTCATTACCGGTTTGTCAAGACTCAAGGAGGTTATGACTCCATATGGGTTATAGTGGATCGCTTGACTAAAGTAGCCCATTTTATCCCCGTGAAGACCACTTACTCGGAGATAAATTAGCAGAGTTGTACATGATCAGGATCATTTGTTTGCACGAGTGCCAAAGAGGATTGTATCGGACAGAGGTACCCAATTTACCTCAAGATTCGGAATAAGTTGCATGAAGCCATGGGAACCCGTTTAAACTTCAAGATGCCTTATCATCCACAGACGGATGGGCAGACCAGAAAGAGTCAACCAGATTCTGGAGGATATGTTGAGAGCTTGTGCATTGGCTTATGCTACCTCTTGGGATAAGAGTTTGCCGTATGCCGAGTTCGATTACAACAATAGTTATCGAGGCTAGTTTACAGATGTCACCTTTTGAGGCCTTTGTATCAGATGGTCGACTGTCGGACGCCATTGAATTGGAATGAGACCGTGGCGCCGTGTCTTTGGGCCTGATATTCTTCAAGAGGTGAAGAAGCAGATCGCTATGATTAGGAAAGGTTGAAGATAGCCCAATCACGGCAGAAGAGTTATCTTGACAATCGTCGCCGAGATTTGAGTTTTGAACCGTAAGACTTTGTATACCTCGAGTTACGCCTCTCGGGGGAGTTAAGAGGTTCCATGCCAAAGGAAAACTTGCACCCGTTATGTTGGACCATTTAAGATTTTGAGTCGCAGAGGCGGTTGCTTATCACCTGGAGTTGCCACGATCGTTAGCAGGAGTACATGATGTATTCCATTTGTCGATTGAAGAAGTGTCTTCGAGTTAGGAGGAGCATAACCTTTATTAGAATCAATTGAGTTGCAAGAGGACTTGACTTATAAGGAGTATCCCGTGAGGATTCTAGACACAATGGATCGAGAAACTAGAAACAAGTCAACTCGTTCAGAGAGTTCAAGTGGAGCAACCATGCAGAGAGCGAAGCGACTTAGGGAGCTTGAAGAGGATTTGAAGAAAGAATTTCCAAACCTATTCCTTTAGTGAGCCACTGAATCTCGGGACGAGATTCTATTAAGGGAGGTTTGTAACACCCCAAAATTTTGCTTTCCTTGAATTCATGTGTGATTTGGCACTTTGATGAATTTTGGAATTTTCTCGAGTTTATTTGGAATTATTTGGAATTTATTTGAATTTATTCCATTTTGAAATAATTAAAGAATTTAATTATGCAAATAAAATTTTGTTGGAAATATTTTATTTGAGTCCAAAATGATCCAAAGTATTTTCGAATTTTTGGAATTTTTCGAGTCATTTGCTATTTTTAATGAATTAAATGAATTACTAGGAATTATTTTAAATATTAAATCGCTGGAAAATCAAACTCGGGTCAAGTACTGTTCATCCGACCAAGCCCGAGTCAGACTCGTGTTCGAGTCCGACCCGAGCCACGTGACTCGACCGAACCCACTCCTAACCCTAATCAATCCCAACCGTTGGATCAAGATCCAACTACCGAGATCCGCCGACCCGACCGAGCCGTATCCGGCGGATCCGATCGCGCCGTCGCGATCGGGGCCGTTGATCGCGCCACGTGGGCGGCTGCGATTGCGTCGTCTCCGCCGAAGTCCGAGCCGGACTCGCCGGTGAGAGCCGCCGTGGACCGACTAGGGTTCCGCCGAGCACGCCTCCGGGGCTATTTAATGCCCGGATCGCACCGAGGATCGCCATCCCACGCCGGTCCGAAACCTAGCTCACGCCGCTAGGATCCCCACCGTCTCGCTGCTATTGCTCGCCGGAGTTGGTAAAGCACTCCGCCGCGGTTTCGCGCCGTTTCCGCCACCGTCCGCCATCCTCCGCCGACGTTGACCCCAGATCCAGATCCCTTGCGTCGAGGCGCACCCGTGCCTACCATCCACTTCGCCGGAGGGGCCCTGCAGCGCCGTTGGGCGTGTCATCGTCATCAGCTCCGGCCGCCGCAAGCCGCCGCACGCCATTGCCGTCGCCCGAGCCATCTCAGCCGTCCGATCAAGATCGCACGATCCAGATCTTGCCACGTCATCGCACGGTGAGGTTTCGTTACGATCTCTAGATCCAATCTCAACCATTGGATCTAAATCCAACGGTCTAGATTAACCGCGTTCACCCCAAACGCGTAACACCAGATCCAATCCGGGCGTTGATTTTCAAATCAACGGTCTAGATCTAGCCACGTGGCGTAAGGCCAACCGCCGCGATCGGTAGCGGTCGGCGCCAGCGCATGAGAACGTGTCTCGACACGCTGGGCCCGCATGTCGGGCCGCCCGACCAAATCGCACCATGACGTCACGATGACGTCATGGCGCCCGCTGTCGAAATGTCCCAGCAGGTGCCGACGCCAAGAATGACGCTACCCGAGTGGACCCACATGTCGGGTCTCGTGGAGCCGTGGGCCGAGTCCACCGTGGACCCGAGCCGAGCGTGGACCAAGTCCATGGACCGGTGACGTCACCAGCCAATCAGAGCTGACACGTGTCCATGCTGACGCAATAATTAATTTCCGAAAAAGAAAATGATTTATTAATTCGAAATATTGATTCAAAATTTAGATTCAAACTTCAAACGCTTATAACTTTCGCGTTTCAACTCCGATTTGAGTGATTCAAATTTCTAAATTTGTATAAAATTGAGATCTACCTAAATATAAATTTTATTTAATTTTTGGACTAAAGTTTTTCTCTGAAATATTATTTAATTGATTATTTAAACTTTAATAAATCATAACTTTTGCGTTTTAACTCCAAATTTGACGATTCCAGTTTCTAAAAATCCAGAAAATTATGTTCTCTCTGTTTATGGATTTTATTTGGAGTTTTGGGATCTTTTTGCCTAGTGTTTATTTGTGTATTTGCTATTTGCACGCTTTACGAGTAGACGTTGAAGTGCCGGAAGGATTCGAAGGAGAAGTATTGACTCAGGATCCAACTCAAGACCAAGAACAAGTACTTTTTGAAGGCAAGTTGTGCTTTGACCATGTTGATCCTATTTCGAAAATCTATTTTGATTTAAACTATTGCATGCTAGTTCAATTAGAAAGATACTTTGTTTAAACATGGGGGTTAGATAAATACCAATTTGCTATATGACACCTTGATTACTTAAGTATGTGCCATGACCCTTTGTCACCCTAGTTGTGGTTTTACTAGTTGGACATTATTAAATTGCCAACATGGGTTTAGACCGTTGTAGTATCTCGCTTAGACACCTTACGTGCTCATGACATGATTTTGGACAATCAAATGCTAATATGGACTTAATGATATATGGAACCTGTTTTGGAAAAGTATCATGTGATGTTGATGGCACGTGGTGCATGGTAATCAAGCGGGGTTTGATAAACGATTTCGGCCAGGGCATGTGGCAAGAGTAATCAGGTGGGCAGATTGTGGCATTGGGAGTGTTGATTTGGTTTTGGGTAGTCTTGCCTGGTCACTCTAAGGACTTAACCTTGCAAGCCTTTGAACTGGGTCATACTTGCAACCACATGGCTGGAATGGGACGGCCCTAGTTGACTAAGTCGCTAAGGACTCACTTGTGGAGCCTCAGGGTGTCGATTACACCGTTTGTGTGATTATGCGGGAGCGTATCGTGGCTGTGGCCAGGTACCCATCTAACGGTGTGTTGGTCCCATACTTCGCCTTGGCTAAGGGAAGGGATGGTGTAGAGCACGTACCGGAGAGGACCACCTGTGTTGTTTGAGGCTTCCGAAAGGCTTTGTTCTGAGGAACTTCGCCTTTGTGGTGTTTGATTTGTATCTTGTGGGTAAAGTGCATAACCTCTGCAGAGTGTAGAATCTATTTGAATAGCCGAGTCCACTCTTTGGACAATGCTCGGAATTACAGTCAAGGGGTAGACTTTACGAAAATAACTTGGTTTTGAAAAGATGGGTTGGTTTAACAAGGAAGATGATGGAATTATGGTTTAGGATGGGAAAAATGTTTGTTAAACTTCTTGAAAAGTTATTTATGCTTTACTCATTTCTCTTTGCTTTGAATCTACTTATATTACTTTTCAAATGTCAAGCATCTGCAAAAATACCTTGTGCTATTCCTTTGTACCAAGCCATGCATATAGTCTATTAGCTTGCATTACGTGCATGACTTGTCGAGTACCAAGTACTCACCCTTGCCTCAACACAATACCGCTTGAAGAGGAGACTACGCCATTTCGGAGGAGGAGTTCCAAGAGGACCCGTCTACTTAGGGATGCGAGCCCGGTCGGTTGCTGTGGTATACTTGGATGGCGCCACTAAGTTTATTTGATTTTCATTGCTTTGTTATTTCTCTTTTAATAAGTTTCGCCTTGCAAGGCATATATTTGTAACTTGGCCATAAGGTCGAGTAACCCTTTGATTATTTAAATAAAGTACTTTGATAGTATCGTATGGTATGATTGTGATATATACCGATGTTAAGACTGTGTGCACTAGCGCGTTCCTGGACTAGTGCTGAATACACAGAGGGTCCGGATTTGCAAATTCGGGGTCCCGACATTGGTACTCAGCAAGTCATGCACATAATGCAAGCTAATATTCTATATGCATGGCTTATTACAAAGGATAGGCTAACAGGTTCATTTGCAGTGAAACAACAAGTGTAAATACAGTAATAGATTGCAAAGGAGTAAAACGATAATAAATAGAGTACTTCCACAATGATTGCACAAGTAAGCATTTCCCAATCCTAGGTCCAATTCATCATTTCAAACCAACCATTTTTCCAAAGTCAAGTCATTTTTATGAAAGTCTAACCCTTGACTGTAATTTCCGAGCAATGTCCAATGCCGCGGACTCGGCTATTCGAATAGATTTTACACTCTGCAGAGGTTATGCACTTTTCCCACAAGATACGGTCAAACACCTCAAGGGCGAGTGACCGTAACAAAGCCTTTCGGAAGCCTCTAGCTATACAAGTGAACCTCCCCGGTTTTTGCCATACACCATCCCTTCCCTTAACAGAGGCGAAGTATGGGACCGACATACCGTTGGACGGGTACCATGCCGTAGCCCTGGTATGCTCCCCTTTCAAGCTAGACAAAAGGTGTAGTTGACATCCCGAGGTATCACATGCAAGTTATTAGTAACTTACTCAACTAGGATCGTCCCACTCCAGTCATGTGGTTACATGAATGGCTCAGTTCAAAGGCTTGCAAGGTTAAGTCCTTAGGGTGACCAGGGCAGGACTACTCAAAGAACCAAATCAACATTCCCGGTGCCATACCTGGCCCACCCGATCATTCTTGCCACATGCCCCGGTCTAAATCTATTTATCAAACCCCAGTTGATTACCATGCACCACGTGCCATCAACATCAATATTAATAACATATGACACTTCTCCAAAATAGGTTCCATATCTCATTAGGTCAAGATTAACATGTAATTATCCAAAATCATGTCGTGACTACGTGGCAGGGCTAAGCATTAACTACATCAATCTAATTACCCATGTTGGCAACTTAATAATGTCCAACTAATGATTCACAACTAGGGTGACAAGGGTTCATGGCACATAATTAAATAACCAAGGTGTCATATTGCAAGCTGGCATTTATCTAATTTCCCAGAATTAATTAAAGTATTTTCTAATTAAGATAGCATGCAATAGTTTAAATTAAATTAATCTCAAAAAGTAGGATCAACATGGTCAAAGCATAACTTGCCTTCAAAAAGTACTTGTTCTTGGTCTTGAGCTGGATCCTGGGTCAAGACTTCACCTTCGAAGCCTTCGGGTACTTCTACGTCTACTCGTAACGCGTGCAAATAGCAATAAATAATTAAATAGTGGACAAAAAGTATCCAAAAATTGAAATAAAACTCATAAACAGAAAGAGCACATTTTTATAAATTTTTAGGAATTTGAATCGTCCAAATCGGAATTAAAACACAAAAGTTATACCCGTTAAAAGTTTGAAAAATCAATTAAATAAATATAAACAAAGAAAACTCATGTCCAAAAATTAAATAAAATACACCATTATGTAGAGCTCAATTTTATAAAAATTTAGAAATTAGAATCACCCAAATCGGAGTTAAAATGCAAAAGTTATAAGCGTTTGAAGTTTGCAAATTCAAATAAAAGAATAAACCGAATTAATTCATTTATCTTTCTATTGAAAAATCCGATTTATGACGTCAGCTGACGTCAGCGTGGAAATTGAATTTCCACCGAATTATTTTTCTATTGAAAAATCGAATTATGACGTCAATGTTGCGTCATCCGGTCCATGGACTCGGTCCACGGTTCGGCTTTGGTCTACCGTGGACCCGATCCACGGGTGCACGTGTCATTGACACGTGGGACCCACTGGATGACATCAGCTGCTGACGTCATCACGCTCGGCCGACAGCACTGACAATCGGGCCCCACCGTGATGTCATCATGATGTCACAGATGACGTAATGGTGCAGTTTGGCCAGCGGCTGACACGTGGGCCCATGCTGACGTCACGCGTGACGTCAGCAACAACCAGGCGCGCCTGCGTGGACCACGCCGGTTTGGCTCCCGCACACGTGGCTTGATCCGGACCGTTGATTTGAAAATCAACAGTCCAGATTGGATCTGGATCGTGCACGTTTGGGGTAACGTGGCTTGATATGAGCTGTACGATTCGAATCGGACGGCTAGGATTTGACCGGGTTTCAGCGCGTCAAGGGGCAACGTGGCATGTCCCGGGCGGCGACACGTGGCTCGATCTTCGCCGTTCGATTCCGATCGAACGGTTGAGATCGCATCTAACCCTACAACGCGGATTAACCCTAACCGTACGATCTAGATCTAACGGTTGAGATCTAACCCTAGCACGGTGAAGTTTACGGCTACGTGGCTCAATCTAGAGCATTGGATCTAGATCCAACAGCTGAGGTTAGATCTAAAGCCGTAACGTGGATTTCGTTACGAGTGACATGGACGAACCTGGATCGTTGGATGAAGATCGAACGGCTGAGGAGCTTCGCGGGGTCGACGATGGCACGGTGGAGCTCTGGCTGCCGGAGACGAAGACGATGACCACCCGAACGGCGTTTGGGCGCGACTTCGACGAGGTGAGTGATACCCCCAAACGCGTCTCGTCGCGACGGTTCTGGATCTGGGCACCAACACGGCGGGGGACGGCGGGAAACGGCGAAAAACTGTGGCGGAGCGCAGTTCCAACTTCGGCGAGCTCTTACAGATGAACGGCAGTGGCTTGAGCTCGGCTACCTAGGGCTACGAGTGCGCACGGAAGAGGAGGTCACGACATGGGTGGCGACGCATTAAATATGGGCCTCAGCTTCCGTGAATCTCGCGGAAACCGAGGTCCACCCGCGCGCGACGGCGGAATTCGGCGGTGACACGGAGAGGCGACGTGGCTCCATCCTGGCCATCCACGTGTCCACGCTCAACGGCTGGGATTGCTGCGGGTGCGAGCGGGTTCGCACGGGGAACGGGCTCGGTGACGTGGCGCAACGGTGGCCGTTGGATCTCGATCCAACGGTCACGCGGTTATGGTTTGGCTCCGACTCGGGTCGGACTCAGACTCGAGTCTAACTCGAATTTGGTCGGGTGAACAGTGGAATCGACTCGGTTTTCCAGCGATTTAATAATTAAAATAATTTCTAGAAATTCAAATAATTCAAGAAAAATAGCAAAATAATCAGAAAAATTCCAGAAAAATTCTGGAAAAATACTTTGAGACATTTTGGACTCAAATAAAGTATTTCCAACAAAATTTTATTTAAAACTTTCAATTCTTTAATTATTTCAGAAGGGAATAGATTCAAATTAAATCCAAATAAATTCCAGAAAATTCCAAAAAGTCTCAAAAATGCAAAATAACATTTAAACTCATGAAAAGCAAAAATTGGGGTATTACAGCAGCTACCCAGGAAGATTAGCTATCGGGAACAAAGTGCAAATTTCCAGATAAAAAGACGAGAACTAACTCTTTTTAGTGAATATAAGGCCTAATAGCCAAGTTTTGATAGAAGGGCGCACTCGGCCCAAATAGAGACTACACTACAAAAGAAACACCACACAGGCAAGGCTTGAGGAAAAGACTAAGACCTAAAACCAAATAGAGTCGCCATCTACGATCTCCTGGAACTCTCCTACTTCTAGTTTTATTTGCAAGCTCAGTTACATTTGAAACACAAATCATAAAATAACAATAACGGGGTTTTCACAAAGTTATAACAATAGGCCAGATTCTCAAATACAAAAGACTACTTGAGCGAGGTTTCGAGAGTCACCCCAGTTCAAACTTAGTTCATTAATCGGAAGCACGACGGATCCGAATACCATTTAATTATCACTCTGCAAAGCTGCACAGCTTTACCCATAAGATATCTACGACCGTTGATACCACGTGATTACATGTAACTCAAATGCATGCGGCCAGACCGAGATGATCAAAGCCTTTTGTTGGACTTCCCCAAGGTAGCCCCCTACCCAGTAGGTTCGAGGACGAACAACTCTCAGGACCCACTGGCCAAAGCGGGAGATGTGATTCGATACTACAGGTACCTACCATTGTGAGAACCAGCAAATGACAACACTATGCCCATTTCCGTTCCACTCCATTCACTATGCTGTCTATTCTAGCCACAAGAATGGTAGCTACAACCTGTAGGTATTTCAAGGGGATGCACAATGTACTAAGCTTGGTTGGAACAGGCCAACCGAGCTGACTGGCCCAACTTGTGGTTAAGCGGGAACTTAAGTTATTTACTTTGCCCAAAGGAGTTATATATCTTTAATTGCTAGAGACAAAGCCATTACAAACCACAAACCTGGTACCCATTGTACCAACCACCAAACCTACCACAGCTTCCGTCATCGGCTGGGGGTTGGACTAGCATCCACCTCGTGGGTAGCCAAACATTGTCCCCCTAACTGTAGCAACAGTTGAAAAGACACCGAGTTAACAGCTCGCAAATTTTTGAAAGATTAAGGGTGGGAAACAAATAATTAATTAACAAAGGGAGATTCATAATGATAAACTAAGGCTATGCAAATGATAATAAGGCTTAACAATAGATGAAAGGCTAAGTGAAGATCGGGTATAACTAAGCATCATGTCATTCTAAATTATATTTTTCAATATTAAAATACGAGTAAAATAATGCATTAAAAAGTATATACTACTATATTATTTACAAAATTGGGTTCAAAATGTTCAAGTGGTGCGGCTGGTATTGCTGGGCTGAAGGGTCGTCTAACTCTGAGTATGTTGTTCTGCTCAGCTCCGCATTGGTCCTACTCTTGCGCCTGGTACTGCTTGTAGTTATGATCTAGCGTGGAGAAATGAAATCGATAAATAAACGGACAAAAGAAAAGCAAGACGAAAAGAAAATAGGAAAAATCCAGAAAGAGGGTCGGAGAAGGGGTCGGAAGGGTACTTTGGTCATTTTAGAGATTTTAGAGAATTGGTTTGACGGAGCGAAGATCATTTTTGGACTCAGTGGATCGAACTGATGAAGAAAGTGTTTTTTTTTTATTTTTGAGAATTTTTTAGAATTTTTTGAGTTAATTAAATCCGAAAAATAAAAATAAAAATAAAAAAGACTAGAATAGCTACCCCGCAGTCCCGCTCCAACTCCGCCAGCCTTCCGTGAAGTTTCTTTGAGATCCTCTTTTTGACGAGGAATCGTTCCCTTCCATTCGTCATTCTCACGACTGGTAGCCAATGCCAGTCCACGGCACACTTTTGTCCAACCTCGGTGACGCGGCAGCCCCACACAGCACGGCATATAAATCAAGCCGCGAAGCCTGAGCTCTCACTCACACCGGCTAACTACAAGCGGTATACACCGAGCTAGCACAATCAGCTGACAATGGAGGTAGAGAAGGTGCTACTCGCTCTGGGTGTGTCCGTGCTGCTCGTCGTCCTCTTCAAGCTTAAACCTTCTGCGGGGAAGAAGAAGCTCAACCTGCCCCCGGGGCCGTGGAAGCTGCCGGTGCTCGGCAGCGCCCACAACCTGATCATCGGCCACAGCATCTACCGCGCCATGAGAAGACTCGCGGAGAAGCACGGATCGCTCATGCAGCTCTGGCTCGGCGAGGTGCCGATGTTGGTGGTGTCGTCCCCGGAGGCGGCACAGGCGATCCTGAAGACGTCTGACCTCACGTTCGCCGACCAGCACCTCAACGCCACCTTGAGCAAGGTCACCTTCGACGGCAACGACCTCATCTTGGCGCCCTACGGCGAGCGGTGGCGGCAGCTCCACAAGATCTGCGTGTTGGAGCTGCTGAGCGTGGCGCGGGTGCAGGCTCTCCGCCGCATCCGGGAGGAGGAGGTGGCGCGCCTCATGCAGGACCTGGCCGCGTCCGCCACCGTCGGTGCGGCCGTGAACATAACCAAGAGCGTGGCGAACTTCCTCAACGACACCATCGTGAGGGAGTCCATCGGCAACAGGTGCAAGCACCAGGACGAGTACCTCCGCTCCTTCAACACGATGCTATGGCAGACGACGGTGCTGACCGCCACCGACATGTTTCCGTCCTCCAAGCTCATGCAGATGATCGGCACGGCCCCGTGCAAGGCGCTCGCCTGCCGCGACAGGATTCAGCGAATCCTCGAGCAGATCATACAAGAACGGCTGGAAGCCATGGACCGCGGCGGTGACACTGCTGGCCACGGGGACTTCCTGGACGTCCTGCTCAAGCTCAAGAAGGAGGACGACACGATCAACAATCACGACATCGTCGTCCTGTTGTTTGTAAGCTTCCACCTCTCAACATCTTATCCATCGATCCCTGTATCTGCTTAATTAAAGCGCATGCAACAGTATTTTGAAGAAGAAGAAGCTAACTAACAATGTCGACGCAACTTTAGGTCCTGTTTGGAGGTTTAAAGACAACCTCCACTTCCGAAAAGCCAGCTTTTAAGTGGTTTCTGGCCCATGGCTAAAAGCTACATGTAACTAGTAAAGCCAAGAGTAGAACGGACATGCTTTTGCAGGTTATTATAGAGAAAAATTAACCATTTACCAAACGACCTCTCATTGCTTTTCTTTCAGAAATGCTACGACTCCTAAAGAGGCACTTAATTGCATGCATGTGATGCTGGTTCCAGGACATGTTTGCGGCGGGCAGCGAGACTTCGTCGACGACGCTGAACTGGGCCATGGCGGAGCTCATGCGGACGCCGAGAGTGATGGCGAAGGCACAGGCGGAGCTGCGGGAGGCCTTCCAGGGCAAGAGCAAGATCACGGAGGACGACATCGTCGGGCTGACCTACCTAAAGCTGGTGATCAAGGAGGCGTTGAGGCTACACTGCCCACTGCCCCTCCTGATCCCCCGGGAGTGCCGCGAGACGTGCAAGGTCATGGGCTACGATGTTCCCAAGGGCACATCCGTTGTGGTGAACGTGTGGGGAATCTGCAGGGACCCCATATACTGGGAGGATGCCGAGGAGTTCAAGCCAGAGAGGTTCGAGAACAGCGGCCTAGACTACAAGGGAACCAATTTTGAGTTCCTCCCCTTCGGCTCCGGCCGCAGGATGTGCCCGGGCGCAGACTTCGGCGTCGCGAACCTGGAACTCGTGCTCGCCAGCCTTCTCTACCACTTCGACTGGAAGCTGCCTAACGGCATGGAGCCCAAGGACGTCGATATGTGCACTACTACGGACATGTTCATCTGTGTCGGTTCGGAACCCACATTAGTGTCGGTTTTCTAACCGACACAGATGTATCGACAGTAATAATCGAACATTATTAGTGTCGGTTTTTAAACCAACACAAATAATATTATCAGTATCGGTTCTAATCACAAACCGACGCAAATAGTGAAATATCAGTATCGGTTCTAAAAACAAACCGACACAAATAGTTAAATATCAGTGTCGGTTCTAAAAACGAACTGACACTAATATTTACAAATCAGTGTCGGTTGTAAAAACGAACCGACACCAATATTCACAAATCAGTGTCAGTTAACTCCACGAACCGACACTGATATACGCCATATTAGTGTCAGTTCAAACCAATAACCGACACAAATAGACATATCAGTGTCGGTTTTTTTAAGAACCGACACAAATGATACCATGACCGAAAAAATAAAAATCAGCATTGTGGCTAGCCTCAGGAATACTGCTAGCCATGCCCTCTGAAGCAACATGATCACAAAGTAGAGAGAAACAGCAATGCCAAATCAGTCACAAGACGGGAATCAAGACAGCAATATTGAAACTACAGCAAACACATAAATATAGCTGGTAGTAATTTAGAAACTACTGTAACACCCCGGCATTTACAATGCCCGAATGCTACCAAACATAAGTTAAACAACATCTAAATACCACAATTTAGCATAAATTCCAGCAAGGATACATATGCTAAAAACCGAGATTTCGGCAGCATCTCCTTTGTTTTAACATGCTACGAAGAATCAACAATATTATAGCAATGTAAGGCAATATGAGAGACATCTAAAACATCAATTATTAAAGACTTAACGGCAATATAAGTCTAACATCAAGCACTTAATGTCTCCAAGTGTCAAATGAACAAATAAGCTCTCAAATAGTAAAGCTAAACACTAAAGCAATGATCATCACACGCAATTTATTATCAAACTAATAGAATGACTTGTGGAATCATTATGGTGAAGCTACGTGTGGGCGTGTGACTATTTCCCTTCCCCGCATGCCGATCTCAAGGTACCTAAAACAACCAGAAAACACAAGCGTGAGTTCGAAACTCAGCAAGCATATTGCAATGGACAACAAGAACAACAACATGGCAATAACATCTCCCATCATGTAAATCATATTATTCATAAACACTTAACATTGTCATCATCAATATGTATGCGATGTAATGCAATGCTCATGTCCCCTTGGAAACTCATACCTGTTTGGTTGAGTACACACCCGTCGGTGTGCACCCTCTCCCCCCTTCCATCCCGAAGATGGAGGGTGCCTACTCCTCGCTTCCAAACACCACGTGGATGGAATCACGATGTAGGACTTACTAGATGGCTCTCCGGATTAGTCATATCTTTCTCACTTACCTTCCCGGATTAGATATTGACTTTCTCACCGCCCGGGCCATGTAACATGTCATGTATGCAATTATGCCAACATCATGTTTAACTCACATATTAACACATGGCATCATAACATAATAAACATGCTCATCATATCATTGGCAATCATTAAAGCATGGAAAGTGATCATATATCATATAGTCAATTCCATATATTCTCAACAAGCAACCTACAACTCGCTATCCATCACAACACACTTGCCTTAACCACGTGCAACGGATGGGCGGGAAGTTGAGGGCACTCCCGGAGTCACACCACCTGCACATAGGTACCACACGCTCACAACCATAACCACAAAACAGTACGCAAACCCTCATCTACCCCGACATTGCCATCTACTCGCAAAACCTAAAAACAGAGGCTCTGTCCCGGCGGGACAGCTGCCTTGCAAAAGGCATAACTTTGGTTCTGGGACTCCGAATCAATTAAACGAGTACATCCTCGCGTAGATTAGGAAATTTCCCAACTTTATCTAGGTATATGGAAAGACTGATTCGGACTCTAAAGTCATCTAATCTACAGATTACCGTGATCTGTTCCAATTACGTCACAGATTTTAATACGCTCGGTAAAACAGTCATAACTTTTAAACGGCTAGGCAGAATTTAACTTTCTTTATATCCACGGAAATATAATTAAATTATCTACAACTTCTTCAACATCCGTACAACAAGATTCGGATTCTAAATTGGCTATAACGCGAACCCTAGATCGACTGCTCATGCTGCCCCAAAACAGAAACGTGGCAACATCTAGATCTAATCCAAATTACTCAAATCCAGCAACACCAATTGATGTAAAAACTTGATAATCACCCTAATAACAGTACCTAGATCAATCCCAGGGAACCCCATGATCATACCTTTGCCCGACGCACGAAAACTCCAAAGAAACTCCTCCTGGATAGCTCCTCGCTCCACGTTCCTCGCTCCTCGCTCCTCGCTCCTCGCTCCAATGGATGGATCCACGAGGTGCAGGGGTGGGGAGGCCACCCTAGGGCAGCAAGGGGTGGAGGAGAGGTGGTGGGGAGGTGGAGAGGTGGAGAGGGCAAGGGAAAAAAAAGGGCGCACGGCCAATGGGGGAGGGAGAGGGGAGGTGGCGGCTAGGGCCAAGGGGGAGGATGGTGGGGGCGCACCAATGAGGGGGTGGGCGCCCAAAGGGCAGCAAGGACCCCCTTTTAACAGCCCCTACTCTGAATCTTAGTCCTACAAGGAGTCCTAATCCATCCCACCAAAGCCCACAACCCCCTCTTTAAGGCCCAAAATCCCCTGGGAAGGCCCAAAACCCCGGAAACGGCCCGAAAACGGCCAGGAAACGTTTTAAACCTCCAAACCTTATGGTTTTAACCTTAATTCCACATCTCATACTGTTTTCGACCTTATCATGCACGTTAAATAAGGTTACGACACTCCGTGGTGTCACAACTACAGATCGCTGCATTGGTAGAAACGACTTACAACAAATAGTATAAGCAACATATCCTGGCTTCTCCCTGTAATCATGTACTCGGACACAGATCAGAACAAAAGCTCCAATATACCATGGAATAGCAGCAAGGAAGAAGCCAATAATGAACCTTTTCCAAATAGTAGATACCGCAGTTTCTCAGGGTCCAATCCAAATTTCTGAGAAGCAACGCAAAATGATAAATGTTCAGAGATACTTACAGAAACCAACCCATGCCAAGGCCACAGCATGCATGGAAGGCGTCGCATCCTCACAGGCTGTCCTTCAACAACAGGTTTATAACCTAAGAACAGCAAACATGACAAAATCAATAAACCAAGTCAGGAAAAAACTTCCAGTTCAACTGTTCGCTTCATTTCTTCCTCAAAGGAAATTGCATAAAAGCTAAAATGATTGATTGATTAAATTCATTGTGCCTTTGCATTGGATCTTGCAGGACTTGATCATATCTCGATGGAAAATATTGTTGCAGCTGAATTGAATAAAGAGACTAAACACATCAATGTACCAAGGTACGTTGTTTGAAGCAGCCATTAGAACACAAAACAAAGTGAGCTCAACACAACATAGTAGTATTTTGATACAAGTGATTATAGTGATACAAGTGATTACTGTCTGTTGTCATCAATAGTAAATTTCTCACTAGTCATTTCCGTGGAGATTCATTTCGACATTGTAATAGTCAACTATATATGGAGAAAAAATGCAGCAGCAAAATAAAATTAAAACCTCAAATTGAGCGAGTGTTTTGTGCATAATCCTTCAGGGATTGTACCGTCAAGACGATTCCCTGATAAATCTCTGCATAAAAGAACACGTTAGATGGAGTGTGTTAAGCTTACCGCTTATTCTTGGATAGAACATATAATTACTAACTTAGCACATGGTTAGATAGTAATTCTTACAAGTATTGGAGTGATTTCAACAAGGAAAATTGCTTAGATACTGAACCTTGCAAACCACTGTGGGACAAGTCTTTGAAGAAAATGTTGTTGTTAGTGTTACAGACTAATAAACTATGTACTAGAAGATTTTACAAAGATATTACTCTTGATATGGATCCATTGCTTGTACATTTCAAGCCACTCCATTTGTAGCTTTTTGGTAAACATGGGTCACCCATCCAGTTCTTCTTAACTTGATAGTCAGTTTTAATAGTCATCATAGCATCAACTAAATATCGTAAAAATGAAGTAGAAGAAAACATCACACACATTAGCAAACTGTTACCAGAATGTTGTTGACTGCACTATGCACTTGCACTACTAAATATATGATCATCAGTACCGGTTGGCAATTGTCATCAGTACCGATTTTTGAACCGGTACAGGGCATCCAGGACAATCATAAAATAACTGGTAGACAATCATAAAGCTGCCTTTCTCCGAAAGCTGGATCGACGATGCGAGGGGGATGAATGGAGGAAGAGCAGCGCAAGGGTTTAGGGACACGAGGCCTCGTGAGCTCCGCGAGGCCCAAATCTACGACGCTTTATCATAAAAGAACCATCTCATTCAGAACCAAATAATTTAAATGATAGAAAACCATGCGTACATCATTCTACATTGCACCAACTGTTTCAGGGAAAAATATGAAACATCATCACACTCTATAATGATACATATATCAATCGGAGTGGGATGGAGACACGATTCATTCCAGGTTAGTACAGAAGACTGGGTCATTGTTGTCAGGGTCATGAAACTCGCCATTCTTGTTGATGATTTGACTCATGATGAACCAGGTGAGTTGTCCCTGAATGGCTTTGATTTCTTTATGGTGCAGTCCATCCGTAGGCAATTTTAGGCGCTATAAGTAGAAAAAAATGAATGTGAGCTTTCGTAGCTATCGTTAGGTATGAATCAACTTGCGTTGTTAGCATGACAAACCTCTACGTCATTGTCTACTAATGTAGAACCTAAGATTTCCCGCATGTATTGGCAGACAAAATATCCGCATAAATTTGTGCCTTGCAACTGTTTGTGACACTGCAAAGAATAAATAAACCACAATGTCACGAAACGAGTCATTTACTACAAAATGCGATATATAAAATAATGTGTACATACCGGGAATTTAGTACGCATTGAGAGGGACTTTTGGAATGGGCGGTATCTCATGCTCTATTGATAGTATCATTTAAAGGCATTCTGTAGTATATTTGTCATGTCCTTGTAAAGTTCTACATCTTTATCCAGGGGATCCAGTACAACCATTTTGCTCTTATCGAGTGCAATGGCAACGAGTATCCAATGGAATCTACACACACAGGTAATATAGTCATTGTGCTAAGATCCCAATGAGTAAGGAACAGAGAGGAGCCGCCCAGATCGTCCTCGAGTTGTTGGATGCACCGTTGCTCCCGTCGGATTTGGATTCTAGCAACAAATCACCGGAGGTGATCTCGGTGCTAACACCCAAGCCCAATCGAGACAACTCCAAGAACATCCGAACCACTCGACAACAACCCCGGTATTCCCCCGGTATGCGATCTGAAACTCGCCCAGGATCCCCACATACCGGTTCCCAATGCCATATCAGCATCAATTCACACAAAGGGGCATCGAGCCCCAAATTCACTACCGGATACGCACGAACGCGGAAGCAACAACAAGCAACACGGCACAAGGAATCCCAACAAACGACCAAACGAGATAGAAGGCGAAAAGCAGACGAGTTCCAATACAGAAATAAAGTGTAACAGTTTAACAAAAGTACTACTAACTACCCTATTAAACAAAAGTAAAACACCCCGGAAGTGTCATGCCCTGAACACTTCCGGGCGCACACGCGTCGACAGCCTCTACTCGGTGCCCCGCCCGATCATCGATAGGCAGTAGGGGCAAAACTCACACCCCGCTGGATCCTCACCTGCAAAACCACAAAAGCAGAAGCCTGAGTACAGAAGGTACTCGCAAGTCTTACCCGTGGTCCATATACGACCGACTCCAAAAGATATGCATTTGGATGTAGCAGGGAATAAGCTGAATGTAAATTTTTTTGCAGAAATAGCTTAACTTGATTTGTTTAGTTACTCGAACTACTCAATTTGAAACTTTAATGCGGTTGTAACATCACCTACCACTAAATGAAGTTAACATTTAACCATTTGCAACAATTAACCACATTCATTTCGAGCTCAAGCCCGAAGGCGAACTTCAGTTCAAGTTATTACTACGTGTAGTAACATGTAACCAAGCTTGCTCATATCCGAGAGCGCGGCAATTCGAATCGCTTAATTAACCCTGCAGGGAAGCATTGATCACACGACATGTGCCACGAAGGAATCTCATGTCAACCCCCTCCCAACCATACCAATCCGTTGAAGCGTCTTCATGCATGCGGCCCGGAAACCTAGCACCCCCTCGAGCGGCCCCAAGCCCAGCTTGGCGCTCGAGAGTCGGCCTAAGCCCCGCCCTCAACCACGTCCAACCGCATGAGGTTACGGTCCATTGAACGACATGCGATGAAAGAGCGGCTTACCGTACCATAATCGGGCATGCGATCAACCAAGATGTGCTCGGCCACTGTTAAACATCGGATCGGTCCTTAACTGACTCAGGCGGGACTATCACATTTGAGTCTCCTTACCCAAATGCCCCAACTCTCCCGCCCGGTCTCCCATTTCACATTCAATTCCTCATAAACCAGCCCATTGCGAACCATTACTTGTATAGTACGTAATCTCAAGCGGCGGAACCTCTCGCCACTTGGCCCAACCCGACTTCTAAGCAACTAAGCGTGAACTCATTATAATACCCATACTAGCTCCAAGGAAGATTCAGCAATTATCAATGAGGATATATGCAACAATTAGGATCTAGTCCCATTCCACATTTCAACTCCTAATGCAATACGTAATCCACATCATAAGCAATTTATTCACAAAAATACAATATTATAGGGATCAATATGCTTAGGTGCTTGCCTTGATCTTCTGCTTGCGGATCGGCGACAGTCGGCTCTCCGGGATTACACTCAGTCACCGCGGCGTCAAGTCCCGCGGGATCATTCTCTACACGAGTTCAATGCATAGTTAGATGCATGCAATGCATATGAAGGAAATACAAATGAAAAACCCCGACGAAACGTCGCAACCGGACAACTTAACTTAACCCGGACAGATCAGCCCAACCCGGACAGTCCGGGTTTTACATCCAGACAATCCGGATAGGCCGGACACTCGGGGCCGTTTTCTCCGGATACTCCAGACAATCCGGACACTCCGGACCATCTGTCCGGATACTCCGGGCCTGGAGCATCCGACGCAAAATGGCTCAGTGAAAGGATTCCTACCACCCTCTACGACTTCACATCGACCCGATCTACAACCTTTCTACACCTAGCAAGCCGGGAGGAGCTCCGAGCTAGCTCAAACCGCCAAGAAACGACGACATTCCACTAGCCCAACCAAAACTAACCCCAAGCCAAGAAATGGCTTTGCTACTACCCGATCTCTAACCTAGGCACCCTACATTCCCAAGTCCAACCCCACATCCAACCCTAGAACCATCACACCCCAACACCCTAGAGCTCAAAGTTCAACCCCAAAACTCCCAAATCCAAACCTAAGTCCTAAACCCGCCATGGATGGCCTTAGAACCCAAGAGACCTCACGAATCAACCCCCAAGAAGAGGACTTACCCCCAAGGAAGATGGAGGAGAACAACGCCGGGTGGAGGAAGGAAGATGCCGGCTTGAGGAGGAGTCCCACGGAGTGGAGGAGCCGCCGTGGAGGAACCACGGGAGGTCGCCGGCCGGTGGGGCTCGCCGGAGTGGAGCTTGTGGTGGAGAAGAGTGGCACCAAGGAGTGGAGGGCAAGGGGATAGAAGAAAGAGTGGCGGGGAGGCTAAGAAAATGAACGTTTATAACCCCACCCCGACCAATCCAGACACTCCGGTCGTTAACCCGGAGACTCCGGGTTGGGGTGTTCAGCCACTCCAACTCGGACACTCCGGACATATTGTCCGGACATTCCGGATTAGGGCACTCGGTTGGATCCAACTCGGAGACTTCGGAGGATTTATCCGTATACTCCGGGTTATATCTGGACACTCCGGATACTAATCCGGATACTCCGGACATTCCAGAATTTTTAAAACTCGGGGCCCTAACAAACCCTCCCCCCTTAAGGGAATCTCGCCCCGTGATTCAGAATAGACGCATAGGCAGAACAGAATACGGATGGACAATACGTTCATGCTCCATTCGAACCGCAAGGATGATACATTCATACTTACATGGCACCGAAGAACTCGGGATACTCGGTCTTTAGTCGATCCTCAGGTTCCCAAGTAGCTTCATCCTCGGTATGATTGCTCCATTGGACTTTGTAGAACTTGAGAGTCCTCCTTTGAGTCTTGCGTTCCGCTTCTTCTAAAACTCGGATTGGATACTCTGGATAGGACAGATCCGGTTCAGGCACGTCTCCCAAATCATCCACTTCAAGAGACTCGAAAGGGGTACGGAGACACTTCTTCAACTAGGAGTCGTGGATGACGTTGTGGACCATCTCGAGTGTGGGAGGAAGCTCTAGCTGATATGCCACTTAACTGCACTTCGCAAGGATCCGGAACGGTCCTATGTATTGAGACGCCAACTTTCCTTTAACCCCGAAACGATGAGTGCCCCGAAAAGGAGACACTTTCAGGTAGACGGAGTCGCCAACTTCGAAGGAGAGGGGTCTCCTACGGCGATCAGCATAGCTCTTCTGTCGCGACTGCGCTACCCTCAGGTTTTCTCGAATGGTTCTTACCTTGTCCTCAGCTTCCAAGACCAACTCAGGCCCAAGTAGTGAGCGTTCCCCACTTTCAGACCATTTGAGGGGCGTCTGACAGCTACGACCATAGAGTGCTTCAAACGGAGACATCTGAATGCTGGTTTGATAGCTATTGTTATATGCAAACTCTGCGTATGGGAGACATTCTTCCCACTTCTTCCCATAGGACAGAACACAGGCCCTCAACATATCCTCAAGGATCTGATTGGCCCTCTCGGTCTGCCCGTCAGTTTGAGGGTGATACGCTGAGCTGTGGAGTAGCTTCGTGCCCAATGCTTCATGCAGACTCTTCTAGAATCGCGAAACAAACAGTGAGCCCCGATCTGAGACTATTCGCTTTGGCACTCCATGGAGGCACAGAATCCGGGAGAGATACAGCTCCGCATACTTCTGGGACTTGTAAGTGGTGCGAACCGCTAAGAAATGTGCGGACTTTGTCAATCGATCGACAATCACCCATATGGAGTCATGACTTGAAGAAGTCAGAGGCAATCCGGTGATGAAGTCCATGCTGATGTCTTCCCACTTCCAACTCGGAATGGGTAGCGGCTGAAGAGTGCCAGCTGGCTTGAAGTGTTCAGGTTTTACCCTTTTGCAGACATCGCACTTAGCCACATAACGGACAACCTCGCGCTTCATGCGAGTCCACCAAAACCGCTGTTTCAGATCTTGGTACATCTTGTTACTGCCTGTAACACCCAAAATTTTGCTTTTCTTAAATCATTGTGTGATTTGGCACTTTGGTGAATTTTTGGAATTTTCTGGAATTTATTTGGAATTATTTGGAATTTATTTGAATTTATTCCATTTTGAAATAATTAAAGAATTAAACCTTGCAAATAAAATTTTGTTGGAAATATTTTATTTGAGTCCAAAATGTTCCAAAATATTTTCCAGAATTTTTCTGGAATTTTTCTGAGTCTTTTGCTATTTTTAATGATTTAATTGAATTTCTGGGAATTTAATTGGATTATTTAAATGCGAGTGGAGTTTCTTGTTCATCCGATCGGACCGAAGTCCGAGTCGGACTCGAAGTCGACTCGCGCCTTGGTCCAAATTAACCCGCTCGTAACCCAAACCCGTGTGACCGTTGGATCAAGATCCAACGGCCACGATTGAGCCACGTCACCGAGCCCGAGTCCGACCGAGCCAGCCAGCTCGTCCGAGTCCGACCCGAACCCAAACTCATGCACCGTTGGATCTCGATCCAACGGCTGTGCGCGCGCCACGTCACCCAATCCGAGACGCCGCCGGACGGAGAGGACCTCGGTTTCTGTGCGTTTCACGGACGCCGAGGGCCCTATTTAATGCGCCGCCACCCGTGCCATGACGCCGACTTCCGTGCGCACCCGTAGCCCTAGACAACGTCGCCTGAGCCGCCGCCGTCTAGCCGCAATCGCTCGCCGAAGTTGCCGTAGCGTTCCGCCGTCGTTCTTCGCCGATTGTCGCCGTTTCCGTCGTCCTCTGCCGCCGTTGAGGTCAGATCCAGAACCGGGAGGTCAAGCCGCGTCGGAGGATACCTCTCACATCGCCGGAGCACGCCCGAAGTGCCGTTGCCGTGGTCGTCGTCCGGAGGTCTACAATGCAGATGGGTATCTAAGAAGTATCACGACGAGCAATGCGGCACATTACCCGCATCTACGCCAGAGAGTTGGAGAGCACGGTGTTCCGTTATCATCCGTGCAGCAATAACCTTCTAGACCCGAAGGCGATTCAGGATGAGGATGCCATGGTCACACAGTTGGCACGACTTATTGTCGCCCAGGAGGATGTACTCGATGATACAAGCAAAGAGCTACAGAAGGCCCGCAAGGAGATCACGACAGAGAAGAACAGATGGCGGGAAGCTCAAGAGTATGTATCACACCTTCTGCAAAGGATTGGAGAGTTAGAGACGGCATTGTACGCACTGCAGCGAGCCAATGCTCGAGCCGCACGAGCAGACCGGAGGAGCCAGAGCTTGAGGAGGACATCGCTTCTTCGACTACCACAGATGACACGATTCTTTGGACATGGCAATCGTTTCGCGCCTATGCCGCAGCATCCGTACCCAGGCCGTGGAGGTTTTCTCGATGAGTGAGTGTAGGTTCTATAGTGAGACTCCTTCGCTGAGTCGCGTCATAGAATAAAGAGTCACCCTTTAGGCGTTAGACTCCAGTGTTAGTTCGATTTGGATTTTCATTGCTTGCTGAGTGTGCAGTATGTGTTGCAAGGCCCCTAGGCATTGTAAGCAACCATACCAAGTTACTATTGATTAGAATAATAAAGTTGGACTTTAAGTTACACCTTTCGCCCCGCGTAAGTTCCATATTACTTGTCTATTCTTGTTTCCCTCTCATCTCTAAAACCTAGAGCAAACCACAGATGGTGAACACTCGTGGAAACCTTGGGGGCAATGGAAGTGGTTCTCGCCCAGCAGAAAACCCCAATGATGGAGCACCAGCACCGCCAGTTGACATGCAGAATTTTGGAGCATTTCTTGCTGCTCAGACTCAGTTGATGCATGCTATGATGCAACAGATGCAACACGTCACTGCTCAGGCCACAGCTAATCAAGTCAATCAGGGACAACGCCAGAATACAAGACTGTCAGAGTTTATGAGGACTCACCCACCCACCTTCTCAGGGAATGCCAATCCGTTGGAGGCCGACGACTGGTTAAGGTCAATTGAGAGGAAGCTACACATTGCTCAATGCATAGGAAATGAGAAGGTACTCTACGCTTCTCATCAGTTGGAAGGAACAAATTGAATGGTGGCGTAACCTGTGCCACGCAAGTGAACCCTCAGGACATCACTTGGGAGGAGTTCACAGGTGCATTCCGTCAGTATCACGTGCCTGAAGGAATCATGGACCTCAAGAAGGAGGAGTTCAGAGCACTGAAGCAAGGTAATCAGCCAGTGGCCAAATACCTGAACAAGTTTACACAGCTTGCTCGCTACGCACCTGAGGATGTAGCGACAGATAAAGCCAGACAGTCTCGCTTTATGAAGGGACTTAACTCAGGACTACAGGTGGGACTGATCACCCACACCTTTCCAGATTTTCAAGAGTTGGTGAATAAGGCGCTTATTCTTGAGGACAAGCGCAAGGAACTGGATGAGAACAGGAAGCGCAGGATGCAACAAACAGGATCACGCCAGGAACGCAATGGCGTCGAGAGTTGAACCAAATCAATTTTTCAGATTCCAGCCACATAATGCAACAAGGACACCGTCACGGCACCAAGACCCGTCAATCGTAACTATCGCACTTCACCCCCGCTTAGAAACGCCGCCCAGGCAACAAGAAGGAATGTGAGACGCTGCTACAACTGCAACGAGCCAGGACACTTTGCCAACAGTTGTCCAAAGAAGACAGCAGGAGTAACCCCAGTTCGCTTCAACCTGGGATCCACACCAGCTAGGACGCCAGCACCAGGAACCACATCCCAGACTGTGGTAAGAGGCCGAGTCAACCATGTCACCGCGGATGCACTGCAGAATGCTACGGACGTCGTACTGGGTAAGTTACTAGTCAACTCAGTACCTGCAACAGTTTTGTTTGATTCCGGAGCTTCGCATTCGTTTGTTTCACAAGGCTTTGCTGCTAGAAATGATTTGGAGATTGCAAGACTTAAATGCATGCTTTTAGTTCAAACCCCTGGTTCCGAACTCCGAACGAAAGTAGGATGTTCCGGGGTGAGAATACTAATAGATGGGATAGAGTTCCTAGCAAACCTTATTATTTTGGAGACCCAGACCTTAGACGTCATTTTGGAAATGGATTGGTTATCCAAGCACAAGGCCGTATTGGATTGTGGATGAAGAACTATCTCAGTTGAGAGCTCGTGTGGAAAGAAGGTAGAATTTCAAGCCACTGCCGTTAGAGATGGACAGTTGATGGTTAACAGTACCAAGACAATCAGCATAGAGGATGTCTCGGTAGTGAATGAGTACCCAGATGTTTTTCCTGAAGATCTACCTGGTATGCCGCCAGACAGGGACATAGAGTTTGTGATAGAGCTTGTACCTGGTACAGCACCGATAGCAAAGAGACCGTATCGGATGTCCACCGAAGAATTGGTAGAGATGAAAAAGCAACTTGAAGAGCTAATGGAGAAAGGATTTATCAGACCGAGTTCGTCGCCGTGGGGAGCGCCAGTGTTGTTTGTCAAGAAGAAGGACGGGAGTTTCAGGATGTGCATTGACTACCGTGCACTTAATGAAGTCACCGTGAAGACTAAGTACCCGCTACCCAGGATTGATGATTTGTTTGATCAGCTGAGAGGAGCCGGAGTTTTCTCCAAGATTGATCTGAGATCGGGATACCATCAGTTGAAGATCAGATCAGAGGATATTCTGAAGACCGCATTCTCGTCAAGATATGGACATTACGAGTTTACAGTTA
Organism: Rhipidocladum racemiflorum; assembly: GCA_036346355.1. Taxonomy (NCBI): domain Eukaryota; kingdom Viridiplantae; phylum Streptophyta; class Magnoliopsida; order Poales; family Poaceae; genus Rhipidocladum; species Rhipidocladum racemiflorum. The sequence continues at coordinate 74,701,302 of CM070571.1, forward strand.
TGTCCTTTGGTCTGACGAATGCACTAGCATATTTCATGAATATGATGAATAAGGTGTTCATGGAATATTTGGACAAGTTTGTTGTTGTGTTCATAGATGATATCCTAATCTACTCCAAGACAGAGGATGAACATGCCGAACACTTGAGGCGAGTATTGGAAAAGCTGAGGGAACAGCAACTCTTCGCCAAGTTCAGTAAGTGTGATTTTTGGAAGGACAAGGTGGAATTCCTAGGACATGTAATGACCGCAGAAGGAGTCGCTGTAGACCCAAGCAAGGTAGAAGCTGTGTTACATTGGGAGCAGCCGAAGATCGTAACCCAGATCAGAAGTTTCCTTGGAATGGCAGGTTACTATCGCCGTTTCATTGAAGGCTTTTCGACAATTGCGAAACCTCTCACGCAATTGCTGAAAAAGGAGAAGAAGTTTGCATGGACGCCAGAGTGCGAGAAAGGTTTTCAAGAACTGAAGAAAAGATTGACATCAGCACCAGTGTTGGTTCTGCCGGACGTTAATCAAAGCTTTGATATCTATTGTGATGCATCGCGTCAAGGACTTGGATGTGTGTTGATGCAGAACGGAAAGGTCGTCGCTTATGCATCAAGGCAGTTGAGGCCGCATGAGGAGAATTATCTGACGCATGACCTAGAGCTAGCTGCCGTAGTGCATGCCTTGAAGATATGGCATCACTATCTAATTGGAAACAGATATGAAGTATACACGGACCATAAGAGTCTTAAGTACATCTTCACCCAATCAGACCTGAACATGAGGCAGAGGAGATGGTTGGAGTTGATCAAGGACTACAATGTTGGAATCCATTACCATCCCGGGAAGGCCAACGTAGTTGCCGATGCCTTGAGTCGGAAAAGCCATACCGTCAGTATGTTGCTGGCCACAAATCAGGATGAGTTATGTGAGGATTTCCAGAGAATGAAGATTGAGGTGGTACCTAGCGGATTCTTAGCCGCATTGGAAGTAAAGCCTACCCTAGAGGATCAGATCCGAGAAGGACAGAAGGATGATGACAAGATCCGTAGGATCAGGTCCATCAAGGAGGAAGGCAAGGCGGAGGACTTCAAGTTGGATGAGCAAGGCACGTTATGGATGAAGGATCGCATTTGTGTGCCAAACAAAAAGGAGCTGAAGCAGTTGATTTTAGAAGAAGCCCATGATTCCAAGTATTCAATTCATCCTGGAAGCGCCAAGATGTATCAGGATTTGAAGGAAAGATTCTGGTGGCCGAGCATGAAGCGTGAAGTTGCCGAGCATGTTGCATTGTGCGACGTATGCCAGAGAGTCAAGGCAATGCATCAGAGACCAGCAGGATTGTTGCAGCCGCTGAAAATACCTGAGTGGAAGTGGGAGGAAATCGGAATGGATTTCATTACCGGTTTGCCTAAGACTCAAGGAGGTTATGACTCCATATGGGTTATAGTGGATCGCTTGACCAAAGTAGCCCATTTTATCCCCGTGAAGACCACTTACTCGGGGGATAAGTTAGCAGAGTTATATATGACCAGGATCGTCTGTTTGCACGGAGTGCCAAAGAGGATTGTATCGGACAGGGGTACCCAATTTACCTCAAGGTTCTGGAATAAGTTGCATGAAGCCATGGGAACCCGTTTGAACTTCAGTACAGCTTATCATCCACAGACGGATGGCAAGACCGAAAGAGTCAATCAGATTCTAGAGGACATGCTAAGAGCGTGTGCATTGGCTTATGCTACCTCTTGGGATAAGAGTTTGCCGTATGCCGAGTTCAGTTACAATAATAGTTACCAGGCTAGTTTACAGATGTCACCTTTTGAGGCACTGTATGGTCGACCCTGTCGGACGCCATTGAACTGGAATGAGACAGGTGAACGCCGTGTCTTTGGGCTAGATATTCTTCAAGAAGCTGAAGAACAGATTGCCATGATCAGGGAGATATTGAAGATAGCCCAATCACGACAGAAGAGTTATGCTGACAACCGTCGCCGAGACCTGAATTTCGAACCAGAAGATTTCGTGTATCTCAGAGTCACGCCGCTCAGGGGAGTTAAGAGGTTCCATGCCAAAGGAAAACTTGCACCCCGTTATGTTGGACCATTTAAGATTTTGAGCCGAAGAGGCGAAGTTGCTTACCAGCTGGAGTTACCGCAGTCATTAGCAGGAGTGCATGACGTATTCCACGTGTCCCAGTTGAAGAAGTGTCTCCGAGTTCCTGAGAAACAGACACCGCTAGAATCAATTGAGTTGCAAGAAGATTTGACTTACAAGGAGCATCCCGTGAAGATTTTGGACACTATGGATCGAGAGACTAGAAATAAGTCAACCCGCTTCTGTAGAGTTCAGTGGAGCAACCACGCGGAGAGTGAAGCAACTTGGGAGCGCGAAGAGGATTTGAAGAAAGAGTTTCCAAACCTATTCTGTAGTAAGCCCTGAATCTCAGGGACGAGATTCTATTAAGGGGGGAGGTTTGTAACACCCAAAAATTTTGCTTTTCTTAAATTATTGTGTGATTTGGCACTTTGGTGAATTTTTGGAATTTTTTGGAATTTATTTGGAATTATTTGGAATTTATTTGAATTTATTCCATTTTGAAATAATTAAAGAATTAAATCTTGCAAATAAAAATTTGTTGGAAATATTTTATTTGAGTCCAAAATGTTCCAAAATATTTTCCAGAATTTTTCTGGAATTTTTCTGAGTCTTTTGCTATTTTTAATGATTTAATTGAATTTCTGGGAATTTAATTGGATTATTTAAATGCGAGTGGGTTTTACTGTTCATCCGACCGGACCCGAGTCCGAGTCAGACTCGAGTCCGACTTCGCGCCCGGTTGGTCCAAATTAACCCGCTTACCAACCCAAACTGCGTGTGACCGTTGGATCAAGATCCAGCAGCCACGATTGAGCCAAGTCACCGAGCCCGAGTCCGACCGAGCCAGCCAGCTCGTCCGAGTCCGACCCGAACCCAAACTCACGCACCGTTGGATCTCGATCCAACGGCCGCGGCGCTGCCACGCCACCCAATCCGAGACGCCGCCGGACTCCGGCCACAACGGAGAGGACCTCGCTTCCTGCGTTTACCTGACGCCGAGGGCCCTATTTAATGCGCCGCCACCCGTGACGTGACGCCGACTTCCGTGCGCACCCGTAGCCCTAGACAACGTCGCCTAAGCCGCCGCCGTCTAGCCGCAATCGCTCGCCGAAGTTGCCGTAGCGTTCCGCCGTCGTTCTTCGCCGATTGCCGCCGTTTCCGTCGTCCTCCGCCGCCGTTGAGGTCAGATCCAGAACCGGGAGGTCAAGCCGCGTCGGAGGAGACCTCTCACATCGCCGGAGCACGCCCGAAGCGCCGTTGCCGTGGTCGTCGTCCCCAACCCCGGCAAGCCAGCGCCGCCGTGAGCCATCGCCGGACTTCGAGCTCCCTCAGCCGTCCGATCCAGATCCAACGTCTCAGATTGCGCCACGTCATCTCACGGTGAGATTCCGTCCAAAACCACCAGATCCAATCTTGACCGTCCGATCTAGATCCAACGGTCCAGATCAAACGCGTTAACCCAAACGCGTGAGAGCCAGATCTAATCTGGGCCGTTGATTTTCAAATCAACGGCCGAGATTGCGCCACGCTGCCTCGGAAGGCCGACCGCCGCGCCGTTGCCGCCCACACGCTGGCAGGCGTAGGACGCCGACACGCTGGGCCCGCATGTCGGCTGTCCTAACCGAGCGCCGACGCCAAGAATGACGCCAAATGGTCCCACTGTCGCCGACCGTGGTGAGAGCCGACGTCGGCGGTGGCGTCACCCGAGTGGTCCCACTGTCGACCGCGTGGAGTCGTGGACCGAGTCCACGGTAGACCCGAGCCGAGCGTGGACCAAGTCCATGGACTGGTTGACGCCAGCAGACCAATCAGAGGCTGCCACGTGTCCTCGCTGACGCAATAATTAATTTTCGAAAAAGAAAATGATTTAATTAATTCGAAATAATGATTTCAGATTTTGTTTCAAACTTCAAACGCTTATAACTTTTGCGTTTCAACTCCGATTTGAGTGATTCAAATTTCTAAATTTGTATAAAATTGAGATCTACCTAAATATGAATTTTATTTAATTTTTGGACTAAAGTTTTTCTCTATAAAATTATTTAATTGATTATTTAAACTTCAAAATGCTATAACTTTTGCATTTTAACTCCGAATGTGACGATTCCAGTTTCTAAAAATTCATAAAATTATGTTCTCTCTATTTATGGACTTTATTTGGATATTTGGACACTTTTTGCCTATTGTTTATTTGGGTATTGCTATTTGCACGCTTTACGAGTAGACGTTGAAGTGCCGGAAGGATTCGAAGGAGAAGTATTGACTCAGGATCCAACTCAAGACCAAGAACAAGTACTTTTAGAAGGCAAGTTGTGCTTTGACCATGTTGATCCTATTTTGATTTAACCTATTGCATGCTAGTTCAATTAGAAAATACTTTATTTAAATATGGGGGATTAGATAAATACCAATTTGCTGTATGACACCTTGATTATTTAAATATGTGCCATGACCCCTTGTCACCCTAGTTGTGGTTTACTAGTTGGACATTAATAAATTGCCAACATGGGATTTTAGACCGTTGTAGTTTACTGCTTAGACCTGTTACGTGCTCATGACATGATTTTGGACAATCAAATGTTAATATTGACTTAATGATATATTGAACCTGTTTTGGAAAGGTATCATGTGATGTTGATGGCACGTGGTGCATGGTAATCAACTGGGGTTTGATAAATAGTTTTCGACCGGGGCATGTGGCAAGAATAATCAGGTGGGCCAGTTGTGGCATTGCGAATGTTGGTTTGGTTCTTCGGGTAGTCTTGCCCTGGTCACCCTAAGGACTTCACCTTGCAAGCCTTTGAACTGGGTCTAACGTGCAACCACATGTCTGTAATGGGACGGACCTAGTTGACTAAGTTGCTAATAACGTACCTGTGGGACCTCAGGAGGTCAACTACACCCTTTGTGTAAGTTGTGCGGAGGCGTCTGGGTGAGGCCAGGTACCCATCTAACGGTTGATTGGCCTAAACTTCGCCTTAGCTAAGGGAAGGGTTAGTGTGCAATAACCGGGGAGGACCACTTGTATTGTTAGAAGTTTCCGAAAGACTTTGTTACGGGAACTCGCCTTTGTGGTGTTTGACTGTATCTTGTGGGTAAAGTGCATAACCTCTTCAGAGTGTAGAATCTATTCGAATAGCCGTGTCCGCGGTATTGGACATCGCTCGGGAATTACAGTCAAGGGTTAGATTTTCATGAAAATAACTTGGACTTGAAAGGTTGGGTTTGGTTTACAAATGACGTTAATGGAAATGTGGACTAGGATGGGAAAGATGTTTATTAAACTCCTTGAAAAGTTATCTATGCTTTACTTGTTACTACTGCTTTCGAATCTACTTATGATACTTGTTAAATGTCAAGCATCGCAAAAATACCTTGAGCCACTCCTTTGTATTAAGCCATGCATGTAGTATATTAGCTGCATTCTGTGCATGACTTGCTGAGTACCAAGTACTCACCCTTGCCACAATACAACACCAGTTGAAGAGGAGACTACACCAGCTTTGGAGGAGGAGCTCCACGAGGAACCGTATACTTAGGGAGCGAGCCCAATCAGTTGCCTGTGGTATACTGGATGGCGCCACGATGTTATCTTCTTTTTCCGCTGCTACTATTTCTCTCTTAATAAGTTTCGCCCTGCGAGGCGTATAATTGTAACTTGACCATAAGGTCGAGTAACCAGTTTGACTATTTAATTAAAGTACTTTATTAGTATCGAGTGGTATGATTGTGATATTTACCGATGTTAAGACTGTGTGCACTAGCGCGTTCCTGGACTAGTGCTGAATACACAGAGGGTCCGGATTTGCAAATTCGGGTCCCGACACTGCCCGGATGGATTGTGAGCAAGGAGTTGTGAGCCTCATCAAGGATCCCCCGTTTCAACTCTTGGTCATCCAGAACAACTACGCGCTGGCCGAACCACAAAGTCTCCTGATCGTCCAGGCGGAAATCAGCAACCTGGCCCGAATTCATCTTGTCACGAATTTGGGTGACACCCACATCATTCTTTTGAGCCTCCCAAATCTGATCAAGCAATGTGGACTTCAACTCCACATTAGTCAGGAAACCTTCCTCTACCATTTACAGGTTGAGCTTCTGGAACTCGGCACAAAGAGTGGCACTCCGTGGTGGAAGAGTGAGGCAATGGCATTGTACCTTGCGGCTCAATGCGTCAACCACCACATTGGCCTTTCCCGGGTGATAGTGTACCTCCAGATTGTAATCTTTGATCAGCTCAAGCCATCTCCGCTGCCTCATATTCAAGTCTGCCTGAGTGAAGATGTACTTGAGGCTCTTGTGATCTGTGTAGATGTTGCACTTGTTCCCCAGGAGATAGTGGTGCCAAATCTTTAAAGCGTGGACCACTGCTGCAAGCTCCAGATCGTGAGTGGGGTAGTGCTCTTCATGACGTTTCAGCTGTCGAGATGCGTAAGTGACAACTCGGCTGTCCTGCATAAGCACACAGCCAAGTCCGATGCCAGATGCATCGCAATACACATCAAACGGCTTGTGAATGTCTGGCTGGGTAAGGACTGGAGCTGTAGTGAGGCGCTGCTTCAGAGTTTAAAATGCCTGCTCACAGCCCACAGACCACTTGAACTCAGCACCCTTCTTCAGTAGCTCAGTCATTGGCTTGGCTATCTTAGAGAAATCCTGAATGAAACGGCGATAATAGCCAGCCAGCCCAAGGAAACTACGAATCTCGGTAACAGACTTGGGCTGCTCCCACTTGAGTACATCCTGTACCTTGCTTGGGTCAACGGCTACACCCCGCTCAGAAAGGACATGCCCCAAGAATGACACCTCCTTCAGCCAGAACTCGCACTTGCTGAACTTGGCATAAAGGCGGTGTTCCCCAAGCCTCCCGAGAATGACGTGGAAATGCTTGGCATGATCTTCCTCGTCGGCTGAATAGATGAGGATGTCATCGATGAAGATGACGAAGAGTCCAGCTCTTCCATGAAGATGGAGTTCATGAGGTACATGAAGTATGCCGGTGCGTTCGTCAGACCGAACGACATGACGGTGTACTCATACAGCCCATACCGGGTGGAGAAGGCTGTCTTCGGAATATCCTCAGCCCGAATCTTAATTTGGTGGTACCCGAGCCTCAGGTCAATCTTGGAGAATACCCGTGCACCAGCAAGCTGATCAAACAGGATATCAATCCGAGGAAGGGGGTACTTGTTCTTGATAGTGACAGCATTCAAGGGACGGTAATCCACGCAGAGGCGAAGTGAACCGTCCTTGGTCACAAAAAGAGCCGAGCAGCCCCAAGGCGAGGAGCTCGGACGAATGAAACCCTTGTCCATCAACTCCTCCAATTGAGTCTTCAGTTCAGCCAATTCGTTGGGCGGCATTCTATACGGTCGCTTGGAGACTGGAGCGGTCCCAGGCTGCAGCTCCACTACAAACTCGATGTCCCGATCAGGTGGCATCGCTGGCAGTTCCACTGGGAACACATCTGGGTACTCAGACACCACGGGAACTGACTCCATCTCCTCGATTTCAGTACCATTCAGGGAACAGAGGGTGGCCTTGCCCTCGTCTAGGAGTAACGTCAGCCAGCCGCCCTTCGGTCCCTTAAGTGAGAGGGTGCAGCGTGAACAATCGAGAATGGCTTGTTGCCACATCAGCTAGTTCATGCCTAGGATGACATCCATTCCCCGAAGGTCAAGGAGCAACAAGCTGACAATAAAAGAAACCCCTTGAACTAGCACCGACACCTTCTGAACCACTTGATCTACCACAAGCTTTGACCCCGGCGCCTCAATAAGGAAGGGAGTGGCGCTGCTACCAATCTTCATCTGATGGCGCATGGCGAACTCCTTACGAATGAAGGAATGAGATGCCCCTGAGTCAAACAACACCCTAGCAGAATATCCATTGATGTGCAACGTACCCGTCAACATGGCGATGTTCCCTGGAATCTCCTCAGCATCGACGTAGTTGACGCGCCCATGAGTTGGCGCAGGAAGTGGAGGCGGTGCCGTCGCAACTGGAGGCCGTGGGGCGGTGGGATTGTTGCCCCGCCTTGGAAATGGGCAGTCGCGGATGAAGTGCCCGGCACGCCTGCAGTTGTAACATGGCCCCGGTCCAGCGGTCGCTATCGCCCGTGTCCCCAGCTGTGGCGGTGGAGGCCGAGGAGCAACCACAGGAGGTCGGGCCATCCCAGCTGGCAGGGGAGGCGCAGGAACAGCTGCCCTCGGTGGTGGGAGAGGAACAGTCCGGGCCCGCTGTGAACTGCTGCCCGCCGAGAACTGTGCACTCCGCTTCCGCTTCTTCTCCTCTTGATGACTCCTCATCTTGTGCTCCACGGTGATCACCTGACTCACCAAGTCATTGAAGTCCAGGAAATCACACACAGAGAGCCGGTCTTGCATCTTTGCCGTCAATCCATTCATGAAGCGGCTCTGTTTCTTCTCATCACTATCAACCTCCTCCGGCGCATACTGAGCCAAGTAGTTGAACTCCCTCGAATAGTCCACCACTGTCTTGCTCAATTGCTTGAGGGCCAGAAACTACTGCTTCTTGATATCCATGAGTCCTTTCGGGATGTGGTATGCCCGGAAGGCCTCACGGAACTCTGCCCATGTCACTCGATGCCCAGCCGGCTACATCACCAGGAAATTGGCCCACCATGCACCAGCGGGACCCTGAAGTTGCTGCGCTGCGAAAGGAGCCTTCTGGAGGTCCTCACACTGAATAAGAGCAAATTTCTGCCTAATGACACGCAGCCATTCATCAGCCTCCAAAGGGTCACTGGCCCGAGAGAAGACTGGTGACTGAGTGTGGAGGAAATCCAGGTAGCCGTTCGGTCGGGCTCGCCCTTCACCGCGGCCACCCGGAACTGCCTGATTCTGGACCAGCATTTCCAGAATCCGGTTGGTGGTCTCCTGGTTCCTTTCGGACCGCAGCAGAATATCCAGCACATTGGGAGGAGGAGGCGGATCACCATGGCCAGGCTGTGATCGCCCAGCATCATCATCACCGCCCATGCCCCTACGGGTCCTCATTCTGTTGTCAACAAAGGACAGGCGATGAAAGTTAGACCCCCATAGCAAGGGCAAGCCCTAGACATAGAAAACCCCGAACTAACCCCCACTTTAGACTGTAGTACTCCTGAATCAACTCCATTGCGGAGTGCTACAAGTCTACACACCCCAAAACACAATTCAAGATGCAAAGTGGCATGTCACATGCATGACATGAGAAGGGATGAAATGCACGATTCCAACGTAAACCTCACAATCACCACTATAACCTAGGGCGGGGATAAGTATTACCTTCTACCTAATGCATTATGACAGTCCTAAGAAATTCCTAACTGGTCGTCAAGTTGGGGTCCGTCTTTGTGCAACTTGCTCTGATACCAGCCCTGAGAGGAGCCGCCCAGATCATCCTCGAGTTGTTGGATGCACCGTTGCTCCCGTCGGATTTGGATTCTAGCAACAAATCACCGGAGGTGATCTCGGTGCTAACACCCAAGCCCAATCGAGACAACTCCAAGAACATCCGAACCACTCGACAACAACCCCAGTATTCCCCCGGTATGCGATATGAAACTCGCCCAGGATCCCCACATACCGGTTCCAAATGCCATATCAGTATCAATTCACACAAAGGGGCATCGAGCCCCAAATTCACTACCGGATACGCACGAACGCGGAAGCAACAACAAGCAACACGGCACAAGGAAGCCCAACAAACGACCAAACGAGACAGAAGGTGAAAAGCAGACGAGTTCCAATACAGAAATAAAGTGTAACAGTTTAACAAAAGTACTACTAACTACCCTATACAACAAAAGTAAAACACCCCGGAAGTGTCATGCCCTGAACACTTAAGACACGCTGTCGGCCGACCTCTACTCGGTGCCCCGCCTGGTCCACCGATAGGCGATGAGGCAAAATTCACACCCCGCTGGATCCTCACCTGCAAAACCACAAAAGCAGAAGCCTGAGTACAGAAGGTACTCGCAAGTCTTACCCGTGGTCCATATACGACCGACTCCAAAAGATATGCATTTGGTTGTAGCAGGGAATAAGCTGAATGTAATTTTTTTGCAGAAACAGCTTAACTTGATTTGTTTAGTTACTCGAACTACTCAATTTGAAACTTTAATGCGGTTGTAACAGCACCTACCACTAAATGAAGTTAACATTTAACCATTTGCAACAATTAACCACATTCATTTCGAGCTCAAGCCCGAAGGCGAACTTCAGTTTAAGTTATTACTACGTGTAGTAACATGTAACCAAGCTTGCTCATATCCGAGAGCGCGGCAATTCGAATCGCTTAATTAACCCTGCAGGGAAGCATTGATCACACGACATGTGCCACGAAGGAACCTCATGTCAACCCCCTCCCAATCATACCAATCCGTTGAAGCGTCTTCATGCGGCCCGGAAACCTAGCACCCCCTCGAGCGGCCCCAAGCCCAGCTTGGCGCTCGAGAGCCGGCCTAAGCCCCGCCCTCAACCACGTCCAACTGCATGAGGTTACGGTCCATCGAACGGCATGCGATGAAAGAGCGGCTTACCGTACCATAATCGGGCATGCGATCAACCAAGATGTGCTCGGCCACGGTTAAACATCGGATCGGTCCTTAACTGACTTAGGCGGGACTATCACATTTGAGTCTCCTTACCCAAATGCCCTAACTCTCCCGCCCGGTCTCCCATTTCACATTCAATTCCTCATAAACCAGCCCATTGCGAACCATTACTTGTATAGTACGTAATCTCAAGCGGCGGAACCTCTCGCCACTTGGCCCAACCCGACTTCTAAGCAATTAAGCGTGAACTCATTATAATACCCATACTAGCTCCAAGGAAGATTCAGCAATTATCAATGAGGATATATGCAACAATTAGGATCTAGTCCCATTCCACATTTCAACTCCTAATGCAATACGTAATCCACATCATAAGCAATTTATTCACAAAAATACAATATTATAGGGATCAATATGCTTAGGTGCTTGCCTTGATCTTCTGCTTGCGGATCGGCGACAGTCGGCTCTCCGGGATTACCCTCAGTCACCACGGCGTCAAGTCCCGCGGGATCATTCTCTACACGAGTACAATGCATAGTAAGATGCATGCAATGCATATGAAGGAAATACAAATGAAAAACCCCGACGAAACGTCGCAACCGGACAACTTAACTTAACCCGGACAGATCAGCCTAACCCGATCAGTCCGGGTTTTACATCCGGACAATCCGGATAGGCCGGACACTCCGAGCCGTTTTCTCCGGATACTCCGGACAATCCGGACACTCCGGACCATCTGTCCGGATACTCCGGGCCTGGAGCATCCGACGCAAAATGGCTCGGTGAAAGGAGTCCTACCACCCTCTACGACTTCACATCGACCCGATCTACAACCTTTCTACACCTAGCAAGCCGGGAGGAGCTCCGAGCTAGCTCAAACTGCCAAGAAACGACGACATTCCACTAGCCCAACCAAAACTAACCCCAAGCCAAGAAATGGCTTTGCTACTACCCGATCTCTAACCTAGGCACCCTACATTCCCAAGTTCAACCCCACATCCAACCCTAGAACCATCACACCCCAACACCCTAGAGCTCAAAGTTCAACCCCAAAACTCCCAAATCCAAACCTAAGTCCTAAACCCGCCATGGATGGCCTTAGAACCCAAGAGACCTCACGAATCAACCCCCTAGAAGAGGACTTACCCCCAAGGAAGATGGAGGAGAACAACGCCGGGTGGAGGAAGGAAAATGCCGGCTTGAGGAGGAGTCCCACGGAGTGAAGGAGCCGCCGGGGAGGAACCACGAGAGGTCGCCGGCCGGTGGGGCTCACCGGAGTGGAGCTCGTGGTGGAGGAGAGTGGCACCAAGGAGTGGAGGGCAAGGGGATAGAAGAAGGAGTGGTGGGGAGGCTAAGAAAATGAATGTTTATAACCCCACCCCGACCAATCCGGACACTCCGGTCGTTAACCCGGAGACTCTGGGTTGGGGTGTTCGGCCACTCCAACTCGGACACTCCGGACATATTGTCCGGACATTCCGGATTAGGGCACTCGGTTGGATCCAACTCGGAGACTCCGAAGGATTTATCCGGATACTCCGGGTTATATCTGGACACTCCGGATACTAATCCGGATACTCCGGACATTCCAGAATTTTTAAAACTCGGGGCCCTGACAGGAACAACATCGAGTAATATAACTAGCTAGTGAACCACTTACTTGAAGTTGTAGGGAAAAAGTATCAATTCCTTCTCTTGAAGTTTAATGAAAGTATTATATACGTATTCCTCGACCTCATTTGGTGTTCCTCCGACTATAGGTTCACAAACTATTCCTGGGTCGAGGAACCCTACACTAAGTGCTTGCGTTTTCCTTAATTCAATGGTCTCGTACCTACATAATAAAGAAGTTGCACATATTTGCATTTATCGGAACTACATTAATGTTTGCGGCAATTTATGTAATTCATACTTACAATACCCAACATCTCAAAAGAGACACGTCGAGAGCATCCTGGTAGTACATGTTATACAAGTTGTCGAATTCAATCAAGAAGAACCCATCCCCATGGTGAAAATGCTCATCTTTAAAAACTGCAATGACCGACTTCGGCAGTACGTCCTGGTTGGACTGCTCCATGTACCACTTATGCAATCTTTGCATCATTAATGTTAGGGTATCAAACATTTTTTGGGTCACTAAAGGCTTCCCCATCTCAAATTTCAGTCTTTGTACAGCCTCGTGTCCGTCTGATTTCGATTTGCCCTTATATTGTTTAAGCACAACATAATGTGCAGTCTTGGCGTCACCTGATGTGTTCGACTTGGCTCGCCTCCTTTTCAATTTCTCTGTAGGATACACATTATGTTCTTCACGTATCTCTGGCAGAACATCTAATGCTGGAATATCTGATGCTGCCACGGCTGGCGGGGGCACTAGACACTGGGGTGCTGGTGACGACTTCGGAACATCTAATGCAGGAAAGGCTGGCACTTGAAGGTCGAGGACAATGTCACGCTTGCGCCACTGAATGAATGTGTGCACTGCAGTCCCTAGAGTTGTCACGTCGTCATTTCCGGGCATTTCCAACATCATGTCGGTGAACTGCGGAAGTACCGTGTCCACTTCGACCTTTGTGTATCCGGGTGCAATTGGGGAGTTGTGCAAAACACCCCCTTCTTGGCACGGATAAGCCATGCCTGTAGCAGCCTGAAGAGATATGTTCATGACAGGAATATTGAGCTGGCACGGTGTTGGTTGTCGTATGTCATCCACGGGATAACGGGCTAATGCATCTTCTGGCAGTGGTGTGGATGCGCAACTGCTGCGATGGCGCGAGGTGCTTGGGAGAACAATGTTCCCGACTTCTGCATGGCTCATGGCTGCTTGTACTTGTCTTTGTACTTGTTCTTGTATTGTGCCTTGTAAATCTCGAAGCATTTCTTGCTTCATTACTTCTCGTTCATATTCGGCACGCTCTTCTTTTGCTCTCTTTCGACTCCTGTATGAGTTGGTATGATCAGGGAATCCCTTGCTCCAAGGTACCTTAGCCCCAACACCCCGTGTCCGACCAGGGTGCTCTTTGGTTCCTAAGGCCACGGTAAGTTCATCCTTCTCCCTATCTGGAATGAAAGTGCCTTCTATAGCCTGGACGGACAACTCTTGGATTCTTTGGGACATCGCTTCATCTTCATTAGTTTTGAAGGACAAGCCCCCACCAGACGTGACATTGCCCTTGCTAACACATAGTGCTTGACTTGCTTTGGTAGTTCAAACAAGGGACTTCTACCAGTCGATTGAGAGGCCTCTGCTTCTTGCCTCTCCCATTGGGGAATTTTTCCCGCATACCCACCCGTGCCAAGTCTGTGGGGATGAATGTTCTTTCTGGAGATCTGTTTGTGATCCTCACTTGACTTCATTGCTGATTCATTGGACTTCATCGCCACAAACTCATCCCAGTATGGTTCGATTTGGATAGTCCGTAATGGCCGACTGGTTTTTCTTCACATATTTGCAGTTCAACCGGGTCTTGAAGTTCTTCCAGCAGGTACCCATGGTCATCAAGGCATCCCGACGCACGAGGTTCTCGACTCCTTCGGGGAATTCAAAGCTTTGTTTCAGCTCTGTCCAAAGGTCCTCTTTTGTGGCGGCGGGCACTTTATGCCAGTCCTGATAGATGATTGGCACTTTATCCCTTACGATGCACCTGCAAGTTGATTTATATTTAGACACTGCTGCTTGTGGTGAATTAGGAGCCCCAGTCTGTGATATGTCCGAGATAACATGTCGGCCTTCAGGCTTCTTTGTTTGCCCTCGTCCACGACGCCTTGGTACCGCGACATCAGTGGCAGGCGAAACTTCAGCGTCCGATGTGTGGATGTTGAGGAAGCTAGTCGGGCTTCTGCTCGGGCTCCTACTCGGGTTAGGCTCAGGGGTCCCCTCCATCTGTTGTTGATGAAGCTATTGATATAGAATTTAAGAGAAAGAAAGTTAAGAGAAGCAAATTTAAGAGAATGTAAGTTAAGAGTTATTTTGTACATACAAGGTTAAGAGAAAGTCCAATGGTTGGTAGTGCAATCATCAAATGTATAATTGATTGGTAGTGCTCTCAGGCACTTGGTGTAGCAATGCTAGGACTAGCTCTTACCTCATCTACACCTGGGTCAAGTTTATCTCATTTGAACTGAACAATTAACTATGTAAAGAAGGCCTTGAATCCTTACCTTCCTAATCATGCAGTTTAAGGTATTATTTAATCAATTTCACTGTTCTTATGATCATAATTCAGAATAATACATATATACAGATAGTACCATGTTGGCAAATAAAGTAACACAGGCAGTAATCAAAAGAGGACAAAACTTTCAGTAAGCAATAATGAACAAGCTTTGCAACAGCGAAAGGAATTAAACAATTTGTGGCATGTAAGTCTACTGATTCAAGGCCTAATTGACAACCTTAATTGTCCAATTCATCATTTGACCCAATTTGCATGATCGAGCAATAAAAGAAAAATCAGAAGAAAACATTGAAGCATTGACATAGCATATTCTAATCCTCGAATACTGAAACATAACATATACTGAATAAATAAGAATCACAATTAAATAGAAGAAAGAAAGAGCAGCTTGAGCACCAACACATTTGGAGAAGCCGGCTTGTCGCTACCACTACCGAATATTAAGGAGACACGTTTGAGGCAACAACAAGGAAAGAAGGTGGAGGATGTTGGGGAGGCAGCAACATGGCTGAGGAAGAGGAAGAGGCGGTGCAACAGTGAGGGAGGATGAGGCGGGAAGAGGAGACCACCAACGGAGACTTGTAGTGGGCGCTTTGTCGATGCTGGCGAGACGGTGGGATGGGTGACTGGGTGGGAGGGAGCTTGAAATTTAGGGTTTAGTTTTGATGTTTTAATGGGAAGTTGGGGTAGGTAGATGGATCCTTGGATATCAATCCAACGCTTAAGAAATTTGATTGATTTTAGAGAGGTGCTTCTATACTTTTCTTTTTAAAGTTATATAAATATTAAAGTATGAACGAAGGGTAGATGGTGATTAATTATCCCTTTGCTTGCTTTAAAATTTATACAATTTATATTAGGAGAGAAAGCATGGACAATCCTATATTTTTTTGGTTCAACGAAAAGTGTAACTTTATTTTCGGATCCAATTGCAATATAGAGAAAACGGGGCAAATTGGCCGCTGATTTCTCGATGATATATTACTCAAAACGTTTTCTAGGAAAACACTTGTTGATGAGGAAAGGTATGTAATATATTACAATGCTTCCCTCGTATGTAGGCTCCATTAGGCTAAGACATGGATTCGAAGTGGGTCGTAATTATTATTATTTTTAGTATTGCGTTAGCAAGGTCTTAAATTCAAGAGATCTTGACTTTAATTCTATATTAATTTACATACATCAACCAGTTCACTTAAAAACTCAGTCTAAGAGGAAATGTTGACAATATATTTGAACACTTCTGTTGGTGGGTGCCCAAGACTGCAGCCTATTATATACATATCAAGCTGCTCTTGCCATTAGAAATCAATCCTTTGAGGCATACACACCTTGATCACAAGGATTCAGACCCATACACGACTGAAATAGCTATATATCTTATTTAAAAATGCAGTAGCATATATGAATGGATTTGACACAACACACAAAAGGTCAATACCCATTTTCTACAAAAAGAATGCAGTAGCATATATGAATGGATTTGATACAACCCAAATTGAACATGAGCATATAAACCATCATTAGCAGATTTAAAAATGTAAACATTACTAATCCTCCTCTTTAGAATTTAATCATCTTATTAACCAAACATCCATGCATATATAAGAACCAGATTCTAACTTCTACACACTCAATCACATGGCATTAAGATAAACGTAGCATTAAAATAAGCATATGAAGACTAGTACTACAGAAGCCCATATGAGGCCATTTCCACTTCACACAATCACTAACATCACTGTGAATCTGGTCATGCCAAGGCATAAGACACATTCTATACTACTAATACAAATATACATATTTACCCTGATGAACTCAAAAGCTCATAGGTCAAATTTTCAACAGATGCAAATTTAATCAACAACATATTTACCCTGATGATCTCATCCACAAACCCATGGCTACTAAATAACATTGATCATATTTCCATGCAAGGCAATATATTAATTGCATCCACAAAGCTTCAGTCATCCATACTACTCTATGTCACTAAATCACAGAGTGCTACCATCATCAACCTTCTAGGCATTTCAACGAACACCTAGCATGCACCAAGAACTAAACACCTCCATTAGCATTTTCTTGAGTGCTTACCAATGGAAGGAGGCAAGAGGCGCGATCTTGTCTTATTGCCGGCGCTTCTTCTTGCCCGATGGTCGGGAGGACGCCGGCCTGGAGGTGCTCGGGCGGCGTGGGTGGCGTCCGGGTCGGCGTCGGTGCTCGGGCGGCGTGGGTGGCGTCCCGGGTCGGCGTCGGTGCTCGGGCTGCGTGGGTGGCGTCCGGGCGGCGTGGACGGTGCCCGGGGGCGAAGGCGTGGGCGGCGACGCGGACGGGGACGGGGGCGACGGACTTAGGTTTAGGGTTCAAGGGCACGGCATGGAGGGACTTAGGTTTTAGGGTTCAAGGGCACGGCGTGGAGGTATATATCCTCAGGTTGGACTTGAAGGGTGGAGTATTTGTGTCGGTTCAATACAACAACCGGCACAAAACATATTTTAGTGTCGGTTCCATATTAAAACCGACACTAAAAATGCATTAATATAATAGCTATATATCTTATTTAAAAGGTAGGATTTCTAGTTTTTTTGATATTATAAGCTAGGATATATACTAAAATTGTAATCTACATGAGAATAATAACTAAAAGTCTATATAAATATATAATAGGTATATACTACATTTATAATCTAGGATTCCTAGTTCTTTTGATATTATAAAAATATTCTAAAATTGTAATCAACATGAAAAAAACAACTAAAAGTCCACAAAAAAAATCTTTTTAGTGTATCAATATAATTGGTATATATGTTATTTAAAAGGTAGGATTCTGTAACACCCCAATTTTTGCTTTTCATGAAATTAAATATTATTTTGCACATTTGTGAATTTTTGGAATTTTCTGGAATTTATTTGGATTTATTTGGAATTTATTTGAATTTATTCCATTTTGAAATAATTAAAGAATTTAACTTTGCAAATAAAATTTTGTTGGAAATATTTTATTTGAGTCCAAAATGCTCCAAAATATTTTCCAGAATTTTTCTGGAATTTTTCTGAGTATTTTGCTATTTTTCTTGAATTAAATGAATTACTGGAAAATATTTTAAATATTAAATCGCTGGAAAATTAAGTCGTGTCAAGTACTGTTCATCCGACCGAGTCGAACCCGAGTCGGACTCGAGTCCGACCCGAGCCACGTGACTCGACCGAACCCACTCGGCCGAGAGCCTTAACCGTGGCCAGTTGGATTCAGATCCAACGGCCACGATTGAGCCACGTCACCCGAGCCCGAGCCCGACCGAGCCAGCCAGCTCGCCCGAGCCAGACCCGAGCCCAAACCCCCACACCGTTGGATCTTGATCCAACGGCTGTGGTTGAACCACGTCACCCAATCCGAGTCGCCGCCGGACTCCGCCGCCGCAACGGAGAGGGCCTCGGTTTCCGTGCGTTTCACGGACGCCGAGGGCCCTATTTATTGCGCCGCCACCCGTGTCGGGATCGCCACTTCATTGCGCACCCGTAGCCCTAACTCACCTCGCCTGAGCCGCCGTGGTTGCGCCGCTAGAGCTCGCCGGAGTAAGAAGAAGGAGCCGCCGCGGTTTTCGTCGAATTCCGCCGCCGTCCGCCGTCCTCCGTCGTCGTTGACCCCAGATCCAGGACCGGGAGGTCAAGACGCACCCGAAGGGAGAACTCACCTCGCCGGAGAAGCCCCGCAGCGCCGCGCCGTTGGTCGCCATTCCCAGCTCCGGCCAGCCAGCGCCGCCGCACGCCATCACCAGGCCTCGAAGCTTCTCAGTCGTCCGATCAAGATCGCGCGGTCTAGATTGCGCCACGTCACCGTCGGTGAGATCCCATTCCAAAATCCCAGATCCAATCTCGATCGTTGGATCTAGATCCAACGGTCCAGATCAAACGCGTTAACCCAAACGCGTGAGTCCAGATCTAATCTGGGCCGTTGATTTTCAAATCAACGGCCGAGATTGCGCCACGTGACGGGGAGCTTGACCGCCGCGGTCAGCGCACCCGTGAGTGAGACGCTGACACGCCGGGCCCGCGTGTCAGCGACGCGACCAAACCGCACCATGACGTCACGCTGATGTCATGGTGGGCCCGCACGTCAGCGGCCACCCCAGCCGTGTAGTGACGTCAGCGATGATGTCACCAGTGGGTCCCACCTGTCAGCACCGTGGGTTGAGCCCCGCTGACGTCAGTAATGACGTCACCCGAGGGGGCACCTGTCAGCGACACATGGGGCCGTGGACCGTGTCCACGGTGAACCAAGCCAAGCCGTGGGCTGAGTCCATGAACCGGCTGACGTCAGCAAACCAATCAGAGGCTGCCACGTGTCACTGCTGACGCAATAATTAATTTTCGAAAAAGAAAATGATTTATTAATTCGAATAATTGATTTCAAATTTGATTCAAACTTCAAACGCTTATAACTTTTGCGTTTCAACTCCGATTTGAACGATTCAAATTTCTAAAAATTCATAAAATTCAGATCTACTCAAATATGAATTTTATTTAATTTTTGGACTAAAGTTTTTCTCTGTAAAATTATTTAATTGATGATTTAAACTTTAAATAATCATAACTTTTGTATTTTAACTCCGATTTGGGCGATTACAGTTCCTAAAAATTCATAAAATTATGTTCTCTCTGTTTATGGATTTTATTTGGATGTTTGGACACTTTTTGCCTATTGTTTATTCATGTATTGCTATTTGCACGCTTTACGAGTAGACGTTGAAGTGCCGGAAGGATTCGAAGGAGAAGTATTGACTCAGGATCCAACTCAAGACCAAGAACAAGTGCTTTTTGAAGGCAAGTTGTGCTTTGACCATGTTGATCCTATTTTGAAACCTATTTTGATTCAACTTATTGCATGCTAGTTTAATTAGAAAATATTTTATTTAGATATGGGAAATTAGATAAATGCCTAATTGCTGTATGACACCTTGGTTAATTAAATATGTGCCATAACCCTTGTCACCCTAGTTGTGGTTTACTAGTTGGACATTACTAAGTTGCCAACATGGGAGTTTAGGTCGTTGTAGTATACTGCTTAGACCTGCTACGTGCTCATGACATGATTTTGGACAATCAAATATTAATATTGACTTAATGATATATTGAACCTGTTTTGGAAAGGTATCATGTGATGTTGATGGCACGTGGTGCATGGTAATCAACTGGGGTTTGATAAATAGATTTGACCGGGGCATGTGGCAAGAATGATCGGGTGGGCCAGTTGTGGCACCGGGAATGTTGGTTTGGTTCTTCGGGTAGTCTTGCCCTGGTCACTCTAAGGACTTAACCTTGCAAGCCTTTGAACTGGGTCTAACGTGCAACCACATGTCTGTAATGGGACGGACCTAGTTGATTAAGTTGCTAATAACGTACCTGTGGGACCTCAGGAGGTCAACTACACCCTTTGTGTAAGTTGTACGGGGGAGCGTACCGGGGCTGCGGCCAGGTACCCATCTAACGGTTGGTTGGCCTAAACTTCGCCTTAGCTAAGGGAAGGGTTAGTGTGCAACAACCGGGGAGGACCACTTGTATTGTTAGAAGTTTCCGAAAGACTTTGTTACGGGAACTCGCCTTTGTGGTGTTTGACTGTATCTTGTGGGTAAAGTGCATAACCTCTGCAGAGTATATAATCTATTCGAATAGCCGTGTCCGCGGTATTGGACATCGCTCGGGAATTACAGTCAAGGGTTAGACTTTATTGAAAATAACTTGGACTTGAAAGGTTGGGTTTGGTTAAATAATGATGTTGATGGAAATGTGTTTAGGAATGGGAAAGATGTTGATTAAACTCCTGGAAAAGTTATCGATGTTATACTTGTTTCTACTGCTTTCGAATCTACTTATGATACATGTTAAAATGATGTTTACTGCAAATATACCTTAAGCTATTCCTTTGTATCAAGCCATGCATATAGTATATTAGCTTGCATTCTATGCATGACTTGCTGAGTACCAAGTACTCACCCTTGCCGCAATACAACACCAGTTGAAGAGGAGACTACACCAGCTTTGGAGGAGGAGCTCCCAGAAGACCCGTCTAACTAGGAGTCGAGTCCCAGTCAGTTGCCTGTGGTATACTGGATGGCGCCACGAAGTTATCTTATTTTCCGCTGCTATTATTTCTCTCTTAATAAGTTTCGCCTTGCGAGGCGTATATTTGTAACTTGACCATAAGGTCGAGCAACCAGTTTGATTATTTAATTAAAGTACTTTATTAGTATCGAGTGGTATGATTGTGATATTTACCGATGTTAAGACTGTGTGCACTAGCGCGTTCCTGGACTAGTGCTGAATACACAGAGGGTCCGGATTTGCAGATTCGGGGTCCCGACAGATTCCTAGTTTTTTTTATATTATACAAATATCCTAAAATTGTAATCAACATGAGAATAATAACTAAAAGTCTATATAAATATATAATAGCTATATACTATATTTATAATGTAGGATTCCTAGTTTTTTTAATATTATAAAAATATTCTAAAATTGTAATCAACATGAAAAAACAACTAAAAGTCCACAAAATTAATCTTTTTAGTGTATCAATATAATTGGCATATATGTTATTTAAAAGGTAGGATTCCTAGTTTTTTTTATATTATACAAATATCCTAAAATTGTAATCAACATGAGAATAATAACTAAAAGTCTATATAAATATATAATAGGTATATACTATATTTATAATCTAGGATTCCTAGTTCTTTTGATATTATAAAAATATTCTAAAATTGTAATCAACATGAAAAAAACAACTAAAAGTCCACAAAAATAATCTTTTTAGTGTATCAATATAATTGGTATATATGTTATTTAAAAGGTAGGATTCCTAGTTTTTTTATATTATACAAATATCCTAAAATTGTAATCAACATGAGAATAATAACTAAAAGTCTATATAAATATATAATAGCTATATACTATATTTATAATGTAGGATTCCTAGTTTTTTTGATATTATAAAAATATTCTAAAATTGTAATCAACATGAAAAAAACAACTAAAAGTCCACAAAAATAATCTTTTTAGTGTATCAATATAATTGGTATATATGTTATTTAAAAGGTAGGATTCCTAGTTTTTTTATGTTATACAAATATCCTAAAATTGTAATCAACATGAGAATAATAACTAAAAGTCTATATAAATATATAATAGCTATATAATATATTTATAATGTAGGATTCCTAGTTTTTTTGATATTATAAAAATATTCTAAAATTGTAATCAACATGAAAAAAACAACTAAAAGTCCACAAAATTAATCTTTTTAGTGTATCAATATAATTGGTATATATGTTATTTAAAAGGTAGGATTTCTAGTTTTTTTGATATTATAAAAATATCCTAAAATTGTAATCAACATGAGAAAAACAACTAAAAGTCCACATAAATGCATATTTTTGACATCATATTTATATTATTTTTTTTACATCACATTGACATTACTCCTAGCTAATTTTCTTTCACAATTTGCCCTTCTTCATGATCATCGCGATGATAGGTAGCTTCTTCCTCAGTGCTTTCTTCCTCTAGCCTAATGCTTCCATCTACGAAAGGTGGCAACTCGTCAAACTGGTTGTACTCGTCCTCATCCACGACATTCTCAACTCCGACGATCCTTCTTTTTCCGTGAAGAATAACATGGCTCTTCTTATCTGCCGGGTCGATTACATAGAAGACTTGTGCTACTTGCTTCGCTAGTATGAATGGTTCATTTGTGTATCCAACATGTTCAATATTCACAATAGTGAAGCCATACTTGTCCACCTTCACACCCTTTGGGAGTTGGACCCAACGACACCGAAACATCGGGATCTTGAAAATACAATAGTTGAGCTCCCAAATCTCCTCTATGAACCCATAGAAGCTGCTCTTCTTCTCGCCTATCTTTGTCATAAGCATCTATGCGAACACCACTATTTTGGTAAGTGCTTTTGCTATCTTGAGCTCTAGTGTAAAATGTATACCCATTTATATCGTATCCTTGCCATGTCACGATTGTACCTGATGGCCCCTTTGCCAACCACCTCAGCGTAACACTCGTTTCTTTCCCAGTCATGTGTTCCTTAAACCAATGATTGAACAAACGGTTGTGCTCTTTTATTATCCAAACCTCTGATC
This sequence comes from Rhipidocladum racemiflorum, assembly GCA_036346355.1. Taxonomy (NCBI): domain Eukaryota; kingdom Viridiplantae; phylum Streptophyta; class Magnoliopsida; order Poales; family Poaceae; genus Rhipidocladum; species Rhipidocladum racemiflorum. The sequence continues at coordinate 74,724,284 of CM070571.1, forward strand.
GTCCTTGGTTTTCCCTCCAAAGCTCATCCTTGTGCAAGTCCATATACGACGACACCTCAACTGATTGTTGCAAGACTGTGAAATGTGCTTGTTCGAACAAAACATGATCGTAAGTATTTATTGATTTCTTTCCGATGACCCCTTTCCCGGCTAGCCTACCCTCATATCGAGATACAGGCACACCAACCGGATCGACATTGTCCATGTAATCGACGCAGAACTCGATAACCTCCTCAGTTGCATAACCTTCTACAATGCAGCCCTCCGACCGAGATCGATTACGTACATATTTCTTCAGTACTCCCATGTACCTCTCAAACGGGTACATCTGATGCAAGAATACGGGTCCACATATCTTTATCTCATTCACAAGGTGAACGATGAGATGGACCATGATATCAAAAAATGATGGAGGAAAATACATCTCTAGTTGGCAGAAAGTCTTGACCACATCATCCTGTAGTTCACATAGTCCAACGGGATCGATGACCTTCTATGAAATTGCGTTAAACAAGAAACATAACCTCATTATTGTATCTCGGACTTTGTCAGGCAAAATACCTCTAATTGCAACAGGAAGCATTTGTGTCATCATCACATGGCAATCATGAGACTTCATTCCATTTAACTTCAAATCTTTCATCGAGACCAGTTTTTTGATGTTTGCGGAATAACCGGACGGAACCTTCACACCATGTAAGCACTTGCAAAGTTCTATTCTCTCTTTCTTGGATAGTGTAACACCCCGGCATTTACTATGCCTGAATGCTACCAAACATAAGCTAAACAACATCTAAATACCACAATTAAACATAAATTCCAGCAAAGGCTCACATGCTAAAAACCGAGATTTCGGCAGCATCTCCTTTGTTTTAACATGAATTGAAGGAGCAACAACAGTATCACAATTATATCACTAGTTATATGCCCGTGCGTTGCTACGAAAAACAAAATTGATAACGAAAAATAAAGATTAAAAAATAAAAAATATTATTTCATAAGATCAAACATACTCCCTCCGTTTCTTTTTATAAGGCGTATTTGGTTTCGTTAGGACAAGACTTTGACCAACGATTACTTTATTAATATATCATTTATGCAATACAAAATCATAATTATATATAAGTACTTTTGAATACAAATCTGCTAATATCAATTTTGTGTTATAAAAATTATATGTTAATAGAGTAATTGTTGGTCAAAGTCTTGTCCTAACGAAACCAAATACGCCTTATAAAAAGAAACAGAGGGAGTATATCTTTAACGCTTAGTTTCTTGCAAAAGCTGGCTAATTAAAGTAACGCTTCGTTTCTTGTGTAGGGCAATTAAGCAGGGCAATTAAGTAAGGCAATTAAGCAGAGCAATTAATGTGACGTGGGAAGAAACTCTCACTTTATATAGTAGAGATAATGGAAAGCATCTAAAACAGCAATAACATATGACATAGCAACAATATAAGTCCAGGATAAAGCATTCAACCACTTCATGAGCTAAACGAATCAAATAATAAGACCGAGCACACGGTTAAGCAATACTCCAAGTTTCATGGCAATACTTTCATTATCATGTCATTGTTTTAATGTGTGATGCTAAGTGATGACGTGTGACTAGCTCCCTTTCCCGCATGTCGGATTCATGGTACCTAAAAGAAAACAACATAAACACAAGCGTGAGTTCATCACTCAGCAAGTATGTTGCAATGGAACAAGAAAACACATTCCAATACCTTCATCACCACTTTTTCACATACAACATCATACACATCTCATATTTATAGTGTAAGCATATCATTGACATCATCATAAATCATCCTCATATAATGCAATGCAATGTAATGCAATGCGATGCACATATCTCCTTGGAAACTCATACCGGTATGGTTGAGTACACACCCGTCGGTGTGCACCCTTTTCCCCCCTTCCATCCCGAAGATGGAGGGTGCCTACTCCTCGCTTCCGTTCACCGCGGTGAATGGAATCACGATGTAGGACTTACTCATTGGCTCTCCGGAATAGTCATAACTTTCTCACCGACCTTCCCCGGATTAGTTATGACTTTCTCACTGCCCGGGCCATGTATCTTGCCATGTATGCAAATATGCCAACATCATGAATCACTTGTACATTAACACATGGCATCATCATGGATAACTTGTACATTAACACATGGCATCATCACATAATCAACATATTCATCATATCAATGGCAAACATTAAAGCATGGCATGTGAACATATCATATATTCAAACTTCAATCTCAATCAATCAAAGAACCTACAATCGCTACCCATTACAATACACTTGCCTCAACCACGGGCGACGGATTGGCGAGAAGTAGAAGGCCCTCCTGGGGGCACACCACCTGCACATAGGTACCACACACTCACAATCATGTCCACAAAACAGTACGCAAAGCCTCATCTACCCCGACATTGCCATCTACTCGCAAAACCCGAAAACAGAGGTTCTGTCCCGTCGGGACAGCAGCCTTCCAAAAGGCATAAATCGGGTTATAAGACTCCGAATCAATTAAACGAGTACATCCTCGCGTAGCTTAGGAAATTTCCCAACTTTCTCTAGGTATATGGAAAGACTGATTCGGACTCTAAAGTTGTTTAATCTACAAAATACCGTGATCTGTTCCAATCACGTCACAGATTTTAATACGCTCGGTAAAACGATCATAACATTCAAACAGCTGGGCGGAATTTAACTTTCTTTATATCCACGGAAAGATATTGAAATTATCTACAACTTATTCAACATCCGTACGGACAAATTCGGAATCTAAATTGGCGAAAAACCGAACCCTAGGTCGACTGCTCATGCTGTCCGAAACAGAGAACGTGGCAACTTCTAGATCTAATCCAATCTACTCAAATCCAGCACCACAAAATGATCTAAAAACTTGATAAACACCCTTAGAACAGTGCCTAGATTAATCCCAAGGTTTCTCATGGTCATACATTTGCCCGACGCACGAAAACTCCAATAGATCTCCTCGCTCCTCGCTCCTCTCACCTCGCTCCTCGCTCCTCGCTCCTCGGATGGATCCATCAGGATGCAGGGGTGGGGAGGCCACCCTAGGGCAGCAAGGGGGTGGAGGAGAGGTGGAGAGCAATGGGGGCAAAGGGGGCGCAAGGAAGAGGAGGAGGTGGGGAGGTGTGGGAGGCGGCTAGGCACTTGGGGGCGCAAGGGGCAGGGGGAGGACGCCCAAAAGGGCAGGAGGAGGCCCCCCAAACAGGACTCCTACCCTAAATGGACTCGAACACCATCCCACCAAAGCCCACGGACCTTTCCCTTAGGCCCAAACTCCCCCGGAAAGGCCCAAAACCCCTGAAACGGCCCGGAAACGATATTAACCTCCATACCTTATGGTTTTAACCTCCCATACCATATTTCATTAAGTTTTTTGACCTTAACATGCACCATTTAAAAGGTTACGACACTCCGTGGTGACACATCACTTCAAACGGCCCAAAAACGCGAGTAAACCTCAAGCCGAAAGGTTTTATTCTCTAATTTCACATTCTATAATGTCACACCATACTGTAGTGTCACATTCTTCCCCCCTTCAACAGGATTCGACCTCGAATCCGAAGGACGCCAATAAAACTACAACAAAATCCCCAAGGGACAAAAGACTTCTCTGCAGTACAAAACATCCGCTCGAAAACTCAATCCGGAACAAACGACAAGCGAGTTCTCAAAACCAACACTTGGCGAGAAAAGTAATGATCTAGGTCAACTAAGGGCAACCTCTCACAGATCGACCTTCACTTCAATCCCCAAACAGAATCTGCGTTTCAACCACAAAGGGCTCCATCAACCCAAAACGCTCGAATCCTCACGGCAAACACTTCATACTTCTATCACAACCAGCCTGACTACCACACTCCATTAAACTCAACATGACATAATCAAAGGAAGTCACAATTCCTTTAACGACCTTTCTACATTCCCGAAAAAATTTCATTGGGTGAAAATAACTCATTAAGGCACACTTGCCCTTCCGATACACGATCATACTAACATTTTATTCCATCCTTTCCCAGGCTAGACTCAAATCCAAGAACAACTAGTGAAGACAATTGCTCACGGCAGGAAAATTATCACCGAACTACCGTCAACTTCACTTCCACCCATCGTTACTCTTAATAAAGGTTAAACCCATGCATCATCAACCTCCATCACGAACCACCCTTATACCACTAAGGTTCGACACCTAGCCCCAAGCTAGGATCGAAAACCTTACCAAACCACAATTGGTTCCTGTCTTAAGAGGGTCTCGCCCTCACACAAAAATACTTAGTTATCAAGCCCAAGGGTACACACGACAACTCAAACCCAAAGCGTTAACAACCATTTGGAAAGAATTCGGCAACATCCAAGCCAAATCACAAAGGAAGCATAAATCTCCTACACCACAACCAAAATACCATAATTTCTTCATTCTTTCTTTTCATACTAGAAAGAAATGGACATCTCGATTCATGACATGCATGCACACTTTTCAAGAGCACTCCGGATTAGTCATATATCCTTATATGACTTTCTCACCGACCTGGCTCAACGACTCATTTATCATTTAACATCTAAAAAACGATGTCATGCTTACTTTTCACCATTCCTTCATCATGTAACAACACTACCGAAAAGTCATTCACATGACGACTTCTTCCTCGGTATCTCATGAATAAATCTCGAATAACATCGAGAGTTGCGCTAATTCATATAAGCTATGACGACAGCATAGTTAACAGTAGGGCACCACATCATATCAAAACCCACCAACGATAGATAGCTAAACTTTGCAAAACATCGCATTTTAACCAAAATCAACATTTTGGAAAAGAACATTGACTCCAAAGTTAGACATCTGCACCAACAACTGCCATAAATTTCATCAAAAGAGAGGGAAACTCAATCCCAAAAGAAAACTCTTCTCTAACCAAATTCACTTATGAAACATTCATAAAAATCCAGACTTGTGAAACACCCGCACACCAGACACATTTTCCAAATGACTCCAACTCTAGTCAAATAGAGTTACACATCAAGGGCTTAACTAAAAAGTTTCCAACACAACCCTTTATGACCATCTGCTTCCTTTTAAAATTAATTCCAAAGATAATTCAGTGAGAACGCCAAAGGGCGCGATCCACACAAAACTTTTGGATGTAAACTCAAACTCACAACACGAACTAAACAAATTCGCCAAAACCAAAGGTCGACACCAAACACTACGAGTTTTGGGGAAACTCTGAAACACAGCATATGGAACACCTTGACCGAAAACCCTTCAACCAAAATGGCAAACAACCAAACCAGTCCAAAAGCTTTTAAACACAAGCTCAGCATAAAAAGAACCATCTCTAGTACTCCACTACGCTTTCCATTAAAAGACTTCAATAATTACTATCTACTCCCTAAGGAGCCCCAACACAATACAACCAAAAGTTTCACAACAAATTCTTTCTCTAGTTACCATTCCCAACACTTTTAATAAGGGTTTATGATGCTTATAAAAAAAAGCACCCAACCAAGACTATATTGACATGATCCCCACGGATCACCGAATCATACTACTTCTTATTCTAAATTTGAAACATAGTACTTCCACAAATCTTTCAGCAAGATCAACATATAAATTTCATACCACCTATATGTCAACGACTCGACAATCGAAACTCATTCAGTTAACAAACGACTTCAACATGTAAATATTATCTCTACAAGACAGAGTTCATAACTATGATTCTAAGGGATACTTTCATTAAGGATAAAATTCTACATCATGTTAATTATCCAAAGCTCACTCCATCGCAACATGTTAAAATTTTCCTCTATTTTAACCAGGGTTTTCCAACGAGTAATCTAAACAGTTACCACCACTACTTAGTCATCAATAACAACAAATGGCATAATCATCAACCAACAACATTACTTTTAGCTACACTATACATAGGTGATAACAAAATTACCACCACACAACATACTCCCACTATTTAAAATAGATTGAATACTAGCATTAACACTGCCTTTAACAACATCATTAAGAATAAGTCTTATGTCTTCTCAATTGATATCAATACTAGCATTGTAGAGACACAACTGCATACTTCCAAATATACTAGTATTTTGCAACAACATGAATAGCAACTCTAATCAACTTCCAAGTTAAGGTCACAAGCTAGCATGATCAAATTTCTCTACTAACATGTTTAAATTAGAACATCTTTAACAACCAGCAAAGTTTCTTTAATAATAACAACAGTCTACATCATCTTAATGTTTTAACTATGCATCAAGGTTTAAAACTTTAAACATTATCGGGGGTCATAAGCACTTTTATAACAAAGCAACAGATTCTAAGCATGCACATTAACACATTTACTCATTCTCGCTAAGAGTAAACTACAACACTAGTAGTCTATTTATTCTCAAGCTAGAGATGACAACCGCATTGAATTGTTTCAACTCACAAATTAACTTAACAATACATCATCCCATAAACCACATTGGTACATGCTACATAACATGCTAAACAGCAATTCTTACTAGGGATAAACAATTTCAGTCAAAAGACTACTTACTTTGTTTGCAACATTTTAGTTTTAAAGCTCATCCCAAATCCATAAGGAAACTTGACTCTCAAAATTGCAATGATACAAACCCAAACTTGGTCATGCAAAAGGAATTCTCCAAAACACTTTTCAATCTCAAAGACTCCCACAGGAGGGAACCAAGCGATCAAATAAACCTTTGCAATTAAAACCTTAACACCAAACCCCAAACTTTCACAACACAAGAAGGGTTTCTCAACGATGATTTCTTAAACCAGTAAAATAACGAAATCAAACACCACTTACTCCTACAAAGCCAAAGAACTTCAGCCCTGACAGTCGGGTCTGGCACAACTCCGCAATAACTCCTTTAACCTCGGAGAAAGACAAACACATGAATAAATTGAATGCTTCTTCCCCAAAAAGCAATCAACAAACTAGGCATCAAAACTGGGAAGGCGCCCAAAAGAAGCGCAACACTAGACTCCTCTTCTTTGTCTTCGACCAAGGAAGACAAAAACCACACACCACATACAGAACGATCCGCGAAAATCCAATACGAAACACTTTTATTTTGGTTTCTATCAACTAAAACCAAGAAAACCAACCAAGACCGACCACAGAACGATAAAGAACATCCGAAGGAAACCACCATCAACTCTTCTATTTGACTCCAGTCAACTACCCGATCAAAGACAGAAAGGATAAGCACTCTTCTCCTACAGGGGTTAATAGTTCTTCGGTGATGGCGCTAACCGGCCACACCGTCAAACCTCACCCTTACTATGAATAAAGAGAGGTGGCCGAAACCCTTCGGCACCACAACCCCATTTTAACACATTAACACGAACAATTCAGTCATTTATCTCATAGACATAACAACATGCTTTATCAAATGAAGCATTCAACATCAAAGCTTAAATACAACATTTAAGCGTAAAGAAACGATACCCATACCCTTTCCTACTGTGCATCCATTGTGTGTCAAATTTTAGATTTAGTTATACCACTTTTGCAAGTTTTAATGTTGCTATCCTATGACAAAATTTTAGTTAAGACCTAAGCCATGTTTCTAAGTTATTCCACATCATATTTTAGTTGTACCCTATAGCATGACGCTAAAAATACTCACTCCAAGGACCTACAGCCCGCTCTGATACCAACTGTAACACCCCGGCATTTACTATGCCTGAATGCTACCAAACATAAGCTAAACAACATCTAAATACCACAATTAAACATAAATTCCAGCAAAGGCGCACATGCTAAAAACCGAGATTTCGGCAGCATCTCCTTTGTTTTAACATGAATTGAAGGAGCAACAACAGTATCATAATTATATCATAATGGAAAGCATCTAAAACAGCAATAACATATGACATAGCAACAAATAAGTCCAGGATAAAGCATTCAACCACTTCATGAGCTAAACGAATCAAATAATAAGACCGAGCACACGGTTAAGCAATACTCCAAGTTTCATGGCAATATTTTCATTATCATGTCATTGTTTTAATGTGTGATGCTAAGTGATGACGTGTGACTAGCTCCCTTTCCCGCATGTCGGATTCATGGTACCTAAAAGAAAACAACATAAACACAAGCGTGAGTTCATCACTCAACAAGTATATTGCAATGGTACAAACATAAACAATTACATAACAATAATATCTCACATCATGTAAACCATCTCACTCATGGTCACATATTATCATCATCATCAATATGTATGAAGTGCAATGCGATGCTATGCTCATGTCTCCTTGGAAACTCATACCGGTATGGTTGAGTACACACCCGTCGGTGTGCACCCTCTCCCCCCTTCCATCCCGAAGATGGAGGGTGCCTACTCCTCGCTTTCGTTCACCGTGGTAAATGGAATCACGATGTAGGACTTACTCATTGGCTCTCTGGATTAGTCATATCTTTCTCACCGACCTTCCCGGATTAGTTATGACTTTCTCACCGCCCGGGCCATGTAACATGTCATGTATGCAATTATGCCAACATCATATTTAACTCACATATTAACACATGGAATCATAACATAATAAACATGCTCATCATATCATTGGCAATCATTAAAGCATGGCAAGTGATCATATATCATGTAGTCAATTCCATCTATTCTCAACAAGCAACCTACAACTCGCTATCCATCACCACACACTTGCCTCAACCACGGGCAACGGATTGGCGGGAAGTAGAAGGCACTCCCGGGGTCGCACCACCTGCATATAGGTATCACACACTCACAATCATGCCCACAAAACAGTACGCAAACCCTCATCTACCCCGATATTGCCAACTACTCGCAAAACCTAAAAACAGAGGTTCTGTCCCGTCGGGACAGCAGCCTTGCAAAAGGCATAACTCGGGTCATAAGACTCCGAATCAATTAAACGAGTACATCCTCGCGTAGCTTAGGAAATTTCCCAACTTTCTCTAGGTATATGGAAAGACTGATTCGGATTCTAAAGTTGTTTAATCTACAAAATACCGTGATCTGTTCCAATCACGTCACAGATTTTAATACGCTCGGTAAAACGATCATAACATTCAAACAGCTGGGCGGAATTTAACTTTCTTTATATCCACGGAAAGATATTGAAATTATCTACAACTTATTCAACATCCGTACGGACAAATTCGGAATCTAAATTGGCGAAAAACCGAACCCTAGGTCGAATGCTCATGCTGTCCGAAACAGAGAACGTGGCAACTTCTAGATCTAATCCAATCTACTCAAATCCAGCACCACCAATTGATCTAAAAACTTGATAAACACCCTTAGAACAGTACCTAGATCAATCCCAAGGTTTCCTATGGTCATACATTTGCCCGACGCACGAAAACTCCAATAGATCTCCTCGCTCCTCGCTCCTCGCACCTCGCTCCTCGCTCCTCGGATGGATCCATGAGGATGCAGGGGTGGGGAGGCCACCCTAGGGCAGCAAGGGGGTGGAGGAGAGGTGGTGGAGAGGTGGAGAGCAATGGGGCCAAAGGGGGCGCAAAGAAGAGGAGGAGGTGGGGAGGTGTGGGAGGCGGCTAGGCACTTGGGGGCGCAAGGGGCAGGGGGAGGACGCCCAAAAGGTCAGGAGGAGGCCCCCCAAACAGGACTCCTACCCTAAATGGACTCGAACACCATCCCACCAAAGCCCACGGACCTTTCCCTTAGGCCCAAACTCCCCCGGAAAGGCCCAAAACCCCTGAAACGGCCCGGAAACGGCCCGGAAACGATATTAACCTCCATACCTTATGGTTTTAACCTCCCATACCATATTTCATAAAGTTTTTTGACCTTAACATGCACCATTTAAAAGGTTACGACACTCCGTGGTGACTCATCACTTCAAACGGCCCAAAAACGCGAGTAAACCTCAAGCCGAAAGGTTTTATTCTCTAATTTCACATTCTATAATGTCACACCATACCGTAGTGTCACAAGGAGGTCCTTTCTTCACCTCGCTGACATTGCTGCCATCACTCTTCCGCTTGTATCTGGATGCTTTGCATACCGGACAGACATGCATGTCTGAATACTCTTTGCGATAGAGTATACAGTCGTTTGGACATGCATGTATTCTTTCTACTTGCAATCCCAATGGGCATACAACCTTCTTTGCAAGATATGTAGTTTCAGGCAATACGTTTCCCTCTGGAAGCATGTCCGCCAAGAGTTGTAACAACGCTGCGAAACTCTTATCGGACCAACCATTGCTTGCCTTCAGTTTTAGTAGTGAAAGCACGGTGTGCAACTTTGTGTATTCCTCCTTACAACCCGGGAACAAAGGTTTGTCTGAGTCCTCCATCAAACATTGGAATTGATTAAACTCTCTCTGACTAGTGTAGTTCCCTTCTGCATCGCGCAACATCTGAGCCAGATTATTGTCATCATCCACGAGCAACCTATCCTCATCGGATCCGGAACCGATGTCAGATACCATGTTGGTAGCTCCGTCGTTGATGACGTTATCCCCTTCATGTATGATCTCTTCTTCACTGTGCCTTGTCCAATGTGTATATCCAGGTAAAAAAAACCCTTCGAATCAAGTGCAAGTGGATATGCTCTATGTCTGAAAACATCTTCTGATTCTTGCAATCAATACATGGACAATGTATGCATTCCTTTTTCTTTTGCAACTTGTCCTCCTCAGCGAATCTTAGAAAAGCAGAGACGCCATCGATGTATTCTCGACTGTAACGGTCTGCATTGTACATCCATCTCCGATCCATCTACAATTAATTAACATAAACGATTATCAAAATAAACCTTTAATTTGAACCACATATAACTTAACCTTAATTGAACTCGATGTAAGCATTAAATTTCAACTGGATCAACAATAATAGATGGACATAATTTTAATCTACATTATATAAAACTAAGCAAAACTTCATATAATGGAGCTAGGTAAAAAATTCAACATCTACAAAATGCTAGATCAATAAAAACAAAATCAACATCTACAAAATGCTAGATCATATAATTTAATTGTGACACCACAGAGTGCCGTAACCTTATTTAATGTGATTGTTGAGGACAAAAACTTTATGGAATGTGGAATTAAGGTTAAAACCATTCGGTTTGAGGTTTAATTGCGTTTCCGGGACTTTGGGCCTTTCCGGGGGGATTTTGGGCCTAGGGAAGGGGTCATGGGCTTTGGTGGGAAGGAGTATGAGTCCATTTAGGACTAGGATTTCTGGTTGGAGGCCTCCCCCACCCCCTTAATTGTGCCCCACCTTTCCCTTGGGCGCCCCCCCACCTCTTCCCCCTTGTGTGCCCTAGCCGCCACCCCAATTCCCCTCCTAGCCACCCCCCACCACCTCTCCACCTCCCCTTGCTGCCCAAGATGGTCCTTGCTGCCCAAGGAAGCCTCCCCGCATCGCCATCCCGCGACGAGGAGAACCGGTGGATTTGGAGCGAGGAGGGAGATCGCGTGATCCGGGAGGAGATCCGTTGGGTTTTCGGGCGTCGGGCGAAGGTATGGCCATGGTAATCCTTGGGGTTGGTCTAGGTACTGTTCTTAGGGTCATTATCATGTTTTTAGATAAATTGGTGGTGCTGCAATTGAGTAGATTAGATGAAATCTTGAGTTTGCCACGTTCTCTATTTCGGGCAGCATGAGCAGTCGACCTAGGGTTTGGGTTTTCGCGATTTTAGATTCGGAATTTGGTCGGCCGCCTGAAGAGAAAGTTGTAGGTAATTTCCCTACCTTTAATTGTACATAAAGAACGCGTAATTCCGATCTGCCGTTTGAAAGTTATGGCCCTTTTACCGAGCGTGTTTAAAACTATGACGTGATTGGAACAGGTCACGGTATTATGTAGATTAAACAATTTTAGAGGCCGAATTAGCTTTTCCCAATACTTAGAAAAAGTTTGTAAATTTCCTAAGCTACGTTAGGATGTACTCGTTTACTTGAATCGGAGTAGTTAAGCCTAAGTTATGGCTTTCTGAAGGCTGCTGTCCCAACGGGACAGAGCCTCTGTTTTTGGGGTTTTGCATGTAGGGTGCGAAGTCGGGTAAGATGAATGTTTGCGTACTGTTTTGGGGGAATGATTGTGAGTGTGTGGTCCTTATGTGCAGGTGGTGTGACCCCGGGAGTGCCTTCTACTTCTCGCCAATCCGTCGCCCGTGGTTGAGGCAAGTGTATTGGGATGGGTAGCGGGTTATTGTTTGCTAGATCAGTTGTGATTGAAATTTTATACATGATATGTTCACATGCTATGCTTTAATGATTGCCAATGATATGATGAATATGTTTACTAAGTTATGATGCCATGTGTTAATGTACAAGTTATCTATGTTGTTGGCATATTTGCATACATGGCATGATACATGGCCCGGGCGGTGAGAAAGTCATTAACTAATCCGGGAAGGTCGGTGAGAAAGTTATGACTAATCCGGAGAGCCAATAGAGTAAGTCCTACATCGTGATTCCATCTACCGTGGGTTGTGTAAGCGAGGAATAGGCACCCTCCATCTTCGGGATGGAAGGGGGGAGAGGGTGCACACCGACGGGTGTGTACTCAACCATACCGGTATGAGTTTCCAAGGAGATATGAGCATCGCATCGCATTGCATACATGATGATGATGATAAAGATATGTGATCATGAATGAGATGATAAACATGTTGTATGTTGTTGCAATGTAAGTTGTTCTTTTGTTCCATTGCAATATACTTGATGAGTGATGAACTCACGCTTGTGTTTTATGTTGTTTTTAGGTACTTTGAGATTGTAGGCCCCCGGATCGGCTAGCCGGAGTCCTCTGTGTATTTTCGTACTAGTCCCAGATCAGTAGCTAGTACACACAGTTAAAAGTGATGAATCCACAACCATATCACGAATACTAATAATTAAATAAGAATAATACCAAATAAGAGTAAAGACCTTATGGTCAAGGTTTACCATTACGGCCTGAACAGGCGGAACAACTAGAACAACTGCAGCGGAAGACGAAAACACCAAGCGACCCATCTTATTGCCCACAGGCAATCGAGTGGGGAGCGCGCCCTAGTCGTTGAAATTCCTTGACAGCTTCTTTCACTTCTGAGATAGGATTAGAATGTAGCACGTGAGTACATAAAGTACTCAGCAAGTCTGGGAAATTATGCATAATGTAGGCTATCCAAAGATGGCTTAATATGGTTCTTTTGCACAAAGCCAAGTTTCAACAAAACATACTTGTTAATAAGTTTCACAAAGCATAATTGAGCAATTCTTTTTAATAATTGAATTATGTAATATTGTAGTGAAGGTTCTAACCACCACTCACTAATATACAGGCTCTATCCGCCACATCTCAACAAAATCAGGGTTCCATCCAATCACATGGCTCTTTCCGCCAGGGTTCACAAAATCAGGTTCCTTCCACCTACCTGGCTTTAGCCGCCAGAAGCACACCCGAGAGTTCTAACCGCTCCCGGATCCCAAAACAAAACATTGTTTAGTTTGAAACCAAAAACCAAAGTCTACCAATATGAAAGCATTCAGCAAGCTTTGCCTTTGACTGTAGGCACGGCTATTCGAATAGTTTTAACTCTGCAGAGGTGTACAACTTTACCCACAAGACATGATATTCCCTTGATGCCATGCAATTAGCACACTTCCTTGGGTGTGCCGGCAGGGATATCATGACAAGGCCTTTACAATGTATACGCCTAACCTGACCCACCCGCTGAGGTTTCACCGCTGTTAGGGTTCCGTCCGCCCAGTACAGAAGCCCCCTCTTGCGCCGTGTGAGAAAAACAACAGCAACAACAACAACAATGCCTCCTTCCGGCTCTCACACAACCACCGAGTGGTGAGTCTAAGTTAGGTTTCTACAAATTATTCAGCCAGGTCGTGCCCACTTTGACATGTGGTTGTACGGTTATGCTTAGAATGGAGACAGTCATAAGCGTCGGTCCTTAATTGACTTGGGGCGGTACTTGCACAAAAGAACCAAGGCTTGGTCCGCTTCCACCCGACATTCCATGCCGCCCAAGTCGAAATCATTTTTCGTTTTATTTTTATTTTGTAAACCATTGGCAATACTCCTTGCCTATAACTTCCAATACAAGTTTTCAAGAGATAATTGAAAGTCCCACCCATAGGTGAATATTGACCGATGGCGAGGCTAAGCATTTCTACCATACGATTCTATTCCACCAATAGTTTATTTTATAAAATACAAAACTCAGTGCTTGATAACAATCCTTATAACCAATTCTGTAATCTCCAATAATCATTAAATTGCCCTAATGGTACAATCATATGAATAATCCAATTCAATATATTATCCACCAAGTAATAAGTATATCATGGTACCATCTTTAATCCAAAGTCACACTAAACCACAATCAAGTTTGCATTATTCCCTTGAACTATAACTTGTATTAATGAATTGACCATCATTCTTATAGCGATCACTCTTACCATCCACAAAGAATATTTCACAAATTCATCTACTAAGCCACCGAGAATACTTCACAATAGCATCTCTAATCATTTCGAATACAATCCACCGATAATACTTCATAATATCCTGTATTTAATCCTTCACATTATCACCCTTAAATCATCTATTTTAATCCACCAAAATTACGCACTAGTATCATTCACTACACTACCCAACCTCCTGGACTATTCACAATCTCCCTGAATGATTATCGCATAGTATTCTTGTTAAAATCCACCGAAATATAATTCACCACTTATTCTGTTGAATCTATGAATATGACTCTCAATAACATTTATTTACTTTCACCAACTATTATTCCTGTCATCACACATCTTCCAACATTCCCCAAATCCACCGAAACATATGGACTACCATTCATAGATCAATGTTATGATTACAAGCCCCATATCAACTCTAATATTCATCTATCTCCAATTTGCATTTCACCCCAATCCATACTCATCATGTTGTGAACTACTATCACAATCCAACTCCTCCATATTTAAATGATCACCACCATAACTCAATGTCATAATAACAATCCTCACATTATCACTTATATTCATTCGTCTCCAAATCACATTGCTCCCGATTTACTCTATTCAAACTATCTTCCAAATAGTCATTTTCCCCATCAAAAGGTATTTTAGTAAAAATACTTATTATGGTGGATCCCTGTTCTAGGTCGACAAAGGGTCATGGATAGCAAATCTCAATGAGGTATAAACAACAGGTATAACTAACAACTTAACATTTAACATAATCATTTTATGTAAATAGCAATGCAATTTGTAAAACATGGTAAAACATTTATAAATTGTAGGATCAACATACGTCAAGGAGACTTGCCTTCGGTCACAGCGAGAAGGTTGAACTCTCTGAAGTCCGGCGGCGGGGTCGGCGGACTCGGCGGAAGCGTCGACTACGCGCAAAACGAGGCAATAAATAAATAAAAGAAAATAAATAAAATCCAAAAATTACAAAATTAGTACTGGTAGGTAGATCTTGATTTTAGATGAATTTAGAAATTTGAATGGAGTCAAACGGAGTTCGGATGAGAAAGTTATGAGCTACCGAAGTTTGAATTTCGAATAAATCGGAAAACCGAGAATATTCCCTAAATATTCCCTCGTTGACCGGTCAAACTTTGACTGCAGACTTTGACCTTGACTTGGTCCTGTGTCCCTTACAATGGGGTCCCACATGTCATAGAGGAAAGGTTGTCTTCAACCTTTGTTCATGCATGGCCACCATGGGAGCAAGTAGAGAGCTTGAGGGGGAGTGAGGGGGGCACGGCCGGCCGGGGCGGCGACGTGGCGGCGGGACCGGTGGCCGGCGACGGCGGACTGGGCCGGCGGCGGCGGCGGGCGGCAGCAGCCTTCAGCGAGCTTAAGCGGCGGGCGGCCGGCAAGGGCGGCGGCGACTGGCCGGCCGGCCGGCGCACACAAGCACGCACGCACACAATGAATGGAAAAAAGAAAGAAAGCAGAGCACGCGCAAAGCTCCAAAATCCGGATTTTGAGCCCATTTTTGCATGAAATTGATCCAAACAAAAGCATGGAATCAATAGATAACAACCTAAGGTACACATAGGATGAAGGAATTGGATCAAAGCTCACCGGATTTGAAGAAATCGACGACGAACGGAGATTCGGCCGAAAAGGGAAAAACGCGAAATTCGTCGCCAACGATTGATGCAACCTAAAATTGAAAGATAAATTAGAATCTAGACTCCCATACGAACACAAGGAAACGAACGGGAGGAAGAATGATTCACCGGAGTGGAAGATATGATCCAAAATCCGAAGAACACGAAGAACACCAAGCTTGCGTCGGTTTTCTTGATCTCACGGCCAAATGGATGGAGTAAAGAGAAAAGGGAGTACACCACCGGAACCGGGACTCTTATACAGAGAGGATGGAGGTGGTGGTGCGGCGTTTGGGGAAGAAACGGGCGAGTAATGGCCATTAATGCGATTTTCGATTTCTTGAAAACTGCGCGCATTCCGGTGCGAGTTAGAGCGGGAGACCACCGGGGATGGAAAGGTCTCGCCGTTACGGATTCAACGGATCCGGCCGTGATTGATTTGGATCCTTATTGGAGAAGTTATGAAGGGTTGAATGGGTGGAGGTGTGTATGGAACAATAAACTCCATTGCTCTGGTTCTCCCACTCGTGCATGACCAGAGGTTGATGACGAGTACTGTAGCGCTGCCACGTGGCGACCTCCGGTTGGCCGGCTAATACGCGAATGAACCGCCCTAGAGAAAAATTAGTAAAAATGGTCTAAAAATTCCGGAAAAATTCCTAGAGCCATTTTAGAATATTTGGGACCCAATAAAATTGGTTCCACGGAATTTGGATGAAATTTGTGGAATTGAATATCCGGGCGCGGATCGCAGGCATTAAATAAAAGCCGCGCGAGATAAAATAGGAACGGAGGTCCAAAAATCCGGGGATTGATTCCTAAAATAATTTTGGAATATTTGGATCATTTTAGAAGAGGTTTGGAGATTTTTGGAGCATTTTTGGACTGGGGTGAAATTTCGGGTACCGTCGGGAACTGGAAAATCTGATTTTTCGACCGGAGGGGAATTAAATCCCGATTTTGGAGGGGAATGGATGCCAGGTTAATATAAACACCAAAGAAACTCCAAATTTTTGAATTTAATTAATTTAAATTAAATTTTCTCCAGAAAGCGAAAACTAGGGTGTTACAGAGATCGGCATGCGGGAAAAAAGGGTTTAGCTACACTTCTACATGTAGCTCCACAATCATAGTCTATGATTAATCACTTGGAGACATGATATTAAGAGTTGTGCCATAAACTTAATGTATGGTTTAATTTAGCATGCTTGTGATTCCTTATTTGCTTTGTTATTGTTTATGATGTGGTTGAGCATGGTATTATTGGCGTAATTTGATGATATATCCATTTATGTTGATGTTTTAGATGTTGTGTGCTATGATATATCTTGCCATGATATTGATATTGTGTTAATTCATGTTAAAACAAAGGAGATGCTGCCGAAATTTCGATTTGTAGCATTTGCTCCTTTGCTGTAATTTATGATAAATTGTGGTATTATGTTGTTGTTTAGTCTATGTTTGGTAGCATTCAGGCATTCTAGATGCCGGGGTGTTACATTATATAAAACTAAGCTATACATTATATAATTAAAACTAAGCTACATTACACAAAACTAAGCTACATATCAAGCTAGGTAATAAATTCATCATCTACAAAATGCTACACCAATTAAAACAAACTAAATCTGAACCTACATATAAATTAACCTTAATTGTACAAATTCTAAACATTAAATTGCATCTAGAATACCACATATCAAGAAAGGAGAAGAAATTACTCACCTTGGAACAACTAGAGGAAGTACAAACACTCAAAATAAACGCTGATGAAATCAATGGAGCAAGAAGGCAAGAAGGAAGAGTTTGCTGTCGGGGAGGAAGAACTGATCGGGAATGGAGCTGGAGCTGCGAGTAGTAGGCTATATAGGGGGGGAGTATTAGTGTCGGTTCGTAAATGGAACCGGCACAAATTTTACTTATTTGTGTCGGTTATTGATACAGCCGACACAAATAATGACTTATTTGTACCGGTTCCGATTACAAACCGACACTAATACTTGGGAAACTATTTGTGTTGGTTTGTGATTACAACCGACACTAATAATTTTATATCTGTGCCGGTTCCATATATAAACCGACACAAATACTATTTGTGTCGGTTTCAATTACAAACCAACAATAATAGTTAATTATTTGTGTCAGTTTTAGTTACAAACCGACACAAATCAGCTTCCCACCATTTTGAGTTTTAGAACCGACACAAAATATTTATCTCTGTCGGTTCACAAAAAACCGACACAGATGGACCGACGCCTATTGCGTGTTCTGTAGTAGTGGTGGGAGGCAGCTGGCCTGCTCGCCAGTAAATGCACCCAGGTGCACCTGTACCCGGTCACTCGCATTGCTCCAACCAGTGCGTAAATGGGAGCAGCCGACATGGGAATTTTTTTTAAAATAATACTTTTTTAAAACCAAATTGCGATTATAATATTCCAAATTTTTTTTTGCAAAAATAACATCTATTCACCGAACCGTACGGCGAACACCCTATTTTCGCCGTAGGGTACGGCGAATACCCTATTTTCGCCGAACCGTGCGGCGAAAATATGCTAATTGCCCAATTAAAGCCAGTTTAGCAGGGCCCAGGGTATTATCGCCGTACTGTACGGCGAAAATAGAGTGTTCGCCGTACGGCACGGCGAAAATAGGTTGTCGCCATCCCGTACGGCAAAAATAGAGTGTTCGCCGTACGACACGGCGAAAATAGGTTGTCGCCGAGCCATATGGCGAAAATATTGAATTTGGCTGGAAAAATCATAAAATAATTATAAAATAATTTGTGAAAAAAGATGTAGGAATCAATTAAGTTGAATAAACTAAATAATTAAAAGGAATTTGTCTCTTTCGGCACCCTGTAAAATATAATGGTAAAATGTAATTTGTTGCAAGAATAGTACAGATTATATTTGATATATGGAGTACCATATTCTGGAAAAAATTTTACTTACACCTTTCCAAAGTACACAAATATACTCCCGCAAAAAACCTAAGTAAATGTCAACGTGACATTTTAAGCCTTTTCGGCAGCCCATATAATATCACGTTTAAATGTAATTTTTTCAAAAAATACTGCAGATTTTGTAACACCCTAGTTTTTGCCTTCTGGAGAAAAACCTAATTTAAATAAATTAAATTCAAAAATTGGAGTTTCATGGGTGTTTATATTAACCTGGCATCCATTCCAATACAAAATCGAGATTCAATTCCCTTCCGTTCGAAAAATCGAATTTTCAGGTTCCCGTCAGTACCTGAAATTTCACCCGCGTTCCAAAATGCTCCAAAAATCCCAAAACCACTTCAATTGTGTTCCAAATATTCCGAAATGATTTTAGGAATCATTCCCCGGATTTTTGGACATCCGTTCCTATTTTATCTCGCGCGGCTTTTGTTTATTGCCCATTGTTTGCTCCAGAATATTCAAATCCACAAATTTTATCCAAATTCAACCAAACCAGTTCCATTGAGTCCCAAATATTCCAAAATGGTTCTAGGAATTTTTCCGGAATTTTAGACCATTTTTCCTAATTTTTCTTTAGGGCGGTTCATTCGCGTATTAGCTGGCCAATCGGAGCTCGCCACGTGGCAGCTACAGTGCCTTCTTCAACCTTTGGTTGGCTTGCACGATGGAGTATCCTAGGCAAGAACAGAAGCTTGCTTCTTTCTCTTCCATGGATTCAATCAACTCTAACTCTCTCTACTACTCCAAATCAATCACGGCCGGATCCGTTGAATCCGTAACGGCGCGACCTTTCCATTCCCGGTGGTCATTAACGTCAAACTTCGCCGGAATTTGAACGGGAACGCCAAAACCGAAATGAGCATTTATGCCATTAACTCGGCCGTTTCTACTCGGATCCGCGCGATTCCACTTCCATTCTCTCCGTATAAGAATCCTCTTTCCGGTGGAAGAGCTCTCCTTTAGCCTCTCTAACACAATCATCCGCTAGATCGAAGAAACCAACGAGGAAGCCACCGTTTTCGTGTTCTTCGTGTTCTTCCTTCTAGCCTCTTCCTCGGTGGGTCATTCTCCGTTCCGGTTGTTTCCTCATGTTCGGGGGGATGTCTAGAGTCTAATTCATCCATCAATTTTAGGTTCCATCAAAAGTTCACGAAGAATTTTGTGGTTTAGTTGCGTCGATCGAATCTCCGTTCGTCGCCGATTTCTTCGTCTCTGGTGAGAATTGATGCAATTCCTTCTGTTCCTAGGTTCCATTTGATGTTCTCTAGTTGTTCCATCAAGAAATTTTTATGGTTATGTACAAATTTTTGGAGAAATTTCCAAATTTTGAAGCCATGGGGGCTTCTCTGTTTTTGGAGGCATGCCCGTGCGTCGCCGTCGGCCTCCGGCCGTGTCGCCGCCGCCCCAGCGAGCCCGTCGCCTCGGCGCCGGTGCCCGATCCGCCTTGGCAGCCGGCCGCCATCACCGCCGTGGAGCCCCACGCACGCCACGCCGCCCTCCGCCGCCGTGCGCCGTGCCGCCCGCCATGGCTGATGGCTCGCGCGCCCGCCAGCGCCTCCGTGACCTCCGGCCGGCCGTGGCCCCGACGCCGTCGCCGCGCGCACCGCCGCCCATGCGTCGCCGCACCGCCTCCTGCGCCACCTCGGCCCGCCGCCGCCTCCCGGCCGGCCACCGCTAGCCGCCGTGGCCCCCATGGGCGCATGCAGGGAGGAGCTAGCCCCTCTGTTTCCCATGGGTAAGGCCAATGAGGAAGAAGCCCCATTAGGATGACATGTGGGGCCCTTTGGCAAGTGACTCAAACCAATTCCCAAAAATCAGAAAATAAAGAAATGGAATATTCCACGGAATATTCTCTCGTTTTTCATTTTCCAGCATTTTCCAACTTCGGAAGCTCATATCTTTTCCGTCCGAACTCCGTTTGACTCCGTTCAAATTTCTAAATTCATCTAAAATCAATACCTTCCTGCCAGTATAAGTTTTGTAATTTGTGGATTTTATTTTATTTAGTGTTATTTATTTCTTGCTCCGTTTTGCGTGTAGTCGACGATCCCGCCGCCGGACTTCTCGAGTTCGACCCCTCCGCTACGATCGAAGGCAAGTCTCCTTGACGCATATTGAACCTATGATTTATAAATGTTTTACAATGTTTTACAAATTGCATTGCTATTTATATAAATGGATGATGTTAGCGTTAGGATATTAGTTATACCTGTTGTTCCTACCTCGTTGACATTGTTATCCATGATCCTTTGTCGCCCTAATATAGTAATCCACCAATATAAATGTTTTTGGAAAAATATTCTTTAAATAAGAGAAAAAGACTATTGGGAAGACTCGATCGGTGGAACAAGTGGTATGAAATGTAAATGGGCAATTTCGTGAATGTTAGCGATATGGGGGTCACTACTACAGAAGGGCTCATATTAGACACCTCATCACAGACGGTTTTATAAATTCACGGTCTGTGATAAGTCCAAGTGACATCACAGACGGTTGTAAAAATTAACAGTCTGTGGTGATTTGCTTATCACAGACGGTTTTATCCACCAACAGTCTGTGATTAGGGTCCCCCACATCACAGACGGTTTTATAATTAAACCATCTGTGATAATGAGAGATATCACAGATGGTTTAATTATAAAACCGTCTGTGATGTGGGGGACCCTTATCACAGACTGTTGGTGGATAAAACCGTCTGTGATAAGCAAATCACCACAGACTGCTAATTTTTACAACCGTCTGTGATGTGTTTGTGAACTTATATATACTGCTGTCGTAAATTAGCATTCGTAGCGAGCTAGCTCCAGTCTGCTGTTGTAAATTAGCAACCGTCCTATCACTCTCATAAAAGACTCAATCAAATACAACTCACACCACCTGTACCCCACACGCCCATCTCTAAAAGTATCACTCTGCTGGCGCTGTTCACCGTCCGGCACATAACACTAGCAAGCGCTGCTCCATATATACGATATGGCAAAATGCATGACCATACTAGCAAAAGCATATATATTTAATTCAGTCCATACATAATTAATAAACATACGACATTATATTATATAATTCTTCATTATTTACAACAGAAATATATATTTCTATAGTGGTGGCCACCACCACTCCGCTCGCGCTCACCACCACCACTCCTCGTCGTCGTCCTCCTCCTCCTCGTCGTCGTCGACTGGCCACTCGTAGTAGTCGTCGTCGTCGCCGCCGCCATCGGAGGAGGAGGAGGAGGTGGTGGTGGTCCTGCTCCCGCGGCCCCAGCGGCTGTAGGTGTCCTCCTCCTCCTCATCGGCCTCCTCGTGCTCCTCCTCCTCGTCCTCATCGTCGTCGTCCTCCTCCTCGTCCTCCTCCTCGGGGGAATAATAGAGGTGGCCGCATGTTGGGCATTTCCCGGGGAATTGGTGGGGAGGATCGCACTGGCATGGAGGCGGAGGGGGTGAAGGAGGGGCCCTCGATGAGTCAGAGGTGGGAGCTGGAGGCAGCGGTGCCACTGATGGAGATCAGTGATCTGTGTGTGGAGAAACGATCGAGTATAGTACTGCGCCCAGTCTAGGAAGAATATATAGGCAGTGGCAGCCTGAGAAGATGAAGACGAAGTTAATTGCGATGAACACGAAGAGAGTTTCTGATGGTTGGAAAGGCGCGCGCACGGGAAAAGATGAGACTGCCTTTTAATCTGTGCAGTCATCACAGACGGTTTTAGACTAAAAACCGTTTGAAATCATGTCATCACAGACGGTTTATAAATTCAAACCGTCTGAAAATCATGTCATCACAAACGGTTTTTATTTTAAAACCGGCTGTAAATTACATAATCACAGACGGTTTATAAATTAAAACCGTCTATGAATGTTTCCATATCATAGACGGTTTTTGTAAATAACCGTCTGTGATGATGATTAATAAGAGGCCCCCCGGCCCGATCGACCTCCTCTGTTATTTTAGGGTTTCCGGCTCGATAGGCCGCCGGCCCCGACGCCCGGCTGGACTCTGTGAGGATTCGGCATTGTGAGTTCAGTGTGATTAATTGTAGATACTTACGTTCTAAGTTATCCATTTGTTCTTTGTCATTATTTAAGTGTACTTCATTCATTATCTAACACATTGTTATATATGTAGCGTAGATGAACCGAAGCTAGATGTACGCTGACAACCGTGCGAGCGCCGAGTACATTAATGGTGTCTCCGCTTTTATAAGAGCTGCAGAGGAAGATATGTTGAACAAGGGGGTGGAATTTATGTCTTGTCCATGCATTGATTGCGAGAATATGAGGATGTTTCGAAACCCATCCCAAATCGAAGCACACTTGATTCTACAGGGTTTCAAAAGGGGGTATTCATGCTGGACCAGTCACGGTGAAGAGCAGATTATGCAGGCATCAATTAGTGAATGCATCGTCGACGACGAAGTCAATAATACACCGGATGATATCGACTGTACCTTCGATAAGGATATTTCTCCCGATGACAATCTGGATCAGATGCTACGGGATGCAGAAGGGAACCGTGATGGGCAGGAGTATGTAAAATTCCGGGGTTTGATGGATGACTCAGAGAGACCTTTGTTCCCGGGCTGCAAGTCCAAATATACAAGGTTGTCATGTGTGCTGGAACTGCTGAAATTAAAGGCAAGCAATGGTTGGTCCGACAAGAGTTTCACTAAACTCTTGGGCCTGTTAGCGGACATACTTCCGGAGGGAAACGAGTTGCCGATGTGAAATCATGTGCTGAAAAATTGGTTTAGAATTGAATTTGCAAAGATTGTATTTGCAAAGATTTGTTTTTTGGTCCAGGGAGTATTTTGCTAAGGTTACAATTTGGAAATTGTGTTTATGGTTGATTTGATGCAATGCGCTCGTGTGAGTGGTTGCATGAACTAAATTGAGTCAAGTCGCGGACTTGTGCTCGGATCGTTTTGGGTTTGTTCATGTGCAGGTGTTGCTCGAGGGCAAACGTGGTCGATGACGGGACCGGAACTAGGTTCATGGAGGAGCTGAGGTTCGGGACTAGGTTATGGAGGAACCGAGGTCTTGGTGGTCAAGATGTCATGCGAGACGTTTGGGCTAGAGAACAGTGTACGTGAAGAACTGGTGAGTCACGTGAGTATGGCAGGTGGGCCATACGCGTGCAAAAGCTAACTTGGTCTGGAGGATCAAGTTGATTCGGTTTTTGGTCATGCGTGACAAAAACTGATGCTTGCAAAATTGTTGAGTCACGTTGGTATGATATGCGTATCATACACATGAAAATGAGTGGACAAAGTTTAGGTATTTTATTTGGTTCTGGGTAACCAAATCTGAGTTGATACGTGAGATATAGCAACCGAATCCTATTTGATTACGTACTGTATAGTCTAATCGGATTCATTGTTTGTGCTTTAAAAGGAGGGGTGTCTCCTGTTTAAAGCAAGCAAGCAACCAGCGTACAAGAAAATTGCAGAACAAGTTTTTGTTTCTGTGTTTTGTAAGTTAGTACTCTTGTGCTTGAGTACTTTAGACAAAAGGAAATAAAGTTGAATATTTCAAGGATGTCTTGCGTGGATTCATGAGGTACTATTTAATTCAAGCATTTTAGTCTTTGTCTGATCTTTGGGATTATAGATTGATTCGTGTTTTCTGTGAATTCTTGAAATTCAAACTCTGCTTTTAATTCCTTCAAAAATTCTTCTAAAACCTTGTTTTGGTATCAGTCAAAAGTTTTTCCCTCGACGTGTTCAAAGTTTCTCGTATTTTCAGTCAAAACGTGTTTTGCGAGATCAATATCTTTTAATCTAGAAGCTTGATCGAATTGATCTTTGTTTCTTTTGGTGTGGATTGAAGTCTAGATTCTTGTGTTCAAATTTCAGCTCAATCCAACGGTTAGATTTCTCGGAAATTGAATTTTACAGAGAGTATTAAAAAATTTCCGTATCACTCAGTTCGGACGGTCCGAACTGAACGCGTATAGTACTAGACAGCTAGTTCGGACAGTCCGAACTGGTGTCTTCGATACAGACAATTTAAAACGTTTATAACTTTTGATCCGTTGATGCGATTGAGTTTATTCTTATTGGAATAGTTTCATAATTTCATCCAGTTTCTATAGTGAAGTTTTTGAGACCTTTTGAGGGTTGGATTTTCCGTAATAATTGTTTTATTGAACGGTTCTTTTCTGTTTTGTTTGAAACCTAAAGTGTTGTTTTAGTTTCGGGTTTGGGTGAGTTTTAGTAGACCAAAAATTTGGTTTTAAGCTTCCGTGCAACTATTCACCCCCTCTAGCTGCCATACACGATCCTACAACCGACAACCACCTACAAAGCCAAGAAGGTTATTTGTCCCTTAGGATTGGAAGTAGAAAGAATAGCTGCCTGTCCGAACGATTGTATCCTCTACCGCAAAGAGTATGCAAACTTGCATATATGTCCGGTATGCCACGCATCTCGGTACAAGTGAAAAGATAGATCAGATGATTACGACGAGTGTATCGAGGCAAAGAAAGGACCTCCCGCTAAGGTGGTGTGGTATCTACCTATAATCCACCGTCTGAAACGTTTGTTTTCGAACTCAAAAGAGGCAAAACTGCTTCGGTGGCACTTGGATGAGCGTAAAAATGATGGAATGATAAGGCACCCTGCTGATTCCACCCAGTGGACAAACATCGATAGGAGGTTTGAAGAATTTGCATCGGATCCGAGAAATATAAGGTTCGGTTTGAGTACAGACAGAATGAATCCTTTCGGCAACATGAGCAGCCGTCATAGCACTTGGCCTGTGAATCTCTGTATATACAATCTTCCTCCCTGGTTGTCTATGAAACGAAAGTATATTTTGTTGTCTATACTCATCCAAGGCCCAAAGCAACCTGGAAACAATATTGATGTGTACCTAGCACCATTGGTGGAAGATCTGAACACGTTGTGGGCTCCTGGGGTAAAGGTATGGGATGCTCACAAACGAGAGTATTTCACTTTGCATTGCCTGTTGTTCTGCACCATAAATGATTATCCAGCCCTTGCTAACCTGTCGGGGCAGAGTACAAAAGGAGCCAAAGCCTGCACCGCCTGTGTGGCTCAATCACTCACGCAAAACTGTGTACATGCGTCACCGTAGGTTCCTTCGGAGGAATCACCCATACCGCAAGATGAAGAAACAATTCGACGGAACGACTGAAGATGGATTAGCTCCAAAGCATTTAAGCGGGACGGACATTCATGATATTGTTAAGAACTTGGAGGTTGTTCTGGGAAAGGGACGTCAATCGAGGACCCGTGAGAAGCACATGTGGAAGAAGAGATCAATATTTTGGGACCTACCTTATTGGGAGCACCTACAAGTTCAGCACTGCATCGACGTGATGCATGTAGAGAAGAATGTATGTGACAACTTGATTGGTCTCTTACTGAACATTAAGGGCAAAACAAAGGACGGTATGAACTCACGGCTTGATTTGGTTGATATGGGCATCCGGCCTGAGTTAGCACCGAAAGAGACCGACAGAGGCCGAACTTATTGCGAACCTGCTTGCTACACTTTGTCAAGGGCCAAGAGAACTGAACTGTTCCAGTGCTTGCATGGTGTTAAAGTTCCTTCCGGTTACTCGTCCAATATGAAGAGGCTTGTTTCAATGCAAGACTTGAGTTTAAATGGCATGAAGTCTCATGATTGCCATGTGCTTATGACACAGATGCTCCCTGTGGCAATTAGAAGCATCTTACCGACCAAGGTCCGGGAGACAATCACAAGGTTATGTTATTTCTTTAACACAATTGCTCAGAAGGTCATCGATCCCGAGGGATTAGATGCTCTGCAGGCCGAGGTGGTAATGACCATATGTAATCTAGAGATGTATTTCCCTCCATCATTTTTCGATATCATGGTCCATCTCATTGTTCACATAGTTAGGGAGATAAAGTTGTGCGGGCCCGTGTTCCTACGTAGCATGTACCCGTTCGAGAGGTACATGGGAATTCTCAAGTCTTACGTACGGAATCGATCTCGACCGGAGGGTAGCATTGTCGAAGGTTATGCAACCGAAGAGGTCGTCGAGTTTTGCGTGGATTACATGGCACAGGTCGAGCTGATAGGTGTGGCTCGATCCCGCCATGAGGGAAGGCTCCAGGGTGCCGGGACCATCGGAAGAAAATCAATCACGCCTGATCCAGCTGCGTGCGCTAAAGCCCATTTCACGGTTTTGCAACACATGGCTATTGTGGCCCCGTATATCGACGAGCACAAGAACTGGCTACGGCAAGAGAATCCATCGCGGTTGGAGTCCTAGATCATCATACAACATAACCTTCAATTCAACAGATGGCTGAAGGAGCGACTACCCATCATTGGAAGCTCGGCCGAAGGTCCGCTGACATGGTTGGCAAAAGGGCCAGCATTTATGGTTGTAACATGGAAAGGATACGACATAAATGGGTACACATTTTACACGAGGGATCAGGACATGAAGAGCACAAACCAGAATAGTGGTGTTCGCATAGATGCGTTGAATACTGCTGGGTCAACGAGGAGGTCGTACTATGGGTTCATTGAGGAAATTTGGGAGCTTGACTACATACTATTCAAGATCCCCCTATTTCGGTGCCGTTGGTTTCACCTGCAGCATGTGAAGGTTGACAACTACGGTGTCACTACTGTGGACCTTGAACGTGTCGGATACCAAGACGAACCGTTTGTTCTTGCTAACCAAGTTTTTCAAGTCTTCTATGTAACCGACCCATTGAACAAGAAGCGCCACGTGGTTCTACAGGGAAAAAGAAGGATTGTCGGAGTCGAGAATGTGGTAGATGAGGAAGAGTATACAATCAGTTCGATGAGTTTCCTCCTATTGGTACTGGAATCATGGTCCAGGAAGAGCAACCTGAGGAAGCTAGCTACACACGCGTTGATTATCGTGAAGGCCTAATTTTTGTACAAAATAATAAGCAAGTGGCCGATTAATGATGAGATCCTTATTTATATTCCAAATGTATGTGTACTTGTAATCAAATATGTTCGGGTCGTAAGTAATGGGGTGTACATATGTATTACAATTAATCATAATAATTATGCTTGTTTTGTTTTTTTCTCGGTCATCACAGACGGTTCATTAAAAACCGTCTGTGATAGTGGTCAGCACAGACGGTTCCTTAAAAACCGTCTGTGATATATTGTTCATCACAGTTCATAATGAACCGTCTGTGATGATAACTATATCACAGACGGTGTTTAATGAACCGTTTGTGATGATAGCTATATCACAGACGGTTAAAAATTGGACCGTCTGTGATATACTCATCTCAGACGGTTGAGTTATAAACCGTCTGTGATACTCCCACCTAGGGATGGCAATCGGGCGGGTTCGGGCGGGTAGACCTCCCGCAGACCCGAACCCGAAACCCGAAATTCATACCCGAACCCGAAATCTCTCACGGGTACATACCAACACCCATACCCGAACCCGATGGGTACCCGAATCCGAACGGGTACCCGAACCCGAAATTAAATTCACCTAATCACCTTGCAATTAAATTTTCAACCATCAATTATCAATCAATTCATTTGTAATTTCTATGTTTAAAGGAAAAATATATGGTGTATATAATCATGAAAGTTACCGCATCTTACATCTCAAACGATGCTTGAAAATCTTGAATTAACTTTCCATTATTTTTAATTTATATTAATTAATTCGGGTACCCATGGGTACCCACGGGTGCAGAACCGAACCCGAACCCGAACCCAAACCCGAACCCGAAATTTGAAACCCGCGGGTCTGAAATCAAACCCATACCCGAACCCATCGGGTCGGGTACCCACGGATACCCGAACCCACGGGTAATTTTGCCATCCCTACTCCCACCCTAATATCCCCCACCCTTGGCGGCAAACCATTTTTCGTTGGCGGCAAAACCGTACCCTAGCTTACTTCCCCGACGCCGAGCCGCGCCGTCCGTGCCGTCCCTACGCCCTGCCGCGCCGCCCCGACGCCCCCGATCGACCACCTCGTCCTCCTCCTCTCCTCCGAGCTGCCCCGGCCGTGCCGTCCCTACGCCCTGCCACGCCGCCCTGAAGCCCCCGATCGACCACCTCGTCCTCCTCCTCTCCTCCGAGCCGCCGCCGTGCTGCCCCGACGCCCTGCCGATAGGCCACCGCCTCCTCCTCCTCCTCCCACGGTAATCTTGGTAATCTTATAACCTGTGGTTTAGGGTTAGAATAAATTGTTGTGGCTGGACTGTGTGAGGATTAGGCATTGTGAGTTGATAGGCTGAGAACAGGCAAATTGAGTTCTAATGCTTTATATGCCACAATATGATTTCTAATTCTTTATATGATTTCTAATGCTTTATATGCCACAATATGAAGACCTCTTGAGTTTTATATTTAAGACGAACACATGATTTATTGTGAGTTAGAATAAATTGTTGTGGCTGGATTGTGTGAGGATTAGGCATTGTGAGTTGATAGGCTGAGAACAGCCAAATTGATTTTGGTAAGTTGAGAATTGAATTTATATGCCATAATATGATTTTTGGTTAAGCAAACACATGATTTCTAATGCTTTATATGCCACAATATGATTTCTAATGCTTTATATGCCACAATATGAAGACCTCTTGAGTTTTATATTTAAGCCGAACACATGATTTCTAATGCTTTATATGCCACAATATGTTGTATGTTAACATTGGAAGATGACCACTTGTATGATACTTACCTTTCTTTCCTCTTGTATGATACTTACCTTTCTTTCCTCTTGTATGATACTTACCTTTCTTTCCTCTTCTATGACCCACTTGTCCTAGCCATGCTGATCTCAACTTTCTTTTCTCTTCTATGACCTTCACTGCAAGATGTCGACGTCTCCGCATTCTTCATCGCCGAATGGATCAGATGATGCGCCCAACGTAGAAAAATAGAGGCGCGCTCCAAGAGGGCTTAGTAAAAGGCCGCAGAGCCGAGATACCATTACTGCGGTCGATCCGCATGATGGGTCCCCTACCGCACCTACTAAAGCCGCGCAAGCATTTCGTACATTGTGCGGGATCGTTGGGCGTGAAAGGGTCCCCATCATGTATCTGTCATGGAAGACGCTGACTGATGAGGAGCGCGACAGCCTGGTGACAGAAATTTTCGGGTCGTTCGAGCTCCCATAAGAATCCCTGAACGCACTGCGACGGTACGCGCTTCTAGTGGCTGGAAAGGCGTGGAAGAACATCAAGAGCTGCCTCGTCACTCATTACGTGAATAAGGAAATGACTCCGTTCCACAAGTATGGGTTTATCACTGAAGATGTGTGGGAAAAATTTGTTGAAATGAAGAAGACTGAAGAGTTCGTGAGCATAAGTGCGGCGCACAAGGTTATCCAGTCAAAAAACACCCACCTCCACAGACTCGGCTCCACTGGGTACGCGGGCAAGGTTAAGCAATGGACAAGGGAGGACAATGAGGCAATACAAAAGGAGGTCGCACCACCGTTTGCCTCGATATTGGACCCGCGCGCTCGAAACTGGGTAAGAGCGAGGTCACATCCCACGTCTTCGGGCGAGATGTCATTTGCCAACGCCGGTGACGAGGAAGTGTCACAATGCTTAGTGTCGCTGAGCGCGGAATCTTCCCAGGGCTCTTTCGCTCCAGACAGAGAGAACGATATACTCTCTGCGGCCTTGGGAAACAAGGAGCACCCGGGTCGGACCCGAGGCCTAGGTGTTTTCGTTCCCTGGAAAACGGGATTCCCACAGGACTCCGAGTCATACCGGAGTAGGAAGAGAAGCAAAGCCGAGTGTGAGGCACGACTAGTAGCCATGATTGAGGAAAGGGTAAATGAAAAGCTTGAGGAAAGGATGAAGGCGCAATTAGAGATTCAGCTAAAATGCTTTGAGGAAAAGATGGCACAAATGAACGCTGCGGACAGGCATGAACAGAACGTGCAAGGCCGAGAAGCACATGGACAGATCAGCCCAGCTAACCGTCTGAGCAGCTGCGCGTCTGTCCCTCAGACGGATGTGGACGAAGTCAGATTTCCTCCCGACGACACCAAGGTAATATACATGTTATTTCTTCAATGCTTCTTAAATGGACCTGTTTTGTGTGTAGGCTAAGTAATTGTCTATCGTTCTGTAGGAGGCCATGGTGTGCAATCTCAGTCTCGACGTGAGGCTTGGCGAGGCCTCTATTCCTTTGCAGGCTGCTTGGGGGCGCGCATATCCATCCATTGAAGGGGCACTTGTGCACGGTCGTTCCTTAACTCCAGGCTACGCGAAGGTTCATGTCGACGGTGTACATGAAATTTGCAAGGGCATCACATTGGAGATGCCTCCAAATGACGAGATCGTGACAATAGGGGATGACGTCGACACATTCATCCAATGGTCAAAGAAGTCCATCTCCTTCGATGCCCGCCAAGCAACAACAACGATAGAAGCAATTCTGGAGTCACATGGTGCGTCGGATCATATGCTAGCACCAGCAGAGCCCACCAAATTGCCTATGGTGCCCTATGAGCCAGAGCCGATCGCGTCGTCTCCCGTGAAGACGACATGTAGTAGACGACGAGGCAGCGATAAGGGCAAATCAAAAAAGAAGACCTACTCAGGCTTGTTGCAAATTCCGTTTGCCCCGATGGTGCGGCAATTTGAGCTGGGAAAGCCGTTCGTACTGAAAGAGAACCCGACGACGCTTTCATTAGCTTGCGTTAGATTGCAAGATTGGTGCATGTTACAGGTCACCAAGCCGCTGCCAGAACAGGTATCGAGTATCACGGTTCGCTTCAAGGAGCAGCATTTCTTACACGAGAATTCAGGTGGCTGCTTCGTTGTCGGCTTCAATGACCTGTTCGATCTGTACAACCTCAACGCCCTCGACGCTTCACTCATCAGATGCTGGACATTGTAAGTGTGCAATCATGGTATAGATTCGTGTCGTACCGATAAATGGCATATATATATATGATCCTTGATTTTGAATATGTATGCAGATACATGATGATGGAGGCAAAAGCAAGGAATGAACCGGTGGGTTTCTTCGACCCACACATGGTGTCGAAGCAAACCATGGACCAAGATGTGCAATTCGTCCATGAGTACGTGGAAAAAGTAATGCTCCATCATTTTGACAAAAGATACTTCATTTTACCCTACAACCCGGGGTAAGTGCTTCATCCAGATGCTATACATGTTAATTTGTACTATATAACGCGGCTTGAAGTTAGGTTCAATGACCATGGCAACATACCTGTGTAGGTTTCACTGGGTTATACTTGTAATTATAGCAAGAAAGAACAAGGTAATTTACCTTGATTCTAGAAAGGGCGGCACCCACGACTTGGTGCCTATTAAAAATTTACTCGACACGTCATTCAATATCTACAAAGCTCGCGGAGGGCCATGCAAGCTGGATACACCGAGGCTGAAGCATATTTATAACTTTCCGGTATTCGCTAGTACGCAATAATTAATCCTTCTTACAGTTGTAACATCCCGAAATTTACTAAACAATAGACTCAGAATATTAAAACATAAATATGATTTAATAATGATTTTCCTGAATTTAAAAACTTTTGTTAAATATCTTGCTAAAGAAATAATTGCATTTTAAGAGTTTAGAAAAGAGGAAATGGATAAAGAAAGAAATTTTATAGATTGCATTGTTGGCTAGTCCAAGAAATTAGTATGGGCACCTTTGAATCATGGAAGATCAACTTTAATTAATGGGATTGACTAGGAATAGCACATTTATAGATAAAGTGAATCCATTGTCATTCTTGCCCCGAATCATTCATCACATGAGTTTAAACAACAATATTGTTTATTGATACAATGTAGTTTACATTTACAACAATAGGAAACATAAGAATCTGTAATCACATACAACTGTTCTATTACATTTGTGATCGCAATTACATAACTGATTACATCTCCAAAAGTAGGTTACAAGTCTATAAGCTACAACTCCCGTACTAGCTTGATCTGCATCTGAGAACCTGCAAATTAAATTGTATACGTTTAAGAATAAGCATAAAGCAAATGCATTTAATTAAATACATTAAATGAAAAGAGAAGAATTGCCGTCAGCTGAGTTTGATCGCTCAGTGAGGTACCCTAGACTGTCCGGGGGCCAATCTGGATCCTCTCGTGATTAGTTTTGCATCATTCGGCAAATACAAACCTGTTGAAGCCGTAGACGCGAATATTTAGAAAATATTGCGGGGTAAAAATATTTTACCGCAGTAAACTGTAAAATCACAGTGAAAAGGATTAAAGCCACGGCACTGTACCCATAGGATAAGCACAACCCATTCTAGATTCAACCGAAGTAACCAGAGCATGCCTAGGACAGTTCGGCAGCCACGAAGGGATCATTCCAACCACAAGAATAAACTATTGTTTATTAAGGAAAAACCCATCTCAGGACCAACCGACCTACCTTCAAAGCTTCAGAAGCATGGGAACCAGAGGATAAGGCAAATGTCCAACCGAAACCTCGAGAGCCTTGAGACCAACAAGCCGCCTCCTCAGCCGAACACTCCAGGGCAATAGCCAGCCGGCCAAGCTTGGGTCAAGGCTAAGACCAAGATCAACATCATTGCACTGGCTAAGCCGTTTAATGAGTAGTCAGGTCAGCCGCATTATCAAACCCCATTCAAATACTATTGAACTTCTATTGCCGTGCTATATATATACTAGCCAAGACTCATCTAGGGAAATCAAAGGCCAACCGTCCCAGCGGCAACACTCCCATGCGGACATGAATTCCCAGGAGGTCATAGCCGCATTCATCCAGAGGCAAGTCCCCAAAGCAAAGTTTAGAGGCAGCCCTCTCCCAAAGCCAATTCTAGATCAAGCATCAAGACAGGAGATCAATCCGAGCACTAGAAGCAATTTTATTCTCCTCTCCATTTCATTTTCCATCAGAGGTAATGATTCAATCTTTTAAATCATTTATATCAAAGCATGGTTATAGCAATAGTAAAACCAACCATAGGTAAAATATTGTATGCGATCTCAGTTAGTGGTTGCAAATAACGATACTGTACGTCCCCGCGGTATTGCCTCACTCCCCGGTGTGTGACAATAGCCGTAGGTTTCGCCACGATATCATTAAATGCCGTCCAACTAAATTTAACCAACATAATCCTGCTTTTTGGCCTAGTATCAATTCATCATTTACTAAGCAAATTCATCCGTGAATAAAGTACTCCCACAAATATTTGTAGATCATGACATTCAATCCCTCAGTTCATATACTCAGATCGTGATCCATCAGTTTATAGTCATAGCTATTAAGCAACCAATGGCATCAGGATCATCATCTACTATATAAACTATTCAAAGCCACTGTTAACATGCCTTAAGTCCAAGGTTGAGAATCATCACCGATCCTGACAAGAAATCAATCCATGTAAATTAACTATGCAAATAACAGATTTTCAATGCATCAGTGTATAGCACAAATCAATCATCCAGACAAGGCAGTATCAAGCATGAAGGGATCTCATACACTCCAGATAAACAGCCTTAGCCATCCTCTATAATAGGTAGGTAAGACATTTATATTCAGAATGGTAAAGCTCAGTGTATAGCCCTAGTGTCAATCGGCAGCATACAAGCACCAGAGCAATTAGATCACAGCATAAAACATGGACCATACCTTAATCCATGAAATCTATTAGACCAAGTAATCAGTTTCTTCCCTTTAGCTATAAACTAGAGCATCATCCCTAACTCATTAACCCACGGCCAATCCAAGTCGAAAGCTGGCAACTAAAGCAAAATTAAAATCCTCCCCTTTCAGTATGAGGAAGTAAAATAAAGAGAAAGGATTAAGGAGGAGTAACCGAATCGGCCCAGGTGAGGAGGCTAGGGTTGATGATGTAGGCGACGGCCATAGCCGGGCCCGAGGGCGCGGCCCTGCGCCTGGTGCAGACGAGCCGCAGCAGACCCGGCCGGAGGCGCTGATGGAGGTGGCGGATGCCTTCCTCCGCCAGAGTCGGCGGCAGCCGGAGGCAGCGACGGCCCAAGAGGAGGTGACCCAGGCAGAAGCAGTGCGGCGCCGGCGCGAGGGCAAGTCGAGGCGACAAGAACCAACCGGAGCCAAGCGGCCAGGTGTAACACCCCAAAATTTTGCTTTTCTTAAAATCTTGTGTGATTTGGCACTTTGGTGAATTTTTGGAATTTTCTGGAATTTATTTGGATTTATTTGGAATTTATTTGAATTTATTCCCTTTTGAAATAATTAAAGAATTTAACTTTGCAAATAAAATTTTGTTGGAAATATTTTATTTGAGTCCAAAATGTCCCAAAATATTTTCCAGAATTTTTATGGAATTTTTCTGAGTCTTTTGCTATTTTTAATGAATTAAATGAATTTCTGAGAATTAATTTGAATATTTAATCGCTGGAAAATCGAGTTGGTTTGTACTGTTCATCCGACCGAGTCCGAGTCCGACCCGAACCCGACCGCGCCGTGGTTGAGCCGAACCCACTCGGCCGAAACCCTACGCGCGTGACCGTTGGATCAAGATCCAACGGTCACGATTGAGCCACGTCACCGAGCCCGAGTCCGACCGAGCCAGCCAGCTCGCCCGAGCCAGAACCGAGCCCAAACCCACGCACCGTTGGATCTCGATCCAACAGCTATTGTTGAGCCACGTCGCCTAATCCGTGTCGCCGCCGGACTCCGCCGCTGCAACGGAGTGGGCCTCGGTTTCCGCGCGTTTCATGGACGCCGAGGGCCCTATTTAATGCGCCGCTACCCGTGCCATGACGCCGACTTCCGTGCGCACCCGTAGCCCTAGCTCACGCCGCCTGAGCTGCCGCCGTCTAGCCGCAATCGCTCACCGTAGTTGCCGTAGAGCTCCGCCGCGGTTAATTCCTGTTTCCGCCGCCGTCCTCCGCCGCTGTTGAGCCCAGTTACGGAACCGCGGGGTCAAGCCACGTCGGTGAGAACCTCTCACTTCGCCGGAGCACGCCCGCAGCGCCGTTGCCGTGGTCGCCGTCTTCATCTCCGGTAAGCCATCGCCGCCTCGCGAACTCCCTCAACCGTCCGATCCGGATCCAACGGTCCAGATCATGCCACGTCACCCCGGTGAGTTTCCACGTTGAAAATCCTAGATTCATTCTCAGCCGTTAGATCTAGATCAAACGGTTAGGGTTAGCCGCGTTGTTTGCGTTAGATTGGATCTTGACCGTCCGATCAAGATCGAACGGTCCAGATCAGCCGAGTAGTTTTTCTACTGCGTTAAGCTAGATCCAATCTGGGCCGTTGATTTTCAAACCAACGGCTCGGATCGAGCCACGTGTCCAGGGAGCCGAACCGCCCGCCCACGCGGGCGTGCGCGTGAGTCACTGACACGCCGGGCCCGCGTGTCAGCGACCGCACCGTGACGTCATCGGTGGGTCCTACCTGTCAGAGGCCTCAGCCGAGTGAGGTGGCGTCAGCGCTGATGTCACCAAGGGGTCCCACCTGTCAGCGTCAGTGCGGCGTGGACCGCGTCCATGGTGGACCGAGCCGAGGCCGTGCGCCGGGTCTGTGGACCAGAGGCCACGTGTCGTCACCCGATTGGTCCACGTGTCATGCTGATGCAATAAAAGAATTTCCGAAAAAAGAAAATGATTTATTAATTCGAAATATTGATTTCAAATTTAGATTCAAACTTCAAACGTTTATAACTTTTGCATTTTAACTCCGATTTGAGTGATTCAAATTTCTAAATTTGTATAAAATTGAGATCTACCTAATGAAGAATTTTATTTAATTTTTGGACTAAAGTTTTTCTCTGAAATATTATTTAAATGATTATTTAAACTTTAAATGCTTGTAACTTTTGCGTTTAAACTCCGAATTTGACGATTCCAGTTTCTAAAAATTCATAAAATTATGCTCTCTCTATTTATGAACTTTATTTGGATGTTTGGACACTCTTTGTTTACTGTTTGTTTATTATTTGCTATTTGCACGCTTTACGAGTAGACGTTGAAGTGCCCGAAGGCTTCGAAGGTGAAGTGTTGACCCAGGAGCCAGCTCAGGACCAAGAACAAGTACTCTTTGAAGGCAAGTTATGCTTTGACCATGTTGATCCCATTTTGAAACATATTTTGATTTAATGTATTGCATGCTAGTTCAAATGGTAAATGCTTTACTTAATTATGGGGAAATTAGATAAATGCCAATTTGCTGTATGACACCTTGATTAAATAAGTATGTGCCATGACCCTTGTCACCCTAGTTGTGAATTACTAGTTGGACATTATTAATTTGCCAACATGGGTAGTTAGACCGATGTAGTATGCTTAGCCTTGCCACGTGACATGATTTTGGACAATCAAATGTTAATATTGACTTAATGATATATTGAACCTGTTTTGGAAAGGTATCATGTGTTGTGATGTTGATGGCACGTGGTGCATGGTAATCAACTGGGGTTTGATAAATAACTTTTGACCGGGGCATGTGGCAAGAATGATCATGTGGGCCAGTTGTGGCATTGGGAATGTTGGTTTGGTTCTTCGGGTAGTCTTGCCCTGGTCACCCTAAGGACTTAACCTTGCAAGCCTTTGAACTGAGTCAAGCGTGCAACCACTTGTCCGTAATG
Source organism: Rhipidocladum racemiflorum (assembly GCA_036346355.1). NCBI lineage: Eukaryota > Viridiplantae > Streptophyta > Magnoliopsida > Poales > Poaceae > Rhipidocladum > Rhipidocladum racemiflorum. The sequence continues at coordinate 74,761,970 of CM070571.1, forward strand.
GGACGGAAATAGTTGACTAATTTGCTAATAACGTACCTGTGGGACCTCTGGGTGTCAACTACACCCTTTGTGTATGTTGTACGGGGGAGCGTACCGGGGCTGCGGCCAGGTACCCATCTAACGGTGGATTGACCTAAACTTCGCATTCGCTAAGGGAAGGGTTAGTGTGCAACACCGGGGAGGACCACTTGTACTGTTAGAAGTTTCCGAAAGACTTTGTTACGGGAACTCGCCTTTGTGGTGTTTGACTGTATCTTGTGGGTAAAGTGCATAACCTCTGCAGAGTGAAAAATCTATTCGAATAGCCGTGTCCGCGGTATTGGACATTGCTCGGGAATTACAGTCAAGGGTTAGACTTTCTTGAAAACAACTTGGACTTGGAAAGAGGGTTTGGTTTAAAGAATGATGTTGATGGAAATGTGGATTAGGGTTGGGAAAGATGTTTACTAAACTCCTGGAAAAGTTATTGATCATATACTTGTTTCTACTGCTTTCGAATCTACTTATGATACTTGTCAAATGCTGGTTACTGCAAATATACCCTGAGCTATTCCTTTGTATCAAGCCATGCATGTAGTATGTTAGCTGCATTCTGTGCATGACTTGCTGAGTACCAAGTACTCACCCTTGCCTCAATACAACACCAGTCGAAGAAGAGTCTACACCAGCTTTGGAGGAGGAACTCCCAGAGGAACCGTCGAACTAGGGAGCGAGCCCAGTCAGTTGCCTGTGGTATACTAGATGGCGACACGATGTTATCTTATTTTCTGCTGCAGTTATTTCTTTCTTATTAAGGTTCGCCCTGCGTGGCGTATATTTGTAACTTGACCCTAAGGTCGAGCAACCAGTTTGGTTAACTAATTAAAGTACTTTATTAGTATCGTTTGGTATGATTGTGATATTTACCAATGTTGAGACTGTGTGCACTAGCGCGTTCCTGGACTAGTGCTGAATACACAGAGGGTCCGGATTTGCAGATTCGGGTCCCGACAGAGGTGGTATCAGAGCCATACTGACTGTAGGCTCACCCATAGTTAGAATGGTCGTAGTGAGGATAAAACCTATTTTCTAAAGATAAAAATTTGTCAAGATAATGAATGAATTCTCGACTTACCCCTTTCTTCCTTGTTCATACCCCTTGCTGAGTTATTTTTGTCTTCCACATCGATTTTAAAAATGTTGCGTTCTTACGCAAGTGTCTTCTGGCAGATGATGATGAAGAACAACTACGCCGAGCGTGAAGGAGGCTACGCTGCCGAGTTGTGGCGTATGCTTCAGTTTCTTGGAGGTTTCGAGAGGCCGCTCTACCGAGGGACTACACTCGTGCAAGCAGGACTGGTCATAGGATGGGACGTCAAGATTACAGTGTATGCCCGAGAGAAGACAAAGTTCAGTCGCCCTTTCCACTTCACCGCCAGGAGGTCTACCTTTGAGATTGGAATCCAGGAGGTGTCGCGTCAAGCAATGCAGCAGATCGCCCGCACCTACTCCAGGGAGCTGGAAGGCACCGTATTCCATCACCACCCACGCCGAGACAGCAGAGCTCAACGGAAGCTGATAGAAGATGAGGATGCTACCGTCACTCACTTAGCCCGATTTGTCACCGCTTAGGAGGAGCTGATCGAGGACACAGTTCAGGAGTTGAAGAAGGCTTGCGAGCAGATTGAGGAAGAGAAGAAGCACTTGGAGAATGCTCGTGAGTACGTCGCTCATGCTGCAGAAAGAATCGTAGAACTGGAGACTGCATTGTATGGGCAGGGCCCTGATCCCGTGTTGGAGTTGGACGCACCCGACCCAGAAGAGGCGCCGCAGCCACAGCAACAGCCAGATCCAGAGCCAGAGGAGGACGCCGCGTCGTCAACCACAACTGCAGTTGAAGGGCATAGCGATTGTTTCGCGCCTAGGCCGTAGCACCCGCCGCGAGGAGGCAGTGGAGGTTTTCTTGACGAGTGAGCGTAGGTTTTTGCAGTTGAGATTTCTTCGTCGAGTCGCGTTATAGATTAAGAGTCACCCTTTAGAGGCGTTGGTTTTTCTTTGTTTGCTGAGTGTGCAGTATGTGTTGCAGGCCCTTAGGCATTGTGAGCAACCATACCGAGTTATTACTTTTATTTTATTAATAAAGTTGGATTTTGAGTTACATCTTTCCCCACATAGTTTCCCTACTACTTGTCTATTCTTGTTCCCTCTCATCTCTGAAACCTTGGAGCAATCGACAGATGGTGAACACCCGCGGAAACCTTGGAGGCAATGGCAGTGGTTCTCGCCCAGCTGGAAACCCCAATGATGGAGCACCTGCACCCCTCCTAGCACCGCCAGTGGACATGCAGAATTTTGGAGCTTTTCTTGCTGCTCAGACTCAGTTGATGCATGCTATGATGCAATAGATGCAACACATCACTGCTCAGGCCACCGCTAATCAAGTCAATCAGGGACAACGCCAGAATACAAGACTGTCAGAGTTCATGAGGACACATCCACCCACTTTCTCTGGGAATGCCAATCCGTTGGAAGCCGATGATTGGTTAAGATCAATTGAGAGGAAGCTACACATTGCTCAATGCATGGGAATGAGAAGGTACTCTACGCTTCTCATCAGTTAGAAGGAACAACCGCCGAATGGTGGGAAAACTTCTATGCCACGCAGGAGAAACCTCAGGATATTACTTGGGAAGAATTCACAGCTGCTTTCCGTCAGTATCATGTGCCAGAAGGAATTATGGACCTCAAGAAGGAAGAGTTCAGAGCACTGAAGCAAGGTAATCAGCCGGTGGCCGAATACCTGAACAAGTTCACACAGCTTGCACGTTACGCACCTGAAGACGTAGCGACAGATAAAGCCAGAAAGTCTCGCTTCATGAAGGGACTTAACTCAGGACTGCAGGTGGGACTGATCACCCACACCTTTCTAGATTTCCAGGAACTTGTGAACAAGGCGCTCATTCTTGAAGATAAGCGCAAGGAACTGGATGAGAATCGGAAGCGAAGGATGCAACAGCAGGGATCGCGTCAGGGATCGCAGCAATGTTTGAGAGTTGTGCCAAATCAGTTTTTAAGATTTCAGCCGCAGAATGCAACAAGGACACCGTCATCAGCACCAAGACCCGTCAATCAGAACTATCAGACCAAAGACCAGCCGTAAATGCCGCTCAGCAAATAACAGGGACAAGAAGACATTGCTACAATCGCAACGAGCCAGGACACTTTGCCAACAGCTTGTCCTAAGAAGACGGCAGGAGTGACCCTACCCGCTTCAATTTGGGATCCACACCAGCCAGACGCCAAGATGCAGAGCAAACCGAGGGACAAAGACACAGTGAGCTGCACCCCAGACCGTGGTGAGAGGCCGAGTCAACCATGTCACCGTAGAGGCACTGCAGAATGCCACGGACGTTGTACTGGGTAAGTTACTTGTCAACTCAGTACCTACAACAGTTTTGTTTGATTCTGGAGCTTCGCATTCGTTTGTTTCTCAAGGTTTTGCTGCTAAAAATGAATTGGAGATTGCAAGACTTAAATGCATGCTTTTAGTTCAAACCCCTGGTTCCGAACTCCGAACTAAAGTAGGATGTTCTGGGGTAAGAATACTAATAGATGGGGTAGAGTTCCTAGCGAACCTAATTCATTTGGAAACCCATACCCTAGATGTTATTTTGGGAATGGATTGGTTATCCAAGCACAAGGCAGTATTGGATTGTGGACGAAGGATCATCTCAGTTGAGAGCCCGTGTGGACGAAAAGTGGAATTTCAAGCTACCGCCGTGAGAGATGGACAATTGATTGTTAACAGCGCCAAGGCAATCAGCATAGAAGATGTCTCAGTAGTGAATGAGTACCCAGATGTTTTTCCTGAAGATCTACCGGGTATGCCGCCAGACAGGGACATAGAGTTTGTGATAGAGCTTGTACCTGGATGTCCACCGAAGAATTGGTAGAGATGAAGAAACAGCTTGAAGAGTTGATGGAGAAAGGATTCATCAGACCAATTTCGTCGCCGTAGGGAGCGCCAGTTTTGTTTGTCAAGAAGAAGGACGGGAGTTTTAGGATGTGCATTGACTACCGTGCACTCAATGAAGTCACCGTGAAGAATAAGTACCCGCTACCTAGGATTTATGATCTGTTCGATCAGCTGAGAGGAGCCGGAGTTTTCTCAAAGATTGATCTGAGATCGGGATACCATCAGTTGAAGATCCGATCGGAAGATATACCGAAGACCGCATTCTCGTCAAGATACGGACATTATGAGTTTACAGTTATGTCTTTTGGTTTGACGAATGCGCCAGCATATTTCATGAATATGATGAATAAGGTGTTCATGAAGTATTTGGACAAGTTTGTTGTTGTATTTATAGATGATATCTTGGTCTATTCCAAGACAGAAGATGAACATGCCGAGCACTTAAGGCGAGTGTTGGAAAAGCTGAGGGAACAGCAACTCTTCGCCAAGTTCAGCAAGTGTGACTTCTGGAAGGACAAGGTGGAGTTCCTTCGACATGTAATGACCGCAGAAGGAGTCGCCGTTGATCCAAGTAAGGTAGAAGCTGTGTTACATTGGGAGCAGCCGAAGACCGTGACCCAGATCCGGAGTTTCCTTGGAATGGCAGGTTACTACCGCCGTTTCATTGAAGGCTTTTCGACAATTGTGAAACCTCTTACGCAATTGCTGAAAAAGGAGAAGAAGTTTGCATGGACGCCGGAATGTGAGAAAGGTTTTCAAGAGCTGAAGAAACGATAGACATCAGCACCGGTGTTAGTTCTACCGGACGTCAATCAAAGCTTTGACATTTATTGTGATGCGTCGCGTTAAGGACTTGGATGTGTGCTGATGCAGAATGGAAGGGTGTAACAGCCCAAAATTTTGCTTTTCTTAAATTCATGTGTGATTTGGCATTTTGGTGAATTTTTGGAATTTTCTGGAATTTATTTGGATTTATTTGAATTTATTCTATTTTGAAATATTTAAAGAATTAAACTTTGCAAATAAAAATTTGTTGGAAATATTGTATTTGAGTCCAAAATGCTCCAAAATATTTTCCAGAATTTTTCTGGAATTTTTCTGAGTCTTTTGCTATTTTTAATGATTAAATTAAATTTTTGAGAATTTAATTGGATTAATTAAATCGAGTTGGTTTCACTGTTCCTCCGACTGGACCCGAGTCCGAGTCAGACTCGAGTCCGACCCACGCCAGTTGATCCAGCCGAACCCGCTCGGCCGAACCCAAACCCGCGTGACCGTCGGATCTTGATCCAACGGCCACGATTGAGCCACGTCACCCGAGCCCGAGCCCCAGCCCGACCGAGCCAGCCAGCTCGCCCGAGTCAGACCCGAACCCAAACCCATGCACCGTTGGATCTCGATCCAACGGCTACGCGCGTGCCACGTCACCCTCTCCGTGTCGCCGTCGGACTCCGCCGCCGCAACGGAGTGGACCTCGGTTTCCGCGCGTTTCACGGACGCCGAGGGCCCTATTTATTACGCCGCCACCCGTGCCGTGACGCCGACTTCCGTGCGCACCCGTAGCCCTAGACCACGTCGCCTGAGCCGCCGCCGTTTAGCCGCAATCGCTCGCTGTAGTTGCCGTAGCGCACCGCCGCGGTTAAGTGCTGTTTCCGCCGCCGTCCGTCGTCTTCCGCCGCCGTTGAGGTCAGATCCGGAACCGGGAGGTCAAGCCGCGTCGGAGGAGACCTCTCACTTCGCTGGAGCACGCCCGAAGCGCCGTTGCCGTGGTCGTCGTCCCCAACTCCGGTAAGCCAGCGCCGCCGCAAGCCATCGCCGGACCCCGAGCTCGCTCAACCGTCCGATCTAGATCCAACGCTCCAGATCACGCCACGTCACCGTCGGTGAGATCCCAATCCAAAACTCTAGATCCAATCTCCACCGTCCGATCTAGATCCAACGGTCCTGATCAAACGCGTTAACCCAAACCCGTGAAAGCCAGATCTAATCTGGGCCGTTGATTTTCGAATCAACGGCCGAGATCGTGACACGCGTCCAGGAAGGCTGACCACCGCGTCGGCCGCAGCCGCACTCCACGCGGCTGCGTGACGCCGACACGCCGCTGTCGGTCACGGCTTAGCCGCAATCCGCACCGCGTGACGCCAAAGACGGGCCCGCATGTCGGGCCGCCACCCAGCTGCGGCGGTGACGCGGCCGATGACGCGTCACCTGGGTCCCACTGCCGCAATGCGGTGAGTCCTCGCCGACGCCAAGAATGACGCTACCCCTGGGTCCCACTTGTCAGCCGCACGTGAGCCGTGGACCGGGTCCACGGTAGACCTGAGCCAAACCATGGACCACTTCCATGAACCGGCTGACGTCAGCCGCCCAATCAGAGGCTGCCACGTGTCCTCGCTGACGCAATAATTAATTTCCGAAAAAGAAAATGATTTATTAATTCGAAATAATGATTTTAGATTTTGTTCCAAACTTCAAACGCTTATAACTTTTGCGTTTCAACTCCGATTTGAGTGATTCAAATTTCTAAATTTGTATAAAATTGAGATCTACCTAATGATGAATTTTATTTAATTTTTGGACTAAAGTTTTTCTCTATAAAATTAATTAATTGATTATCTAAACTTTAAATAATCATAACTCTTGTGTTTTAACTCCGATTTGAGCGATTCCAGTTCCTAAAAATTCATAAAATTATGTTCTCTCTGTTTATGGATTTTATTTGGATGTTTGGACACTTTTTGCCAATTGTTTATTCGTATATTGCTATTTGCACGCTTTACGAGTAGACGTTGAAGTGCCGGAAGGATTCGAAGGAGAAGTGTTGATCCAGGAGCCAGCTCAGGACCAAGAGCAAGTACTTTTTGAAGGCAAGTTATGCTTTGACCATGTTGATCCCATTTTGAAACCAATTTTGGTTCAAATTATTGCATGCTAGTTTAATTAGAAAATACTTTATTTAGATATGGGAAATTAGATAAATGCCTAATTGCTGTATGACACCTTGGTTAATTAAATATGTGCCATGACCCCTTGTCACCCTAGTTGTGGTTTACTAGTTGGACATTACTAAGATTGCCAACATGGGTTTAGACCGTTGTAGTATATTGCTTAGACCTGCTACATGCTCATGACATGATTTGGAACAATCAAATGTTAATATTGACTTAATGATATATTGAACCTGTTTTGGAAAGGTATCATGTGATGTTGATGGCACGTGGTGCATGGTAATCAACTGGGGTTTGATAAATAGCTTTTGATCGGGGCATGTGGCAAGAATGATCAGGTGGGCCAGTTGTGGCACCGGGAAATGTTAGTTTGGTTCTTCGGGTAGTCTTGCCCTGGTCACCTTAAGGACTTAACCTTGCAAGCCTTTGAACTGGGTCTAACGTGCAACCACATGTCTGTAATGGGACGGACCTAGTTGAATAAGTTGCTAATAACGTACCTGTGGGACCTCAGGAGGTCAACTACACCCTTTGTGTAAGTTGAACGGGAGCGCACGGGTCGCGCCAGTACCCATCTAATGGTTGGTTGGCCTAAACTTCGCCTTAGCTAAGGGAAGGGTTAGTGTGCAACAACCGGGGAGGACCACTTGTATTGTTAGAAGTTTCCGAAAGACTTTGTTACGGGAACTCGCCTTTGTGGTGTTTGACTGTATCTTGTGGGTAAAGTGCATAACCTCTGCAGAGTGTAAAATCTATTCGAATAGCCGTGTCCTCTGTATTGGACATCGCTCGGGAATTACAGTCAAGGGTTAGACTTTATTGAAAATAACTTGGACTTGAAAGGTTGGGTTTGGTTAAATAATGATGTTGATGGAAATGTGGTTTAGGAATGGGAAAGATGTTGATTAAACTTCTGGAAAAGTTATCGATGTTATACTTGTTTCTACTGCTTTCGAATCTACTTATGGTACTTGTTAAATGCTCTTACTGCAAATATACCTTAAGCTATTCCTTTGTATCAAGCCATGCATATAGTCTATTAGCTTGCATTCTGTGCATGACTTGCTGAGTACCAAGTACTCACCCTTGCCACAATACAACACCAGTTGAAGAGGAGACTACCCCAGCTTTGGAGGAGGAGCTTCCTGAGGCACCGTCTAACTAGGAATCGAGTCCCAGTCAGTTGCCTGTGGTATACTGGATGGCGCCACGAAGTTATCTTATTTTTCCGCTGCTATTATTTCTCTTATAATAAGTTTCGCCCTGCGAGGCGTATATTTGTAACTTGACCTTAAGGTCAAGCAACCAGTTTGGTTATCTAATTAAAGTACTTTATTAGTATCGAGTGGTATGATTGTGATATTTACCGATGTTAAGACTGTGTGCACTAGCGCGTTCCTGGACTAGTGCTGAATACACAGAGGTGGTTTCAGAGCCATACTGACTGTAGGCTCACCCATAGCTAGAATGGTCGTAGTGAGGATAAAACCTATTTTCTAAAGTTAAAAGTGGTCAAGATAATGAATGAATTCTCGACTTACCCTTTTCTTCCTTGTTCATACCCCTTGCTGAGTTCTTTTCGTCTCCCATACTGTTTTTAAAGTGTTGCGTTCTTACGCAAGTATCCTTTGATAGATGATGATGAAGAACAACTACGCCGAGCGTGAAGGAGGCTATGCCGCCGAGTTGTGGCGTATGCTTCAGTTTCTTGGAGGTTTTGAGAGGCCGCTTTACCGAGGGACTACACTCGTGTAGGCAGGAGAAGTCATAGGATGGGACGTCAGGATCACGGTGTATGCCCGAGAGAAGACCAAGTTCAGTTGCCCATTCCACTTCACCGCCAGGAGGTCTACCTTTGAGATTGGAATCCAGGAGGTGTCGCGTCGAGCAATGCAGCAGATCGCTCGCACCTACTCCAGGGAGCTGGAAGGCACAGTGTTCCATCACCACCCACGCCGAGACAGCAGAGCTCAACGGAAGCCGATAGAAGATGAGGATGCTACCGTCACTCACTTAGCCAGATTCGTCGCCGCTGAGGAGGAGCTGATCGAAGACACAGTTCAGGAGTTGAAGAAGGCTCGTGAACAGGTTGAGGAAGAGAAGAAGCACTTGGAGAATGCCAGTGAGTACGTCGCCTATGCTACGGAAAGGATCGCAGAGCTGGAGACTGCACTGTATGGACAGGGTTCCGATCCAGTGTTGGAGTTGGACGCCTGCACTCCAGAGGAAGAACCGTAAGAGGCGCCACTGCACCGCGCCACGCCACAAAGAACAAAGATCCAGAGTCAAAGGAAGACGTCGTGTCGTCAACCACAGTTGACACAGTTGCAGGGCATGGCGATTGTTTCGCGCCGATGCCGTCGCACCCCCACCCAGGCAGTGGAGGTTTTCTAGACGAGTGAGCATAGGTTTTGAAGTTGAGACTCCTTCGTCGAGTCGCGTTATAGAATAAGAGTCACCCTTTTGAGGCGTTGGATTTTCATTGTTTGCTGAGTGTGCAGTATGTGTTGCAGGCCCTTAGGCATTGTAAGCAACCATACCAAGTTATTATTATTAGTAATAAAGTTGGATTTTGAGTTACACTCTCTCCCCGCATAGTTTCCCTATTACTTGTCTTTTATTGTTCCCTCTCATCTCTAAACCTTGGAGCAATCGACAGATGGTGAACACCCGCGGAAACCTTGGAGGCAATGGAAGTGGTTCTCGCCCAGCTGGAAACCCCAGTGATGGAGCACCAAAGACCGCCGATTGATATGCAGAATTTTGGAGCTTTTCTTGCTGCTCAGACTCAGTTGATGCATGCCATGATGCAACAGATGCAGCACGTCACTGCTCAAGCTACCGCTAATCAAGTCAACCAAGGACAACGCCAGAATACAAGACTGTCAGAGTTCATGAGGACTCATCCACCCACTTTCTCCGGGAATGCTAACCCGTTGGAAGCCGATGACTGGTTAAGGTCAATTGAGAGGAAGCTACACATTGCTCAATGCATGGGAAATGAGAAGGTACTCTACGCTTCTCATCAGTTGGAAGGAACAGCCACCGAATGGTGGGAGAACTTCTGCGCTACGCAGGAGAACCCTCAAGATATCACTTGGGAGGAGTTTACAGCTGCATTTCGCCAGTATCATGTGCCAGAAGGAATCATGGACCTCAAGAAGGAGGAGTTCAGGGCACTGAAGCAAGGTAATCAGCCGGTGGCCGAATACCTGAACAATATCACACAGCTTGCACGCTACGCACCTGAGGATGTAGCGACAGATAAAGCCCGACAGTCTCGCTTCATGAAGGGACTTAACTCAGGACTGCAGGTGGGATTGATCACCCACACCTTTCCAGATTTCCAAGAATTGGTGAATAAAGCACTTATTCTTGAGGACAAGCGCAAGGAACTGGATGAGAACAGGAAGCACAGGATGCAGCATCAGGGATCACGCCAGGGAACGCAACAGCGTTTGAGGGTTGCGCCAAATCAATTTTTCAGATTCCAGCAGCAGAATACAATAAGGACACCGTCACCAGCACCAAGACCCGTCAATCAGAACTATCAAACCCCAGCACCCGCCAGAAACACCGCTTCAGGCAGTCAACAAGGAATAGTGAGACGCTGCTACAACTGCAACGAGCCAGGACACTTTGCCAACAGTTGTCCTAAGAAGACAGCAGGAGTGACCCCGCCGCTTCAACTGGGATCCACACCACCAGACGCCAAAGACCAGGAGCCGCACCGCATCGTGGTGAGAGGCCGAGTCAACCATGTCACCGCAGATGCACCGCGAGAATGCCACAGCGTTATCTTGGGTAAGTTACTTGTTAACTCAAGACTCGCAACTTGCTTTGTTTGATTCTGGAGCTTCGCATTCGTTTGTTTCACAAGGCTTTGCTGCTAAAAATGATTTGGAGATTGCAAGACTTAAATGCATGCTTTTAGTTCAAACCCCTGATTCCGAACTCCGAATGAAAGTAGGATGTTCTGGGGTGAGAATACTAATAGATGGGATAGAGTTCCTAGCGAACCTTATTATTTTGGAGACCCAGACCTTAGATGTTATTTTGGGAATGGATTGGTTATCCAAGCACAAGGCCGTACTGGATTGTGGACGAAGGACTATCTCAATTGAGAGCCCGTGTGGAAAGAAAGTGGAATTTCAAGCTACCGCCGTTAGAGATGGACAGTTGATGGTTAACAGCACCAAGGCAACCAGCATAGAAGATGTCTTAGTAGTGAATGAGTACCCAGATGTTTTTCCTGAAGATCTACCTGGTATGCCGCCAGACAGGGACATAGAGTTTGTGATAGAGCTTGTACCTGGTACAGCGCCAATAGCAAAGAGACCTTATCGGATGTCAACCGAAGAATTGGTAGAGATGAAGAAGCAAATCGAAGAGCTAATGGAGAAAGGATTTATCAGACCGAGTTCGTCGCCGTGGGGAGCGCCAGTTTTGTTTGTCAAGAAGAAGGACGGAAGTTTTAGGATGTGCATTGACTACCGTGCACTTAATGAAGTCACCGTGAAGAATAAGTACCCGCTACCGAGGATCGATGATCTGTTTGATTAGCTGAGAGGAGCCGGAGTTTTCTCCAAAATTGATCTGAGATCGGGATACCATCAGTTGAAGATCCGATCAGAAGATATTCCGAAGACCGCATTCTCGTCAAGATATGGACATTACGAGTTTACAGTTATGTCCTTTGGTCTGACGAATGCGCCAGCATATTTCATGAATATGATGAATATGATGAATAAGATTCTTGGCCGCATTGGAAGTGAAGCCTACCCTGGAGGATCAAATCCGAGAAGGACAAGAGGATGATGACAATATCCGCAAGATTAAGTCCAACATGGATGAAGGCAAGGCAGAGGACTTCAAGTTGGATGAGCAAGGCATGTTATGGATGAAGGGTCGCATTTGTGTACCTAACAAGAAGGACCTGAAGCAGTTGATTTTAGAAGAAGCTCATGACTCAAAGTATTCCATTCATCCTGGAAGCGCCAAGATGTATCAGGATTTGAAGGAAAGATTCTGGTGGCCGAGCATGAAGCGTGAAGTTGCCGAGCATGTTGCGTTGTGCGACATCTGCCAGAGAGTCACGGCAATGCATCAGAGGCCAGCAGGGCTGCTACAGCCGTTAAAGATACCTGAGTGGAAGTGGGAGGAAATCGGAATGGATTTCATTATTGGTTTACCCAAGACTCAAGGTGGATATGACTCCATATGGGTTATAGTGGATTGCTTGACTAAGGTAGCCCACTTTATTCCCGTAAAGACCACCTACTCAGGAGATAAGTTAGCAGAATTGTATATGACCAAGATTGTTTGTTTGCATGGAGTGCCGAAGAGGATTGTATCGGACAGAGGTACCCAGTTTACCTCAAGGTTCTGGAATAAACTGCATGAAGCCATGGGAACCCGTTTGAATTTCAGTACAGCTTATCATCCGCAGACGGATGGGCAAACAGAAAGAGTTAATCAGATTCTAGAGGACATGCTACGAGCCTGTGCATTGGCTTATGCTACCTCTTGGGATAAGAGTCTGCCGTACGCTGAGTTCAGCTACAATAACAGTTATCAAGCAAGTTTGCAAATGTCACCTTTTGAGGCATTGTATGGTCGACCCTATCGGACGCCGTTGAACTGGAATGAGATAGGTGAACGCCGTGTCTTTGGGCCAGACATATTTCAAGAAGATGAAGAGCAGATTGCCATGATCCGAGAAAGATTGAAGATAGCACAGTCAAGACAGAAAGAGCTACGCTGATAACCGTCGCCGAGACTTGAGTTTCGAACCAGAAGATTTCGTGTATCTCAGAGTCACCCCACTCAGAGGAGTTAAGAGATTCCATGCCAAAGGAAAACTCGCGCCGAGATATGTTGGACCCTTCAAAGTTCTCAGCCGTAGAGGTGAAGTTGCATACCAGCTGGAGCTACCGCAATCACTAGCACGAGTGCATGATGTTTTCCACGTGTCCCAGTTGAAGAAGTGTCTTCGAGTACCAGAAGAATAGACACCGCTAGAGTCAATTGAGCTACAAGATCTGACTTACAAGGAGCACCCCGTGAAGATTCTGGACACAACGGACCGAGAAACGAGAAACAAGTCAACCCGTTTCTGCAGAGTTCAATGGAGCAACCATGCAGAGAGTGAAGCAACTTGGGAGCGCGAGGAGGATTTGAAGAAAGAGTTTCCGAACCTATTCTTTACTAAGCCCTGAATCTCGGGGACGAGATTCTGTTAAGGGGGGGAGGTTTGTAACACCCCAAAATTTTGCTTTTCTTAAAATCTTGTGTGATTTGGCACTTTGGTGAATTTTTGGAATTTTCTGGAATTTACTTGGATTTATTTGGAATTTATTTGAATTTATTCCCTTTTGAAATAATTAAAGAATTTAACTTTGCAAATAAAATTTTGTTGGAAATATTTTATTTGAGTCCAAAATGTCCCAAAATATTTTCCAGAATTTTTATGGAATTTTTACGAGTCTTTTGCTATTTTTAATGAATTAAATGAATTTCTGAGAATTAATTTGAATATTTAATCGCTGGAAAATCGAGTTGGTTTGTACTGTTCATCCGACCGAGCCCGAGTCAGACTCGATTCCGAGTCCGACCCGAACCCGACCGCGCCGTGGTTGAGCCGAACCCACTCGGCCGAAACCCTACGCGTGTGACCGTTGGATCAAGATCCAACGGCCACGATTGAGCCACGTCACCGAGCCCGAGTCCGACCGAGCCAGCCAGCTCGCCCGAGCCAGACCCGAGCCCAAACCCACGCACCGTTGGATCTCGATCGAACGGCTGTCGTTGAGCCACGTAGCCTAATCCGTGTCGCCGCCGGACTCCGCCGCCGCAACGGAGTGGGCCTCGGTTTCCACGTGTTTCACGGACGCCGAGGGCCCTATTTAATGCGCCGCTACCCGTGCCGTGACGCCGACTTCCGTGCGCACCCGTAGCCCTAGCTCACGCCGCCTGAGCTGCCGCCGTCTAGCCGCAATCGCTCGCCGTAGTTGCCGTAGAGCTCCGCCGCGGTTAATTCCTGTTTCCGCCGCCGTCCACCGTCCTCCGTCGCCGTTGAGCCCAGTTCCGGAACCGCGGGGTCAAGCCACGTCGGTGAGAACCTCTCACTTCGCCGGAGCACGCCCGCAGCGCCGTTGCCGTGGTCGTCGTCTTCATCTCCGGTAAGCCAGCGCTGGCGCAAGCCATCGCCGCCTTGCGAACTCCCTCAACCGTCCGATCCGGATCCAACGGTCCAGATCACACCACGTCACCCCGGTGAGTTTCCACGTTGAAAATCCTAGATCCATTCTCAGCCGTTAGATCTAGATCAAACGGTTAGGGTTAGCCGCGTTGTTTGCGTTAGATTGGATCTTGACCGTCCGATCAAGATCGAACGGTCCAGATCAGCCGAGTAGTTTTTCTACTGCGTTAAGCTAGATCCAATCTGGGCCGTTGATTTTCAAACCAACGGCTCGGATCGAGCCACGTGTCCAGGGAGCCGAATCACGCGCTTCACGCGCGGCGCGCGTGGGTCACTGACACGCCGGGCCCGCGTGTCAGCGACCGCACCGTGATGTCACCCATGACGTCATCGGTGGGTCCCACCTGTCAGACGCCTCAGCCGAGTGAGGTGGCGTCAGCGCTGACGTCACCAAGGGGTCCCACTTGTCAGCGTCAGTGCGCCGTGGACCGCGTCCACGGTGGACCGAGCCGAGGTCGTGCGTCGGGTCCGTGGACCAGAGGCCACGTGTCGTCACCCGATTGGTCCACGTGTCATGCTGACGCAATAAAAGAAATTCCGAAAAAAGAAAATGATTTATTAATTCGAAATATTGATTTCAAATTTAGATTCAAACTTCAAACGTTTATAACTTTTAGATTTTAACTCCGATTTGAGTGATTCAAATTTTTAAATTTGTATAAAATTGAGATCTACCTAATGATGAATTTTATTTAATTTTTGGACTAAAGTTTTTCTCTGAAATATTATTTAAATGATTATTTCAACTTTAAATGCTTGTAACTTTTGCGTTTAAACTCCGAATTTGACGATTCCAGTTTCTAAAAATTCATAAAATTATGCTCTCTCTATTTATGAACTTTATTTGGATGTTTGGACAATATTTGTTTACTGTTTGTTTATTATTTGCTATTTGCACGCTTTACGAGTAGACGTTGAAGTGCCCGAAGGCTTCGAAGGTGAAGTGTTGACCCAGGAGCCAGCTCAGGACCAAGAACAAGTACTCTTTGAAGGCAAGTTATGCTTTGACCATGTTGATCCCATTTTGAAACATATTTTGATTTAATGTATTGCATGCTAGTTCAAATGGTAAATGCTTTACTTAATTATGGGGAAATTAGATAAATGCCAATTTGCTGTATGACACCTTGATTAAATAAGTATGTGCCATGACCCTTGTCACCCTAATTGTGAATTACTAGTTGGACATTATTAATTTGCCAACATGGGTAGTTAGACCGATGTAGTATGCTTAGCCTTGCCACGTGACATGATTTTGGACAATCAAATGTTAATATTGACTTAATGATATATTGAACCTGTTTTGGAAAGGTATCATGTGTTGTGATGTTGATGGCACGTGGTGCATGGTAATCAACTGGGGTTTGATAAATAACTTTTGACCGGGGCATGTGGCAAGAATGATCAGGTGGGCCAGTTGTGGCATTGGGAATGTTGGTTTGGTTCTTCGGGTAGTCTTGCCCTGGTCACCCTAAGGACTTAACCTTGCAAGCTTTTGAACTGAGTCAAGCGTGCAACCACTTGTCCGTAATGGGACGGACCTAGTTGACTAAGTTGCTAATAACGTACCTGTGGGACCTCTGGGTGTCAACTACACCCTTTGTGTATGTTGTACGGGGGAGCGTACCGGGGCTGCGGCCAGGTACCCATCTAACGGTGGATTGACCTAAACTTCGCCTTCGCTAAGGGAAGGGTTAGTGTGCAACACCGGGGAGGACCACTTGTACTGTTAGAAGTTTCCGAAAGACTTTGTTACGGGAACTCGCCTTTGTGGTGTTTGACTGTATCTTGTGGGTAAAGTGCATAACCTCTGCAGAGTGAAAAATCTATTCGAATAGCCGTGTCTGCGGTATTGGACATTGCTCGGGAATTACAGTCAAGGGTTAGACTTTCTTGAAAACAACTTGGACTTGGAAAGAGGGTTTGGTTTAAAGAATGATGTTGATGGAAATGTGGATTAGGGTTGGGAAAGATGTTTACTAAACTCCTGGAAAAGTTATTGATCATATACTTGTTTCTACTGCTTTCGAATCTACTTATGATACTTGTCAAATGCTGTTTACTGCAAATATACCCTGAGCTATTCCTTTGTATCAAGCCATGCATGTAGTATATTAGCTGCATTCTGTGCATGACTTGCTAAGTACCAAGTACTCACCCTTGCCTCAGTACAACACCAGTCGAAGAGGAGTCTACACCAGCTTTGGAGGAGGAACTCCCAGAGGAACCGTCGAACTAGGGAGCGAGCCCAGTCAGTTGCCTTTGGTATACTAGATGGCGCCACGATATGTTATCTTATTTTTCGCTGCAGTTATTTCTTTCTTATTAAGGTTCGCCCTGCGTGGCATATATTTGTAACTTGACCCTAAGGTCGAGCAACCAGTTTGGTTAACTAATTAAAGTACGTTATTAGTATCGTTTGGTATGATTGTGATATTTACCAATGTTGAGACTGTGTGCACTAGCGCGTTCCTGGACTAGTGCTGAATACACAGAGGGTCCGGATTTGCAGATTCGGGTCCCGACACCAGGAGATGGACCGGCGAGCCGGCGGCACCAAGGATATCGGCCGGATCTAGGGAGCTCAAGGGGAAAAGAAGAATCAGGAGTTTGATATAAGGGGGGAGAGACTGGGAGAGGCCTCTGGAAGGTCCCAGTCGACCGAACAAATGGAGGAAGGGAGGAGAAGTAAAGAAAAGAAAAAAATAATAATAAAGGAAATATTCTCATTTAGATTTAATGGTTCTTTTAAATGATTCAAATTGAAACTTAGTTAATCAATAAACTTTAATCCATTAATTTATTCAATTAAAGGCTGATAAAGAAACAATTGATTAAAATTTGTTTCATTCTTCAGAAACCCTTTTGAAGATAGTTTGCCAACTTCCACATTATTTGATCTTAAATGTATATATTTATACAATGTTTAATTTGATTTAAACCAAACCATTTCACTTACTATTAGTAGAACACGATTAGACAGGTCTTAGAGCATTTCTTAATGTAAGACTCACCTAACCTATAGAAACCTTTTCATTTCAATATGCTTTGCATCTGAATCCTATTAAAACATGACCCTGCAAGAGCTAAACCCCAACATCTGTAGTGTCAATGCATATGTCAAAGTTTAGCCCTGCAATTTATAGCTACTCTCATCCCTACTGTCCTATGTACCGATTAGTATTAATACAAACAGCTTCACACCCTGAAAATGAAATATAGTATATTAAATCTTACGATCTTAGCTTCTTGAACTCGTAAAATAAAATAAAACAATTCGTAGAGAATAGTTATTGAGTGTTATTCGACCCATACTCACACTTATTTTATGCATTGATATTTATTCAATTTTTCCAGCTGATTTCCTTTTGCCCTTATTGAAAGTGTTATTTGCTATTTGCCACCTTTTCCGTTATACGACGTGTAGAATCCGATGAGGACTTCGTCGTCGACAATTTCAAGATCACGTCTTCGACTTCATTGCTGAGAACAACGAATAGCAAGGCAAGCACCCCCTTTGAGCATTTTGAACCCAGATTTCATAATCAACTAAAATGTGATTAAGAATTTTCCTGCATGCTTATATTTTGGTAAATCTCTATTTTATGTTACCTGGTAGATATAACCCATGTTGATGGATTTCCTTAATCACTGTTGATCTATGATCCATGACAACCCTAGGAATGGTTAAGTTCATAATTTTGGACTGGGTATACTCGCTTATCAATCTGCATATGCTTAGCACTGCTTTAGATTAATGCCGGAAACATTTACACCCACACACTTTTCTTTATGAAATCTTTTATGGTTTATTTAAACAGTAAAGGATACTGGTAGTTTGATAAAAATGAAAATAAAACTACTGTTTTGACGTGGGTGATTATTGGCAATAGCCGGATGTACATGTTTTAATGTGTACGTAGATAGGGTGAAGTATCGCCCATGTCACTTTAAGGACCGAACGTAGTGTTGCATGATCCAAGTATAACCGTACATCCACATGTATTGGACTGGGACAGTCTTAACTTATTAAATTATTTGGGAATTAGCTTTGCACATTGGTAGGCAGTTGTAGCACGGGCATTCCAGATATAGGTTTGCTCGAGGGAGGTGTCATCACCGAGGTGTTGGCATCTGCCGTTGTAACGGTGTACGCCTGGCTATAAATTGGGGCTGTTATTGTTCCTGGTGGGTCTTTGACTCCGGAATTTCTATTCCTGGTGGGTCACTGGCTCCAGAATTATTTTTACCTTTTTGGCTTCCTTCATAGTCAGGGTGAGTCGGCATCGGGCTAGTGCAAAGTTAAGGTTCAAATAATCGAACGGTTCCGTTATGAACTCTCTGGCGGCACACCAAAGGAAGTGTGTCTATATGCATTGCCACAAAGGGAGGACATATCTTGTGGGTAAAGCTGTACAACTCTGCAGAGTCTAAAACTAATCGATTAGCCGTGTCCACGGTCATGGACGACTTGGCGAACTGACACTAGTTAGTTGTTTTCTATTTTCAAAAACTTTGATTAAAGGTTTGGGAAGTGATTCACAATTGTTAAATGTCACTTATTGTTATATTTGTTCATATAAGACCATGGAGGGTCTTTTTTGTTATTTTACTCACAAAGGGCCGTGAGTGGATTGTTATTATTCATTTTACTACTTGCTATTTCAACTACTTATCAACTGTTTTAAATTCCTATTTACGCTTTCCATTACTATTCAGTATTTACAATTCAAACTTTCGCTTTATGCAAAACAACCGTAGAAACCCACTTTCTATTCAGCTTGCATATACTTCAGGCTTTGCAAACACTACAAGTCTTGCTGAGTATGCAACGTACTCACCCTTGCTATTAATGTTGTTTTAGGCAGGATCACTCGACAATTACTTCAACGCAGGAAAACGGGATTATTGACGGTTCTTTCTAAGGCTTTACCTTGTCAGTTGCCTGCGGGTTATGTGGCAAACTACAAGACAGTTGTCTCTTTTGCTATATTTAAGTTGACCTTCTCTGTCATATTGTATCATTACTTCCGCTGTAATAAAATATGAAACTTTTGTATGGTTGTGATTCAAAATTGTGTTTGTGCGTGCTAGCTACTGATCATGGGACTAGCACAGTATGCGCATTAGAACCTTGCTTTTATGTTACACTGTAGTGTAAAAGTGAGGGTCTCACAACAGTCCATAATGGAACCTTCGAACTAATTAATCTATGTATATCTTGCCAGTGCCACCAGCAGCCAATAGGCACTAACCTATATGGGTTCTACGCTTGCCACAACATGCAACTCCTCGTTGGTACAAAGAAGACCAATGACTTAGAGGTTTGTGAATCTTGAACCATTTGTTTCCACTTATTTTTTGTACACGCAAAGACTTTACTCTTCCCATTGGCAGAGGTGGAAATGCGCTGAACTTGCATTGGAACAGGCTGACCTGCTAAGTATTCGAGGACAACTCTGTGCCTTTTTGAATCGTGATGTCATTAATCCAACCGGCGAATTCCACGCAAACCAAGCTTGATGAGTTGTGAATTTTCAAGACATCCATTTGGATTAATTTGTGAACCTCGTGGTGTGAATTTTCAAGACATCCATTCGGTTGTAGTTCCGAATTCAATTGGCGAATATGTATTTATTTCTGAAATGGATGTGGTGTACATTGTAATGTGGGATCAAAGTAGATTTCTAAAATGGATGTGTTGTATGTTGCATGCCCTGATCGAGTTCATTTCTGAAATGTATGTCATAATATATATATTGGTGGTGCTACACTGTAGTTTGTTTCAGAGGGCATGGCTAGCATTTCCTAAGGCTAGCCAATTAACTGAAATTGTACAAAATCGAAAATCAACATCACAGACGGTTCCTTTATAGAACAGTCTGTGATATATGGATTATTACAGACGGTTCCTAATTACAACAGTCTGTGATATATGGATCATCAGAGACGGTTTCAATATAACTGTCTGTGATATATGGATCATAACAAACGGTTCATATAATGGACCGTCTGTGATATATCGATTATCACAGACGGTTTTTATTATAACCGTCTGTGATATATGAATCATCACAGACGGTTATTAATTTAACCGTCTGTGATATATGAATCATCACAGACGGTTATAATTTGAACCTATGGTTTATAAATGTTTTACAATGATTTACAAATTGCATTGCTATTTATATAAATGGATGATGTTAGCGTTAGGATATTAGTTATACCTGTTGTTCCTACCTCCTTGACATTGTTATCCATGATCCTTTGTCGCCCTAGTATAGTAATCCACCAATATAAATGTTTTTGGACAAATATTCTTTAAATAAGAGAAAAAGACTATTGGGAAGACTCGATCGGTGGAACAAGTGGTATGAAATGTAAATGGGCAATTTCGTGAATGTTAGCGATGTGGGGGTAGTCGTTATGGAATTGATATATGAATGGTAAAGCATATAATTTGTGTGGATTGGGAGAATATTGGCAGAGGAATTATGTTAAGAATAATAGTCGGTAGAAGTAAATAAATGATATTGAGAGGCATACTTGGGGATTAAATAGAATAAGTGGTGACTTATATTTCGGTGGATGTTAACAAGCATACTAGGTGGTAATCCTTTATGGAAAATTGTGGATAATCCAGAATGTTTGGTGGTTTAGTATATGATAATATTACGTATTCTTGGTGGATAAAATGTAGGTGATTTAGCGATGACAATATGAAAGGTTACAGTAGGTGATGTGGAGGATGATACTTGATGACTTAATCAATGATATTATCAAATATACTCAATGTATGAAGTGGATAATACTGAGAATCGTACTCGGCGGTTTAGCAGATGATTTTGGGAATTATGGGATTGCGATAACCATTTGTGTGGGATTATGAATGATGTGGATTGGGTGTGATTTGCTTAGTCACTTGGTGTCATTGTTTATGGAAATAGCTCTAGGCAATAAATCTATGAAGTCTTGGATTTGTAGAATCTTCTGTGAAATATGTTCGGGGATGAGATTATGAATTATTCTCGGTGGATCAAGTAGAGTAAAAGACCAATCGACGTGTGGATAATGGGTAATCAATAAGGAGACTCATATTTTGAGGAGATTGTTTCATATACAACGATGATAATAGCTTGGCATGATTTTGGAGTTATGATGGCACCTGATATCGATTTTACTTGTTGGAAGTACTAAATTGGACTGGATTATATAGTACCGTGATAAGAATGGGGGAATCTTGGTGGTCTCCTGAATTTTGGAAAGTACTGGTTTAATTATAATCACGTTTTGTCAACACTAAGATTTGTATTTTATCAAATAAACTATTGGTGGAATAGAATAGTCCGGTAGAAATGCTTAGACTCGCAATCGGCCAGTATTCACCTATGGGTGGGAATTTCAGTTAACTCTTGAAAACTTTGTGTTGAAAGTTATAGGCAAGGAGTATTGCCGTTGGTTTACAAAATAAAAATAAAATGAAAAATGGTTTGGACTTGGGCGGAATGGTTTGTCTGGTGGGTGCGGATGGAGCGCTAGCTTTCATTGTGTAAGTACCGCCCCAAGTCAGTTAAGGACCGACGCTGACGACTGTCTCCATTCTAAGCATTACCGTACAACCACATGTCTATAATGGTATGACCTGGCTAACTAATTTGTAGAAACCTAACTTAGACTCACCAAACGGTGGAATGTGAGCGCCGGATAGAGGCAATGTTGTTGTTTTTCTCACACGGCGCAAGAGGGGGCTTCTGTACTGGGTGGATGTAACACCCCAATGTAGGATCAAAGTATACGAATATAGCAATCAGAGGGGGGGTGAATGATTATGCGGAAGCTAAAACAAAATTTTTGATCTACTGGAAGAACACCCCAACTCGGATTCAAAAGATTGCCTCGTAATCAACAAAAACAGATTGACAGACGCTTGGTAAAAAGATAATTCCTGGAGATCCAACCGTCGAAACGATCTGAAATTTGAACACAAGAAACTAGATTCCAATACGAATCAAACCCAAAAAGAATCAGCTCGATCGGACTTATGGATCAAAAGTTATGAGCTTCGCAAGCTTGCTGATCCAGAACTTGACGAGAATTGATCTAACGTAAACTTGAAAGTTTTAACAGAACCGACAAAGGTTTAATCAACTATACTTTGAGGAACTCTAAATCAATACAATAGAGAGGTTTTTGATGGATCAAATCAAGATGAAACTTAACGATCAAAAACCAATCTAGAATTAGAACAAGCATGCAAACAAAAAACCAAAACAGAAAACACTGTAGCGACGTGGTTACTGTAGCACGCAAAAATCTTGGAAGAATTGATCTTTATTTCTTATCTAAAATACTCTCATCAAAAGAGTACAAACCCTAAAACCAAGCTCAAAGCTTGATGCGCTCAGCTCTCCTTTGTTGCCCTTCAACAGGAGACAACCCCTCCTATTTAAAGGACCAAACCAGGATACGATTCCTATTCCCTAGAAGGAATCCGTATCCAACACAACTCTACTTGGCCCAACCTGGCCGAGTACAACTCTTGCACGCGTATGGTAACCCTACCATACTCACGTGACTAACACTTTGCACGCGTATGGCCACCTGCCATACTCACGTGACTAACACTTTGCACGCGAATGACCTCCTGCCATTCTCACGTGACTAACCATTCTTCATGTGCACCATTCCCTTAGCCCGAACGTCCCGCATGACATCCTTGACCACCAAGACCTCAGTTCCTCCTGAACCTAGTCCCGAACCTCGGTTCCTCCATGAACCTAGTTCGGTCCGTCATCGACCACATTCGTCTTCGAGCAATACCGCACATGAACAAACCACAAAACAAATCCGAGCACAAGTCCACGACTTGACTCAAGGTCAATCCATGCAACTACTCACATGAGCATTGCATAAAGTCCACTTCAAAACACGCATCATGAAATCATCACAAATTTCATAATTTCAAATTCAAACCATTTCAATTTTGCTCAAAACCGCCAAAAGCATGTGTATGACAGACCAAAGTCTTTGGTCCGTCATACATGGGAAAATTGAGTTCTCTATCAACATGTGTATGACAGACCAAACAGTTTGGTCTCGTCATACATGGGCAAAATGAGTTCACTGAAAACATGTGTATGACAGACCAAAGAGTTTGGTGTCATACATGGGTAAAATGAAATCGCCCAAAGCATGTGTATGATGACCAAAATCTTTGGTCTGTCATACATTGAAAAACGAAGTCACCAAAGCACATGTATGACAGACCAAAAGTTTGGTCTGTCATACATGAGAAAATCGAGTTCGCCAAAAACTTTGTGTATGGCGGACCAAAAACTTTGGTGCATCATACATGGGAAAAATGCGATTTTTAGTTATTTGGTTCTGCATAAAAGCAAGGTTTCTTTTTTAATGTTCGGATGTTTGGTCCAATACAGATTAATCCTAATCTTAACCAATTTCAGCACAAGATCAAACCAATTTTTCATCACATGATTCACAATCTCCCCCTTGATGAAAACATTGGCAACACCATTTAGACATGAACATTTGGCAATTTTTTTTAAAAAAGAACAGAGAACATAAAAACTCCCCTTTTGACAAGTGAAAAATGTGTGTGGTTTGTGCAATGTGCCAAAAGCCAAAAATCAAACTTCTCCCAGATTACTCAACAACCGAAAGATTACTCAACAACCGAAAGATTACTCCATATTGAAATAATTAAAGAAATTAAATTTTCAAATAATTTTTTGTTGGAAATATTTTATTTTAGTCCCAAATGCCCTAAAATATTTTCCAGAATTTTTCTGGAATTTTTCTGAGTATTTTGCTATTTTTCTTGAATTAAATGAATTACTGGAAATTATTTTAAATATTAAATCGTCGAGGACCGCCTTGACCCCGCGCAACCATTTCCCTAGCCGCCGCCGCCCGTGGTGCATCGTCGTGCCCGCAATTGCTCGCCGTAGTTGCGTGAAGCACCGCCACGGTCTTCGCCCGCACCCGCCGCCGTCCGTCGTTCTCCGCCGCGGCTGAGCCCAGTCCCGAGACCCCGAGGCCAAGGCGCACCCAAAGGGAGAACTCACCTCGCCAGAGCGCGCCCGAGACGCCGTCGCCCAGGTCATCGTCCTCGCGTCCGGTGAACCAGCGCCACCGCTCGCCATCGCCGGATCCCGAGCCCCCTCAGTCGTCCGATCGGAATCCAACGTCCCAGATCTCGCCACGTCACCCCGCCGGTGAGATCCCGTTCCAAACCCCAGATCCAATCCCGACCGTTGGATCTAGATCCAACGGTCCAGATTAAACGCGTGTGTCCAGATCCAATCTGGGCCGTTGATTTTCAAATCAACGGCCGAGATCGCGCCACGTGGCTGGAAGCTTGACCGCCGCGGTCAGCGTCTGCGCATGGGGGCGTGTCTCTAACACGCGGGGCCTGCGTGTCAGAGGGCCCACCTGTCAGCCACGCTGTGCGCGCGTGAACCCCAGCCGCTGACAAGGCGGGCCCACATGTCAGTGACCGCACCGTGACGTCACCCATGACGTCACCAGTGGGTCCCACCTGTCAGTAGTGGGCTGAGTCCCCGCTGACGTCAGCAATGACGTCACACCAGTGGGTCCCACCTGTCAGTCACACGTGCCGTGGACCGAGTACACGGAGGACCGAGCCAAACCATGGACCAAGTCCATGAACCGGCTGACGTCAGCCGCCCAATCAGAGGCTGACACGTGTCAGTGCTGACGCAATAAATATTTTTCGAAAAAGAAAATGAATTATTAATTCGGTTTAATGTTTAATTTGAATTTCAAAACTTCAAATGCTTATAACTTTTGCATTTTAACTCCGAATTGAATGATTCAAATTTCCAAAATTTTATAAAATTCAGCTCTACTAAAATATGAATTTTATTTAATTTTGGGACTAAAGTTTTTATTTATAAAATTATTTAATTGATTATTTAATCTTTAAACGATTATAACTTTTGCATTTTAACTCCGATTTGAGCGATTCGAATTCCTAAAAATTCATAAAATTATGTTCTCTCTGTTTATGGATTTTATTTGGATGTTTGGACATTTTTTGTCTACTGTTTAATTATTTATTGCTATTTGCACGCGTTACGAGTAGACGTTGAAGTGCCCGAAGGCTTCGAAGGAGAAGTGTTGACCCAGGAGCCAACTCAAGACCAAGAACAAGTACTCCTTGAAGGCAAGTTATGCTTTGACCATGTTGAACCCATTTTTGAAATTAGTTTGATTTAAATTACTGCATGCTAGTTTAAGTAACAAATGCTTTAATTACTTTCGGGAAATTAGATAAATGCCAAATTGCCTTATGACACCTTGGTTAATTAACTGTATGCCATGACCCCTTGTCACCCTAGTAGTGGGTTACTTAGTTGGACATTATTAATTGGCCAACATGGGTATTTAGACCATTGTAGCTCAATGCTTAGACCTGCCACGTATACACGACATGATTTTGGATAATTAAATGCTAATGTTGACTTAATGAGATATGGAACTTGTTTTGGAGAAGTGTCATGTGTTATTAATGATGATGATGGCACGTGGTGCGTGGTAATCAACTGGGGGTTGATAAATAGCTTTCGACTGGGGCATGTGGCAAGAATGATCGGGTGGGCCAGTTGTGGCACCGGGAATGTTGATTTGGTTCTTCGGGTAGTCTTGCCCTGGTCAACCTAAGGACTTAACCTTGCAAGCCTTTGAACTGAGTCAAGCGTGCAACCACATGTCTGTAATGGGACGGACCTAGTTGACTAAGTTACTAATAACTTGCTTGTGGTACCTCGGGGTGTCAACTACACCCTTTGTGTAGCTTGAAAGGGGAGCGTACCGGTGCTGAGGCATGGTACCCGTCCAACGGTATGTCGGTCCCATACTTCGCCTTTGCTAAGGGAAGGGATGGTGTATGGCAAAAATCGGGGAGGTTCACTTGTGTGGTTAGTGGTTTCCGAAAGGCTTTGTTACGGACTCTCGCCTTTGTGGTGTTTGGCTGTATCTTGTGGGTAAAGTGCATAACCTCTGCAGAGTGTAAAATCTATTCGAATAGCCGTGTCCGCGGTATTGGACATCGCTCGGGAATTACAGTCAAGGGTTAGACTTTCATGAAAATAACTTGGACTTGGAAAAATGGTTTGGGTTAATGGATGACATTGATGGAAATGTGGATTAGGAATGGGAAGGAAGTTTATTTAACTCCTGGAAAGGTTATTGATATTATATACTTGTCTTTACTACTTTCGAATCTATTTATGATACTTGTTGATTGCTGTTTACTGCAAATGAACCATGAGCTACTCCTTGTACTAAGCCATGCATGTAGTATATTAGTTTGCATTCTATGCATGACTTGCTGAGTACCAAGTACTCACCCTTGCCACCATACAACATCAGTTGAAGAGGAATCCACGCCAGCTTTGGAGGAGGAGTTTCAGGAGGAGCCGTCTAACTAGGGAGCGAGTCCAGTCAGTTGCCTGTGGCATATTGGTTGGCACCACGCGTTTTCTTTATATATTCCGCTGCTGATTTGATTTGAATAAGTCTGTCGCCCTGCGAGGCGTATTTTGTAACTTGACCATAAGGTCGAGCAACCAGCTATATTTCCTTTCAATAAAGTACTTTTATATTTCGTTGAGTATGATTGTGGTATTTACCAATGTTGAGACTGTGTGCACTAGCTTGATTCCTGGACTAGTGCTGAATACACAGAGGGTCCGGATTTGCAAATTTGGGTCCCGACAGAGGTGGTATCAGAGCCATACTGACTGTAGGCTCACCCTTAGTTAAAATGGTCATAGTGAGGATAAAACCTATTTTCTAAAAGTTAAAAGTTTGTCAAGATAAGAAATGACATCTCGACTTATCCCCTTCTCTCTTTTCTCTTCTCTTGCTGAATTTTTCCTTACCTCGTCATGATTTAAAAATTTCGAGTTCTTACGTGAGCACTCTTGTGATAGATGGAGGGAGAGATCAACTACGTCGATCTGGAGGTTGGTCACGCTGCAGAACTTTGGCGTATGCTGCAGATTCTCGGAGGTTTTGAGAAGCCGCAATATCAAGTGGACGTGATCAGACAAGCAGGATTGATCAAGGCTTGTGACATGAAGATTGTGGTACCTGCCAGGAAGAAGGGCAAGGGCAATCGCCCGATACACTGCACCGCCAGGAGGTCTACAATGCAGATGGGTATCCAGGAGGCTTCACGACGAGCAATGCGGCACATTGCCCGCATTTACGCCAGAGAGTTGGAGAGCACGGTGTTCCGTTATCATCCACGCAACAAAAACCTTCTTGACATGAAGATGATTCAAGATGAGAATGCCATGGTCACACAGTTGGCACGACTTGTTATCGCCCAGGAAGATGTACTCGATGACATGAGCAAGGAGCTACAGAAGGCCCGCAAGGAGATCACGGCAGAGAAGAACAGGTGGCGGGAGACTCAGGAGTATGTGTCTCACCTTCTGCAAAGAATTGGAGAGTTAGAGACGGCATTGTACGCACCAGAGCCGGAGCCAGTACTCGAGCTACACGAGCCAGACCCAGAGGAGCCAGAGCTTGAGGAGGACACTGCTTCTTCGACTACCACAGTTGAAGGGCATGGTGATCGCTTCGCGCCTATGCCGCCGCACCCGTACCCAGGCCGTGGAGGTTTTCTCGATGAGTGAGCTTAGGTTCTGTAGTGAGACTCCTTCATTGAGTCGCGTTATAGAATAAAGAGTCACCCTTTAGGCATTAGACTCCAGTGTTAGTTCGATTTGGATTTTCATTGCTTGCTGAGTGTGCAGTATGTGTTGCAAGGCCCCTAGGCATTGTATGCAACCATACCAAGTTATTATTGATTAAATAATAAAGTTGGACTTTAAGTTACACCTTTCGCCCCGCATAGTTCCATATTACTTGTCTATTCTTGTTTCCCTCTCATCTCTAAAACCTGGAACGATCCACAGATGGTGAACACTCATGGAAACCTTGGAGGCAACGGGAGTGGTTCTCGCCCAGCAGGAAACCCCAATGATGGAGCACCCACGCCCCAAGTAGCACCACAAGTGGACATGCAGAACTTTGGAGCCTTTCTTGCTGCTCAGACTCAGCTGATGCATACGATGATGCAACAGATGCAGCAGATTACCACCCAAGCCACCGCCAATCAGAACAATCCAGCCAATCTGGGACAGCGTCAGGGAGCAAAGTTGTCAGAGTTTATGAGGACCCATCCACCCACATTCTCAGGGAATGCCAATCCACTGGAGGCGGATGATTGGCTAAGGTCAATAGAGAGGAAATTACACATTGCCCAATGCAGAGGAAATGAGAAGGTGCTTTATGCTTCTCATCAGTTGGAAAGTATCGCCGCAGAATGGTGGGAGAATTTCTGCGCCACGTGGGAGAACCCACAAGACATCACGTGGGAGGAATTCACAGCTGCCTTTCGCCAGTATCATGTGCCAGAGGGAATTATGGACCTCAAGAAGGAAGAGTTCAGATCACTGAAGCAAGGTAATCAGCCGGTGGCTGAATACCTGAATAAGTTCACACAGCTTGCACGCTACGCGCCTGAAGACGTAGCGACGGACAAGGCCAGACAGTCTCGTTTCCTTAAGGGAATGAACTCTCGACTGCAGGTGGGACTGATCACCCACACCTTTCCAGATTTTCAGGAGCTCGTGAATAAGGCACTTATTCTTGAGGACAAGCGCAAGGAGCTGGATGAGAACAGGAAGCGCAGGATGCAACAGCAGGGATCACGCCAGGGAACGCAACAGCGACTGAGGGTTGCGCCAAATCAATTCATTAGATTCCAGCCGCAGAATGCCGCAAGGACACCATCACCAGCACCGAGGCCTGCCAATCAGAATTATCAGACCCCAGCTCAAGCCAGGAACCCCGCATCGAGCAATCAACAAGGAACAGTGAAACGCTGCTATACGTGCAATGAGCCAGGACATTTCTCCAACGTTTGCCCTAAGAAGACAGCAGGAGTGACCCCAGTTCGTTTCAATCTGGGATCCATGCCAACCAGGACACCTGCACAGCCGGGAGCTTCAACTCAGACCGTAGTGAGAGGCCGAGTCAACCATGTCACAGCAGATGCACTTCAGAATGCTACGGACGTCGTACTGGGTAAGTTACTTGTTAACTCAGTACCTGCAACAGTTTTGTTTGACTCTGGAGCTTCGCATTCGTTTGTTTCTCGGGATTTTGTTTCTAAGAATGATTTGGAGATTGTGGATCTTAAATGCATGCTTATAGTTCAAACCCCTGGGTCAGAACTCCGATCTCAAGTAGGATGTTCTGGGGTGAGAATAATGGTAGATGGGGTAGAATTCCTAGCAAACCTTATTATCTTGGGAACCCAGACCTTAGATCTTATTTTAGGAATGGATTGGTTATCCAAGCACAAGGCTGTTTTGGATTGTGGACGAAGGATTATCTCAGTTGAGAGCCCATGTGGAAGAAAAGTGGAATTTCAGGCAACCGCCGTTCGAGATGGACAATTGATGGTCAACAGTGTGAAGGAAATTAGCATAGAGGATGTCTTAGTGGTGAATGAGTATCCGGATGTTTTTCCTGAAGATTTACCTGGTATGCCGCCAGACAGAGACATAGAGTTTGTGATAGAGCTAATGCCCGGAACAGCACCGATAGCTAAGAGACCTTATCGGATGTCAACCGAAGAGCTAGTAGAGATGAAGAAACAGCTTGAAGAGTTGATGGAAAAAGGATTCATCAGACCTAGTTCGTCACCATGGGGAGCGCCAGTTCTGTTCGTCAAGAAGAAGGACGGAAGTTTCAGGATGTGCATAGATTATCATGCACTCAATGAAGTCACCGTGAAAAACAAGTACCCATTACCCAGGATCGATGATCTGTTTGACCAGTTGAGAGGAGCCGGAGTATTCTCCAAGATTGATCTGAGATCCGAATATCACCAGTTGAAGATTCGATCAGAGGATATCCCCAAGACCGCATTTTCGTCAAGATATGGGCATTATGAGTTTACTGTCATGTCTTTTGGTTTGACGAATGCACCAGCCTATTTCATGAACATGATGAATAAGGTTTTCATGGAGTACCTGGACAAGTTTGTCATCGTATTCATAGATGACATTCTCGTTTACTCCAAGTCAAGAGAAGAGCACGCAGAACATCTGAGGCTAGTTCTAGAGAAGCTGAGAGAACAGCAAATTTTCGCCAAGTTTAGTAAGTGTGATTTTTGGAAGGACAAGTGTAGTTTCTTGGACATGTAATGACCACAGAAGGAGTCGCCGTTGACCCGAGCAAAGTAGAAGCCGTGTTACATTGAACAGCAGAAAGGCGTGACCAGCATTCGGAGTTTTCTTGGGATGGCAGGTTACTACCGCCGCTTCATTGAAGGCTTTTCGACAATTGCGAGACCTCTTACGCAATTGCTGAAAAAGGAGAAGAAGTTTACATGGACGCCAGAGTGCGAGAAAGGATTCCAAGAACTGAAGACGAGATTGACATCAGCACCAGTGTTGGTTCTGCCGGACGTCAATCAAAGCTTCGATATCTATTGTGATGCATCGCGTCAAGGAGTTGGATGTGTGCTGATGCAGAACAGAAAGGTTGTTGCTTATGCATCTAGGCAATTGAGGCCGCATGAGGAGAATTACCCGACGCATGACCTAGAATTAGCTGCCGTGGTGCACGCCTTGAAGATTTGGCGTCACTATTTGATCGGAAATAGATGTGAGGTGTATACGGACCATAAGAGCCTTAAGTACATATTCACCCAGTCAGATCTGAATATGAGGCAAAGGAGATGGTTAGAGTTGATCAAGGATTACAATGTCAGAATCCATTACCATCCCGGAAAGGCCAACGTGGTGGCCGATGCTTTGAATCGGAAAAGCCATACTGTGAATATGTTGATAGCCACGAATCAGGATGAGCTATGCCAGGATTTTCAGAGAATGAAAATTGAGGTGGTACCTAATGGATTCTTGACCGCATTAGAAGTAAGGCCTACCCTAGAAGATCAGATTCGAGAAGGACAGAGGGATAATGACAAGGTCCAGCGAATCAAGTCCAAGATGGAGGAAGGCAAGGCGAAAGACTTCAAGCTTGATGAGCAAGGCACGTTATGGATGAAGAATCGTATTTGTGTGCCAAACAAGAAGGAATTAAAGCAACTAATTTTGGAGGAAGCCCATGACTCCAAGTACTCAATTCACCCAGGAAGTGCCAAGATGTATCAGGATTTGAGGGAGAGATTCTAGTGGCCGAGCATGAAGCATGAAGTTGCCGAGCATGTTGCATTGTGCGACGTATGCTAGAGAGTCAAGGCAATGCATCAGAGGCCAGCAGGATTGCTGCAGCTGTTGAAAATACCTGAGTGGAAGTGGGAGGAAATCGGAATGGATTTCATTACCGGTTTGCCTAAGACTCAAGGAGGTTATGACTCCATATGGGTCATAGTGGACCGCTTGACTAAGGTGGCCCACTTTATTCCCGTAAAGACCACCTACTCGGGAGATAAGTTAGCAGAGTTGTATATGATCAGGATCGTCTGTTTGCACGGAGTGCCAAAGAGAATTGTATCGGACAGAGGTACCCAATTTACCTCAAGGTTCTGGAATAAGCTGCATGAAGCCATGGGAACCCGTTTGAACTTCAGTACAGCCTATCATCCGCAGATGGATGGACAAACCGAAAGAGTTAACCAGATTTTAGAAGATATGTTAAGAGCATGTGCATTGGCTTATGCTACCTCTTGGGATAAGAGTGCATGCCGTATCTTGAGTTCGATTACAATAACTTGATTATCGAGGCAGTTCTGAGATGTCACCTTTTGAGGCACTATATGGTCGACCCTGTCGGACGCCATTGAACTGGAATGAGACAGGTGAACGCCGTGTCTTTGGGCCTGATATTCTCCAAGAAGCTGAAGAGCAGATTGCCATGATTAGGGAAAGATTGAAGGTAGCCCAATCATGACAGAAGAGTTATGCCGACAATCGTCGTCGGGATCTGAGTTTTGAACCAGAAGACTTTGTATACCTCAGAGTTACACCTCTCAGGGGAGTTAAGAGATTCCATGCCAAAGGAAAACTCGCACCACGTTATGTTGGACCATTTAAGATTTTGAGCCGCAGAGGCGAAGTTGCTTACCAGCTGGAGTTGCCACAATCGTTGACAGGTGTGCATGATGTGTTCCATGTGTCCCAGCTGAAGAAGTGTCTTCGAGTACCAGACGAGCAAACGCCCTTGGAGTCGATTGAGCTGCAAGAGGATCTGACTTACAAGGAGCATCCCGTGAAGATTTTGGACACTATGGATCGAGAGACTAGAAATAAGTCGACCCGCTTCTGAAGAGTTCAGTGGAGTAACCATGAAGAAAGCGAAGTGACTTGGGAACGCGAAGAGGATTTGAAGAAAGAGTTTCTAAAACTATTCCTTAGTTAACCTTAAATCTCGAGGACGAGATTCTGTTAAGGGGGGTGGTTTGTAACACCCTAATTTTTGCTTTTCATGAAATTAAATATTATTTTGCACTTTTGTGAATTTTTTGAATTTTCTGGAATTTATTTGGAATTTATTTGAATTTACTCCATATTGAAATAATTAAAGAAATTAAATTTTCAAATAAAGTTTTGTTGGAAATATTTTATTTGAGTCCCAAATGCCCTAAAATATTTTCCAGATTTTTTTGGAATTTTTCTGAGTATTTTGCTATTTTTCTTGAATTAAATGAATTACTGGAAATTATTTTAAATATTAAATCGCTGGAAAATCAAACCGGGTTTGCACTGTTCATCCGACCGAGCCCGAGTCAGACTCGAGCTCGAGTCCGACCCGAGCCACGTGTTCCGGCCGAAACCTAATCGCGCGGGACCGTTGGATCAAGATTCAACGGTCGAGATTGAGCCGCACCGATCCAACCGGATCCGGTCCGGATCCGATCGCGTCCGCGCCATCATGTCCGTTGATCGCGCCACGTGGACGGCCGTGATTGCGTCGTCTTCCCGTATCCGAGTCGGACCGCGCGCGCCGCGCCCGCCGCCGTTTGGGCCTAGGGTTCCGCCTTTTGCGCGAACGCCGAGGGTATTTAATGCCTGGGTCGCACCTCGAGGACCGCCTTGACCCCGCGCAGCCATTGCCCTAGCTGCCGCCGCCCGTAGTGCACCGTCGCGCCCGCGATTGCTCGCCGTAGTTGCGTGAAGCACCGCCACGGTCTTCGCCCGCACCCGCCGCCGTCCGTCGTTCTCCGCCGCGACTGAGCCCAGTCCCGAGCCCCCCAGGCCAAGGCGCACCCGAAGGGAGAACTCACCTCGCCGGAGCGCGCCCGAGACGCCGTCGCCCAGGTCGTCGTCCTGGCGTCCGGTGAACCAGCGCCGCCGCTCGCCATCGCCGGATCCCGAGCCCCCTCAGTCGTCCGATCGGAATCAAACGTCCCAGATCTCGCCACGTCACCCACCAGTGAGATCCCGTTCCAAACCCCAGATCCAATCCCGACCGTTGGATCTAGATCCAACGTTCCAGATTAAACGCGTTCACCCCAAACGCGTGAGTCCAGATCCAATCTGGGCCGTTGATTTTCAAATCAACGGCCGAGATCACGCCACATGGCTGGAAGCTTGACCGCCGCGGTCAGCGTCCGCACGTGGGGGCGTGTCTCTGACACGCGGGGCCCGCGTGTCAGAGGGCCCACGTGTCACACGGGGTTATTGATATTACATACTTGTCTTTACTGCTTTTGAATCTATTTATGATACTTGTTGAATGCTGTTTACTGCAAATGAACCATGAGCTACTCCTTGTACTAAGCTATGCATGTAGTATATTAGTTTGCATTCTGTGCATGACTTGCTGAGTACCAAGTACTCACCCTTGCCACCATACAACATCAGTTGAAGAGGTATCCACGCCAGCTTTGGATGAGGAGTTTCAAGAGGAACCGTCTAACTAGGGAGCGAGTCCAGTCAGTTGCCTGTGGCATATTGGTTGGCACCACGCGTTTTCTTTATATATTCCGCTGCTGATTTGATTTGAATAAGTCTGTCGCCCTGCGAGGCGTATTTTGTAACTTGACCATAAGGTCGAGCAACCAGCTATATTTCCTTTCAATAAAGTACTTTTATATTTCGTTGAGTATGATTGTGGTATTTACCAATGTTGAGACTGTGTGCACTAGCTTGATTCCTGGACTAGTGCTGAATACACAGAGGGTCCGGATTTGCAAATTCGGGTCCAGATAGTGGATATAACCCTAACAGCGGTGAAACCTCAGCGGGTGGGTCAGGTTAGGCGTATACTTTGTAAAGGCCTTGTCAGGATATCCCTGCCGGCACACCCAAGGAAGTGTGTTAATTGCATGGCATTAAGGGAATATCCTGTCTTGTGGGTAAAGCAGTACACCTCTGCAGAGTTAAAACTATTCGAATAGCCGTGCATATGGTCAAGGGCAAAGCTTGCTGAATGCTTTCATACTGGTAGACTTTGGTTTTTGATTTCAAACTAAACAATGGTTTATTTTGGGATCCGGGAGCGGTTAGAACTCTCGGGTGTGCTTCTGGCGGCTCAAGCCAGATAGGTGGAATGAACCTGATTTTTGTGAACCATGGCAGACAGAGCCATGTGACTGGATTGAACCCTGATCTTGTTGAGATGTGGCGGATAGAGCCTGTATATTAGTGAGTGGTGGTTAGAACCTTCACTGCAATATTACATAATTCAATTATTAAAAAGAATTGCTAAAATATGCTTTGTGAAACTTATTAACAAGTATGATTTGATGAAACTTGGCTTTATGCAAAAGAACCATATTAAGCCATCTTTGGATAGTCTACATTGTGCATAATTTCCCAGACTTGCAGAGTACTTTATGTACTCACGTGCTACATTCTAATCGTATCTCATAAGTGAAAGAAGCTGTCAAGGAATTCCAACGACTAGGATGCGTTCTCCACTCGATTGCCTGTGGGCATTTGGATGGGTCGCATTGGTGTTTTCGTCTTCTGCTGTAGTTGTTCAAGTTGTTCTGCCTGCTCAGGCCATAATGGTAAACCTTGACCATAAGGTCTTTGCTTTTATTTGGTGTTGTTCTTATTTAGTTATATGTATTCGTGATATGGTTGTTGATTCATCACTATTTGACTGTGTGTACTAGCTACTGATCTGGGACTAGTACAGAAATACACAGCGGATTCTGGATAGCTGATCCGGGGTCCCACAAAGGTGGTATCAGAGCCATATCGACTGTAGGACGTGCCCTTAGTTAGAATGGTCGTTTTTAGGAGGCTTCAAAACTTATATTTATAAAGAAAGAAATCAAATAATGTGCTATTCTCATCTTCTCTCTCTTTATATTCCTATTTTCCCCGTGTTGATTGCTTCTTCACCTTTTAGAGTATAAATTGGACTATACCCCCCCCTTAAAAGCTTCTCTATTAGGGTAATTGAGTTCCCACTTTCGACTTCAAAGCTTGATGACTAAAGAGGAGTAAGTCTCAAAAGTTGCTACTCGTCATGGTGAGGATCCAACCTTGGACTGATGAAGACCAAAGAAGTAAGGTTGATCTTAGACTAACCCTATAGGTTAAGTGGCCAGATGCATTCTATGTTTGAGCCGTTTGGCCCAGTTAGAGTGAATAGTTTGATCGAGTAGATGAGTTGGATTTGCTTGGTGTTAAAAATGTTTTGCTTTTCGTTGTTTGTGCTGTCCCTTGCTTGGGCAGTGGGTTTCTGGTGTTGTTAGAACCTCCCCTGCTTCTCTCGTCTGTGCTTTTCCCTCTCATTTGGATGTCTTGTTCTGCCGTCAGATGGAGACAAACTGCAGTGCTAACCTCAACCAAGAAGCTCAGTCATCAGACCCCAATGTTATGGTTAACATCAATGGTAACACCAGTGAAGTTCCGATTGTCAACGTCAGTGCTACTACCGAGCTCAACCAGCAACCCTCCGAGGTGATAGCAGCATTTCTTCAAAATATGAATCAGTTCATGGTGACTCAGACGCAGCTCATGCAATTGATGATACAACAACTGAACAATCAAGCCTCTACGGTCACTCCACCTGTAACTCCTCAGCAGAATCCTTCTGATGAGTTACTAAAGACCAAGCCTCCTGAAGTACTGTGGGATGTTGGCGCTAGCAATACCCCTCTTGTAAGCCTCCACCCATGGAGATATGTCATCTGCTATCAATGTGGTGAAAAAGGACATGTTGCTTATGAATGCCCCCCAAAAGGGTAAGGCCAAAGAAGATAACCATTGTAGTCACTGCGACAGAACTGGACACCAATTCCGCAAGTGCCCTCGAAGGAAGGAGATTCAGTATAAGGTCTGCAACCTTTGTGGCAGGGAAGGGCATTATGTGAAACAATGTCCCTTGGGAAAACCAAAATGCTTATCACCACAACTAGTTCCAGCGTCAGAAGTCAGGATGGGAGTTCCTCCTAAGCTGCACCAAGTAGCAAAGGTTCCTCAAGCTAGTAAAGGCAAAGCAATTTCCCTGGAAGACAACTCTCGTCAACACAAGTCCCGAAAAAGGGGGGTAGTAAGTCAAGATCAATACACTACCAGTAGTTCTCAGCTTCGTGTGAACCAAGTTCAACTCAACCGAGCACAAGAAGTAGCCTTAATCAAGACCCCAGGATCAGAAGTGCAACCAGCAATGCAAGGACGTTAGGCATCTACTTCAAATCCCCCCATTCCAGATGTTGTTCTTCTTCATATTATAACCCCAGCCGCGGGTGCTAGACGCAACCGGCAATTTCTTTCCCAGATATTGCGATATAGGACGTCGGATCTAACTATGCTCCCGGAAGTTGAAGAAGAGACACCTGGAACTTGATGTTATCAAGGAATGTTAGTAGGTGGTACATTCAGTAGCACCATGCCTCTTTTAAAGAATAAAATAGAAGAGTTTGTGTAATGATCAATCTGTAAGATGCAAGCGACAATTTGGTTATTAATAAAAGTTTAAAAGGAGTATAGTTGTGGATGTGAATTCTGTTGTTCATTCTTGAATCATGATTGTATTTGGGCACCAGTCATGAGATAATTAAAGGATGGCCGTAGAGCCATAATTTTCATATAAACCATGGGAAGATTTGTTGACTTGAAGATACCATATTGACAGGAATCCATTGGTATGGTCTGAAAACAATGGCCTCCACTGTGCGTGGTATATTTTGACCATGTTTGTCGGAAAGACTAAAGTCTCCAGTACTAGAAACTTCAGATGTAACTCAAGTGAGTTGGACCCCAGGCAATTGCTGAGCATCAGTCCATTCAAACTAGACGTTCCAGGTTTGGTTAGTGTCAGGCAAGAAGCAATATTGTCACGTTTAGAAAAGAATAGCAGAACATCGGAGACCAATTGGAATGCGATAACTCTTGCAGATTTTGTTTGGAAATGGGAAGAAAGAAAAATGAATTTCACCATTGAACTCCTTGGAACTAAGTCCGGGTATGATTCTTTCTAAGGGGGTAGTATGGACAGGTTGACGAAAGTTGCACACTTTGTTCCGTGGAAGACGACTTACTCTGGTAATAGGCTCGCCGAGTTATACACGGCCCAAATTGTGTGTCGGTATGATGTGCCAAAGAAGATCGTATCCGATCGAGGTTCTCAGTTCACCTTGAGGTTTTGGGTATGAGTTTGAATTTCAGTACCGCTTACCACCCCAGACCGGTGGCTAGACGGAGAGGATAACTCAAATATCGGAAAATATGGTAAGAGCTTGTGCTTTAATGTGTAAAGGTTCTTTGGATCAGAGGTCGCCTTATGTAGAGTTCTCCTACAACAACAGTCTCAGTCGAATCTGAGGATGGCACCCTTGGAAGCTCTGTATGGGAGAAAGTGCAAAACACCGTTGTATTGGAAAAAGACCGGTAAATGGACAAATCAATAGACCTGATATTCTGAAAGAAGCCGAAGAGCAGGTCAGATGGATATGTGTAAATCTGGAGACGGCCCAGTCGAGATGAAAGAGCTATGCTGATAACTGCCGTCAGGAATCAAGTGTAGCACAGTGCCCGAGCATCCCGCCAGGATTTTGGATGAAGCTAAGCGCCGAACTCGAAGTCGTGTGACCAAGTTCTGTGAGGTTCAGGGGAGCAGTCATGCTGAGAAGAAAGTTACCTGGGAGCGAGAAAAAGATCTTCGGACAGAGTTTCCTAACCTCTTTCTTTCTCCGTCTGAATCTCGGGGACGAGATTCTCTCTAAGGGGGGTAGGTTTGTAACACCCTAGTTTTCGCCTTCTGGAGAAAAACCTAATTTAAATAAATTAAATTCAAAAATTGGAGTTTCATGGGTGTTTATATTAACCTGGCATCCATTCCAATCCAAAACTGAGATTCAATTCCCTTCCGTTCGAAAAATCGAATTTTCAGGTTCCCGCCGGTACCTGAAATTTCACCCGCGTTCCAAAATGCTCCAAAAATCCCAAAACCACTTCAATTGTGTTCCAAATATTCCGAAATGATTTTAGGAATCATTCCCTGGATTTTTGGACCTTCGTTCCTATTTTATCTCGCGCAGCTTTTGTTTATTGCCCACTGTTCGCTCCAGAATATTCAAATCCACAAATTTCATCCAAATTCAACCAAACCAGTTCCATTGAGTTCCAAATATTCCAAAATGGTTCTAGGAATTTTTTCGGAATTTTTAGACCATTTTTCCTAATTTTTCTTTAGGGCGGTTCATTCGCGTATTAGCCGGCCAACCGGAGCTCGCCATGTGGCAGCTAAAGTGCCTTCTTCAACCTTTGGTTGGCTTGCACGATGGAGTATCCCAGGCAAGAACAGAAGCTTGCTTCTTTCTCTTCCATGGATTCAATCAACTCTAACTCTCTCTCTACTACTCCAAATCAATCACGGCCGGATCCGTTGAATCCGTAACGGCGCGACCTTTCCATTCCCGGTGGTCATTAACGTCAAACTTCGCCGGAATTTGAACGGGAACGCCAAAACCAAAATGAGCATTTATGCCATTAACTCGGCCATTTCTACTCGGATCCGCGCGATTCCACTTCCATTCTCTCCGTATAAGAATCCTCTTTCCGGTGGAAGAGCTCTCCTTTAGCCTCTCTAACACAATCATCCGCTAGATCGAATAAACCAACGAGGAAGCCACCGTTTTTGTGTTCTTCGTGTTCTTCCTTCTAGCCTCTTCCTCGGTGGGTCATTCTCCGTTCCGGTTGTTTCCTCATATTCGTGGGGATGTCTAGAGTCTAATTCATCCATCAATTTTAGGTTCCATCAAAAGTTCACGAAGAATTTCGTGGTTTAGTTGCGTCGGCCGAATCTCCGTTCGTCGCCGATTTCTTCGTCTCCGGTGAGAATTGATGCAATTCCTTCCATTCCTAGGTTCCATTTGATGTTCTCTAGTTGTTCCATCAAGAAATTTTTATGGCTATGTACAAATTTTTGGAGAAATTTCCAAATTTTGAAGCCATGGGGGCTTCTTTGTTTTTGGAGGCATGCCCGTGCGTCGCCGCCGGCCTCCGGCCGTGTCACCGCCGCCTCCCCACCGGTGCCCAGGTCCCGCCGCGCCGGCCCGCCGCCGCCGCCCGTGGAGCCCAGCGCGCGCCACCCTCCCGCCGTCGCGGCCGTCGTGGCCCGCCCGCCTGTCGCTCCGGCCGCCGTCTGGCCGATGGCTCGTGCGCCCGCCGCGCCTCCCCGTGCCCTCGGCCGGCCCGCGTGGCCCCGACGCCGTCGCGCCACCGCCGCCCATGCGTCGCCGCACCGCCTCCTGCGCCACCTCGGCCCGCCGCCTCCGGCCACCGCATGTGGCAAGTGGCCCCCATGGGCGCATGCAGGGAGGAGCTAGCCCCTCTGTTTCCCATGGGTAAGGCCAATGAGGAAGAAGCCCCATTAGGATGACATGTGGGGCCCTTTGGCAAGTGACTCAAACCAATTCCCAAAAATCAGAAAATAAAGAAATGGAATATTCCACGGAATATTCTCTTGTTTTTCATTTTCCAGCATTTTCCAACTTCGGAAGCTCATATCTTTTCCGTCCGAACTCCGTTTGACTCCATTCAAATTTCTAAATTCATCTAAAATCAATACCTTCCTGCCAGTATAAGTTTTGTAATTTTTGGATTTTATTTTATTTAGTGTTATTTATTTCTTGCTCCGTATTGCGTGTAGTCGACGATCCCGCCGAGACCGCCGATCCCGCCGCCGGACTTCTCGAGTTCGACCCCTCCGCTACGGTCGAAGGCAAGTCTCCTTGACGCATATTGAACCTATGATTTATAAATGTTTTACAATATTTTACAAATTGCATTGCTATTTATATAAATGGATGATGTTAGCGTTAGGATATTAGTTATACCTGTTGTTCCTACCTCCTTGACATTGTTATCCATGATCCTTTGTCGCCCTAGTATAGTAATCCACCAATATAAATGTTTTTGGACAAATATTCTTTAAATAAGAGAAAAAGACTATTGGGAAGACTCGATCGGTGGAACAAGTGGTATGAAATGTAAATGGGCAATTTCGTGAATGTTAGCGATGTGGGGGTAGTCGTTATGGAATTGATATATGAATGGTAAAGCATATAATTTGTGTGGATTGGGAGAATATTGGCAGAGGAATGATGTTAAGAATAATAGTTGGTAGAAGTAAATAAATGATATTGAGAGGCATACTTGGGGATTAAATAGAATAAGTGGTGACTTACATTTCAGTGGATGTTAACAAGCATACTATGTGGTAATCCTTTATGGAAAATTGTGGATAATCCAGAATGTTTGGTGGTTTAGTATATGATAATATTACGTATTCTTGGTGGATAAAATGTAGGTGATTTAACGATGACAATATGAATGGTTACAATAGGTGATGTGGAGGATGATACTTGATGACTTAATCAATGATATTATCAAATATACTCAATGTATGAAGTGGATAATACTGAGAATTGTACTCGGCGGTTTAGCAGATGATTTTGGGAATTATGGGATTGCGATAACCATTTGTGTGGGATTATGAATGATGTGGATTGGGTGTGATTTGTTAGTCACTTGGTGTCATTGTTTATGGAAATAGCTCTAGGCAATAAATCTATGAAGTCTTGGATTTGTAGAATCTTTCGTGAAATATGTTCGGGGATGAGATTATGAATTATTCTCGGTGGATCAAGTAGAGTAAAAGACCAATCGACGTGTGGATAATGGGTAATCAATAAGGAGACTCATATTTTGAGGAGATTGTTTCATATACAACGATGATAATAGCTTGGCATGATTTTGGAGTTATGATGGCACCTGATATCGATTTTACTTGTTGGAAGTACTAAATTGGAATGGATTATATAGTACTGTGATAAGAATGGGGGAATCTTGGTGGTCTCCTGAATTTTGGAAAGTACTGATTTAATTATAATCACGTTTTGTCAACACTAAGATTTGTATTTTATCAAATAAACTATTGGTGGAATAGAATAGTCCGGTAGAAATGCTTAGACTCGCAATCGGCCAGTATTCACCTATGGGTGGGAATTTTAGTTAACTATTGAAAACTTTGTGTTGAAAGTTATAGGCAAGGAGTATTGCCGTTGGTTTACAAAATAAAAATAAAATGAAAAATGGTTTGGACTTGGGCGGAATGGTTTGTCTGGTGGGTGCGGATGGAGCGCTAGCTTTCATTGTGCAAGTACCGCCCCAAGTCAGTTAAGGGCCGACGCTGATGACTGTCTCCATTCTAAGCATTACCGTACAACCAAATGTCTATAATGGTACGACCTGGCTAACTAATTTGTAGAAACCTAACTTAGACTCACCAAACGGTGGAATGTGAGCGCCGGATAGAGGCAATGTTGTTGTTTTTCTCACACGGCGCAAGAGGGGGCTTCTGTACTGGGTGGATATAACCCTAACAGCGGTGAAACCTCAGCGGGTGGG
The DNA here is from genome assembly GCA_036346355.1 of Rhipidocladum racemiflorum. NCBI lineage: Eukaryota > Viridiplantae > Streptophyta > Magnoliopsida > Poales > Poaceae > Rhipidocladum > Rhipidocladum racemiflorum. The sequence goes on from CM070571.1 coordinate 74,804,039, forward strand.
TCAGGTTAGGCGTATACTTTGTAAAGGCCTTGTCAGGATATCCCTGCCGGCACACCCAAGGAAGTGTGTTAATTGCATGGCATTAAGGGAATATCCTGTCTTGTGGGTAAAGCTGTACACCTCTGCAGAGTTAAAACTATTCGAATAGCCGTGCCTACGGTCAAGGGCAAAGCTTGCTGAATGCTTTCATACTGGTAGACTTTGGTTTTTGATTTCAAACTAAACAATGGTTTATTTTGGGATCCGGGAGCGGTTAGAACTCTCGGGTGTGCTTTTTTGCAAGAATATTGCACATTCGCTCTTTGATATATGCAGTACCACATTATGGGAAAATATTTTATTTACACCTTTCGTTGCTACAAAAATATGGGGCCGCAATAACCCAAAGTTTTATTGTCAACGTTAACTTTTAAGCCTTTTCGGCAGCGCGTAAAATATCTCGTTTAAATGTAATTTTTTTGCAAGAATACTACACATTCGCTCTTTGATATATGCAGTACCATATTCTGGGAAAATATTTTATTTACACTTTTCATTGCTACCAAAATATGCGGCCGCAATAACCCTAAGTTTTATTGTCAACATTAACTTTTAAGCCTTTTCGGCAGCCCATAAAATATCTCGTTTAAATGTAATTTTTTGCAAGAATACTGCACATTCGCTCTTTGATATATGTAGGACCATATTGTGGGAAAATATTTTATTTACACCTTTCCTTGCTACCAAAATATGCGGCCGCAATAACCCTAAGTTTTATTGTCAACGTTAACTTTTAAGCCTTTTCGGCAGCCCGTAAAATATCTCGTTTAAATGTAATTTTTGCAAGAATACTACACATTCGCTCTTTGATATATGGAGGACCATATTGTGGGAAAATATTTTATTTACACCTTTCATTGCTACCAAAATATGCGGCCGCAATAACCCTAAGTTTTATTGTCAACGTTAACTTTTAAGCCTTTTCGGCAGCCTGTAAAATATCTCGTTTAAATGTAATTTTTTGCAAGAATACTGCACATTCACTCTTTGATATATGGATTACCATATTCTGGGAAAATATTTTATTTACACCTTTCGTTGCTTCCAAAATATGGGGCCGCAATAACCCTAAGTTTTATTGTCAACATTAACTTTTAAGCCTTTTCGGCAGCCCGTAAATATCTCGTTTAAATGTAATTTTTTGCAAGAATACTGCACATTCGCTCTTTGATATATGGAGTACCATATTCTGGGAAAATATTTTATTTACACCTTTCATTGCTACCAAAATATGCGGCCGCAATAACCATAAGTTTTAGTTTCAACGTTAACTTTTAAGCTTTTTCGGCAGCCCGTAAAATATCTCGTTTAAATGTAATTTTTTACAAGAATACTGCACATTCTCTCTTTGATATATGGAGGACTATATTGTAGGAAAATATTTTATTTACACCTTTCATTGGTACCAAAATATGCGGCCGCAATAACCCTAAGTTTTATTGTCAACGTTAACTTTTAAGCCTTTTCGGCAGCCCGTAAAATATCTCATTTAAATGTAATTTTTTGCAAGAATACTGCACATTCGCTCTTTGATATATGGAGGACCATATTGTGGGAAAATATTTTATTTACACCTTTCATTGCTACCAAATTATGCGGCCGCAATAACCCTATGTTTTATTGTCAACGTTAACTGTTAAGCCTTTTCGGCAGCCCGTAAAATATCTCGTTTAAATGTAATTTTTTGCAAGAATAGTGCACATTTTGTCTTTGATATATGGAGTACCATATTCTGGGAAAATATTTTATTTACACCTTTCATTGCTACCAAAATATGCGGCCGCAATAACCTTTTAAAATATCAACCCAAGTTTACAAGCATTGTGAAATGCATGTAGAGGCAGCCAGTAACATTATTACGCATACTCAACCTTATTACGGCAGATACAACAAAAGTTCAGATGATATTACACGGAGATTACAACAGTGACGGCATTGCTAGGAGAAGTGCCGGTAACACTGATTGTAATGGTGGAACAAGTGATCGTTCCGCCTCTGTTCGTACAGTGGGAATGATGCCATACATTTCCTACATATTACATCACCCGTCAATCTTGTGCGATTTGTTGTCGGACATCGCTCAATCTCTCTTATGAAAGAGCTCCATGGGGTTGCGCAGTGCTCCCAGCTGCTGACCAATGGGTAGCCTATGCCATACGTCTCTGGGGTATAAGAAGTTACTTGTTTGTGTGCATTCTGTCGTGTCCTGCCCTCCCATATGGGCATGCCATCCCGATTTCCGGCGCCCCCTATGTTAATACCACCCGGGTTCCCGGATGGTCTTTGTAATGCGTCCAGGATTTGTTGCGTACTGCGGAGCTCGGCCGGCTGCTTCCCCTTATCCCTTTCTCTTCGAGAGGACGAACCCTCTTGCCCTTTCGGAGACTTGCCGAGACGCCTCCTCTGTTTCGGCTCGCACTCCACTATATGGTCCAGGAGGTGTGTGTTGGGCTTCTTAGAGGACAACCTAAAGCGTGCCCTACAGTCAATGCAGTATGCCTTTTGTGGTGGTTGAAGAATACCGTATGCGTACTCAGGGTCCGGCTTTTCTGGGAGGTAGTAGCACCACGGCGAGGGTTGCTCTCCCCAGTTATCAAAGACAGGAAGTTTGAGAAGTGGGTGGTACGTCTCCGGGTCCACCTAATTGAAGTACCAACACCATTCATCATCGGGCAAAGGGCACCGGTAGAATCTTCGGTCCGCTATATCCTCATGGCAGGTATCAACCACTGCCTAGAGGCCGTGGTGGCAAAGTTCGGGGCTTTGGGGTGGCCCTTGAGGAGGATGCTCCTGCCTTGACTTGATCCATTTTGCAAGCTTATTTTTGAATTCCTGTATGCGATGAATTGGTTTAGAATGAGTACTTCGTGGTTTAAACATGAGCATATCACATGAAACTGACCGTTTGGTTGGTCCCTTGCCCACCAGCCCTTAACTCCGGTCGATCTAGGTAGGGGACATATCCCGGCGGCCTCTCCCACCGTGTGAAGTTCTCAGGCGAAGTGGGGAGGGCGTCATGGCAGTTGTAGAGAAATTCGTAGTCACGTCGTTCCGGGCCATCGATCCATTGGAAGAAGCAACACCGGTCCTCGTCCTAAAAAAAGAAGGAACGATGCATGAAATGGTAGTGTTACCCTAATTTATATGGACAACATTTGGTTTACCCCGAAGCCGCGGGCACAACAGTAGTGAGCGCGGGCGGCCGTATCTCCATGCTTAGACTGTGTAATCTTCGCTAGCAGGTTGCAGTCACATTTGGGGCGTGGGAGCTCCGGCAGAACTGGGGCGTCAACGCTTCTCGTATCCGGGTATTTGGGGGGGGGATAACCTTCGCTTGCTGAAGAGGCGACGGTAGAACGACATCGTGGCGTACTGTGTGTGTGGCGCAAATAGGCTATAGTTTATTGCAGTTCTGGCAGTGTGATGCACATATCCCTCCCTCGGTTGGTTTATATAGTGCTGGCTAGAGACTGGCGGACTTTAGAGTAGTTCAAATCCGAGAGCATCGGATGCTTCTACAGCTTCCCATGTGAGGGCACATGAGCCTGGCTATGCCCACTGTGACACTACGGTATGGTGTGACATTATAAAATGTGAAATTAGAGAATAAAACCTTACGGCTTGAGGTTTACTCGCGTTTTTGGGCATTATGAAGTGATGTGACACCACGGAGTGTCGTATCCTTATTTATTGAGCATGAGGAGGTCAAAAACATTATGAGTTGTGGAATTAAGGTTAAAACCATAGGGTATGGAGGTTAATAGCGTTTCCGGGCCGTTTCCGGGGTTTCGGGCCTTTCTGGGGGAGTTTGGGCCTAAAAGAAGGGATTGTGGGCTTTGGTGGGATGGAGTATGAGTCCATTTAGGACTAGGAGACTTGTGTGGGCTGGTAAAAGGGGCCTCCCCCTGCCCTCCTTGCGCCCCACCCTGCCCCTTGGGCGCCCCCACCACCCCCTCCATGCCCTAGCCGCCACCCCCACATCCCCCTCTCCCCTTGTGGCCGTGGGCCCCCACCCCCCTTGCCCCCATTGCTCCCCACCTCTCCACTACCTCTCCTCCACCCCTTGCTTCCCTAGGGTAGCCTCCCCACCCCTGCACCTCGAGGATCCATCCATTGGAAGCGAGGAGCGAGGAGCGAGGAGTGAGGAGCGTGGAGCGAGGAGCGAGGAGCGGGGAGCGAGGAGCGATCCGGGAGGAGTTTCGTTGGGATTTCGGTCGTCGGGCGAAGGTATGATCATGGGAATCCTTGGGGTTGATCTAGGTACTGTTCTTAGGGTGTTTATCAAGTTTTTAGATCAATTGGAGGTGCTGGATTTGAGTAATTTGGGTTAGATCTAGATGTTGCCACGTTTCTGTTTTGGGACAGCATGAGCAGTCGACCTAGGGTTCACGTTTTCACCAATTTAGATTTGGAATCTGATCGTACGGATGTTGAATAAGTTGTATATAATTTCATTATCTTTCAGTGGATATAAAGAACGTTAAATTCCGTCCAGCCGTTTCAAAGTTATGGCTGTTTTACCGAGCGTGTTAAAATCTGTGACGTGATTGGAACAGATCACGGTAATCTGTAGATTAAACAACTTTAGAGTCCGAATCAGTCTTTCCCTATACCTAGAGAAAGTTGGTAAATTTCCTAAGATATGTGAGGATGTACTCGTTTAATTGATTTGGAGTCCCAGAACTCAAGTTATGCCTTTTGCAAGGCTGCTGTCCCGACGGGACAGAACCTCTGTTTTTTAGGTTTTGCGAGTAGTTGGCAATGTCGGGGTAGATGAGGGTTTGCGTACTGTTTTGTGGACATGATTGTGAGCGTGTGGTACATATGTGCAGGTGGTGTGACACCGGGGGTGCCTTCTACTTCTCGCCAATCCATCGCCCGTGGTTGAGGCAAGTGTATTGTAATGGGTAGCGATTGTAGGTTGTTTGATTGATTGAGATTGAAGTTTGAATATATGATATGTTCACATGCCATGCTTTAATGTTTGCCATTGATATGATGAGTATGTTTATTATGTGATGATGCCATGTGTTAATATACAAGCTATCCATGATGATGCCATGTGTTAATGTACAAGTTAAGTATGATGTTGGCATAAATGCATACATGGCATGTTACATGGCTAGGGCGGTGAGAAAGTCATAACTAGTCCGGGGAAGGTCGGTGAGAAAGTTATGACTAATCCGGAAAGCCAATGAGTAAGTCCTACATCGTGATTCCATTCACCGCGGTGAACGGAAGCGAGGAGTAGGCACCCTCCATTTTCGGGATGGAAGGGGGGAGAGGGTGCACACCGACGGGTGTGTACTCAACCATACCGGTATGAGTTTCCAGGAGACATGTGCATCGCATTGCATTACATTGCATTGTATCATATGAGGATGTTATATGAGGATGATTTATGATGATGTCAATGATATGCTTACATTATGACTATGAGATGTGTATGATGTTGTATGTGAAAAGTGGTGATGAAGGTATTGGAATGTGTTTTCTTGTTCCATTGTAATATATTTGCTGAGTGATGAACTCACGCTTGTGTTTATGTTGTTTTTCTTAGGTACCATGAAACCGGCATGCGGGAAAAAGGGGTTAGCTACACATCTACACGTAGCTCCACACAAATTAGACAAGTGTTACCACTTGGAGTCATGATAATGAAAGTATTGCCATGAAACTTGGAGAATTGCTTAACTATGTGCTCGGTCTTACTATTTGATTCGTTTAGCTCATGAAGTGGTTGAAGTCTTTATCCTGGACTTATATTGTTGCTATGTCACATGTTATTGCTATTTTAGATGCTTTCCATTATGATATAACTTGTGATACTTTGTTGATGCTCCGAATCATGGAAAAACAAAGGAGATGCTGCCGAAATTTTCGGTATTAGCATTTGTTCTTTTGCTGTAATTTACTTGTAATTGTGTTATTTAGAGGTTGCTTAGTCTATGTTTGGTAGCATTCGGGCATATTAAATGCCGGGGTGTTACAGTTGGTATCAGAGCGGGCTGTAGGTCCTTGGAATATGTATTTTAGTGTCATACCTTAGGTTGCAACTAAAATATGATGTGGAATAACTTAGAAACATGGCTTAGGTTTTTACTAAAATTTTGTCATAGGATAGCAACATTAAAACTTGCAAAAAAATGGTATAACTAATCTAAAATTTGACAGACATGGATGCACAGTAGGAAAAGGGTATGGGTATCGTTTCCTTACGCTTAAATGTTGTATTTAAGCTTTGATGTTGAATGCTTCATTTGATAATGCATGTTGCTATGTCTATGAGATAAATGATTGAATTGTTCCAGTTGTGGTGATAAAGTGGGGTTCTGGTGCCGAAGGGTTACGGCCACCTCTCTTATTTCATAGTAAGGGTGAGGTTTGACGGTGTGGCCGGTTAGCGCCATCACCGAAGAACTATTAACCCCTGTAGGAGAAGAGTGCTTATCCTTTCTGTCGTAGATCGGGTAGTTGACTGGAGTCAAATAGAAGAGTTAGTGGTGGGTTCCTTCGTATGCTCTTTGCCGTTCTGACGGTCGATTTTTGTTGTTTTTTTCGACTTTAGTTGATTTGAATCAAATGAAAAGTGTTAGGTTTGCGCGGATTGTGTCGTTTGCAGTGTGTGGTTTTGTCTTCCTTGGTTGAAGACGAAGAAGAGGAGTCTAGTGTTACGCTTCTTTTGGGCCCCTTTCCAGTTTTGATGCTTAGTTTGTTGATTGCCTTATGGGGAAGAAGCATTCAACTTATTCCTGTGTTTGTCTTTCTCCGAGGTTAAAGGAGTTATTGCAGAGTTATGCTAGACCTGGCTGTCAGGGCTGAAGTTCTGTGGCTTTGTAGTAGTACGTGGTGTTTGATTTCGTTATTTCACTGGTTTAAGAAATCATCTTTGAAAAACCCTTCTTGTTTCGTGAAAGATTGGGGTTTGGTGTTAAGGTTTTATTTGCAAAGGTTTATTTGATCGGTTGGTTCCCTCCTGTGGGAGTCTTTGAGATTGAAAAGTGTTTTGGAGAATTCCTTTGCATGACCAAGTTTGGGTTTGTCTCATTGCAATTTTGAGAGTCAAGTTTCCTTATGAATTTGGGATGAGTTTTAAAACTAAAATGCTGCAAACAAAGTAAGTAGTCTTTTGACTGAAATCGTTTGTCCCTAGTAAGAATTGATGTTTAGCATGTTATGTAGTAGGTAACAATGTGGTTTATGGATTGATGTGTTGCTAAGTTAAATTTTGAGTTGAATCAATTCAATGTGATTAATATCTCTAGCTTGAGAATAAATAGACTACTAGTGTTGTAGTTTACTCTTAGCGAGAATGATTGAATGGGTTAATGTACATGCTTAGAATCTGTTGCCTTGCTTTACAAGTGCTTATGATCCTCGTTAATGTTAAAAGTTTAAACCTTGATGCATAGTTAGAACATTAAGATGATGTAAATTAATGATTGTAGGACCGAATATAGCAATCAGAGGGGGGTGAATGATTGTGCGGAAGCTAAAACCAAATTCTTGATCTATTAAAAGTTTACCCCAAAATAGAACCAAATAATTGCCTCATTTTCGAAAAAAACAGAATGATAGAGGTTTGGTAAAACGCAAATTCCCGGAGATCCAACCGTCCGATCGATCTGAAATTTGGACACAAGAAACTAGATTCCAATACGAATCAAACCGAAAAAGAATCAGCTCAATCGGACTTACGGATCAAAAGTTATGACATTCGCAAGCTTACTGTTCCAGAAGATGGCGAGAATAAATCTAACTAGAATTGTAGCTCGCCGAAAGATTTGATGAACTTGATCTTTATTTCTCCTTTCTTTTGTCTAAAATACTCCAAACAAAAGAGTACAACCCTAAAGCTTGCTCAAAGCTTGATTGCCTTCAACAGGAGGCAACCCCTCTATTTAAAGAAGGCAAACACACCTAATCCTAGAAGGAGTCCTAATCCTAGAAGGATTCCTAATCCTAGAAGGATTCCCACTCCTAATCCTAGAAAGAGCATGTATTCAACACAACTCCACTTGGCCCAACCTGGCCGAGTACAACTCTTGCACGCGTATGGCAACCCTACCATACTCACGTGACTAACACTTTGCACGCGAATGACCTCGTGCCATTCTCACGTGACTAACCATTCTTCATGTGCACCATTCTCTTAGCCCGAACGTCCCGCATGACATCCTTGACCACCAAGACCTCAGTTCCCCCTGAACCTAGTCCCGAACCTCAGTTCCTCCATGAACCTAGTTCGGTCCGTCATCGACCACATTCGCCCTCGAGCAATACATGCACATGAACAAACCACAAAACGATTCCGAGCACAAGTCCGCGACTTGACTCACATTAAACCATGCAACCACTCACAGGAGTGCATTGCATTAAATATTCTAAGAACACGATTTCAAAACACGAACAAAAACCTTTGCAAAAATCAAAAAGCTTTTCAAATAATCAAACTGATTTCAGATCTTTTCAAATAAAGAAACCAAAAAATAAATCTTGTCGAAATATCAAACTAGTTTCAAATCTTTTTCAAATACTCATCATCAAAATCAACTGGATCAAAAATAACGATCCTACAATCTCCTTTATGAGTAATTTGACAAAACACAATCTATTTTTTGACTAGATATTGAGCAAGAACCAAATAACCACATAATCCCAATTCAAAAACCTCCTTGTATTTTTCTCCACCTTTTTGACAAAATAGTCATCAAGATCTCAAAACTCCCCATTAATGAATGAATTATCTCAAGCTTTGAAGTATATTCAAGGTATATAATCAAAGTAAAGCATTTGAAGAGTTTTTAGGAGAACTTTCTCATTTTGTATCAAATTATCCAATGAGAAAGCAAATTGTGAGAATATGGAGGCTCTAACACATAGAATAGTTATTGCATAAGCAAATTAGAGCAAACAAGTAAAATGTCATAAACAGATTTTGCCAAAGCGAAAAAGAAATCTATCATGAGCATAGAGAGACTTTCAAATTCACTAATATTTGTCTCAAGCCTTTTTCATCCATTTGAATTTCCTTTTTCTCTTTTAGCAAGTTTGACAATTTTGCTTTGTGATCAACAGGGATGACAAGTAACTGCACACTAGCCCATACTTGTGTATGAGTAGGTAGTTCTTTCTTGTATCTTTCTCAGTTTAAATTGGCAAGTGGCTTCACATTGTTCTGAACTTTTGTTTAGACAAGTAGCCTTTTCTTGCATCTTTTGCATTTAAATCCTGGCAAGGAAGTCGCACATTGTACTAAACTTGTGTTTAGCCAAGTAGCTTTTGCTTGCATCTTTTTCAACTTGCTTTTAACATTAAAACACTGATTTTTCTTGAGACTCATAATGATCATTTGAAGTCCAACAAAAAACTCACACATAGTTTCTAATCAGCTCTAGCCTTTCAACAGATGACAAGAAACTTTTAAGCCTATTTCACAAATGCAATACCATAATGAGCAAGAGCCAAAATATTATCGAAAAGCATCTCAAATTGAATTATTTTAGCCTTTTAGTGATAAGTAAAGCATTGAGCATTAACTTGGCTATATACACAAGAATAATCACCAAAGCTTTGTACTACATGATGCAATGTAAACAGGGGTTTTTACTTGAGGTGTAAAGTCAAAATACCACTTATAAAAAAAATCACTTCTAGGAACCAAAGTCAAGTAACCCAAAAAGAGATAAAGTCAAGACTCCCCCTCAAATCAACCCATGGGGATGAATGATCCCAAGTTCACCGCGTAAGAAAGCAAAACGAGAAAAATCAAGCGGTTTAGTGAAAATATCGACAAAGTGAGCACCGAATCAACAAATTTCAGTTCAATAGCTCTTTTTTCAACATGATCTCTAAGAAAATGAAATCTGATGTCAATGTGTCCAAGAAAGAGAATTACTCAAGAAGTGGCATGAACCAGATGTACTTTTTCTATCAATTCCACATCCTCCAAATTCAGCATCAGAGAAAGGTCTTAAACTAATGCGTGAAGAAGCAGAAAGCCAAATGCCAAAATCTTGAGTACCACGGAGATATATTAAAATCCTCTTGATAGCTTGTCGATGTGAAGCACGCGGGGAAGCTTGAAAACGAGCACACAAGCACACAGCAAACTCCAATTATCTCATCCTCAACAGCATCATCATCATCTTCATCAACAAAGATACTCTCCCCCTGAACATATGCACCTGTACCTGCACTATTTGGACTAGTGCCTTTTGCGAAAACAGAGGTGGAGGAAGCATCTTGAAAAATAACACTTTTAGCACGAGATGCACAAGTGAAGGAGGAGAACCAATTCTTATCATCGGACATGTGGCGTGAGCATCCGGAATCCACTAGCCATATGTTCTCCTTCCTCGCGTGAGAAGCCTACATAGAAGCAAGAAAGTGTCGATGTCTCGATCAAGGGGTTAGAAATAAGATGTTTAGGAATCGATCTTGAGACACACGACGACAACTGATTGGCACAACACGAGCATTCTTATGCATAAAAGAAGATTTGTCTTTTCTCGTGTTCTTAGCAACAAGAGGTATTTGCATCACCCTAGGCACATAATGAGAAATGAAACGTGCCTGTCTGAAATTAGACCTAGCATTAAACCTTTCTCTCTTTTGTTGTTTAGCTAGTCTAAAGCAAAAGTCTACTAGAAGTCCATCTGTACCACAATGAGTGCAAGTGTACTTAACATGATGTTTTGCTTTAACAGTAGAAGCACATTTTGCATTCATCATAGTAGAAGATAAAAGACCACCAGATTTAATGACATTTTTTTTAGGCTCATTGACAATTTCAAATTTTCCACTTCCAAGTGTTTTGACAACAGTGGGAGCATGTGATTTATGATGAGCATAAGAATCAAAACCTAAACCTTTGTTTTGAGTGCTGACTTTTGATTGATCCAAAATCATGTTTAGGTTTTTCTTGCCATCAGTGAAACGTTCCAAAGAATTTTGCAAGTAGTCAACTTTCTTAGCAAGAGTTAAACAATTATCACAAGGAGTGTCAATTTTAGCTTTACATTTACGGCAATTTGAACACGAGTTAATTTCATGAGTGAACATGTCATTTGTTAATTGTGTAACTCTACAATTTGCATCTTTTAATTTCAACTCAAGAATTGAACATTTAGAGCAAGCAATTTGATCATGTAAACTATCAGTAGAGCAATCAATATTTTTCACAAATTTTTCATTTTTCAATTGTTCGGCATAAACTTGTTCTAGTTTAATGACATGTTCCTCTTTTAGAGACTTAATTTCAAATTTGAGATCTAAGCAAGTATCACAAATATTTTCAGAATTTGAATTTCTAAGATCAAAGTTTTCAGATTTTAGCATGGATAGATCTTTTTCTAAGTTTTTATTTTTGAGTGAAGATTTTCTTAAAGATTTTCTCAATATGACTAAAACTTCACAAAGCTCATCATACGAAGGCATTACCTCATCACCGTCATTTGGAGGTCTTGTCGTTGTCACTAGAATCACTAGTGTTCCCTTTTGCCATGAAGCACGATCAGGTGAAATCCTTCTCTTTCAAACCCGTTTGCTTCGCTTCCTTCTCATCTTGGTTGAGTCATCAATGTCGCTTAAGTCTAAGCGACCAATTGCCTCGAAGACTTTGTTGAGCATCTTCTTCGTCAGTTGCTTATTTTTATCCTTGCTCTCTCTTGGCGGGAAGGACTTGGAGGAGTTGCTTTGCTCCTTCTCTTCTCTATCTTTGTTCTTGAAACATTTAGCACGGATGTGCCCTGCCTTACCGCTTGATTGTAGCGATGGATGGAGGCTCCTTTTCTTTCCCTTGATCTCATGTAAGCTGCATTGACACGCTTGGAAAGAAGAGCAAGTGTATCTTCCGGTATTTGATCTAGCTGTTCATCACTAAGAGCACTCAAAGCGATAATGGAATATGATGATGAAGAACTAGTAGCATTATCATATGAAGAGGAATTAGCATTAAGAGCCATAGAGTTATCATTGGATGTTCTTGAAATAATGTCTATCTCAAAAGTCTTGAGACTAGAATATAGTTTATCCAAAGTCATTTCACTCATCTTGTGAGCTTCCCTAAAAGCGATCACTTTCATTTGCCGATTTTAAGATCAAGAGATGATAGGAAATGTCTAGCATTTTCAGAGTCGATGTACTTTACATCTACAGCTCTAAGATTGTTTAAGATTACATTAAAGCGAGCAAAACAATCATCTAGAGATTCTCCAGAGTTCATTTCAAATCTAGTGTATTCCTTTTTAAATTGATCTTGCCTAGCTTCTTTTACAGAGTCAGTGCCCTCATGATAATCTTGAAGAGATTTCCAAATTTCATGAGCAGTGAGTAAATGACAGACTCTATCAAATTCTTTTCTAGCAAGTCCTTGAAGCAATATGTTTCTAGCTCTATTATTGTTTTCAACATCTTTTTCAAACTCGATTTTATCAATATCATCATTAGAAGGAAGATATTTTTACCTTGCGCCAAATCGCGTTACCTTGAGCTTGAAGATATGCAGTCATCCGGATCCGCCAGTGGGGGAAGTCTGTGCCATCGAAGATTGGCGGTTTGTTCGAGTATTTCTCTGTTGCCATAACTTACCGTTTACTAATCACCTGTTAAGATGGATTAGTAGAGCCTTGCTCTGATACCACTTGTAGGACCGAATATAGCAATCAGAGGGGGGGTGAATGATTGTGCGGAAGCTAAAACCAAATTCTTGATCTATTAAAAGTTTACCCCAAAATAGAACCAAATAATTGCCTCGTTTTCGAAAAAAACAGAATGATAGAGGTTTGGTAAAACGCAAATTCCCAGAGATCCAACCGTCCGATCGATCTGAAATTTGGACACAAGAAACTAGATTCCAATACGAATCAAACCGAAAAAGAATCAGCTCAATCGGACTTACGGATCAAAAGTTATGACATTCGCAAGCTTACTATTCCAGAAGATGGCGAGAATAAATCTAACTAGAATTGTAGCTCGCCGAAAGATTTGATGAACTTGATCTTTATTTCTCCTTTCTTTTGTCTAAAATACTCCAAACAAAAGAGTACAACCCTAAAGCTTGCTCAAAGCTTGATTGCCTTCAACAGGAGGCAACCCCTCTATTTAAAGAAGGCAAACACACCTAATCCTAGAAGGAGTCCTAATCCTAGAAGGATTCCTAATCCTAGAAGGATTCCTAATCCTAGAAGGATTCCCACTCCTAATCCTAGAAAGAGCATGTATTCAACACAACTCCACTTGGCCCAACCTGGCCGAGTACAACTCTTGCACGCGTATGGCAACCCTACCATACTCACGTGACTAACACTTTGCACGCGAATGACCTCGTGCCATTCTCACGTGACTAACCATTCTTCATGTGCACCATTCTCTTAGCCCGAACGTTCCGCATGACATCCTTGACCACCAAGACCTCAGTTCCCCCTGAACCTAGTCCCGAACCTCAGTTCCTCCATGAACCTAGTTCGGTCCGTCATCGACCACATTTGCCCTCGAGCAATACCTGCACATGAACAAACCACAAAACGATTCCGAGCACAAGTCCGCGACTTGACTCACATTAAACCATGCAACCACTCACAGGAGTGCATTGCATTAAATATTCTAAGAACACGATTTCAAAACACGAACAAAAACCTTTGCAAAAATCAAAAAGCTTTTCAAATAATCAAACTGATTTCAGATCTTTTCAAATAAAGAAACCAAAAAATAAATCTTGTCGAAATATCAAACTAGTTTCAAATCTTTTTCAAATACTCATCATCAAAATCAACTGGATCAAAAATAACGATCCTTCAATGATATTGTTAAAGAAACCTTGCCGGTTGTTTAAAGATGTTCTAATCTAACGGGTTAATAGAGAAACTTAATCAGGTTGACTAGTGGCTTTAATTTGGAAGTTGATTAGAGTTGCTATTTATGTTGTTGCAAAATATTAGCATGGTTGGAAGTATGCAGTCGTGTTCCTAAAATGCTAGTGTCGAGGCCAATTGGAAAGATATGGGTTTTGTAGTTTGATGATATTGCAAGAACTTTGTGCTGGTCTAACTTATTTAAATTTAATTTAATAGTTGGAGTATGTTGTGTAGTGACAATTTTGTTGTAACCTATTGTGAATCATGTGATGAAAAATTGGCTTGATTTTGTGCTGAAAAATTGGTTAGGATTAATCTTGCAAAATTGCTTGCATGAAGGACCAAACATTCAAACATCCAAAAACAAGAGACTTTGCATTTGCGCCAGACCAAACATCCAAAAACAGTGAGTTTCGCATGTATGACGGACCAAACTTTTTGGTCTGTCATAAACATGATTTTGATGTTTTTACGCTTGTTCAAGAAATCGCGTTTTTCCCATGTATGACAAACCAAATTTTTTGGTCTGTCATACACATGCTTTTGGCGACCTCGTTTTTCCCATGTATGACAAACCAAATTTTTGGTACATCATACACATGCTTTTGGCGATCTCGTTTTTCCCATGTATGACAAACCAAATTTTTTGGTCTGTCATACACATGTTTTTTGGCGACCTTGTTTTCCCATGTATGACAAACCAAATTTTTTGGTCTGTCATACACATGCTTTTGGCGATCTCGTTTTTCCCATGTATGACAAACCAAATTTTTTGGTCTGTCATACACATGTTTTTTGCCGACCTTGTTTTTCCCATGTATGACAAACCAAATTTTTTGGTCTGTCATACACATGTTTTTGGCGACCTCGTTTTTTCCATGAACGACAGACCAAATTTTTTGGTATGTCGTAAATGTGCTTCTGAAGGTTTTTGCGCGGGACCAAGTTCTTAAAAACAGTAAGTTTTACATGTACGCCGGACCAAATTTTTTGGTCCGTCGTGAATGCGTTTTTGCTCGATTAGGGTTTTGAGCAAACTTGGAATTGTGTTTGATTTGTTTTTGAGATTATGAAATTTGTGAGAATTTCATGATGCTTGAAGTGGGCTTTATGCAATGCTCGTGTGAGTATTTGCATGGATTGACATTGAGTCAAGTCGTGGACTTGTGCTCGGATTTGTTTTGTGGTTTGTTCATGTGCAGGTATTGCTCGAAGACGAATGTGGTCGATGACGGGACCGGAACTAGGTTCTTGGAGGAACTGAGGTTCGGGACTAGGTTCAGGAGGAACTGAGGTCTTGGTAGTCAAGGATGTCATGCGGGACGTTCGGGCTAAGAGAATGGTGCACATGAAGAATGGTTAGTCACGTGAGAATGGCAGGAGGTCATTCGCGTGCAAAGTATTAGTCACGTGAGTATGGCAGGTGGCCATACGCGTGCAAAGTGTTAGTCACGTGAGTATGGTAGGGTTGCCATACACGTGCAAGAGTTGTACTCGGCCAGGTTGGGCCAAGTAGAGTTGTGTTGGATACAGATTCCTTCTAGGGAATAGGAATTGTATTCAGGACTACTTGTGGGTTGGTCCTTTAAATAGGAGGGGTTGTCTCCTGTTGAAGGGCATCAAGCTTTGAGCAAGTTTTAGGGTTTGTACTCTTTTGATGAGAGTACTTTAGACAAAAGAAATAAAGATCAATTCTTCCAAGATTCTTGCGTGCTACAGTAACCGCGTTGCTATAGTGTTTTCTGTTTTGGTTCTTGTTTGCATGCTTGTTCTAATTCTAGATTGGTTTTTGATCGTTGAGTTTCATCTTGATTTGATCCGTCAAAAACCTTTCTAGGGTATTGATTTAGAGTTCCTCAAAGTCTAGTTGATTAATCGTTTGAAGATCTTGTTTAATCTTGAAGTTTTGATTAGATTAGTTTTCGTCAAGTTCTGGAATAGCAAGCTTGCGAAGTTCATAACTTTTGATCCGTAAGTCCGATCGAGCTGATTCTTTTTGGGTTCGATTCTTATTGGAATCTAGTTTCTTGTGTCCAAATTTTAGATCGTTCCGATGGTTGGATCTCCGGGAATTCGCGTTTTACCGAACCTCTATCATTCTATTTTTGTCGAAAACGAGGCAATTATTTGGTTCTGTTTTGGGGTGAACTTTTAATAGATCAAGAATTTGGTTTTAGCTTCCGCACATTCATTCATCCCCCCTCTGATTGCTATATTCGTATACTTCGATCCTACAAGTGGTATCAGAGCGATGTTTTTCTAATCTATCTTAACCGGTGATTAGATTAATGGATCGTTATTCGATAAAACCATGTGTGTTCGATGGTGTTGATTTTCAGTTTTGGAAGGCCAAGATGGAGGCGTTCATCCAAGCACAAGGCTTCACAATTTGGGAGAAGGTCTACAAGCCATATGAAGTCCCTGCAAACGACAACGTCAACGACACCAATCGCACACATGTTGAAGCAAACAAAGAAGGCGCGCAACTTGATCATCCAAGGTTTGGGACGCAACGACTTTGACCGTGTGATCCATCTCAAGTCCGCATATGAGGTATGGAAATCTCTTTGTGATTACCATGAGGGTTCTAACACTATTAAAGAGGTTCGTCAAGATCTTTACAAAAAAGAATACATACGATTTGAGATGAAACCCGGTGAGTCGCTAGATGACTTCTTTGCACGTTTCAATAAAATTCTTAGTAATCTTCGTCTTTGTTGGAGTTAGCTTTGATGATGATGCTAATGCTAGACAATTGCTTGGTGCTTTAGACATGTCTATTTGGGAGATGAAAGTTACATCCATTAGAGAATCTACTATCATGAGTACACTTACATTAGATGTTCTGTATTCTAAATTGAAAACTCATGAGTTGGATGTTCTTGCAAGGAAAGGTAATATTAAATCAATTGCTTTGATCTCTAACCCTAACATGTCAAATGCAAATTCTTCTTCTAGCTTTGCCTTGTCTTCCATGTCTTCTTTAACAGATGAGCAACTTGAAGAGTTTCTGAAGAAGATCGGCACTAATCTCTTCTCGCTTTAACAAAGCTTTGCAGAATGTGAGAATGAGAAAGAGAGGTGGTCCTCCAAGATGCTATGAGTGTGGTGACCTCAACCATATTCGCACAAATTGTCCTAAGCTTGCAGGAAAAACATCAAAGGAGGAGAAGGACAACGGCGAAGGAATGAGAAGAAAAGGTTCTCGTCAAATGATAGGAAGAAGAAGAGCTTCATCAACCGCAAGGTGGTTCACAGAGTTCTTTCCGCTCTTGAACAAGTCAATTTGAGCGATGTGGACTCGGAGAGCAGCGAAGATGATGCAACTCCAAGCAAGCATGATTTGATGGGATTGTGTCTCATGGCAAGCAGCAAGGATAGCTTCACCGAGGACGGCAATGACAGCGACTTCAATGAGGTAGATCCTTCTTATGATGAATTAGCCAATCTTTGTTGCCCGTCTTGGAAAATTACTTGACAAACGTGATAGAAAAATTAAGAAACATGATATTCTTGTGGAGTCATTGAATGCTGAAATTGCTAGACTTAAGACATTGATTCTGATGATGATACTTGTAAATCATGTGACTTAATTTACAATGAGCTCACCTTGCTTAGGAAAGAACACGCTCTTACATTTGCATCTAAATGAGAAACATGTTAAACATGCTAGCTGTTCCAATCGATGATTTGCATGGTTCAACTTCTTGTTCTAAATGCTCAACTCTTGAATTAAAATTGAAAGATGCAAATGCTAGGGTTTCTCAATTGACTGATAATCTGCTTACTCATGAGGTTCTTTCATGCTCTACTTGTCGTAAACAGAAAGGGAAGGTCAATATTCCTTGCAATAATTGTTTAACTCTTGCTAAGAAAGTTGATTACTTGCAAAATTCTTTGAAACGTTTCACTAATGGCAAGAAAAAGTTGAACATGATTTTGGATCAATCTAAGGTTAGCACAAACAAGAGAGGTTTAGGTTTTGATCCTTATGCCACATATGAAACTAAACCTCGACCGTTGTTCGAGCTCCTTGCAAAATTGAGTTATCTAATGAGCCTAAGAAAATTGCTTTTCAATCTGCTTTGGTTTTTATCTTCTACTATGATGAATGCAAAATGTGCTTTTCTTGTTAAAGCTAAACATCATGTCAAGTACACTTGCACTCATTGTGGTAGAGATGGACACTTAGTAGATTTTTGCTTTAGACTAGCCAAACAGCAAAAGAAGGAAAGCACTAAGGCTAGGTCAAATTTCAGCAAAGCACATTTTTATGCGGCTAGAGTGATGAAAACACCTTCTGTTCCTAGAAACATGGGAAAAGGCAAATATGATTTTGTGCATAAAAATTATCGTGTTGTACCCATCTTGTTGTGCATCGTGTGTCTCAAGATCGGATTCCCAAAAATCTCATTCCTAACCCCAAGATCGAGACCTCGACATGTTTTGCTATGTAGGCTTCTCGCAAGGAAGGAGAACATATGGCTAGTGGATTCGGATGCTCACGCCACATGTCCGGTGATAAGAATTGGTTCTCCTCCTCACTCGTGCATCTCGTCTTTGAAAGTGTTACTTTTGGAGATGCTTCTTCCTCTTCTGTTGTGGCAAAAGGTACGATAAAGGTAAGTGACAAGTTTATGTTCAAAGATGTGGCTCTTGTTGAAAATTTGAAATATAACTTGCTTTCTGTCTCACAAATGCTTGATGAAGATCTTGAGATAAGCTTTAAGAAAAATGAATGCAAAGTGCTAGATGCTTCAGGTGATCTTGTGTTCAAAATTTCTCGTTTTGGAAGAGTATTTAAAGCTGATTTTGATGCATCACCTTCTTCTAAGCATAGGTGTCTAATTGCCAATGTTTCTAAAGATTTATTCTTTTGGCATCGTAGACTTGGTCATATTGGTTTTGATCATCTTACTCGTGTAAGTGGTTTAGATCTCATACATGGCTTGCCTAAGCTTAAGGGTGATAGCAATCTAGTATGTTCTTCTTGTAGACATGGTAAGATGATTGCAGGTTCACATCCACCTCTTACCATGGTGATGACAAACGCTCCAGGACAGCTACTACATCTTGACACTGTTGGACCATCTCGAGTTCAATCTTTTGGAGGCAAGTGGTATGTGCTTGTGATTGTTGATGATTTTTCTAGATACTCTTGGGTATACTTTATGGCATCTAAGGATGAGGCTTTTAGTCATTTTAGAAGTCTTGTTCTTAGGCTTTACATTGATCATCCAGGAGCTCTTAGAGCGATTAGAAGTGATAATGGAACTGAGTTTAAAAATTCTTCTTTTGATCTCTTTTGTGCTGAAAAAGGAATTGATCATCAATTTTCATCACCTAGAGTGCCTCAACAAAACGGTGTAGTCGAAAGGAAAAATAGAACGTTGGTTGAGATGGCTAGAACCATGTTAGATGAACATCACTCTCCTAGAAATTTTTGGGCTGAAGCTATTTCAACTGCTTGTTATGTTTCAAACCGTGTGTTTTTGAGATCAAAATTGGGTAAGACTCCATATGAGCTTCGGTTTGGACATAGACCTTCTGTTTCTCACTTTCGAGTTTTTGGATGCAAATGTTTTGTCTTGAAATCTGGAAATCTTGATAAATTTGAAGCTAGATCAACTGATGGCATTTTTCTTGGATATCCTGCTCATACTCGTGGCTATCGTGTGCTTGTTTTGGAGACTAACAAAATTGTGGAAACTTGTGAAGTTACTTTTGATGAGGCTAGTCCAGGCTCTAGTCCAAGTGATGCAGGTACAGGCACATACATTCAGGGGGAGAAAATCTTTGAAGATAATGATGATGTTGAACATGAGGTCTTGACTCTTCCTAATGCACAACAAGCTGTAGCACCCTTGGCACCTACTACTACATCACCTACAGCTAACCATCCTCAAGCTACAACATCATCTGTACATGCTGAAAATGAAGAAGGAGAAGGAGAAGTCTCAAAAGCCAATGCTCCCTTGCACATTCAAAAAATGCATCCATCTGAACAAATGATTGGAGACCTAAATGAGAGAGTCACTCGATCCAGGTTTATTCATTCTGACACTCATGCTCATTCTGCTTTAGTTGCTTCTTTTGAACCCAAAGATATATCTCATGCATTATCTGACGAATCTTGGATCAATGCCATGCATGAAGAATTAGAAAATTTTGAACGAAATAAAGTTTGGAAACTTGTCTCACCACCTCCTGATTTTAATGTTATTGGAACTAGATGGGTTTTCAAAAATAAACAAAGTGAGGATGGTGTTGTTGTTAGAAACAAGGCTAGATTGGTTGCTCAAGGTTACACTCAAATTGAAGGCTTAGATTTTGATGAAACATTTGCTCCTGTTGCTATAATTGAAGCCATTAGAATTCTTTTAGCTTTTGCTGCATCCAAAGGTTTCAAATTGTATCAAATGGATGTGAAAAGTGCTTTTCTTAATGGCTACATAAATGAGGAGGTTTTTGTCAAGCAACCACCTGGTTTTGAAAATCCAAAGTTTCCAAATCATGTGTTCAAACTATCAAAAGCTTTGTATGGTTTGAAACAAGCCCCTAGAGCATGGTATGATAGGCTAAAAACCTTTTTACTTGAAAGGGGGTTTTCAATGGGAAAGGTTGACAAAACTCTCTTTTTACTCAAGCAAGGCAATGATCAACTATTCGTTCAGATTTATGTTGATGATATTATCTTTGGTGGTTCCTCTCATGTTTTAGTGTCTGAATTTTCAGAAACAATGAGGAAGGAGTTTGAGATGAGTATGATGGGTGAGTTGACATACTTTTTGGGATTTCAAATCAAGCAAACGAAGGATGGTACTTTTGTGCATCAAAGCAAATACACAAGAGACTTGCTACATCGTTTTGGGATGGAAAACAGCAAACCAATCATGACACCTATGTAAAGCAATTGCACGCTTGATCCGGATGAAAATGGTGAGCCAGTTGATCAAAAGGAATATAGAAGCATGATAGGTTCACTTTTGTACCTCACTGCATCAAGGCCGGATATACAATTTGCTGTGTGCTTGTGTGCTCGTTTTCAAGCTTCCCCACGTGCTTCACATCGACAAGCTATCAAGCGAATTTTCAGGTATCTTCATGGAACTCAAGATTTTGGCATTTGGCTTTCTGCTTCCTCATGCATTAGTTTAAGAGCCTTTTCTGATGCTGATTTTGGAGGATGTAGAATTGATAGAAAAAGTACATCTGGTACATGTCATTTCTTCGGCAATTCTCTTATTGCATGGTCATCAAGAAAACAATCTTCTGTTGCACAATCAACTGCTGAATCTGAATATGTGGCTGCTGCTAGTTGTTGTTCTCAAATTCTTTGGATAGTAGCTACACTTAAAGATTATGGGGTTAATTTGGTGTGAGACCCCGGATCAGTTATCCAGAATCTCCTGTGTATTTCCGTACTAGTCGGATCATAGCTAAATGCTGACGATCCAGTGATACTTCATTGCCGAACAAAACGAAACTGTAATATAAATAGTCAAGTATGGGCCACATGGCCACTTATTACAATACTCGGTCCAACGACCGGACACCAAGCAGCGGAAACAAAAGCAAAATGAAACGAGCGAACGCCCAAAACGCCACAGGCGACGACTAGGAACGCAACTAGTCCTCCTGGCAGTCCTCCTCGAAGAACTCCTCCTCTTCCTCGGCATCTTGGAAATTCTCTGATGATTACAATGTTGGTGTAGCACGTGAGTACAAAAGTACTCAGCAAGTCAGGAAAGTATGATCATGTGGGGCTTTCCAAAGGAAGCTTAATAGGGTTTATTTGCATAAAGCCACATTTGAGTAAATCATACTTAAGTAATAAATTTCACAAAGCATATTTTAAACTCTTTTTAATAATTGAATTATTTATTATTGTAGTGAGGTTCTAACCACCATCACTAGCATAAAGGCTCTATTCGCCAACAGTTAAAAGATCAAAGTTAATCATGTGACTCCATCCGTCAAATGTAAAACAGGTTCTATCCACCTGGGTTGGCTCTTTCCGCCAAACAACATTCGAGAGTTCTAACCACTCCCGAATCCCAAAACAAAACACTTTTCGGTTTTAAAAACAAAATCAAAGTCTACCAATATGAAAGCATTCTTCGCTTTGCCTTTGACCGTAGGCACGGCTATTCGAATAGTTTTACTCTGCAGAGGTGTACAACTTTACCCACACGACACGATCGTCTCCTAATGCCAAGCTATTAGCACACTTCCTTTGGTGTGCCGGCAGAGAGATCGTGACAAGGCCGTTACAATGTTTCTACCTAGCTAGACCCACCCGCTGAGGTTTCACCGCTGTTAGGGTTCTCTCCACCCAGTACAGAAGCCCCCTCTTGCGTCGTGTGAGAAAAACAACATTGCCTCCGTCCGGCATTCACATCCAACTAAGTGGCGAGTCTAAGCTAGGCTTCTACAAATTAGTTGGCCAGGTCGTACCATTATAGACATGTGGTAGTACGGTTATGCTTAGAATGGCAATCATAAGCGTCGGTCCTTATATGACTTGGGGTGGTACTTGCACAAAAGGATCAAGACTTGATCCGCTCCCACCCGACATTCCATGCCGCCCAAGTCAAAATCATTTTCCTTTTCTTTTTATTTTAACAAAACAGGACCAAAACCATAATAACACTTTCAAATCACATTTGATAACCTTCTTTTTGAATAATCACACCCATGGGTTGTTTTCATCGGAAAGATCCTAAGCAATTCTACCGTACTACATATCAACGGATACCATATAAGCATAAGCATGGCATAAACAATGTTCTGGGGTTACAATGGATATGATTAACAATGTCATCGAAGAATCAACAAGTTCGGAATAACTAGCTCTTATATTTGACATATTTCATTAAACATAGCCATGCAACTTTATAAACAATTTTAAATCAGTTCGCAAACATAGGAGCAAAGTGCATCAAGGAGACTTGCCTTCAGTTGCGGCGGCGGTGTCGAACTCGGAAGGCTCGACGGCGAAATCGGCGGTCGCGGCGGGATCGTCGACTACACGCAAAACGAGGCAATAAATAAATAACAGAAAATAATAAAATCCAAAAATTATAAAATTAGTACTGGCAGGTAGATATCGATTTATGATGAATTTAGGAATTTGAATGGGGTCAAACGGAGTTCGGATGAGAAAGTTATGAGCTTCCGAAGTTTGAATTTCGAATAAATCGAAAATCGGGAATATTCCCAGAATATTACACTGTTGACTGGGTCAAAGTTTGACCGAGGCTTGACTTTGACTGGTCTTTCTTACATGTGGGACCCTATGTCATAGAGGGGTGCTTCTTCCTCAATGGCTCTAGCCATGAAACAGAGGGAGCAAAGCTCCATGGGGCGCCGGCCATGGAGGGCTAGGCGGGCGGAGCGAAGCGGCAAGGAGGCGTCGCGGCCGGCAGTGCCGAGAAAGCGGCGGCGGCACCGAGATGGTCGGAGACGGCAGCGGCGCGGCGGCGTGGCTGTGGCGCGGCGTGGCGGCGTCAGAAACACAATGAGGCAGGCGGCAACCGTGGCGGCGAGCGAGAACCGGATGGCAGCAAGCGGGCAGCGGCGAGCGGCAGACGGCGCATAAGCGGCGGCGAAGCGCGAGCGGCGGCGCGAGGGCTCGAGGCAGCGAAGCGCGGTGGCAGGGAGGACCGGGCGGCGGGTCGTCGTCGGCCTGCCGGAAACAGCGGCGACAGCGGCGGCGCCGGCGAGTCTGTGAGGCAGTGGGCAAGAACAGAGAACTCGCCTTCACCCTCAACATCCGGATTTTCCCAAAAAATTTGAATAAGGCATCTCCAACTAATTGATTGAACACCTAAAGAACATCCTAAAAAAACTTGTAGAGGGAATGAATTGAACCGATTCTCACCGAAATCGAAGAAATCGACGACGAACACGGGTGCGGCCGAGACGAGCAAAATCCGAAATTCGTCGTCCACAGAGGATGAAACCTAAAATCGATGGATGAGTTAGAATCTAGACTCCCTCACGAACTCAATGAAACAAGCGGAATAGAAATTGAACCACCGAGGAGTGAGATATGATCCAAAACCCGAAGAACGCGATGAACACCCCAAGTTCGTCGGTTTTTCTCGAACTTCCGGTGGATTGGGTTGGAGAGGCAAAGGAAGGGTATGCTCCCTGGAAAGAGGACTCCCCCACGGAGATTTAAGAGGCGGAATCGCGGGAAACGGACTAGAAACGGATGATTTATTGCCATAAATGCGATTTTTGGACTTGGAAGGATTGATCAAATCCCGGCGAGGTTTAGGGTGCATTAACCCCATGGATGGAAAGAGGAGGCCGTCGTGATTCCAACGGATCCGACGGTTCGCGTTTTGGAGTTGTATGGAGGGAGATACATGAATTTGGAAGGAGGAGATTTGAGTTGAACACTCTCTGTTCTTTCCTCCCAAGCAATCCACGTACAAGACCATCCCAAGGTTAGGGATGACATTGTAGCGCCACGTGGCGACGCCTCATTGGCTCCCTTTTACGCAAATGTTCCACCCTAGAGAAAAATAAGGAAAAATGGCCTAAAAATTCCGGAAAAATTCCTAGAGCCATTTTAGAATATTTGGGACTCAATGGAACTGGTTTGGTTGAATTTGGATGATTTTTGTGGAATCGGATATTCGGGCGTGGATCGCAGGCATTAAACAAAAGCCGCGCGAGATAAAATAGGAACGGATGTCCAAAAATCCGGGGGAATGATTCCTAAAATCATTTCGGAATATTTGGAACATTTTAGAAGTGGTTTGGGGATTTTTGGAGCATTTTTGGATTCGGGTGAATTTTAGATGCCGTGATCTTGGAAAATCCGATTTTTCGCCCGGGAGGGAATTAATTCCCGATTTCGAAGGGGAATGGATGCCAGGTTATTATAAACACCAAAGAAACTCCAACTTTTCAATTTACTTTATTTAAATTAGGTTTTTCTCCAAAAAGCCAAAACGAGGATGTTACATTTGGATAGTGTTCCTCTTTTGTGTGATAACACTAGTGCAATTTGCATTGCTAAGAACCCCGTGCAACACTCTAGAACAAAACACATTGACATCAAATTTCACTTTCTTAGAGATCATGTTGAAAAAGGCAACATTGTGCTTCATCATGTGGATACTGAACATCAATTGGCAGACATTTTTACAAAACCTTTGTCTTCTTCTCGTTTTGCTTTTATTCGGGGAGAACTTGGGATTGTTCATCCAATGGGTTTGTTTTGAGGGGGAGTTTCTTTGCCAAGTTCTTTCACTTAATGAGCTCACTTTATCATATTTCTTTATATATTTTGTAATTGTGCTAATATATAATAATCTAAATTGTTCCACTTGAACTAAAAATGACTTTGCGGAATTCCTTGGTTTGATTGCCTATAGTTAAATACTCTGTGATATCTCACTCTTCTAGGCTTGATATTGAATCTTCTTGACAAATTTGGGCTATGAGGCAAGTGTGTTTTCAGCTTTACTCTTTCATAAGACCTTTTAATCATTTTTGCATGTTTACAATCAAAGAAAAAGAAAAGAAAAAGGGGAATCAATAAAAAAGGGTTGTTAAAAGCAAAAGCTTCAAGTTGTATGCTTCAGGCATGCTTTCCCTAAAAAAATAAGATGTATGCTTCAAGCATGCCATTCCCTCAAAGATAAGATGTATGCTTCAAGCATGCCACTCCTAGAAAATAAAAGAAGTATGCTTCAAGCATGCCACATGCAATTTATTGTTTAAAGATTAAATTGGTCTACTAGATTGGAGTTGAAACTACTTGCTCGCCCTAAGTTGTTAGTTGCTTCAATTTTTAAAGCCTTGCTTTTTCTGCTAAGATCTTGCTTAGTACTTGGCTATAGTTGACTAAATTTAGGTTGAGATGCATGTCATTCCCTAACTTGTTAAAATCACATCAAGATCATGTATTTTGCATATTATGTGATATATAAGGTTATATGACCGAATGAGCTCATCTTTTCCTATCTTGGCACTCCCTTGTTTCTCATTGTGAAATCATTGCTACAGGAATTTTTTTGAACAAATTCTCTCTTTTGTACTCTTGATGAATCCATTGTCAAAGGGGGAGAAATTTGAGCTTTTTGGGAGAAGTTTGGAGAATTTTGGAATTCTTGGTTCACACACATTTTCATTCTCAGGGGGAGATTTTGTTTTGCCTTTTTGTCAAAGGGGGAGGTTCTGTGTTTTGGTGTTAATCCTTTGGATCTCAAAATCTTTTGTAAAAGAGAATGCCAATGTTCAAATCTAAAGTGGTGTTGCCAATGTTTTCATCAAGGGGGGGATTGTGAATCATGTGATGAAAAATTGGCTTGATTTTGTGCTGAAAAATTGGTTAGGATTAATCTTGCAAAATTGCTTGCATGAAGGACCAAACATTCAAACATCCAAAAACAAGAGACTTTGCATTTGCGCCAGACCAAACATCCAAAAACAGTGAGTTTCGCATGTATGACGAACCAAACTTTTTGGTCTGTCATAAACGTGATTTTGATGTTTTTACGCTTGTTCAAGAAATCGCGTTTTTCCCATGTATGACAAACCAAATTTTTTGGTCTGTCATACACATGCTTTTGGCGACCTCGTTTTTCCCATGTATGCACTACAACACAACATCCCTATAGAGACATGTTTTATGTAGGCTAGAGACGTTTTGTTTCGTCTCCACGAGACCACAGAGTCATTTTTATAAAGCGTCATAGGAACGTCTTCACATGGATCGTCTCAAAAATATAGAGACGTTTTGTTAAGCGTGTCTACATCATTTAAAACGTTCTATAGAAGCATTAAATTACACCTCTATGAAATTAGAGACGCTTTTGTAGAAACATGTAAACACGTCTTAATTGATGTATAGAGACGTTAAATTACACCTCTACAAAATTATATACGCTTTTGTAGAAACATGTAAACACGTCTCAATTGATGTATAGAGACGCTTTTTATTACCATCACTTTTAACAAGCAGCAATTTCGATTTTATTTTTTTAACACATGTTCCTTCTTTAAACCATCTGCGGCAATTTGTGGTATTTAACTAGTTATATAGTTTTTAGAAAGTAAATGAGTTGTTCGTACAATGAGATAACATGCATTGCATTGCAGTTGAAGTTTTAAAGCGGAGGAAATATGCCAGTCATTTGTTCAGAAAAGCACACTGACTTTCAAATGACAATTGACACTCTGATTCTGCATTACACAACTGAGCACAATATTAGTTTATGACTCATTCTATGATCATGACTCGTGAGTACCCATCTAATCTACTCGCCCTTCTTGACCTTCATGCTCCCCTTTGGTATCTTCCTCAAGACGCCTGGGTTGAGTTTACAGTACTAATCTTGGAGCAAACCAAGAAGGTCAGAGAGGAAGTCGTGTACTTGATCTTCACACTTCTCATAGAGCATGTGAAGTGTGTGAGTGCAAACAAAGCCTGTTTTAGGTAATCAAATATTGTTCTCAATAAAACTGAATACATGCATTCACAAAATAGGAACAGTGGCAAAAATACGAGGAAAAAATGGAGGTTACAGTCTCTTACCAATGTAAATGACAGATAGGAAATTACACCAACTTCCAACCACAATGAAGAGCCCAAAATCCGACAATTGCACGAAAGGACATATATATTGACATTAAAGTGATTGTTGATGATGAAGAAATAGAATAGTTACATATGCGAGGGTTTGATTTCTTTAACAGTTTAAGGGACATATGCAGGGTTTAATTTCTTTAATAGTTTAGGGACTCTATTGATCATAATTATGGGGCAAAAAAACATAGAAAAACTCCACATACCAGTACAAAATGCTTCAAGTTTATTTCACAAGACACATCTTGAAGGAAACTCAAGAACTTATTAACTTGGGCACCAATTGCAACAAAGAACGTTCACAAACAGCTCATCCAAAGAACTCAACACGGGTACTTTGGAAGGAGATCTAAAAGTACAAAAGGCATTTTATATTATGTTAAAGAACACACTGTTCAGATGCTTTATAAATTCCATACCCGCTTAGCATGCTTGAGAAGTTGGACCAAACAAACTGAACAACCATTCCAAGGACAAGGGAAAATGAAATGATTGTCAGAAAGTGGTAATCAAGCCATTTGAAGAAAACCCAAATAGCTGTTGGAATAGCCAAAACAATGGAAAATATCTTCTTGTTCCTCCATAACAACACATCAGCAGCTACAATCACAAACGAAAAGCGTCACACATGCCCACACAAAGAAAACTTAAATATACACATAACCAGATCACATACGCTTTCCACCACACAAAACTTGATGGACAGACTTCTGACAGCTAAATAGATTGTTCTTCACTTTGTCAAAGACTGAATTTGGAACGAATTGCCCAAACTTCTCCTTAGGAAGGTTCTCAGCAACGGAACATCACGTGTTTTTTAGCAATACAACTTCACGTAATAATTTCCATATGTAGCGTAGATCAAATACATTATTTAGTGTGTGCATGAGCATGATAAGTTATATTAATATACTTAATCAATAACATGATTTAACACCCGCAAGCTTCAAGATTTATTAAAGGAAAAACAGCTTCAAGATTTAACTTGCAAGTGGTCCTTGAAAAAAAAAGAAATTTCTTGCTAGCTACCTTGAAGTTACTGGTCTAATCTGTTTCATCTGATGGTTGTTCCACACCCATATCAAAAAGTTCTCGTGGCCTGCATCTCGTTACCACATGCCAAAAAAGTATCTCTAGTAGGACATTAATAATTTGTTGGTTTAATCTGCAAAATTGATGTAGGCTAGTAGACTGTAACACCCCAAAATTGTACTTGTCCTAAATTCATGTGTGATTTGGCACTTTGGTGAATTTTTGGAATTTTCTGGAATTTATTTGGATTTAATTGGAATTTATTTGAATTTATTCCATTTTGAAATAATTAAAGAATTTAATTTTGCAAATAAAATTTTGTTGGAAATATTTTATTTGAGTCCAAAATGATCCAAAGTATTTTCCAGAATTTTTCTGGAATTTTTCTGAGTCATTTGCTATTTTTAATGAATTAAATGAATTATCGGGAATTATTTTAAATATTAAATCGCTGGAAATTCAAACTCGGGTCAAATCTTGTTCATCCGACCGAAGTCGGAACCGAAGTCGGACTCGAGTCCGGCAGAGCCACGTGACTCGGCCGAACCCACTCTAACCCTAATCAATCCCAACCGTTGGATCAAGATCCAACGGTGAGATCCGCGTCACGGTTCGAGCCGTATCCGGCCCGGATCCGATCGCGCCGTGCGATCGTGGCCGTTGATCGCGCCACGTGGACGGCTGAGAGTCGTCGTCTTCGCCGAGACCGAGCCGGACTCCGCCGCCGCGCCCGCCGCCGTAAAAGAACTAGGTTTCCGTCTAGGGCACGAACGCCGAGGCTATTTAAAGCGTGAGATGTCCCCCGAGGTTGCCCTCATCCTTGCGCACCCGTTCCCCCGAGCCATCTTGCCTGAGCCGCCGCCATTGAGCCGCAATCGCTCGCCGGAGTTGTCTCTTCCCTCCGCCGAGGTTTGCGCCGATTTTAAAGTCGTCGTCCGTCGTCTTCCGCCGAGAAGGAGCTCGGATCTGGGATCCCGCGACGAGACGCACCGAAGGAAGGATTCATCTCGCCGAGAAGCCCCGTAGCGCCGCGCCCTTGGTCATCGTTCCGTCTCGGTGCCAGGCCTCGCCCGGCGCCATCGCCGGACTCCAGCGAGCTCGAGAGGACCGTCGAGATCGAATCGGACGGTTGAGGTGAGTTCACGTGTTCCAAACCCGATTAGATACGGACCAGTTGGATCAAGATCCAGCGGTTCACAATCGCCACGCGTCTTTATAGCGATGCGATTATAGGATTAGATCCGACCGTCCGATCTAAATCGAGCGGCCCACGATCAACGCAGTAGTTTCAGCGTGTTAACCCTGGATCTAATCCGCGCCGTTGAATTTCAAATCAGCGGTCGTGATTGGCGCCACGTGTCGGGAAGTTGGACCGACGCGTCGGCGGCGAATCCACGCTGGCGTGCGTGTAGACCCGACACGCGGGCCCGCGTGTCGAGGGCCCGCATGTCGATGGTCGACCCGCCAAGCGCCGACGTCACCCATGACGTCACGATGGGTCCCACTGCCGCCGACCGTGGTGAGCCCGGCCGACGCCAAAGAATGACGTCACCCGAGAGGCCCACATGTCGATCTCACGTGGAGTCGTGGGCCGAGTCCACGGTGGACCCGAGCCGGCGTGGACCAAGTCCATGGACCAGGTGACGTCAGCCGCCCAATCGAGAGGCTGCCACGTGTCCTTCCGACGCAATAATTAATTTCGAAAAAGAAAATGATTTATTAATTCGAAATATTGATTCAAATTTAGATTCAAACTTCAAACGCTTATAACTTTTGCGTTTCAACTCCGATTTGAGTGATTCAAATTTCTAAATTTGTATAAAATTGAGATCTACCTAAATATGAATTTTATTTAATTTTTGGACTAAAGTTTTTCTCTGTAATATTATTTAATTGATTATTTAAACTTTAATAAATCATAACTTTTGCATTTTAACTCCAAATTTGTGATTCCAGTTTCTAAAAATCCAGAAAATTATGTTCTCTCTGTTTATGGATTTTATTTGGAGTTTTGGGATGTTTTTGCCTAGTGTTTATTTGTGTATTTGCTATTTGCACGCTTTACGAGTAGACGTTGAAGTCTTAGGAAGGATTTGAGGGAGAAGTGTTGACTCAGGATCCAACTCAAGACCAAGAGCAAGTACTTTTTGAAGGCAAGTTGTGCTTTGACCATATTGATCCTATTTCGAAATCTATTTTGATTTAAACTATTGCATGCTAGTTCAATTAGAAAGATACTTTGATTAAACATGGGGGTTAGATAAATACCAATTTGCTATATGACACCTTGATTACTTAAGTATGTGCCATGACCCTTTGTCACCCTAGTTGTGGTTTACTAGTTGGACATTATTAAATTGCCAACATGGGTTTAGATCGTTGTAGTATCTTTGCTTAGACACACTACGTGCTCATGACATGATTTTGGATAATCAAATGCTAATATAGAATAAATGATATAAAGAAACTGTTTTGGAAAAGAATCATCTGATGTTGATGTCACGTGGTGCATGGTAATCAAGCGGGGTTTGATAAACGATTTCGGCCAGGGGCATGTGGCAAGAGTATTCAGGTGGGCCAGTTGTTGCATTGGGGATGTTGATTTGGTTCTTCGGGTAGTCTTGCCCTGGTCACTCTAAGGACTTAACCTTGCAAGCCTTTGAACTGGGTCATACTTGCAACCACATGGCTGGAATGGGACGGCCCTAGTTGACTAAGTCGCTAAGGACTCACTTGTGGAGCCTCAGGGTGTCAATTACACCGTTTGTGTGATTGTGCGGGAGGCGTATCGTGGCTGTGGCCAGATACCCATCTAGCAGTGTGTTGGTCCCATACTTCGCCTTAGCTAAGGGAAGGGATGGTGTAGAGCACCTGGCGAGAGGACCACTGTGTTGTTTGAGGCTTCCGAAAGGCTTTGTTACTGAACTCGCCTTTGTGGTGTTTGTTGTATCTTGTGGGTAAAGTGCATAACCTCTGCAGAGTGTAGAATCTATTTAAATAGCCGAGTCCACGATCTTTGGACAATGCTCGGGAATTACAGTCAAGGGTTAGATTTTACGAAAATAACTTGGATTTGAAAAGTTGGGTTGGTTTAACAATGAAGATGATGGAAATGTGGTTTAGGATGGGAAAAATGTTTGTTAAACTTCTTGAAAAGTTATTTATGCTTTACTTATTTCTCTGCTTTCGAATCTACTTTTATTACTTGTCAAAAGTCATTTCTTGCAAATATACCTTGAGCTATTCCTTTGTACCAAGCCATGCATATAGTATATTAGCTTGCATTACATTGCATGACTTGCTTGAGTACCAAGTACTCACCCTTGCCTCAACACAATACCGGTTGAAGAGGAGATTACGCGATTCAGGAGGAGGATTTCCAAGAAGACCCGTCTACTTAGGGATGCGAGCCCGGTCGATTGCTGTGGTATCTTGGATGGCGCCACGGTTATTTGATTTTCATGCTGTTATTTCTCTTTTAATAAGTTTCGCCTTGCGAGGCATATATTTGTAACTTGGCCATAAGGTCGAGTAACCCTTTGATTATTTAAATAAAGTACTTTGATAGTATCGTTTGGTATGATTGTGATATATACCGATGTTAAGACTGTGTGCACTAGCGCGTTCCTGGACTAGTGCTGAATACACAGAGGGTCCGGATTTGCAAATTCGGGGTCCCGACATAGACCAAACGGAAAAACATTAAAAGATGAATTCTGTGAGAAATAATGCTCTCCTTGAAGAAATTCAGAGATAGATGGGCAATACATGAACACATTGGACCATCTCTTCTCTGCTATAGATACCAATGAAGGAAAAGGAACTTTGCAATTTAATATAGATTATTACTCCTATCACTTGGACAGCCTGGACCTGTGCAGTCTAAACCATTTAGGCAGATAAATTAAGATACCATTATGGTAAAGGAACAAATAATGATATCAACACATCACTTTAGTTCACACGAAGAGGCAGTCACATATTAGTTTAATTCACCTGGAGGGAGATAGTCACATATCAATTTAGTTAAGTACTCACATGGACTGAGAAAGCACATTCATATTGCAAATCTAAAAATTGCAGACTATAACATCTAAAATCTCACATTACCTAGCACTGCAATTTTAACTTAAATACACTGAGAAAGCACATGCATATTGCAAATCTAAAAATTGCTGATCAAAATAATATATAAGATCTACCATTACCTAGTCTTGCAATTTTAACTTAAATACTATGCTATTCTTTCATCATGTGAATGTGCATAAACAAAGATCATACCACAGTACCCGCCCGCGGACTCACGCAGTCGCCGCCCTCGGAGAGCAGAGAATGGCCACAGTTTTGCAGGTACGAGAGCAACGCCGATGTCATGGGCGCCGCATCAGCGGTTGCCCCGCTGGCGAATCTTCGTGGAGGCGGTTGCTTCCGATCAAACGGGGAGGGTTGACAGACTTGCCCCCTGCTTCCTCTCTTCTTCTTCTCCTCCTCTCTGTGGGACCGATCGGGCGGCCGCCTCGGCCGATTCTGCTTGGACCGCCGCCACCGGCTGCGATTGAGCAGAGGAAGGCTCCCGGCCATGGGAGTTTGGGTGGCGTGCGGATGACTTGCCCTAGGATTTCTTTTCCCCTTTCGGTTTTCTGCTACGAGTTTTCTGGATGCGCTGGACTCTTTCCAGACACGGTTGCTGCCACGGTCGTTGGTCGGTTTGTTCAGTGGACACGGCTGGGTGGAACCCGGAAAGGTCAGGCGTTGCAAATATTTGATACGTCTCGCAAATATTTAATACGTCTCACGGTTCATCTCTACAGATAAAACGAATCCCAAAACACGCAAGATGGATGAGACATATTCCAAGGCGTCTCAATATACGTCTCTACAGATGAGATGTATTTAAAATGTCTTAAACTTCGTCTCTATACAATTTAAACTTGTGGCGACTTTAACAGTGTCTCAAAAAGCGTCTTTATTTCATATATAGTTCTAAATGTAGAGACAGATTTTAAAGTGTTTTAAACAAAATGTCTCCCCATGCCTTTTTTGTTGTAGTGATGACAAACCAAATTTTTTGGTCTGTCATACACATGCTTTTGGCGATCTCGTTTTTCCCATGTATGACAAACCAAATTTTTTGGTCTGTCATACACATGTTTTTTGGCGACCTTGTTTTCCCATGTATGACAAACCAAATTTTTTGGTCTGTCATACACATGCTTTTGGCGACCTCGTTTTTCCCATGTATGACAAACCAAATTTTTTGGTCTGTCATACACATGCTTTTGGCGATCTCGTTTTTCCCATGTATGACAAACCAAATTTTTTGGTCTGTCATACACATGTTTTTGGCGACCTCGTTTTTTCCATGAACGACAGACCAAATTTTTTGGTATGCCGTAAATGTGCTTCTGAAGGTTTTTGCGCGGGACCAAGTTCTTAAAAACAGTAAGTTTTACATGTACGCCGGACCAAATTTTTTGGTCCGTCGTGAATGCGTTTTTGCTCGATTAGGGTTTTGAGCAAACTTGGAATTGTGTTTGATTTGTTTTTGAGATTATGAAATTTGTGAGAATTTCATGATGCTTGAAGTGGACTTTATGCAATGCTCGTGTGAGTATTTGCATGGATTGACATTGAGTCAAGTCGTGGACTTGTGCTCGGATTTGTTTTGTGGTTTGTTCATATGCAGGTATTGCTCGAAGACGAATGTGGTCGATGACGGGACCGGAACTAGGTTCATGGAGGAACTGAGGTTCAGGACTAGGTTCAGGAGGAACTGAGGTCTTGGTGGTCAAGGATGTCATGCGGGACGTTCAGGCTAAGAGAATGGTGCACATGAAGAATGGTTAGTCACGTGAGAATGGCAGGAGGTCATTCGCGTGCAAAGTATTAGTCACGTGATTATGGCAGGTGGCCATACGCGTGCAAAGTGTTAGTCACGTGAGTATGGTAGGGTTGCCATACGCGTGCAAGAGTTGTACTCGGCCAGGTTGGGCCAAGTAGAGTTGTGTTGAATCTGATTCCTTCTAGGGAATAGGAATTGTATTCAGGACTACTTGTGGGTTGGTCCTTTAAATAGGAGGGGTTGTCTCCTGTTGAAGGGCATCAAGCTTTGAGCAAGTTTTTGGGTTTGTACTCTTTTGATGAGAGTACTTTAGACAAAAGAAATAAAGATCAATTCTTCCAAGATTATTATGCTTTCTGATACAAGCGTTGCTACAGTGTTTTCTGTTTTGGTTCTTGTTTGCATGCTTGTTCTAATTCTAGATTGGTTTTTGATCGTTGAGTTTCATCTTGATTTGATCCATCAAAAACCTTTCTAGGGTATTGATTTAGAGTTCCTCAAAGTCTAGTTGATTAATCGTTTGAAGATCTTGTTTAATCTTGAAGTTTTGATTAGATTAGTTTTCGTCAAGTTCTGGAACAGCAAGCTTGCGAAGTTCATAACTTTTGATCCGTAAGTCCGATCGAGCTGATTCTTTTTGGGTTCGATTCTTATTGGAATCTAGTTTCTTGTGTCCAAATTTCAGATCGTTCCGACGGTTGGATCTCCAGGAATTCGCGTTTTACCGAACCTCTGTCATTCTATTTTTGTCGAAAACGAGGCAATTATTTGGTTCTGTTTTGGGGTGAACTTTTAATAGATCAAGAATTTGGTTTTAGCTTCCGCACAATCATTCACCCCCCCTCTGATTGCTATATTCGTATACTTCGATCCTACACCTATCTATAGGGTAGCTACAAGTAATGTTGTCGTTTGATGATTATGCTCGTTGGTTGTTATTAATAACCTAGTAGTGGTGGTAATTGTTTAGATTACTTGTTGAAAACCATGGTTAAAATAGAGGAAAATTTTTAACATGTTGCGATGGAGTGAGCTTTGGATAATTAACATGATGTACAAATTTCATCCTTAATGAATGTATGTCGTAGAATCATATTTACGAACCTTGTCTTGTGGGGATAATATTTACATGTTGAAGTCGCTTGTTAACTGAATAAGTTTCGATTGTCGAGACGTTTACATATTGGTGGTATGAAATTTATTGGTTGGTCACGCTGAAAGTTTTGTTGGAGCACTTGTTTCAAATCTAGAATATGATGTTATTTGTTATGTTGGTCAGTGGGGATCTTGTTGACTTAGTCTTCGTGGGATGTCTTTTCGTAAGCATCATAAACTTTATTTATAAGTATTGGGGAAGATAATAAGAGAAAGAATTTGTTTTGAAGCTCTTGTTGTAACCTGAGGGGTTTCTCAATGAGAAAAAAATGAATATTGAATGTTTAAAAGGATAAGTATAGGGTTTCATGCTAAGCTTGTGTTTAAAACCTTCTGGACTGGTTTGGTTGTTTGCCATCTTGGTTGAATGCTTTCGGTTGAGGTGTTCCTTATGTTGAGTTTCAGAGTTTCCCCAAAACTCGTAGTGTTTGTTGTCGACCTTTGGTTTTGGCGAAATTGTTTAGTTCGTGTTGTGAGTTTGAGTTCACATCCAAAAGTTTTTGAGTGGATCGCGCTCCTTCGCGTCCACACTGAATTATCTTTGGAAAAAAAATTTAAAGGAAACAGATGGACATAGTGGGTTGTGTTGGAAACTTTTGAGATTTAATTTGTAACTCTTTTTGGCTAGAGTTGGAGTTGTTTTGAAAATGTGTGTGATGTTTGCGAGTGCTTCAAAAAGGTGGATTTTATGAATGTTTTGCAAAGTGATTTTGTTAGTGAGGTGTTGCCCTTTTGGGAATGAGTTTCCCTCTCCTTGAGGAAGTTTGTGATGGTTGTGGGAGCAGATGCTCGACTTGAAATTTTGATGTTCTCTTTCAAAATGTTGAAATTGGATGAAATGCAATGTTTTGCAAGTTCAGTTTTCAATTGATGTGGGTTCTTTTACGACGTGGTGTTTTACTGTCAACTATGCTACCGTCATAGTCTATATGAATTTCCGCAACCTTCGATGTTAATTGTGTTTCCATCATTTGATACCGAGGAAGAAGTCATTGGGTGAATGACTATTCGGTACCGTTGTTACATGATGAATGAAGGGTGAAAAAAAAGGAAAACGAGACATTGTTTATGCATAATTAATCATAAAGGAGTCGATGAGCCAGGTCGGTGAGAAAGTCATATAAGGATATATGACTAATCCGGAGTGCTCTTGAAAAGTGTGCATGCATGTCATGAATCGAGATTTCTATTTCTTTCTAGTATGAAAAGAAAGAATGAAGAAATTGTGGTATTTTGGTTGTGGTGTAGGGGATTTATGCTTCCTTTGTGATTTGGCTTGGATGTTGCCGAATTCTTTCCAAAATGGTTGTTAACGCTTTGGGTTTGAGTTGTCGTGTGTACACTTGGGTTTGATAGCTAAGTGTTTTTTTGTGTGAGGGCGAGACCCTCTTAAGAAAGGAACCAATTGTGGTTTGGTAAGGTTTTACGATCCTAGCTTGGGGCTAGGTGTAGAACCTTAGTGGTATAAGGGTGATTTGTGATGGAGGTTGATGATGTATGGGTTTAACCATTATTAAGAGTAGCGATGAGTGGAAGTGAAGTTGACGGTAGTTCGGTGATAATTGTCCTGCCGTGAGCAATTGTCTTCACTAGTTGTTCTTGGATTTGAGTTTTGCCTGGGACAGGATGGAATGAAATGTTAGTATGATCGTGTATCGGAAGGGCTAGTGTGCCTTAATGAGTTATTCCCTTCAATGGAAATTTTCGGGAATGTAGAGAGGTCGTTAAAGGAATTGTGACTTGCTTTGATTATGTCATGTTGAGTTTATTGGAGTGTGGTAGTCAGGTTGGTTGTGTTAGAAGTGTGAAGTGTTTGTCGTGAGGATTCGAGCGTTTTGGGTTGATGGAGCCCTTTGTGGTTGAAACGCATATTCTGTTTGTGAATTGAAGTGAAGGTCGATTTGTGAGAGGTTACCCTTAGTTGAGCTAGATCATTACTTTTCTTGCCAAGTGTTGGTTTTGAGAACTCGCTTGTCGTTTGTTCCGGTTTGAGGTTTCGTGCGGTTGTTTTGTGCTGCAGAGAAGTCTTTTGTCCCTTGGGGATTTTGTTGTTGATTTTTTGGCGTCCTTCGGATTCGAGGTCAAATCCTGTTGAAGGGGGGAAGAATGTGACACTACGGTATGGTGTGACATTAAAAAATGTGAAATTAGAGAATAAAACCTTATGGCTTGAGGTTTACTCGCGTTTTTGGGCCTTATGAAGTGATGTGACACCACGGAGTTTCGTATCCTTATTTATTGAGCATGAGGAGGTCAAAAACATTATGAGTTGTGGAATTAAGGTTAAAACCATAGGGTATGGAGGTTAATAGCGTTTCCGGGCCGTTTCCAGGGTTTCGGGCCTTTCCGGGGGAGTTTGGGCCTAAAAGAAGGGATTGTGGGCTTTGGTGGGATGGAGTATGAGTCCATTTAGGACTAGGAGACTTGTGTGGGCTGGTAAAAGGGGCCTCCCCCTGCCCTCCTTGCGCCCCACCCTGCCCCTTGGGCGCCCCCACCTCCCCCTCCATGCCCTAGCCGCCACCCCCACATCCCCCTCTCCCCTTGTGGCCGTGCGCCCCCACCCCCCATGCCCCCATTGCTACCCACCTCTCCAATACCTCTCCTCCACCCCTTGCTGCCCTAGGGTAGCCTCCCCACCCCTGCACCTCGAGGATCCATCCATTGGAAGCGAGGAGCGAGGAGCGTGGAGCGAGGAGCGATCCGGGAGGAGTTTCGTTGGGATTTCGGTCGTCGGGCGAAGGTACGATCATGTGAATCCTTGGGGTTGATCTAGGTACTGTTATTAGGGTGTTTATCAAGTTTTTAGATCAATTGGAGGTGCTGGATTTGAGTAATTTGGGTTAGATCTAGATGTTGCCACGTTTCTGTTTTGGGACAGCATGAGCAGTCGACCTAGGGTTCACGTTTTCGCCAATTTAGAGTTGGAATCTGGTCATACGGATGTTGAAGAAGTTGTATATAATTTCATTATCTTTCAGTGGATATAAAGAACGTTAAATTCCGTCCAGCCGTTTGAAAGTTATGGCTGTTTTACCGAGCGTGTTAAAATCTGTGACATGATTGGAACAGATCACGGTAATCTGTAGATTAAACAACTTTAGAGTCCGAATCAGTCTTTCCCTATACCTAGACAAAGTTGGGAAATTTCCTAAGCTACGTGAGGATGTACTCTTTTAATTGATTCGGAGTCCCAGAACTCAAGTTATGCCTTTTGCAAGGCTGCTGTCCCGACGGGACAGAACCTCTGTTTTTTAGGTTTTGCGAGTAGTTGGCAATGTCGGGGTAGATGAGGGTTTGCGTACTGTTTTGTGGACATGATTGTGAGCGTGTGGTACCTATGTGCAGGTGGTGTGACACCGGGGGTGCCTTCTACTTCTCGCCAATCCGTCGCCCGTTGTTGAGGCAAGTGTATTGTAATGGGTAGCGATTGTAGGTTGTTTGATTGATTGAGATTGAAGTTTGAATATATGATATGTTCACATGCCATGCTTTAATGTTTGCCATTGATATGATGAGTATGTTTATTATGTGATGATGCCATGTGTTAATATACAAGCTATCCATGATGATGCCATGTGTTAATGTACAAGTTAAGTATGATGTTGGCATAAATGCATACATGGCATGTTACATGGCTCGGGCGGTGAGAAAGTCATAACTAGTCCGGGGAAGGTCGGTGAGAAAGTTATGACTAATCCGGAAAGCCAATGAGTAAGTCCTACATCATGATTCCATTCACCGCGGTGAACGGAAGCGAGGAGTAGGCACCCTCCATCTTCGGGATGGAAGGAGGGAGAGGGTGCACACCGACGGGTGTGTACTCAACCATACCGGTATGAGTTTCCAGGAGACATGTGCATCGCATTGCATTACATTGCATTGTATCATATGAGGATGTTATATGAGGATGATTTATGATGATGTCAATGATATGCTTACATTATGACTATGAGATGTGTATGATGTTGTATGTGAAAAGTGGTGATGAAGGTATTGGAATGTGTTTTCTTGTTCCATTGTAATATACTTGCTGAGTGATGAACTCACACTTGTGTTTATGTTGTTTTTCTTAGGTACCATGAAACCGGCATGCGGGAAAAAGGGGTTAGCTACACATCTACACGTAGCTCCACACAAATTAGACAAGTGTTACCACTTGGAGTCATGATAATGAAAGTATTGCCATAAAACTTGGAGAATTGCTTAACTATGTGCTCGGTCTTACTATTTGATTCGTTTAGCTCATGAAGTGGTTGAAGTCTTTATCCTGGACTTATATTGTTGCTATGTCACATGTTATTGTTGTTTTAGATGCTTTCCATTATGATATAACTTGTGATACTTTGTTGATGCTCCGAATCATGGAAAAACAAAGGAGATGCTGCCGAAATTTTCGGTATTAGCATTTGTTCCTTTGCTGTAATTTACTTGTAATTGTGGTATTTAGAGGTTGCTTAGTCTATGTTTGGTAGCATTCGGGCATATTAAATGCCGAGGTGTTACACCCACAGCTTTAGACAGGGAATCTCTGCCATAGTCGGTTTTAGACAGCATTCCGCAGCCGAAAAAGATGATGTGACAAAAGATGCAAAAGTTGATATGACAAAAGCATAAAAAGCACTAATGACACGAGGTTGATATGACTAAAGATGACAGAAATATATAATCGACCACGTCTATGAGAAATTACACAAAATAGATGGTAAAACATAATTTGAGAAAGTACACTAACATGACATTAACAAAAATTGGTTGGCACGGACGGACAGCCTAATCCTGATCACCCCCCGGTGGTGGATCCTAACCCCTACCCCTACCCCTACCCCTAGCCCTAGCGCCACCTCTCCTCTGACGACGCGCTGAAGGTGGTGCATCATCGAGAGGTCGTGCGTGAAGCGCTCGCGACGGTCCCAGCTGGCCGTAGTCCGAAGGGCTGTACCGAACCGTCGGGCGACGCAAGCGTGGAGGCAACGTGTCCTGCGTAGCTGCAGTCGCCTGTGTGTACTGTGTGGGTGGAGGAGGCAGCGTGTACTGCGTGGCTGCACCAGGCTGCGTCAACTGAGCCCCTGTGAAGAACTGGTCGGTCCAGTAGTCAGGAACGCTGTACCCTAACTGAGTGTCCGAAGTAGAGGCCTGTCCTAGGAGGCCTACAATACAGACATTGACATTTAATTATAGAGAGGTGATTAGATTTGGAACGAGATCAATTGAATATTCATCGACTTTCCGGGTGTGGGGACCATGGTAGGCCCGCGAGCGGGCGCCTGCCAACTGGATCCTCCTGCCGTGCCTGGAGCTAGAGGCACGGGGGTGTGGAAGCTGGAGCCCGGGTGTAGTGGTGGTCGGGAATGTGGTGTCGAGGCGCTGAGCCCGGGTGGCGGCCTGGACGAGGTGCCAGCCGAAACAATCGGGGCTGGGACGTGGCAAGCAGCGCCAATCTCCACTATCCGTCGGGACTGCACCTCCACACGCCTCATGGCCTCTGAAA